>OX369299.1:1315705-2797801 GCA_947284805.1 Coleophora flavipennella
GTATCCAAAACAAGGGAACAAGGAACACAGGGGGAAGTGTTAGACGTATCCAATTTCAATGTTTACCAGGTAAGGCTCATTTTGTAAGGGCGGTGATGGAACCAGTGACGCGGGCTGTCAGACTGCACTGCGAGGGTAAATAATTGAGCGTCGAGAACACGGATCAGATAAATAAGGTTGGATTGGAAATGTGCGCTGGGCAGGCGCGCCACAAGTATGATTAGATAATCATACTTAACCGAAGCACGCGTTCAAACTTTAGTTTGCGTGTGGTTGTGTGTAACGTACAGACTCTCGAAATGGTGTGAGACACATTTGCAGCCCTGTGTTTTAAGTATGTTTTGTTTATTAGTGTGCGCAATTCGTGTATGTATTATTATTGCTTGTGTAGTGGAGTCGATGGGTGGGAGACAGGCGGCGACGCTGGCTTTCAAACAAAAGTGTGACTATTGCCAATTCAACCTTATTTATTTTATCCGTGGTCGAGAATATCGTGGATTGTGTTACGTTGTCGACAAATCCTGTCAGGTATTAGTGACGCTGATTAAGTAGAATTGACGGTTGTTATCAAACTCCAATTAGTCTTTGTAGCTTATGAAGTGGGGGATTAAGTAAGAGATTATAAGCTTTTTTTTAATCCACAATTAGTAAGCCCTTGGTATCATTTCACCTGATGGTAAGTGACGATGATGCCGGAGATGGATGCGGGCTTATCTTACGAGGATTCTTCAACGCAATGGGGAACTGGCACTCTTATGTGGAACACATCAATTCTGTTAACATTGATGTTTTTCTGCAAGACTTAGAAAGGATGGTGGTAGATAGTTAGGGGAGCTTAGAAAATGCTCTTCCACCAGCCAAACCGAGTCTTACAAAGTAAGACTCCAACGGGAATGGAACTCGCGACCAAGTCTGTAAGACTCCAACGGGAATGGAACTCGCGACCACGTCTGTAAAGTAAGCATTGACTCCGTCTAGCATTGCAATTAGATGCTCAGTTGTTATTCAAGCAACAAAATCTATTTGTAGTGTTAAATTTATTGCTAATTACTTGCCCTAATGTGAATTTTGTTGATCGCGTAATTCGGCTGCCCCATTTTAAAACACAGTAACTGTAAAATTTTTATACCTGATTTTCTTTTAAAGTGAAACTTTTAATGCATCGTCTAAAATTTTTTCGTCTGTGTTGCATGTCGCGTGACGGTCGCTTTCGTCTGACGGTATGATCGTTTCGTCCTCTGTACGGTAGCGAGAGCAGCCATGATAGTTTCGTCCTCTGTAAAATTTCAATTTTACCGTGGTTTCATAAAACCACACACTTACTTTTTGGTATTATTGCATTTTTACTTACTTTTAGGACTTAATTTCAAGTATTTTTCTTCCAAATATTTTTATTGCAGTATTTTCTGTTCATAAATCAAATTTTTATCAATTTGGTGCGCAAAATTTTTTTAATGAGGCGAATTTTAAAAAACCTGGAAATTGTCAGTTACTGTGTTTTGAAATTGGGCAGCCGAATTTCGGAGCAGCAAATTACAATGCTAGACGGTGTCAATGCTAGCTTTACAGACCTTTCGCGACGTCCCAATGTGAAGCTAATGAACTACCCATTACGCCAGGGAGGCGCTTAAAATTTGTTGTGTTTTTTTTTAAAATTTCCTATTAGTCTCCATACACAAAAGCTCTCTACCCTTTGTCATATTTGATTGCTGTCAACTTTTATACTAGGAGGTAACGATAAATTTGGTAACGATAACAGAAATGGATTAACTTAGGTTGAAAAGATAAGTAGCAACCCTCAGATGTCAAATATGTCGGTTTGCCTGCGCAAAGTGGTTGCGTTATGTACTTATAGCCCCTGAAAAACTAGTTAAAGTGACCAAAAAAAAACGATAAGGAAAATGGCTGAATAAGATATAAAATGAAAGAACTAGTTGTACTGTTATGGAGCAACGCCCGTTAGTAGTAGGAATGCTGGACCAGGCCCCACCTCTATTGCAGGAGACCCAAAGTTGGAAGTTAACTTATCAGTCTTCTCAGCAATTTGTAAGAAAAAATACAGGTATAAAACATTGTTGACGGAAAAATATTGTGAAGTGAGCGGTTGTTTAAAGTTTGCTCGGAGGGCTGCCGTTGCGGTGGTATGATTCACCGGGGCCGGGGCAGCATGGCCGGCCAGGGAAACCCTTCCGTGACTCAACTTGTTATCGTCTCAAACATGGGACTATGTTCACATCAATATTGTGGTTCAGTTTTAAATTTATTTGCTTTGTCTGTTTGCTTAAGGTGTCTTTATTTGTGAACTTGGAAAGTCGTAAGTCGTAGGATTGTTGTGTAGCGGGTAAAAAGTAAAAATAATCGCAGAAATATTGTGTCGCAAATTAAAGTGAAATCTAGTAAAATACTGTCTACTTGTGTTTTATAACTTTCTGGAAATGAATTTGTGTTCGATGAATAGCATCAATAATGTAGTTCGGTTTCTGAGGTTATTAGAGGTATTGTTTTCCCGACTGCCCAAAAAGGAGGGTAATGTTTTTCGGATGTGTGTTTCTTTGTCTGAGCCTGTAGCACAACCCGGACACTGCATACAACGGTCGTGAAATGACATTTCTAAAAAACAAATGACGGAGCAAACAAAATCACGGCGGGATCCTATACGTTTGAGAACCAAACTGTAACCAGTCTGTATCAATCTGGGTGACGAGGGGGTGAGGTCGCAATCTAGAGAGCGGCAGGGAGTGTCCATACTGTATGTTAGTACATACTAATATATATATATATATACTTTGCCTGTAGCCTCAACGGCTTGATACATTTTAAAGTGCGAGGTGTCATTAGATTAGGGTTGCCATAAATCCCCAAAGCCCTGTCGGGACATTTACAATTTGGGGTCCTTTTTTAGTATTTACTTTGTTCGTTGGTGCGTGGGAGTTTCATATAAACAAGGGCAATAGCAAAGCCTTCGCATCGCAAATTAAAAAGAGGATCTTTAAAACAAAACCATCGGGAATTATTTATATTCATTTATTAATGGAGGATGGCGCTTTATCAATTTTTAAAAACTTGTTGCTCTGCGCTCAACTATATTTGTCGGGACATTTTATAGCTTGTCGGGACGTCGTCGGGACACCACTGTTTATAACGGTGACATGACGGGACGAATGGCAACGCTACATAAGATTCGCCTTGATCCTCTGAGCGACATAGAATACATTTTTACCCGACTGCCCAAAAAAAGAGTGGTAATGTTTTTATGCAGTCGGGTTCTTTAATTTATAGTTAAACTAGCTTTTGCCCGCGTGGACATCGTTTTTGTGACTGTCTTAGAGAGTGCGCGATGCGCGAGCCGCAAGCGGCTCGCGAGCGTGGGCATGATTTTTCTCCATATCCCTCGGGAACTATGTCACGATATGCTTATCAGTAAATCGTGTCATTTCCCAGCCCCTCAACCATCTCTGTGCAAAAAATCACACAATCCATTATTCCGTTGCGATGTAAAAGAAATTTACCAAAAAAGAGTATATTTTAAGTTCCCTCAGGAATCGCATCGGGCTATGCTATTTTCACGAGATAAAAAGTAGCCTATGTCCTTCCTCGTGACACAGGCTACCCGCATGCCAAATTTCATTAAGATTGGTCAAGGGGTTGAAGCGTGAAAAGGCAACAAACAAACACAGTTTCACATTTATAATATTAGTAAGGATTGGTTAGGTTATTGCTTTTCCGTCTTTATTTGTGAACTTTGAAAGTCTAAAGATTGTAGTAATAGGTGGGTAAATCTAGTGTTACCGCAGAAATCTAGTGTGACAAAATTACATCTTTACTAACTGCCTTATGCCTATCTCCGTTTTACAATGCTAACAATGAAGTTATGCATGTAATTTCTCCTCCTCTTGAACTGCCATGCCGTCTGAACACCTAACCTGTGCGTACATTGGCTTATCGCCAAGTATCTCATCTATTACTAGGTACTCTCGTCTCAGTGACGGGGAATTGAGATCGATCAACCGGACGCTAGAGTCTTCTATTTTGTCACTACTAAATTAGGTACTGATTGTTTATTCAATTCCTTACTAGAACTTGTCATCCTTATTAGTAAAAGGGAAGGGAAATGCTATCATTTTCGGAGTGCAAAAATACGGAACAAGCAAGTATTATTTAAATATACTTTTATTATTAGTAAAAGATGCTGGGGGAAAAAGGTTTACCGTAAAATTATTTGAATTATAAGAGAAATGCTTTTGCTAGAAAAAAAAATATTTTTTTTAATGTAATTTGAACATCGATTAATGTCAGAGAGCTATTTTAAAAGTAAATTATTTTATTATACCCGTATTAAGGCGGTAAAAATTAAAAGGTGGCCACTTTTAACAATTTTGCAACAAATAACTTGTTGCTAATATTTACAGCTCTAAGATAACAAATTAAACAATAGTAATTGCGTCCCAATTCGCGCAAAATACGCAATGACTGATTCAAGTCCATAAGAATGAGTAAATTAATTATTTCTATTGGCGGCGCCAGTGTGCTAATCGAACCGCCTTAAGTGTGTGCTCAAAGCAAGGCGAGCAGTTTGCTGTTCAGCCCGCATAGCTTGAAAATAGCTCGCAAATCGCCAGCAGTGTGGTAGGGCTTCAAGAATAGAGCACCAGCAGGATCTGCGTCTGAGATTTAGTGATTCATATTTTTCATATGTAAATACTTAAAAACAAAAAAATCATTCTGTTTAATTTCTTAAATGTAAACACGGCACACTCATTTAAAGTTTTTTACACACTGTCGGGCCGTTTAAAAAAATATGAATATCTGGAATAGGTAGATAATAAAACATGATTAGACTAGCAGACCACACTGATGCTGGCCGATTACTCATATATTTCAAGGTTAGACTTGGATTTATGTTTCTTAGAATTTGGATGCGGTGACACATTTAGATTTTTTAAGGAAAATAATAGCGTCGGTGGCGTAATGGCAAGGGCAGCCGCCTCCTGTCCGGGAGGTCGTGGTTCGAACCTGCCACGTAACAATGTGATTTCGAATTTAGATTTCATATGTACGTTTATCCGACGCTTTTACGGTGAAGGAAAACATCGTGAGAAAACCTGCACACGCCTGCGATGAAATTCGCAGGTTTTTCTTCGCAGGTTGTGTGTGAAAACGACCAAACCGCACTGGGCCCGCGTGGTCGACTAAGGCCCGATCGCCCTAATTTAGGGTAGGCTCGAGCCCCTCGGTGGGGACGTAAATGAGCTGATATGAAAAATTGGATTGACAAAGGGACTCGTTCATTTTGCATTATAATTTATTAATACCAACATAGACGAGGTGCAGTCAAATACAACTTTCACTTGTTTGGAGGTGAAGGTAAAAAGTAAGTGTGTGGTTTTATGAAACTACGGTAAAAGTGAAACTTTACAGAGGACGAAACGATCATACCGTCAGACGAAAGCGACCGTCACGTGACATGCAACACACAGACGAAAAAATTTGAGACGACGTAATAAAATTGAGGTATCTAAAGAGTTCGACCAGTGTTGTTCTATCACCAATAGCATAACTTATCCGTCTTCGTATACCTACCTACCAATCCTCTTTGAGTTTTTGTAGAGAGGCGAAGATGTCAGAGTGACTTTCATCAAGAGTCGGCAGTGTGTCGTCCAAGTTCGCAAAGGAAAAGGGCGCGGCCGTGGGTTACATACTCGTACATAGATACAAACCATTTCGGACCACTTTCGTTTCGACCAACCCGTCACTTAAAATCTGTTTGATCTACACACTTGCGATTTTATTTTTAAGGTCTAACAAAATTGGCTGAAACTATTTCAACTGGTGCTTCTACCCATGAAACTGAACAACTTTCCCCATGAAACCCATAGTCAAATCTCAAAAAAAATGTGAACTTCCCATACTAAGTTGGCTGATCAGCTGATCGAGTTAGTATGGGAGAGACATGTTTTTTGCGATTTGACTATGGGTTCAATGGGGATAGTTGTCCAGTTTCATGGGTAGAAGCACCAGTTAAAATAGTTTTAGCTAATTTTGTTACACCTTATATAGTAAGTAGACCCCCCACGATCACATTGAATCCCAATTTTCATAATATTTTTTTACCGTTCTAGGGATATATTGAAGACCGAAAATATCAAAATTTACGACTGACTGACTTTTCACACACTTATCAAAATTATAGACCACTTCCAGGTGACTTAGAAACTTGACATATGGCATCAAGGTAGGTTGTTAGGCGTACACAAAAGAAAAATAAAAAAATGGCCAAGCGCGAGTAGTACTCGCGCATCGAGGGTTCCTTATCGCCATTACTCTTAAAAATTTATAGACCACTTCCAGGTGACTTATAAACTTGAAATTGGGCAAAGAAAAAGATATTATCATCAACTATCATTGATTTACCTAGCTGAGTGGGCTATGCTCATCAACATCTCATTTTGTTCAAAAAAACATCGACCGTTAACATAGGTTTCCCCATTGACTTCCACTTAGCTCAAGCCTGGACGACATGTATCCAATGTCATCCTGCTGGCTTCACTAGATCATCAGTCCACCTGGAGCGAACCGACCAACACTACGTTTTCCAGCCCCCGGTTGACATGTGACTCGAGACATTTTTAACCCCCGACGTAAAAAGCGGATAAGTTTAAAGTCTATGTCTGTCTGTCGGTGTATCTGTACATGTCCTCGCAGTTTCGGGCGGTGGACCGATTTCAATGCTGTTTTTTTTTATTTAAAAGCCAGAACCGAGATGGTTTTGAGCCATATTTTATAGAAATCCATTCAGCTGTTCATGGAGCTAGTCAACTGCCCGCCAAAACAGAAGAATAAGTTATTGAAAAACCTAAAATCTTTTAGGTACAAAGTTTTATTTGAAAAGAATTTTTATGTTTAAAAGCTGAATGCTCACGGCACGTTTCTAAATTAAAAAAAAGGCGAGCATAGTTTTTCCTACCACCTCCGACTTGATTGCACCTCCAAAGTTCATCATCAGATCAACTTCAAAATACCAAAAAGATCTATTGTCATCAGGCATACGGCTTCATCCAAAATTCCAGCTCAATCAGAGCCCTGGAAGTCGCTCTAAAATCGATTGAAAGATTTGATCTAAACAAATATACATACAAACAAACATAGCTAGTTAAATAAAAGCATTTAAAAATAGATAAAGGAATGGTTCCTTAACTAAAATAATGGACACATTTAGATAGATTTCTGGTGCAATAAAAATAATGGCGAAAAACAAAATGCCGCTGATTGTAAAGTAGCTTCGATTTTCTTCAACTTTGGTCGGGGATTTTTAATTTCACTAATTATTATATTCTCTATCGGCTATCGGTACTGCAAGCTTTATGGACTACCCATTCCATTACCACCAATGTTCCGATTCTGCGAATGACGGATCACTTTCTATAGACTACCAATAACTCGTATCGTTCGCATTAATTAGACTATAAATCATCATAATTATCAGTTCATATACGTACGAGTACCTACCGAGGGGCTCGAGCCCGAGCCTACTCTGAATAATTAGGGCGATCGGGCCCGCGGGCCCAGTGCGGGTTGGTTGACTTTACACACAACCTTCTAGTTTCTTCGCAGGCGTGTGCCGGTTTCCTCACAATGTTTTCCTTCACCGTAAGAGCGTCGGATAAACGTACGTTATTATAAAATCGAAATTCGAAAACACATTAGATTCGAACCACGTCTTTCCGGACAGGAGGTAGCGGCCCTAACCGTTACGCCACCGGCGACACTCAACGCTCAGACTACAAATACAATATACATAATACTGGCAGGCTTATAATCTACTTCCAACCAACTTCTTTGAATTTTTTATTTATAAATTAGTGTGTCAGCAGGTCTTGCCCATTAGTTCCACTTCCACGTTCGCACAAAGACAATAAATAACCCACACTTAGTATATTCAACACGGTTAAATAAGCTGGTTCGTTACGTATGCGCCGTTCGCCGCAAGGTGCGAAAGAGTGCGAGTAATTATTTTGCAGCTGTCTGCGAACATGCGAGGAAGCGGGCACGCGATAACAAATAAAGAGATTTTTACCCCATTGTAGAGTTGTCCAAACCTCCTTTACTATCGATAAATAAATTACTCTTGAAGTAACAGAATTGCTGCGTCAACATTTCCGCTCTAAATGCCGCTATTCTGTCGTTTTATGAAGGAAAGCGGCACGTGAAATGTATACGGCAGGCGCATAGAACAGTTTTGCTTTAAATGACGATGGAGACGGCCCTTCAAGTAAACAATAAGAACAAAAGAGATCTAACACTAAGAAATCATAACTTAAACTTTTGGTAATGCCAAGGGCTTACCACCAATTGTGAATAAAAAAAAAATAGTAAACGATCATTAACATCGCAGATAGTCGTTAGATAGTGGAGTGATACGCTCGTATTGATACGATATGCTATCCATAGACTCTCATTTCCGCCACTACCGCATAACCCGGCTGACCGCAAACACCCCTCCCTATGTCCAAAGCCGCAGCCGCAACACGCAAAAAAGAGTGAGTAAACAAAAATCCTTTATGCGGTCGCGGCTTACCTTTACCGCGTCTTTTTTAAAGTAATATTTTTTACTCTTTGACCGTGTGTAGCAGACTGTGAACGATCACCGCATGGAATTATCATGTGGAGCGTTTATGAAAGAAGCATTTAAAGAGGCTATATGCAAAGAGATGCATTGTAAAAATGTGCAATAACGCCAGCAAGCTCTGGGCTCTGTCATCGTAAACAGATTGTGTTGTCTGCAAATTGTTGTTAATAGCCCCATTTAGGTATGCTGCGATGTTATCTCGTTCGAAATGATATACGTTGGATATGTGTCGCACTAAAAATAAGTTGCTACGAACCTGTTTCTCTATCTAATGCGAGAGCCGTGTTTGTTTCTTTTAAATGCTATGCCCTCGTTTATTTTAGTGTCACAAGTAAAATTTTAATAGTACTTAGTTCAAGGTAGCTGTGAAAAAATTGTATAAGTTGTGCCTCCCATTCTTACCCTAAACCAAAGTAGTATATTAGTACTAACATACAGTATGGACACTCCCTGCCGCTCTCTAGATTGCGACCTCACCCCCTCGTCACCCAGATTGATACAAATTGGTAACAGTTTGGTTGTCGAACGTATAGGATTTCGCCGCCATTTTGTTTGTTCCGTCATTCCATTTTTGAAATGTCATTTCTAGCCCGTTGTATGAAGTGTCCAGAGTGTGCCTAAACTATCAGAGTTTTGGTGCCTTCATAGTGTTTAGTAAATTCTTTTCTTGGCAACTTTTCTTCTAAAAAGTTATACTGGAGCCTCGTCTCGTAAATCACTGGTTCTCGTTAAAACTAAATACAAATCAAAGGAGTTCGCAATCTATCCAGGTGCGCTGAATTGCTTTATTGAGATGCATTGACGTGTGCTAATGGGGTCTTGGAATTAAATGTCGATTGACCGGGGTTGCAGTCGGCTACCAACAGCTGAGGGTAGTTGGTACCTAGTGGTGTTTCGTTCATAATTAAAAAAATAAATGAATAATGATGATAATGATCTATCCGACCGATTTCGGTCATGGCAACCACTTCGACTCCTAGTCGGTTTGCCACGCGTGCGCTCGAAGATAGCTTATGTAACCAATCTTCGCAGCGAAACTCCTCGCGCACTGAGGGCATTTAAGTATGCCAACCTTTAAAAATAAATATTGCAGATTTAAGTACAGTTTGGCTAACCGAAAAAAATTGTGTCCCATTGTGTCAGATCGGTACAGATTCAGGTCACCATCGCTCGGCCGAGGAGGACGTAAGTACCTACACATTGGCGCGGCCTGTAGGACGCGCTTGCCAATGGTTGTCAACTCTTGCTTAATGCCGATTTATTGTTGTATTTATCAGTTATCGCGCGAAAACCTAAGTTTCTTCTCGTCGCATTCAAAGAAACACTCTTGCCTTTAAAATAAGTAGTTGTTCGCTCTCTAGGTTACCATAATCTACTATAACGGCTCTACTGAGTTTGACTTCTTTACGTAAGTAGTAGTATTCCCTATTCTTTGACAAAATATAGAAGAGCCAAGATCCGCTTCAGGTCGTTGTTCGGTTGCTCAGATTATCCGCATAACAAAAAATTGCATATTTTTACTATATAACGAACGAAATGAGTGAGAAGGTATAGTAATCGTAAAAAAAATCGTTTCGAGATTTCGATGGGGACAGGTTTTCTAGTATATTAAGAGTTTTCTTTCTCTTCTGTGCATTTTATCCCACATGGTGGTGGGGTCTGCCCTTGTCCTCTCTTTCCATTTTGCTCTACTGGATACGTCGTCAGCGGTAATATCGCAAGAACGTGGGTCTTTCTTAAAGACATCGGTCCACCGCTTGATTTTTAGGGTTGCCACCGTAGTGAAAAACCACAGTTTTTCAAGTGGCTCTAACGATTTCGATGAACTTTATATGGCCTACTATTATACGCTGTCATTTTTTATTCCAGGAAAAATTGGAATGAGATACCTGTCTTACAAACCCCGGTTGTTTGTTACTTTGTTTCAAAAACGGCTCTAACTATTTTAATAAAACTTTTTAGTTGTTAGGATTTCACAAAGCACACTGGTTACTTCATAAGGTACTTTCCATACTGCCCAAATTATAATAGGTCTTTGTCTATGAAATTGCCGAATCAGTTTAGTTCAATGCCAATTTTTATTTAAAATGAAAAATGAATAGTTTTTTATTATTGACCTTATGGTGACACTACTTATGGTCTTTTATTTTATTAGTAACTAGTGGCATGTCTTTCATTCATGTTCCAATCCCCTGAGCTAAGTACCATTGAATGAAAGAAGGCGTTTTCTTAGTGGTCAGATGGGGCAATTTTTTTGACTAGTTAATTTTCTTAAATTTTCCTGAAAGTGACGAAATCTTATGCGGCTATTTCTAAATATGACATTAGTATCGAAAAAACAGCTACGATAACTCTAGAGGCTCTAGAGCTTTAAAATTAAAAATGAGTATTTTTTGCCTCAATAAAGGCGATTTTTTTAGGTGAAAAAACCCGACTTCGTGGGGTTAAAGCCACTGTGCTCTCAAAATAACTAAAATACTATCTTAACCACCATTTAGTTTCTAATAGTCTAACGCTATTTTGAGAATAAATTTTGTTTTAATAACTATTGTTCTTAATATTAATTTTCATCTTTAAACTTTTAAACAATCGTTAATTTCATAGGTAAAGACCTAAAATATTATATTAAGTCTGATGTACGTTCTTCTTTCCTACTTAGTAAGCGTAATGTTTATTGTTGACTTGTGAATGCCCGACTACGCGAGATAGTGAAGGCTTTGCGAGAAAAAATATGCACAGCGTGGCTGTACAATTAATTTTATTGGCAAAAAGTCAGAAGTACTTCAAACCACTTACCCCCTGAGATCACTTGCCGAGTGATTAGGCGCAAACGCCTGACTAAGGGGCCTTGCAACGCTTTACGGCAAATACACTCCCGTTATTTATACGAATCACTGGCTTCTCCCCCTCTGGGCGCATGTTAACGATTTGAGCGTTTGTTGGTGTTCAAATTAATTTAGCACCGAACAATGCAGTTTATTATATAGGAACCTTAGTTAACTGTACCGTATACTTATTTACCGTATAACAGGACAAACAGTCAACTGAACCGCCGCTCTGGAACATGTGCACCTGGGACAAACAGTCCAGTTAGGTAGGTCGAACTTCAAGAAAGAGATCTATCGTGGAATCCAACTCGGCTGGGAAGCTTCGCAATATCTTAACGTCCCAAATACCGCAGTGTCGTAAGACCAAGGTCTTCCACCAGTGTGTATTGCCAGTGATGACATACGGAACTGAGACATGGTCGCTTACTATGGGGCCTCATTCTTATGAGCCTTCTTAGGCTCAAGGTCGCCCACAGGGCCATGAAAGTGCTATGCTAGGAGTTTCTCTGCGTGATCGAATCAGTAGGAGAACCGTAGGAGATCCGTAGGAGAACCAAAGTAACCGGCATAGCTCTCAGAATTACTAAACTTAAGTGGCAGTGCCAAGATTTCCCAACACAAATAATAATAATAAATGATTGCATTGCAAAAAAATACTCCTTCTACATTTACCCGTAGCACAATCAGGTCGTACGCTCGGCCAGTTACGCAGAATATTTATAAGATATTATTTATTTATTATTAGTAACTACACCATAAAAACTTACTAAGCTAGACCAGCTTAAGGTCAAAGTGTTACCACTGACGAGCGACTGACAGGGCTGAATGCTGCTTCATCTTCATCATAATCATATCGGCTGAAAGACGTCCACTGCTAGACAAAGGTCCCCCAAGGATTTTCACGATGATCGGTCCTGCGCTGCCCGCATCCAGCGGCTTCCTGCGACTTTCACTAGGTCGTCGCTCCATCGACTGGGAAGCCTGTTTACGCCACGTCTTCCCGTGCGCGGTCGCTACTTGTGAACTTTACTGCTGCGACAGCCATCTGTACTATGGGCTATGTGCTCCGCCCACTGCCACTTAATTTTAGCGATTCTGTGAGCTAAGTATGTCGGTACCCTTGAATGCTGCTTATAGATCCGGTCAAGTGCTAAGTAGAAGTACTGGAGTGCTGAACCACAAAGTAACCAAGCAATATGTTTCTACTAATCACTTTACTAAACTAAGTGTAACCAGCCCTATTCTGTGTTTTAGCCTTAAGATTACGTTACTAAACTCTACTTTCTTTGTTCCAGCCCTAGTGGTACAGCGCTAAGCAATCTGCCCCAGCTGCGGGAGTACCTGCAGACAGCTGGGACCTGCAAGTGCGGACTGCCTTGTCCTCTCAGACCGGAGACAGCTTTCAGCTTCGACCCCAAGGTAAAGACAATGTTTCTCTAAGGAAGGATAGGTTCTATAATATGACATTGTTAGCTCATGAGATCTGAAGAGTGCGGTGGCTTTCTGTTCATTTCACTTAGTGGGGCTGGAGTCATTTGTAGGTCATTGTGGAGTCTAATTTACAGACTACAGACGTGTGCAACTTAATCATTATTAATTTATGCACATCAGCGGTTTAAAATAGTGAAGGCATTTCCTTCGATTGTACCTTTTGCTCATTCACAATAAAAAAAAAATAATTTTCTAAAGACTTCCTAAATACACTCAGCGGGACAATTTAACGGAACACCTAATTTTTCTTAAGGCGGTAATATTGCAGAATTTCGTTATTTTTGAAGTCTATTACTCCTAAACGATAGAAAACCCAAGGTAGAAAAAAAATACCCTTAATATTATGATGTTCCTTTAAGTCAAAAGCTATTAGAAACACGATTGAGCAGTTTTGTCTCGATAGAAAAAAAAACACAAAGGTAGGTCTTCACCGTTACTTTCAACTCTAGTTATGATTAATATTTTGAAGTATAAATTTGAAAAAATATACAACAATATATGTCAATAAATAATTAATTTAAAATGTTTACAAATTACACCTAAAATAAAATGCCTAAAATACTTAAAATGAACCTTAAATCACACCTAAAATACCTAAAATCACACCTAAAATACCTAAAATCACACCTAAAATACCTAAAATCACACCTAAAATACCTAAAATCACACCTAAAATACCTAAAATACCTAAAATCACACCTAAAATAAAATAACTAACAAAAAAGCATATAGGTACTTAAAACGTAATAAAAATCTTTGGTTTAAAAAATAATCTTACAATATTTGTTATAATAATACAAAGTGAGTAATGTTATTGTAGTTTTTGATTGAAACGAAAATCAAAAACTAAAATAACATTACCTCTACCAAATTTCAGCCAGATCCACCTGGCTAACTACCACCATCTTATCTAAGTCTTGCCGCCAAACATCAGTGTTAACAACATTGATGTTTTCCGGCTTGAAGATAAGATAGCCAGATGCGTTAGGGAATCTTGGTACGCCCGCTTCCATTTTCGACATCATCGTCACTTACCATCAGATGAGATGATACCAAGGGCTTACCAATTGAAAAAAAAAACAAATTCAGAGCCTCCTCTTTTCTTTGGAAGTCGGCTAAAAACTAAGCAATGAACATACCTACTACTTACATAACACTACTGCGCTTATGCGAAATCCGCAAAATATAAACCTTATCGAATTCAAACCACGTTTCGCCAGAACATACTTATTTGGTCTCGTGCATGACAGGTGATTGTATCAGTGCATTTTATACTTCCAAATATTAATATCGGAATTAAACAAGTTTAATTATTTTGTTATGCATTTATGAAATTCATATATTCCTTGCTGATTATAGATATCACAATTTGTGTTGTATTGTTTCAACTATAAGAGTATCATGCCAAGGTATTAATCAGCATTTTGAAGACTGCTACACGACTTTTTCACTCGTGGGAAAGATTCCACAGTAGTTTACAGTAAGAATATTTTCTTTTTGCTGCTCAATAAATGATCCTCTCGAGCTCGAATTTGTCGTTTATTATCCATTTATACATTTATGAATGCGATAGGTGCAACGTTTTGTTCAACACAATTCGAATTTCAAAAAGTCTTGAAGGCAATGTCAAGCAGGTTGTGTTTTATGATTTTTTTAGTTCTTTGTTTTTTTATCCACAATTGATAAGCCCTTGGCATCATCTCACCTAATGGTAAGTGATGATGATGGCGGAGATGGAAGCGGGCTTACCGAGATTCTCCAACGCAATGGGGATCTAGTTATCTTCTAGCCGGAACACATCAATGCTGTTAACACTGATGTTTGGCGGCAAGACTTAGATAAGATGGTGGTAGCTGGCCAGGCGGGCTATGAAAATGCCCTACCACCCACCAAACCGAGACTTACAAAGTTGACCCCGCCTAGAATCGAACCAGCGACCTCCTAGTGTGAAGCGAATGGACTAACTATTACGCCACGGAAGCTTTTAGGAATTCGTATTTTTATTGTACCTTTTAGTGTTTTTGTGTTTGTATAATACAGTTGAAATTTAAATCGTGAACCAAACTTTAAGGACATACTCCACTCATGAAACTGACCAATTTACACCTCCAAATTTCATCATCAGAACAACTTCAGTCACCGGGAATACGGCTTGCTTCATACAAAATTTCAGCTCAATCGGACCCCTGGAAGTCGCTCTAAAATCGATCGCAAGATTGGACCTTAACAATCTAACATACATACAAACACTGCTAATCAATCTGCAGACGGAGCAACGATCTAACGCCGCCTGATACATACTTCCATGCGGCAGTTGTGTGTGACATGGTTAAATTACATCAATTTGTATGGCGAGCACTTTAACAGTTACACCCTATTCTTATTGGAGTGGGGTAGACGGGATTTACTTTAACTTATTTTTCAGTGGAAAATCCCAATGCTAATCTCGAGGGCTTTCAAACTGTGGACTTAAATAAACGGTCAGCCGTATGTTGTAGAATAAATAAACTTACCTGTGATTTCTTCACCAAAATATTGATTTAGTTACTCACACATAGTTACAATCGGAGGCCCGAGGTCAAAATGCATGTCCTTTGTGTGAAGACCTGTACCTATACTGAATCTAAAAGCAATTTTATCAGCAATAGGTTTTAGTTCTAAAAGTGAAACAATAAACAGCTTAAGTAACTTATTCTATTTTAAAAAGTACTTTCGCGTACAAAAACCACTACTATATAGTGGAGGATAGGGCGAGTGAAACATGATTGCATTTGCACTAGACCAGTCATCATCATATCAGCTCATATACGTCCCCGCCGAGGTGCTCGAGCCTACCCTGAATTAGGGCGATCGGGCCTTAATCGACCACGCGGGCCCAGTGCGGGTTGGTCGACTTCACACACAACCTGCGAGTTTCTCCGCAGGCGTGTGCAGGTTTCCTCACGATGTGTTCCTTCACCGTAAGAGCGTCGGATAAAGACTATATTTTTTAAGATTTAATAACAAATGTATATAGTTTTTAGATTTTTCTCTATTCTTGTAGTATAAGACGGTATTACTTGCCAAATTTCATAGTTTAGGTCAAAGGAAAATACCCTATAAATTTTGATTCCCTTGAGAATGTCGAAATATACGTTTTTTTGCGGTATAAACGGCTGTATCTTTTGTTTACGTTAACTTAGAAATTTGATTTTTTCATAGCGTCAAGGTATTGTAGACAGGAGTAAACGAGTTCTTGAGATAAAGGGTCTTGACAGACCGACGGAAGGACAACAAAGTGATCCTATAAGGGTTCCGTTTTTTTTCTTTTAAGGTACGGAACCCTAAAAACATTTAAAGTTATTAATGTGAGGCATTCTACCAAGGTTAAAGAACGGGTTGACAATCTATAGCAAGGTTCTCACTTCACACACACATACACATAGAGTTTGGTAACTTAAAAATCCTTGTACGCGGAAATTGTAATTCCCTGTTGATCCCGTGACGTAGAATACATTTTACCCGACTTCCCAAAAAAGAGGAGTAATGTTTTTATGCAGTCGTGTTTTTATAATAAAAATATAATAATGTAAGGCATTCTACCAAGGTTAAAAAACGGCTTTGACAATCTATATAGCAAGGTTGTCCCTTCACATCACACACACAATACACACTAGAGTTTATTATTTAAAAATCCTTGTTATTTTAATTTTTTTTATTCAAAATTGGTAAGCTATTGGCATCATCTCACCTGATGGTAAGTGACGATGATGCCGAAGATGGAAGCGGGCTTACCAAGATTCCCCAACGTAATGGGGATCTGGCCATCTTATCTTTAAGTCTTGTACGCGGAATTTGTTATAACATAGCGACTGTTCCCAGTTCCTCCCACGCGGAGACTCTAGACGTGAAGTATATCTACGTGGGAGTTGAGCACAGATGAGCTTCAAATTATTAGCTCTATTATCGTTTATAGGTGCATTCACTTCATGAACTCGCTTTCAGGGTCCCGTAGTCGAACTAGGAACCCTAACAGTTTGGCCATGATTTTTTGTCTGTCTATCCGTCGGTATTATGTCACAAACTTTTTTTTTTCAAATACTATTACAGCTATAAAGCTGAAATTTGGTAGGTATGTTGATACAAATCTGTGACCTTTATAAAGATATGTAATAAAATATATAAAACATATTTTTTAGGGTACGTCCCGTACATGCAAAGTGGGGGAAATTTAAAAGTTCACAGATTTTCCATACGAAATGTTCTATCATCATATAAGACAAAAGATGTCCACTGATGATGGAAAAAGACCTCCTCTAAGGATTTACACAACAACTGGTCCTGCGCTGCCCGCATCCAGCGGCTTCCCGCGACCTTCACCAGGTCGTTGCTCAATTGAGTAGAAGGCCTGACCGCGCTATTACTTCCGGTAACTGAGAACTTTACTGCCCCAACGACCGTCTTTTTTACGAGCTATGTGCCCCTCCCACTGACACTTAAGTTTAGCGATTCTGTGACCTTTGTAGGTTACTTTGGTTCTTGTACGAATATCCTTATTTCTGATTCGATCGCGCAGGGAAACTCCGAGGACAGCTCGCTCGATCGCCCTTTGGGTGACCTTGAGCCTTTTTATGAGCCCCGTAGAAAGCGACCATGCCTCGGTCACCACTGGCAACATACACTGGTCAAAGACCTTAGTCTTGAGACACTGCGATATTTGGGAGGGAAGATGTTGCGAAGCTTCCCGAACGGTGCCCAGCTGAGTTATATTCGTCAAATGATCTCTTTCTCGAAGTTGGACCTACCTAACTGGACTGTTTGTGCCACGTATACATATTTGTTACCAACTTCGAGTGCAGAGTCTCCAACCTTCAGAGGAGTGGGTGCGATACGGAAATTTAGCATTATTTTCGTCTTGTCCATGTTCATTTTCAGACCCACTTGTTGAGAGACTACTGAGGCCCTTGAGCGTTGTGTCTTGGTCTTCCATAGTCTCAGCCATGACCACGATTTCATCAGCGAATCGAAGTTGGGTGATGTACTCGCCGTTGATATTGATGCCGAGTCCACCCCAGCCCAGAAGCTTGAAAACATCTTTCAGGACAGCGGTCAACAGTTTCAGAGCTATAACGTCTCCCTGTCTCACCCCTCACTGCAGCCGGATTGGTTTCACATTCTGGTCCTGGAGCCGAACTAACATGGTTTCGTTTTATATTAACACTTCATTCCTTGATGTATCGATTGTCAATAGGACACCGCTGAAGACACTGTAGCACAGCCCAAGTTTCGGCCGAATCAAAGGCTTTCTCCTAGTCCACACCACAAACTCCAAAAGCGTAGTGGTTGATTATACTCTTCCGTCTTCTGTATCATCTGCCGTAGCGTATGTATGTGGTCTATAGTGCTAAAGACGTTTCGGAAGCCGGCTTGGATGGGGATGCTGGATGTCGTCAAACCTACGTGCGAGACGATTCGTAATGACTTGAAGACAGCTTATAAACATGGCTCAGAAGTAATATGGGTCTGTAGTTCTTCAGCAGGGTATTGTCGCCCTTTTTGGAGAAAAGCACCACCACATTCTGTACAATACCTTAGGCGTCTGCCCCTGGAGTATAACGAAATTTAATCATTTCTAAAGATCTTTTTAGTACCGGTGTTCCACCTGCTTTCAGAAGATCAGCCCAAAATCCACATCATCCGGTGCCTTTTTGTTGTTGAGCTTGAGATCTATTCTCATCTCGTACAGGCTGACGTCCGGAATATCTTCGGTATTGTGTCGGGTAAAGCGTCGGTGGCGTAACGGCTAGGGCCACCGCCTCCTGTCCGGGAGGTCATGGTGCGAATCCCGCCTCGTACCGATGTGATTTCGAATTTAGATTTCATATGTATCTTATCCGACGCTCTCACGGTGAAGGAAAACATCGTGAGGGAACCTGCACACGCCTGCGAAGAAACTCGCAGGTTGTGTGTGAAGATGACCAACCCGCACTGGGCCCGCGTGGTCGACTAAGGCCCGATAGCCCCAATTTAGGGTAAACTCGAGCCTCTCGGTGTGGACGTATATTAGCTGATATGATGTGTCGGGTTAGTCTGGACTCTGGCTCTTGGGTCTTTATCCAGATCGCTTACAGGTAGACGTGTGGTCGTGTATGATTATCCGTAGAACTTATGAACTCCAAAAATTCAGTTTTATATGATATGATCCTGCCATCCTTAGTCTTTAGCTTCGTCAGCTGGCTGGCTCTGTCCAACGGACAGATCTCTCGCGAATACTTTGAGCCTCTGTTGTGCTCCATCGCCTCTTTAATTCGTATTACACTGGCGCAAATCGCGAGTCTGGAGTACACTGGCGCAAATCGCGAGTCAGGGATACACTGGCGCAAATGGCGAGTCAGGGACTTGGATATCTGGCTGTTTAGTTGTCGATACTAAATAACGTTTTCAGAGGACTGCAAAACCAAATTACGTCTTTTCCATAAGTTTGTTGGTAAAGTCCGAGATCTTTTTGGTTCTGTTTTGTTCTATACCAAATGCAAGTATAAATAACTTTTATATTTTTTTAAAGGACTACGGAATACTACCATTTCTTTTTTGAAGTGTTGTTTACAAGCAAAAACAAGGTTTTTATTTTTTAATTTCAAATGCAGGAAGTTACAAATTACATATTTAAGCGATTAATCAAAGTGTACATTATGTAATTTTGGTCTTACATCTACCACAGGCACACTGCAATTCACAGGCATAATAAATTAACGACTAAACCTCTTTTTCTAACAATTTACGTAATATTTTATGTACATTGCATTGCCCTTTCTCTAGGCGCTAACAACCCATAACAACCCCGTCCCACTACCGCTCTCTATTCCGACCTTACCCCCTCGTCATTCAGATTGATACAGATTGGTTATAGTTTGATCCTCGAATGTATAGGATTTCGCCGTGATTTTGTTTGTAGAAACGTCATCTGTTTTTAGAAATGTCATTTCACGACCGTTATATGCAGTGTCCAGGGTGTGCTACTATACTACTGAGGCACGGGCCCCTTCTCATACTCAAGAAAGAGGCCATACTCCACACGCGGGTGCCAAGTCCGGGTTGGTGGAGCTTGCAGAGCTCGTGGCGGACCTCACTCTCGGAAGTTTTTTCAAGCCGCCGCCTATAAGGTTTACTGACACCGCTTAACGACTGCCATTTAGTGATAGTAACCGGCACCACCTTAACGTGATTTGCAAAGCACGGAAACGGTCTAAAAATGCCACTATCTGTTAAACCCATCCAGGTAATGACCGTCCTTCAGGTCAGTTACCTTGCGTGATCGACCCGATCACGCAAGTCACACTGAGCTAGGACCGCTCCCCTGTAGGTATTGTCTGTAATAACATGTTTTATCTGATTTTGGTAAACAACGGCCGATTCAGGGGTGCTAAAATACACATCACTGATGCCAATATTTATTTATGTATTTTATGATACAAGGCTGCTAAAAAGGTAAATAACAAACTAGTGACCTTTATAAGCCCGAGCCGCAGGCGAGGGTTTACCATCGTCACGAGTTTGCCATTTACCTTTTACACCCATTTATTATACGTCGTTTTTCAGTACAGTTGTAAGAAAACAGGTAAAATAAACAGAAAAACAAAATACATGGGTAGTACACACCTATCAAGGTTTTGGCAACCAAAGTTCATTTTACGCAATTTGTGGCTTATTTTAAATGTCCAGAGCAGTAATCTTACTTTGTGTGTCCTATATATACACAAAAGTTTATTTTCGCACACATAATATATTAAATATTCAATCTTTTTTCGTTTTCGGGACTAAAACAACTCGACTCAAATTTACGAAAGTTGCGCCTTATTATAGCTAATCACACATACGCATAAGTAAGTTTTTTTAATGTTGCCATAAATATATTACAATAAGGCTTGGGATAATAATGTAAGCATTAAAACCTCCTTGGAAAAGATGACCTATGCCTTGGTTAACCTACATGCACTTCTGATACAGGCCACCGTGGTTTTATTCTTCTTTCTTCACAAAGATATAAACCAAAGAGAATTAACCAACTAGCGTTATGTTAGCTTTCGGAGGAACAACCTATCTCTTTTAAAATTCTCTTTTTAAAGTCTCAAAGAAGATTCTGTATCTCTGGTTATTATATTTTTTTTACTAGCTTTTTCCCGCGGCTTCGCTCGCGTGGGGATAGTTTTGTGAGTGGTGCGCGAGCCGCAAAAGGCTCGAGAGCGTAGACAGGAGTTTACTCCAGATCCCTCGGGAACTATATCGGGATAGCCTGATTATAAAAATAGTATGATTAGCAGTCTATGTCACTTCCCACCCCTTCCACTATTTCTATGCAAAAATTCACGTCAATCCGTTGCTCCGTTGCGACGCCGACGTGCGCGAGCCTGGAAATGAGTTTTCCCCAGGTCCTTCGGGAACTATATCGGGCTATGCTTATTGGTATATAGTTCATATCATTTCCCACCTACTTAAACATCACTGTGCAAAAAATCACAACAATCCGTTGCTCCGTTGCGCTGTCAAAAAATTAACTAAATAAAAAACGGTAATTTAAAAAACTAAAAAACCCGACTGCGTTTCTGTGTAGTTTGGAAATGAAAAACCCTAAAACAAGAAAGTCGTCATACCCGATTGCTCTTAACTTAAGAAAAATTGTAGCAGTCGGGACCCGTTCTAGAAAGTCAGCCGTCTAGTCAGTATATATTGGAGTAATCTGCAATGTAATATAGGTATGTGCTCTCAATTCACTAAGCCTCCATTTCTAGAATGGGTCCCGACTGCTACAATTTTTCTTAAGTTAAGTGCAATCGGGTATGACGGCTTTCTTGTTTTAGGGTTTTTCATTTCCAAACTACACAGAAACGCAGTCGGGTTTTTTAGTTTTTTAAATTACCGTTTTTTATTTTATTCATTTTTTAGTTTTATTATTGAATGAGTTTGTATAGTAACCTATATACACAATGACACACATTATTTACGCAGATTATTAACTTATCAGTTGATAGAAAATCCATCGAGCCGTTCTGGCTGCAGAGCGTGCCAAACATTTGAATTTGGCGCCAAAAATCCGCCATTTTGTTTTTTATTTATTTTGATATACCCAGTGTCACTCACACAGTAAAAACGTATCTAACGACACCCCTCAAACTAAAATCCATCGAGCCGTTCAGGCTGCAGTGCATGCCTTACATTGGAATTTGGCGCCAAAAATCCGCCATTTTGTTTTTTATTTATTTTGATATACCCAGTGTCACTCTCACAGTAAATACGAATCTAACAACACCTCTCAAGCCAAAATCCATCCAGCCGTTCAGGCTGCAGAGCGTGCCAAACAATTATACATACATACTCTCGAAAAACATAACCCTCCTTCTGGCACAGTCGGGTAAAAAGAGTATTTCTTCAATTCCTTCAAGAACTGTATCGGACTATGCCATTTTCACTGGATAAAAAATAGCCTATGTCCTTCCCCATGACACAGGCTACCTCCATTCCAAATTTTGTTACGATTAGTTGAGGTGTAGATGTGTGAAAATGTACAAACAAACACGTTTTCACATTTATAATTTACTAGCTTTTTCCCGCGGCTTCGCCCGCGTGGACATCGTTTTTATGACTGTCTTTAAGGGTGATTAGTAAATTATGTCCTTTTCCACCTACTTAACCATCTCTGTGCAAAAAATCACAACAATCGAGAATTTTTTAAGTTCCCTCAGGAACTGCATCAGATTATGCTATTTTCCCGGGATAAAAAGTAGCCTATGCCCTTCCCCGTGACACAGGCTACCTGCATGCCAAATTTCATACAGATTGGTCAAGGCATTGAAGCGTGAAAGGTAACAAAGAAACAAACACATTTTCACATTTATAATATTAGTAAGGATTTGCTAGAATAGTGTTTTTTTTTAAATTAAAAATTTGAGTGCGTAAGTGGTAAGTGGTAAGTGACGGTGTAGTCGAGGATGGTACAAGCAAATTCAAATAATGCTTATTCACTCTCGCCTTGAAGATCCGCAAATTGTGTTATGGCTCCGAGCTATAAATAAAAACAGTGGCAAACTAAAGGGCACGTGTGCGGTTAAATCAATTTAGCGCATAGTAATTATTATTATTATTATATCAGCTCATATACATCCCCACCGAGGGGCTCGAGCCTACCCTGAATCAGGGCGATTAGGCCTTAGTCGACCACGCGGGCCCAGTGCGGGTTGGTCGACTTCACACACAACCTTCGAGTTTCTTCGCAGGCGTGTGCAGGTTTCCTCACGATGTTTTTCCTTCACCGTTAAAGCAATCGGTAATTATATGTACGTAAGTTTTTGAAAAACTCATTGGTACATTGGCCTTCCAGATTTGAACCCGGTACCTCTGGTTAGATGGACCGAGTCGTTACCGGTTGAGCCACCGACGCTTTTTTATATAGTAAACTGGCATATAAAGTACAACTTTTCGAGCAACTGTATTGAAAAAAAAACCCAACCTTCTAAAAACAGTCGGTTTAACTTTATACTGATACATTACCTATCTTTTCTAAGTACCTAAATTAATTTTAATTCATCATACAGAATTCACATTAACTGTTATATTGATTGAATCCATACGTGTTTATGGATTAATACAGGGCAGCCATTGTAACAGCAGTATGCAATGCACGCGACGATGGCCGATTGCCGACTGCGATTGCCCAACAACCGAGCTGGTTGTGTCTGGCTTATTAGACCACTTTATAATATTGTCGCTGCTCTCCATGCATTCCTAGTTAAATGGTAGCTGTGTTTGAGGCGCACGGACACACCCTGGACACTTCATACAACGGGCCAGAGATGACATTTAAAAAAACGAATAACCGAACAAAAAAAATGGCGACGAAATCCTATACGTTCGACAACTAAACTGTAACCAATCTGTATAAATTTGGGTGACGAGGGGGTGAGGTCGCAATCTAGAGAGCGGCAGGGAGTGTCCATACTGTATGTAAGTACTAATATATGTACGAGTACTTTGGTACGGAGCTCGAGATCCAAAAAAATTCTAAACGTTAAAAACAACCTAACATACGCAACAGCTACAATTTTGCAAAAATGTTGTTGTTATTTTTGTAAAAAAAAGTAGTTAGCCGATTTTGATACAATTTATATATACTGTGACAACCTGACAGCATTATCTGTGAAATAAAAAAAAGAATCATAAAAATTAGTTCACATTTAGCGGAGAAATTGTGTAAAAAATTTGGAAAAAAACATAGTCGGATTGAGCACCTCCTTTTTTTGAAGTCGGTTACAAATAGAACATATTTAAAATGTTTTTATTTTTAGTGCACATCAAACTTAAAGACTTTGCTCCTGGTATGTGATTTCGATAAATCTGCAAGATTTGTGATATACACAGGCCAGCACATCAAGTAGACTCTTTGGACTTTGTACCGTTCTTATGCCGTATGCGAATGGATCAGAATCGCACTACGAGTGTGTAGCTTGATGTGCTGGCCTCTGTACATTGAGTGGCATTGACTAATTGTATAATGTGACTTGTCTTTGGTAGGTGTACTTTTTCCTTTGTTCAGTGTTGTATTATTTCGATCACTTAATTTGGATATTTACTACTTTCTGAATTATTATTAAAATTTAAACTTTAACCACCTCCTTGGCGTAATGGTTTGGTCCATTAGCTTCACATCAAGACTCAAGAGGTCGCGGATTCAATTCCCGGCAGAGTCTTACTTTGTAAGACCCGGTTTGGTTGGTGAAAGGGCATTTTCTAAGCCAGCCTAGCTAGCTGCCATGCCACCATCTTATTTAAGTTTTGCCACCAAACATTAATGTTCCGGCTTGAAGATAAGATAACCAGTTCCCCATTGCGTTGGGGATCTTGGTAAGCCTGCTTCCATCTTCAGCATCATCGTCACTTACCTTCAGGTGATATGATGCCAAGGGCTTACCAAGTGAATAAAAGAAATCTACATTTTGTATACATCATCGTCAAGGTCCTACTCTAAGTTTTGTGCTGGTTCAGGCTTTAATTCCAAAACTGTATGAGTACTACAATGACAGAGTTATATACGACAACTAGTGAGTGCCCTTATCTTCGCCCGCACAGATCCCGTTTTTTGCCGTTTCCGTGGTAATTTCCCAAAATCCTTTCTTAGCGGATGCCCACGTCCTAATAATTACTATCTGTATTCCAAATTTTAGCGAAATCCATTCAGTGGTTTCGGCTGTGCGTTGATATACCAGTCAGTCACCTTTTCCTTTTATATATACAGATAGAATGCCACATCAACCGTCTAAATTCCGTTTGTCCGTAAAGTTGAGGTGCATCAGACGAGTTAATTCTGTCAAAGCTGCGATCTCGCTTTGTGCACTTGAAATGTACAAATTGCACCGCAGTGTTCCCTGAGGGGGGAAGGAGGTCGGTGCACTCTCCCCTCCCCCTCCCCCCTCGTCGAATCCTCTTTGTTCCCCGAGATGCACTCGACGGGATCTCGATTTCATATTCAACTTTCTGTGATTCGATTCTGTCCGCATCTCTTAGATTATGATCGATGGATGGGATACCTCGTAACTAGTTTTGCTTGTTCTCGTTTCAAGAACTTATGAATGCAACAATGCCTGCCTTTTGATTTGGCGCTTGTTAACATTAAAGTTCATTGTTGAACTGTTGTGCACTGGGTTTGTTAAATAATATCTGCTAGTCAATTCCTAGTTAACTGCAAACGAATTTGTGCAATAAGTGTGCTTAAAAATATATTGTCACAACCGGTTTCATATTAAGTAAATTATTGTTTTTTAAAGATCTTTTTAAGGCTTTACAAGGCAGTATTACTTGTAATTGTGGTTTTCTATACTGAAAATATACTTTTGTTAACTTACACTTTAAAATCTAAACGGCGGCGCGGCTAAATTTCAAAAGTAATTATGTAGAATTATTAAACCCAGCATTTTACAATGAAAAAAACAAGCGAGCCTTACCAGTTGTCTATTATGTGTAAAATCTAAGTAAAATACCTTCCGGCCTCCGGCCTTCGACCTCGCTGGGCACGCTCTGGTCTTTTCTCTACGCGGAGCTCGGCCTTCGGCCTCGCATTAGGCGGCATGACCATGTTTCCTTAGCCTGAGACTAAAAAAACGCATTTTCAGTTATTTACTTCCGTCCCTTTTCACGCAATCACTCCCACAGATTGCAGGAAAGCGATAGGCAGGATGTTACACATCAAAAAATTGGTTAATAACAAGATTTGATAAAGATAACCTTTTTAACAAGGTTTTTTAGCTTGTTTTGCTGATATACGAGTAAATATGAAGGTTGGGGTGTAACAAAATTAATGTGGAGCTCTGAACAACTCTCCCAAGGAAACCACAGACAATTCTTATTTTTTTTATTCCTAATTGGTAAGCCCATGGCAAACGTGGAGATCCTTGGGGGAGGCCTATGTCCAGCAGTGGACTTCCTTCGGCTGATATGATGATATGATGAAGCCCATGGCATCATCTCACCTGATGGTAAGTGACGATGATGCCGAAGCTAAGATGAAAACGGGGTTACCAAGATTTCCGAACGCAATGGGTAACTGGCTATCTTACTCAAGCCGAAACACATTAATGTTGTTACATTGATGTTTGACGGCTAGTCTTAGGTAAAATGGATGGATACATCTTGGATGGTGGTACGTGGTGGTGGTTAGTTGGTTCGTTTCGGCCTCTTTTCAAACATAAAAAACCGGTCAAGTGCGTGTCGGCTTAGCACTCCGAGGGTTCCGTACCAACACACCTTTTTTTTATTAAAAATTTGAGTGCGTTTGACTATATCTCACCTGATGGTAAGTGACGATGTATTCGAGGATTCTACACGCAAACTCAAATAATGCCTCTCCACACAAGTAATATAGTATAATGACAATGATACCTATTCACATTACAAACAAAAGACATCAACGCATGCGACCAAAAATATGTTTTTTTATCATTCAGTTCGGACTCCTTAGCGCGAGTACGACTTACGCTTGGCCGATTTTAATTATTTTTGGTTTTACTTCAGTTTTAGTACTATATAACCACACCAAGATTCACGCCTGTATGTATTATCGTTTTTACGATAGAGCTTAATCACACCTACCTATAAAACACGTGTTTTGTATGGCGACCTCTCTTATTTTTTCACTTTCTTAATTTTTTTTGTATTTGTTGTTATAGCAGCAACATAAATACATATTCTGTGAAAATTTTAACTGTCTACCTATTGCGGTTCATGAAATACAGCCCGCTGACAGACGAACAGACGGACAGACGACGGGGGCTTAGTAATAGGGTCCCGTTGGTCACCCGTTGGGTGTACTATACGGAACCCTAAAAAGAAAAAGCCGAGATATTTCTTTTGTTAGGTACTTTAAAAATTCCGGGTCGTTCCTTTCCCTCTAATATGGTTGAGAGGAGCGATGGCTGACTCTCGGCGTTATTATCGTGACAGAGTGCTCTCCGTGTGAACTGGCCTAACACTTGTCAAAGGCGTTCATAACATTCAATGATTTTAACGTATAACTTCTCGTGTCATATTGTTTTCATGTTCAAATGACATAATTTGTTTTTTTATATGAAGGATTGCATTTTGACGTTATTAACTAATGATTGTTTATTTCTTGATTTTTTACAAATGAAATTATGTAATCACTATTTTAAAGAGTGTAATTTGCACCCATTTTCAAGAGACTTCCAAAAAGGAGGAGGTTCTCAATTCGACTGTATGTTTTTTTTATGTGTGTTACCTCAGAACTTTTGACTGGGTGAACCGATTTTGATGATTCTTTTTTTATTTGAAAGCTAGTGCTTCCCGTGTGGTCCCATATAAATTTAATCAAAATCGGTGTTGGCACTTCATTAGAAAATTAACAAAAACCAAAAATAATATTGCAAAATTGTACAAAGTTGTTGTGATGGAAGACGGTTTTTTAACGTGTTCAGCGGTTTTTAATAAATATCTTGAATCCAGCGACGTTGTTTGGTTGAATAAAATTTTGTCAGATTTATGGCTGGATGCCAATCACTTCAACTTCACCATTTAGAAGTAGCTGATTCATTGTGAATGTTTACTAAATACCTGCAAAACGTGACGAGCGAGGTCGACGACCGTTAACCTAGCCCGGTAGTTCCGAAACTGTAACACGGTTGCACCATAATTGTGGATTGGTTAATGGGTTAAATATTTTTAGTTTACGTATGTTTAGCCAACACTCAAATTGCCTATGCAGTTTGTTTATATTTCCATAAATAAATCGTTTATGTAGTGCAAAGCCATCACTTTGTCCATTGTTGGGTATTCGCATTCGCCTTTTTTTTTCGTGCCATGCTTTTAGGTCCCTCTTCAAGTCTCCGGCGATCCCACCCGGTTCATTGCTTTACGTATCCTTACATCAGCCGATAAACGTACACTGCTAGACAAAGGCCTCCCCCAAGGATTTCTACGACGACCGGTCCTGCGCTGCCCGCATCCAGTGGCTTCCCGCTATCTTCATCAGGTCGTCGGTCCGTGGGAGACCTGCCTACGCCACGTATTACGTATACCAAAAAACTTTAAGTCCAACTTTATAAGACTCGGTTTGGTCGGTGGAAGGGCATTTTCTAAGCCCGCCTGGCTTAGAAAATGCATCTTAACCTAAGTCTTGCCGCTAAACATCAATATGCTAACAACATTGATGTGTTCCGGCTTGAAGATAAGATAGCCAGTTCCAAATTGCGTTGGGGAATCTTGGTAAGCCCGCTTCCATCATCGGCATCATCATCATTTACCATCAGGTGAGATATTGTAAGGGCTTAACAAATTGTGGAAAAAAATTGGTATAGGGTGGTATCATTTATTTCTGTACTTTGATCTCTTCATAACCTGTTATATTTCCAATTTTGCAATTGATTCGTCGTCAACTTCCGCAGTTGTGACTTTCACAAACATGCATAGATGTAAACTTGTCAAAGTTAATGGGTGTCATATCGCGGTAACCCCATGACAGCCGTGACAGTCAGTCGTGTTGTGGTCGTTGTGAGTCGTGCGGCGACGGGTTGGCGTTGGCGTACTGAGTGGTGTATATTGGGCATGGTGTCAGTTTGGGTTTGGTCTGCGAAATTACTTAAAGTGAAGGTTTTTACTAGTATCATAGTCCCTATTAAAATTACTTCAAGTGATGGATTTTTTCAGTATCATATTTCCTATTAAAATTACTTTATGGGAAAGATTTCTCCAGTATCATAGTCCCTATTAAAATTACTTCAAGTGAAGGATTTCTCCAGTATCATAGTCCCTAAAATTACTTCAAGTGTAGGATTTTTCCAGTATCATATTTCCTATCAAAATTACTTCAAGTGAAAGATTTCTCCAGTATCATAGTCCCTATTAAAATTACTTCAGTGAATGATTTCTCCAGTATCATAGCCCTATTGAAATAACTTCAAGTGAAGGATTTCTCCAGTGTCATGGTCTCTATTAAAATTACTACAAGTGAAGATTTTTTTCAGTATCATATTTCCTATTAAAATTACTTCAAGTGAAAGATTTCTCCAGTATCATAGTCCCTATTAAAGTTACTTCAGTGAAGGATTTCTCCAGTATCACATTCCCTGTTAAAGTTCCTGTATTATTTACCTCTTGTTTTGGATATTTTAGTTCAGACTACAGTTTTTGTAATTTAGTTAACTTTTGACATGACAGTCGTAAATGTGACTAGTTTGCCCTTCCGTCAGACTGAGGCTGCGCGTGCGACGGTCCTTGCACAGTTTTATACATGTATTATTACATCATATCTTCTCCGGCCTCCGCGACTTTATAGGCCATTACTGCACTATTTATGACGACCACGATTGGATCCATTGCCATTATTATAATATTTGCTTCCTTATAGGAAAGGCCTGGTGGTGGGCACTTTGTTTATATTTAACCACTAGCTTTTGCCCGCGGCTTCGCTTTTATAACAGTCTGTTTTTATAACTGTTTTCGAGGGTAAGTGGTGCGCGATCCCATCCCATCCGTCAACTATCTGCGTGCTAAATAATCACTACAATCCATTGTTCCGTTGCGATGTTAAAGAAATTAACCAAAAAAAGAGATTTTTTTCAGTTCCCTCAGGAACTGCATCGGACTAAGCTATTTTCACGGGTTAAAAAGTAGCCTATGTCCTTCTCCGTCACACAGGCTACCTGCATGCCAATTTTTATCCATATTGGTCAAGGTGCTGAAGCGTGAAAAGGTAACAACAAACACATTTTCACATTTATAATACATATTAGTAAAGATTTGCTTCTTTTTATGTTTATGTTTTTTACGGCGAAGTCTTTAACGTCGATTACAGAACAGATGTAGTGTTGGTGGCAAGCATGAAGATTAGTAGCAGTTCGCACCCACCAGGTGGGAGCCGTTAGCATTTTAGTCATCTCTTACAAAAAAAAGTATTACTTGGCAAGAGTCTCATTTTATCCGTTATTCTTGTACGCTAAGTCGAAATATATGCCTGGAAAGGTAGAGTTACAATGAGTCTAGTTCAAGTGAAATAACATTTGCAAAGATTTTGTACTTAAATTCTTATATATGTCACCGTAAGATTGTAAATTCCGTTAGATTATAATCTAACGGGATTTATTTCGCGAGATTGTGAACTGTATTACAATTTCACTAGTGACATTGAAAACTCACTAGTGACATTACAATAGCACCAAGCGAAGTGAAAAACACTAAATAAATGATGTTAGGTTCGGTCAGGTTTGATTGATTTAACAGTTGAGTTAACATTTTTGATTAACTGGGTAGTAAAATGCTTCGCAGCAGAAGAAATCATCGGTTTTATTCGGGGGTACAAGAATAGGTCGTGATATTGTTATCCGATTCACAATTTACCGTTACATCATAATCTAACTAGTGAGATTGTAATATCGCGGTTTTCTCAATATCCCGGGGACATATACTTACATAATAAAGAATTGCATTGAATTGAAAATAGCGTAAAAAGTTATTTCAATTTATTCATTGACATTTATGTTTTGATGTGGTTTGTTCCAATGTTACTATAGGATCGTTCTATGATAACCGCTATGTCATGTATGATACTATTTTAGTACACTTGGTGTATTTTTAGGGTTCCGTAGCCAAATGGCAAAAAAACGGAACCCTTATGGATTCGTCATGTCTGTCTATCTGTCCGTCCGTATGTGACAGCCACTTTTTTTTCAAAATTTTAAGAACTATACTGTAGAAACTTGGTCAATACATGTATTCTGTGAACCGCATTAAGATTTTCACACAAAAATATTAAAAAAAAAACCCATTAAATTTCGGGGTTCCCCATACTTAGAACTGAAACACAATTTTTTTTCATCAAACCCAATACGTGTGGGGTATCTATGGATAGGTCTTCAAAAATGATATTGAGGTTTCTCTTATCATTTTTTTCTAAACTGAATAGTTTGCGCGAGAGACACTTCCAAAGTGGTAAAATGTGTGTCCCCCCCCCCCCTGTAACTTCTAAAATAAGAGAATGAGAAAACTAAAAAAAATATATGATGTACATTACCATGGAAACTTCCACCGAAAATTGGTTTGAACGAGATCTAGTTAGTAGTTTTTTTAATACGTCATTTATTATAGATAATGGTGCGGAACCCTTCGTGCGCGAGTCCGACTCGCACTTGGCCGGGTTTTTTTTGTTTGAAGAGTATGTCGCAGATACAATATGCTGCCTTATGCTTGCAATTATTTTAACAATTAAAAAACTAAAAACCGTCGTCAAAAATTAATTCACTCAAAGATATGAAATAATAGTTATAAATATAAATACACGAAATTAACCAACAATAACGAAATCAAAGGTAGGTACGAATCAAATAGGGGCCTACATTTTTTTTGATGTCAGTACCAGCACACAGCTACTTACCTATCAATTGTTTTAGATTCGATGGCTTTGCTGGAACCGACCTCAAAAAAAAATGTAAGACCTACCTGATTTCTTGTATTTATGTATAAAAATATTATTTTATACTTTGGAGTGAGTTTCCTTCAAAAGTCGGTTTTTAGTTTTAACTTTTATTTCATATATTTTTAGTGATAATGCTATCTATATTACAACGTTAAACCCAATTACCTACTCGCCATTAGGAATCATAAAATCATAAAGCACGTGTTTCATTAACCGATACAGAGTTCTGTGGATTTCAGTATCATTTCAGCAGCATGAAAGTTAAGAAGTCAAACCTTCCATCATCAGCTCACCTGAATGACCTTAAAGAATACAACTATCGGTCTTTACGCACCTACGTATCTGCGTGTAATATTTAATGAAATTGTTTTTGCTGTACTATAAGTGTAAATAAATAAATAAATAAAATAATTATCCTCCAACTCCTAGCCGTTAAGGAGTTGTACCTTTCATCATCAGCTCATCAACATGAGATGATGACAAGCATACGAAAATAGTTAAATAGCTTTAGAAAATACATGAAATACGTAATGCGTGCCTATAAAATTTGAGGTTTGTCCTCGATATCCCTGGGATCCCGCAGCTCAAAAGTACTGGGGTTCTGAATACTGGAAGGGTTTCCATTAACGCGCCGCCGCCGTCCCGTTCAAAATTTAAAAAAAGCAAGCCAGCGAAACTCAGACCAAGGAGCTTTTATTTATCCGATTATGATATTGGCACTTGGCTGTAGGGTAAAAGCCGGATAGTTGCCACACTTTTTGAAATTACTATATCTCTCAATACCAATAGCAAAATACTTAATTTGTAAAAGTGGCCGGTACTTTGGTTTTATATCTACAAATTTATGAAAAGTAAAAAACATTATCTTTAATTTTTAATATTTTTAGAGTATTAGCTATTTTTGCGGACCTCTATATTTTGGGACATCTATCCCACATAGGGGATAGTTGCCTAATCCATGTAAATTACGTTTAGGATAGATGCCCCGCCTAGAAACAGGACTTCTACCCCGCATAAACGCTACCTTTGGGTCCGGACAGAATATCAGCGCTGTGGTTTTAGATAATAAAACCACAGCACCATGCTGAGTCTTGGACCTATTCGGCATAAAATTTAATTTTAGTTTTTAGTTTTAATCTTTAGCTATAGTTTATTTCAATTAAGTACCTAATATTGTAATTATTTTATATTTATTGTATGCCGAATAAACTTTATTTCTTTCTTTTTTCTTTCTTTCAAAAACTTTGATCGCATTTTGCTTTCCCGTGCAATCGCATAAAGACATGATTAGTGTTAGTGGTAATTGAAGAATTGATTAGTCAACTTAGTGGTAATTGGAGAATTTTTCGATAGATTAGTAAAATAGCATGCGATTAATCCGCGAAACTAGAGTAATTACAATCGGGGCAACTATCCTGGTTTTACCCTATAAGATTTGTGTTCTTTGCCACTCAGTTAGTATAAGATTTGTTGCAATAAATAAAATACTACTCTCCAGTAATGAAAATACATAACTACGTAGTTTTTAAAAAATATTTTAGACAATCCTGTAATCATGTTCTTTCTGTCTTTTTTTTTTCGAATGTAAGGCGAATATTTCATAGCGTGTAAGTGTATTTACAGTAAGCCTTAATACAGTTCTGTTATACCCGTTAAACCACGTTTACGTCTTAAACTTCTTATTGGAAGTGTAATACCAAGTTTGAAAGGATTTCATTTCCTCCAGAATAAAATGGTACCAGCTTTAACTCCTTTTTGTTACCCTAATTTAATACAATTTAGTATCGACATTTTACACACATCTTCAGTTACTGGAGAATAAGATGAGAATATGTTTACGGTGAAGGAAAACATCGTGAGGAAACCTGCACACACCTGCGAAGAAATTAGAAGGTTGTGTGTGAAGTCGACCGACCCGCACTGGGCCCGCGTGGTCGACTAAGGCCCGATCGTCCTAATTCAAGGTAGGCTCAAGCCCCTCGGTGTGGACGTATATAAGCTGATATGATAAATCTAGGGATTATGAGGAACAAATGAGTTTCATTTCAATACTAAACGCTACAATTTGTGGTGGGTGGTTCTATTTTCCATAAAAAAAAAATCCCCTTTAAACTTGTAACGTGAACATTATGATTCGACCGATGGAATCTTATTGTTTTGTCGAGTCTTGAGGTCTCGAGACATTCTGAGTGAAGCACAAAAGAGGCAGTCTTTTCCGCATAGGAACCCAAATGGTCGTTTTACAGTCTCCGATCATGTCGAAACGACGATATGTCTATGATTTTGTTTATATATTTATTACAGTTTTGACAAGTCTTCTTTATCCGCCCGTTACTTTGTTTAGCGTCATTTTTAGGGTTCCGTACCAAAAGGTAATGGGCGGGACCCTATTAATAAGCCTACGCTGTCGTTCTATCCATCCGTTTGTCCTTTAGTCTGTTCTACCTTTAAAATAAGTAACTGGCTGATTTTCAGATAATATGTTAAATTATAAATTATAACTTTATGAATCAAAAAACACTATTAATATTTCGATTGTGAGTCCACGATTATATAAAATTACTAGATTTTACCCGCTTCTTCGTTCACGTGCGTATCGTTTTTATGACTGTCTATGTCCTTGTTTTTATGACTGCCGCAAGCTGCTCTCGATCGTACACTGGAGTTTACTCCAGATCGCTTGGGAACTATAACGGGCTACTCTGATTAGTAGTCTATGTCATTTCTCACCCTCTCAACTATCTCTGTACATAAAATCATAACCACTGTTGCGATATTAAAGAAACCAACCAAAAAGGTCTTTTTTTCAGTTCCCCCTGGAACTGTACCGGATTGTGTTATTTTCACAGGATAACAGTATACCTTCCATATGACACAGGCTACCTTCATGTCAAATTTCGTCAAGATTGGTTGAGGTGTTGAAGCGTGAAAAGGTAACAAACAAACACGTTTTCAAATTTATAATATTAGAAAGGATTCTCGAAATCCTGTGAGATCTGAGGTGCGACATATACATATAGAAAGAAAGAAAATTAATTTATTTTTACAAGGAAGTAAGTAAGTAAAATATCGGGTGTGTCGTTTATTATTATCGAATAGTTTAAAGAAGCACATTCAAGTGACATTTAAACGATCGATCGAGGCCATCCATCGGCATTGGCTGTGAATATTTTCTCTGCGTTTCGATATTGATTCATCCGGTTTATAGTTTTTGTTTTATTCTGTAGTAAAGTAGTAAAAGCATGAAAATCGGAACGATTGATCTTTAGGCCATATGAACCAATTTGACGCGTAGCACCAAAAAAAAGGAGAGAAATTACGATGTAATCTTTTTTTTGGTATGGAAAAAAATGTTCTGAAACGCATCGTGTGTGGTATCAATTGAAAGGGCTTTTTGAGTCGATTCCAAAAATATAATTATCACATCAATGGCATTTCAGTCTCTTGTTTTAAATTAAAAGAAAAATCATTTTCAAAACATACTAAGTTTGGACACCTTCAGATACGATTTGTAAAATATACCTCAAATGATATGTAATCTATAAATATAAATATATCTAACTTAAAGAAAGCAATTTTGAAAATATTACATTAAGTATTTTTTTTTAATTATTTCATTCTTTAAATTATATTTTTGTATGGAGGGTCAATGCTACGGGTCAAATTAGAATAGAATAGAATAGAATAGAATTTATTGTAAAAAACAAACAGTAACATATACATGTAAGTACGTAACTTAATTTTAGTACATAAGTAATTATCTAACTTAATGTTAGTATATTTATAGGTACATAACTCAGTTTCAGTATGTAAGTAATTTAGTTTAAGTAAGTGTGTATTTTAGTTTAGTCAGTAAGTACATAACTTCAAAACTTAGATTAATTATAAGTACATAACACAGTTTTTGTAAGTATAAATACAAGTCCATGCGTCTTATGAATCCGATCTGAATTTATTAATAATAATAATAATAAAAACTTTGTGAATAACTAGAACTTAATAAGGCTAGGAATTAATATAAAGGTAGTTAAATATAACTTACATCCTAATTTTGAAATTTTTATGGTAGATAACATACATTTTCACTGTACATATTCAATGACCACTAGCATCTAAACTAGGCCGAGCCTGTAACTTAGACGCTAGTTACTTCCCGTGACGTTGCGAACTAATAAAAAATTTCACGCATACCCTCATTCTGCGGCACAGTCTTCGCGTCGTCGTGAGTGTAACAACTTCTATACCATGATTTACACAATAGGAAAGTTAGACCACTGATAGTATGAACTTGCTTATCTGATAGATTTACGTTAGGTAGTTATTTTTATTACGGATACTACGATACACATAATATAGGTTATATTAAGTTTCGAGTTTTAATTTGATGGAATTTACAAACAGTAGGTTTTGTAGGTAGGTATTACATGTTTTTTATTATAAGTTTTTATTTTTATTTTTTGTAATGCATGTTGTTAGTGAGTACATACCAGAATAAATTAAATCAATTAGTAATAATAAATATATAAATATAAAAATAGTTAGTATTTTTTTTTGTCTAACGTTACTTTATTACAGTAAACAAATTTTCAATTTCATCATAAGTTTTAGTCTTCAGCCAGGAAATTAGTACTTTCTTGCACTCATTGTGATTGAGTTGGTAAATATTTAGAATCTTATTTAGTTTATTGTAAAGCATGGGACCAAGATAACACTGAAATTTATTAATGTAAAATGTATTGAACTTTTTAACCTGACAAACGTTATATTTTCGACGTTTTTGTGTTAGTTCATGTTGATAGGCAGTTTGGTGATGTTGTGAAATTATGGTATCTTTAACAAAAAGCTTCCTTACGGATAAAATATTACATTCAGTGTAGAGGCTCGAGGTGGAATATCTGTAGGGCTTAAAAAACATAACTTTCAGCAAGGCTCGCTGCGCTCTTTCTAATTTTAATAGGTGTGTCTTTCGTGCTCCACCCCATGATGTTATACAGTAACATAAGGTAGACTGAGCAAGGGCAAAGTAAACTATTTGTAATAAATTGAAGTCAGCCACATGACGTAATTTTTTAAACACATATATAAGCCTTCTTGTTCTGTCAGCGAGTTGATTAATATGAGCACACCACGTAAGATGTTCGTCAATGAGGATTCCTAAATATTTTACAATTTTTGTCCTCTCTATATAGCTACAGGAACATGGACCTGCTAACATGTCACTATCTAAGCAAGAATGTAATTGAATTTTGAAGTTTGGATCTGATGGTAAGGTACGATGAGTGTTTGTGAATACCATGAACTTAGTTTTGGTAATGTTGAGTGTCAGCAGATTTTGATTAAGCCATTTTGCTGTTTTTCGTAACCCTTTTTCTGCAATTTCCTTTACCTCATTCCATGTATTTCCATAAAAAATTAAAGCAGTATCATCAGCAAAAGTGAAAACCTTACAATTTTGCAATTTAAGCTCACAAAGTTGATTAATGTAAATAAGAAATAAAGTCGGCCCAAGAACGCTACCCTGGGGAACACCATAGGTTATTTGGGCGTCATCACTATATAAACCATCTATTGTTACTCTTTGAGACCTGTTTTTCAGGTAGTCCTGAAATAAACTCAGTGGTGTCCCCCTTATGCCAATTTTCTCCATTTTATTTAGTAGTAGGGGAACAGAGACTGTGTCGAAAGCTTTTGTCAAGTCCAAAAACACACCCAGGCATCTGCTTCTGGAATCAACATTCGTAGCTACAAATTCAGTGAGTTTAGAAACTGCCTGCGCTGTAGATCTACCTACTCTAAAACCGTACTGGTTTTCAGATAGTAAATATTCTTTCCCTAAAAAACACAGTAATCTTTTGTTCATTATCTTCTCAATAATTTTTGAAAGAGCAGGCAGTACCGAGATGGGGCGGTAGTTACTTACACAGTACCTGTCCCCCGCCTTGTAGATAGGATGGATTATTGATATTTTAAAAACACTAGGAAAGACACCAAACTCGATGCACAGATTTGTGATGTGCGTTATAAGAGGCACAAGTATGTCTTTTGCTACTTGTAGCAGTTTTGTAGAAATTCCATCCCATCCTATTGCACTATCAGATTTTAGATTAAGGAGAACGGACATAATCTCTTCGTTTGTCGTTGGTAACATAACCATAGAGTTCGGCAATGATGGAGAATCTTTAACATTAGTATTACAGTGTTTCTCAGAATGCTTTATTTTATCAGCCAGATCTTTTGCGACGTTAGCAAAATAGTTATTGACTTTTTCTAATGATAGATGAGGTTTATTTTCTATTTTAAAAAGTTGGGTTGGGGATTCTTTTTGAATATTCCTATTCGTTATTTGGTTAATTATTTTCCATTTTGTTTTAGGATCTTTTGAGTATTTTAGAAGTTCATTCCTCTCATAGTTTCTTTTTAGGCGCTTTAGTAGATCATTGCAGTGGTTTTTATATCGATTATAAGTGATTTTAAGTATTAAATTATTAGGTTCAGTTTTAATTTTTAAATGCATACGATCACGATTTTTTATACATCGAATCAGCCCAGGTGTGATCCATGGTTTTAAGCAGCGGAGTCTCTTAGGTACTAGAACTTTTAAAGTATTTTTAAGTAAAAGAGTATTCAAAATATTGACTAACTGTTCAGCAGACCAATTTGCATCTTGAGATTGTAATATGCTACCAAAATCCTTAACTTTAAGGTCTAAAAGAATGTTTTCATAGTTAATTTTACTAGCACTATAACTTTTTAAGACGGTCATTTTTTGTTTTTGATTAACACATGTTAGGACAGCGGAGTGGTCTGTTAGGGGAGCAAGCATAACAATAGTAATTATAGGGTGTGTTGTTTTAGCCATAACATGGTCAATGCAATTATTGACTCTCGTAGGAAATGTATGACCAGCTAAAAGACCATGAGATGCTATCAGATTTAAATATTCAGTCGAGTTACCATCCTCAGAATCTATTTTAATATCTATATTTATATCACCTATAACGATTACATTATTGTACTTTTTGTAGGAGCTTAGTAACTTATCTAGTGAAATTATGAAGTTATCTAACACTTTAACCGACGGAGATCTGTAAATCGCTATTATCACTGTATCATTCCCAACTTTCACTACAAGACAGGTGGCATCGGTTAGGTGTATTTCTTCAACTGCGCAGTTATAATCGATTTTGGTGTAAGCTACAATGCCATCATTTTGATTACTGTTTTTTTTAGTAAAGTGAGTGTTATAATTATTTAGGTGTGGAAAATAAGTAGCTTTAGAATTCCAAGTTTCAGTTAATATATAAATTTCACAGTCAATATTAAGTCTTTTTAAGAATACTTCAAATTCAGAGAAATTTCGGTTTATGCTTCGGATATTTTGAGTAAGTACTTTTATATTGTGATTTAGATCTATGTGGGATGTTAGAAGAGATCTGGAGGTTTCTGGATCACATCTGTAAGATTTCCCAGCTTTTACATTATCTATGTTGTCAGCTAATTTATTATTATTTATAAAATCGAATTTTGTTAACAAAAATTAGCGACGCCATTCTAGAACTAACTATGTTGGTTATAAATTGAATATTCTTCTGGCATTCTATTTGTACTAACATATAATTTACATTTTGAGAACATAAAGCGATATTAGGTGTATGTGCACTTGATGAATTAGGGGTAAACATATATACTATTGAAAATACCTTACACAAATACTGTTGCAAATCTAGTCAATTTGGGGTTGCAAGTGAGAGAAATTGAGTCTCATCCTTGATTTCAACATGGGGCGAATCAGGTGTTTTCCGTAGATAGATTCTCCCGTTACTCGTCCAGCAGAATCTAAAGTCTTGTTTCTTTGCAAAGTCTCGAGCAAGAAAGAATAATCTTCGACCTTTGTTTGTCAAAGCCTCAGAGACATATATTGGAGAGGATTGTCCTTTAAGTCCTATTGTGGTTGAGTTTAAACGTTGGTCAGGGTGAAGTTTATTATAGGACTTGGCTCCTTGGATGATCTCGTTTTTCAGTATTACTGAGTTAAATTCAGTAATTATTGTTCCTTTACCTAATTTACCGTTTACACGAAACACATCTCTTATGTCGTATTTTTCAACATTTATTTTAAGTGCGTGGCATGTGTTCAGAACAATATTGCACAGGTCCTTTTTTGTCTCCGGTTGCGAAGGTACTGGAATATTTCTCATTTCTATGGTTGAAGATTTAGAGTGTCTTTGCATGTCCTCTATTTTAGTTTCCATTGAAGCTATCTGAACCAGATGTTCGTTACGTTCAGTCTCCAGACTTTCAACTTTCTTTTTCATTTCTTCATACTGATGACTCATATATTCAAGAGATTTTTCTATTTCTTCGTTAGAGTGTTTTATTTGAGAGTTCTGCTGTTTTATTACCGCAACCTCTGAAATGAGTTTTTTCAAGAGAGAGTTTTGATTTTCTATCATTACTTTCATTTCCTCTCTAAGGGAAGAGATTTGTTCCTCGCTTGATTCATGTTTTCTTTTATTTCTTTGTTGATGAAATAATAATGCATCGCTGGGTGGAATCTTGCTGACATCAGAGTCGGACAATGCATGTTGTACTGGTTGTTCGGGAGACGATTTCGGAACTAAAGGCATGGTGATATCTCGCAAGTATTGAGGTTCAAAGTTTATGTGGTCGTAGCAGTGACGGCAATATACAAAGTTACCTTAGCTTGTATCTCCAAGTTGGCGGTGTTGAGCACGACTCGCGATCCGTTGGTCGACGTTAACGCACAATGGATATCGGTGTCCTGCTCCACGACTATTGAGGTGCTTCACACTTAAGTTCGCGTACTTTATTTGAAATAATTTTAAATGAAGTTGCCACACGCACACGGCACGTCCACACAATATCGAGATCCGGGCGGAAGTGGAAAAATTGATTCATATAAAGATCAATCGTTGCGATTTTCATGCTTTTAACACCATTTGCAGCTATTTATTGAATTTCGGGGTGTACCGCTAGCACTACTGTACCTTTTTTGAATGTTGGAGCCAAAATGTCAAAAAAGCACGCTCTTATAATTTCAGTATGTCCGACCGTCTGTCACAGTCCATTGTCTCTGCCACTATTAGTTATATTAGTTTATTAGAAGCTGCTGGATGCGGGTAGCGCTGAAGCAACCGGTCGTCGTGGAAATCCTTTTGGGAGGCCTATGTCCAGCAGTGGACGTCCTTCGGCTGATATGATGATAGACCTACAGTAATGAAAATTTGTATACATAATATGTAAACTGACTACCCGTAATAGAAAGAAATCTAGAAGTCTAACACAAACAGGGATGCCTCTCCTACATGTAAAAGGGGGATAAAATAAATTGTGTACCTACTCCATCGAATAGGATATCGTTAAGGGATACGCTACCTAACTAGCGCCGCCATAAGTTAAAAACACATACATACTTTTTAACGCAAAATTTTAATCGAAAATGAAGAATAGGTACTGGAGTTTATCAGAAAGCATAATTAGGAGCTAAAAGAGGCCACTGCTAGTTAGCTAGGGGTCTCATAAAATGAATAAAAGGTTTCATTAAACACTTTTTAGGGTTCCTTAGTCAACAAGGTCCGCGGCTTACAAGGAAGGGTACCCAACTCTCCGACTCCGATTTGATTTATTTTGATATATGTTATAGAGTAGTCTAAAATAACGCAAAAGTATTTTTTTTAGCTGCCCAAACTCAACCTGTTAGGAGAAAATGGCCTTCAAAGTACTGAAAATTGACCAAACCTTCTAATTTCTGAGAAGAGATTTGTTCAAATAATTACTTGTTTCGTTATATGTTGGAGAACATCAATAAGGAATGGGGACGTGTTTTGTCATTTCACCACAAACTCATTTTTATATATGTATAAAAAAAAATATATAAAAAAAGAGTTTGTGATGAAATGACAAAACACGTCCCCATTCTTTATTCATGTTCTCCAACATATAACGAAACAAGTTAATAATCAATTTTTTTGAACAAATCTCTTCTCAGAAATTAGAAGGTTTGGTCAATTTTCAGTACTTTGAAGGCCATTTTTGACTTTGAAGGTTGAGTTTGGGCAGCTAAAAAAATACGTGTCCGTTATTTTAGACTACTCTTTAACATATATCAAAATAAATCAAATCGGAGTCGGACAGTTGGGTACCCTTCCTTGTTAGCTCAGAGTCTCTTACTAGAAAGCTGTAATTTTGTTTCATATTTTACACAAAATAAAATTTAAACCTTAAATGTATTTAAATCTATTTATAAATAGACTTCATTCAGACGCCTGAATTGTGCTAAGCGAATTTAAACATAATTAACATTCTTCAAATTGTGTTTGAGTTTTCTTCTCGATGGAAGCTCGGCATGGCAATATGTTGTATGTATGATTGTTACTAAATAGCATAAAAATAAAGTGTAACGTTGTATCGTTTCCGAAGCGAGCACGGATAGCTTCGGAATGTAGCTCGGGCCCTGCGCGCGCGCCACTTTCTCCCGACCGCCGCGCCGGGAAAGTGGCCGTTTAGAAACCAACGTTTATAGACTTTGCTATTGCAGTTCACCATTTACATATTATTATTGTAAAAAGTTAGTTACTTTTTTGGTTTTAATTGCATTTAATTCTAGTAGCATGTTTGACTGACTCGTTAGGTCCAGTGGTCAGCGCTGCTGCCTGCTGGGCCGATTGTCGCGGGTTCGATTCCCACCCAGGGCAAAAATTCGTGTTACGAACAGTGTCTTCTGATTTATATCTATATATGTATATGTCATCATATCAGCCTAAAGCAAAGCCGCTGCTGGACAAAGGTAAAGGATCTCCACAACGACCAGTCCTGCGCTGCCCGCATTCAGCGGCTTCCCGCGACTATATCAATGTATGGTTTGTACAGAGAATCTTAGTTCGGGGCCAGATGATATGTCCCTGAATATTTCAATTTTTTTCGTCTGTCTGTTGCATGTCGCGTGACGGTCGCTTTCGTCTGACGGTATGATCGTTTCGTCCTCTGTACCGTAGCGAGAGCAGCCATGATCGTTTCGTCCTATGTAAAGTTTCACTTTGACCGTGGTTTCATAAAACCACACACTTTTTTTTTATTCTTTTAATACTATTATTTATAACATTTCCCACTTGACGATAAGTTTTGGTTTAGGACTGAGTAACTGAAAACCGATATCTACGCGTATCACACAGAAAAGGGAGGCGTTTACTACTTGTATTTATTAGGTTTATAATACTGTGATAAGGTATAAGTAAACTTTTTTACTTTTCTCTCACAGTAGGGTACCTATACAAAAATATAACAAAATTGGTGTACGTCCCGTTAACTGGGGCTTTTGCTCATCATACTGAACAACTTTTGTTTTACGACTTTGCTGAAATCGCAAAAAAAATTACTCTTCATACAAATCGATCAGCTGATCGATCAATTTTGTGCATTTTAGTATGGAGAGTCCACTTTTTTTTGATATTTGACTGGGTTCCTTGGGGAAGTTGTTCATTATAATGAGTAGAACCCGCAGTATTCGGGTCCTACACCAATTTTGTTACAACCTGTATATATTACTACTTTATGTACTTCTTTACCAATATTGAAAATCAAGTATATTGAAACATCAGACTTCTTTCTATTGACCAGTTTTTTATTCACACTACATCAGTGTTGACTTTAAATTGTAATTTATCATCATCATATCAGCCGAAGGACGTTCACTGCTGGACAACTGGACAAAGGCCTCCCCCATGGATTTTCACCAGTTCTGCGCTGTCCGCATCCAGCGGCTTCCCGCGATCTGCACCAGGTCATCGGTCCACCGAGTGGGAGGCCTGCCTACACGATCGCCACTCGATTATTAGTATTTGTTGGGAAATCTGCCATAATAACGAATATTATTTAAAAATTCCAACCGCGTACTTATTACGTTACGGTTCAATAGATGCGGCCTTTTAGAAAGGTTGGACATACATATGGACGGCCTAGGCTTAGTAATAGGGTCCCATTGGCACTCTTTGGGTATGGAACCCTATAAACTGTGCAAAGCAGGTCAAACAAGGTGAGCACGTATCGTGTCAACCGCACAAATTTGATTACTTCGACCACACAATGAATACTATGTCAGGGAAAACTGAATTATCGTGTGTTAATACCATCAGCGCCGCACCAATTTCCACGAAGTGTCAACATATCGGAATTTAATTACCTACCTATAAGATTAAAGGGCAATCGAGCGTGCTATGCTCGAGGAGCCGGAAACCCCTTGCGTGATCCAATCAGAGATGAGGAGATCTGTAGGAGAACCAAAGTAACCGACATAGCTCTTAGAATAAACTTGTGGGCGGTGCACATAGCTCTTAGAACAGATGGCCTTGGGGCAGTAAAGTTCTCGAGTGGCCATCGAGCACCGGAAAACGTAGCGTAGACATGCCTCCCACTCGGTGGACCGATGACCTGATGAGAGTCGCGTAAAGCCGCTGGATGCGGGCAGAGCAGTAGCGGTCGTCGTGGAAATCCTTGGGGGAGGCCTTCGGCTGATTGATGATGATGATTTGATGGATAATCCGTGCGGAATGGTATCAAATATAAAGCTATAGCTATTTTGTACAAATTGATGCAATAAAGAATATTGTATTGTATTGTATTGATGCAATATAATAAAGAGCCGCCCGTAAGTGCGCGAATTATACATTGAAATAGTTGCTGTTGTTGACAATCTGTAATTTGACTTATTCAGTCATGCCGTCTTTCGTACTTAAGAGAGAAGCAAGTTTTCTTTAGTAGGTGTTGTCCATAAAATTTAACGCATAATCTAAAGTACCTACTTACTCGAAAAGAGACTGTCAAATTACATGTTTCATCCGATACTTCAAATCTGGCTGGGGATAGCACAGTAAATATAGAAAAAATCACAGATCTCATGCATTACATGAGCTTCGTGTACATTGAAAATGAACTCACGTAAAATGTAAATATTTCTCAAATATCTTCCTGAATTTGTTTAAAAAACCGGCCAAGTGCGAGTCGAACTAGCACTCCGAGGGTTCCGTATCACCACACCTCTCCACTCCACACAGCTACATAGTAAAATAATACAATGATACCTATTCACATTACAAACAAAAGACATCAACGCGAGCGACATAAATATCCTTTTTTTGACATTTAGTTCGGATTTTTTAGCGCGATTACGACTCACACTTGGCCGACTTTTATTATTTGTTGTGTTACTTCAGTATTAGTATACTATATTTACACCAAGTTTCAAGCTTATGTATGTAATACCGTTTTTACGATAGAGCTAAATCAAAAATACTTCTAAAAACCTATAAAAAACTCGTTTTTGAATGGAAACCCCTTTATCTTTTCACTTTTTCTAATTTTTAGTATTTGCTGTTATAGCGGCAACAGAAATACACATTCTGTGAAATTTTCAACTGTCTAGCTATTACTGTTCATGAAATACAGCCCGCTGACAGACGGACAGACAGCGAAGGCTTAGTAATAGCACACCCCGGACACTTCATACAACGAGCGAGAAATGAAATTTCAAAAATCGAATGACGGAAAAAACTAAATGGCGGCGAAATCCTATAAATTCGACAACCAAACTATGACCAATCTGTATCAATCTGGGTGACGATGGGGTGAGGTCGCAATCTAGAGAGCGGCAGAGAGTGTCCTTACTGTATGTTAGTACTAATATATATACTTTGGTTATAGGGTCCCGCTGGTCACCCGTTGGGTGTACGGAACAATATAAACCAATTACACGTAAACAATAATTTTCTACATAACTAAATCGAGTCCGCATGCATACTTACAAACTGCGACGTGGAACGTCCGCGCACTCTACATAATGTACATGTGGCAGGAAAATTGTATGTGTATTAGTCAAAATGTAAAATGCTGTATGCCGATTAAGGCAATTTGTAATAATTCGCCCGTATGTAAACGGTCAGGCAAAATGTAAAATTCTGTACGCAGATTGTAAAATGCCGAGCCAGGCAAATTGTAATAATTCTTCCGTATATAAACGGTCAATGCCGAGTCAGGCAAATTGTCAAAATGCCGTACGGCAGGTTGTCAATATTAGGTTTGGTCAGGTTTGATTGATTTAACTGTTAAAGAACCTCGCTTCGCTCTGCCCTCGCCATTATATAATTTGCCTGACATAATATTATGACTGACCGAATGTACAATGACGAATTATACAGTATGCCTGCGAAATACACACTATCTTTATTTATCAACCAATTTCAGTTTTATTGCATTTAAAATGTAGCATGACATCACATCTCTTTGCGGTTTTTCAATTTTTCAATCACATAAATTAGTTTTTTGAATTTGGGTCCTTTTACGACTAAAATCGAAAAAAAATGATCTCATTTTTCAGTTTTTATTTTATTTTCAAAAAGCTTCCGACCTTTTTTTTTCTACATTAACGCCCTTTCCAATACCCACATTTTGTCCTTAAAATCATTACGATACCCTGTGGATACCCCAAATACATGTCACTTTCGCTGAATTAGGTACCTCTACCGAAAAAACTTTTTCAATGTTAAGCAAAAAAACAATTTCAATTTAAAGCAAAAAATCATTTGTAATGTTAAAATCTAGAAAAATACAGGCTTTTCAGGAAGTAATAATAATTTGTCGGAGAAAGTAGACGAGACAGAAAAAGTGGACGGCATAGGATATGGACGACTTAAGAAATGGACGAAACAAAAAAGTGGATAATTTCATCTCGAGTTGAATTACCATATCTCGATGTTTTTGCGCAGTTTTTATGGTTCGTTACACAAAAAGATGACCAACGGAACTCTATTACTGAGCCTCCGCTGTCAGTCTGTCTCTTAGTTAGCAGGCTGTATTTCATGAACCGTATTAAGTAGACAGTTTTTATACAGTTTTGTTTTAGTTTTTTTTTGTTATTTTCACAGTGTACTAATGTTGCCGCTTTAACAACAAATAATAAAAAAATACATATAAAAAATAAAAATAATAAAAAATATAATGCAACGTGTTTTTCTTTCTTGTACGTGTTCAAGTGCAAGTCCGACTCGCACTTGGCCAGTTTTTAGTAAAGCCAGATAACAAATGTCATTGTCAAAATAACGATTGTCATTTAATTTGAACGGTCTTATACAATCATCATGATTTATTGCGATGGTTGTGAGTATAGACCTAGAATTTACGCTACCTACTAAAGTACCTATATCTGACTGGTAAGATGGTACGAGAAAACGAAGCAAAATAAAATGAATTTAACAGTTATAAACTGTTTTGTTTATATATCTAAAATATCTATTTAAGGTGTAGCCTGTACCCAGAGTAGGCATCAAGTCCGAATTGTGTTCAAAGTTTACCTCCTCACGCCTCGAAAACACCATCATTAATATATTCAAACTTCAACACAACAGGGCTGTTCCCACAGGTTAACGAATAGGCAACATGTATGTATCGCATATGGTACACTCACAAAGCGTGTACGCCGACAGTTGTATCGGATACGCTCTGCTGCGCCGATCGTGGTCCGATACCGGAGCCGATGTGTGGGCCGATGGTGATAGTAAACGTAGCATTTGGAAAAAAAGTATCCTTTCAAAAAGAAAAAAAATATATTTCAAATAGATTTTTAAATGACGGAGTTCTGAGGTTAACATACATAAAAAGATACAACCGAATTGCGAACCTCCTCCTTTTTTAAAGTACTGTATTGAAAAGATTTGCGACACTTTAAGACAAAAGTAAGGCTGCGGGATAAACTTGGCTCTGTTTGATTAATGGAAGAAATGGCCCCTGTAAAAGATACCAACATCTAGCCATCCAACATCAAACAATCCGATCGTAGAGTCCGCGCAGCAAAAAAAGGCCTGCGGATTTTTAATGGAACTAACAAATTTTAATAGTACGAATTAAGAATTAGACTACTAGCGCCGCGTCTCGTCTGCGGGACTACTTTCCCTACGCGGACTATAAGTAAAACTCAGCTAGAAAGCCAATGCTTCAGTTTATTAGTTACTGGCTTTTGCCCGCGGCTTCGCTCGCGTAGTCATCGTTTTTATAACTGTCTGAGTGGCGCCTCGCGAATGTGAACATGAGTTTTCTCCAGATCTCTAAGGAACTATTTCGGGCTATTCTAATTAGCAGTCTATGTCACTTCCCACCTCCTCAACCAATTCTATACATAAAAGTCACACCAATCCGTTGCTCCGTTGCGACGCCGACGATGTGCGCGAGCGTGGAAATGAGTTTTCCCCAGATCCCTCGGGAACTATGCCAGGATATGACAATTAGTGAGTTATGTCATTTCCCACCCCCTTAAATAATATCTGTACAAAATATCACAATAATCCATTGTTTCGTTGCGATGTTTAAGAAATGAACCAAAAAAAGAGATTTTTTTAGTTCCATCAGGAACTGCATCGAACTATGCTATTTTCACGAGGTAGCCTTTGTTCTTCCCAGTGACACAGGCTACCTCCATGCCAATTTTCATCAAGAATGGTTGTGGTGATGAAGCGTGAAAAGGTACCTAACAAACAAAACATTTTCACATTTATAATATTAGTAGGGATTATGTATATTTTTGATGTGTAACATCTTTGCTCTCGCTTTCCTGCAATTTGTGGGAGTGATTTCGTGAAATGGGACGGAAATGTGTAACATGGGACGGAAATGTGTAACAGGAAGTCGCGAAAGCGCGGAATTCTACTTTACGAGAGTCCGACTCGCACTTGGTCGGTTTTTGCAATTTGTGGGAGTGATTTCGTGAAATGGGACGGAAATGTGTAACAGGAAGTCGCGAAAGCGCGGAATTCTACTTTACGAGAGTCCGACTCGCACTTGGTCGGTTTTTGCAATTTGTGGGAGTGATTTCGTGAAATGGGACGGAAATGTGTAACAGGAAGTCGCGAAAGCGCGAAATTCTACTTTACGAGAGTCCGACTCGCACTTGGTCGGTTTTTTTCGTTACAGTCAGATCCGCCACCCAGGTACAATATCGTCATCAAATCTAACTAACCTAAAGTATTTTGTCACATGTTACACATCATATGCGAGTACTGTAGGTCTCGCTCGAATTTTTTTGATAGCATCTGCTTCTCTTATTAAAAGCTTTTGTTTAACTTGCAATGTATGTATGATTGTTCGGGTGAAATCTTGCAAGTTAAATTTGACCTACTTCCCGATTTCCGATTCAACTGATTTTTTGCATGCATATGTGTATTACGTGATAAAGCTTGTACCTAAAAGTTATGAGGTTTTTCGAAAATTATTTGACTATGCTCCCGTCACGAAATTCTAAAAATCACTCTTACTATGCTGAGCGAGTGATCCGAAAATTGCACCGCTCTGCCTCTGGCTGGCTAACCCTGTGAACTGCGGTAACAGCAGCATTGTAGACGGCCACATCTCCAAGCATTGTTTATTGGCCATTGTGTAGATCGGCAGCCGGGATAGAGCCATAGGCCGTATACAATGACAGGCTGACGTGTTGAAACCTTTACGATAGCACGCAGGCAAATTATTTTTTTTATCATATTTTTCGCTGTCGCAGTCTCCACAGATCTGTAGAATCTTTTGCTAATATGTATTTTACTCTTCGTAGTTCTTTGTTTTCAGCGTCTTAAAGGTTATTTTTGCTCCAATTTTTGCCATACATTTGTCTAGCCCAAAGGTACCTACTGCGAGACTTTCGGAAATTTCGCATAATCCATTTAAAATATCCTAAGTATATTTGGAATTCTTAAGTCTGATTATGAAAGGCGCCTTATAAAGTAGATTGATATACATATAATGCTGACTCAAGTCAAGCTGACTGTTAATCTTAAGGCGAGGTATGGATTGGAACAGTTGTCTCGTTTATCTTGACCGCCTCCGTAGCTCGGAGGCAAAGTTCACTGGCTTTACACAGGAGGTCGCGGGCTCGATTCCCGGCGGGGTCAATTGTAAGACTCGGTTTGGTTGGTGGTAGGGCATTTTCTAAGCCCGCCTGGCTAGCTACCACCATCTTATCTAATTCTTGCCGCCAAATATTATCATTATGCCGCTAAATATATCAGTTGATATCATTGTTGTGTTCCGGAATGAAGATAAGATAGCCAGTTCCCCATTGCGTTGGGGAATCTTGGTAAGCCCGCTTCCATCTTCGGCAACATCGTCACTTACCACCAGGTGAGATGTTGTCAAGGGTTTACCAATTGTGAATTTAAAAAAAGGCGAGGTATTGATTGGAACAGTTGTATCTGTTTTTTTCTTTACGTGTAAAGAGTAAAGAAAATAACCACACTTTTTCAATGGTTTTTCGTTTCAATCAAAAACTACAATGAAAGTGTAAAAAATAATAACATTACTCACTTTGTATTTAAAAAAAATAAATACTTCAAAATATTAGTCACACATAACTAGAGTTGAAAGTAACGATGTAGACTTTTTTTCTATCGAGCTTTTTAGCTTTTAACTTTAAGGAACATCATCAAAAATAAGGGTATTTTGTTCCACCTTGGGTTTCTATCGTTCAGGAGTAATTGACGTTAAAAAAATTAAAGTTTAAAAACTAAAAACCGACTTCAAAATTAAATTCACTCAAAAGTATGAAATAATATTAATATACTTAAATACACGACATTAACCAACAATAACGAAATCAAAGGTGGGTACGACATTAACATGAAATGATGACTACCAGAAGAAAATACTTTCATTATTTTAGAAACTACAAGAAACACGTAAAACGTGTCTATGAATATTGAGGGTTGCCCTCGATTTTCCTGGGATCCCATCATCAGATCCTGACTTGGTAACAATTGGACTCCCTCGGGAAGTCGGGAGTATACTCTTTCGAATAAAAAAATAATTATGAACATCGTTTCACGATCGGCAGAGATATCGCGTAACAGACATACAAAAAAAAACATACAGTCGAATTGAGAACCTCCTCCTTTTTGAAGTAGGTTGAAAATAACGAAAATCTGTAATATTACAGCCTTAATACCGTAAAATCACTCCTAGTTGCCATAAAGACATAATATCTTATGTATGAATTCTTGATGTTTTCACAATTTGTTTTGCAAACCTTCAGTTACTCGTGGTGTTGATGGATTTACATTTTATTATCTGAATATTTTCCTTGTTTGCTTTTGCGAACGTGAACATAAATATAGACTGTATTTTGTTGTTTGAATCATCGAACGTCTTAGAGTGGAATACAAAAGTAACATAATGTATTTATCAGGACTGTACAAGGAAAAAACAAAATTACAAACAAAATTACACTTTTGAAGGCCGAACGGTACTCCTTCAGATAGCAGGATTATAAAATAAGCTTTTCTCGTTCAAAAATCAGTCATAAACATAGTATCATTTGGTTAGCGAAGGGACAAAAGAAAATGTTAAACAAAAAAAAACCGACTTCAGACGCACTAGTCACCACTACGATTTTTGAAGGTTCCCCTATTTTTTTCTGTGATGCTATCATCGGATCCTGGTTTCCTTATCATGGTACCAACCTTGGGATATCGGCTTTCCAACAAAAAAAGAATCATCAAAATCGGTTCATAAACGACGAAGTTATGCGAGAACACACATAAAAAAATTAAAATATATACGGTCAAATTGAGAAACCTTTTCCTTTTTTTTAGTCGGTTAAAAATCACAACATAGAGAAATCATTCTGACATGAAGTCTTGTGAATAATACATTGATTTAGTATTATGGTTCTCACAAATAATACAAAAATAATGTTCATCATCATACCAGCCGAAAGATGTCCACTACTGGACAAAGGCCTCCCCCCAAGGATTTCCACGACGACCGGTCCAGCGCTGCCCGCATCCAGCGGCTTTCCGCAACCTTCACCAGATCGTTGGTCCACCGTGTGGGAGACCTGCCTACGCTACGTCTTCCGGTGCGCAATAGCCACTCGAAAACTTTACTGCCCCAACCAAAAAATCTGTTCTACGAGCTGTTATTTTTTTTGGAAATAGTAATAACCTGATGTTTGTTTATCATGGACTTTGTTTTAGTCTGCAACTTACTCCTAGTTCCTGCAGTCTCGGTGTGCAAATATTAATCCAAAGGAACATGGCACACCACACATGTATGAGATTAAATGACTCAAATGAACGCAATGTCAGCAGCTTTTTTCCCTTCATGTGTCACACAAAGGGCGCACAAATCTTTGGCTTTAGAGGCTAGGGGAGTATGGGATAAATCGGAAGGTAAGCGCTTAAAAGTGGCGACAATGTTCCGTCCCTTGTGTTGTAACGTAACGAGGTCAAGGACGGCGAAAGTCAATACATATTGAATACGACCCTCACCCCTGCCACAGCCGATAAACTGAACAGTAACCACAATACCTGATGTTCCGACTTTTATAAACAAACGTGTCAGTTGTATACGTATAGTGCCACAGTTGTAGGTAAGTACGTGATAAATGTGTGAATTGACAAATGGTCGATGACAAGCTCTTTCTTACTACTTAGTGGTTTGCAAAGAGGGGTCAAAAGGATATGTGTCAATTAGTTCAAGTAGTTGTGTGGTTTAATTTCAATGTTTTTATTTGTACTTTTGTTGATTATTTAATCCTACTTCCTACTAATATTATAACACGAAAGTTTGTAAGAATGTATGGATGTATGTTTGTTACCGTTTCACGCAAAAACTACTGAATGGATCTGGCTGAAATTTGGTAGGTAGACAGATTAGCACCTGGATTAACACATAGGCTACCTTTTTCTTGCGGCTCGCGAACTGCGCACCCTCGAAAAGTCATAGAAACGTTGTCCTCGTGGGGGAAACAGCTAGTAAGTCATGTTTCCCTTATTACGTGTTTCTCATATAGTGTCACAAAATATCCCAATATTTCCATCTTACCTGTGTTGCCATATTGGCCTAACATAATAATGGCTTTGTCCTCCATACTGACATTTTTGTTGACGACATTACTTGTTCCGTCTTTGATGGCAGGAGGAGGCCTCGCCTGTAGCTGTTTATATTCTCGCTGTGACAGGAGCTTGACGTAAATAAATGTATGAGGGGAACCCCCTATTTCGCTGAGTGACGGGATTAGGTCAGGTTGGTTTTATTGGCTTTTCGTTGTATTTTATTTTACACCAAATATGATAGAATTTGGTTGGCGTTTATCATTCATTATCATTATCCATGGGACAATTAATTTAAAGTAGGAAAAACAGGACGAGAAAGTGAACAACGGTGGCCAGTGACTAGTGATATCGTCAAAGACATTTGACACAAACACCAGTGGTATTAGACTACTGTATGGTTTCTTCACCATCATCATATCAGCCGAAAGACGTCCACTGCTGAGCAAAGGCCTCCGCCAAGGATTTCCACGACGACCGGTCCGGCGCTGCCCGCATCCAGCGTCTTCCCACGACCTTCACCGGGTCGTCGGTTCACCGTGTGGGAGGCCTGCCTACGCTACGTCTTCCGGTGCGCGGTCGCCATTCGATAACTTTACTACCCCAACGGCCAACTGTTCTACGAACTATGTGCCCTGACCACCGCCACTAAAGATTCTGTATTCTGATGGTTTCTTACTCTGTGCTATTTCACTTAGTGCTGCAATGATTAAGAGGTAGATGACGGTACGGCCCCATTGTTGGCGACGGATCATTTATTAGTATTTTAATTACAGAAGATATACTGGTTACATCTTACGATCTTAAAAAAGCATCGGTGGCTCAACCGGTAACGACTCGGTTCATCTAACCAGAGGCACCGGGTTCAAATCTGGACGGCCAATGTACCAATGAGTTTTTCAAAAACTTACGTACATACTTACCGATTGCTTTAACGGTGAAGGAAAACATCGTGAGGAAACCTGCACACGCCTGCGAAGAAACTCGAAGGTTGTGTGTGAAGTCGACCAACCCGCACTGGGCCCGCGTGGTCGACTAAGGCCTAATCGCCCTGATTCAGGGTAGGCTCGAGCCCCTCGGTGGGGACGCATATGAGCTGTAATGATGATCTTACGATACAGAAGCAAAGACCTTTTTTTTTCTAAAGGACAAGCTTGTTGGCCGTGGCCAGAACAGGACAAAAACAAAACTGCAACATAGCGCGAACTGACCACTGATATAAGAGTATATGTTGATAATAATATCTCTGTGGATCTGACAAAACCATCCTGCAAATGCTGATGTAATAAATTTATAGGACATGCACCTCCTTTTATTTGGTAGTTATAGGTAGGTGGTGTAGCGGTTCGGCAGACGCGACACTACCAAGTTTGGTATCAGAATGTCGCCGTTAATTAGTGCCGTCGTTGCCGAATCGTGTCGCACCGGCGAGATACAACGCCATGACAAATTGCATTCTGTTAGTTGCTCCTCCCAATAAAACCAATTAGATTTGCCTGTGTGTGTTTAGAGAGGTTACAAATTCTTTGTTCCGTGCTTACCTATGATAGGTTTTTTTTTTACGATGACATGTTCAGAAACTCTGAGCAGAGCTTAAAACTGGATTAAAAAAAAACCTTTTGCCTAGTAAACTAAGCATAGGTGGATCTTGACTTAATCTGTACAAATTTTTTTGCAATTTCTGAATGTTATAAAATAGTAATTTTTAGCTTATCTTAGAGACTATTAGTACTAGAAGGCTGTAATTTGGCGTGGGTATACATATAAATCACGGCGACAAAGTGGTACAATAAAATCTTGTTTTTTTTATCTACTACATGTAAAGTAGGGGTGTTTTTTTGACGTACCAAACTAAAAAGTATTACAAAACTGCTGAGGTTTTACTACAACCATTTTTGATTTCGGGATCGGTTTGTGAAATATTAAGCTTTAAAATGCTATTTTTTGTTAGAGTCAAGTGTCTCCCCTCCCCCGTCTTACCAGCTAAACCGCAGCTGTTAAGGTCATCTGATTTTTTTTCAAATAGTAGAACGTATAATCAATTTAAAAGGAAAAATATCACGGTTAAGTAGACTTTCTCAGTTTAGAAGTAATAGTCGATTTGAAAAAAGTTCATAAATTTTCTGTAAAAAATAAAAAAGATCATAGATTTTCTGTATAAAATGTTCTATTACCAACTGAAAATATAATTTTGTTCTTTACAATATACATTTGTTTTTGAAAAGACTGCGGAACCCTACTTTGCGCGAGTCCGACTCGTACTTGGCCGGTTTTTTTCTTTCTGTATGTACTTGCGTGATTTTCTCATTTAAGTAGTCCCTGTAGACAACTTATCCGATTTGGCAATAGCTGCTCAATAGGATCGATGTGAATTATTCATCAGGCCGAGTGATGTGCTGTATCTATTAATTAGGGCGCGGTCGTCAATTGCTGCCTGCTTGACGTGTTTAGCTTTGATCCTGAATATCCTGACGTGTTTAGCTTTGATCCTGAATATCCTGATGATGACTGACTGCTGGAATTAAATATTTACAAATGGAACTATTCCAGAAAGAAATGATGCCCTAAGTTTTTTAAAGATCACCAAAGCACTGATAGATAAACTCCCTGTTTTTACGGCAATAGCCTTTGTTTAAAAGAATTGGGTATGCTAAAAAAAAATATGTATTTTTTTTATTTTTTTTTCTGATGGTTTAGACCATTTTGAAAAACTAATTTGAATATTTCATTTTTTAAGCCTCTAGATATTTTTAAATATTTTTTTAAATTTTGAAACCTTGATGACGTCATCTGTTCACATTACTATGAAACGAACAGCCCTATTTCTATGACGATGAAATGAATAGGCCTTGACGTCAACTGTCAAGTCACTCAAGTCAATCATTCCCAAAGGTTTTTTGGCGGGATTTGTGGTAGACGCATTCGTAGTTTTATTTTGTTGTTTTTTCATTGCACCGGCACTAGCATTACAAATCCAACAGCTAAGGAAGCCTAAATACGTCAGACCTGGCTGTATGGTCTTAGTAACCTTTGCCTTTTCCGAAACGAAACTATCACAAAGCCAACAACGAAACGTCAAAGTCAAAATTTACTTGTCATCAAACATCATAATCTATGTATGGACAAGGCCTTCAGAGTTTAAATGTTTTTTAGAACCACAATAAAAATTGGACCTCTAATGAATATCTTACCCATTTAAGTATTTAATTTGAATGACGTTCTAATAATATTTGATTGTTTCAAACGTAGTTTTTGGTGGATGATAAATAAATAGTGCCTTTTTCAGTGCTCGACGAAAGCTCGTCCTCAAATGCAAGGTCCGTAATTGATATGACAAGAAGAGTGCACGTTCCGTTCAGTGGTGAAATAAGGTTTTATTGTAAACTCGTGACGTCATAGGGGTCAAATGAAGGTTATTGTCCTTTTCCGATTTTTTTACGCAATCTTTTACTTTTTCGAGTGGAAAATGAAAAAATATGGCTTTAAATAAAAATATCTCGAAATGGTTTTTTTATTTTCATGGCTTATAAAAAATTTAGCATACCCAATTGAGTATAGTTTTAGTTTTTTTAATGAAAATATATAATATTGTAAGTTACTTGAAAATATATGCTTTTTTACGATACTAATTTGAATACTATTATTTATAGTTCACTGTTAAGATTTTCCAAATGATAAAAAGTGACGATAAAAACGTCTCAGAATTTCAATTGACGATTATGAAATGTATTTAGTTATTCAGTTTTATTAATGTACTTTTTACAATATAAAATCGTTATATCATCAAATAGTATTTTTCTTTACATTCTTATAAAAAACTGAACAATGCATAGAAATGTAAATATTAAATAGAACAATGCCAATTCCAGCTACCATTTACAATAATTATTTCATCACAAAATATTAATCTATTCCTAGTTATAATATTAGATTTTTTGATTGAATTAATTGATTGAGTTACTCTCTATGGTACACACATAAGCAACAACAAAAAAGATGGAACGGTAGCAGCTATATGTAGTGATACAATTTATTTTGCATATTATTTCTCATGAAATAATTCTTGGCCAAGTTTCTAAAATTGAAGTAGTTAAATATACGACGTTTTTAGTACATTTGTGAGAAAATAGGTAAAAGAAAAAAAAAACCATAACAGAAAAACAAAACACATGTTTACATACCTATCAAGGTTTCTGCAACCAAAGTTGATATTACGCGACTTGTGGCTCATTTTTAATGTCCGGGGGGGTAATCTCACTTTGTTTTTCCTATAAGTATATTTTTATCACACACATATATTAACCGTTCATTATTTTTTCTTTTGTACATCTAAAACTACGTAATTCAGTTTTACAAAAATTGCGCCCTATTTTAGCTACGCACACATTACGTATGCGTAAGCTTTTTTTAATATTACCATAAATAAAGTACAATAAGGTTTGGTATAATAGTGTATGCATTTTTTCTTCTTGGAAAAAATGATTTATTTTTGATGTATCCTATGCGCTTCCTGCCTCATCAAGCTATCTCCTTCAGACACAGGCTACTGTGGTATTTATTCTCCTTTCTTCACAAAGGTATAGCCAAAAGAGAATCTAATCAACTAGCATTATGTAACCTCTCCGAGACATAACCTATTTATCTTTTTTAAAATTCTCCTTTCAAAAAAAGTAAGTGAGTGGTTTTATGAAACCACGGTAAAAGTGAAACTTTACAGAGGACGAAACGATAATGGCTGCTCTCGCAAAACGAAAGCGACCGTCACGTGACATGCAACACACAGACAGAAATTTGAGACGATGTAATAAAAGTTTCACTTTAAAATCTCAAAGATTCTGTATCTTTGGTTGTTAATTTTTTTTATTTGCTACAAATGTCTTGTTTCTCTGAGCAAGAATTTAAAAAAAAGTGGCAAAGTAATAAGCACGTCTGTGGTAAAATCAATGTTGCGCACAGTAAACTGGCATATTAAGAACCACTTTCGAGCAACTGTATTGAAAAGAATAATAGGGGATCGGACTGCATCAAAAATAAATTCTGAAATATGATTCCCTAAATTGCTCTCCTCTGGAAGTTTCAAAAAACCTTACTTGTTTTGTTTTTCCATCACGTCTTCAATTTTTAATTGATCGAATTCACAAAATAAGTTCGTCAATGACGCTAAAAATTTATGACGTCACTTGTGGGTATTTCAAACATTTTTAGTACAAAATTTCGTTTTTGACATATCATAAAAAGTAACTCAAATGACTAGCAGTCCGATCCCCAATTCCTTAGAGTTCTGCCATAATTTCGTGGAGGTCAATAATGACATTTGTTTCTCGATCTGTGCTATCGACCTTTATTTTTCGAAAATATATTTTATTGTCTATTGTACTTTAGCTGAATCATCAAATTCTAAAAGTATGCCTAGATTCCGGTAACTTGCCAGTTGCCTCCGATTATTACGAAAATGAGCCCAAATACAAAAATACCGAACTAAATTCGTCAGTGTTACAATGTAGCCATACAAAATTCATAAATTAGAAGACTAATATAACTGACGTTTCTGACACACATTTTTTGAGCCAAGTTAAGTAAAATATTCTTTTTCTACTCCCATTTGGTCATTTCCATAATACATAACCACAAAAGTATTCATTCCTACAAGTCGTTTTACAATGATCATTTCAAAACGAGACAACTGTACTACTATGAAACTTTTTAAATATTTTTATGGCTTTTGCTTCAAAAATTCAATATTATGATTTTGACAAACTTTCAATGTATTTTTATTTATTGCATTGTATGCCACTACACGCAATTAGCCATTGTAACACTCGTGCTGTCTATTGTGCCACTCAGATTCGCTTCGTGGCACAAACTATCACTCATGATACAGTGGCTCTCATTACTTGGCAGTGGCATAAATAACTATTTTTGGTCAATAATGGGCTTCTGGTCTGTAATTAAACCACGTATTCTGTGAGTTGTATTGACTTGCTGGTCTGTAACCAGTGCGCACGTTGCATGCAATTCAATCCGCTTATCAGTGCAGCCAGACAACCCATTAAGGTGACTTGTCATTAGTCCTCTCATTGTCTATGAAACTATTGCATTCTACATTGTATAGATTGCTTACCATTGTTATTGTGTACCAATATGTTTGCGCGGAGCAGTAGCAGAGATGCATTGTTTACAATATGTTTTGCAATCGTAAAATTATAATATGATAGGTAAAGTAACAATTTTGTTTACCAATTTTGGATGTTACATTTAAATTCATCATGAGCATTATATCAGCCGAATGACGTCCACTGCTAGACAAAGGCCTCCCTCAAGGATTTCCACGACGACCGGTCCTGCGCTGCCCGCATCCAGCGGCTTTTCGCGACCTTTACCAAGTCGTCGGTCCACCGTGTGGGAGGTCTGCCTATGCTACGTCTTTCTGTGCGCGGTCGCCACTCGTGAACTTTACTGCCCCAACGGCATATGTTATACGAGCTATGTGCCCTGCCCACTGCCACTTAAGCTTACCGATTCTGTGAGCTATGTCTTGGCCTTTAAATTAAGGATTTATTAAAGTGATATCGTCGATTTGATAGAGAAGCGTAGTGTCATAAACTAAAAATAAATAGCTGACGTACAAGTAGGTATAGTTTAGGTCTTTCCTACAAACGGGTTTATATGTTGTCTTATTAATTTGCCAAAACCTGGGCGATATTCTATTGTTGTGCTAAGCATATAAACTAAAAATATTATTAGGAGTAGGTGGGAATACTTTCTAACTAAGATATGCAACTACCTATCTTCTGAATTTCTCGAAATGACGTCTGTTGGTTTGATGATAACATCAATATGTGTCTTTCACTTACCATGAAAGCTAGACATCCTATTAGAACTGGCTTGTTACTTGTTTTTGTTTTTGTTACGAGTAAAATAAGTCGTCATATTGTGCGTCTACTGTATAAATAGTAGTATGTCATGTATCTACAGCAGGCATAGTGAATGTTTAACTACCTTTAATGTTCCAATGTATGGCAGCAACAGGAAAAATACTTATTTGAATTGACGTTTACGAAATGAACTCGTTTAAAGTTTCTGTGATTATATTGATTTAGTGACTAAGTTGCTTGTTTTGGCTTAATAGGAAGCTGGTAATTTAAATAAGTCGATTTTAGTAAATTCTTCAATCATTCATTCATTGATAGAAAGTAATAGATAATGATGAAGAGAGTAATTGAAGGAGATACATGTTTCTAAAACCTAATTAATTGGTAGCTCTGTGAGCTATAGACCTTTCGAGTTTTTCTAAATGGCTGAAATATGATATTTTTTACGTTTTGAACCCACGAGCTATGGGGCCCATCCATTTTAAAAAAATTCCAAAAACTGAATCGACAAATAATTTTCGAAGAACCTAAAAACTTTTAGGTACAAGCTTTTAATATTGCATTGTCACGCGATATACATATGCATGCAAAATTTCAGCTCAATCGAAAACCGTGAAGTGATAACCCGAACAAACATACATACATTGCAAGTTAAATAAAAGCTTGTAAAAAAAACATATAGCTATCGAACCTGCTTACAAAATTTTTGGAGAATCAGTTGAGATATGCGACCTGTAGAAGGAGAACAGCCGGACATCCGCCGGACATACGCAAGCATTTTTGCCCAAGCTGAGACGGAGACGCTTTGCTCGCGCTTCGTGCTCGCTCGGTCAGTTAGAAGATACCTATTGCTTCATTTCAATACGTATAATATGAGTAGGGATAGTAATCAACCTCCGAAAATTATACAAAATCTCCAAAAAGGAAGTTAAAAGTAAGGTAGTTGAATATTACTGCATTAAATACTAAGACAATACTGAATGCGGGCAGCGCAGGACCTATATCGTCGTGCAAATCCTTGGGCGAGGCTTTTGTGCAGCAGTGGAAGTCTATCGGTTGATATGATAAAATAATAAGTTACAGATAACCTTTCTGCTAATAAATTATACGAAAACTACCGAATAAAATACTGCAAGTCCCGAAAACGTATGGCTATTTTCTGTGCTGAGCGCTCAATTCGACAGAATCATCGTCAAACCTCACGGACCTGTTATCGCTCCCATCTCTCTCTCAGCCCAGATCCACCACCCCATTGGTCTTCAACAGCATTATTATCATCAAATCGCGCATTGTCTGTCATGTCAAGCCTTTGTCACTTCGTTCCTCGCTACTAGAACATTATTTTTCGGTAAGTTAGTATTTGAATATTATACTAGCTGTCCCGGCGAACTTCGTTCCAACTTGCACTACACTACCCTACCCTACCCTACCCTACCCTACCCTACCCTACCCTACACTAAACTACACTACACTACACTACACTACATTACACTACCCTACCCTACCCTACACTACACTACACTACACTACACTACACTACACTACCCTACCCTAAACTAAACTACTCTACCCTACACTACCCTACCCTAACTATACTAAACTACCCTACACTACCCTAAAACCAATTATTTTTTGACTGATAATATTTTTTTTGTGATGAATATCATATTTTAATACTTATTATCCTATTCTGGACGAAGACAAATGCAAAAACAATCAAAAATTATAAAAAATGGTCCCGCCGTTCTTGAGTTAAATGGTGTAAATAACACGACTTTCTTTCATTTAAATAGATTATTATTTATATTCGGTAGTTTACATATAGGTACATATTTATTACAATCAACAGTTGTCGCTAACTTATTATTAAAAGCAGTAATAATATGCAACAAGCTTATTTTAAAATTGTTTTTCGGAACTAATATTATTATATTCCTATGAGTATTAAGAAATCATAACAGCCGTATAGTCAACAAGTTGTACAAAACAAGAGTTTTTTGTTCCTCGTGTATCGTGAACATGAATCATGGCACGAATAAGTACGAGTCGTCGTCGTGGCCCCTCTAGCAACGTTTAGCTGTTTTGATGTGATTGTACTCTATACGGCACAAGGACGGAATCAGTTGCTCACTTCATTGATCTCTTATAGAGATAAGTCCACCTTTGTATATGTCCTTTCTAATTGTTTTTCATGTAAATATCTGTGTGCAATAAAGAATATATATATAAAAAAAAACTTACGAGATTAGTGGAAGCGTTAGTACTTATACACCAAAGATAAGTCACAAAAATCGCGTGGTGCGGACATGCATTTCTAGTTACCTAATTTTGTATTAACTCTGATGGTTATGACATTGGAAAAGGCATATTACGTTGAACCAAAGTATATTATATTAGTAATAACATACAGTATGGACATTCCCTGCCGCTCTCTAGATTGCGACCTCACCCCCTCGTCACCCAGATTAATACAGACTGGTTATAGTTGGGTTCTCGAACGTATAGGCTAGGATTTCGCCGTGATTTTGTTTGCGTGGTCATTTGCTTTTAGAAATGTTATTTCACGACCGTTTTATGCAGTTTCCAAACTCGGAAAGTTGTTTGTCATCGGTATCTAAATAAACGTAAACTTAATCAAAACTGCGAGATTACCCATTAATGTTGTCATAATATAGTAATACAGTTTTTAAATGGGTCTATCTGAATTTGGCTCATATCGGTATAGAGGTACTTACCATCATGGCGGACTATGAAACTCACATTTCCACAGACAATAAAGTTCTGTGAACTGTATTCAGTATCTACTTCATAACTTGAAAACTGTATATCGTATGATACTCGAAATATTTTTTCATTGAGAGTTCCACTAAGACCCACTTACATGGGTGATTTCAAGTTTTTAGAACCCCCTCCGTGGAGTAATGGTTAAGGCCATTAGCTTCACATCAGGAGGTCGCGGGTCTGATTCTCGGTGCTTTGTAACGTTGTAACACTCGGTTCGGTTGGTGGAAGGGCACTTTCTAAGCCCGCCTCTAGCTACCACCATCTTATCTAAGTCTTGCCGCCAAACATCAATGCTAACAACATTGATGTGTTCCGGCTTGAAGATAAGATAGCCAGTTCCCCATTGCGTTCTTCCATCTTCGGTGTTATCGTCAGTTGCCATCAGGTGAGAATGAGATGATGCCAAGGGCTTACGAATTGTACCTAAATTTAAAAAAAAAACCGTTTGAAAAGGTCTGGAAGTGGCACGGAAGGCGCTTTGTTAACAAAATATGTCTATGTCTTGAAAATTCATTGCATCTCATTGCATAATTCATTGTCTTCTCCATTGCGTTGGGGAATCTTGGCAAGCCCGCTTCCATCTTCGGCGTCATCGTCACTTACCATAACTGGAGATCTACATTTAAACTATTTTTGTGACTTTCATGCAATTTAGTTTCAAAATTTAAAAAGTTATCTGTTTTGATGTTTGTGACAATCAGATGAACAGCACGATCATATGATCTAAAACCGAATTATCTTATTATTGTTGAATAAGTAATTATTATGGAACGATAATTGTATGTGCAATTGTACTTTATTTGATACAAGGGCACGTCTATGTCAGTTCATTGAAAGGACGCTTGAGCTTGAGCGCTGTTTGACGCATTCGTCGTCGCATGACATGCACCTAGTAATTAACAGTTTTATTTTTAGTTATTTATTACTTTATATACGTAATCATGTACCAATGGGCGTCGGTGGCGTAACGGCTAGGGCCGCCGCCTCCTGTCCGGGAGGTCGTGGTTCGAATACTGCCACGTACCAATGTGATTTTGAATTGAGATTTCATATGTAGGTACGTTTATCCGACGCTCTTACGGTGAAGGAAAACATCGTGAGGAAACCTGCACACACTTGCGAAGAAACTCGCAGGTTGTGTGTGTAGTCGACCAACCCGCACTGCGCCCGCGTGATCGACTAAGGCCCGATCAGCCTAATTCAAGGTAGGCTCGAGCCCCTCGGTGGGGACGTATATGAGCTGATATGATGATGTACCAATTTGCAATATGGTTTGGTATAGATTTAATTGAATACATGTTTAATACTAACTTGCCCGCACGGATATAGATTTTATGATTATATGCGTGGGTAACTCGCGAGCGTAGATTTTTTTCCCAAATTTTACATTTGACATTACACATTTACTTTTTACATGACATTCAATATTCAATTATTGACTTGACTTTTGATTTTGTATAAACACCTTAGCATTCAAGCTCACCTGCAAATGTAAGTTTTTCCCAAATTTCTAGGGAACTATGTATTTTTGCGGGATAAAAAGTATCCTATATTGTTCTTGGCCCTTTACTTAAGCTCTGTGCCAAATTTCAGCGAAAAGGTAGATCAGTAGTTAAAGCGTAAGAGAGTAACAAGGCACAGTAATACAGATAGACGAATACATCCATTAGGTACCTACGTTTTAATTATAGGTACTAATGTCTAGTGCCGTTATCTCAATACATATTTATTAAAAAGACCTAAACAACAAGATGACATAATGCTTGCGCGATGTACTCGTAGGATCCGTCTAGCATCATCTAGAGGTGTTTCCACATTTACCACCCCCTATATTTCGGCAATCCCTTGACCGATTTGGCTCATGTTCGTACTTAAAAAATAGTCTCAGTAATTAGCTTACCAAATTTCACGACGTTCCGATCAACGATACTCGAGTTATAGTCGAACAAACGTTTATACATACAAACAAATACCGGAGACTGAGAACTCGCTTCGCTCGTTCAATTACCTTTTACTTCTTAATTAACACTCCGTTCCTGTAGCCAACATATTAATCTGACAAAAACACTAATAAATGGATTAAATGATAAACTATTTTATAAATCAACTATTTTTTTTTTGATATTAAACAAAACTTATTATAATATTTAAGAATATAGAAACGATAAGTTTAAATGTTTTAATTCATATGGTATTATTACTTAATATCCTTACTAATATTATAAATGTGAAAATGTGTTTGTTTGTTACCTTTTCACGCTTCAGCACCTCGACCAATCTTGATGAAATTTGGCATGCGCATGCAAATGAGTCACTGGGAAGGACATAGGCTACTTTTATCCCGTGAAAATAGCATAATTCGATCTAGTTCCTGAGGGAACTGAAAAAAAAATACTCTTTATTATTTCTGTAACATCGCAACAGATTGTTGACAGAGATAGTTGAGGGAGTGGGAAATGACTAGACTACTAATTAGTAAAGCCTGATATAGTTCCCGAGGGATCTGTGGAAAACTCATTTTCACGTTCGCGCACGTTGGCGTCGCAACGGAGCAACGGATTGACTATCGAAATAGTTGTTTGATATAATTGCATAGAAATAGTTGAGTGGGTAGGAAGTGAGTGTGTAGACTGCTAATCAGAAGAATATTAGCGCGATAAAGTTCCGAGTGATTTGGAGAAAACTCATGTCTACGCTCGCGAGCGGTCATAAAAACGATGTCCACGCGGGCGAAGCCGCAGGCAAAAGCTATTATTATATACATTTTAGATAAGTAAAAGTACAATTTGAGAACAATCTCTTCTCTTCTGTCACACCCCGGACACTGCATACAAACGGTCGTGAAATGAATTTATTAAAAACAAAATCACGGCGAATTCTCATACGTTCGAGAACCAAACTGTAACCAATTTGAATCGATGGGGTGAGGTCGCAATCTAGAGAGCGGCAACGGACTGTCCATACTGTATGTTAGTACTAATATATATATTATACTTCGCTTCTGTCCTCCTCCTATGTTGTCCGAAAGGATCTATGATGTGATCTATTAAAACAACTTTGTAACTTTAAAATTACTATTAACAACTTTGTAATAACTACCTTTGTGGAAATTGTAGAATGCAAATAAACATTGCAGGTAGCGCAGAACCGGTCGTCGTGGAAATCCTTTGGAAGGCCTTTGTCCAGCAGTGGACGTCTTTCGGCTGATTTGATGATGACGATGAAAAGAAAAGATACGTCGTTTTATATGCGTCTGTATAGTTATGTACTAAACAGAGACCACTAAACTTGTTATGTTGTGTAGGATACAGTCAAGGTTGTTAGTGTGGCCGGTGTGCCCCAGAATAAAAGAGTCAAACCAAAGTGTAAAGTGTAAGCATATTCTGAATCCCTGTTTAATAATAAATAAATATTCTGGGGCACATCACACATGGTCATCTGGCCCCAAAGTAGGATTCCCTGTCTTATGGGAACCAGAGACTATATAAATACTTATATAATATTTAACACCTAGACACAGATCAAACAAATCTGCTCATCACACAAATGCTTGCCCTGGGTGGGGATCGAACCCACAACTCTCGGATCAGTAGTCAAGAGCACTAACCACTGAGCCACCGAGTCAGTCAAAACGGTTTAGTCAGATTTACGTTTTTTAGCCAGTTTATTAAATAAAATAAGCTGTCCTCCCCCCACGGAGAGCATACCTCCTCGTAGGAGCGTCTAGCATTATTGAATTTGTGTATGAGATACCTTATTTAAGGTTTTTTTAGATATACCACTGATGGCATGTTAAAGCCGCCTGGAATATTTTTAGATTTCGTTTTAGTGAACAAAACTTAGGGCTATTTTGGAAAAAAAATATAACTTTTTGTACCATTTTTACAGTTTTCCCAGATAAGGTATACCACATGACATTTTTAAGGTGTTAATAAGTATTGTCAGTGACAAAAATTAGGAAAATATCCTTAGCGTCATTTTAGAGAAAATATGTTTTTGACTTTTTGTATTTTATAATAAAAAAATCAAAAAAAGTTACCTCTAGAAAACAATTTGAATTACTCAAAATCATTCTAACAATTTCTCTGCAAATCGAGGATACGGACATACACGTACATACATACACATTACACACACACATTTTTCTAGAATACTTATTTGGTGTTTATAATAATTATAATCAATAAAGAGTGTATTTTTGTAAAAACGCATAGTTGGTTTTATTTGCTCCTTCGTTGCTCGAAGATGAATAATAATAAAATATTATATAATTATCCTTGGGGGAGGCCTATGTCCAGCAGTGGACTTCCTTCGGCTGATATGATGATTATATAATAAATCAAAGATAGATCACAATAAAAGAATAGCTACCAGGTACGATTTTTTTCATCAGAAATTAAAACGAGTCTTAGGTACCTACGTAAAATTTACCTACCCTTCCTTCATAACATAACTTTTTAAATATCATTATAATATCTATATCAATATTGAGTCCTATACTTAAAATTTTCCCATTAGCCCTTTGAGGCGTTGCCCAGAGCTTCAGCGTACAAACAACGTTTATACAGGGTGTTCTAGGGCTCCATAAACAGGCGTTATACAGGGTGTCGGCAGTTTGTCAGGGCGAACGGTGCAATTTGCGTGCGCAGTGGTGCAGTGCACAGTGGGGCATCCACGTAACGTAATAAATACAATACATCGCTAAGAGTCTGTGAATATGGATGTGCCAAATAGAACCCTAAAGAATTGTTGAGTTGAATCCTTACTTAATATTATAAAGTGAAAATATATTGTTTGTCTGTTACCTTTTCACGCTTCAATATCTCAACCAATCTCGGCGAAATTTGGCATGGAGGTAGGCTGTGTCACGGGGAAGGACATAGGCTACTTTTTACCTCGTGAAAATAGCATAGTCTGATGCAGTTCCTGATGGAACTAAAAATACTCTTTGTTTTGGTTAATTTCTTAAACATCGCAACGGAACAATGGATTGTTGTGATTTTTTGTACAGATATGTTAACTAATTGCCATATCCTGACATAGTTCCCGAGGGATCTGGGGAAAACTCATTTCCACGTCGCATAGTCGGATACAATTCATTAGGAAACTAAAAAGCCTTTTTTGGTTGATTTTTTTAACATTACAATAAAGCAAAGGTTTGTTGTGATTTTTTGCTCAAAGATAGTTGAGGGGGTGAGAAATGACATACACTACTAATTAGCATAGCTTGAGACAGTTCCCGAGGGATCTAGGGAAAACTCATTTCCAGGCTCGCGCACGTCGGCGTGCCAACGGAACAACTGATTGAAGTGATTTTTTTGTATAGAATTGGTTGAGGGGGTGGGAAATGTCATAGACTGCTAATCAGAATAGTCTCATATAGTTCCTGAGGGATCTGGGGAAACTCATGTCCACCATGTGCTCGCGCTCCACTCACCCTCAAACACAGTCATAAAAACGATGTCGACGCGGAAGAAGCTGCGGGAAAAAGCTAGTACCAGAATATAGATACAGTGTAAACTCTGTATATCGTCACTTGATATAACGATTCACTCTTCGTCATCGTCAAAATTTTCTGGCTCCGGTTGGTTTACTTTGAAGCTAATTTCTCTCTGTATAACGAAAACTCTCAATAAAGTCACAAAATGCCCGGTCCCTTGAGTGTCGCTATATAGAGTTTACACTGTACTTCTACTCATCTTTGCGCACGGCGCTCTGTGTGCGTGCGCTTGTAATTATATGCAGCTTTAATTTGTGTGGCAGTGCCATGGCCATCGTTGTGTCACTGCCACAGTTGACCTATGATTCGTTTCAATTAGATTGTTGTATTGATAAAGGTAGCTCATTAGCTCCCACCCACGATACGACAAACGACTAAGGACGTGAACGACGTTGATAATTTGAATACCACAGCAATGTAGCGCGCCATTGTCCCCGTCTTTGCGCAGGGACCAGAAACGTCCTTTTAATTTTTAACATCTATAAAAACGTTATTTTTCAGGGAAGTGTTGCAATGTTTTTAATATTTTTTCTCGTAGTTTACAGAATATTTTTTGTCACTTTTAATTAAAAGATTCGTTAGTGTCTGGCCTAAGCGGTAACAGAACGAATAGAAAGCACTAGATGGGCGCTTCAAATTGACAACATGGACGGACATTATTGTCTAGTGTCCATACAGCGCGTCCAGTGTAATACCTACAGTTGCATATAAGTGGCAGCCACGTATTAACAGACATTCGTGGCTCACTCACTGTGCTTACGGATCGATTTTGCTTACATATAGTTTTCTGCAAACATTGGAGGAATACCCTGTTGGAAAACAAACTTTGATTTTAATTAACTACTAAACCCATCAGTTTTTGGCAATTCTATATAAATAGATTCGTTAGGAGAATCAAAGTAACCGACAAAGCTCTCAGAATAGCTAAACTTATGTGACAGTGAGCTGGGAAAATAATGCGTAGAACAATGAATGGCTGATGATGGGACACTAAAATACTTTAATGGCGACCGCGCACCGGAAGTTGGCAGGCCTTCCACTCGGTGGACTGGTGCCCTGATAAAGTTCGTAGGCAGCCGCTGGATGCGGCCAGCGCAGGACCAGTCGTGGAAATCCTTGGGGAACGCCTTTTTCTAGCAGTAGACGTCTTTCGGTTGATATGATGATGATGATTTGGTAAAGGTAATGGGCAGCCGCTGGATGCGGGCAGCGCAGGCCAGGTCATTGTGGAAATTCTTCGGGGAGGCCTTTGTCCAGCAGTAGATGTCTTTCCGCTGATATGAAGATGATATGTGGAAGTACTAAAACAAAATACTATGTTGGCATAGACCCGTACTCCATTAATCTCAAAGGTATAATATTTAAAAAATCAACAATGTAATAACTCATTTAAGATATTATGGTGTTTGAATTCTAAAGTGGAAACCTGTTAGGGATCACCAGAAAATTGATGCCTTCATATACCGCTGATTTTGTATCTAACAAGTACATATTTTCTTTAACAGGTGATCAGCAAGCCTTACCAGCCGGCGTCGGGTGCGGAACTCACCAAGCTTTGTAACCACAAGCGGAAACTGCTGGCGACACTAGCTGCGCGTGCGCAATCGCCCGCCAGCCCTCCACCCACCATGGACCAGAAGAAAGGTAATTTTCCTTACTGCTACTAAAACCCATAACGTCCCCAGCCCCCACTGTAGGGACATCAGCCTCTTCTTATAATAGTTTTTTTTAATTAAAAATTTGAGTGCGTATGACTATATCTCACCTGATGGTGACACCCCACGTAAGTGAGGATGGTACACGCAAACTCAAATAATGCCTATTCAATCTCGCCTTGAAGATCCCTAAATTGTAGGAGTCGGGAAACACAGACGCAGGCAAGCAGCTCCACAACATCGCTGTCCGCATAATAAATGAGGAAGCGTAACGCTTCGTGCGTATAGGCTGAATATCAACAACAATGGGGCGGAACCTCCCTCTGCGTCTCGTTGACCGGAAGGTGGAATGGCGCTGGGGGAATGAGGTCGTGAAGTTCTTGAGCACACTCTCCGAAACGAATTCGATAGAAAACCGAAAGACAGGCAAATTTGCGGCGATGCTGAAGGCTTTGAAGCTTGTTTTTGACAAGCTCATCATCGCCAATGAATCTCCGGGCGCGTCGGTCGATAGATCTGATCCATCCCATAGGTGAGAACAGTACTCCATACAAGATCGAACTTATGCTTGTTAGAAAGATAGAAGCTGTCCAGGTGTGAAGTACCGTCTCACCTTAGAGAGAATACCCAGCTTCATTGCAGCAACTATGGCCTTGGACTCAATGTTTCTACCGAAATTGAGATTAGGTGTTATTTCCACGCCAAGAAGCTCAAGGTGGTCAGATATCTGAATGAATTAATTCCGGAAAGTAGGAGTCAAGTTAAAAGGACTTCTTTTAGCGGAAAAGAGACACGTCTGTGTCTTAGAAGCATTGAACCTTACGAGATTGGAATCACCCCAATCAGACACTGCCTGAAGCGATAGGTTCATGCGCTCTATCATGGCCTCTCTCAAAGACAGCGTCTCAGCGCTGTTCGCTCGTGCATTGGATAGGTAGGATCTTTCCACAACTGTGCTATCGTCTGCATACCCAATAATACCCGTTGTCAGCAGATCATTTATGTGTAACAAGAAAAGATTGGCGGAAAGAACAGACCCCTGAGGTACCCCGGCATTGATTGACAATAGGTCAGAGGAGAAGCCATCAATGACTACTTGAATAGACCGATCCCTCAGGAAATCAGATACTCAGTTACACAAGCCCACAGGCAGTCCGTATGAAGGAAGCTTGCCAATAAGGCTAGCGTGCCAGACTCGGTCAAAAGCCTTCAAGATGTCAAAAGACACGGTGAGAGCCTCACCGTGTTTCCCGATGGCCTCACCTCATATGTGCGTAGCATACACTAGAAGATCTCCAGTGGATTGACATTGACGAAAATCGTATTATCGATCACTTAGAAGGTCATTGTCTTTTAGGTATGCCAAAATGCGGGTGTTCAATACACGCTCCATAATCTTACAGATGTGATTGTAATGGGGCGGTAATTTGCCGGGTCTGCACGACTGCCTTTTTTGGGCACAGGCTGCACGTTGGCGAGCTTCCAGGACTTTGGGACTATACCTGTTTTAAGGGAGAGGCGGAACAGACGTGTCAGAACATGAGACAAATCAGGAGAGCAGTTATTTAACACTACAGCTGGTATACCGTCAGGTCCACTGGCTTTATTCACTTACCACTGCTTTAGTCTAGATTACAAAGTGTTTTGAGTACCTCCTTATGGCGGATACGAAAAGGGGGCATAGTAGATCCGCAAGGAGGTATCTATGTTGGTATACTATTCGCTGTATCTAGACGTGAGTTTTCGGCAAACATAGAGGCTATAATAGTGGTAAGGTTATTAGGCTATATGATGCACGTGGCCGAATTACGATTGGAGGGTAGCAGGGCTAGGTTTGCTGCCAGGGCTGCCACAAAGTTTGTGACCCTGCCGACAAAACTTTTAATTCCACTGAAAATCTTCTCTTTTTTCTTTGTTTCAAGCCATATATGTACTTACATAGTGGAGATACAAATTTGTAACTACAATATGTAACACTAATAATTTAAACGCGAAAGTATGAATGTTTGTTTGTTTGTTCCACTTTCACGTCTAAACAGCTAAAAGGATTTGGATGAAATTCGGTAGGTAGATAGATAAAGGACTGAATTAACACATAGACAATTTTTTATTCCACGTTCGAATCACCCTCGATTAAAAATGAACCCCTATTTCTTCTGGTCATCGGATCACGCATGAACCGATTTCGCTAATTCTTTTTTGTTGAGTTCGTTTTTTGTCAGAAGGTTCTTATGTAGGGTAGGGTAGGGTATGGTAGTGTGTAGTGTAGTGTAATAGTGTAGGGTAGTGTATTGTAGTGTAGGGTAGGCCACGGTAGTGTACGAAGTTCGCCGGGACAGCTAGTAGTCAATGAATATTTAAATTCTAAGGATTATTTGAATACCTTAGCCACTGACCTGTATAAAGACTAACTGTAAATTATAAAAATAAGTCAATTAAATTAGAAGGTTTTTTTTTCGAACAAATATACTCGTACAAGCTCGATTTTAAGGTTTTCAGAGATCTCTCGTCACATCTTAATAGTTTATTTCATTAACAGAATACATAAATTATTTAAAATATGTTTTACAAAACACAAAAAAAAATGTAGGTACTCGATCAGGTAGGGCTGTCCATAGGACCCCTTCACATCATTTTTTTTGCCATCACAATACCTTCTGCACTCCTTTTTCGCTCGAAAGAAAAAATAAATGAAGATTGCTCCCATACAAGAAACAAGTTTATAAAAGATTTTTCGTTTATATTCGGCCGTAAAACGGTTATACATACAAGCGTGAAACTTGGTGTGGTTATAAATATATAACAACAAATAATAAAAACTGGCCAAGTGTGAGTTTTACTTGTGCTAACGAGTCACGTTTTTTCTGTCGCTCGCGTTGATGTCTTTTGTTTGTAATGTGTATATAGGTATCATTGTCACAGTTGTGTAGAGAGGTGTGGTGGTACGGAACTTTTGGAGCGCGAGTCCGACTCGCACTTGGCCGGTTTTTTACAAGCTTTTATTTAACTTGCAACAATCCTAAGTTTTCCGCTTCAATTTGAAAGTCAAATTTGACCTACTTCCTGGTGTTTAATTGAGCTGAAATTTGGCATGAAGCCGTATTCACAGCATCAGAAATAAATTATGAACTCTTTATCACTAAATTGCCCTCCTACTTAAAGTTCGGAAAACCTTACTCGTTTTGTTTTCCATCAAGTCTTTGATTTTTAATTAACCAAAATCACAAAATGAGTACGTAAATGACGCTTCAAAACTATGACGTCACATTGTACAGCCCGTTATTGTCGTTTCATGGACTTCATCATATCAGCTCATATACGTCGTCACCTAGGGGCTCGAGCCTACCCTACGCGGGCCCAGTGCGGGTTGGTCGACTTCACATACACTTCACTATTCATGGACTTAAACTAAAATAAAAGAGATGAAATCTTGTACCTTAAAAGTTTTTAGGTTTTTCGATAATTTATTTAGACTTTACCACACTCCCATTTCTTTCTTATCGTGTGGCACAATTAACCATGCTATCCAAGGTAGGTATAGACAGCGGTTGCCTGGTGTTGCACTTTGCATCACCCGCGGTCACGTGTAGGTCATTTAGATTAACACCTACGGACGTGTGCAACGCGACCTTCATACACATTTGGAATCAGATGTGCAGGTTTTCCTTCACCGTTAAAGCAATCGGTAAGTATATGTAGGTAAGTTTCGAAAAACTGATTGGTTAGTACTTGGGCGTCCGGATTTAAACCCGGGACCTCAGGACCGAGTCGTTACCGCTGAGCCACCGACGCCACGTTCCCTGTAATCAACTTAGTTCATGTTCAATTAAATTTCTCATCTAATCTAGGCTAAACTAATTTTGATATGATCCTTAATTTGAGAAGTAAACAAAGAAAAGAGGCAACAATAAACAAATTATTATTCGCATTTCAAAAAGGGGCGGTGGATACTTCGACCAATGTAATAGCTATGGACCGGCCTACGCGAACAACGGTTTTGATGCCTATAGAATGAGCGATGTCGCTTATTTCGTCTCAGTCGGTCAGTATTCCCCAAATCGGTTGAAGGTCGAAGACAGTTTTTGTTATCTCATGCGTGCTACAATCCAAGTACGTATCTCTAGTCATATTGTTTATATGTGAATGAGACTTGATAGACTATCGGTGTGAGTCTGTATTTGCGTGTAGTTTTATTTGACAATTTTTTTATGACATTAGTGTATGGATGGATAGGGCCGTTCCAGTTATATTTGGTCGAAGGGTGGATACAGAACGGGGTGATGGAAAGATTTGAGGGTAATGCCGTTTAGTGTTGTCGTTTCTCGCCGGTCCGTCGCCATTGAAGTACTCACCATAGCTCCGGGTTAGTTAAATAAAACTTATTTGACTAATTTTTTATGACATCAATGTATTGATAGGGCCGGTCCAGTTATATTTGGTTAAAGGATGGATACAAAACGGGATGATGGAAAAATTTGAGGGTAATGCCGTTTAGTGTTGTCATTTCTCGCCGGTCCGTCGCCATTCAAGTACTCACCATAGCTCCGGGTTATTTATTTCCTTATTTCATTTCCGTGATTGTTCCTCTCTATGTTGGGTGGGAACCATGAGGTAGCTGAAAGAAATGGAGTTGACAATAATGATAAACGAAAGTAAGCTATGAAGTATGTAAGTACTCAGTAAATATGTGAATTTCTGTACTAATTAAATATGCACAATGTTTACTTCATACTTGTCAATTATTACCAACAAGCTTTCCCGGCGAACTTCGTTCCACCCTGCACTACACTACACTGCCCTAACCTACACTACATTACCCCACCCTACCCTACACTACCCTACCCTACACTACCCTACCCTACACTACCCTACCCTACACTACCCTACCCTACACTTCACTACCCATCTCTACACTACACTACCCTACCGTACACTACCCTACACTACCCTACACTACACAACCCATCTCTACACTACCCTACCCTATACTACACTACCCTACCCTACACTACCCTATCCAACACTACAATACCCTACACTACACTACCCTACCCTACACTACCCTACCCAACACTACACTACCCTAACCTACCCTACATAAACTACCCTACCGTACACTACCCTACACTACACTACACTACCCTACCCAACCCTACACTTCACTACCCAACCCTACCCTACCCTACACTACCCTACACCTACACTACACTACCCTACCCTACCCTACCCTAAAACCAATTATTTTTTGACAGATTTTTATTTTTGGTTTTTTTTTATTTAATTCCGAGCATTTTCTTATTTATTCACCTTTTAAACCTTCTCTGGACTTCCACATATAATTCAATACCAAAATTATCCAAATCGGTCCAGCCGTTCTTGAGTTTTAGCGAGACTAACGAACAGCAAAAAATATACTTAAGTGTATGTATAAAAACTCGAAGGTTGTGTGTAAAGTCAACCAAAAATTTTTTTTTAATTTAATTCCGAGCGTTTTCATATTTATTCACTTTTTAAACCTTCTCTGGACTTCCACAAATAATTCAATACCAAAATTAGCCAAATCGGTCCAGCCGTTCTCGAGTTTTAGCGAGACTAACGAACAGCAATTGATTTTTATATATATAGATTAGAACGTTAGATGGACTTATAGGATATTAGTTTTTTTTATAGCTGAACTTAAAATAGTTTGGCAGAATTTCAACTATGCCTATGGCTAAAGTTTGGCAGAATTTTAACTATGTTCTTGACAATAGTTTGATAAAATTTCATCTATGCCTATGGCTAAAGTTTGGCAGAATTTTTACTATGCACATGGCTTAAGTTTGGGAGAATGTTAACTATGCCTATGGCTAAAGTTCGGCAGAATTTCAAGTATGCCTATGGCTAAAGTTTGGCAGAATTTTAACTATGCCTATGGCTATGTTTTAACTATGTACTCATGAAACTGAAGAATTACTATTCTTAAGAAACCCAATGTAGTCAATTCGAAAAATATTATATTTTGGACTTCTCGGTTATTCAACTGATCGTTTTGTATATGGTCTATTTTTGTTTTGCAGATTGTCAATTAGATTCTTGGGGAAAGCTGTTCAATGTCATGAGTTGTAGAAACCATAGGTAAAATTCTGCCAAACATTTTTTATCTCCTTCTTCCTCTTCTTCTCGTGTCGATGGGTTAACTAATGTGGCCACTCCGATAGCATCTCTACTGCTTGGCTAAGAGTCTTGGGAAGGTTAGGCCATACACCACATATGGGCAGCCAAGTCCGGATTGCCAGAAGTTTTCAAGCCGCTTGTAAGTCCTCTAACGGCTGTCATATAGAGGCTCACCCCATTGCCAGACATTTTTAAGCCGCTTGTAAGTCCTCTAACGGCTGTCATCTAGAGGCTCACCCCATTGCCAGAAGTTTTCAAGCCGCTTGTAAGTCCTCTAACGACTGTCATCTAGAGGCTCACCCCATTGCCAGAAGTTTTCAAGCCGCTTGTAAGTCCTTTAACGGCTGTCATATAGAGGCTCACCCCATTTCCAGAAGTTTTCAAGCCGCTTGTAAGTCCTCTAACGGCTGTCATCTAGAGGCTCACTCCATTGCCAGAAGTTTTCAAGCCGCTTGTAAGTCCTTTAACGGCTGTCATATAGAGGCTCACCCCATTTCCAGAAGTTTTCAAGCCGCTTGTAAGTCCTCTAACGGCTGTCATCTAGAGGCTCACCCCATTGCCAGAAGTTTTCAAGCCGCTTGTAAGTCCTCTAACGACTGTCATCTAGAGGCTCACCCCATTGCCAGAAGTTTTCAAGCCGCTTGTAAGTCCTTTAACGGCTGTCATATAGAGGCTCACCCCATTTCCAGAAGTTTTCAAGCCGCTTGTAAGTCCTCTAAAGGCTGTCATATAGAGGCTCACCCCATTTCCAGAAGTTTTCAAGCCGCTTGTAAGTCCTCTAACGGCTGTCATCTAGAGGCTCACCCCATAACCAGAAGTTTTCAAGCCGCTTGTAAGTCTTCTAACGGCTGTCATCTAGTGAAAGCAACCTAGTCTTGGGAAGGTTAGGCCATACACCACACATGGGCAGCCAAGTCCGGATTGCCAGAAGTTTTCAAGCCGCTTGTAAGTCCTCTAACGACTGTCATCTAGAGGCTCACCCCATTGCCAGAAGTTTTCAAGCCGCTTGTAAGTCCTCTAACGGCTGTCATCTAGAGGCTCACCCCATTGCCAGAAGTTTTCAAGCCGCTTGTAAGTCCTCTAACGACTGTCATCTAGAGGCTCACCCCATTGCCAGAAGTTTTCAAGCCGCTTGTAAGTCCTCTAACGGCTGTCATCTAGAAGCTCACCCCATTGCCAGAAGTTTTCAAGCCGCTTGTAAGTCTTCTAACGGCTGTCATCTAGTGAAAGCAACCCGTATCAACGGCTTAATGTGCCTTGCGAAGCAAAGAAATGTTCGGCATAAATGTCACTACAGTCAAACCCATCCAAGTTATAACTTTGCTCATAGTCAGTTAACCTGCGTGATCGATACGACCTCGCACATTGCTTGGAGTCACGACTGCATTGATGTGTGTGTGTATACCGTAATTTAATTTAATTGTTTCTATTAAGGGACGCTTAGGTAGTTTTGTATTATAATTAGAACATGCCCCACAATATAGGAAATTTGTAAAAAAACTCCAAAATTTTAAGGCGCCATTTTCTAATAAATTCGTGATGGGAATCACCAGACATACAAACAACTTCAGAACAGTTTCCGTTTTCCATCCTAATTACTGTTACGTATTTTCATTAGAGACTCTAAAAACACGTAATTACACCACGGACCGATCTTAAAAATCCTTTAATTTATTGTCTTAAAACTTGAGTGGTTTAATGATGGCGGATGGAGAAAACCTCTAGGGCGAGGTTTCCACCGTACTGGGCCGGTATTATTATCCGATTAGCGCCAAGCGTTCCGGCCGCGGGCCGGAGTCCGGAAAATCTCCACCGCCCGCCCTCCGTCCAATTATGGGTGTGAACTGATCGGAATTAGGCGGGGAAACTCGGGTGCTTCTATTATAAGAACATTGACGCTAAATTGATTGTTCTCCAATAGCTTTTTTAGTACAGTTGTTTGAAAAGTGTTACTCTATATGCCAGTTTAGTGTGCGCAAAATAGATTTTACCGCACAGTGTCAATTTTTTAAATTTTTAGACCACTTGTATATCTAACTGAAAGTCTTGTTCTTGTCCTAGGTCTAAGGGTCTAAACTCACTTGCTCAGTATCTGTTCAATTGCGCATGCGTATTATTATATTTGTACTTCTTTGTTATCAATATTACAATATGTTTTCTGAGGTCACACTTTCGATACATACGAGTAGTAACCAACCAACTAAATTGAATTTGATTCATCAACATCATCATCATCATCATATCAGCTCATATACGTCCCCACCGAGGGCTCGAGCTTTCCCTGAATTAGGGCGATCGGGCTTTAGTCGACCACGCGGACTCAATTAATAATATATATATTTTTTAAATTAAACATGTGTAAGTAAGACAAATTTTCGAGCGAGAGGAACAATGCTATAGTGTTGCTATAATTTTCGCACAACTGTATTGAACAAGGTCGTATGATGCATGGGCTTTAAAGGTGATTGGCAAACTTGTGATTATGGTAAACTATCACCGACGGCTGGTAAATACTAATCACCTATTTACCATCCTCGTAGCATAAATAACTATTGTATCAGTTTTTTTATTACAATGGTTGAGCCCTTGGCATCATCTCACCTGGTGGTAAGTAACGATGATGCCGAAGATGGAAGTGGGCTTACCAACCTTTCCCAACGCAATGGAGAACTGGCTATCTTATCTTCAAACTGGAACACATTAATGCCGTTAATATTGATGTTTCGCGGCAAGACTTAGAAAGGATGGTTGCAATTAGCCAGACAGGCTTAGGAAATGCCATTCCACCAACCAAACTGAGTCTTACAAATTAAGAATCTGCCGGGAATCGTACCTTTGTTTGACATGGGAAGTTATGATGTTGGCGCATCGGGAGCCGGGTCGTTCCTTTCCCTCTAATATGGTTGATGGAAGCGATGGCTGACTCTCGCGTTATACTCGTGACCGGGTGCTGTCCGTGTGAACTGGCCTACTCTTGTTAAATGTATTCAATGACATTCAGTGATTTCATATTGTTTTCATCGTCTAATGACATAAGCTGATTTATTTTAAGGATTTAATTTTGAAGTTATTATCTAATGATTGTTTATTTCTTGATTTTTCACAAATTACATTATTATTATTTTATGACTATCAAAAAGAGTGTAATTTATGCACCTATTTTGAATAAATACCTTGAATCTTGAATCTATGAGTTTATAAGCAAACTAAACAGAAATTGAGAGATCCTTATTTTATTATTATTTTAGTGCAGTTGCAGCTAGCAGGCTTTATCAATAGTCTAGAAATAAATTCTCAAAACAAATACTAACCATTCACTTACTATTATTCCAAGAGTTATAAAAACGACTATAAAGCAATGTTAGTATCATATTCTTTGATAGTTCATAATATAAACTTCATATCGCAGTAAATTGCACACTCAAATATACATAAACTCTAAATGCACCATAACTAGCCACTATCTATTACTGACTGAAGACACTGCTATGAAAAGTGGTTGTTCTGGGGACTGCGTTTTCTTATAACGAGAGGGTAGAGCGGTCTCTTTGTTGAACAGAGGCAGGGGGAGGTTGTGTTGGTGCATTTAATGGTGGTGTTGTGTTATGAAGCTCTAACTTTTGGACATCAGATTCGAACTAAAACATAACTGATCATATTATTATCGATATCGTATCAGCTGAAAGACGTCACTGCTAGACTAAGGCTTCTCCAAGGATTTCTACAACGACCGGTGCTGTGCTGCCCGCGACATTCAGCAGGTCATTGGTCCACCGAGTGCTAGGCCAGCCTACACTATGTTTTCCGGTGCGCGGAAATAATTATAACAAATACGGGTCCCGGACACGGATTAGAAATTTATTTCTAGTGGCTTTTAAGCCACTTGCAAATCAATCATTGCCAGACGTCTCATTTTTTTAAAATATTTAAATATTACCTTTTTAAAACAAGACGTACATATCTACTAATTGAATAATTCTATACGTCATAGGAGTACACTTTATAGTGTTAAATATAACTTACTATCCTGTATATGCCGTTTAGAGGATTCTTTAGAATTCACACAAAAATAATCTCTGTCTGTGTGCCAATTTACTATCTGAATAAAATTAAATAATAAATCTCGTTCGTATTTTTTTGTCTTTATTGCTCATAAGATAATCAGTTTCTACACGCTTTCCAAAAATAGAAATCAAAGGATATTGCGCAAAAACAGTTTGTAGGCGCCAAAATACGAAATCCCTGCACAGCTACCGAATCCGAAACATTTTCCAGCACTAGGAGTCGGTGCTGGTTGCATTTAGTCCATGAATAGCGGGTAACTGCACTTCGTCAACGTCCGGGAGTAACCCTCACCCCCTCCACTAGCCTTGCCACCTTCATGCCACACGACACTACTAACGTATTACGTTTTCACAATTTCAGTGTTGTATTGTATGCCTTTTGTAGAGCAGTCTAAATGCTCATTTACAACTGATATCGTTAGCTTAAGGCGACGCGTTGATTGGAACAGTTGTCACTGTTTTTTTCTTTACGCGTAAAGAGTAAAGAAAATAACCACACTTTTGCACTGTTTTTTCGTTTCAATTAAAAACTACAATTAATTAAAAAAAATACCAACTGACTTATTGAAGTGTGTGTTTAGACTAATCGACTAAAAATAACTAGAGGTTTAAATTTAAACCTCTTAAATGGGTCTGGTTTGCCCGCAGAAAGCAAATCTCGGTTTTAAAAGAGGTTTCTTTGATATATATATGCAGTGGTCGCGCCCCCAAAAGTCACCTGAGTGATCGAGTGGATTACATATGTATGCCAAAATGTTATAACTTCTTTATTTACAAATGGCAAGTACCCTTATCTAAAAATTAAATTATGATAAGAAACTAAACAGAATAATAAACAGTTTTGTCAAAAAAAAAACAAAACACAAACTTCTTATAAACTGTCTTTTTAAAATTTACTTTGGATTATATTAGACCATAATACGCGTTTTAAATGTAATGAAAACAAATCAACTATTATTTTATAAACAGGAACTAAATACATACATATTTGGCACGAACAGAGCGGGGATGGGGATTATCATACTTAAAGTACACGGAGTCTAATACCTACACTTGAACTGTATGTAATCCGCGCGACCACTGCAGGGTTAAATGGCAGGCCCGCTTGAGGTTGCTAAGAATCCTTTGACTAATTACTTATCATAAAACTCTTAATTTTACAATTTACCTAATGTCAATTAGACCATTGGTTCGGCTGCTAGGGAAAGCGTGACGGACGAACGGAGGTTTTTTGCTAACATGTTTTTTTGTTTATACTATAATACGACTGAACACATTTTTTGCTCTCTTTCTTTACAACGACGCTCGGTCGTTCGAAAGTAAAAAGAATGTCTAACGAAAAACATTATTTAATTTAAATGATCTTTTAAATATAGTTTTGTGGCTACTTATTAATTTCAAAAATACTTTGACCAATAATCTCTCTACAAAATTATAAAGTACTAGCTGTTTCCCGCGGCTTCACCCGCGTGGATAACGTTTTTATAACTTTTCGAGGGTGCGCAGTGAGCATGAAAAAAAGAAGCCTATGTGTTAATCCTGGTTCTAATCTGTCTACCTACCAATTTTCAGCCAGATCCGTTCAGTAGTTTTTGCGTGAAGAAGTAACAAACATACACACTGACAAACTTTCGCCTTTATAATATTAGTGTGATAGTTGGGTGGCCCGCGGCTCTGCCCGTGTTTTAGATTTGGTCAGAAGCCGCTAACTGGGGCAGCGCAGGATCGGTCGTCTTGAAAATCCTTGCGGGAGGCCTTTGTCCACGTCTTTCGGTTGATATGATGATATAAAATTCCGGTGTGCGTGTCGTTTTAGAGACTTGATGCTATTCTTTTGTTTGGGAATATGAAAACAATAGCTTAGTTTTAGTTATCGTCAATTATATCTACCAAAATGATATTATCACAGCACCGCGTTCCCTATTTGGGCACCAATTTAGGATGTTCCCTTTTTACTAAATAATTACGTATTTTCAAAACTCTCTTGTTGCGAAAACAATGTTATATCTGACTTTTATATTATTATTAACAAGATAAAATTTTTAAAAATCTATTCATTCCACTACAATGCTATTATGAAACCTGTTATTTTAATAGAAGTGCTCTGTAGTTCACTGAAAATGTAAGACCTTATGTTTAAGTGCTTGTTAACCCCCTACGGAAATTGTATTAACATTGGTCCCGCGGTCCCTGTTTGGGCGCCATTCATTTACTCTCTACTTTATATTCCCTTTCGTTTTGATGTCGTTTTCCAGTGTTTTGCATACTTAATTCTGGGGTATTTATGAAGCGAGGTTAGAAGCGAGGGTATAATTTGCAGAGAGTAAACACCATTTACTTTTGATGTAAATTTTGAATTAAGAGGGAAAGATAATAAAATTACTAATAGAATCCTTTTGAAGCGTAATCCTATTACCATTAATTTACCATTCTAATTCAGTCATTTTAATAAGACGTCATTAGAGTCTATAAACGACGCAGTGTCGCATAATGACCATTAAGAAAGTAACCAGTCGAGAGCAAACAAAAACATTGGCGAGTCGATCATTGGCGGGAACAAAGAGCTGTAATTTGAAACAATCGGGTGGTGCAGAGCGGCCGGTGGCGCGCGCCCGGCGACTATTGATCTGACGAGTCGCGCCACCACCCCCCACACCTCTCCGCCCGACCCCTCAACACCCAACGCGGCGCCTAGGCGACCACCCTCACACAACCCGTATTTTAATTGCAAATCTGCCAGATAATGTGCAAATAGATAAGGCATTATACTCGAATCTCATACTTGTTATTAAGATACTTTTTATTTGAAATAGTATCTAACCGCTTACACTCTGTTACTGTGAATTGGGGTAGGAATTAGGATAGCGTGGCATTAAAGTAACGATAAGGAATTTTTAAAATTTTAATTAATACCTGTTTTCCTCATTTCATTACTATTACTTTTCATGACATATCACAAAGGGGTACAGTACATACATATAATCATAATTAAATAACCCTAATTAAAACGCAATTGCCTAGTTAGCGACGAACAAAACTCGAATTCAATACAAAGGCAGGTCCTAATGGTAATCTTCGGTTTCGTTAACATACAAATGGGTCGATCAACAGTCGGTCTCTCCTTTTCCGATTTGTTGTGGGATCGCTTATTTTCCATTTCCCTCGTCAGCAATTTGGTGCGGAAACGGGCCTCGATAAGGGAAAATATTTTAATAGATTTTATTATCATTCCGAAATGGAATAACTTATTAACTTACAAAGTGTTCCTGAAGGTATTCATAAAAGCGAGCTCTTCCGTGTCCTTAAGGTTTTTCTTTGATGAAATGCTTTTTGATGGTCTTTATTTTATAAGAATGACAGATTTTATGTTTAGATTTATATTGAAATATTTCAATTGAAATAATACCTGGACAGACCAGGTCAAGTCTGCAATGGGAATGACTTAACAAATGCACCAGGAGAGCTGAGTTGAGATAGGAATGGCGACGTCTTGTTCAATGAGGCACTGAGGCTACGTCATGATGACCAACACCACTCCGCCAAGAGTGTACTAAGAAAAATAATACTTAGCGGCTCTCCTGGCTGGATAAAAATTGGGTGGGGCTGTGTCGGCGCACACTGCCGTTGGTTTAACGTAAAACAATTTCAATTTTCCTCCGTGAGTGGATAACTAATGAGGTTTGCTTGTTCCAAGAAATGAGGTTGTTATACAATTGGCGAGTTCTACCGGTAACGGATCTAAATATCTTCCGTTATATCCGTTGCATTTCAGTTTTCTGACCTGGTTTTTGCTTTTCTGACCCCCGTAAGTGATTTTAAAGACGTTCCATGTCAAAGGTCACGATTTATAATCTGATGGATCTAGATATTTTGTTGCGTTTATATAATGGAGGTCGTTTTTTGTTATTGAGTCGTCTAGAGAGCATATTAAAGTCAGATGTGGGTGGACAGAGAGCCCTTCGTCTCGTCTCGTAGAAAATTATCATATAAATATCCATTGACATCTAATTCATAACTTGTGCCATTTTGTACCTCATGACATTTTAATTTCTAACTTACCTTTATCAAATTAAGCATTATTTACGAAGTTTATCACTGATTGTTACATTTTGTTTTTCCAGCATTGGGATCTGATGCAGTAGTGTTAAAAAAGAAGACAAAGAAACGTGCAGGTTTCCCGAACATGAGCGTCTCGCAACTAGTGATGCAGAGGGAACGACCTTTCTACGATATCAAGGTAATAGGCGGACTAAATTGCGTATTCATAGCTTAGATAAGAGTTGAACCGATGCCAGCGTAGCCTCCGAGTCGGCTTTATTGCCTACTCGTAAAGTGATTATAGTTTATGTGCTGTTATAGCAGTTATAACATGCTCGTTTTGTCATTTATTTTCAATAAACTTTTGTGTCATTGATTTCAGGGTCAGGACAGTGAGCACCTTCGGAACATGCCGCCAGGGATCGGAATGCGGCCAAATAACCAGTGTCTGCCCACTTTCCAGCAAGTCCAAAATATCCCAAACACAGTCACTCAAGAGAGCGACGCTGAACAAAAAATTAACGTACAAAGGGGTCCTCACTACCTCACAGTCAACAGTGGTTGGATATCTCAACATGAAAATAGTGAAGCTATACTTAAGGCAGGCCAGCAGCCTGCTGTCGGCATGCCAGTATTAGGAACGAATGGACAAATCATAGGCGTGAACACGGGTTTCAAACAGTCCAACTACAAAAATAAAATAAATGTGATGGGCCAAAACATGGTTGAGGCCGAAACTTGTGAGGAAAAGAAGGATTCAACATCACAAAATGTACAGCAAGCTAATCAGTCCACAAAAGAAGAATCGCACATCTTCTGTGGTCTGAACCAACCTCTAACTCCAGAGGTTATGCAAAAAATCAATGAGCAGCAGCACATATTTATCCAGCAAAACCAAAAGCAGATAGAAATGGCTATGAAAGGGTTCAGAACACAATTAGCAGATAATCAAAACAAGCCTCAAGGTCAAAGTCCGTATATTCCGCAAGCACAGTTGGTGATTCAGAACGGTGCTGTTGTCAAAACAAATCCAGCTAAGACACCTCCGTGGCAAGTAAAACGTGCCGATTCGAACAGTTCGATGACTAGTCCTAGTCCTAAGCTTCAGAAATTAGACAGCGACCACGATGAATTAAACGCGAACATATCTGAAGACTCGTCCGGTTCTTACAGTCCGTTCCCCAATAATGATCAGCCTATGTGTTCTCGTGTGCCACCGTTGCCTCAGCACTACAATATGTTGGGCCAACAATGGCCATCTATTGATGTCAATAAAAAGAAGATAAAAGGCAATAAAGGAGGCAGAAAGAAGAATAACGCTAACGAAAACAAAGTTATGACGTTTGGGGGAAACGGAATGCGTTACCTACAAGATCCTAAAGGGAATATTTGTGAAGAAATGCCTAACAACAATGTTCCGTCGTTCATGGATGACCCTAACGGGTATTTAGCGCAACAAACAGTCTTTATGAACAACACAATTTCTAGACAAGTTGGTATAAATCCATCTTTCGACGGGAATTCGTTTGAACAAAATAATATGTATGCATCACATAATCAAAACGATAAAACATGTAAAATAGTGAATAAAACTTACGAAGTTCCTAATATTTACAAAAACAGTATGGTGCCAAACCCTTCGCCTTCGCCGAACAACATCCCTGATAGTAGCGTTCTATCTGAAAAAAGAATGGAAAACTCAGTTTCACAATGCTGCAAAGGCTGTGTTTCGATGAAACCGAATCCTGAGACATCAGATAACCAAATGCGACTCAGGTACATGAAACCAAACGTGTATAAGTTGGAATTGGACGGAACTCCTGTCAACTCTACCCCAAGACACGGCTACGAAGACAACCCTGTAACTTCATCCACGTTCATTGACAGAAGTCCAGGAAACGACAGCTACGGTCCTATACAAGCTGGTACTGTTAGCACCAGTAATGTATTACTCCCTGATACATTGCAACCGCCGGAACCGTCTCCGACGTTATCCAATAGTTCTCGCAGTACCGACACGCCCCACAGTAGTGGAAGCAACAGTTCTCAGATACTGCCAAATTGTACATTCCCTATGCCAAGCCCGGCTTATTCTAATCCTGGTTCCTGCAGAGACAACTTCAATAGCAACCCATCAACGCCTGGTTGCAGCCAATCTTTCCTATACAACTCGCCGGGACCACCTAACAACCAACAGATCACTGGAACGCAGATGATGCATTTCATATCCAATCACAACGTGAATAAGAACCTCATGGAAGTAGACAACATATCAATGGTTGGTGTTAAACCAGTGTTGAAGTTACCTCCTGAAGTGTACAGGTCTGAAGGCAGAAAGAGGATGGAGAATACTATGCCGGGGTACTGTCCTCCTCCACATTTAGGAGGAGGTCCAGCCCAATCGTTAACACAAGCGTGCTATGTACAATGTTATGTGACAACTATGGCCAGTGGTTTCTCAGTAACTAGAGATACAGTCACATCAGTTTTAGCTGGCAAAGCTAACACGGCTACTACTTCTATCAATGCATCACAAGCCAACTTTATAAGACCACCACCTCCGCCTAGCGTCAATCTTGCTACTACCTATGCTATTCCAAATAACCAACCAGATCCATTTATAAATTCAGTAAATTTGCCCACAAGTTATCCACTTCATATAGCTGGTAGCACAGCACAAAATATGATTTCTAAGTCACCGCTAGAAATCGCGCAAAATGTAATTGTAAGCCTACCATCAAAGACCGAAGCAAACTGTCAGGGTTCAACTATATCGATTTCCGGACGGAAACCGGGAACGGGTACTCCAGGACAAATCCTCATATCGTCGACTGGCCAAATCATAGTCTCGAACAGTCAAATGCCACCTCCACCGCCCAAAACAACGACTGCTGTTTCGCAAAATCAAGGATCTAGTTCTGCCACAAATGTGACATCTGTTGCTCAAGTCGTTTCTCAAGTCGGTCAGTCTCTTGTAAACCAATCGACAGTTGTCGTCAACACTTTGCCGGCACCTTTCGTTATTCAACCTCCTATGATGGCAGTTGATGGTCAAGTTGTCCAACAAAACACAGTTCTACCACAGATAGTAACAGGCGTTGTTTCAGGACAATCATCCAATGAAAGCTCGAGACAAGTCGAACTTAAAAACAGCCAAAGCTTTGTGCAAGGCGTTGCTATGCTGTCACCAGAAAGTTCTAAGAAACGGACTAAGAAAAAGAAAGGACAAGCAAATATTACAAGTGTGTTACAAATTGCTGCGCCTCAACAAAACTCCAACAGCGTTATGGTTCATTCATCACCACAACACATAACTAGTCCACAATTTTCTCCGCGTGGTTTTCAATTATCACCTAACAATAATATATCGCCAACACCTATGTTACAAGCTTTGACTATAGTCCCAGGAAAGTCTGGTACTCCAGCCCACATTGTCATGAATGGCCAAGGAAACTCCAGTAACTTTGGATCACAGCAAATTATCACAAACACATCACCTTCGCAGCAAATCAACTTGCTTCAACCAGTAAATCTGATAAATAACGCTGGTGGTGTGGTGCCCAATTTCCCTGCGTTCCAACAGTTCATTGTTCCAAATTTGGGTGGAATGGTGATGACAGCTGATGGTACTGCCATTATACAAGATAACCCCTCTGGAATGCCAATGCAATTGCAACTGCAAACTGTCAATGGACAAAATGTATTAACCCCTGTTCAGGGAACTGGCGTGTTCACGGGATCAAATGGGGGAGTCGTCATCAGAGCACAAAATCAGCAAGGAAAGATAATGCAATCGCAGCACAGTCCTGGAGCTCAATTCTTGTCACCCAATAGTCAAGTTATGATGAACAGTCCTAACTTCAACGGACAATTAAGTCCGTTGCTCACTAATTTGAGTCCAACTAACGTCACTTTCAACACCAGTCCACATCAAGTCAGATCGGGCAACGTACAGGCCCAAGAGTTCATACAAACCGGTCAACTTGGTCAAACGGTTATGGTACCATTATCTCCTAAGCAAGTTTCGATCGCGTCAACAACGAACAACAGAAGCAACTCAACGTTTGTGCAACAAAACACAACAATAGTTCAACAACAAACCACTCTCGTCTCAAATGCCCACAACACCTCTCATGTTCAAGGCGGTAATCGACTAAGCATCGATCCCAACATACTACTCGCTAAACAAATGCCGCAAAAACGCCTTGAAATACCTGAAAACCGCGAAGAGAAAGAGGAAAAGCAATTTAATCAAATTCAAATAAACGAAGACGTTAGAGATGATAATTACGTCAAATTCATGAATGAGTTTGGTGGCTTAAACCATCAGAATATGAGTAGTCATGTCAGACACTCAGTTTCGACGCAAACTCTAGTGAACCAGCGCAAATCTCCAAGTCAAGCGGTGTCTGGAAGCAGTCCGCCCGACACGACGACACATAGTCCGCTGGGTGCGTCGGAGCCGGTGACTAGCCCTCGATTATACAATGCAAGATGTGTTTCTACGCAGGGAAATTATGCGGACACAACGACAAAGTCCCCGGAACCAGCTGATATCAATTCTTCGGTAAGTGTTTCAAGGTTATTATCAACGTTAGCCAATGACTTTAGCAATAGTTTTAAGTTTAATTTGGAAGTCATGACTCCACTGAAAATTTCCACAACCTTTGACATTGTCAACTAAAATTGATTTATGTCCATTAAAATTGATTTATAAATAGAAATGCAATGCTCCCAAAACCGTCCGTTTCAATCTTAAATGCGGTAATAATTTTATTCTTTAAAGTCAGATTTGCAAGTTAATTATTTTTAAAATGTTACTCGATCAAAGTACAATCCTGAGGCGGATCAGTAAGCATTGTTGCATTGTAAATATAGAGATATCATGAGGGGTGTCACACGTTGAATCTGATCGAGTCTACATTGTCCAATGTTGAAGAAAGCTGTCCTTAATGGACCTCCACTTAGCGCGATATTCCTCCAGCGGATTCCTGATAGCTTCACTGACAAGGTCATTAGTCCATTTGACATAAGTAAAAGGACCGGACCTTTCTGTGGCTCCACGTCGAGAAGAAGCACGGATAATAACTACTGTTGTTTATGACAGGGCATGGTGCAGTGCGTTTCGAGTAGCGAGCCAGATGCGCCCGACGCGCGCGATTGGCGACCGCCTCGTCCAGACTTCAATGACGCTGATGCACAAAGTAAGTCAATTCGTCATTATCATCATTATATCAGTTGAAAAACGTACACTTCTGGACAAATGCCTCCCCAAGGATTTCTAGAACGACCGGACCAGCGCTACTCGCATTCAGCGGCTTCCCGCGATCTTTACCTGGTCATTAATTCATCCTTATATTATTCATCATCATCATATCAGCTCTTATACGTCCCCACCGAGGGGCTCGAGCCTACCCTGAATAAGGGCGATCGGGCCTTAGTCGACCACGTGGGCCCATCTTATTATTCATATTTATTTCTCTAAACATGTTACCAAGCGGTTAGACTAAAATATTTTTTAAAATCCAAAATAGGTTAGCCCCTGACATCATCTTACCTGATAGTAAGTCACGATGATGTCGAAGGGCTATTTTATTTTCAAGCCGGAACATTGATGCTTGGCTTCAAGATTTAGATAAAATGGTGGCTTGCCAGGCGGGCTTAGAAAATGCCCTTCCATTAACCAAACCGAGTCATACAAAGATCGAATTTCCCGGAAATCGAACCCGCGACCTTTTGATGTGAAGTTTACGCTACGGAGGCGGTTATATGTAATTTTCTTATAATTCCATCTACTTTGAACTTAATAGGTTTATCAGAGACTTACCCACTCAGTTAGTATTCTGGAGGCGAAATATCTTTTTCATCACACCTATTCGAAAAACGGCGATAGGTTCCTCAATAAGTGCGAACAAAATGCTACTTTGCTCCCTTTAGGGAGTTTTGTTCTTTTTCTAATTGGTCCGTGTTTGTGCAAGTTGAATGGAAATAAAATTGTAAATATCACAAACTAACATTAAATTCTCTATTCTATGGTGAAAAAAAAGAACGGTCATGTGCATTCTTCTTTCTTTTCATTCCATTTTTTTCATCTCATAGGTTGTGATGAAAAATTGGGTGTGTCGCCCAGGGCAACAAATATTTTATCCTCGGGCGACGTATATGGAATTCTACTGGATTCTACTCTGAATTACTCTACTATAGAATTCATCGCTTAGCTCAGAATTCAAATAAACGCCTTCGGAGCAAAATATTACACTGTCTCCTTGTTACACAAATGACTATTTACTGTTCGACGGAGACAACGGAGATGTGGAGTCAAGTACCAAATAGATTCAAGACGTGCCTGACTAAGAAAAAATAAATGTATGAATATTACACCATATTTGTCCGACTCTTACTACAGCAACCTATGAGGACAAGTATGCCATATGGCATACTAAAACGTAGGACGATTTACGTGACGTACAATCGGACTGCTAGTCATTTCAGTTACTTTTTATGATCTGGCAAAAATGAAATTTTGTTCTAAAAATGCTTGAAATACCCACAAGTGACGTAATAGATTTTAAGCGTCACTGACGAACTTATTTTGTGAATTTGATCATTTAAAAGTTGATGACGTGATGGAAAAACAAAACAAGCAAGGTTGCAAATTCAAGAGGAAAGCATTTAAGGAAATCATATTTCAAATATTTTTTTTGATGCAGTCCGATCCCCTATTTCCCTCTGGAGATATTGTACGAACTCCTTGACTCTCCTCAAAAACTCACGCTTAGTAATAATGAAAACTAATTTGTACCTAAACAATCTCCCTGCAAAATGTTATGTATTGATAATTTGGCCAGAATTACTAAAGTTTTCATACTTACAAATACATTAAAATGTCCTTGACAAATACCTTGAATTTCTGTTTTGTGTTTAAACAAAAACTAAATTGTTTAATTTCTTCTAATTTACAGATATAATGACAAGCATGCCACCAATGATGCGTCAAAATCGAACTCCTAACCCAGTGGAGACAGAAATACACTACAACCAAACCATGAACGTGCCGCCCATCAATCAGCATATGATGGCAACCAACTATTACGACAGACCTCACACTTATAAAAGAAAGAACGACTTTGGAGACGGTTCCAGTTACAGAACAGACAAAATAATGAGAACTAATAACGGAATGGTTCATGGAATGTCAAAGGACACTGATTATAGTTTGAGCATGACCGGCCAAGATAAGCAAAGACATTTTTCATCTTCGGGCCCTAGTTCTGAGACCTCGACGATGCAAAAAGTCTTTGACAGACATAGCTTAGGTTCCGGTGATGGTAAGTAAATTTGACCTCTGAATAATCCTTTCATACAACTGTATTCAACTATACATACTCTGCTTTTACCTTGCTAATTCATTGATCAAACCTCATATTCTGAAGTGAAATAACTCACAAATAAGCTTAAGTGTTCTAAACGCCTTGTATCTAATATTAAAACGAGAAAGTTATCGCACTTACAAGGGGCCTATATTCACATAAAATAAAGCTACATTTAACGTTGTTATAAAGCAACCCTATTGATTGTTAATGATAAGCAGTGCTTTGTACTGTGCGCAACTCGGCTTATATTATGTGGTGTCGAACCTTCTCCTCCTATTCTAACTTCCAATGTAAATATGTCAATATAATTCGACCATTATTGTTCTTTCAAGAAAGCTGTTTATCACAATACTAATACTTAAATCCGGACCATCTCACGCTTCGTCATAGCTAACAAAATTCAAAATTTAATCAATGTTGTGTCTTGTATTGGTTTTGGATTCACGGAGTATCAACTAAAAGGCATCGGGCAATTTGCTATTAAATTATGTAAAGTTTGGTTTATACAAAATTTGCTTGCGGCCAGACCTAGAATTCTCTCCACCACAAACACCATTCGAAGACCTCAAACCGTTTCTGAACACTTACTACTATGAGTAAAGTTACTCGTATCTGTAACTCAGGATTCGTAAATACAAAGTAATGTCTCATTTAGTTAGATATATTTCCAAGCGTTTTGCTTCCCCATTCATACAGGATGATGTATCGATGACTCTGCTCATGAAACTAAACTCCTCTTATACATACAACTATTCCGAAAACTCTTTACATACATACAAATCGATCAGTGTATTGGACAACTTTGTACAGTAGTTGTAGAGTAGTATATATTTATTATTTATATATCAGCAAAGGACCAAAGTTGTTAAATTTCATGAGCAGACTCCGCATACGTAATACGAGATTTTTAGGTATCTTTATAGTATGACCTACCAATTGAAATAAAAATGTTAAGCCTGTATAGCCGCACTTTTTTTCTGAACAAAAAGCCCGATGCCCTCTCACTCAACCTCTGTAAATGCATTCCATGATGAAACTCACATGTATTATGGTATATTTCAGCTTCCACATAACGCGATACTATCGGTCGTTGGTTTTCTTTTGGTTGGGTTAATACAAGATACAGCTGTTATTAAAAAAGGTGTACTGGAAACGTAATCAGATGTGACGTCACCGGCTTTCTGTCGCTTTCCATTGCACCACGAAGTAACAATTGGCTCACGAATTGGGATCCCATTACTAACGCATCACGCCACCATCATTCCATACGTCCATCGTTGTAAGTAATGCACACTTTCATTACCTTATTTCTAATTAACTTGAGAGGGGTGAAATTGAGGTAATCAGCAACATTTTAAACTTACTAGGCTTTGATAGTGCAAATAAAAATCTTACCCTAGATGCAAAGTGAAATCGTGATCGATACTAACTAGATCTGATCGTTTTAGTACTATTCCTTCCTGATAACTGGAAGAACATTGTTGAAAGTTCAGATGTCATCTTATTTCAATTTCACCCTTGTACCTAACGTCTTTGGTGTGGGAAAAACTACGGTTTCATTTAAACTTTTAAATTCTCCATGCTTAATTGTTTTTAAATTTAGTTTTTGTTTTTTTTTCTAAAACTGTATTTTTTCTACCTTTACCTAATCAAGAAAATTTATTTCTGTTTGTAACCTTCTTTATAAAACTTCAAATCTGTTAAAATTGTTACTTTAATTTGTATTAAATGTTGGTTTTGGAATGGGTGACGGCTCATAATCTAAAAACTTTAAAAGTCTTCAGTGAGTCCTACTAAGCCAATGAGGTTTTAGAGTCATCGACGTTTTCTCATTTTGCTAACATGTCTCGACACGGCCGACACACAGGCTCCAATTGGTAAAAACTTTGTATTACACTGACCCAGGTAGCTTAAAATTTTCTTAAGGTGGTTAGACTCGCACACTAGCGCCGCCAATAGAAATGAATCATTTACTCATTCTTATGGACTTTAATCGAAATCATTGAGTAATTTGCGCATGGGAGCGTTGCCCTATTGTTTTATTGTTATTTTATAACTGTAAATATTAGCAACAATTTGTGTTTGTCAAAACTGCTAAAAGAGACCACATTTGACAGTATCGACAAACATAACTTGTTTCTGATAAGTAAAGTAACACAACAACAATTGTAAAAAAAAAACCTCAAACACTCAATGATTTCTGTTGATGTCCTTAAGAATGAGTATGTTATTTATTTCTATTGGCGGCGCTGATGTGCGAGTCGAACCACCTTAAGAGACACTTTCTTAAGAGATAGATAGATAAGAGCATTAATTGTTACCAATACGATTACAAGAAAACTCATAAGAGGAGGTATGAAAAAAAATCATATTTTTAAAATGATTTATGTGAATCATTCTCAGTTTTAAATTCTTTTTAATACTCGTACACTGTCTGATTGTGGGTTGGCTCTAGCCAAGAACACGATTGCTCATATAGGGATATAATCTGTCAAAAACGACATTTTGTTATAAAAATGTTTGAAATACCTAGGCGTGACGTCATAGTTTTGCAGCATCATTTATGTACTCATTTTGTGATTTTGATGAATTAAAAATCGAAGACTTGATGGAAAACAAAACGAGTAAGGTTTTCCGAAGTTTAAGTAGGAGGGCAATTTAGTGATCAAGAGTTCATAATTTATTTCTAATGCTGTCGTCACCCATATTCCCTAGATAGAAATAAATCGCGAAGTTACCATTAAAATTACAACTCTCATAAACATAAGACATAAAAAATGAAATAGGTACTTTTGATGGAGACCGAGGGCTTCTCTTACCATTTTTAGGGTTCCGTTTACTTCGTTCGCTCATTTAACTGCATCTTGGATGAATACCGCGAGCCGGCAAAGGCGACAGTCAAACCTCCGGCTAGTAACTAATTAGTAATCTGTGCTCCGGCAGAGGGGCCGCGCCGAGTTCAATCGCGTCGCCGACAACTCGCAGCGCAATTGCACTCAACGGCGACGCGATTGAACTCAAGGCGGCCTCTTTGACAGAGTGTTTGTCGCGAGCCGTCAAAGCTGCAGTTAATTCAGCAAATTAACTTTATTCAAAAAGGAACCCTTATAGTTTCGCTATGGCTGTTCGTCCGTCTGTCCGAGGCTTAGCTCAGAAACTATTAGTATTAGAAAGCTGTAATTTGGCACGGGTGGGTATACATACATATAACCTACGTGTAAAGATGGGGTGATTTTTTTTTGTTGGCATACTCTATCGTGTGGGATGTCGTTAAATAGGTCTTACTAAACTACTGAGAGTTTGCTTAAACCATTTTTGGGTTCAGGCTTCCGTTTGCGAAATACTAAGCTTGAAAGTGCTAATTTTTGTAAGAATATCAGCTAAACCGCTATTTCAAGACATCTGAATAAAAATTGTAAATAGTAGAACATATAATCAATTTAAAAGGAAAACTATCACGGCTAAGTAGGATTTTTTAGTTCAGTTGTAATAGTCGACCAGCTAAAGATGTGCACTGGATTTGTAAAAAGTTCATAGATTTTCCATATCAAATGTTCTATTACCAACTGCAAAAACAATTTGTTTTATTAAAATATACATTTATTTTTGAAGAGACGACGGAACCCTACTTTGCACGAGTCCGACTCGCACTTGGCCGGTTTTTTATTCAATAAACACTTCATTTTTGCGGCGCCCTTTTTGTTTTCTAAGCGTGAAGGCATGTTGAAAATCGCGCGAGAGCAAGGAGGGCAAACTTTTTGCTTCATACGTTTTCTGAAGTAACTTAATAATTGCCGACATAAATACATAAATATTTGACAAAAGAGCCACTTTCCTAAAAAGTCGCCAAAGTCTCTGTCAAATATTTCAAGCTATGTTTGGGTGAGCCTTTAGATAGATAGTAAAAAACAAATTATGAAAAAATATATTTTTTTTATACCTACCTACTTTAAGTACAAAACAACAACTTGACCTTTTTGGCCAGGACTTATCTTGTCATTTTCTTCAACTTGTCCTTTTTCAAAGTTGACACTTTCCTAACTCGTCTCATTTTTAACTTGTCTTTGTTTTAAATTGTCATTTTCCCACATCGGCTTTTTCTTAGTTGGCCTGGATATGTAAAAAAAAACGATATCAAAAAAAAACTGACACAATTATTCCGTCTTTAGATACGAGCTTGGACTCCGAAGACAAAAAAGACGCTTACACATTCTCCGAAAACGACCCACCTACACCGGGTCGTCACAAATTCTCCACCAAAGACCAGCCAAAGCATTCCCTCAGTGAAACCCAAGTCCAAACCTCCCAGAAATTCGACCAAGCTCAGCCTCAAGGTTCTCATAAATTCTCCGTGGGTGACCTCGTCTGGGGTCCGCTAAGAGGCATCGCTTCGTGGCCGGGCTGCCTGGAATCCAGGGAAGGGAGGCGTTGGCGAGTTCGCTGGTTTGGCCCGGACAAAGCTATCAGCTGTGTTGAAGGAGCAAGGTTATTGACCTTGACTGAGGGGCTTGAGGCGCATCATGCTGCCAGGACTAAGCATCGAAAGTAAGTTCCTTCTTGTAAACAGTTTTATTTTAGGAAATCATATCTACTACCCTATAAGATGTATCCTGGATATTTGGTAGTGAGTGTAGGGCGTCAACTGTTACACGCCCGCGGGGTACAGACGTAGGTGGAAGCGAAGCAGGCTTTAGTGAAAACCGCGCAGTTGCGCGTGCTTCCCTGTCCCGCTACACCGCCCGCACTCCGCGAAGCCCTACCTCGCCGCCTGCGCACCAATACAAGAGTGTCACGTAAAAATCACGAGTTGACAGCCTATAACAATAAGTTGTATTGATAGAGCAAGGTTAATGAATCACTTTGACTGAGGAACTGGACGCTTATAATGCGATCAGAACTAAGCATCGGAAGTTCTTTTTTAGGGTTCCGTAGTACAACAAGGAACCCTTATAGTTACGTCTGTCCGTCTGTCTGTCCGCGGCCTAACTACTAGACTATTAGTAGTTAAGAGCTGAAATTTGGCTAAGTTATATATAATAATAACGCGGAGAGAACTGTAAAAGAAATTTTGGAAAAAAAGTTTTTAAAGGTACTTCCCCTACAAGTAAAGAGGGGATGTTTTTTTTTCGTCAAACCCAGCCGTGTGGGGTATCGTTGGTTAGAGCTTAAAAATAGTTGTCTTTTAAGACCATTTTATAATTTAGGGTTCCGTTTTCGAAAATATAGGCTTGAAAGTGCTAAATTTTGTTGGAGTCGAGTGTCCCCACCCTCTAACAAGTAAACCGCTGTATTTGGAAATTTGAAAATTAGATATGGACGCGATAATGGCAACTACGGAACCATAGACTGCGCGTGGCCCGACATGCACTTGGCCGGTTTTTGATTGAATAGATTGTTGTAGGTACTTAAATACCAAAGTCTGATCTCGTGGTCTAGATCGCCAGCAGGGTTTTCTATAAACCACCATAGCACTATATTTTTCTCCGAGCATTGGGTTGTCTGGTAGAAATCGCTCTCAGCGATTAGACCGCCTAAATTGTACGTCTCTTAGTTAATAATAATTAAATTTTGTATATGTATTTATTTATTTTTATGTACAATAAAGAGTTTATTGAGTTTGAGTATCTTTATTATTACATAGTATAAAATGAAGTCGCTTCCGCTGTCTGTTCCCTTAGATCTTTTAAAGTACTCAACAGATTTTAATGCAGTTTTCAGCAATAGATATAGTGATTCAAGAGGAAGGTTTATATGTATAATACGTACACATTATAGGACAGAAAAGCCGAAAAATTCAAAGATTTATAATGAGACATCTTTATCTTTCACACATATTACAAAAAATGATGTCGCTTCCGCTGTCTGTTCGCTTAGATCTTTTAAAGTACTCAACAGATTTTAATACAGTTTTCAGCAGTAGATAAAGTGATTCAAGAGGAAGGTGTATATGTATAATACATACACGTTATAGTACAGAAAAGCCTAAAAATTCAAAGATTTATAATGAGACATCTTTATCTTTCATACATATTACAAAAATGAAGTTGCTTCCGCTGTCTGTTCACTTAGATCTTTTAAAATACTCAACGGATTATAATGCAGTTTGCAGCAATAGATAGAGTGATTAAAGGGGAAGGTTCATATGTATAATACGTATATATTATGGTACAGAAAAACTGAAAAATTCAAAGATATGTAATATTTTCTACTTATTTTCTCTTTACATAGTATAAAATTAAGGCGTTTCCGCGCTTAAATCGCAAACGCTGGCTACACCTTACGAGATGGATCAAATTAATGTACTACGGAATAGTATAATTTAAAAATATCTATAAAAAGTCCGCAATAGCATATATTTATCTCCTAAGGATAACCCACGGTAACCATTTTTATCTTTAAAATTAAAAATATGTGTTATTTACCGAGCTATTTTATACAATACAGAGTTCTTACTCCAATTAAATACATTACATATGTTGTACATTTCATGTAGATCAAAACTGTCCTTAACAGCATTTCATTGAAAATTAAATGGATAATTATCTTAGAAGCAGATATTTAAAAATGCGGAGGCACAGCGGCTGGCGTGCCGTACGTTTCGCCCCGGTTGGCAGCGGTCGGCGGTAACATTGTATACAAAGATATCATGTAGTATAGACTAATCATAAAATTATTGATCACTCCACACTGTACCATATAGTATCTAAATTGCATCCGTGCGAAGCCGGGGCGGGTCGCTAGTGGGATATACAATAATGTAATTTGAATAACTGAAATAAAATTAACCCTTAACATCTTTTTCTGAAAACGATTATTAACCGTATTTACGACCGTAGCCTTAATTTAAATTAGCGTAGTTTAACCTTTTACATAATATGTATCTTTAAATTGTGTTTTTTTTAAATAGGAGCAGAAAACTCAATACGCTCCTCGAGAACGCAATTCAAGAGGCCATGGCCGAGTTGGATAAGAAAAGCGAGAGATCATACGACCACCAGTCTCAAGGCACCAGTACCGGACTCCTAGAAAACGATCCTATTACAGAAACCCCTAAAAAAGGCAAGAAATTGGACAAAAAGAAAGATAAATATCCCAAGAGGAGCTTGAAAGTGAGTAAAGGCAGTGAAAGCGGGAGATTGCGTGGTGCGCGGTGACTGGGGGGTTTGGAAAAGGTGATTATGTCTGATGGTAATATGCGGATACAGTTTGACACAGAAAATAATTCCCTCCGTTGTACCTGCGCAGTAGAGGAGTGCGGCAAACGTTGATACATCATTAACTCAGAGTGCTAGATGTTACATACCAGTTGAATCATATGAGCGGGACGAAATTAAGATTGCATAGCAATCAAAAATGTCTCATCAGTATATGCGAGTAAAGCTCGATGTAAAAAGTTCACATATTTATGGTTCGGCTAGTGTCGGAAATTTGTGTGCGCTTTTCTGCACAAACGAAAACTGCCGATGGAAATTATAAATTTTGTCAAACTGTACTAGCGAGGTGTCCTAGTGAGAGGTCTAAAAGTTCAAGCAAGATATTCTGAATTCTTGTGTATTTAGTCTTTATTTTCCTCACCACATTAAATTATGTACAGAGTGTGAGCGTTGCCCTAGACTGGGCTAATATCGGTAAAAAAGTCTGGAGAAACGCTACTCTCTTTCTTTTCTATGCAATCTGACAGAGATGAGAGATAGATTGACAACAGTGAAATCTCCATCTTTACTCATATTACATTGAAAAGAGAGAGACTAACACCAGAGCGCTTGGTGTACGGTAACGCTGAAGGGAAGTAAGCGTTACCGCAGACCTGGCGGTCCGGCAACCGGTAAGGAAGCTGTACAAAATGCAAAACTGTTTCACACCCTTGCAATCTGAAAGAGATCAGATATTGTCAACAGTCAGTTTGCGTGGCGGTCTTAACGGTCAAGATATTCGAGGTGTGAGCTGTCGCTAAGAAGGGATTTGTGAAAACCAGTGGCGCTACCTTTTTCTTGTTCAAATAGTAGCCGTTTCCGGAAAACTTGAGGACTCAACTTAAAAAAAAGTAATTACAAATATCAAAGCGGAAAGGTGATGTGCGAGTCTTAAGTAAGAAAAAATCACATGTCTCCACCTGTCTTAGCTTTGGTCGATAACTGGCCTTACTCGGAGCTTTCGGTACTTTATTGGCTAGTTCACAGTTGTTTGTAGAGATGGCGCTGCAATACTGTATTGTAAATCTGAAAGTGCATGCAACCAAATGCGAAACGCAACAAACAATGCATCACCCAAAATATCTTTATAAAATGTACACGTACAAGATACTAAATAGAATTCATTCTTTTTGTAATAGTTTAAAATCTATCACATTAACATTTACAATAAATATGTCATTTACATTATCATAAACAACCAAACTAACAATGAAATTATACTAGTTACGTATTTAAGGAGTGTCGATATTAACATTCCGTAAAGGCGAAAATCGATGGAATCCCAAGTTGAGTAGGTAGCATCATAGTATCAAGCTGATTTTAAAAACAGGGTTCGAAATTATCAAGATATATTTTTTTTTATATTTGTCAGGTAATTATCGGCGTTGATTCTTATTTTTGGCTCTTCAAGTTTTTACTAAAAATCTAATACAAAAGTACATATATTATGTAGTAAAAATAACTTAAATAACTTTTAATTATTGAACTGTGAGTTTAATCACGGTTATTAATCAACAATTTCCTTTTTGTGTCTTTTTTCTAAGTTCAAGGTTTGACGCGGTTCGATACGTCACGAAACGTCAAATCGTGTTCTGATAAACATGGCAGGACATAGAGTGAGGCTAGCGTTTTGTCAAAGATAAATATAATATTACTGTTTTGTTTTTGCAATGAATTTTATATTCATCAAGATAATTATCAACGTTATAATTATCAAGAGAATTATTGTTATAATTATCACTTCGAACCCTGTTAAAATGCTATGTTATTGATTGAACTAGACGCTTTTTTAGGGGAATTCACGGTACGACGGGCGGTCCAAAAGTTTCCGGCCTAACAAAGAAAAAGAGTAGGTACATATACATATTTATAAAAAAAAATTTTTTTCGATGTAGCATTTCTATCCCCTTATAAAAATAATTGGAAGTTTTGTCCTCAAAATGGGCGAAAACCGCACGGGTCACTTCATCATCCGAAGAAAATCTTCGGATCGTCTACCTTAAGTTTCGAAAACAAATAATAGTAACTCGGGCTAGAAGGTGGGTGGCAAATTTCCTTGAAGCCACATTTCGCAACAGCAGCCTTGGCAATTGAAATAGTGTGAACGGGAGCATTGTCCTGGAGAAGCCAAAAAGCTAAGTTTAAGTTTTCCACGACGCTTCTGCTTGATCGCCTCTCGTAACTGCTCAATAAGGGTAGCGTAGTAGCTACCACTTACCGTGGTATTCCTTTCTTTTATGTCAATCAGCAGTAGTATGTGACAATCCCAGAATACCGTAGCCATTATATTTTTGGTGGATTACGTTCCTAGGCTGCTTTTCACCAGGACGACGCCACTCCATCGATTCCATTTTGGAGAGAGGATCATAGTACAAAACCATGGTTTCGTCCCCCGTAACAAGAATGGAGGTTTTTGAAAGCCCTGTCCTTGTCGCTATTTCTTTAGTCTTCAACGATCACGAGACTTCCTCTTCCATTAATTTGACGCAGTCCGCGGTGAGTGCCTCCACAGGTTAGCCGGAGCAAGGTTCGTCGTCAATGGACTCCCGCCCTAAACGAAACTGCTTACTCCATTCTTTAATGGTGGAAAATGATTGAGAGGTATCCCCGTACACAGTATCTAACCTTTTACCTTTTTTTATATCGGGCGTGCTGACCCCTTCCTTTGTCAGGAACTTTGGTATTCCAACTTAAATATTTTGTAAACTTTCAGACTTCCTATTGTTATAAACGCCGTCAAAGAAAACCACAACCAAAAGTTACCTTAAAACTGTACACGAAAATGACGAATAAATGAAAATCACATGGACACATTTTTCATTTTTTTTAAACCACCATATTTCTCCAGCCAGAAACATTTGGACCGCACTGGTATATACAAAAAAATATTATTTGATATAATAAATAACCAATACCATGCATTCCTTTTAAAATTTAAGAAAATCTTTGTACTCAATGCGTTTTTAATATCACAGAATCGTTGAGTCTATGACAGTGGAAAAAAATATGAGTCTTTTGTTATGATGGAAAATTTACAATATACAGGGTGAAATTGAAAAGTTTTTAAATTGATGTTCTACTCATGAAACTGAACAGCTTTACACAAGATTGTATAGCGGGAGTAAAAAAATGAACTTTTTGTTAGATAGATTACCTAGCCGATGGTTCCCTGAGGAAAGTTGTTCAGTTTTACGAGTAGATTAACCCTTTTTCAATTTCACCCGTATAAAACAATTTAAATCTAAGGTAATTTGGGAAATCTTGGTAAGCCGCTTCACATCTTTACCATCAGGTGAGATGATACCAAGGGCTTACCAATTGTGAATAAAAACAAATGCAGTTTCCAATAATTTGAATCAACATTCTTTGCTAAGTGTTATGTCGACATAATTTATTCCCATTATATAGAAGTTCTAGCTAATAAACTTTTAGACTTTTAAAAATAAAATAAAAAAAGGTAACCCTTTTACAAGCATTGGCAATATATTTGTCAGGGATGCTGTGTCAATGTTAATCTGTATTGTCCTCGAATAAGGTTCAGTTTTCTCTTGTTCGCCGTAGTTATGTTGCTCGTGAAAGGGTTAATTAAATCTCACTAGTGCACTAACATTAATTTTCAAACCGTGTTCACTGCTTTTTAAAGAAAGTACCTATAATTTTTTAAGCAAATGTAATAAATAAAGTAGGTAAGTACCAAACTCATGACATGACTGTAGTCAACTACCTAATAGACAAGCTGTGACAACCACTAATGAAATTTTGTTATCAAAAGTTCCAACAGCTGTACTTCGATGTATTGTGTGCCCAATACACAATAATTCGTGATACAGTGATTCGTGTCAATAAAGTTTAATGAGGTAATGGACAGTAGGCAGGTATTTTAACTTCTTCAGTGTTATTATTGTTAATGATGAACAAACGTGAACTCAACGAAACTGTTGTCATTAAATTAATTTTATAATATACTAACAAAATTAAATTGTAGATACCTACATAATGTATATAAATTTAGAAGTAGAAATAGCGCGTGTACATAATATGACTTTCCGAAGGATTTTTGCAGCTTTACTGTTAGGGAATGATGATACTATGGTTTATTAAAAATATTATATTTGTAGGTAGGTAGTATTTAGGTGTAACAATGATGGTTAAAAATCATTATTGTCTTACAATCATAGATGTTAGATTAAGATGTCTATCGTATCTCGAGTGTTTTATCATCAAATAGGTAGATATTAAATACTTCTCAATTCGTCATCGATGTATTTGTAAAATTTTAGAAAACATGTATTGATGAAATTATGATATAAAATCGTGTAAAATTTTAATTGTGTTTTTGAAAGTAACAAGTATAATAATATGATTTCTAGTCAAAATATTGAGCATATTAAAATGTAGATGTTATATGAGATAATTGACAATAACACAGGCCTGGCTTCTCACAGCGGGCCCTCTGAGGTCCGAGGAGTTGTTTTGATTACATAATGAATAAGTACATAACATCTTAAGGTTAACACGTCAGCGCTCCTATTGCACAAGATTTTGCCCGTTTCCAACTTGGGATCTGGTATAAGTTCTACCGATGTCGACTGTTAAGGCGGTTTGATTAGCACTAGGGATGCATCGATACGCCTTTTTGCCGATACGATACCGATACCGATACTCTTATAAAAATATCGGCGATACCGATACCGATACCCTTATAAAAATATCGGCGATACCGATACCGATACCGATACGCTTATTGAATTCAAAAAGGAACGTAGAATAAATAAAACACAATTAATTAATAGTTTTAGTAATCAAAATTAACATTTATAAGATTTTTATTTAAAAAACAAAGCATTCTTAAGTTTTGCGGGCAAAGGCGATTTCGCAAGTCTGTTTGAATAAGACCTGCGGTGGAAAATAGTCTCTCAGATGCGACAGACGCCTCGTTTGCAACGAAATAGATGGGACAACACGCGCGTTTACATTACATTTTTAAAGCGCGAAATTTGAAAAGTATCGTTGAATCTGCCATAAAAATATCGCCGATACCGATATATCGGCAAACCCGAAGTATCGCCGATATATCGGTATCGGTATCGGTATCGGATGCATCCCTATTTAGCACACTATCGCCGCCAGTAGAAATAAATAATTTACTCGTTCATAAGGATTCAACCGAAATTATTAAGTATTTTGCACACATATAGGGTACTAGGTGTTTTTTAATTGTTGTATAACTTTATATGTTTTGTGGATATTGTCAAAATTGGCCACTTTTAGCAGTTTTGACAAACATATAATTTGTTGCTAATATTTACAGTTATAAAATAACAATTAAACAATAGTTATTGTCCCCTCAAATGCGTAAAATACTCACTGATTTCGATTAAAGTCCATAAGAATTAGTAAATTATTTGTTTCTATTGGCGTTGCTACTATGCTACTATGCTACTATGCTAATCGAACCGGTTTAATGTTTACAAAAAAGTTCTTTTACGCTTAAAAATACGAGTGCGTCAGATTTTTTTAAACCATTGTCATTAAAATGACATACTTTTAATATAGTTCGCTTGATTCCCCATAAAATCATCAATTGTTGTAGATTTTGTAAAACGGTAAGATGGGAACGCTGCCATTTCACCTTAAGTATAAACTTGTTTGCGTTATTAATTAATTTTATAATTTTGTTATTATAAATAGTATTTTAGTAAGCTTAGCCACAATAGTCAGGTGATTAATCTAGTAATATTACAATAATCCCCATACCGTTCAAAAGTCCAGTTTTTCAGCTGCGCGTCCACCGCGTCTGCATACGCATATAGCGTTGTCCCTCTTTCCGCATACATGCCGACGCGACGCGGTGAACGCGAAGCTTTAGTGAGATGTCGCCTATGTGTGAGGGTTGCCTAACGAGAAATTTCCCTTGCAGCGTACACTTATTTCATTTGCCCGATCCGATCCCCGTATCACGTATTGAGTACAAGACGTATCCTAAGTAGGCAACGAGTAACGACATTTAAAGTATTGTTAAAACCTTATCATTGTAAGTAGGTGACGTCCCAGTTAAACAGTAAAAAAAACTTATTCAGGCATCAAAAAGACCGAATCTCAAACTAATATATGGACAATAAAAAAAACTTACCTAACTTTTGTATTTGAATTCACTAATAGCAGAGAATGAATGAATGAATTCACTAATAACTTTTAAATTTGAATTCACTAATCTTATTTAAAATGCAAAATAGAGATTATTTTTGGAATAAAAATGGTCATGGTTTTATTGCGATACTCTTTTAGGTAAAATGTGTAGGTTGAATGTTAAACTGTGAGGCCCGATATCCACATAAGCAAAGCAAGTTGAGTTGTTTTAAACATAGTGACTTTTGTGTTTCTGGCCAGAGTTTAGTTTTTTTTTTCAAACTGAACGACTTTTCCATAAGAGTGTAAGTATAGTTAATGGCCAATAAAAACTTTTTGAAATTGTACCTAGTAATAAAGTTGGGTTATCACTTAACAGCTGATCAATAGAATGAGAAATTAAAATATTTTCTTTCGGGAAAGGACCTTAGTTGATCAGTTTCAGCAGCTTTTCCATTCGTCGTCAGTGGTGACGTATGGCATTGAGAAAATTCCCATTCGTCGCCAGTAGCACAATATTACAATATAGCGGCTTTCAGTAGTGCAACGAATGTACTTACGCAGAGCAACGGAAGGGTGTTGCGGGGCAGCGGGCGGCAGGGCAGAACCTGCCAAACTCCGCGAGTTTGCCAGGCTGGCTACAGGCTAGTACTGCTAGTACCTACGCCGTGGCGACATTGTGCAACATCAAAGGCGTTGCGCTACTGTAGGCCATATCGTAATACTGTGCTAGTAGTATACAGCAAAATAATATTTCCAGTTGGCGCCTGCCACGACCTGAGGGAATAAGTCGAGTTTACTTTGTAAAATTTTGAAAGGTTGATCAAAAATAAACCTGTATTTGTAACCTATCTTTTTGTTATTGATGAAAAGTTGCGTTTTACAATTGTTTGAATTTTGTTATAAATTCAACTTACTCATCTGTAACATCTGTTTCACGTAAGAAGACTGGTGTTTATTTTTTTGGATTTTTAGACAAAATCAATCCGTAACATGCATTCAGGATTTCGAAGTTTAAGCTAAAATGAGGTAAATGTCATAGACCCAACAAACACACCTACCTAGGGGAAGCGCAAAGCGCATACCTCAACGCTGCCAAATTTAGTCAGCACTCAACCTATCTCGTATAAACAGCTAATCGTAAAAGCTGTTCAAAAGCTGTACGTGAAATAGACTGTAGTAGATATTGGGCCTAACATACTCGTAGGGTCAAGCATGTCACTTCGTACGTATCCTCATAGGCAATTTGTTACGCGTTGTTAGTATATGAATGTGAAAAATTAATTAATGTATGTGATATGATATCGTATGTCCCGAAAATTATAGTATCAGGGATCTATCATAGATGTTTTTTTTAAAATTTTATAATAAGGTACCTATATTAATCCCTAGAGATTCCACTTAAAATTGTCTAAATATTAAATGTGACTCCAGATATCGACATAGTAGGTATTTAAATGTTAAATGGATATTGTTTATTAATATTAATAAATTAATTAATTGAAATCAATCGGGTAGCGCTTACTGCGAGATGGTATTATGTACATAACCTTAAAATGTAGTTAAGCATATTATTTTATTTCGACGAAATTAATGTTTTATAGACTAATATACAAGATAAGATTATTTATTTGTTTTGCTGTGTACATATTTTTTTCAATAAATTGTACCTGTTTTAATTTTTGTCTTTTATTTTTAATTCCGACGCAAAAAAGAGGTTTTATAAGTTTAATAAAATAACGTGTGATCTGTGTATCTGTGTGTCTGTGTGGTGGACCGATTTTAATGCTTTTTTTTAATATTTGAAAGCTAGTCTTGGCCATGTTTTAATGAATTCAACAAAACTAAGAGATAGAGAGGTGTGTGTGGCTTTAGCAAAAATAATATACACTCTGGGAAGATTTTAGGTGCAATAAAAAAACAAAATAGTGGACAAAAAAATGGCCACCGAATGTGAAGTTGCTCTGATTTGGCTGAAATTTGGTCGGGGGTTTTTGATTTCACTAATTATATCATGTCTAAAGTTCTAGTTTTCAGAAGAAAACCAAAATGTCTGAATAAAATCTCTAATCCTTTGTCAATCGTGGTTTAACTGGACCTGCTGTTCAATAAATTGCATTTTTCTGCCCTTTTTTAGTTGTAAAAGACAATGTTTAGCTCACCTGTTTTACCTTCGGTTGGTCGTGTGAGGTTTTTCAAATTTAAAAAGCGTACAAAACCCCTAATAATTTTTATTTTCCTATTTGTTTTATAACTAGCTGTCCCGGCGAACTTCGTACCGCCTTATACTACACTGCACTGCAATACACTACACTACACTAAACTACACTGCACTATACTACACTACACTTTACTGCAATACACAACACTACACTGCACTACACTAAACTACACTGCACTACACTACTCTACACACACTAAACTATACTATACTACACTGCACTACACTACACTACACTACACTGCAACACACTACACTACACTGCACTGCACTACATTAAACTACACTGCACTACACTACAGTACAGTACACTACACTGCACTGCACTGCGCTGCGCTGCTCGACGCTACGCTACACTAAACTACACTGCACTACACTACACTACACTACCTATACTATACTACACTACACTGCACTGCGCTACGCTACGCTTCACTACACTACACTACACTACACCCTTCACCCTACACCCTACCCCCCTTCACACTACACACTCTACACTACTTTTTGTTGATAATGCAGGAATTCTTTAGGTTATCTTTTACACCTTGGGTTACATTATTATAGTTTTAGAAAGAATCCCTATTTGAAAATATAATATAGCAACCGCTTAACAGTAAAAGAATTTTTCAAATCGGTCGGGTAGTTTTGTAGCCTGTTCAAAGCAAGCAAACAAACAAAAAAATCTTTCCTCTTTATAATATTATTACTACGCTACACGTCTGCATTGCTTGAGGCCACACTGGTCATTGCGCGGCGGCGGGCAGTGTTTATTGTGGATTCGTAATATCTTCTGAATGGAATGTCTGATTTAAGTAATTCAAAAGATTATCTATAGGTAACCAAACATTTTTGATTATGAAATGATTTATTTGGACAAGGGTCAATACTAAGGTATGGTTATCATTGTCTGTTTTTGGTCAGTTTTTTATTAACTTTTAAAATGTAAAAAGTGCTATAGTGAAATAACTACAATAGTTGGACATATAGTATCGCGAAGTTTTTTGTAGGTATTGATATGTTCTCTAATATTGTAGAACATTTTGTTGTTCTATTATCATCAACAGTTTCCGTAGCGTATTCGATGAAAGAAATTTTTAAGCAAATTTTTTTACACCTTGGTTTAGGTTACTGAAGTTTTATCAAGGATCCCTTATTTTTTCTAGTAATAATTATTATTATCATCATATCAGCCGCTGGACAAATGCTTCCCTCACGTCGGAGGGTAGCGTTGGGGAAGCTCCGCAATTTCCTTACATTTCTGCCGATTTTTCTATAGTTGTAAAACGAAATGTGTTAAATGAGTTTCGTTAGTAGATCGGCTGACTAACTCTCTGTAAGATACTATTAAGAGAGAATTATTTCTATTGGCAGTAAGGTCGTGGTCGTCACTTCGGGGCGGGTGACGCGCTTCACAATTCGTCACCATTACTCTCTCGCCGCTGCCTTCCTGGTACATTCGTGTAGTGGACCATTGACTGCGGTTTTTATTTGGTCAGTCCAACGCATAGGCGATCTGCCGCGAGCTCTTGTGTCTTCTATTTTTCCCTGGACCTCAAAACGTTCCACAAAAGAGTCATCCCGACGTGTAATATTCCCAAAGAAAGTGAGAATTCGGCCTTGCACGATGTAAGATAGACGCTGCTTCACTTCGAGTTCCTGGAGGATAGAGACGTTTGTTCTGAACTCTGTCCATGGAATGCCAAGCATTTTCCTTCACTACCACATTTCTAAAGCATCATCTTCTTTTTCTCACTCTCTCTTAAAGTGCACGTCTCGGCACCGCACAGAAATATGGGAAACACCAGTGCCCTAATAAGTCGCATTTTTGTGGCTATTGGGATGTTTCGGTTCCTCCATATTTTTTTAGCCTGTCCGTGGAAGACCTAGGATGTGATTGCCATGCGTCGCGTGATCTCATCCATGCAGCCACTGTTGTTCGAAATCATTGCCCCAAGGTAAATGTATGACTGAACGACGTCACAATTCGTGACTGTAGTGACTTCTGGCGAGTTGCTATTTGCTCTATCGACAATCATGACTTTCGTTGCTAGTAAGCTGCAGTTGATTTTCAGACCGAAATCAAGGCTGACCTGTTCGATTTTGCAGAGAAGAGCTTCCATATTGCTGGAGCTAGTTGCAAAGAGTGTGGTATCGTCTGCATATTGCTTGATTCGACAACACGTCTTCCGTTCTGACTGAAGCGGTACCGTCTTCGTAAAGTCTTCATAGTACAAGGTCCCAACTATAATTAACGATCAACCTCAGTGCTTCTACTTATTCGTGGTTCTGACATCTGAAAAACTTACCCTAAGGAACCTAATTGACTAATTCTGAATAGCTATTTAGTCTTATTATTGTATTAAAAATAAAAATAAACCGTTTCTGGGACCTTGATTCCACTTCCAAAGTTCATCATCAGATCAACTTCAAAATACCAAAAGGATCCATTGTCACCGGGAATACGGCTTCATTTAAAATTTCAGCTCAATCGGACCCTTGGAAGTCGCTCTAAAATCCATCGCAAGGTTTGAACTAAACAAACATTCATACACACAAACAATGTAAGTTAAATAAAAGCTTTTTAAAATACCCTGTAGAGGTACGAGTTTGTACAATACGCTTCAAACTATAGATATTGGTGTCGATTCTGGCAGACAGACTAAATTTAGTTTTACGTAAATTTAGACTTAGAAACGTCAAAATATGGTTTGCTATTCTGCAGTCCATTCTAATTTGACGTTTAATTCTTAAAATCAAGTCAGCTGATTTTGACGTTTCTAATTTTAGGATTAGGAATTTAATTTAGATTTAGGCAGTTTATTCTATTCGGGCGGTCAAAGTTTTGACGTTTCTCACTTAAAATTAGGTAAAATTAGTTTAGTTTAGACGGCACGTAAAACTTGACGATTAACCTAAAATTTAAAGTAAGTCTATTGGATTCTGTGATTTGAAGTGTTAAAAAACTCCATATCGGATTCTTTTTGAAGAAAAAATGGATGATTAAATGGTGTTGGCTGGTGTTGCAGATGCTACGTAAAGGTAAAAGAGATCAATTAGCTTGTTATATGGATGTATACAGTGGTCCTTCTTGTCCTATTTACTTCAATTGATCTTGTACTTTTTCAGAAACTAAAGACTGCTTGTACCTACTAAGAAATGCGTTTGACCTCACAGAAACAAAGTTTCGCATATTGTTTAGGCTCCCGCCCGAAGGATGCTGCCTCGGAGTTAGATGAAGGCCAAAACCCGAAGCATATCAAGGTAGTTGATAGTCCCAGGGGATGACTGAACTTTTTTGAAATGGTCTATGTATTAATAGAGATTAATCTTTCAACAGGTGTTTGCTGCTTTGAATTTTTATTCCCAGGGAAGCTTTGAAGCCCATGTAGGGGAAAACAGCTTAATTGATCTGGGCCCACCATCGGTAAGCCGATGTGTAAATAATGTTTCTACACAACTGTCAGCGAGCTGGCTCACCAATACATAAAATTCCCTGCTACCACAGAGGAAAAACATGGCAAAGGCAGCATAAGTACCTAATCCACATATATATGTGCTGGAACTTCCACATTTAAAAAAAAAAAAGTACAAACATTAATATATTTAATCAAATATGCTTTGTTATTACGGGCGACAAGGGGTACCCTCTCCAACCATGGCTTACACCAGTATCCGAGTGCACCGAGTACAAACTATCTGTGAACCTGAAGAAAACTTGAACTAGTTTTGTTCACCAATAAATGAAACTTAGGTAACTACCTACTACCTTAACTTTTCAAAACAGAACTTCACCTGTCAACGGAGGTCAAGTACCTAGGTGTTACATTGACAGTAAACTAAACTGGAGTTGCCACCTCATCAAGAAAATAGACAAAGCAACTATTGCCCTGTGGCAGTACCGTAAAATGGTAGGTAGGAAATGGGGTCTTACCCCAAAGATTGTGCTATGGCTCTACACAGCGGTGATACATTCAATGGTAAGCTACGGAGCGGTAGTCTGGTGGCCACGAACTAAGCTATCTACGGTCGTGAATAAACTACAACGCTTCCAAAGAATGGCATGCATGGCTGTGACGGGCTGCATGCGGACAACTCCCACTGCAGCCCTCGAGACCCTTCTGAACCTGCCGCCTCTGCACCTGTTTATCCAACAGGAAGCAGCAAGTGTGGCAGCCTCTCTAAAACTGCTATCCCTTTGGAGCACTAACGCACACTGAGCTCCTGTACGATATCATCGCAGAGGAGCCTTTGTTCGCAGCTACTAATGGTAGAATCCCCTAACGGTATGTTTTTGATAAAAAATACATGGTGCAACTTTATGAAGAGCCCTGGGAGGGCCAGAACCTTAAAAGAGCTTCGAGTATTCACCGATGGCTCCAAAACAGGCTCTGGCACTGGGTATGGGGTCTTCTCCGAGGATCTGAACATCAGGATAGCCAACCCCCTTGGTGCACATAACACAGGCTTTCAGGCTGAGTGTATGGGCATCATCAAGGCAGCTGAAGCGATTGGGGCAAGGGAAGTGTGTGATTACCCCATCCGCATCCTGTCTGACAGCAGAGCTGTACTACAGGCGCTGCAGAGCAACATGACTACATCGGGGCTTATACTGGAGTGCCAACAAAAATTGATAGAGGTATGTAACCACAGCGGCGTAACTCTGCAATGGATTAAAGGGCACAGCAACTCGCGCGGCAACGATGCTTGCCAGGAGAGGGTCAGAGCATAATAATATGGCCGTCGTGGGACCGAAACCTATAATACCCCTCCCATCTGGCTGGCTGCGGTCCACCCTGAGGCAATAAACACAATTTGTACTGGTCCGGTTTGGAAACCTGCAGGCAAGCGAGGTTGGCCCTGCCGACAACTAACCCTGACTCATCTAAGAAGCTCCTGAGACTTGGGAGAGCTCAGCTCCGCAAGGTAACAGCCGCTATTACTGTACATGGCCATTTCAATAAACACCTATTCGCTCTAGGTATCACTGACAGCCCACTATGCAGAGCATGCATGGAGGCTGAGGAGACTGCTGCCCACATCCTACTGGATTGCAAGGAGCTAGCACAGTACAGGGTCCTGCACCTCGGTGACCCGAGGTCGCTTCAGGAAATCGTCAGCAACCTTCGGGGGCTACTGGGCTTCTTGGAGGAGCTGGGCTGGCAGTGATGCCGGCCAAACATGCAAAATGGGCGCAGTCGTCGCCTGGTTGCGGAAACCAGCCCGCCCCTAACAACAACAACAACAGTATCAAGCCCAGAAAGTAAAGCCAAAGTGAGGTACAACGACTGCCATACCAACACCAGAAATATTGTTGAGATGTGGTATGGACGCCTTAAAAACAAATTTAGGTGTCTGCACAAGAATCGCACCCTCTATTTCGAACCACCGACTGCCTCTAAAATTATAAAAGCAAGTTGTGTCCTCTACAATTATTTCTCTGATGTGCTATCAGGTAATTCGAAAGTATTGTAGGTAATGAACTTGCCCATCGCTTAAATCACAATACACTGAAACCATGGAATAAGTAGGAAAAGGAGTTGCTGTTATGTCAATTTTTATACAGATAGTGTGACCCCGACACGGGTATCGTAGCACTCCCTATGGTTGGGGTGTTCATAACCGGGCTGGCATACGAAATCCAAAAATGGGTATGTTAGGTTTGATGATTATACTGTCGATCGAGGCTCTCCCCGTATGGCAGCCCGGTTATGTGTACCCCAACCCTCCCTACTGTGCACTCACCAGCCACAAAGCCTAACCCTTAGCTATACTCGTGACATAGGGACCACATGGCATTTTTTTTGTTCCCAATAAGCAGATGTGATGAATTGCAGTATTTTTGAAGTGCGATTCACAGTTTACAAACAGATTATGCCAAAAGTAATAATAAGCAGATGTGATGAATTGCAGTATTTTTGAAGTGCGATTCACAGTTTACAAACAGATTATGCCAAAAGTAATAAAGATAATTGAAATTAATTCCAACTTTCTAATAGTTTGCAAGTTTATTGTCCTCATATGACCTTCGCTCGCAACAGTATATTTTTTTCTTGTATTGTCACTGCATAATTAAGAGATCATTTGACCTCACCTCGTGTCGCAGCCCATCATCCCTCACCTGTAGCTAGCAGACCACTAGCCCTCACCTCCTGCAGCAACTCTCACATCCTTTGTTGTATTTAAGAGCTGAGCTTTTGGCAGTGGAATAACTCTTTAAGCCCCCAAAATTTTGTAGTTAAAAATCCTCTAAGACAGGAAAGCAAGAGTGATCTGTAATTATTTTTTTCTTTATTACAGACGATGATGAAGATGACGACAACGACGACGCTAATATAGGAGTAGAAGCAGTGCCTGCTGGCTTTCTCGCTGATGCCCATAATATTAGAGAAAGTATAATAAGAAATAATTTTAAATAATAAAAACTCTGCATATTAAAATTCATATAATTTTTTACATTAAAACCACATTTACAACAATTTTTAACAAACAATCAAATATTTATTATTAAATCACATTTACAAGAAAAAATATTCCCGCTCGTATCATACACCCCATGAGTAAAGTTTGTTTGCCAAATTAGCTGCATTTTTAAAAGCCTGTTATTGGTGCTCCTCCACTCCACCAGTTGCTGCCATGTGTGCCCTCACTTTCCAGGCCTTGTTTTTCACTTCAGTCACCCAAACATCCCAAATCTGTTGAGAAAACTTAACATTATAAACAGCCTAGATTAAATAGTAAACTGAACATCAAAGTATGTCCCCTTAATAATAGACACATATGATTTCTAGAATATGCAGTTCAAATATTTATAAAAATACTAGCTGTCCCGGCGAACTACGTACCACCTTACATTATATTACACTGCCCTACCCTACCCTACACTACCCTAACCTACACTACCCTACCCTACATACACTACACTACACTACCCTACACTACACAACCCTACCCTAAAATAAAATAGATGTTGGCCGATTCCCGATTCTCAGACCTACTAAATATGCTCAACAAAATTTCATGAGAATCGGTCAAGCCGTTTCGGAGGAGTACGGGAACGAACATTGTGACACGAGAATTTTATATATAAGAATAATAGTTGTATGCCCTGTGCAATTGTAGCCCTTTGTGAATTTTTCCATAGAAATGAGACATTTTCTATTTTTAATATACCAACACAGATACAGGCATTTCAGCTATTAAGCTGCTCGCCCATTACATTTTAATAATAATTAGTGTAATAAAAAAGACAACCTACACAGACTACTATCTCAATGCCATTGATTTATGGGTAAGCCAGGTAACAGATGGAGTTATTTGTAATATTAGTTAAAATGTTGCGGTTGATATCTTACACAGGCTCAGGGAAGGCAGGGCACATAGCTCGTAGAACACATGTCCGTTGGGGCATTAAAGTTCTCGAGTAGCGACCGCGCACCGGAAATCGTAGTGTAGGCAGTCTCCGACGCGGTCAACCGACGACCTGGTGAAGATCGCGGGAAGCCGATGGATGCGGGCAGCGCAGGACTGATCGTCATGGAAATCCTTACAAAACATTACAGATTCACTTACATGCCGTCACTCCTCTATTGTGCAACTGCATCCACATCTATTTTGTGTCTACCCCTATAACCTTTGCACCTCAACCTACTCAAAGATGTACTGCAGCAATTCCACTGATTGGAAGGTGCTTGTTTTGGGTAGCCATCACCTAGGAGGTACATAATATGCTCGCAATGACACAGTAAGTGTTCCATTAATTCTGTATCTTCACCACAGGCCCTGCAGGTCGGGTCATTTGTCAGGCCAAATTTTTAGAGGTGAGCGTTAGTGGCAAAGTGGCCCATCAATACCCCTGTTACATCTATTTATTTTCCCTACTAAATTCTCCTAAAGTACCGCCACCGCAGAATTCTTATTAATTTCCTGAAAATTTTCAAAATATGTATTACAAGTCCATTATTAAAACATTGTTTCAATTTATGTTGTTTTGTTTTGATATTCAAAACAAAGCAATTCAATTAAAAAAACGACTGCCTTTGCTACAGCCTTTTTAACCACCTCCACAGCAAAGTGGTTTAGTCCACTCGCAAGAGGTTGCAGGTTAGATTTCTGGTGGAGTCTTACTGTACAGTGTAGTTCATTTAGGTATTTTTTTAAGCCCGCATGGTTAGGCTACCACCATCTTATCTGTCTTGTCTCCAAATAACTAAGCTTGCTTCCGTCTTCAAGCATCATTTGTCACTTACCAAGGGCTTACCAATTGTAGAATTTTAAAAAACACAGCTAGTCGCAAGGCTCACAGAACAAGGATTTTGGCAACCACCTAATCTGTGTTACTTCTTGTGTAAAATTACTGCGCGATTAAAGTTGTGGGTTTGGGATGCTGTGTGTTTCTCATTAGGTAAAGGCTCTCTGTGACATATGCGGAGCTCCTGCATATATATGGTTCTAATGTCAAACTGACCCACCCATTTCTAGCACAAAAAATTCAACCAAGTTGCGTTCAGTACACAGCGTGAGCCAAGCTTCGTTCATATTTGCTGGCATCTTGCCTACAACGGCTTGTCTCTTCCGTGGCATCCAGCGCCTCAATATGTTGGTTGTGAGCTTGCATGGAGCCGCTCTACTAGCAGCTCCTATTGTTTTTTGTTGGTCCTTTCACGAATCTCCATATTCTGCATCGTCCTGCGTCTCTGGGCCAACTCGTTATCAAAATTTTCCATCCAACAGGAACTTCCTGTCAGGAAGACGTAGAGTATAACCAAATAGAAACAAAGAGTATAATCATCACTGGTTGATTGTCAAAAAGATATTTTTTATCCCGAAAATTGCAATTTGTTTTGTATGGTCACGATTTTATGCTGCAAATGCTGTCAAGAACTTCAGAGAAGATGTGTAATGTACTGGCACTAGCATTACAAATCAAAAAACGAATATAGATTAAACAAATGGGGATTGTCTCGGAAGGGCTTTTGTCCCCGTGAGACGTTAAGAGACTGAAAAAAAAATAAACACGATTTCATTCACTCATTTGTTTTTGGTTTCTTAAAAATGGCAACACAAAAGCTATTTATTTTAAATCATTTTAGATCTGTCAAATTACGGTCTAAATATAGTAGAGTGGTGAAACCAGAATAGCAAAATGAACTTCCTAAACTTAATTTTAAGAAATTTTAGGATTAGTTTAGTTTTAGTATGTGTTTGCCAGAATCGACACCATTGGTGTCGATTCTGGCAGACAGACTAATTTTAGTTTTACGTAAATTTAGACTTAGAAACGTCAAACTATGGTTTGCTATTCTGCAGTCCATTCTAATTTGACGTTTAATTCTTAAAATCAAGTCAGCTGATTTTGACGTTTCTAATTTTAGGATTAGGAATTTAATTTAGATTTAGGCAATTTATTCTATTCTGACGGTCAAAGTTTTGACGTTTCTCACTTAAAATTAGGTAAAATTAGTTTAGTTTAGACGGCACGTAAAACTTGACGCTTAACCTAAAATTTAAAGTAAGTCTATTGGATTCTGTGATTTGAAGTGTTAAAAAACTCCATATCGGATTCTTTTTGAAGAAAAAATGGATGATTAAATGGTGTTGGCTGGTGTTGCAGATGCTACGTAAAGGTAAAAGAGATCAATTAGCTTGTTATATGGATGTATACAGTGGTCCTTCTTGTCCTATTTACTTCAATTGATCTTGTACTTTTTCAGAAACCAAAGACTGCTTGTACCTACTAAGAAATGCGTTTGACCTCACAGAATCAAAGTTTCGCATATTGTTTAGGCTCCCGCCCGAAGGATGCTGCCTCGGAGTTAGATGAAGGCCAAAACCCGAAGCATATCAAGGTAGTTGATAGTCCCAGGGGATGACTGAACTTTTTTGAAATGGTCTATGTATTAAGAGAGATCAATCTTTCAACAGGTGTTTGCTGCTTTGAATTTTTATTCCCAGGGAAGCTTTGAAGCCCATGTAGGGGAAAACAGCTTAATTGATCTGGGCCCACCATCGGTAAGCCGATGTGTAAATAATGTTTCTACACAACTGTCAGCGAGCTGGCTCACCAATACATAAAATTCCCTGCTACCACAGAGGAAAAACATGGCAAAGGCAGCGTAAGTACCTAATCCACATATATATGTGCTGGAACTTCCACATTTAAAAAAAAAATATTACAAACATTTATATATTTAATCAAATATGCTTTGTTATTACAGGCGACAAGGGGTACCCTCTCCAACCATGGCTTACACCAGTATCCGAGTGCACCGAGTACAAACTATCTGTGAACCTGAAGAAAACTTGAACTAGTTTTGTTCACCAATAAATGAAACTTAGGTAACTACCTACTACCTAAACTTTTCAAAACAGAACTTCACCTGTGAACGGAGGTCAAGTACCTAGGTGTTACATTGACAGTAAACTAAACTGGAGTTGCCATCTCATCAAGAAAATAGACAAAGCAACTATTGCCCTGTGGCAGTACCGTAAAATGGTAGGTAGGAAATGGGGTCTTACCCCAAAGATTATGCTATGGCTCTACACAGCGGTGATACGTTCAATGGTAAGCTACGGAGCGGTAGTCTGGTGGCCACGAACTAAGCTATCTAAGGTCGTGAGTAAACTACAACGCTTCCAAAAAATGGCATGCATGGCTGTGACGGGCTGCATGCGGACAACTCCCACTGCAACCCTCCAGACCCTTCTGGACCTGCCGCCTCTGCACCTGTTTATCCAACAGGAAGCAGCAAGTGTGGCAGCCTTTCTAAAACTTCGAGTATTCACCGATGGCTCCAAAACAGGCTCTGGCACTGGGTATGGGGTCTTCTCCGAGGATCTGAACATCAGGATAGCCAACCCCCTTGGTGCACATAACACGGGCTTTCAGGCTGAGTGTATGGGCATCATCAAGGCAGCTGAAGCGATTGGGGCAAGGGAAGTGTGTGATTACCCCATCCGCATCCTGTCTGACAGCAGAGCTGTACTACAGGCCCTGCAGAGCAACATGACTACATCGGGGCTTATACTGGAGTGCCAACAAAAATTGATAGAGGTATGTAACCACAGCGGCGTAACTCTGCAATGGATTAAAGGGCACAGCAACTCGCGCGGCAACGATGCGGCGGACGAGCTTGCCAGGAGAGGGTCAGAGCATAATAATATGGCCGTGGGACCGAAACCTATAATACCCCTCCCATCTGGCTGGCTGCGGTCCACCCTGAGGCAATGAACACAATTTGTACTGGTCCGGTTTGGAAACCTGCAGGCAAGCGAGGTTGGCCCTGCCGACAACTAACCCTGACTCATCTAAGAAGCTCCTGAGACTTGGGAGAGCTCAGCTCCGCAAGGTAACAGCCGCTATTACTGTACATGGCCATTTCAATAAACACCTATTCGCTCTAGGTATCACCAACAGCCCACTATGCAGAGCGTGCATGGAGGCTGAGGAGACTGCTGCCCACATCCTACTGGATTGCAAGGAGCTAGCACAGTACAGGGTCCTGCACCTCGGTGAGCCGAGGTCGCTTCAGGAAGTCGTCAGCAACCTTCGGGGGCTACTGGGCTTCTTGGAGGAGCTGGGCTGGCAGTGATGCCGGCCAAACACGCAAAATGGGCGCAGTCGTCGCCTGGTTGCGGAAACCAGCCTGCCCCTAACAACAACAACAACAGTATCAAGCCCAGAAAGTAAAGCCAAAGTGAGGTACAACGACTGCCATACCAACACCAGAAATATTGTTGAGATGTGGTATGGATGCCTTAAAAACAAATTTAGGTGTCTGCACAAGAATCGCACCCTCTATTTCGAACCACCGACTGCCTCTAAAATTATAAAAGCAAGTTGTGTCCTCTACAATTATTTCTCTGATGTGCTATCAGGTAATTCAAAAGTATTGTAGGTAATGAACTTGCCCATCGCTTAAATCACAATACACTGAAACCATGGAATAAGTAGGAAAAGGAGTTGCTGTTATGTCAATTTTTATACAGATAGTGTGACCCCGACACGGGTATCGTAGCACTCCCTATGGTTGGGGGTGTACATAACCGGGCTGGCATACGAAATCCAAAAATGGGTATGTTAGGTTTGATGATTATACTGTCGACCGAGGCTCTCCCCCTATGGCAGCCCGGTTATGTGTACCCCAACCCTCCCTACTGTGCACTCATCAGCCACAAAGCTTAACCCTTAGCTATACTCGTAACTCATGACATAGGGACCACATGGCATTTTTTTTGTTCCCAATAAGCAGATGTGATGAATTGCAGTATTTTTGAAGTGCGATTCACAGTTTACAAACAGATTATGCCAAAAGTAATAAAGATAATTGAAATTAATTCTAACTTTCTAATAGTTTGCAAGTTTATTGTCCTCATATGACCTTCGCTCGCAACAATATATTTTTTTCTTGTATTGTCACTGCATAATTAAGAGATCATTTGACCTCACCTCGTGTCGCAGCCCATCATCCCTCACCTGTAGCTAGCAGACCACTAGCCCTCACCTCCTGCAGCAACTCTCACATCCTTTGTTGTATTTAAGAGCTGAGCTTTTGGCGGTGGAATAACTCTTTAAGCCCCCAAAATTTTGTAGTTAAAAATCCTCTAAGACAGGAAAGCAAGAGTGATCTATAATTATTTTTTTCTTTATTACAGACGATGATGAAGATGACGACAACGACGACGCTAATATAGGAGTAGAAGCAGTGCCTGCTGGCTTTCTCGCTGATGCCCATAATATTAGAGAAAGTATAATAAGAAATAATTTTAAATAATAAAAACTCTGCATATTAAAATTCATATAATTTTTTACATTAAAACCACATTTACAACAATTTTTAACAAACAATCAAATATTTATTATTAAATCACATTTACAAGAAAAAATATTCCCGCTCGTATCATACACCCCATGAGTAAAGTTCGTTTGCCAAATTAGCTGCATTTTTACAAGCCTGTTATTGGTGCTCCTCCACTCCACCAGTTGCTGCCATGTGTGCCCTCACTTTCCAGGCCTTGTTTTTCACTTCAGTCACTCAAACATCCCAAATCTGTTGAGAAAACTTAACATTATAAACAGCCTAGATTAAATAGTAAACTGAACATCAAAGTATGTCCCCTTAATAATAGACACATATGCTTTCTAGAATATGCAGTTTGAATATTTATAAAAATACTAGCTGTCCCGGCGAACTACGTACCGCCTTACATTACATTACACTGCCCTACCCTACCCTACACTACACTACCCTACAATACCCTAACCTACCCTACCCTACATACACTACACTACACTACCCTACCCTACCCTAAAATAAAATAGATGTTGGCCGATTCCCGATTCTCAGACCTACTCAATATGCTCACAAAATTTCATGAGAATCGGTCAAGCCGTTTCGGAGGAGTACGGGAACGAACATTGTGACACGAGAATTTTATATATAAGAATAATAGTTGTATGCCCTGTGCAATTGTAGCCCTTTGTGAATTTTTCCATAGAAATGAGACATTTTCTATTTTTAATATACCAACACAGATACAGGCATTTCAGCTATTTAGCTGCTCGCCCATTACATTTTAATAATAATTAGTGTCAAAGCGTCGGTGGCTCAACCGGTAACGACTCGGTCCATCTAACCAGAGGTACCGGGTTCAAATCTGGACGGCCAATGTACCAATGAGTTTTTCAAAAACTTACGTACATACGACTTACCGATTGCTTTAACGGTGAAGGAAAACATCGTGAGGAAACCTGCACACGCCTGCGAAGAAACTCGAAGGTTGTGTGTGAAGTCAACCAACCCGCACTGGGCCCGCGTGGTCGACTAAGGCCTAATCGCCCTGATTCAGGGTAGGCTCGAGCCCCTCGGTGGGGACGTATATGAGCTGTTATAATAAATAATTAGTGTAATAAAAAAGACAACCTACACAGACTACTATCTCAATGCCATTGATTTATGGGTAAGCCAGGTAACAGATGGAGTTATTTGTAATATTAGTTAAAATGTTGCGGTTGATATCTTACACAGGCTCAGGGAAGGCAGGGCACATAGCTCGTAGAACACATGTCTGTTGGGGCATTAAAGTTCTCGAGTAGCGACCGCGCACCGGAAATCGTAGTGTAGGCAGTCTCCCACGCGGTCAACCGACGACCTGGTGAAGATCGCGGGAAGCCGATGGATGCGGGCAGCGCAGGACTGATCGTCATGGAAATCCTTACAAAACATTACAGATTCACTTACATGCCGTCACTCCTCTATTGTGCAACTGCATCCACATCTATTTTGTGTCTACCCCTATAACCTTTGCACCTCAACCTACTCAAAGATGTACTGCAGCAATTCCACTGATTGGAAGGTGCTTGTTTTGGGTAACCATCACCTAGGAGGTACATAATATGCTTGCTAGCCAGGACATCGCAATGACAAAGTAAGTGTTCCATTAATTCTGTATCTTCACCACAGGCCCTGCAGGTCGGGTCATTTATCAGGCCAAATTTTTAGAGGTGAGCGTCAGTGGCAAAGTGGCCCATCAATACCCCTGTTACATCTATTTATTTTCCCTACTTAATTCTCCTAAAGTACCGCCACCGCAGAATTCTTATTAATTTCCTGAAAATTTTTAAAATATGTATTACAAGTCCATTATTAAAACATTGTTTCAATTTATGTTGTTTTGTTTTGATATTCAAAACAAAGCAATTCAATTAAAAAAACGACTGCCTTTGCTACAGCCTTTTTAACCACCTCCACAGCAAAGTGGAGTCCACTCGCAAGAGGTTGCGGGGTAGATTTCTGATGGAGTCTTACTGTACAGTTCATTTAGGTATTTTTTAAGCCCGCATGGTTAGGCTACCACCATCTTATCTGTCTTGTCTCCAAATAACTAAGCTTGCTTCCGTCTTCAAGCATCACTTGTCACTTACCAAGGGCTTACCAATTGTAGAATTTTAAAAAACACAGCTAGTCGCAAGGCTCACAGAACAAGGATTTTGGCAACCACCTAATCTGTGTTACTTCTTGTGTAAAATTACTGCGCGATTAAAGTTGTGGGTTTGGGATGCTGTATGTTTCTCATTAGGTAAAGGCTCTCTGTGACATATGCGGAGCTCCTGCATATATATGGTTCTAATTGTCAAACTGACCCACCAAAATTCAACCAAGTTGCGTTCAGTACACAGCGTGAGCCAAGCTTCGTTCACATTTGCTGGCATCTTGCCTACAACGGCTTGTCTCTTCCGTGGCATCCAGCGCCTCAATATGTTGGTTGTGAGCTTGCATGGAGCCGCTCTACTAGCAGCTCCTACTGTTTTTTGTTGGTCCTTTCACGAATCTCCATATTCTGCATCGTCCTGCGTCTCTGGGCCAACTCGTTATCAAAATTTTCCATCCAACAGGAACTTCCTGTCAGGAAGACGTAGAGTATAACCAAATAGAAACAAAGAGTATAATCATCACTGGTTGATTGTCAGATATTTTTTATCCCGAAAATTGCAACTTGTTTTCTATGGTCACGATTTTATGCTGCAAATGCTGTCAAGAACTTCAGAGAAGATGTGTAATGTACTGGCACTAGCATTACAAATCAAAAAACGAATATAGATTAAATAAATGGGGATTGTCTCGGAAGGGCTTTTGTCCCCGTGAGACGTTAAGAGACTGAAAAAAACAAAAAACACGATTTCATTCACTCATTTGTTTTTGGTTTCTTAAAAATGGCAACACAAAAGCTATTTATTTTAAATCATTTTAGATGTGTCAAATTACGGTCTAAATATAGTAGAGTGGTGAAACCAGAATAGCAAAATGAACTTCCTAAACTTAATTTTAAGAAATTTTAGGATTAGTTTAGTTTTAAGTATGTGTTTGCCAGAATCGACACCATTGGTGTCGATTCTGGCAAACACATACTAAAACTAAACTAATCCTAAAATTTCTTAAAATTAAGTTTAGGAAGTTCATTTTGCTATTCTGGTTTCACCACTCTACTATATTTAGACCGTAATTTGACACGTCTAAAATGATTTAAATTGAATAGGTTTTGTGTTGCCATTTTTAAGAAACCAAAAACAAATGATCGAATGAAATCGTGTTTATTTTTTTTTCAGTCTCTTAACGTCTCACGGGGACAAAAGCCCTTCCGAGACAATCCCCATTTATTTAATCTATATTCGTTTTTTGATTTGTAATGCTAGTGCCAGTACATTACACATCTTCTCTGAAGTTCTTGACAGCATTTGCAGCATAAAATCGTGACCATACAAAACAAATTGCAATTTTCGGGATAAAATCTTTTTGACAATCAACCAGTGATGATTATACTCTTTGTTTCTATTTGGTTATACTCTATGTCTTCCTGACAGGAAGTTCCTGTTGGATGGAAAATTTTGATAACGAGTTGGCCCAGAGACGCAGGACGATGCAGAATATGGAGATTCGTGAAAGGACCAACAAAAAACAATAGGAGCTGCTAGTAGAGCGGCTCCATGCAAGCTCACAACCAACATATTGAGGCGCTGGATGCCACGGAAGAGACAAGCCGTTGTAGGCAAGATGCCAGCAAATGTGAACGAAGCTTGGCTCACGCTGTATACTGAACGCAACTTGGTTGAATTTTTTGTGCTAGAAATGGGTGGGTCAGTTTGACATTAGAACCATATATATGCAGGAGCTCCGCATATGTCACAGAGAGCCTTTACCTAATGAGAAACACACAGCATCCCAAACCCACAACTTTAATCGCGCAGTAATTTTACACAAGAAGTAACACAGATTAGGTGGTTGCCAAAATCCTTGTTCTGTGAGCCTTGCGACTAGCTGTGTTTTTTAAAATTCTACAATTGGTAAGCCCTTGGTAAGTGACAAATGATGCTTGAAGACGGAAGCAAGCTTAGTTATTTGGAGACAAGACAGATAAGATGGTGGTAGCCTAACCATGCGGGCTTAAAAAAATACCTAAATGAACTACACTTGTACATTAAGACTCCACCAGAAATCTACCCCGCAACCTCTTGCGAGTGGACTAAACCACTTTGCTGTGGAGGTGGTTAAAAAGGCTGTAGCAAAGGCAGTCGTTTTTTTAATTGAATTGCTTTGTTTTGAATATCAAAACAAAACAACATAAATTGAAACAATGTTTTAATAATGGACTTGTAATACATATTTTAAAAATTTTCAGGAAGTTAATAAGAATTCTGCGGTGGCGGTACTTTAGGAGAATTTAGTAGGGAAAATAAATAGATGTAACAGGGGTATTGATGGGCCACTTTGCCACTAACGCTCACCTCTAAAAATTTGGCCTGACAAATGACCCGACCTGCAGGGCCTGTGGTGAAGATACAGAATTAATGGAACACTTACTGTGTCATTGCGATGTCCTGGCTAGCAAGCATATTATGTACCTCCTAGGTGATGGCTACCCAAAACAAGCACCTTCCAATCAGTGGAATTGCTGCAGTACATCTTTGAGTAGGTTGAGGTGCAAAGGTTATAGGGGTAGACACAAAATAGATGTGGATGCAGTTGCACAATAGAGGAGTGACGGCATGTAAGTGAATCTGTAATGTTTTGTAAGGATTTCCATGACGATCAGTCCTGCGCTGCCCGCATCCATCGGCTTCCCGCGATCTTCACCAGGTCGTCGGTTGACCGCGTGGGAGACTGCCTACACTACGATTTCCGGTGCGCGGTCGCTACTCGAGAACTTTAATGCCCCAACGGACATGTGTTCTACAAGCTATGTGCCCTGCCTTCCCTGAGCCTGTGTAAGATATCAACCGCAACATTTTAACTAATATTACAAATAACTCCATCTGTTACCTGGCTTACCCATAAATCAATGGCATTGAGATAGTAGTCTGTGTAGGTTGTCTTTTTTATTACACTAATTATTATTAAAATGTAATGGGCGAGCAGCTAAATAGCTAAAATGCCTGTATCTGTGTTGGTATATTAAAAATAGAAAATGTCTCATTTCTATGGAAAAATTCACAAAAGGCTACAATTGCACAGGGCATACAACTATTATTCTTATATATAAAATTCTCGTGTCACAATGTTCGTTCCCGTACTCCTCCGAAACAGCTTGACCGATTCTCATGAAATTTTGTTGAGCATATTGAGTAGGTCTGAGAATCGGGAATCGGCCAACATCTATTTTATTTTAGGGTAGGGTAGGGTACTGTAGTGTAGTGTATTGTATGTAGGGTAGGGTAGGGTAGGGTAGTGTAGGGTAGTGTAGTGTAGGGTAGTGTAGTGTATGTAGGTTAGGGTAGTGTAGGGTAGGGTAGGGCAGTGTAATGTAATGTAAGGTGGTACGTAGTTCGCCGGGACAGCTAGTATTTTTATAAATATTTGAACTGCATATTCTAGAAAGCATATGTGTCTATTATTAAGGGGACATACTTTGATGTTCAGTTTACTATTTAATCTAGGCTGTTTATAATATTAAGTTTTCTCAACAGATTTGGGATGTTTGGGTGACTGAAGTGAAAAACAAGGCCTGGAAAGTGAGGGCACACATGGCAGCAACTGGTGGAGTGGGGAGCACCAATAACAGGCTTGTAAAAATGCAGCTAATTTGGCAAACGAACTTTACTCATGGGGTGTATGATACGAGCGGGAATATTTTTTCTTGTAAATGTGATTTAATAATAAATATTTGATTGTTTGTTAAAAATTGTTGTAAATGTGGTTTTAATGTAAAAAATTATATGAATTTTAATATGCAGAGTTTTTATTATTTAAAATTATTTCTTATTATACTTTCTCTAATATTATGGGCATCAGCGAGAAAGCCAGCAGGCACTGCTTCTACTCCTATATTAGCGTCGTCGTTGTCGTCATCTTCATCATCGTCTGTAATAAAGAAAAAAATAATTATAGATCACTCTTGCTTTCCTGTCTTAGAGGATTTTTAACTACAAAATTTTGGGGGCTTAAAGAGTTATTCCACCGCCAAAAGCTCAGCTCTTAAATACAACAAAGGATGTGAGAGTTGCTGCAGGAGGTGAGGGCTAGTGGTCTGCTAGCTACAGGTGAGGGATGATGGGCTGCGACACGAGGTGAGGTCAAATGATCTCTTAATTATGCAAGAAAAAAATATATTGTTGCGAGCGAAGGTCATATGAGGACAATAAACTTGCAAACTATTAGAAAGTTGGAATTAATTTCAATTATCTTTATTACTTTTGGCATAATCTGTTTGTAAACTGTGAATCGCACTTCAAAAATACTGCAATTCATCACATCTGCTTATTGGGAACAAAAAAAATGCCATGTGGTCCCTATGTCACGAGTATAGCTAAGGGTTAGGCTTTGTGGCTGGTGAGTGCACAGTAGGGAGGGTTGGGGTACACATAACCGGGCTGCCATACGGGGAGAGCCTCGGTCGACAGTATAATCATCAAACCTAACATACCCATTTTTGGATTTCGTATGCCAGCCCGGTTATGAACACCCCAACCATAGGGAGTGCTACGATACCCGTGTCGGGTCACACTATCTGTATAAAAATTGACATAACAGCAACTCCTTTTCCTACTTATTCCATGGTTTCAGTGTATTGTGATTTAAGCGATGGGCAAGTTCATTACCTACAATACTTTTGAATTACCTGATAGCACATCAGAGAAATAATTGTAGAGGACACAACTTGCTTTTATAATTTTAGAGGCAGTCGGTGGTTCGAAATAGAGGGTGCGATTCTTGTGCAGACACCTAAATTTGTTTTTAAGGCGTCCATACCACATCTCAACAATATTTCTGGTGTTGGTATGGCAGTTGTTGTACCTCACTTTGGCTTTACTTTCTGGGCTTGATACTGTTGTTGTTGTTGTTAGGGGCGGGCTGGTTTCCGCAACCAGGCGACGACTGCGCCCATTTTGCGTGTTTGGCCGGCATCACTGCCAGCCCAGCTCCTCCAAGAAGCCCAGTAGCCCCCGAAGATTGCTGACGATTTCCTGAAGCGACCTCGGCTCACCGAGGTGCAGGACCCTGTACTGTGCTAGCTCCTTGAATCCAGTAGGATGTGGGCAGCAGTCTCCTCAGCCTCCATGCACGCTCTGCATAGTGGGCTGTCGGTGATACCTAGAGCGAATAGGTGTTTATTGAAATGGCCATGTACAGTAATAGCGGCTGTTACCTTGTGGAGCTGAGCTCTCCCAAGCCTCAGGAGCTTCTTAGATGAGTCAGGGTTAGTTGTCGGCAGGGCCAACCTCGCTTGCCTGCTGGTTTCCAAACCGGACCAGTACAAATTGTGTTCATTGCCTCAGGGTGGACCGCAGCCAGCCAGATGGGAGGGGTATTATAGGTTTCGGTCCCACGGCCATATTATTATGCTCTGACCCTCTCCTGGCAAGCTCGTCCGCCGCATCGTGGCCGCACGAGTTGCTGTGCCCTTTAATCCATTGCAGAGTTACGCCGCCGTGGTTACATACCTCTGTAACTTTTTGTTGGCACTCCTGTATAAGCCCCGATGTAGTCATGTTGCTCTGCAGGGCCTGTAGTACAGCTCTACTGTCAGACAGGATGCGGATGGGGTAATCACACACTTCCCTTGCCGCAATCGCTTTTTAACCGCCTCCGTAGCTCAGAGGCAAAGTTCACTGACTTTACACAGGAGGTCGCGGGTTCGATTCCCGGCGGGGTCAATTGTAAGACTCGGTTTGGTTGGTGGTAGGGTATTTTCTAAGCCCGCCTGGCCAGCTACCACCATCTTATCTAAGTCTTGCCGCCAAACATCAGTGTTAACAACATTGATGTGTTCTCCATTGCATTGGGGAATCTTGGTAAGCCCGCTTCCATCTTCGGCATCATCGTCACTTACCATCAGGTGAGATGATGCCAAGGGCTTCCCAATTGTAAATAAAAAAAAAAAGCTGCCCTCATGATGGCCATACACTCAGCCTGAAAGCCCGTGTTATGTGCACCAAGGGGGTTGGCTCTCCTGATGTTCAGATCCTCGGAGAAAGCCTGGTGCCAGAGCCTGTTTTGGAGCCATCGGTGAATACTCGAAGCTCTTTCAGGTTCTGGCCCTCCCAGGGCTCTTCATAAAGTTGCACCATGTATTTTTTATCAAAAACATACCGTTCGGGGATTCTACCATTAGTAGCTGCGAACAAAGGCTCCTCTGCGATGATATCGTACAGGAGCTCAGTGTGCATTAGTGCTCCAAAGGGATAGCAGTTTTAGACGGGCTGCCACCTTGCTGCTTCCTGTTGGATAAACAGGTGCAGAGGCGGCAGGTCCAGAAGGGTCTGGAGGGCTGCAGTGGGAGTTGTCCGCATGCAGCCCGTCACAGCCACGCCTGCCATTCTTTGGAAGCATTGTAGTTTACTCACGACCTTAGATAGCTTAGTTCGTGGCCACCAGACTACCGCTCCGTAGCTTACCATTGAATGTATCACCGCTGTGTAGAGCCATAGCATAATCTTTGGTGTAAGACCCCATTTCCTACCTACCATTTTACGGTACTGCCACAGGGCAATAGTTGCTTTGTCTATTTTCTTGATGAGATGGCAACTCCAGTTTAGTTTACTGTCAATGTAACACCTAGGTACTTGACCTCCGTTGACAGGTGAAGTTCTGTTTTGAAAAGTTTAGGTAGTAGGTAGTTACCTAAGTTTCATTTATTGGTGAACAAAACTAGTTCAAGTTTTCTTCAGGTTCACAGATAGTTTGTACTCGGTGCACTCGGATACTGGTGTAAGCCATGGTTGGAGAGGGTACCCCTTGTCGCCTGTAATAACAAAGCATATTTGATTAAATATATAAATGTTTGTAATATTTTTTTTTTAAATGTGGAAGTTCCAGCACATATATATGTGGATTAGGTACTTACGCTGCCTTTGCCATGTTTTTCCTCTGTGGTAGCAGGGAATTTTATGTATTGGTGAGCCAGCTCGCTGACAGTTGTGTAGAAACATTATTTACACATCAGCTTACCGATGGTGGGCCCAGATCAATTAAGCTGTTTTCCCCTACATGGGCTTCAAAGCTTCCCTGGGAATAAAAATTCAAAGCAGCAAACACCTGTTGAAAGATTAATCTCTCTTAATACAGACACCATTTCAAAAAAGTTCAGTCATCCCCTGGGACTATCAACTACCTTGATATGCTTCGGGTTTTGGCCTTCATCTAACTCCGAGGCAGCATCTTTCGGGCGGGAGCCTAAACAATATGCGAAACTTTGTTTCTGTGAGGTCAAACGCATTTCTTAGTAGGTACAAGCAGTCTTTGGTTTCTGAAAAAGTACAAGATCAATTGAAGTAAATAGGACAAGAAGGACCACTGTATACATCCATATAACAAGCTAATTGATCTCTTTTACCTTTACGTAGCATCTGCAACACCAGCCAACACCATTTAATCATCCATTTTTTCTTCAAAAAGAATCCGATATACAGTTTTTTAACACTTCAAATCACAGAATCCAATAGACTTACTTTAAATTTTAGGTTAAGCGTCAAGTTTTACGTGCCGTCTAAACTAAACTAATTTTACCTAATTTTAAGTGAGAAACGTCAAAACTTTGACCGCCAGAATAGAATAAACTGCCTAAATCTAAATTAAATTCCTAATCCTAAAATTAGAAACGTCAAAATCAGCTGACTTGATTTTAAGAATTAAACGTCAAATTAGAATGGACTGCAGAATAGCAAACCATATTTTGACGTTTCTAAGTCTAAATTTACGTAAAACTAAATTTAGTCTGTCTGCCAGAATCGACACCATTATCTACTTATAATGAATAAACCTGATGTGTTTGTTTTGTAGCGCTCACTTCCTCCGCATTCGAAGCAATACAAGACCCCATTTGCTTTACAAGACGACCAGACTCTCGTGACCTTTACTAGTCTAGGTAACTACTTATACAATACAGTAATACATACAATGAAGTGGATTTTACAATGTTAAATAAAGTAAGTATGTAATACAATATGGTACATGTTAGTTAAATCAGTTCAGTTTGTTTATTCCCCACCCTCACCCACACATGTTCATCTGACCTCAAAGCAGGATTTTAAATTTTGAATAAATAAGTTACACTACCCGCATATTATCATTAATAACGGTAGCGTAGAATCCGAAAACGCGTCATAAAATGCCGGTTAAAAATGATTTTAGAACAATCTAATTTGTACGTATTACTTATTAACCGACAGCAATACAAGGTTATGTTTTTTGCGCGTATCTATGAAGGTCTCGTAGCATCCAAACAACTTGAAATCCCCTGAATAGCCCTGGCCACTTCATACTACGGACCAGAAATGACATTTCAAAGAGGAATGACGAAACAAACAAAACGGCGGCGAAATCCTTTACGTTCGACAACCAAACTGTAACCAATCTGGATCAACCTGGGATACGAGGGGGTGAGCGCCAGAGAGTGTCCATATTTTATGTTATTACTAATATATATACTTTGCCCTAAGTGTCATGGGATACCTACGAGTATGTCCTTGTGAGTTCCTAGTTTTAATAAGTTGTAATAAATTATTCAAGTCTGTTTTGCAAGTCGTTAAATCTTTTCGCGTGTAAAGCAGCAGCGAGGCTTCCTTGCTAAACTTGAGGGGTCTGTCTATGCTGGTGGTAAACAAATTCCGGACAAGTTTAAACATTCCGGCGATCGTTGGTCGCGGATGGCGGGCGCAGCACTGCGTGGTCTATGAGGCGTGTGTTATTGCTTCCGTGACATATTGGCAGCGATGGCGACGGGGCGGGTTAGCTACTAAAGCGTTCACTCTGACGTGTGATTTTCCGATTAGGAATCGTGCTTTCGTGTTATGCGTCTTCTCTTGTGCATATGTGTGTTCTGTGTTGAAGCGTTAGCGATTTCGTTTATCTGTGAGTGTACCATTAAGTAAACCGCCTCTGTGGCGTAACGGTTAGTCCATCGCTTCACACCAGGAGGTCGCGGATTCGATTCCCGGCGAGGTCAACTTTGTAAGACTCGGTTTGGTTGGTAGTAGGGAATTTTCATAGCCCGCCTGGCTAGCTACCACCATCTTATCTAAGTCTTGCCGCCAAATACCAGTGTTAACAGCATTGATGTGTTCCGACTTGAAGAGAAGATAGCCAGATTCCAATTAAAGTTGGGAAATCTTGGTAAGCCCGCTTCCATCTCCGGCATCATCGTCACTTATAATAAATATCAAAAAATACCCTATTTCGGGCGTGTTGTACTTGTTGGCCAAAACCACTCCTTGAAATCACGTTAAGGATAAGGTAAAGAAAGATACTTAAAATCTAATTATACTTGACGGTGTACAATGTAAATGTTTATGTTCACTCGCATCCTTACTAATGTCATAAGTTGAAAATGTGTTTGTCTGTTTATTACCTCTTCACGCTTCAACATCTCAATCAATCTTCACGAAATTTGGTATACACGTAGCCAGTGTTATGGAGAAGGACCTGCTGAAAATAGCACAATCCGGTACAGTTTCTGATGAAACTGAAAAAAAACTTTTTTTTTTGGTTGGTTTCTATAACATCGCAACGAAGCAACGGATTTATGCAGAGATGTGGTTGATAGGATGGGAAGTGACATAGACTACTATTTAGCGTAGTCTGACATAGTTCCCGAGGGATCTGGAGCAAATTCGCTTGCGGTTCGCGCACTACTCACCCTCAAAGCCAGTCTTAAAAACGCTGTCCACGCAGGCGAACCCGCGGGCTAAGGTCTAGTAATATAAAAAAAATGTTAGTTTGCAGTCATTCCTAACATCGTCATTTGGCTAATAATTTATTATCTCCCTATAAATATTGGTAAAGTTTACCTTCTTTGTTGAATGATTCCGCATTTTTAGGGTTCTGTAGTCAATAAGGAACCTTAATAGTCTAGTAAGTACTAGAAAGCTGTAAATTGGTATGGGTATACATATAAATTAATAATGGGTATACAAAAATTAGAAGAGGGTCATCCTATCTCTTCCATTAGGTGTCGTAAGAGTCGACTAAGGGACTTAAGACTATATGTAAGTCAGGATGGGCAGCATCGTCCTTTTCGTGACTTGCAGTCGACTTGCAACAACACTGCGATCGCCAACCCGCCTGCCAAGCGTGGCGGTTACAGCAACACCCCCCAATGATATACAAAACAAAAAAAGGGCCCCTAGTCCCCGGCGGCCCCACTATTCCTGCCCTATTGTTCTTAAGCTGTTTGAGAGCCATTCTAATGATTATGGAATTACGGCTGAACTTCTGAAAGCAGGTGGTGCACCGGTACTCAAAGCTCTTCAGAAGTTATTTAATTCCGTTATAATCGAGGGACAAACGCCTAAGGCATGGCACAGAAGTGTGGTCGTACTTTTCTTCAAAAAGGGTGCCAATACCCTGCTGAAGAACTACAGACCCATCTCACTTCTGAGCCATGTCTACAAGCTGTTTTCAAGAGTCATTACGAATCGTCTCGCACGCAGGTTTAACGACTTCCAACCTCCCGAACAAGCCGGTTTCCAAAAAGGCTTTAATACCATAGACCACATACATACGCTGCGGCAGATTATACAGAAGACCGAAGAGTACAATCAGACACTATGCTTAGCGTTACTGGACTATGAGAAAGCCTTTGATTCGGTTGAAAATTGGGCTATGTAACAGTCTTTCCAGCGGTGCCAAATTGACTATCGATATATGTACTGAAGTGTTTGTATGAAAACGCCACCATGTCGGTTCACCTCCAGAGTCAAAACTCGGAACTTATCCGGCTGCAGCAAGGGGTAAGACAGGGAGACGTCATATCTCCGAATCTGTTCACCGCCGCTCTGAAATATGTGCACCTGGGACAAACAGTCCAGTTAGGTAGGTCCAACTTCAAGAAAGAGATTAAATCGTCGAATCCAACTCGGCTGGGCAGCGTTCGGGAAGCTTCGCAATATCTTTACGTCCCAAATACTGCAGTTTAAGACCTAGGTCTTCGACCAGTGTGTGTTGCCAGTGATGACATACGGAACTGAGACACGGTCGCTTACTATGGGCCTCATAAAAAGGCTCAAGGTCCCCCGAAGGGCAATGCAGCGTGCTATGCTCGGAGTTTCGCTGCTCGATCGAATCAAAAACGAGGAGATCCGTAAGAGAACCAAAGTAACCGACATAGCTCTCAGAATTGCTAAACTTAAGTGGCAGTGGGAGGGGCACATAGCTCGTAGAACAGATGGCCGCTGGGGTAGTTAAGTTGTTGAGTGGCGACCGCGCACCGGAAAACGTAGCGTTGGCAGGCCTACCACTCGGTAGACCGATGACCTGGTGAAGGTTGCGGGAAGCCGCTGGATGCGGGTAGCGCAGAACCGGTCCACGTGGAAATCCTTGGGGAAGGCCTATGTCCAGCAGTAGACGTCCTTCGGCTGATATGATGATGATGATGACAACTCAAATCATTACAAATACTTACATGCGCCATGGACAGCGATTGTAAAACAAAATCGACTTAAATAAATAAATTACTTAGATAAGTTAGACCATTAAAACTTTAATTTCTTAAAAATTTGTAGGAATTCTAATGATCGCATGAATCGTGCATCATGCAAGCAATAGCAGAACTTTCATCAAGCTTACGGATATTTGCTTTTTCCAATTTTCGGAATCGAATCGGGAATGTACCAAGGCCCCTCTCAAAACGTCATCCTAGGCTTAGCTTAAGCTCCTCTGAACGGTTTGAACCCAAATCCTGGAGGGCTATATTTTTTCATTTTTACTGTGATGATTGCGGGTAGAAAGCGGTCATTCGTACTACGTATTTATGAATGATTGAGAATCATACGTAATCATAAGTAATAGGTAAAATGATCATTCGCATTATCATTCCATGGAAGCATGGTATTAGATTCCAACACTAGGTACTGGCGAAATATCCACCCCCACTGTAAGGTTGTTTGTAATCGTGAAACTGAACAATTTTCCGTTAGGAACCAGTTGTCAATTCGCAAAATAATACTGTGGATCAGCTGAGCAATTTTGTTTGGAGAGTCACTAATAAATGGAGTATTAAGGTACGCAGTTTTTTTATTAGGAGACATCGTTGAAAGTATGACAGAATTGTTTTTTGTATAAGTTTTAAAGAAACTATCAAAAAAATGGCCAGGTTGTTGATATTGCTACCAAAGAGTTTTAAACCCCTAAACCCCCCCCCCCTCCCTCCCGCAATGGGTACAGCCTTTATAAACTATAAAAAAGTATATAAATAGACATATTCACGATGTCCACGAAGACCGGGTCTGCGCTGCCCGGATTTAACGGCTTCCCGCCATTACAGCTCTCATAAGAAGGGTCAAGGTCACCGAAAAGGTAATGGAGCGTGCCATGCTCGATGTTTCCCTGCGTGATCGAATCAGAAACAAGGAGATCCGTAGAAGAACCGAAGTAACCGACAAAGCTTGTAGAACATGTGCTGATTGGGGCAGTAAAGTTCTCCTGTAAAAAACAGGCAGGCCTTCCACTCGGTGGACCGATGACCTGGTGAAGGTTGTTAATTATTCCAGGAAAAATCAAAGTAGGGTACCTCCCATAGGAACCAAAATTATATACATTTTTCATGAAGTCTGATATATCTAACATAATTCTTTGCTACTTACTAGTTTAATGTTTATTGTTGATTTGTATACGCCCGATTATGACGGATGGCTTTCCGTTAAAAAATGAACAGCGTGGCTATACAATAGGGATGACGAATGCTAGTCATCTGAGTTAGGAGTTACGTTTTATCATCTGTCAAAAACGTCATTTTGTTCTAAAAATGTTTGAAGTACCTAGCCGTGACGTTATAGTTTAGCAGCGTCATTTATGTACTCATTTTAGTGAGTAAAAAATCAAAGACTTGATGAAAAATAAAACGAGTAAGGTTTTCCGAAGTTTAAGTAGAAGGCCAATTTAGTGATCAAGAGTTCATAATTTATTTCTGATGCTGTCGTCATCCCTATTCATTTTATTCTCAGAATCCTGTACAAAATAAAATTACTTCCCGCCCAGCTTGTACTATCGACACACAAAGTTAAAAAAAAAACAGTTGCACACGAGTTTGTGCCCAACATCTGTTAGCCCGAACTGCATACAAACATAGGTATGGTTTTATTTGTGTTTTGTCCAGCGCTTTTAATCCTTCAAGCTTTGGGTGCGACAAACACCCAAACTATTGCAGCCACAATATTAGAGTGTGTTTCCACTGAAGCAAAGACAGGTGGAGAGCAGAGACGTGCAGAAAATCAAATTTTCAATACAGTTGCTCAAAAAGTGGTTCTTTATAAGCCAATCAAGTGTGCGCAAAATTGATTTTACCGCACACGTGCTTTTACTTTACCAATTTTTTAATTTCTAGCTCAGAGGAACAAGATATTTCTAGCAATTAAAAATACAGAACCAAAAAAAATACAGAATAACCAAAGATACGGAATCTTCTTTAAGACTTTTGATAGGATAATTTTAAAAGACATAGATTGTTCCTCCGTGAGGTTAGTTAGTACATAACGCTAGCTGATTAGATTCTTTTTGGGATATATCTTTGTGATGAAAAGAGAATGAAGTCCATAGGTTACACCAAGGAATAGGTCATCTTTTCCAAGAAGGTTCTAATGCTTATAATAATACATAATATTATCTCAAGCCTTATTGTAGTCTATTTGTAATAATATTAAAAAAAAACTTATGCATGCGTACGTGTACTAGCTAAAATATGGCGCAACTTTCGTAAAACTGAATTGAGATGTTTTAGTTGTGAAAACGAATAGAATTATGAATAGTTAAAATTATATGTGTATTAAAATATATCCTTATGTGTATGTATAAGAAAGCAAAAATTAGATTACTCCCGGGACATTTTAAATGGCTCCAAGTCGCGTAAAAAAAACTTTGGTTACCGAAAACGTAATAGGTATGTACCCATGTGTTTAGTTTTTCTGTCACGGTCCTTTTTAATTTTACCGGTTTTCTCACAACTGTATTGAAAAACGTTGTATGATACATGGGTGTAAAAGAAAATAACAAACTCGTGACGATGGTAAACCCTCGCCTGCGGCTAGGGCTTACAAATGTCACTCGTTTGTTATTGATCTTTTTACCACCCTTGTATCATAAATAACTATTCTTTGAATTGGCACCTTGTCGGAGCGCGGAGTGGAGGGGCTGCGTGGTGCGAAGCGGGGCGGGGCACAGGACCTTAAGTACTGGTGGGAAAACTGGGTATTTTGGTTATCATTAGATTTCCAATGGTCAGCTAATCAGCTTGTTGGGTAATTACGGAATAATGGTATAATTTTAATTTCAAAAGTCCCGATTAGTTTCTACTTCAAGGCCTTAGAGCCTGTTATAAGGCCCTGACTCAGGGGCGTAGCTACCGCCGTATCAGCCGTATCAATGATACGGGGCCCCCGGACTACAGGGGCCTCGAACGTGAGTAAGCAAAAATTCGTTAAATGTTATCCTTATTCTCTCTTTGAAGTCTTAGGCCGTACTTCAAGAAAAAAAATCATACGATGCTGCGAAACGGGTGCCTGAAGTGTCAATATTTTCCGATAATTTAGAAAAAAAAATACACTTTTTGGCAAAAGTATAAAACGCTGGTCAATTTTTAATAACAATTCATCTGAAAAATATAAAATTACCCTTAGAAACGTGTGTCCAACTAGAGAAACGACGCATTATCAGCTATTAGAAAAAAAGATTTATTATTAAAGAAAACTTTGTACCAACTTTAATTTCGTTATTGTTGGTTAATGTTGTGTATTTAAGTATAATAATATTATTTCATACTTTTGAGTGAATTTCATTTTGAAGTCGGTTTTAGTTTTTTAATAGTTATTTATTTGAATATTTATTTTGTATATTTTTGTATTATTGTTTTTGTATATCTATACGTAACTATGTTGCGACAATAGAGTTCAGTTAATAAGTATAATATTCCCGTCAAGGTTGGGTGCTAAAGGGCTATGGGACAGGAAAGGCTATCAGACTTGTCACAGTTGTCTATAGAGGCAGAAAAGTTAGAACAAATAGGTTAGCAAAAAAAAGGCATAAAAAGTGTATAATTTGATTTGAATTGTTTGACTGGCTTAGTTTCTAGGAGTATTAATTATAAGTAATAACGTATAATTATTTAAATTCAATGCAAGCGTTTTTTTCTTCTGTAAAAAAACTTTCACCCTTTATTTGAGGCCCCCTAACTACAGGGTCCGTCTAAGGCACGCTCCGCAACTGCCCTCACTGATCAGTACGCAGTTTAATAGGCAACATGCAATATTTTTATTTTTCGCTTTTTTTGCTTGTATTTTAAAGAACTCCATGCAGAATAAACCAGGAGTATATAAAAAAAAATAAAAAAACTTGTTTTTTTAATTTTAAATGCAGTTTTAAAGTAACCGTTTAAATTTGCGCGCGCAAACGGACGTATAGTTCCGATGACGTCACTCCTGTCTGTCACTCAGACCAAAGAGAATATAATACATTACAAACAATGTATTATATTCTCTTTGGTCTACGGTCTCTCAGACCAAAGAGAATATAATACATTACAAACATTATGCAGAATATACTCCTGGTTTATTCTGCATGGAGTTCTTTAAAATGAAAGCAAAAATAAAAATATTGCATGTTGCCTATTGATTGATGTCACAAACCTGGTCCACTTTCTAAGACATTTTTAATCGGTTCAGCTCCGCTTATTTACGGTTTAATGGAAACGAAGCCTTTCTCTGGAGAGATAAGCAGAACAAGTAGGATAGCGAATTTCACGCTTCCGACATTTAACGTTTGACTTCCATCTCGTTTCAACACAAAGTTTATGAAAGAGACAGGAATACTGTTACGTAACATGACAGTCAGCGTTGTCGTCTATGGTCAAAATACATGGCTGGATAGAAAACTTGCCGTTTGCAATATGTCCGGATTATCTGCCATTCGTGCATTCGAGATAAATGAAAAACAGTGTTTTTTAGAAATAAAAATTTGTTTTTTAGAAAAATTAAGTTCGACATGTCAGGACATGGCTTGGTTTTCTATGCAGAGTGTAACAAAATTGGTGTAGTCTAGTACAAGGGTTCCACTTATCACAATAAACTACTTTCCCCGACTCTTACATATTTATTAACCGACTTCAAAAAAGGAGGAGGTTTCTCAATTCGACCTTTATTACATTTTTTTAATTGTTTTTTATGTGTGTTCGCGGATAACTTCGTCGTTTATGAACCGATTTTGATGATTCTTTTTTTGTTGCAAAGGAGATATCCCAATGGTGGTACCATGATAAGGAAACCAGGATGATGGCATCCCAGAGAATTCAAGGGGAACCTTAGTTTCCTGTTTGAAGTAATTTTTTTGTTCAAAATTAATGATATCATAGTCATAAGCTGATTGATCAATTTTGTATGGAGAGTTCAATTTTTTTTTGAGAATTTATTAGATACATCAATATGTATCAAAACAAAAAAACAAAAAACAATTTTTTTTTTAAGAATTGGTTACTTTCAAAAAGGTGTGCAGTTTGACAAGTTGCCCCAGTTAACGGCACCTTCACCATTTTTTACACCCTGTCCTGTGCAGATATACTTACAGATTACATTTTACAAATAAAAAACACTAGAGGATGTTGGCATTGATTTACCTTATAAGTTTAAAAAGTAACAATTTCATAATATATGGGGTACATAGCTCGTAGAACAGATGGCCGTTTGGGTAGTAAAGTTATTGAGTGGCGACCGTGCACCAGAAGACGTAGTGTAAGCAGGCCTCCTACTCGGTGGACCGACGATCTGGTAAAGGTAGCGGGAAGTTAAGAGGCACAGACATAGACGCGGGACTTGAATACGTACAAAGAACGTTTAAACAATAAAGAATATGTTTTTTTTTAAACAAGCTTTTTCCCGCGGCTTCGTTCACGTGGATATCATATTTATGACTATACTAGCTTTTGCACGCGGCTTCACCCACGTGTACATCGTTTTTATGATTGTCTTTGAGGGTGAGTGGTGCGCGAGTCCAGCAGTAGACTTCCTTCGGCTGAATGAATGAATTAATGAAATTAACGAACCTGAGCAGTAGTCCTTATAAAGATTTAGTTATTCACTAAGTTTCATTAAAATCGTTAGAGCCATTTTGAGACAAAGTTACAAACAGCTTGAATTGGTGTTTTTTTTACTATAGTAGGTAAGAGTATGTAGTAAACACAAAAATCAAAAAAAGCTGGAGATATAATAATAATATTGCCTTAACCCAAATCTTGGAAGACTTTGGAAACAAGAGCAACGGACGGACGCACACACACACACACACACACACACACAAACAATCATTTTTTATTTTTTTGAATTTATGGTTCCGTACATCCAACGGGTGACCAACGGGCCCTATTACTAAGCCTCCGCTGTCCATCCTTCTGTTCGTCCGTAAACGGGGAGTATTTCATGAACCGTAATCGGAAGACAGATGAAATTTTCACAGAATGTGTATTTCTGTTGCCGCTATTACAGAAAATACAAAAAATTAGAAAAAGTGAAAAAATAGGGGGATCTTCATACAAAAATCGCGTTTTTTTTTAAAGATCTTTATAATAATAATAAATGGTTTATTCACTTTCAGAATTCTTATCATATAAATTTCTTAAATTATTTAGGAACATCTGGGTGTGCAGACCCTAGTATCTGTACTAGGCAGCGCCTGTGTAACAGAAGTATTTTTTATTTAGCTATCGTAAAAACGGTAATACATACAAACGAGAAACTTGGTGCGATTGTGGTACCTTTTTTTTTTAAATAAAAATTTGAGTGCGTTTGACTCACCTCATGGTAAGTGATGATGCAGTCGAGGATGGTACACGCAAACTCAAATAATAATACTGAAATAAAACTAAACAACCAAAATCGGCCAAGTGTGAGTTGTACTCGCGCTAAGGAGTCCGAACTGTGAACTGAATGACAAAAAAGCATATTTTTGTTGCTTGCGTTGATGTCTTTTGTTGAAAATGTGAAAAGGTATCATTGTCATTATACTATGTAGTTGTGTGGAGAGGTGTGGTGGTACGGAACCCTCAGAGTGCTAGTGCGACTCGCACTTAACCGGTTTTTTACACTCTTTTAGTATAAAACAATCGATCTCCGTCAAAATCCCAAACTTATTTTTTTTAATTCACTGCACCTTCTTCAGTCACTCGAAAGTAAAAGTAGGCAGCTGGATACGTTATTTTCTTATAAGATTGTCGAAAAGATCGATTCTAGAATTGATTGATTAAATTGCACAACATAAAGGACAATGGCGGATCCAGGATTGTCGTTTGGGAGGGGCTTGACCTCGCTGAGGGTAGGTTTTCACTTCGTCCTTATTAAGTTAAGGATAATTGATGACAAATTGTACCTTAGGTTACAGTTTATATACAGGGTCTTCGGCAGATGGTTGAAAATACGAAAATGGGGGATAGGTGGAGTCGCCTCCCACCTATTTTGAGAATTAAAAAAAATCTAGGACTTGTAATTTTTTTTACAGGATTTTTTTTCCTTTTTTTAGAAATTTTGCCATTTTTATACCTTTGAACACATGTAACTTTTTGTTTTTTATAGCTAGCTCCAAAATCTTTTTTTTAATAGACTTTTATAAGATTGTCGGCTCTAAAAAAATTATGTTTGTTTCAAGTTATTGCTAAAAACAAAAATGTGGGCCCCCGAACTTAAAAAAAAAGTTGAACAAAAATTTAAAAGTCAACTTTGCGATGCATTTAAAAAAAAAATAATGGGGCTGGAAGGCTTCTGTTTTTTTAAAAACATCTCTAAAGCTTAGGCTTTTGAATGGTATGTAATTTGTTTCGGTATCTTTTTTGTAACCGGAGTTGTTAATTTTTTTTACTCAATTGGACCATGTTGACGAAATTCCACTAGTTACATGTTTTGTGAAATGTATCAAATGCAAAGTTGAAAATAATGTAAATACTTACTGTTGGGACGGTTACAAAGAGCAGGTACGTTTTTTTACATTCTTGCACACACATAATGGCTATCTTTTGTCATTTATTGGCATATTGGAGTTAGCACTTCCATATGCCAATAAAATGTCCGCATATTCCGCATTGGTAAATTGAGCCATTTTAAACCACAACAAAGTCTTAACAAAACGTATGATAATAACAAAAAGTGATAAACAACAAAAAAACTTAACAAAATCACAAACACAGCAAAGTGAAATTAACGAAAACAAAAAAAAACGTTAACGTTATTAACGTTTGTGATTTTGTTAAGTTTTTTTGTTGTTTATCACTTTTTGTTATTATCATACGTTTTGTTAAGACTTTGTTGTGGTTTAAAATGGCTCAATTTACCAATGCGGAATATGCGGACATTTTATTGGCATATGGAAGTGCTAACTCCAATATGCCAATAAATGACAAAAGATAGCCATTATGTGTGTGCAAGAATGTAAAAAACGTACCTGCTCTTTGTAACCGTCCCAACAGTAAGTATTTACATTATTTTCAACTTTGCATATGATACATTTCACAAAACATGTAACTAGTGGAATTTCGTCAACATGGTCCAATTGAGTAAAAAAAATTAACAACTCCGGTTACAAAAAAGATACCGAAACAAATTACATACCATTCAAAAGCCTAAGCTTTAGAGATGTTTTTAAAAAATCAGAAGCCTTCCAGCCCCATTATTTTTTTTTAAATGCATCGCAAAGTTGAGTTTTAAATTTTTGTTCAACTTTTTTTTTAAGTTCGGGGGCCCACATTTTTGTTTTTAGCAATAACTTGAAACAAACATAATTTTTTTTAGAGCCGACAATCTTATAAAAGTCTATTAAAAAAAAGATTTTGGAGCTAGCTTTAAAAAACAAAAAGTTACATGTGTTCAAAGGTATAAAAATGGCAAAATTTCTAAAAAAAGGAAAAAAAATCCTGTAAAAAAAATTACAAGTCCCAGATTTTTTTAAATTCTCAAAATAGGTGGGAGGCGACCCCACCTATCCCCCATTTTCGTATTTTCAACCATCTGCCGAAGACCCTGTATATTAGTACTAGCGATTAAATGAAGAGTTATTTTTTTGCGTATTTACTATGGTTCTCTTGAGATAAGTTGTTTAGTATTATGAGTAGATATTCCAACTATCGGCTCCTAGACCAATTTTGTTTAGCCTGTATAGTGTATAGGGACATTGATTACGTTTTAATACAGACGCTAATGTTAAGTAGGCTCTTAACTATGCCTAGGTAGGTAGCAGTCTAGCTATGTTGGGCGCGGATACAGGATTTCGGTCAGATCGTGGGGGGGGGGGGGGATTTTCTGATCAAATTTAACAATCCTCAAGGAAATTTAAGTAGGTACCTATGAAAGCGCAAGCGAGCCTAGCATGAAAATTTGGTAACTTAATCCAGTCAAAGTTCTCTAAATACATACACGCTACTTTAGATTTTGTGCAATTGTACCAATTACCCTCCCCCCCCTTTCTTCCGTTAGTATCCGCGGCTGGGCTATAAAGACCAAAGGAAGACGACGTTAAATAGTATACAATGTGTGTGGGCAGAGTTGGCACCTCAATTAAAATGATTTAACTAGTAACTTTTTTATCTAAGCTTAAATTAACACAAAAGTTTTACAAAAATTTTCGTAGACTTCGCAGTATTTCTGAATAAATTGTAAGGGAAAAGAAAAGAACTGATGGGTTACTCGCATAATGACACATTTAGGTAGCCAAACGCACAATGACGCATGGTGTCTACAGTTGTTTTAAAATTTTAAAACATTGTTCCAAAGCTTTGAAAAACATTGGATCTTTAGGTAAAAAAATTGCCACTTTACGCCTGAATAAACTATTATATAGGCAGCCATCGTTTAAATTACCCCATATAAAAATACCTTAATGTAATGCCGAATTATTAAGAATGAAAAAAAACCAGCAAAGTGCGACTCGGGGTCACACAACAGGGTTCCGCAATAAAACTTTAACTACCAACAGAACAAAACCTCTCAGTAGATACTTTGCTCTAGGTTAAAAGGTGTCTACTTATTCTGGATTTTTCTGTGGGAACGGAATGACTTTAGATTTTTTCATAAGTTTTCCTGTAATATATGCATTCAACTTAATTTACTGTGATTTTTTGAAGATTTCAGGCCCATTAATTTCGTAGATAAATGAGGGAACAGTCAATTTTCGCATTTTTTCTTAAATAACTTTAAAACTATTTATCTTAAAACAAAAAAATATATATGTATTTGAGATACTCACATTTGATATGTCACATGAAGTACATAGTTTGCAAAACTTTTAAAATTTACTAATTAACCCCTCAAAATTATCCCTTTTCTTTTATTTACGTTACACTTCAGTCTCTGGGTCACCAACTTACATATGTGCACCAAATTTCAACTCAATCGGTTTAGTAGTTTCGGAGCAACTCGGCTGTGACAGACAGAGAGATGCGAGTAATCCTATAATGGTTCCATTTTTACCTTTTTATGTACGGAATCCTAAAAAGGCCTGGTTTTTTACGAACTCACGTCAGCAGCCTTACCTTAGCAACAGTAGGGAGGTATATGGGACTTGGTCACAGAAGAGGCACTATGTTAGAGTTACGTATCCAAAGGATGCCAACGGGACCCCATTACACACTCTGGACACTACATACAACGGTCGTGAAATTACATTTCTGAAACTAATGACGGAGCAAACAAAACCCCGGCAAAATCATAGGTTTGAGAACCAAACTATAACCAATCTGTATCAATATGGGTGACGAGGGGGTGAGGTCGGAATCTACAGAGCGACAGGGAGTGTCCATACTGTATGTTGGTACTAATATCTGCAAAAGGAGGCAAAAAATATTCTTATTTCCTGTCTTATGAAAATACTACAGTTAGCGTGATTCATTTTATTGTATTCACTTTTAAAAATGTCTGAAGTATATACCTATGTATACACATAGATAGAACGAAGATAGAAGTTAGATAGATAGAAGTGTTCCTACCTGGCCAGTCTTAAAAAAAGTCTTAAGTTTAGTTTACCACTACGGTAATTAGTTTCATAATCGAATAATAACTTTTATTTCATACGCAAAAGTATGTAAACATTGCAGACAAAAATTCTATCTATGATACATATAAGACTGGCCAGGTAGAAACACTACGCTCTCTTTCTCTTATTGGACACCTAAAGTTTCGGTAGAAAAATAAAATGATCTGATGTCCCTACGAACAAGAGACACTCAGAGTATGTGGCATTTTACACTTCACTTCGAATTAATTGCGATTGGTGTCGTTTCGCTTCTTCGTTTCTTTTTTATTCTTCATTGTTTATTTTATTAGCTAGTTGTTTTTATAGAATTAAGTTCCTTTGTTCGACCTTGCCAACCTCTAACTTAATTATAAAAATCATTTTAATTCCTACGGGCAATAAATAAGACTGATTGGTTGTATCTACGTTGTAACTCTAAATTAACACGTTCACAGACAATAATAAGTCACACCTGATTGACACAAATAATTTGTATGAAAAATTTGGAGATGCTTTGAAATTTGTTGTTACATATGATCCTAAATCATAATTCATAATTCATAATTCATAATTCATAATTCATTTATTCGCTTTGTACAGGGTAAAGATACAAAAATGCAAGATAACAAAGCACAAAAAATCTCCTGGTACAACTATTAAAATAGCATGCAAACATAAATAAGTTAAATACAATTATAATTTTACTTGGCTACACTACATATGCAAGTCAATAGGTATATCTTATTATTCATATAAATTATTAAATTACATTTCCGAATTATATCACATGTCAAAGAATTAGTCGTTAAATTTTCCGTCAAGAAATTCCTTAACGCTATAAAAATTATGCTCTAATAACCAATTAAATAGCCTCCTCTTAAACAGATTTATGGGCAGAATAATTATATTATGTGGTACTTTATTATAAATTTTGATGCACATATTGAAGCAATTATTTTGGTATAAGGTTGTTCGTGGACAATGATCTAGAACCAGTCTGTCTGGGTGTCTCGTGTTACGAGGGTAAATATCTTTGGCAGTTTTAAACAATTTATTGTTCTGTTTCACGAAAACACAAACTTCGTATATATACATACTAGGCAAAGTTAAAATCTTTAACTTAGAGAATAGTGGTTTGCATGAGTCGAAAGGATGGGCACTGCACATTGCTCGAATACACTTTTTTTGTGCCTATTCGCCAATGAACAGTTCCCCCACAACAATAGACCATATCTTAATATAGAGCATACACACCCGTGATACGCCATCAAAGTAGTTTGTAGTGACGAAACCTTAGTCAATTTGCCTAAAACATATACAAAACTGTTAATTCGACCACAAATATTATTAACTTGTGCATTCCAATTAAAAAACTTATCGATAGTCAAGCCTAGAAACTTTACCTCTTCAGCTTCTATCAAAGATTGTTCTGCATATTTTATGTCCAAAGTAATTTGATTGCGATGTCTTGTAGAGAAATTTACATATTTAGTCTTAGTCAAATTTATAATTAAATTATTATTAGACAGCCAATTCACAATATTTTTTACAGTTTCATTTATTTCATATTCAAATATTTCAATGTCATTTACTTTAGATGTCACAATAACAGAAATGTCATCAGCAAAGAGAATGCATTTATATTTAGTCACTTCATCCTCGAAGACAAGGCCAGGACACATTTTAGGTTGATGAGCCAGCGGAGTTAGTAAGTATTAAGTAAGCAGATACACACAATGATTTAATTTGGAATTCAGAAGACTCGTTTTCAAAAATAAATTAAGGCCAAAAGATAAACTCTTAATTAGATACTGCTAGTTGCTAAATAAATACACACTTGGTTCAGTCCAGATCTTCTCAGTATGCAAAACTTATCTGCACAATCAGAAAGTTTAAGGTCGTAGCTTATCTCGGCAATCTTCGAAAAATTGAGAAAGTTCACAGAAAAGTCGCTTGGAAGCAGCGATATCTACTTGAAATCGAATATTTGAATCTCTGGATCCCTATTCTTTACCTTATTTAGCATATAGTGTGTTAGTACGACTAGGATATTGGGTGAGAGTACACAAAATATATTTTCTGTGCTGTTAAAAAATCCGTCCGTGTCATATTCTTTACACAGTAGGTACGCGCTATTTTAATCCTCTTGTTGAAGTCCATTAGTCGTGTTTTACCGCCATTGGAAGAGATGGGATTGCCCTATTCTAAGCCGGAAGCCATACGGCCATGAAGCGAGCTATCCGCGGAATTTTCGTATGCGATCGAATCAGAAATGAGGAGATCCGTAGAAGAACCAAAGTAACCGACATAGCTAACAGAATCGCTAAACTTTTGTGGCAGTGAGCGGGGCACCATAACTCGTGGAACAAATGGCCGTTAGGCTAGTTAAGTTATCGAGTAGACCGGAAGACGTAGTGTAAGCAGGCCTCCCACTCGGTGGAATAACAAACTGGTGAAGGTCGTGGGAAGCCGCTGGATGAGAGCAGTGCAGACCCAGTCGTCGTGGAAATCCTTGGGGTAGGCCTTTGTCCAACAGTGGACGTCTTTCGGCTGATATGGTATGATGAGGTGCGCGCTAGAAATTTCGACCGGCTTTTACAATAACTTGGCCTGGGCAAGCTTTAAACGCTCAGACGTTTTGTGAAGTAAGTTAAATGGGTAAATCCAATACTTTTCTAATCCAATTGTTAGGCCCGCGAGTTCGGGGGTCGGGTTGTCGGCCATTAATCTGGCCGGCCGCGGCCGTGTCCGATCGCAAATGGACGGCCAGTCCGACCACTGAAATGAAGACATATGGCGTAAACATATCACTCCGGCCAAACGAACAGTTTATTAGGGCTAGTTTCATCCGCTCCTAGGATCTGGTTAAAGTTGCAACGGATTTTTTATTCAAACAAAACAAGAAAAATACTCTAACCTGAAAGTTAGTAACTTTGTTTTTGAATTTTTTGGCTTGTATACGTATACATGAATCCATTCTAAACTGACTGGAGTTCATGATGGACTCTAATGAAAATCGAACCGACAGTTTGTAGAAAACAAAGAAGAAATATACTTAGAGACCTACACGGAAAAAAAATTAAAAGAAAAATTACTACAATTGTATGAAAAATTACTATTTTACATCGTAATCGAGGACCAGAGATATTACACTTTAAAATTTACTGTAGTTTTACCACTTATTACTTTCCAACATCGTAAAGTTAGGTAGATGTATAGTAAATTTTAAAATGTACTCTATTGAAAAGTGAGATGGTGAATCTCTGGTTCTGGATTACGATGTCAGATAGTAATTTTTCATATAATTTTCTTTCCGTGTACAAACTCTATTTTATTCAGTACTTTTGTTCAGTATTAAAAAAGCTACAAAATTTGCGAACTAGTCACAGATTTGTAAGCTCTCAGATACCATAAAATTCACTATTTATCAACCATTATGATTCAGCATAGAACCATAGCCATCCAACACAATAAATGGTCATTCTTTAGCGCCTACATGTTTTAGAATATCAAAATCCACTGAATATATGTTATGAACCTGATGTGATGTCTTGTTTACGAAAATGCCATTACTCAGCCATAATAAATCATTTCGGATAACATCTGTTTTTCATTTAACGCTCCCTGTACAATTATAAACAGTGTTTGGAATTCTCCCAGTATTTTCGCAATAAAAAACAGTGCGCATGGTTAAATTTTTTATTGCCTAATCAGCTTGACAAGAAAATTGGGTTAGTAATCAAACTAATTTTCTTGTCAAGATAAAAGCTGACAGACCGATGAGTCAGCAACTGAAGGTCAACTGACAATAGTCCATTATAGCGATACATTCATCAAACTGCTCATGGTCGGGTAAAAAAAAAACGATTTTTTGATATCGTCAACTGTATTTATATTCAACTGACAATAGATTTTATTGACAATCACTATGTTCTAGCATGCTTATTTCTAATCTCCTGAATTCTGCTCCTAATGCTATTGATGACACTCTGCCTATCATATGTCGTCCATTTTTCTTTGCGAGAATGACGTTCAACATATGTCAATATCGTAAACCTGGCATTCTTATCCAACCCAGGCCTCACATACGTACCGTTGTTGTGAAAAGCATTTGCTTTCGCGCCAGTTAATGAACAAACAGCCAACGCACTCTGTGAAAATATTTCGACAAGTAACATTCGCGCTAGCGTTTTGCAATCTTTAGACACCCTTAGACAGTGTGCCAGCCTTATAGAATTAATAAACACCTTACTTCCAGAGATAAGCTCTTCAAGACCAAGTTCCGGGTCATTTTCGCGGTACTTCAAAGTCCATCGAGTATCATTTGGATCGTAGTCTGGTGGTAGGACAAAGTTTCGCAAATTACGTGGTTTCTTCGGAGCTTTTTCATCTTTATCTTCAATATCATCTTCATCTTCATCTTTATCATCATTGCTACTGCTTTTGACATCATTCCGCACCTCTACATCAGGAGTTTCCGCCTCATCTTGTTTTTCTTTGTTTAATTCCAATTTTTTTGAACTGGAGGAATTCCTAATGCGTTTTACCAATTTTATAGACTGCTCGAACGATTTGTGGACCTCTAAAACCCTCTCTGAAGAATTTATTTCACATTTTTCCATCTTTTCAAAAATACGAGCTATAAAATTGGCTTGAGTGCGGATCCTATCTGTTGGATGACCAACTGGCGGGGCTGTATTTTCTGTACTTACTCCTGGAGAACCGCTTCGATCACTATCATCATCTCGCGCCGATGACACCTCCACTGTATCTTCATTTCCTTCTGGCTCATCGACGATCATTGGCTGGATTTCTGAATGGGTATGCGAAAGTTGGGGGGGCTCTGCTACTGAAGATTCTTCAGAGTCTTTTCCTGTAGGCAGAACTTGTGGATTGTCTTGATCAACTTCTGAAGCTTTTAGAATTTCACTGTTATCATTGATGTTTATAACCTGATTTTCATTACTCGATTTCAGAAGGTGTTTTTTCAGGGAGTTTAGAAACTCTCGAGAAATATGACAAGGTTTTTTCACGATTTTTTCGCAATCATATTCAGAGTCTTTACAATAGTCAGGTATTCGCTGAAGATACGGATATACAAACGCTTTATTTTTAGCTGATATTTTATTAGGAATAGAACCTCCATTAGTCCTCTCTACCCGTTGCTTGTATTGAGATTCTGACGTTCGAGGACGTTTTAGCGAAGTATTTCCTGGAAAAAAAAGTTTTATTACTTTGCGTAAGATCGTAACATTTCATTATGTTACCAATTTAAATTTACATCACCCACTATTTCCAACAGATGTGCACAAATCCTCAGCTGCGACGCCATATTTCTTCTCCAAGATATAAAACTTAGCATCTTTGTAAGTATCTGGAAAAAATAAACATCGAGTTACCGATTTACAATAACTTCACTGCAAAAATTGATACGCTAAATTTAGTATGCTAATGAGTAGTCTACTACTCACATGTTTCAAGTTTCACAACAGCCAGATGGAGAGTCCATTTTTCCGATGGCTGCTCCTTGTCCTCGACCCGTCTCCGTGTTACCGACGAGCGCTCGTTAGGATACGCGACGATACTCTGCTCGTTGCCGACTCTGCGTACTCGTATCCAAGAATGTGGTACACAGACAAATTCACCGATATCCTCACAAGGTTGTTCAAAAAAACGGACTACTGCATATTGATACTCTTTGGCATCTAACTGGAAAATTAAATAGACCAAACTGATAATTGTGCGTGAAATCAGTGACGCAGCGCTTGAAGTAGCCTTGAAATCACCTTACTGGCCTCATACTGATTTTCAGTCAAATAATCTAAAGATTCAACATTGTACGCTCACCTGCATTGCGGCGTAGTAGTATTGTTTCTATCCTGACTCACAATAAGCTCATAAATGTGAAAATAACGTTCAATTCCACTTGAGCACGTTTGCTTCGTACGCCCGCCGGCCGCGGTTTACTATTAGAAACTTTGTATGTGTGTTTTTATACCAAGAGCAGCCAACGCGTTGTTATGAGAGAGAGAGGAAGTCATATTACGTTGGTCTATTCTCTTTACGATCAATAAAGGCCCACACCAATGTAATAAAACACTCTGGTTATAACGCGAAATTTCTGGACTATAAATAATCGACAACTATGGCGTGGAGAAATGTTACGCTGGGGAGACTTTGGTATATTTCGGTCTCGGTAGCTAGCGCTATTGACTATAGAATAAACATAGTCCTTCAGTCGATAAGGTAGCAAGCGAATAATATGTTATCTGTTAATATACAGTTTGCTCTGAAATAAGGTCACAAAAATAACAGTACACGTGACGCATAGAATATATTTTTTGTACAGACGCATAGCGATGCTACAGAACTAGTTTTTTAAATTCACTAAGTAGAACATATTTCCTTTACACTTTGGTTTACTTTATTTTGCAAAAGATTTGTGGTCAAACCAGAAGACTTTTCGCTTCTAGATTTGTTTTGTCACCTTCTTATCAAAGGTTATCTGTCCCTGTACATAAACAACAAAAGAGGTCAGGATTATTTGACCTCATCAAGCCGTCCCTGCAACGTTCCGCTGATTTCAAATATAAATAATTATAAATGTTGATTGTTGCGACATTTCAAACTGTTCACGACTGTACGAATTCATTCTGGTTCATTGATTATGCATGGTTCAGTCTCGAAAAACAAGTTTGGCATTATAATTTATTATGATTAAAGACTTATGGTACACGATTTTACATATTTATGCGTATTATTTGTCTATTTCTTTAACTCATGAATATCTTTGGCGTTACAAAAACTTGTTTGTTCATACTTCTTTGAATTATCATTACTCACAATAGTCTAATGATGGCATATAACTACAAGTGACAAAACTTTCCTAGAAACTTGTTTTAGGTCATGTTGCTCCTTCATAATCGTGAGTCGTCAAGTTTGTAAGAATAAGAATGCATTCGAACTGAACAAAAAATGCCCTTCATATGACCTACGATAGAAAAATTGTTATTTACTGCTCAAAGATTATCATGGTCCAAAGTTTAATAACAGTCGTGATAATAAGCTTTGTATGTAAATTTAGAAATCTGACAACTATACTGAGACAACTAGGCCATGCATTAACTTTGTCCAGCGGGACCTTCCATTATATTCGGTATTTTTCTGGTACGTACAGAGCAGGGACTTTTTGCGTTGGCAAGGGCCCTTATCATTTTTTGTACTTGTGCAGGAAATAACAATGTACAGGGTGCTGTAGTTTGTCCTTACTACGATAGTAACAGAGCTACTAGATAAAATATCCGGTTTTGTTCCAGTTAAGAGAAGTACTTCCATGAACAATTGAAAAGAGTCAATTAAGAACACCAGGTCAAGAACATTAGATTCAATTGAGCACTTCTGACAATTGCTGTTAGCGTCTTTAATTTGTGTGCTAGTTATGAATGGAAATATTATTTTACTATGTTGTTTCTAAAGGGAAGTACCGAAGGATTTGAGGAAAACCAAATAATGATTTCATAATACACAATTATTTAATTGTTCCCTGATTAAACAAAATGATTTAAAGGGGATAAACATGATTAAAAATGATTCAATTTTCAACATTTCAAATCATTTCAAATACTGCTCCTTATGGGAGTTAAATCATTTCTAATCATGTTGTTTATTAAGGGTTTACTAATAAGCATAAAATTATCCCGTTATTTCGTAGAAACACTGATATGACCACAGGTGCCTTTCAAAAAAACATACGCATTTGCAAACTATACCTATCAGCCTTTACTGCGAGGTGTGCTTACTCTAAATACATCATGATAAGCACAGAACTCATTAAAAGTAAAATACAATCTAATTAACCTAATTTGTATACATAACCCGTAATCAGTTGCACAGTTGCATGATAATATTGTTATCTAGAGACTCGGTAGTGCCTGGAGCCAAGTCCAATTTAAACGATTTTTGTTTTACCATATTTGTTTCTCATATCCTGAATTTTTGTACGAATACTGCTCATGATTCCAGCTGTGTCTGAGGTGTTCCATTTCCTTTCCTTCCCATACTTATCAATAAACGCCAACAAGGCCAATCTCGAATCCTTATCCAATCCAGGTCTAACATCAATCTTCACGTTATTGAACGCTCTGGCTTTTGAGCCTGTTGGAGAGCATACGCTCAGGGCGTTCTTGCTGAAAATTGCGGTCAGTAGCGACCTTGTTAGTGTCCTGCAGTCATTAGATGACCGTATGCACTTATTGTATTCATCTATGCTGACATAGACGCGACTTCGAGGTATCAGTTCCATCAGGTTTGGTCCAGGCTCTCGGTGCTTTAAAGTCCATCTGGAGTCGTTTGAATCGTACTCCGGTGGTAGAACAAACGTGTGTCTTCGTTTGCTTTTTTTCGGCGAGTTTTTGACACTGGGGTTGTTTTTTTGGTCGCTGGTAGAATTCTGCTCTGGCGCTGGGACTGGTGTCTCTTGAACCTGTGGAACCTCTGGTGCTTCAGACGTAGGATTTGTAAGGGATTCAATAACATTGATTTTTTCGGTCTTGTTCAATAGTGTCTCGTACAGCTTAAGACATCCCAAAGTAGAAACTCGCAAGTTATTATGATATTCTTCGGTATTGAGAAAATTTTTGTACATTTTAGTAAGAAGAAGACCATGAACCTCCAGCAATTCATCCTCTGTTATTTTAGAAAGCTTCTCCTGGACTTCTGGCATAAGATTATGAGCATCCATTGATCTCTCATCTGTAATGCTTACAAGAGTATCTTCGTCACTGTAATCCTCGATCATGCAGTCTGAATCATCTGCAGAAACGTTGTCCGAAGGTTCATCATCATAGACCATACCAGAATCTGGAACCTCTGGGGACTCTTGTTCTTTTGTTGGATGTTTCTCTGTTTCATACCCACTTCCTATTGATTCTGGAGAACTTTGAGTTCCATTATTGTGGTGATCGTCTGATTCCATTTCCGTAGCCTGGTCAGCCACCAGTTTCTTAGACTCTGGGTGTTGGTAGACATTCTTCTCCGGAACCTTGGATTGTGGCTCCTGGGATTCAGATGAAGCCTGAGTCTCTGAATCTGGGCAAGTTGCAGGATCTGCGAGTATGTCAATACACCTCATGGGACCCAGGCTTAGCTTTGCAAGTAGATCTTTGCGTGAATTGTTTGTTCGATCGTTCGAAACCTGTTGGTTTGTTTCCGGCGAAGCAACGGGTCTTTCAGCGACTTGAGGCGTAGGATTGCTTTGGGGTTCGGGAGGCTTGACTGTACGCGGATCTTGATAACTCGGTGGGTCTTGTATTTGCGAAGCTGCGACTGAAGGCGCAGTAACATGCCGCATCAGCTCGGGGATTTGGTATGTGCTTACCATTGGCCGTTGATTTTGACGTGGAAGAAACTGGTTGAGGATGATTTGATTTGGTTGATGTGGAACATAACCAGGCATAGGATTTGGGAGGTAGCTTCTCTGATCAATGTATGGCATGTTAGGTCGATTAATCATATCTTGCATTCGCGAGATTTGCTGTAAGTACTGCAATTGAGAGGGTTCATAAAAACGAGCCTGGTGAGTCAAGTGCGAGAGATTTTGAGCAGCAGATGTGTTCATACTTTGAAGATGTCTTTGGTCTCCAACATTACCAGCATAATTCGGTGGTTGCTTGTTGTACAAGGATTGCTGCGACGTAGGTATATTTTTGGTGATGCTTTCTACACGAGCTTTCTTCTCAGCAGGGTTATTTATCGCTGCCGAAGACTTTCTTCTGATGGCAGGTATCTGTAGCTGAGAGGATAGATTAATTGGAGTTGGTGTATAGTAAGTAGTAGATGGTATAGTTTTCCCAAGGCCTTGAAGGTGCCAGTTTTTATCGCTGTTAGACACTTCAGAGCTGGATCCAACTGTCTTTTGCAATTGAGGTTTCGAAGATGCACTGACTGGTTGAGCATAATCATAAGGTGGATTCGCTCTACTTGGAGGTCTAGCTGCCGAGTTCTGTACAAGCAAAGTTTTCAGTGTGTCATTGGCTGGTTGAGGTCCATTATGAATTTCGTTCAGACGTAACTCTATAAGTGAATAATCATGATCTGAAGCTGGATCAGGTTGAGCCTGTTCTGAGCTTGGTGGTCTTTCTTCTTCAACTACAGATTCAACTTCAGGCTCAGATTCAGCTACAATCTTTATCTTCACATAAGAGACATTGGTGTCCGGAAGTTGCTCATCTTGAACAGGTGACGGTTGTCTTCCATCTGCTGGCTTTGGTGAAGGCTGTCTATTATCTGGGAGCTTTGGTGGAGACTGGGCTGAAGTATCAACAGATTCTGGCTTGCTTTGATGTTCCATAATAACTGATTGATCTTTCGTAGGTGCGTTTGCAGAACTGACAGCAGGTTTACTCGGCTCTATTGGTTTCGGTTTCCAGGGTCTCAGGGGTAGTGGTCGTCTAATCAGCATTCTAGGTAGCGGTTTCCGAGGATTATCATAAGGCTTCACTGCCAGATGTGGTTTTTCCGGTAATATATCTGACAAAACCGGATTTTTGGCACTACGTAGCTGCCTACTTCCTCCAGGCTCTGCTAGAGGATCTGAAAAAAAATATAAAAAATAAATACTCAACCCACAAGAAATCTTAAACCAAATTTATGATGAAAAATTAATACCTTGAATTTCTGGTTCGTCTTCCTGGTCGTCACCACCTTTAGCAATCATTTCCTCAATCCATTGCACAACTTCCTCATAATTTTCTGAAAAAAACAATCATCTTATTGCTTGCTCACATCGAACCAAAAGTAACTACAAAAATAATTCAAACAACAGTTACCTGATTCAAATTTAATGAACCCTATATAGAAGCTCCACTCGTCACTGTATTTCTCTCTATTCTTCGTGCGATTCCGAGTCACAAAAGGAGCTTCATTTTTCGGGTATGCAGCAAGAACTTGCCGACCCTCTAGTCGATGTATTATCCAAGAGTACGGCACGCATACGTACTTATCAATCTCCGGAAAAGGCAAGTGCTTAAATTTAATAGCATAAATTATTTTTTTGTTGACTCTTCTTGCTTTCATCTAAAACCAAACAAATAAATCAGCCACTTAAAGGTTGTTACGCAAATTTATAGTTTCCGCGAGAGTTCAATCACCCAATTGGTATCTCTAAATTTGACCTTCAAAGCACAACTTGTGCTTAACAAACAGATGACGCTATGTACAGTCTAGATCAGCCTAAGCGTACAAAATTTAGCGCATGCGCTGTTTTCGTACTGAATGAGGTAAGGGTATGGGAAGAAAATATACTCAAAAACTCATTTGAGAAATAATTTATGTAGACACTGAATATATTGTACTAGAATATGTTAAAAAATCTTACCTTTGTATCCAGGCTTCTATCTCTCAATCCGATGCCTTCATTACAATAATTTATGTTTTATGGAAATATTGTTTCCATTAATTTTCCAAGAAGAAAACGTGCGCTCCGCTAGCAGCGCTCAATTAAATGACTAACGCTCAACACCATTGGCTTGTATATGAAGGATCGGACAGAATGAACGAGCCCGGCAACTAGGGATGGGCGATATGCATCGATGTTTTAACTATCGATTGTTTTCGGGGGAAACATCGATATTTTTAGACGATATTTTTTCTAGGTCGAAACATCGATAGTCGATGGAATAATTTGAACTATCGACATCGTTAAGTGATTTATCTACAGATGGTAAATTTCTTTTATAATTTTTCAACTGTGCGAGCTACGGAGACTATACACTAGTGTATAGTCTCCATAGTGCAAGCGAATTAAAAAGGCGGCAAGCAGATAAAAAGATAGCTAGACTTTGTTTTCTTGGCATAATTAAATTATTAATTTAATGCAATATTTAATTACTGAATTTAATTATAAATTAAATTATAATTGTTAATTTAATTTTAAATTTGTATTCGTTTATAAATAATTGTTATTTTTAAATAAAATATTTTTAATTTCATCTATGATAAGATAACTTGTTTTATATTATTAATGATTTTAATTATTAGAACAAAAAATAAATTGAAAATTCGAATTATCATTTTTGTATGTTTATTCTAGAGATAATTACAATTTTTTTAAATTTTCGCGCTCATTTTGAATATCGATATCAACAATCGATGTTGCGATGTTTTTCTAAGAACATCGATGGTTCGATGGCGAAAATTAAAAAAAAATCGATAGTTCGATATCGATGTTTTTTACGGATATCGCCCATCCCTACCGGCAACCCGGCAATGATAATATCATCTGCCACAATGTCGGTATAAACATTCTCTGACGTAAGTATTAGGGTTCCGTCGATAAAATAGAGATTTACGGTCAGATAATGGATGATGCAATTCTTAGAGTAAAGTACCCAGTGCTTGACCAGATTATTCGAATTGTTCTTATGTACAATAAAAAATATTTATCTGTACTATTAATTACTGGAAATTATATGTTTTATTTTTATAGCCTAAAATAAGTTGTTAAAAATAATTAAACGTTTTAAATTTTATTTTTTCGGTAGTATATTTTTATGGAAATCACTAATTTCAACTAATAAGTATATTTTTATCCACAAATATAATTTAGATGAAATATATGTGTAAATGAACTATTCGTAATGTGATTGGTTAAATATATCATAAGCATGAAAATATATCTAATTCTATATTAACGCGCGCGCTTGCGCGCGTAACGTATACTAGTCCCAAAGTAAAATTGAGATGAAATATCTGTGGCATCAAACTATTCGTAACGTGATTGGTCAAATATATGATAAGCATGAAAATATATGCAAGTCTATATTTAAGGCACGCGCTTGCGCGCGCAAATTCAAATGCTAGTATAATAAAAGTTGGCTCATATACATATTACTTTTAAACCTTTCTATCTACTGGATATTTTACTTAATACAAATTTCATCAGAGAAGTAAGCGGCTGAAAATTTCTCACCTAACCTATCAGCAACATTCGTTAACAATGTGAACTAAGACATCATAACATACCATGGCCGCATAAGATAACGAGGTCATTAAAAAAGTCACGCTTCTAAATGTATTGTTATAGCGTAATTGCGTGATACTGAGCAAGGAAAACCATATGAATAATAATGTTTTGTCGCTACGAGCTAATCGGTATACGGTACTTGTGTCTCTTATCTTGAGTTCAACGAATTTGATCAAAGTCCTGGTTCTTGAAATCTATCTGCAGAACACTCAGTCATTTACAGTCAAGACTTTTGTAAAGGACATCTAGAAGACATTCGAAGACGCATAATTTTGTTATTTGCGAGTTAATAGGACACTTGTATAAAGTCAGTCATACAATAGATCAATAGTCGATAACAAGTTAAATAATTACGTGGTTCTGAAATTTTGTCAGTTTAGGAAGGATTTTCTACTTCTAACCACCTTTAAGGTCATATTGATGATTAATCTTTTCAGACCATTAGAGAATATCTACGGAATTGTATCCAATAAACGTTAATTAACTGTCAAGATATCGTTGATTTACATGTCCGATTCTGAGTCAACATTTGCGTGTCTGTTTGATTAATTGAATGCAGTCACGAAACATATATCTTAACTTTTATTATTACACTGAGTCATAAAGATGAACAATAACTCATTGCACAGACGAATTTGCCATATGGCCTGTGCTTTCTACAGCCATTTGTGTTATAAAAAAGAAATACCAGAACTTCCGCTGGAAAATAATCTACCAAAGCTTTTTCTATGGCGATCGTGATATTGGTTCCAAATTATTTGGATGATGACTTTTTTAACTTTTAATTTTAAAAAAGACATACAGTTTCAATAACGTAAAACTTCTAAAGTACTTAGATCGCGTCTACTCTAAAATCTATGATTAGAGTTGAAAATCAACATTATTTCTCATACCTAGTACTTAATTTTTCTATTTGAGGTTATCTACAGCTGTTTTATATAAATTGTAATGTACCGTTAGAATTACTGTAGCATTTACGGTACATTTGCAACAGGTCGGCGTGACCATCAGCAGTCAAGAAGAAATGTACTAAAGGATAAGGTATGGAAAGAAAAGTTTAGAGTTATAGAATAGTTTTTTGTAATTGCATTATAAGCATTGCATTAAATGTATACATTTGTATCCTTATCTCCTGAGGGTACCATTGCTTCAGGATGTGATAAATATTAACCTAATCTTACAATTAATGTATTTACAATTATTTACAAACTTAAATACTAGATTAAAAATAACAAACAATATTTACATCGATAATTATTATCTAGCAGTACAATAATTAGTTATTAAGAATTATCTAAAAAAAATTTGAACTATATCGGAGACGCGGCTGGTTTCTTCTCTTTGTTTCTGTAACAAAAACAAAATTAGCACAAATTACAAGTATTTGTTTTTCAAGTAGTTCGTAATGAGAAGTGTTCAATACTTGCCTCTTGAAATTTTCACCATCTTCAATGGTCTCCGGCAGCTTGCAGTTCATGGTCTCAGGCAACCATATGCAGAGAATCGCCCCCAGGATTGGTCCCATTCCAAAGACTACAGGAATCACCCAGTAGGCAAGATCATCCACCTGAAAACAATCAAACATTTATTGCAATTGGCAATTACAGCAGTGGTTCAAATGATAGAAAAAAAGTAGATATCTTACGTAGTCAATTAAAAATGGCGCGAAAATGCTCCCGGTTTTAGAAGCGACGCTGCAGACGGCGAATTCGATGTTCCTCACAACTGTCGGAAAGAGCTCTCCCGTGTACAAGAAAATCGTCGGGAAGCTGATGGTCATGCAGGTGAGAGCCACTGTCACCAGTACCAATTTCGCGATGTCGCTGTTGTAGAACGGAATTATCAGCAGCAAGCTGATTCCTGCTAGCACGTTCGCGACAATCAAAATTTTCAGCCGGGACACTCGCGAAATCAGGACGAAGACTATCAGTAGCCCTGGGAGCTGGAAGGCAGCTGAAAGATGAAACATGTTGTGAAGATAGAGCTCAAGATTGTCCAGATTGATGGAGAAGGTTTAGACAGTTTGTACCTGAGATGGCGAGGTCGCTCAAGACGTTATCGCTCATGTGGCCTAAAGTCGACGCCATAATTCGAGAGACAACTTTGACAATTCGTTTTGCACAAGTGTTGCCATAGTTAGGGTAGTGCTGTTCGTTTCGATATTTAAAAAAATACGGCTATGGATACCAGTGCTATTTGTCCATTAGTTACGGTGAAATAATCAAATTAATTTAATATTTTACATTACAATGTAAGATATAAACATAGGAAGTGCAAATACTAACCAACGACGATTATTAAAGTCGTTTGTTTTGATTGGCCTCACCGCTATACGTATATTTGAGCGAATGACACTATGGCCGGCATCAATTGCGATAACCAAGGTAGCACTACAACACTTGATAGGCTTGACACTTGTGTAATATTACTGGTTGAGATGGAAATAGGAGTACGGAGTAGATTGAGATACTATAAGAAAATTTATTATTAAATGATGCCGGGAAATATTTCATACAATTCTTGAGCCAGAATTTATGTAGCTAGTCGGTCGGCGGCGGCGCGACGACGATGGGGACAAAGTATGCAGTATGCAGGTAGCTGAAGATAAACAAAACGCAGTGCGTACTTGACAATGTCAACCGTAGTGCGATAGATTTCGTAATAATAAATAAATAAGGTTAAAATACGGGATTAAACCTTTAATTTTAGCGGTTTAAACCATTCCGTAAATGTTAATAGGTGTACGTGAACTCTTGATAGGGTTGACACTTGTGTTGTGTACAACAATAGTACTGATTGAGATTGGAATGGCAGTACGAAGTAGATTGAGATTCAGTATTCAGTATTTTCTCAGTGAAAATTTATTATAAAATGATGCCGGGAAATGTTTCATACAACTCTTAAGGCAGAATTAATCAGCTAGTCTGTCAACGGCGTGAAGTGTGCAGGATGCAGGTAGCCAGCAGCATTAGTAGTATCTTTGAAAGTACGATCTCCACCGACCGGACGGCACGGCAACGGATTTTTGAACTGTCAATATTACAAAGCCAGGCAGATTCCACGTCACTCGGTACACAATAAACATACAAATTAAAATAAAAAACAACCTTTTTTGAAGTCAGGTGAAACCATAAACTTTGAGCTAGAAATCGATTTATAAGTAACTATTAAGTCAATATTATGCAATCTATGCCGCGTCCCGAAACAATCATTTTGAACTTATTTTGAACGAAATTCTCGTGTTTTGGAACGCGGCATAGGTCATAATATGACATTGACATGTTTGTGCTTTTTAGAAATATCAAATTTTAAACCCCCTTATTATATTCCCGAGTATAGATCTCAATCAGTCTCTAAGCGAAACCGGTTGGCGAAACTAATTGATTTTGTGGAACAAGTTTGTGTTTGAGTAATCTATACTGAGGATGGCGTTTTACTACGAAAAACGCCAATTGCAACAATGTTCCCGAATTTGATCAAAAATTCCGACTTAACAAACCATATAGTCTAGTCGATACTGTCTATCGATATCGGCCACATCACTATTTAATTTCGTCTAATCCTGGTAACCCTTTATCTGTCACTTACTTGTCAAACTTGTCTCTCGAATTATGGCGTCGACTTTAGGTAGTGTTCTATACCAAAGAACACCATGCCACACTTGAGCCAATTGAAGACGATGCAGATGGTTTTGAGCCTCATATTTGGAGTTCTGATCAGATCCATGACTCCGTAGATTTTCTGTTTCTCCGTAGTGTCAATTTTCTTTATGGCTGATGGTATCAATGCTTCATGGCTCTCTATGGCAGCTGTCACTTTTCTCTCAGATTTATTATAATTAACCCAAGCGAGTTATCGCAAGCACACGAATAAAAATTAAAAAAAATAGCATTTGGTTTTTTTTAATTTTTACTTCAAAAGTTCTGCTTGAAATGGCAAATGATCAATTTGAAAAAAACAGCAGACGTAAAGAGTAAATTTATCGTTCTGACCAAACGAATAGTTCTTAAGATTATAGGTTTATCCGCTGCCGGAATAAGTTTAAAGTCGCAATAGCTAATATTTATTTATGATACAAGGGTAGTAAAAAGATCAATAACAAACGAGTGACGTTTGTGAGGCCAAGCCGCAGGCGAGGGTTTACCATCGTCACGAGTTTGTTATTTTCTTTTACACCCCAGTATCATACAACGTGTAAAAGAAAACCGGTAAAATAAAAAACGACCTTGACAGAAAAACAAAACAGATGGTTACATACCTATTACGTTTTCGGTAACCAAAGTTTATTTTACGCGACTTGGAGCCATTTAAAATGTACGGAGAGTAATCGCTTTTTTTTCTTATACATACACATAAGTATATATTTTATTACACATGTAATATTAACTATTCACAATTCTATTCGTTTTCACAACTAAAACATCTCGATTCAGTTTTTCGAAAATTGCGCCATATTTTAGCTAGCACAAATACGCATGCGTAAGTTTTTTTTAAAATATCATAAATAGACTACAATAGCGCTTGGGATTATATTATGTATTATTATGAGCACTAAAACCTCCTTGGAAAAGATGACCTATTCCTTGGTGTAACCTATGTCTTCATTCATATTTATTCTCTTTTCTTCACAAAGATATATCCCAAAGAGAATCTAATCAGCTAGCGTTATGTACTATCGTCACAGACGAAAAAAAGTGGTTCTTTATATGCCAGTCAAGTGTGCGAAAAATTGATTTTACTGCACACGTGCTTTTAATTTACTACTTTAAAAGAGACTATCTCTTTTAAAAATATCCTATCAAAAGTCTTAAAGAAGATTCAGTATCTTTGGTTATTCTGTTTTTTTTGGTTCTGTATTTTTTAATTGCTAGAAATGTATTGTTTCGCTGAGCTAGAAATAAAAATGAAATAAATACTACGTATAGTAGTAATTCAATGACGAGACTAAGCTTTTTTGGGATGATGATGATGGCTATTTCCACTGTAAAGATTGCTGTTTTGTCTCGGGATCAAAATGATGAAACCATGTTTCGTCCATTGTTACGAAACGTGAAAAAAAAATCAGAATCTTCTTGGAACTTGTTTAGACAAGTCTTGGAAAGGTCAAACCGATTTTGTTTTTGACTGTCAGTCTCGGCACCCATCTTGCGGACACTTTTCTCATGTTTAAACATTGTTTAATATAGATTTAATATGCTCGTTTCTTGAATTAATTGACGTACAGTAATCCTTTGATCACTCAACACAATTTTTTCGCCTTTCTCAACATTTTCTTGAAAGACTGTCATCGACGGCCGGCCAAAGCGATGTCCCTCTTTTGTGCTTGTTCGTCCTACTCGACATTGAAGAGCCCACCTTGCGACACTGGAGTATGGCGGTGCAGATTCTCCTCATGTCGCCTGCAAATCGCAGTGAGTCTCTTGTGTCGTTAACTTTTTTAAACAGAGGAACTTAATCACGGATCACCCTTCGTTTTTCTCCATTTTCACGCTGTTTGTCGAATTTTGTAATTGATTAAATCAACATTCACTTTTTTTTTAAAATATTTAAGCCCAAATTTTTGTTACTATCTTCTTGGTGAAATGATCTGCCAGTATTCCTAAACATAACAGAAGTTTGCAACCATGAAGACAGTTATTCTCATTACTTTATGATCACCCCTAGTAATAGGTTATTTACTGACGCAAACGTAGTTTTGACCAAGCCACGCAAACATTTTTAAAATTTCCTTGTGGCACTCTGCACACTAATCGCAAAAGACGCCGTTGTTGATTAATTTATACCCATCAGTTTGTCCCACTGGTATTTGGGATTTGAACCAAGATACATCAGGATACTGTGCGCATTAGGTCAGAGGTCAGAGATTGAAGCTTGATGATGACCCGGACAGCGACCTACGGCTCTCCAAGATAATCGAAGTTAGGACTGATGATGGTCAAGCCGGTGACTGATGGGGCTACAAAACGGTCAAAGGTTAAATTAAGGACCAAGTGTAAATTAAGCCTCTGACCTTACGAAACCTGATTATAAAACGAACAAACGAAAAATTGGATTACCGACAAAAATTACCATAACATTTATCATACATAATACAGTATGAAAATATCACGAGTGATATTTTAATGAGTTATTTAGTATCCAGTATAGTATACAGAATTATTTTTTTAAAACTATCTTAATAAACTATTTTCATATAAATCATCATCATAATCCATACAGTTTAAAAAGTGAACCAAACTTGTGAATTTACGCACCAATTTTATTCTAGGTAATATCTCGGTAATAATATATAAGTGAGTTTTTTAAGGATTTTTAAATATTTTTCCTGTGTTTTTTAAGGTGCTACTTTATTAGTACCCGATATTTAATACAGGGCTTCTACTCGTGAATAAATGTTCCCAAGGAGCCTATAGTCATATTGTAAAAAAAAACATCAGTTGATCGGCCAGAGCATATAATTTTTTTTTACAATTTGAGCATACGTTTCTTGGGGAATGTTGTTCCGAATCACAAGCAAAAGCCCTGTGTAAAATATACTAATAAAGTTGCACCAATAATTTATATTTTATTGTCAATACCTCTTTTTACAAGATTTATTTATTTATTTTTTTAGCTTGCCGTGTTAGTTAGTTCGTTTGTTAGTTTGCGACAAATCTTGGAAGCCAAATTAGAACCATTTTTCTGTTTCCGATTAAGCTGAAATTGAAATTTTGCATACACGTTAAGTTTGGAGCACAATGCATGGTTAGCTTAGTGACGTCATGCTAAATCCAATAAAGCTGACTCCTAAGGATGGCGGACCAGTTATTTTTAATGCACGCTAATAATATGGGTATCAAATGAAAAGGTTTCCTCAGAAAAAATACGAAATAATTAAAATTATTTTTAAGATAAAGCTTGTTCCTTAAAGTTTTTAGGTTTTCCAAGAATTATTACAAGCTTAACATTCATTCGCCGTGTTTGTTAGTTTAAGATTAATCTTTGAAGGCAAATTAGAACCACTTCACGGTTTCTAATTGAGCTGAAATTTTGCATACACGTTAAGTTTAAAAAGCACAATGTATGGTTAGCTAAGTGAAGTTATTCTTAATTCAATATAATAGCGGACTCCCAAAGATGGCGGGTCAGTTATTTTTTATGCACCCCCTTAATGTGGCTTATTGAGAACAATACAAAATAATTATTGTTGTTCTTCAAATAAAAGCTTGTAACCATAAGTTTTGAGTTTTTTCGAAAATTTTTATCGGGTTCAGTTGCAACTAGAATTGTATCTAGGATTGGACGCAACTAACGTTTATTCTTCGACCAACTGAACCCTGTCAGAGCGCATTACCTAAGGCATTCGTTTCCAAAGTTAAATAAACTACCGCCAGTACCGCCCGCCCAGCTAATTCTAAAACTACTTTCTTCCATTCCTTCCCCTTTTCAATGTAATTGAATGAATGGATATGGAGGTTGGTGAAAAGGACTTGTTTCCTAGTGCACCTGTGCTCTAATTTAAAACTTTTTACTATTACTTGGTGTAACGGCCAGGGCCGCCGCCTCCTGTCCAGGAGGTCGTGGTTCGAATCCCGCCACGTACCAATGTGATTACGAATTTAGATTTCATATGTACGTTTATCCGACGCTCTTACGGTGAAGGAAACCCGCACACGCCTGCGAAGAAACTCGCAGGTTGTGTGTGAAGTCGATCAACCCGCACTGGGCTAAGACCCGATCGCCCTAATTCAGGGTAGGCTCGAGCCCCTCGGTGGGGACGTATATGTGCTGTTATGATGACTATTACTTAGTTTCTAAACGAGAATAAAATAGTAATGAAAAAAATAAAGTAAACAAGAACTCAAAGGAAATTATAACGATCATAATTAATTTATTATACTTACTAGGTATCAAAAAAACTTAGTTACCCAAGAACATAAAAGAAAATAAACGATTATCAACTAACTTAATTAAGAACTAAAACTTTGCGCTCATGTACGTGTCAGACCACGCGTAGTACGGGCACACCCCGGACACTGCATACAACCATAGTACTAATTATATACTTTGATACAACGGTCGTGAAATGACATTTTTAAAAATAATTGACGGTGCAAACAAAATAACGGAGAAATCCTATACGTTCGAGAACCAAACTACTACTTATTATCCCTACTCCCTACTTAATATTATAAATCCGAAAGTAACTCTGTCTGTCTGTCTGTTACGCTTTCCCGCTTAAACCTGTCAACCGATTTTGATGAAATTTGGCACAGACAATCTTTAGACCCTGAGAAAGGACATAGGCTACCTGAGTTACCACGCTCGCGAGCCGCTTGCGGCTCGCGCACTGCGCACCCTCGAAAAGTTATAGAAACGTTGTCCACGCGGGTGAAGCCGCGGGAAACAGCTAGTATGTACATATTTTTGTAATTGTACAATAAAGCATATTTGATTAATTGATTGATTGAAGTTATCCGCGAACACTCATAAAAAATATATATATGCGGTCGAATTGAGAAACCTCCTCCTTTTTTGAAGTCGCTTAAAAACGAGTCAAATACAACTAAACGCAAACACACACTCACACCACTATAGTCTACGAGTCTCGATTAAATATAAACAATGACAGACATAGAGAGAAGTACTCAGAATGTAGCACGAATGAGATAATAAATAAATTTCACTAGAAGAAAGAAAGACCTTCAACCCATTTGGAGAATACTGATCGATTAAGGTGAAATGAGCGAATGCGCTCATTCTGTAGGCATGAAAAGCGCTGTTCGTGTAGGCCCGTCCATAGCTGTTATATTGGTCAAAGGGTTCACCTGATAAAAATAACAACTTAATTTTACAGGTTCCCTGTCCAATGAATCACATATGATTCATGGACCATCTTTTGTACCAACTTTTACACGTTCATGAATCATAAGCAAATGCCATTTCAAGGGCCCTAATTTTTTTGGACATATCGTTCGACATATCCGAACGAATAAATTTTTAGTATGGGGACCTATGGGGTACTTTCACTCTGAAAAAAAAAAACCTTCTCTCTAAGACACCAACAGAAAGGAACGTATAAGGATCCAAAGTCACGAGTGTATGGGAACAAGGAACCTATTAGAAGATCTAAGTATTCAAAAACACATTACAAAAAAAATCCTCGTAAAAAACAACCCTCTTTTACATTTGTAGGAGGAACTAATAAAAACTAAAACTTTGAAGTACCTATGTATTTAAAATTAGGATCTATATCCAAACTATTTTTGTACAAAATTTCATGCAGTTCTGTGAAAAAAATATATGTTTTATGTTTATGACGCTGTGGCTTTCTTTGACGTACGGAACGATCTAAGAAGTAGCTAAGAAGGGTTCCTTGTAGGTAATACGAACCCTTAAAGCAGCAAAACAAGATGAAATTAAGTAAAATTTAAAGCTTAAAATATGTTTAGCAGCAAAACAAGATGAAATTAAGTAAAATTTAAAGCTTAAAATATGTATAGCAGCAAAACAAGATGAAATTAAGTAAAATTTAAAGCTTAAAATATGTATTGTATCAGTACGGTATACTTAGTGTAAAATGATAACCGTAGCACTGTTGCACTCGTTCATATCTTTTGAGTGGAGCTACGAGTTTACTAAGACGAGTTGACTACCAGTTGTGCCCCAGACAAGGTAGAACATCCCTTCTTCAAAATAGTGTGTTAGCAATGGCACCACTTCCAGCTGATATAAAAACATGTTCCACAATCAATGACTAATAAGCTATTCGACTTCCTCACCAATAAGACATTTTACTCTATTAAAGAGTTTCTCGATAACACTGACACAGCATTCCATTGACATTCTCATACAGGTGATATTTATTATTTGTTATTTTGATCGAAGACATATATATACCATAATAATATTGTTAAAATATATAATGAACATTTAGTTTGACATGATTTATATATAAAAAAATTACATGTGTATGTATAAGTTTATTTGACATGTTTTTTTTTTGACATAGTGTATTTAATTCCGTGATTTAAAATTATTTTAATTAAGATTATTTTAATTGGTACACCAAAAGGCAAAACACAGCGTCCAACTTTATTTAATAACACCTTTTTATTGTAACCTGTGATTCACAAATAAATTGATTTGATTTGATTTGATCGATTTTCAATTAAATAATTAAACAGGCATAGGCTAAAAAAACACATATTTTAGTAGTTCTTAAGGTTATTTTATGGCTAAATACCAAGACTAACAATATACTAGACAGCAAGATTTTTAAAGTTTTCTCCTTTAGATTTGATTCATACATAAGCGACAATCCTTAATAATATTATAAATGTGAAAATGTGTTTGTTTGTTACCTTTTCACGCTTTAAGACCTTGACCAATCTTAATTAAATTTTGCATGCAGATAGCCTGTGTCACGTCGAAGAACATAGGCTACTTTTTATCCCGTACAAATAGCATAGTAGAACAACCTGGATTTGGAGAAACTAATGTCCACGCTCACTCACCCTCAAAGACAGCCATAAAAACGATATTCACGCGGGCGAAGCCGCGGGCATAAGCTAATGTAAAATACATATATGAGGGGTGAAATCGAGTGATGATCGGTAACGCGTTACCGTTACTTTTTACGTCATCATAATCATTATCATCATATCAGCCGAACGACGTCCACTGCTGGACATAGATTTCCACGACGACTGGTTCTGCGCTACCCGTATCCAGAGGCTTCAAGCGACCTTCACCAGGCAATCGGTCTTTTACAGTGGGAGGCCTGCCTACGCTACGTCTTTTGGTTTGGTAGCCTGGCATCTGCCGGGGATTCTTCGCACCCCATGCCCCAGCCAGGTATAGCGGGGCCGCTTTTTACTTTTTACATCATTACGTTTTATTAGTCACAAGGGCAAAGGAAACATGGCCATGCCACCTAATGCAAGGTCGAAAAAAAAATTGTTTTATAAGTAAACTCCTGTCGCGCGTCGAAGCTGACACGCACACTTTTTTATTTGTTTTCAATACAGTTGCTCGAAAAGTGGTCCTTTATATGCCAGTCAAGTGTGCGCAAAATTGATTTTACCGCACACGTGCTTTTACTTTACCACTTTTTTTAATTTCTAGCTTGGAGGAACAAGACATTTCTAGCAAAAAAATATTTTAATAACCAAAGATACACAATCTTCTTTAAGACTTTTGAAAGGAGAATTTTAAAAGAGATAGGTAGTTTTTCCGAGTTTAGTACATTACGCAAGCTGTTTAGATTCTCTTTGGGTTATATCTTTGTGACGAAAAGAGAAAAAATATCAATGAAGTGGAACCGGTTACACCAAGGAATAGGTTATCTTTACCAAAGAGGGTAAGTATTCCAAGCCGTATTGTAGTCTGTTAATGACAATAAAAAAAAATTAACGCATGCGTACGTGTGCTAGCTAAAATATGGCGCAATTTTCGTAAAACTGAATTGAGATGTTTTAGTTGTAAAAACTAATAAAATTAAGAATGGTATAAAAATATACTTATGTGTATGTATAAGAAAAAACAAAGTGAGATTACTCCCCGGACATTTAAAATAAGCCACAAGTCGTGTAAAATGAACTTTGGTTGCTGAAACCTTGATAGGTATGTACCTACCTACCCATGTATTTTGTTTTCTGTCACGGTCGTTTTTTTATTTTATCTATTTTCTCACAACTGTATTGAAAAACTTCGTATGATACATGGGTGTAAAAGGAAATAACAAACTCTTGACGATGGTACGGTGGACAATGTCACTCGTTTGTTATTGACCTCTTTACAACCCTTGTATCATAAATAACTATTATTACCTTTGTACAAATAAACATTCCTACTGTTGTCTGAATGTCATCGTCAATTCACACGAATTTATATAAAAATCTACTGAACGAACTCGTTATTGCTCGTGCCTTTATAAAAGACACCTCTTGAAATTTCTTGGGACAAGTATTACTTATGTTAGTATACGAGTATTATTTATTTTCGTGAGGCAAATGAAAATTGACAGGTGTAATTCCCGAGTGGGCAAACTGACTGAAGTACTCGAAGTTTGACTTGAATGACGTCAATTTAGCTAGGCTTGAAGTGGAATACATTTTATACTAGTGAAGCGAAATAAGTTTTTTTTCAATAGAGTTACTCGAAAAGTGGCACTTTTTATGCCAGTTTACAAAATTGATTTTATTGCACATGTGGTTTTACTTTGCCACTTTTTTTAAAATTTCTACACTAGCAAATTAGAAAATTGGTATTGTTTCAGAACTTTGAAAGGAGAATTCTAAAAGAAATAATTTATATCTTTGTGAAGAAAGGAAATCACACTAATATTATAAAGGCGAAAGTTTGTGAGTGTGTATGTTTTTTACTTCTTCACGCAAAAACTACTGAACGGATCTGGCTGAAATTTGGTAGGTAGACAGATTAGGACTTGGATTAACACATAGGCTACTTTTTTTGACGCTCGCACTGCGCACCCTCGAAAAGTCATAGAAACGTTGTCCACGCGGGTGAAGCCGAGGAAAACAGCTAGTTATATATAATCAAAGGTGTTCTGTGTCAGAAAGAGATAGATTGATGACTAATCAAGTTGAGTAGAGAAGACATGCATACACACCATTCCTGATTAACAGTATAGAAAATAATCCCTACTAATATTATAAATGTGAAAGTAACTCTGTCTGTCTGTTACGCTTTCCCGCAAAAACTACTGAACGGATTTGGCTGAAATTTGGTAGGTAGACAGATTAGGACCTGGATTCAGACATAGGCTACTTTTTACCACGCACTGCGCACCCTCGAAAAGTCATAGAAACGTTGTCCACGCGGGTGAAACCGCGGGAAACAGCTAGTTATACATAAACTTACTTAATTCCATAATAATTACTAATAAGCGAGTGGGAGGCCTGACTACACTACGTATCCCGGTGCGCCGTCGCAATTTGGGAACTTTACTACCCCAACGGCCATTTGTTCTACGAACAATATTCCCTGCCCGCTGCCATTTAAAATTAGCAATTCTGAGAGCTATGTCAGTTACTTTATGTGGACCGACGACCTGGTGAAGGCCGCGGAAAGCCGCTGGATGCGGGCTGTCGTTGTGGAAAACCTCGGGGTAGCTTTTGTCCAGCAGTGGATGTCTTTCGTCTATTGGTATTTTGAAGTTAATCTGATGAAGAACTTTGGAGGTGGAATCAAGTTCCGATGATCGTCTTTTATTTTTGATCGAGCGAGCGCGAAGCTTGGGCAAAAATGCTTTCGTACCTACATATTATGTCCGGTGGATGTCCGGCTGTTCTCCTTTTGCATTTGTCAACAGATTCTCGTGAAATTTTGTGAGCAGTTTCGATAGTTTTTAGGGTTCCGTAACTAAAGGGTAAAAACGGGACCCTATTACCACAGTATATATATTAGTACTAACGTACAGTATGGATACTCCCTGCCGCTCTCTAGATTCGACCTCACCCCCCCGTCACTCAGATTGGCTGTAGATTGAGTACCAAACGTAAAGGACGAGCTACGCAAGCACTTTTATTCACTATATTCACTTTGCGCGCCGCTGTGATTTAGTTCACAAGCATAAAAACCAACCAGTTACCGAACGTAAAGGCCCAACTGAACTCTTTTTTTTCATACTTGTCTTATGTTGTAAATAACCACCGCTCGAACAAAAAACACCACTTTCCGAATACACCATACACATTATGAGACTATAAATCATTGTAAATGGTAACTGCGACGTGGACGTATGAATTAACACTGAAAACTGCTATTATTTTATACATCTTTTAACACTTTTTCCATAAAATTGCGAAATTGATAAAGGATTTTGTTACAGATTAAAAATCGACATGATAGTTTTGTTGCTTTGTTGTAGAGATGGGATGAAGTGAATGAGTGAATGAATGATTTTGAAATGTTGTTGCGAGGTAAAAATTGGGTCATCTTTGGGCTCAACTGTACAATAGGGTACATCGATTTGGCAGTCCGCGATTTTTTGGTAAGAGATAGGCTTTAGCTGGACATCCATACCAAATTTCAAGGTTAGGAAACCGGCAGTTTTTGAGTTATGAATTTTTGAAAATTGTATTTTTAGGTACTCTTTGGTCTTTGTTTTGTGAGTTTATGTAGGACCAAAGATGACTTATTACTGATAGTATAATTTGATTCCAAAGATTCATAATATGGGGTTAAAACCCCCAACAAACCTTCGGGATCCGAGGGGGATGTGGGAGTATCAAGGCGGGGAAAGCACGCGGGGCCGACTTGAGGGCAGACAAACTTGGGGGTAACAAATCGAAAACCAGGGGGTAATCCGTCAAGGTCAAGGTCATTTCAAGGTCAAGGTCTAAGTCAATTTGATCCCAAAGATTCATAATATGGGGTCCGCGAGTGAGGTACGGGGAGTTCTAAATAGAAGCGGGAGCGAGCGAAGCGAGCTCGGACTTTCGGAGCACCCCGACTCGGATCCGTTAGGTTCGGAGACTGTGCGGGGAGGCGAGCTTAGCTTGCCTCCCCGCACAGTCGTAGTGTTAGGTTTAACATGAGAATGAAGAAGTAGGAGCCCCGAGTTTGTCGGCCCCGCGTGCTTTCCCCGCCCTGATACTCCCACATCCCCCTCGGATCCCGAAGGTTTGTTGGGGGTTTTAAATGGGTGGCCCTGATACTCCCACATCCCCCTCGGATCCCGAAGGTTTGTTGGAGGTTTTAACTGGGTGGCGGGGGCTACGCCCCCGATAGGGGTCCGGGCCCCGCATGCTTTCCCCGCCCTGATCCCGAAGGTTTATTGGGGGTTTTAAACGGGTGGAGGGGGCTAAGCCCCCTGGACCCCATATCATGAATCTTGGTGATCAAATTGACTTACACCTTTTTTTGGAATAAGCGGTAGCGATTTTCGGCGTCATACGAGGGCCACACCGAAATTATTGAGAATAAAAAAAACTACACATTTTATGTTATTATTTTTTAATTATTGTTTTTCGAAGTATTCACCTTTACAATTGATGCATTTTTGCATACGATTAAACCAATCATTGAAACAGCTATGCCAGTCTGAAGTTGGCCTATTTAAAATGGCGGAATTGTAAGCTTCGACTGCACAATCGGGGTCCTCAAATCGTTTTCCTCGCAACAAATCTTTGGTTTTTGGGAATGTAAAAAAGTCGTTGGGGCTTAAATCGGGGCTGTACGGAGGATGGTCCATCAACTCAATGTTTTCGGTATTTAAATATTCAATAGTTTTCCGGGCGGTGTGGGAGCTAGCGTTGTCGTGATGAAGGATGATGCGACGGTTTGGATTGGATTTACGAAGTTCAGCGATGACACGGGGCAAACAAACGGTAGTATACCAATCGGCGGTAACTGTTCTTTGATTCTGAAGAGGAACTGTCATTATATATCCTGTTTTAGCGACGAACGAAGCGATCATTTTTTTAGACACGCTGCGGGAACGAACTACTTTGGTAGGTTTTGTCTCGCCTTCGAAGACCCATACAGCCGATTGATGCTTTCTTTCCGGTTCGTAAGAGTAGATCCAAGACTCATCACCTGATATTATGCTATAAACAGCATTTGATTGTCCTCCGTCAAATCGTTTCAGATTTTTTCGACACCAATCAACACGGGCGACTTTGTGCTCTTCTGTTAAATTATGTGGTATCCAGCGGGAAACTAACTTTCTTACACCAAGTTCTGTATGTAGTATTGTTTTTATTGCTGTCATTCCAATCCCAAGTTCAGCCCGAATCTGCTCATATGTGACATGTCTATCTTCATGTAGTAATTCTCTGATAGCAGCGACGTTCTCCGGCGTAACGGCTGCTTTTGGTCGACCTGAAGATGGAAGGGTGCTGACGGAATCACGACCTCGTTTGAATTCAGCATACCAACGATATACAGTCGCCTTTGATGGTGCGTCCGTGCCGTGCCATATAAACCAAAAAGTTCATTAAAGCATTCTTCTTACAATAAACCGCGACGAAAGTTATGAAAAATTATCGCACGAAAATGTTCCTTACTGAGTTTAATTTTTATGATTTTCTAAAAAACTTAATAATGACATAACATTTTTCCCTCGCATTATTTTTTTATTATTTAAACGAAATATATAACTAAAGAGGTTGCATATTCATGTTAAAAAAGAGGTTTCATCAATTATCTGCAAAAAGTATCTGATTCTCAATCATTTCGGTGTGGCCTATGTAGAAGTAGATGACCTTTTTTTAATAAGCGGTAGCGATTTGTCGGTCAAAGACTACCTAACAAAAAAGATTACCCCCTAGTTTTCGACGAAGTGGATGACCTTTTTATTTGTCACCCCCAAGTTTGCCCGCCCTCAAGTCGGCCCCGCGTGCTTTTCCCGCTTCGCGGACCCCATAATTATTATGAATCTTTGGAATCAAATTATACAATCAGTTTTCAGCTCACAACAACAGTTCAAAATCATTCATTCAGTCATTCACTTCGTCCCATCTCTACACCAAACCAACAAAACTATCATGTCGATTTTTAATCTGTGACAAAATCCTTTATCAATTTCGCAATTTTATGGAAAAAGTGTATAAAGTGTACAAAATAATAGCAGTTTTCAGTGTTAATTCATACGTCCACATCGCAGTTACCATTTACAATGTTTTTTAGTCTCATAATGTGTATGGTGTATTCGGAAAGTGGTGTTTTTTGTTCGAACGGTGTTTGTTTACAACAGAAAAGTATGAAAAAAAAGAGTTTAGTATTCACACTGTTGCATTCAGTAAATAACTAACAAACATTTCGTGACCAATACCGCCGGTGTGATTCAACCCTACCTGCATTCTTGCCTATAGATACGTCAGTTATAATTATGTATATCATTTCTCGCTCGTTTGTATGGAGTGTCCGGGGTGTGCTATTACTAAGACTCCGCTGTCCATCCCTCTGTCTCTCTGTCTGTCCGTCTGTCACCAGGCTGTATTTCATGAACCGTGATAGCTAGACAGTTGAAATTTTCACAGATGATGTATTTCTGTTGCCGCTATAAAAACAAATACTAAAAATTAGAAAAAGTGAAAGTCTCTACAAACTAAACGTGTTTTGTTTTGAAACGTGAAGAAACTAGCGCCATCTAGTTTGATAGTACGAAACCCTTTGTGCGCGGACTCGCACTTTACCGGTTTTTCAAAATAGCGAAGCCATGGGGGTTGAAAAAGATTTCAACTCTCTCCAGATAGCCAACTGGCAAGAAGTGGCGCAAGATCGTGATAGCGTAAAAACGTGTCGAACGACCGTGACAGAAAAACAAAATACCTACATGGGTACATACTTATCAAGGTTTCGGCAACCAAAGTTCATTTTACGCGACTTGTGACTCATTTTAAATGTCCGGGGAGTAATCTCACTTTGATTTTTCTTATATATACACTTATGTTTATTTTTTATTACAAATATCTATACATAATATTATTTGTTTTCACAACTAAATATCTCAATTCAGTTTTACTAAATTATTTTAGCGAGCACACGTACGCACGCGTAAGTTTTTCTTATATTATCATAAATAGACTACAATAAGGCTTGGTATAATATTATTATGAGCATTAAAACCTCCTTGGAAAAGATGACATATTCCTTGGTGTAACCGTTACAGGATAAATCTTCTCTTTTCTTAACAAAGATATAACCTATATAAAAGAGAAGATTCATCCTCTAACAAATAACCTTACGGAGGAACAACGTATCTCTTTTAAATTTCTCCTTTCAAAAGTCTTAAAGAACATTCTGTATCTTTGTTTATTTTATTTTTATTTGCTACAAATGTGTCCGAGCTAGAAATTAAAAAGTGGTAAAGTAAAAAGCACGTGTGCGGTAAAATAAATTTTGCGCACACTTGACTGGCATATAAAGGACCACTTTTCGAGCAACTGTATTGATAAAACTCTTTTCAAATAAAAGCTAGTACCTAACAGTTTTTAGGTTTTTCTTCAACTTTTTGTTGTAAACTAGGTATATGTATTTACCTATTCCATAAATTCACCTGCTCTAGAACTACTCATCCTTTTCTGATTAACAGTGAAACAGGTTTACAGTGAAGTGGGTTTTCTCATAACAAATTAGTTTAGAGTCAGTCCGAAGGCAAGTGCAAAGAGTTCTTGCAGATTAGATCAACTGCTGAAATGTGGTTACCTGTCACTTCGCCTGGATAATCCTAACTGGTTCAGGATTAGAAAAACTCAATACCCGAAAGGTAGAAATATACGTACGTACGTACGTAGTAAAGAGTATTCAGGTAAAAGTGAATCTATTCTATTATGTATCACATCTTACATTTTGGGTGGTCTAGAATAAATATTTTTCATCGATAAAACAGCTAAGGTTGTACCGCTGTTATTATTTATAGTTGCACACAGGATACATAAATTACAAATTTTACAAAGTTAGGACACACAAGGTACAGCTTATTGCTAAAGCAATTAAGAGTACCTCCCATATAAAAACAAATTTCTCAAAAATGGCTAAGAAAGTTTTACATAATTTTATCATTAACACTATAAACATCTTGAATATGGCATAAGTGGCATACCTGGGAAACTCTAAAAATGGTACCTGTCATACAAAAAAAATCAGTACATATTTTTGTTCTTAAAGGATGTCGATCAAATTTTTACCATCAAGAATACGTATCTGTTGTAAAACTTGATTAGGAGTGCGTCATAGTAAATAAAATTATAAGGGAAAGTAAAAGATGTGGTTGACACTAGTGTTTATATTGAAGTAACTAAGTAAACATTAGAGTATTGAATAAAGGAATATGTCAAATAGAATATGCCTAATATAAAAGAAAAATAACTTATAAGAAGAGTCTGCACAACAGAGATTAAATATCTACATCACAAAAAAAAAAAAAAAAATAAATAAATAAAATAAATAAAAATATCTTAAATTTGAATCAAATTGGCTAGCCTCTCACTTTCGTAATTGTGGTCACATCAAATCATCACCAAAAGTTATAGACGTCGTGGCTACTAAATATTAAGCTTTTATCTAGACACAAGGCAGTTTATCAGCCAAGTTCGAAAAGAAAAGGACCACTTACGACTTACCCGTAACATCAAATCTGTTTGACCTACACACTTGCAATTTTGTGTGTCTAGTAAGACACCCTAGATCACCTAGGATCCCAGTTTTTATAAATATATTTTTTAGCATTTCTGAGATATTGACGTCTGAAAATCACTTTTATATGACTCACTCATGCCAATATAAAATATAATCAGAGAGTGAAAACTTGCCAATTACACCATTACTAGCACAGAACATAGCAAATTTTATTTTAAGCAACTGAAAACCGCTGTACATTCTATATTACTTGTATTTGGAAAAGTCTAAGATAAATATTAATCGATATTAGTCTAATATAAAAATTATCTCGAACTTGGCTCCTTTTTCACATTTATGTTTTGTGGATGTAGTTTTACTAATGATACAAGAGAAACAGATAATTGTCACTTTCGATCACATAGATAATCTCTTGGGAATACAAAGAGGTAGAGATACCTAAATATTCGGTAATAACTTCGAGTGTAGAACCTCCAATCTTTTGAGGAGTAGGTATGACACGGACGTTTGACATAATTTTGGTCTTGTCCATGTTCATTATAAGACCTACTTGTTGAGAGGCTCTACTGAGATCATCGAGCATTGTGCCTAAGTTGTCCATAGTCTCCGCCATGACCACAATATCGTCAGCGAATCGAAGGTGGGTGATGTACTCGCCGTTGATATTGATGCCGAGTCCACCCCAGTCTAGAAGCTTGAAAACATCTTCCAATCTAAACAGTTTCGGCGATATCTCCCTGTCTCACCCCTCGCTGCAGCCGGATAGGTTTCGGTTTTTGATCGTGCAGGTGAACCGACATGGTGGCGTTTTCATACAAACACTTCAGTACTTCGATATGCCGATAGTCAATTATATTCCATTTCGGCTTGGAGATAAAATAACTCGTTCCCCATTGCTTTGGTAAAACTTAGTAAGCTACCTTCTACCGTGTTCGTAAACTTTTGTATGTTTTAAAGGCCTGCGAAAATTTCGGATGATCGCACAGTGAAAATAGTTTTTGATAGTCTATGTCAGTCTGTATTGTCATATTGTGTAGTTGATTGGGGAAGCGCGGGTGTAACCAACCTTTTGATAGCTGAGCGTGCCCAAAGAGCACTTCTTAAAGTAGCATATAAAAAAGCGGGAAAGTGCGAGTCAGAACCGCGAACAAAGGGTTCTGTGCTATAATATTAGATGGCGCTAGTTTCTTCACGTTTAAAAAAAACACGTTGTTTGTATGGAAACTTTCACTTTTTCAAATTTTTAGTATTTTTTGTTATAGCGGCAACAGAAATACATCATATGTGAAAATTTCAACTGTCTAGCTATCACGGTTTATGAAATATAGCCTGGTGACATACGGCCAGACAGAGAGATAGAGGGACGGACAGCGGAGTCTTAGTAATAGGGTCCCGTTGTTACCCTTTACTGTGTGCGGAACCCTGAAATCCGTATAAATACCCAAAAACCCAGCTCTAAAACGACACCCATTAACTTAACGTTAGGAAACATGACATTATTGCAGTAATCCTAAGATATAACAAAAATGTCCTTGATACCATTAACTCAGCTAGTAGGTCGCGACAAAATCTATGGTTAGTCCCCCATACCATAACTGCTTTCTCAATGCGTTCCTTTGCTTTTTGTGGACCTTTTTCATATATAAAGATAGACAAAGCTCTAAAAATTTTAACGTGCTCAAGATATTATTAAGATATTAACTTGGACCACTTCTCAACTGAAAATATCATCATACCTATAAATGAGACAGTTTCATATACAATATACACAGATCAGATACACACACAAACACTCATTCTCTCTATCTCTCTTTCGCCTTCTCTCTTACCACACACACACACACACACACACACACACACACACCACCACCACCATTTGTTTGGTATTTCGTTTGATTTTGTTTACTTTTTTTTCTGTTTTTATTAATTTATCATTGTTTTGTATGTTGTTATCTTTTTAAGCTTGGGGAAGTGACAAGCACCCTCAACACTAACGATAACGTACCATTGTAATATCTATGGTATTAATAAACAATAATTATTATTTATTATCTTCGGCATCATCGTCACTTACCGTCAGGTGTGATGATGCGAAGAGCTTACTAACTGTGGGGATAAAAAATAAAAGTACATAAAATACAAAAAGCTTAGTACTTTTGTCTCTTTAGATAAGTTCCGAAAATTTATTGCTTCTATCGAAAACCAATAATTTCTCCACTTCAAACGGGCACTATGGCATAAAGTAGATAAACCCTACCTCTGATACTTCGACCGCCCGACCGCCCGAACAATAAACAATGATTATTACTTATTATCTTCGGCATCATCGTCACTTACCGTCAGGTGTGATGTTGCGAAGAGCTTACCAATTGTGGCATAAAAAAGAGTACATAAAATACAAAAAGCGTAAAAGAGATAAGTTTCAAAAAAATATTTGTGCTTCTATCGAAAACCAATAACTTCTCCACTAAACGGGCACTAGGGCATAAAGTAGATAAAACCTGCCTCTAATAGTTCGACCGCCCTATTTTCAGATGGCGGAGCAATAAATTTCACTCCAACTCCGGTTTAATTCGACTTCCCATTACACACCGCCAGTTTTCATTAGCTCATGCTACTTTTAGTTGGGTACATTTCATTTAGTCTACTAACTGAAACGCGAATTATTGTAGCTCGACGCAAACAAATTTTTAACAACGTTTGTATAGCAAATTATCGTATGTTATAATTATCACGGAATGTGCAATTGTCGTAATCATTCGATATTAGATAATATTATTATTGATGATTAATATACAGGCCTAAGGAAATTGATGTAGGTGTAGAAACTGGCATTGTCCATTTTTGTTGTGGATAAAAATAGGCATCGAAGTTACCACCACGCAAGTGCTTATCCAATATAAAAGAATTGCTAGGTGAGATTTATTTAAAAAATAATAATTTAGTTATATAGTTATATTACACTACGTTTTAGGGTTCCGTGCTTCAAAAGGTAAAAACGGAACAATTATAGGATCACTAGTGTGTCTGTCCGTCCGTATGTCACAGCTAATTTGCTCCGAAACTACTGGACCGATGCAGTTCAAATTTAGTACACATTTGTAAATCGGTGACCCAAAGACGTATGTGTAACAAAAATAAAAAAACATGAAGGCCTTTTGGGGGTGGTAAATTTTAAAATAAAAAAAACTATGTTGTGTGTAAAATCGGTTTACGGACGATATTTTACGTGATAACGTGTCACAAGCCGAATGCTTGTGTGCTTTATGGCAATCCAGATGCACGTCGTCGTGACCAACTCGATTAGGTACAATCTAGTCGGCCGTGACAAGTGGCTATTGTGAACGCTCTCACACACACTTTAAAACGTATACAGATACGTGTTTTCCTCACAGAGAATCGACCGCATTGGAACACCTCTTGGAAGGTCCTGAAAGCCTAGTACTTTTAATCTATTGACACACACAGTTAAGTGATTTCTTTACAGAAAATCGACCGCATGGGAACACCTTTTGTAAGGTATTAGAAGCCTAGTACTTTTAATCCATTGACACACTTGTTTGACGGATCGTCCGTCCGGCCGTCCGTCCAAGTCCGAGTCCAAGTACAAGTACAACTCTCGCTTGCACACTCGGCTCAGGCGTAACGCGACAATGACGTCACACTGGCGTAACGTGATAACGATTTCACACTTTTTCTTGAATGCACTCCGTGTCATCAATTTATAAGACGTGACACAAATATATCAAATGATAACCACATTTTTCATAGTGTTTTTTTGAGAATCGACTATAGATTCCATTGATAAAGTTCTTTTTAAAAGCTTTTAACTAACTTGCAATGTATGTATGAATGTTTGCTCGGGTGAAATTTTGCAAGTTAAATTTGACCCACTTCTCGGTTTCTGATTAAGCTGAAATTTTGCATGCATATGTATATCGCGTGACAATGCAATATTAAAAGCTTGTACCTAAAAGTTTTTAGGTTTTTCGAAAATTATTTCAAAAGACTTCATAAAGGAGGAGGTTCTCAAATCGACTGTATGTTTTTCTGAGCAAACAAACCAGTTCATTAGCGAATGTTTGCCCTGGATGGGGATTGAATCCACGACCTTCAGCCCAGCAGGCCGGAGCGCTGCCGCTGGACCAACAGGTCAGTAAAATGAGTAATTCAGTATATGATAAGTAGTCCTCGGTTAAGGCGGTATTATTATAGCTTTTCGTTATTTTTGACATCAATTACTCCTCAACGATAGAAAACTCAAGGTTGAAAAAAAAACCCTTATTGTTGATGATGTTTCTTAAAGTAAAAAGCTATTAGAAACACGATTGAGCAGTTTTGGTACTATAGAAAAAAAACCACCGTTACACCGTTACTTTCAACTCTAGTAATGACTAATATTTTGAAGTATAAATTTAAAAAAAAAATAACAATATTTGTTATGATAATACAAAGTGAGTAATGTTAATATTTTTTATACTTTCATTGTAGTTTTTGATTGAAACGAAAAACCATTGAAACAGTGAAAAAGTGTGGTTATTTTCTTTACTCTTTACACGTAAAGAAAAAGACATAGACAACTGTTCCAATCAATACCTCGCCATAACGGGTTCTTAACCAAGATCTAACGAGAAATAAATACCTCAATAGATCCATCATGGATCTACTGAGAACGAACGTTTTCCTTACACTCCGTAGAGTTGTTATTAATAAATAATTGTTTGGGTTTTGTTCAAATTGTTAAGCCGTTTAACATGTCTTATAGACTGCTTGGGAAACTTCTAACATTGGGGTTCACTATTTGCCCTATAACTTTACTATCCTCCACCAACCCGGACCTTGCCCTAATGTGTTATTTAGTGCCGCGGAAGGATTGTCCTTTCCTAACCTAAAATAAAACATCTATACCAACAGCTAAGAGAGGCCCATGAACAACTCTCTACCTACCATGCCGAGCAGGAGTTCTCCCAGCGACACCGTTGATATGAAGTCATTTGAAAAAACACAAGATACATATATTTTAACGAGCAGTAGTCGCAAAATAAAGAAATATTTCAGACAAAAAAAATTATAGAAATAGTAAGAAAAAGATTATCTAATTATAGTTTACTAGCTGTCCCGGCGAACTTCGTACCGCATCACACTACACTACAGTATACTTCACTACACTACCGCTACACTACCAATTTACCAATACACTACCACTACATTACCAATACACTACCACTACCACTACGTATATTACAAATTGTAAGTCCTGTATTGTTTTTTTGGCTTGCAATAAAGTATATTTACTTACTTACTTACTTACTTACCACTATCACTACCACTACACTACCACTATCACTACCGTACCACTACCATTATCACTACCACTACCACTACTACAACACTACCACTACCACTAGTACCACCACCACTACCACTAGTACCACCACCACTACCACTACCACTACACTACCACTACCAATACTACTACCACTACACTACCATGACCACTACACTACCATTACCACTACTACTACCACTATACTGCCACTACATTACCACTACACTACCACTACCACTACACCACCATTACCACTATACTACCACTACACTACCATTACACTACCACTACCATTACCACTACCACTACACCACCACTACCAGTACCACTACACTACCACTATACTACTACTACTACTACTACACTACCACTACTACCACCACCACCACCACCACTACCACTACCACTACCACTACCACTACCACTACCACCACCACCACCACTACCACTACCACTACACTACACTTCTTTTTGTAGATATTGCAGGAGTTTTTAGGTAATTTTGTACACCTTGGGTTACATTTTTTAAGTTTTAGAAAGGATCACTAATTTTTTGAAAATTTAATATAGCCTATAGCATCCGCGGATAGTGTAGCTTCCCAACATTGAAAGAATTTTTCAAATCGGTCCAGTAGTTTCAGAGCCTATTCAAGACAAACAAACAATCAAATCTTTCCTCTTTTTAATATTAGTGTAGATTTCTTGATTCTTCACAAATTACATTGTTATTATTATTTTATGACTATCAGAAAGAGTGCAATTTGCACCTATTTTGAATAAATATATTGAATTGAATTGGCCTTCTCTAGTTTGGAAGGGTGGTGGGGACTTTAATGGATTGTTGAAGAGTTAAGGAATTAAGTTATATCGGGCTCAGTCTTCATCATCGATATTTTCTAGTGGCGAGCAACCAATATAAATAGTTGGTTGGAGTTTGGAGTGGCGTATGTTGTTCTGTCTATCAATTAAGAAAAGATTTATAATTTAAAAGCAGTGTGAGTTTCGAATGATTCCTCTTAATTGGTTTTCGTTATAATTTTTAAACGTCTAATTTTATGGCGTCGTTTGTTAATTAATAGAATAAATAATAATATTCATCATAATATTAGCCAAAAAGGATAGGATATACTGCTGGACAGAGGCTTCCTCAGGTATTTTGACGACGACTGGTTCTGCGCTGCCTGCACCCAGCGGCTCCCCGCGACCTTCACCAGATCATCGGTACAATAATAATAATAAAAACCTTAAAGATAATTATTATTCGTATAAGCCTTTTACAGATAACTGACGAATAATTAACCGCCTCCGTGGCGCAATGGTTAAGTCCATTAGCTTCACATCAAGAGGTAGCGGGTTCGATTCCTGGCGGAGTGTAACTTTGTAAGACTCGGTTTGTTTCTGTTTTTGTTCGGTGTTCTGGTTTGTTCTGTACTCTGAGGTTTCATATTGAATTTATTTGGGGTACTATCTGAACTTCCTTGATCTGAGAAAGAAGTAAGCTATTGAGTGTACTGTAAGATAACATGATATTACAACAGTTATACAGAATCATTCAACAAAATATGCATTTAAAATTTAAAACGACTTAAGTATAGTCAAAATAGTTTCACCTTAAAGTTAGTTTTGTGTTGTTATTGTATTGTAAATAAGTAAGAAAATGTAAAATAAACTACAAAAAACGAAGCCCATCTTTTTTTTAATTAAAAATTTGAGTGCGTTTGGCTGCACCTCACCTGATGGTAAGTGCCGATGTAGCCGAGGATGTAACACGCAAGCTCAAATAGTGCCTATACACTCTCGACTTGAAGATTCCTAAATTATACGAATCGGGGAATACAGACGCCGGTAGGGAATTCCACTCCTTGACCGTTCGCATAATGAACGAAGAAGCGAAACGCTTCGTGCGTAAAGGTGGAACATTAATGACAAAGGGGTTTACTCGTATCTCTCAGATAAACAGAAAAACAAATGATCATCGAATGAAGCTAAGTTAAACAGTTGCTATTTTTTGATTGCAGAGGTATGGCCAAAGATTAGGGAAATATTACTTGGTATGGCTCAAGACTGGGCTAAGGAGCACCGCGCATCGTATGTGGCACGGAGCGGCGGTACACAGGCGTCTGTCACGATTGTACCAAGGTATATAATATTAGTACTAACATACAGTATGGACACTCCCTGCCGCTTTTTAGTTTGCGAGCTCACCCCCTCGTCACCCAGATTGATACATATTGGTTACAGTTTGGTTGTCGACCGTATACGATTTCACCGCCATTTTGTTTGTTTCGTCAGTTTTTTGAAATATCATTTCTGGCCCGTTGTATGAAGTGTCCAGGGTGTGGTTGTACTGTGCCGCGCCGCGTTCGGTGTGTGGAGCATCTAAACTTTGACGAGGGAGGCATGTGTCCAGCAGTCGATGTCATTCGCCTGAAACAAGCTTATACACGTACTAACAAGCAATCTCATATTGTCACATATTTGTCATTGGAAATTTTGTAAAAAATTAGGAACATGCTCGGCCACCTAGGCTTACATTAGTATTTTTATTTTATTTATCATAGGGAATCAACAGCTCATGGTGCGGATGGGACAACCGCGTTATTGATCGAGGGATTATCAAAAGTTTCTTCGTACTGTCATGTAACTTCAAGCAAAGAGTAGCTGTGATGTAACAAAAACTGTTTTTTTCTCTCAAAAACGGCCGTAACGATTTTGATGAAACAGAACCTAGACCATTCAACACAACGCTAGCCCAGCTCTTATACTGGTACCAAACTCGCTACACGCGGGTCGCGGGGTAATGAACCATCTGTGCGCTAGGGATTTGGATGCTTGCAGCACAGATAAGAAAAAAATGAATACTTCTATGCTGTGGCTTGCAGTCAGTGGGCCGTTTATCGATTTCTAGAAGAAAGCACGAACACGTGCGCTGGCGTAAACTAGTTCCTTTCTAGATTTTGACTGTCTTATCTTACTGTGTTATCGATACGGGTGGAGAGCAACACTAGGCCTTTCCATAAGACCCGTAAGTGCGACAGGGTGTACCATACGTGGCGTCCTGCTCCCACATTTTATAGCTCTACAGGCAGGGACTGTTTGATACCAGTAAGGCCACTTTCCGCTGGAGGTGAGGTAAACACACACAGCACACATTTGTTCACTCACGCACACTTTTGCGAAAAATTATATGTCTACATGAGCGCACACTAACTCAAAAGCTGTAACACTTACACATAACAGAGTATACAAACTAAGCTGATACGAACAGTCTGTTTATGTACTTTGGCAGAAGGCATGCGTGCGCTTGCCAATCCCCGTGTTAAATGGTCTAAGACATTGTAACATGTTAACACTATTGTTTGACAAACCTTGTCCTGACAATTACGAATATAACAAGAAATACTAGAATGCCGTTCTTAAGTGATGTTCCTTCATACATGTGGTACATAATCGATTTTTCTAAATCTAAACTAATATTATGAAGAGAAAAGATTCGTATTTTTGTATGTTTGTAACGAATAAACTCTAAAACTACCGGAATGATTTCAAAAGTTTGTTTGTTTGTAAACTCTTTATTGATCTTTTGTTACAATACTTAAAAAAAAATATTATATAAAAAGTTATATTACCATTAGAATGTTACATTATCCCTGAGTAATAAAGGCTATATTTATTACTAGAAAAAATTAGGGATCTCTACTAAAACTTCAATAATGTAACCCAAGGTGTAAAAAAAATTGCCTTAAAATGCACAGATTAAAAATAATGTAGATATAGAGTTTCATATAACATTCATTAAAAAAGTGGGGTAATGCTTGTTCTACTATATGCGTAGCATCTTTACTTAAATTGGTGACCTCAAATAATATTTCAACACGTGATAGATCCTATCCTTCACTGTAATTGAGACAGGTGCATGTTGACGGTAAGTCTGCCAACGCGTGACTGTAAGCAAAACTCTGCTCCGTTGTAAAATGTCTTTCATCGCATGAGCTGCGGAAACTATAGATAATAACAAAAAAACATTTAACAATATTAAAGAACATATCAATATCTACAAAAAACTTCGCAACGCCATATGTCCAACTATTGTAGTTATGTCACTATAACTCCTTTTTTACATTTTAAAAGTTGATAGAAATGCCGACCAAAATCAGACAATGTTATTAATAATACCTTTGTATTAATCCTTATCCAAATATATCATTTTGTATTCAAGACTGTTTTAGTACTACAGGTACTTTTTTAATTATTTAAATCGGACATTCCATTCAAAAGATATCACGAATTTAAAAATATCAATCCAAACAAAATATAAACGCCGCCGCTGCGACGCCCGCCGCAAAATAATTAATTATTTAGTTTAAAGAATGTTTAGCTACTAAATGATAAAATATTATATTAATTGCATAAGCCTCTCCATTTTCTCTACAAGTACTCCGTCATCTTATCCACAATTCATTACCCGTACATTTCTATGACAAGCGCTGTATGACTACATTTTGGAACCATTCATTACGTGTACGTACGTCACATGACAGGACATTACCCAGATCTCTAATGTGCTGTGCAGCAGGGCCGTAGCTAGAAGGGACCGACCGCAGGGCCGGCTGACAGTTTTGCGCGCCCCAAAATAGCTTAGGGATTTTAATATTTTTCCCCGAGTAACCACATTATATACCACCACCCAACCCACACGATAATACAAACTTATGTGCCGCCGTAAAAGCCGAAGTTATTTTTAACACATATAATAGACATTATACATAATTACTATAATTTAAATTAGGTACAGGGTGTAACAACATTTATTTTCATCCGTCGCATAAGGGACGCGCTGAGTATAAAAAAAAAATAAAAAAAAAATAAAAATGTTTTATTTCAGACAATGAAGTCCATAGGTAAAAAGACTTAAGTATAAATTTGGTTAAAAAGTGGATAACGATTATTCATATATTTTTTCTATTTGTTGTTGCTCGCGTACTACCTGTCTCCTTTCTTTTCCTCCGAGCACTGGGTTGTCTGGTAGAAATCGTTCTCAGCGATAAGAACGCCTAAATTGTACGTCTCCTAGTTTTTAATTGAAATTTTGCATATGTAATTATTTATTTCGATGTACAATAAAGAGTTATTTGAGTTTGAAGTTTAGAGAAACAGGATCTGCCATAAACGTAAATCATATGGGACCGATTCCATTAGTATCAACACAAGAAAATCTGCATCGAGTTAGGGAGGCAGTTATCGACACAGAACAAGTAACAATAGTTATCGAGAATCCATGGCGTTCTGTCCGGAAGCATGCAGTGTCGTTGGGGATAAAAAATCAACAGTGTACAAAATTATGACCAACAAAATGAGTTTCCATCCTTATGAGATTAAATAAGGGTAAGATTTAAATGAAAGTGTAGTCACATACGAAAAACATGCGCTGTAAGAATCCTTACTCAATTTCCCATGATACATCGGCTTAGTATTTTTTTTAGTGTTGAGGCCCATTTTCATCTGGAAGGCTCTATGTAAATAAAAGAAACTGCAGATATTGGGCCCCAGATAACCCAACACAGAAGCATCAAAAACAGTAAAACAATTAAAAAATGACAGTATTGTGTGCCATTTCGGGATCTGGCATAATTGGGACGTATTTTTTTGAAAACTTTAATGGCAGCGGTAATTAATCACCGTAAATTCCGAACGTTGTGTCAACATGATTAAAACTTATTTTCGCCCTAGTGTGGGAAAAAGATATTCACGCTTTAACAGAAACACATGTTCCAGCAAGATGATGCTACCACTACAGCAATTATGACCGTGGCGAAGTATAGTATCTCATCTGTGACGGTGGTTCGAGAGTTTTTCCCCCAGATATTGATATCCCGGTTTGAAGACCTAACCTGGGCCCCCAGGTCACCGGATATTACTCCATGTGATTATTTCCTATGTGGCTACCTAAAATCAAGAGTTTAGACAAACCAGCCGCGAATAATCAGTGATTTCAAAAGAAATGTCAAATTTGAAATCGAAAACATTTCCTTGTAGCTCTGTAGGAAAGTTTTCGTCAACTTACAGACTCGTTTAAAGGACTGTATGAATGAATGGCAAGCATTTAGACGGCATCATCTTTAAAAAATAAATCCTGCATAATTCAGATTTTCATTCACACCAATAAAAATATTTTGTTGTTTTAAAAATACTTGTTTATTATTACTTTTGAAAGTTTAACTTGGACATACATTATCAAAAGTCTGATTTACTACGTGTATTCAATTTTAATTATCACTCCTTGTAAGCTTGCCAACTCTCCCAATTTAATCGGGATGTCCCGATACTAGGCCCCCTTGCCCCAGGTCCCGACCACAGTACCTACTAGCAGGACTCTAATTGCCCAATTTTTAACATCTCCATTTTTTAGTTTTACGAATTCCGTCAGTTCTGCTATTGTTATTTGCAAATTACCGCAAAGTATTTATCTCGACGCCTGCGAGGGGCAAATCAAGGCGCGTATTTGTTTTGTCGTCACGTCAGTCAGTATTATTTGTTTCTTACATAAGATTTCTTAATATATATGATAAATGTTTGGCTGTAGTGCTAATGAGTCATAATGTGACAGTAAAAAAACCGGAAGAATAATAATTGAAAACGCTAAACACGTTAAAAAACCGACTTCCATCGCAACAAATTAGTACATTTTTGCATTATTATTTTTGGTTTTTGTTAATTTTCTACTAAAGTACTACACCGATTTTGATAAAATTTATATGGGACCACTAAGCAGCGGGAAGCACTAGCTTTCAAATAAAAAAATAATCATAAAAATCGGTTCACCCAGTCAAAAGTTCTGAGGTAACAAACATAAAAAAAAACATACAGACCAATTGAGAACCTCCTCCTTTTTGGAAGTCGCTTGAAAAGGCAAAGCGTATGCGTGTTTACAAAGTGGAGTGGGATGAAGGAAACAGATTAAAGCCGGAACATGCTTAATCCGAATTGCAAAAGGGTTAAGTTTAGTGAAACATGTTCTAAATTTTACGATACATATTTTTGTTATTGTACAATAAAGCATATTTGATCGATTGATTACTTAAGTAATTAAAATTAAAAATCTTTTTAAATGCGCCAAATCCCAAAATAAATATTTATTTTAGAACAAAAATTAAACGTATATTGTCCGTGTGTGTTGCTTAAATTTCCAAGGTGAAATTTCTACCTTTTGTTTATTAATATGATTAAAAATATTTTTTGAGTAGCCCCAATTTTATTTTGCCCATATCGATTTATTCCCCATTGAATCCCGAAATATTAATTAGGTGAGTTGAGTTGACAACCCTGCTTGTGGGGTAGAAATGGGAACGCACGGCCCAAACCCCTTCATCGAGGTACTTTAAATTTTGCATAAGGGTCCTAATCATTGTCATCAACAAATCAGCCGAAAGACGTCTACTGCTGGTCAAAAGCCTTCCCCCAAAGATTTCCTCGACGGCCAGTCCTACGCTGCCCGCATCCAGCGGCTTCCCGCCACTTTCACCAGATCGTCGGTCCACCGCGTGGGAGGCTGAATGAAGTATGGAAACGCATGGGCCAAACCTCTTCATCTAGGAACTTTAAATTTTGCATACGGGTTTCTTATATAACGCAGAAATCCACCAAGGAAGGGCTTCAAAAAAATACCCCCTAAACGGATTAAAGTGGGGGTTGAAGTTTTTATGGAAAAGTCTGATTTTCTGAGTGATTTAACTTGAAACTTAGCATAAATAATCTTTTAAATAAATTGTGATATTCTTTTACTTTACTGATAATCCTATTAGGAGTATTTTTCTCCTCCGGAGGACTCGGGGGAGGGAGGTAAGAGAATGCTCACTCCATGCATACCAGTACAGCCGGCTACACTAGTAACGTGGGACTCACAGTTATTCTGTGCCTACCCACTAAACTCCTCCTTGTAGCCTTGGTCACGACGACCTTAAAGGTTTTCACCGGAGCGACCCCACCCTGTTGCGAAACATTTTTATAGGAAAGCACAGGCTAAACTCCTGGGTCTAGAAAGTTGAAATTTTACGCCAGGGTTCTGTACATAACGCAATAATCTGGTTTTACGAAATTGATTCTCTAAATAAGGGATTAAAGTTAGGGTAGAAGGGTTCTGTATATAACGTAAAAATCTACTAAGAATGGGTTTTATGAAATTGACCCCTAAATAAGGGATTAAAGTTAGGGTTGAAGTTTGTAGGTTTGGGAAGTCAGATATTTTTGCGTGTACTCACTCGTGCCAACTTGAAACAAATACTCTTTGAAACAAACAAAGAAAATAGCATTTATGATATTTAAAAAATCACCCCAGTTATTAAACTCGACCAAAGTAGGGTGGGGTAAATTAAACTAGAGTCGGAGTGTCAAAATTTTAAATGTGAATATCTTAGAAATCTTTATCTTATCTAATCTTAATCTTAGAAATATACTTATCGTAGACCCTTCGTGTTTGGACTCATAGAAGGGCTTGATCAGATCTAGGTGCAAGAAGAGTCCAAACTTGACATACGAATATCTCGAAAATTTTAATCGCAAACCCCTTGTGGTTGGGCTTATAATAAAGGACATGCCCAAATGTAGGTATTGGCGTTATTTTAATATTTTTTTCCAAACTTGGACTTATTTGAAAGGGCTTGATGCGTGCTATTAGTTAGTCAAAAAAAGAGCAACATAGTGGTACAAGTTGTAAAGTGTGCTCCGACCAGCATCAAAAATTGGTATCAGAAGGTTTCGGTCGGAGCCCGGTGTCGATTTTCTGTGACCGTTTTTCAAAATGGCTGCCTTACAAAATTGCTTAAATATCACACACTTTGATTCAGAAAGTGTTAATACAACCTTTGTATTGTAATCTTATTAAAACACACTTTCTCGCTCATTTACTTTCTCTTTCTCACTTACTTTGTCTTCCTCCCTTACCACTCACCAACAACCTCACGCCTTTAAATCCCCTCACTCTCTTCCCGTCTTTCCCGCTCACACTTAACCATGCTCCCTCTCAGTCTCCCCGCTTCCCTTTCCCTCCACTGTTTTATTTAGATTCATACTTCATGGACGATCTTATCGATTTCTTTCATATTAATATACCCCATCTGCTTCAGGTAAGTATCACATATCGATCGAGTCATCATATCAGCTCATATGTCCCCACTAAGCGGCACTAGCCTACCATGAATTAGGGCGATCGGGCCGAACACTTGGGCCCAGTGCAGGTTAATCGACTTCACCAAAAACATTTAAGTTTCTTTGCAGGCGTGTGCAGGTTTCCTCACGATGTTTTCCTTCACTGTAAGAGCGTCGGATACACGTACATATGAAAACGAAATTCAAAAACACTGGTATGTGGCTGGATTTGAACCACGACCTCCCGGACGGGAGGTAGCAGGCCCAGCCGTTTCGCCACCGATGCTCGCATTTATCGAGTAGGTAGTAAAAATTGTCTTCAATTTAAATCTCCAAAGACAATCGCAAAAATGATGTCCACGCGGGCGAAGCCGCGGGCAAAATCTAGTATAAATACATACGTATATTTACAATTTCCATTAATTCTTATACCTAACTACTACATAACCATTATTAAAGTAACTAGTATTTACCCCGGCCTGCTCCTGACTCTGCATTCCGACTAATTCTCCTTTGTGCGATTTACTTACTGTATCCTACATTTTTATTAGTATCTACGTAAGATATTTTCCACTCTATGTCTACCACTGCTACGTCAAAAACACCTATATTTTGTGTGCGTTTTTTAAAAAAAAGGTAGCAGGGCTCAAAATAATAATCTTACCCTGGACGCTCATGAGCCTAGCTCCGGCACTGCACTATTTTGCAGTGACGCTGGTAAGCGCAGTGCCATTCCTGGCTCGCGAGATTTATCGCCCCCGACCGCCCCGTGCGGTGCGACCCTTCCCGAAAACGTCTTGCATTCTTCTTGATTGGAGAATGGGCAAAAGCCAAAATGTCACAAATAGGGTTCTTAGATAACTTTTGAAATTCGAAGTCGAGCTGCAACTTGTTAAATAGAGATGGTGACTGCTAGTCGTTTGTTATTTTTATCACCTGTCAAAAATGATATTTTGTTCTAAAATAGTAGTTTATGTAACTGTTATGTAATGACAGCAATGACCTAATTGCAACAGTTGCATACATTATTTTATCTACATACATATTATAACTACTCCAAGATAAGCCGTAGGGAAATGACCAGCATTATGATAACCAATTTTACTATGAGAACTTTCTTGTCTGTGGTAGTAGGTAAAATCTGTACTTTAATGTTATTACAGTATCGATTTTTGTATCGTTATGAGTTTCAATTTGGAACAGCTCATATATTGGTCATAATGCTGGTCATTGTCTACGGATTTTGAACGCATTTTAGAGGACTTATGATATGAGTGTAGATAAAAGTTTAAAATACATGGAAGTGACATTATAGGTTTTCACCATCATTTTGTGCTTTTAAGCAATTAATTTTGTGTTTGAAGACTTGATGGAAAATAATTGACAACGACTTTATTCACAAAATTGCTGCGATAAACCGACAACGTGTTTTCCAGTGATTGATACACATTTAACAGTCCATGTCTTGGAAAGTACTGAACCGATTTTGAAGAAACTTCCAATGTTCTATAATTTGAAAGATACGTAATTATTATTATTATTATCTTTATTTGTCAGACAACATGCTCCATTTTTGTTAGTAACACAAACGTCTTATTACACTAATGTTAGTAGAACACAGAATAAAATAATACAGTAACAGAGAATAAAAGTTAAAAAACCCTTCCACACCGCCCATGCGCTTACCAGTTACAGGAAGCATAGGGCCCCTGTCTGACTAGTACTCGCATGAAGTGCGAAAAGAGTTGGGAATCATACCTGTCAGCTATCCCCTTCAGGATGCTGTTGGGGCTGGCACGCAGCCTGCTCAGCAAAGAGGCTGTACGCTTACGCAGAATGGCATGAAAGCCATCAACATTCGCTTGCGTAAACATGCCAAAAGCACTGTAATATCGTGGCAGCCCCAACAGCATCCTGAAACCATTATTATATTGGACACGTAGGACATTGAGCGACTTCAGCGTACAATTGGTCCACAGGCTGCAAGTATAGAAGGACTGGCAGTACGCTCGAAACAGCGTTATTTTTACGTCCGTACTACACCGAGCGAACCTGCGCACCAACATATTGCATCTAATCGCCAATGCCCTACGTTCCCTCTCTATATCTACATTGTCTTTAAGGCCGTCCGTCACGTGGTGTCCCAGATATTTAAACTGTGTTACCCTATTTAAAGGCACCCCATTCAAGCAAATAGGAGGCACAGTAGTTGGACACTTGGCGCCGGCCTTAAAGACCATGTATTCCGATTTTTTTACATTATAGATAAGGCCGTGTTCAGAGGCATAGATCTCACAAGTTTGGAGAAGTTCTCTGAGAGCCCCCACCGCCGGCGCCAGCAGCACAATGTCATCTGCATAGCTGATGTTATTTGTACAAATATCATCAATATAGCATCCGACATGCCTACTGCTGAGACCAACGATGAGGTCGTTTATGTACACGCTGAAGAGCAAGGGTGAGCTTAAACCTCCCGCCTCACCCCGCACTCCAACCTGTACTCATCAGAGAACGTATCTCCCCATCGTACCTGGTTCACTTGGCTGTTGTACCAATACTGAAAAACTCGTATCAAATCGGTGGGCACTCCTGCAGTCCTCAACTTGGTCCACAGCTTATCATAGGACACAAGATCGAAGGCCTTTAATAAGATAAGGAAGGCTGCGTACACTGGCGGCAGCCTCCTGGTGTAGTACTGGACCGTGTGCTTAAGGCTCAGAATCGCTGACTCAGTTGAAAGCCCGGGTCGAAACCCGAACTGCGAATGTTAATGAAGTTAAAAAAAAGTTATTGCATTTTTTTTCTAGTATCTGAGAACTACGTGGACAAACAAACACTTATGAAATGTGGCACACCTGTTTAGAAGCTAGTTATAGTATCGGCCAGTAGGTAAAAAGCTGGCACTGCAGTTGCTACCCAACATTGCGCAAGCCACTAAAGTAACTAGGCGCCCTGTCAGCATTTCAAGTATTCCACAGGATGCAACCCGATCTAACTGTTTACCGGATTAATGTATTGTTATAATTACCATTGTTTAATTAATTCATTCCATATCTAGCATCGAGCTGAATTAGACTAAGCTTTACTTGTAACTCTTTACTTTTAAATTAAATTAGTTTAAAGTCATTTTGGTTTTTTTTGGGTCCTCCGGTTGTAGCTATCGTAATTGGCGCAGTCGGTAGGATACTCAAAAAAAGCTAGGGCCGCGTTCTCACATAGAATTGTGGACCCTACTATCGCGCGTCGTTAAAAAGATCATCGGCGGCGTTCGAGTATCCTGAATACGAACCTGGCTACCGACTGGAGGAGACATCAAGACATAGATCCCGCAGAGAGACCAACATGAAATACATGTAAGTCAAGTACATATGAATTGCCCTTGTGTTGCTTGTCCCTAAATATATTTTATTTCCTGTGTGATTACCTGGCCCCAAGATTTTCCATCCAAGGAAATCCTGTTCCGAAAGCCCTGCTCCGGGTAGGCAATCGCGTAGGGAACGTTTAGATTGTCATAGAAACTTAGATTTTAACTTAGATATAATATTAGAGGAATCAGTAATGGACCCAGAAACCATTTACAAGGTCCTGAGACCTCTTCCCGAATTTGACGGGAACCCTAATATCTTACCTAGATTTATAGACCTTTGCGATCAGTTATGCGCACGTTATATAAAAACGGATCCCGGGAGTGAGCTATCAAACCTGTGCCTAATAAATGGTATCTTAAATAAGATAACTGGATCCGCCGCGCGTACCATAAACTCTAACGGTATCTCACAGAATTGGATTGGCATCAGAAACGCTTTGGTAAATAATTTTGCAGATCAAAGAGATGAGACAGCTCTTTATAATGACCTCTCTCTTGCTACCCAAGGTAATCGCACCCCACAGGAGTTCTATGATCACTGCCAAAATTTGTTTAGTACTATCATGACGTACGTAGGCCTTCACGAGACCATTCAGACCACCATTGAAGCCAAACGAGACCTGTATAAGAAGCTAGCTAAACAAGCATTTGTTCGAGGTCTAAAGGAGCCCCTGGGCTCTCGAATCAGGTGTATGCGTCCTGATAGTATAGAAAAAGCGTTAGAATTTGTGCAAGAGGAATTAAATGTGATGTACTTACAGAATCGTAGTGACTTCCCAAAAATGCAAACTCCAAGGTCTATTTTTGCCTCGCACATGGCTATGCCAGCGCAGAGATCATTTGTTCCTCATGCACCTGTTCAGCATTTACAGCAGTCATTTATGTCACCCATGCCACGTGGAAACCAGCAGGCTAATACTATGGCAACGCCACCTATGCCACCTCAGCAGCCATGGAGACCCCCAGTGAACCAGTTTCCCCAAGGTCCAACTCGTACTCAACAGGCATTCCGCGCGTTACCTCCCAATTACAACCCCCAAAGTAACCTCTTTAGATTACCACCTAAAAACCAGTTCCAAAACGTAGGCCCCAAGCCCATGAGTGGAGTAAGCCACTACGTAACGAAGGCTTTACCACCAACCGGTTTCCCTGGACATAAGTGGTCGAAACCAAGTAACCCAACACCTTCCAACTATTTCAAACCCCGCGAGATGAATCTCAATGAGTGTCTAGGTTATGATGGTTACTATTATCCTGAGTACAGCCCTGAAACTGACATGTATAACTACCAACTAGGTGACATTAATTTCACAGACATGACTCAGACATATGACTACGATGAGACCCAATACTACCCAGACTGTAGTAACGTGATTGACGTCCCCTACAACAATGACCATGATGATGAACAGCCGCAACCTTCCACCAATAGCTCTGAAGAAAATTTTCAGAAGGCTCCGTATTCAAGAAAGTCAAGATAGAAGTAAATCTTCAAACGCAGAGGCAGTTGCCTTATATCCAAATATCGGACCCCCCAATAAAGCTACTTATCGATACAGGTGCCAACCAGTCATTTATTGACCCTCAAATTGTCGAAAATTTTTTTTCGCATGTCCCCCTTAACTACGACCCTTTTGAAGTCACCAACGTACATGCCACCTCCCGGAATGACTATTCTATCACTGTACCATCATTTGCAGAATTTCAAGACCCCAACGATATAAAATTATTCGTTTACAAATTCCATAATTATTTTGACGGCCTTATAGGCCTTGACCTGCTAGAAAAATGGGAAGCGAAGATTGATCTCAAGGACAAATTACTCGTTACTCGCTCTGCGACTAATCCTATACAAATGTATAACTCTTGTAACGTTAACCTTTACGAAACTGTTATCCCAGCCAACACAAGCAAATTAGTGAGGCTGCCCATCAACTTCCAAGACGGAGACGCTTTCATCCCTGAACAATCTATATCAAATTGTGTTATCCATGACTGTCTAACATCTGTAAATAATAATCGTGGAGTACTAGAAATTACAAATCCATCGCCACACGACGTCATTTTTTCAATGGACCGTCCCATAGTAGCCGAGTTGTATAACGAGTGCACGCGCACCGAACAAGTACCGCCGCGTGTTAGAGAAGTTTTATCACGATTGCGTATGGACCATCTTAACGCTGAAGAACGTGCTAACTTAGAAAGTTTGTGCTCGCAATACGCTGACATCTTTTACCTTGAAGGTGAAGCACTAACTTTTACCAATAAAATTAAACACAATATAAGAACGACAGACGAAATTCCGGTGTATACTAAAAGCTACCGTTATCCATACGTACACAGAAACGAAGTTAAGGATCAAATTGGAAAAATGTTAGATCAAGGTATTATCCGCCCCTCTGACTCCGCCTGGAGCTCTCCCATCTGGATTGTGCCCAAAAAGTCGGATGCTTCTGGAAAAATTAAGTGGCGTCTAGTAGTTGACTTCAGGAAGGTTAATGATAAGACAATAGACGACAAATATCCCATTCCCAACATAGCAGACGTGTTAGATAAACTCGGAAACTGTCAGTACTTTACAACCCTTGACTTAGCTAGTGGATTTTACCAGGTAGAAATGAACCCTGATGATATTCCCAAGACAGCTTTCAATGTCGAGCACGGGCACTTTGAATTTCTACGAATGCCCATGGGATTAAAAAATTCTCCATCCACTTTTCAACGTGTGATGGACAATGTCCTGAAAGACCTTCAAAACAGAATATGTCTCGTCTATCTGGACGATATCATTGTCTTTAGCACCTCCTTACAGGAACATATGCAAAACCTGGAAAAGGTCTTCCAAAGACTACGAGAATCCAATTTCAAAATACAGATGGACAAATCCGAATTTTTAAAGCTGGAAACCGCTTATTTAGGCCATATTATCACTAAAGACGGCATCAAGCCCAACCCAGACAAGATTATTGCTATACAAAAATATCCAATACCTAGAACCCAGAAAGAAATAAAAAGATTCTTAGGCCTTGTAGGGTATTATAGAAAATTTATTCCTGACCTAGCCCGAATCACTAAACCCCTAACCAAATGCTTAAAGAAAAATGGAAAAGTTATACTAGACAAAGACTATGTTAGCTGTTTTGAAAAATGCAAAACCCTCTTGACTAACGACCCTATATTACAGTATCCAGACTTTAGTAAAGACTTCTTGTTAACAACAGACGCTTCTAACGTGGCCATTGGAGCCATTCTTTCCCAGGGCCCCGTTGGGTCAGATAAACCCGTGAGCTATGCATCCCGAACACTTAATGAGAGCGAACTAAATTACAGCACCATAGAGAAAGAGCTGCTTGCTATGGTATGGGCCACTAAGTATTTTAGACCCTATCTCTTTGGCCGCAAATTCAAAATTCTAACTGATCATAAACCCCTACAGTGGGTAATGAGTATGAAAGAGGAAAACACCCGATTTACAAGATTTAAGCTAAAGCTCTCTGAGTATGATTTTGAAGTAATCTATAAAGCAGGAAAAACTAATTTAAATGCAGATGCCCTTTCCCGCGTAGAAATCCATCACGAAGAGATAAGTTCAATAGTTGCGAATGCATCGCAGAGATCACCATCGATTATCTCTATAGGATCATCATCACAAAAGCCACCATCAGTGCTCACCCTTGGTTCATCTACAGAAACAGCTCACACAAGCCATGAAAATCCAATCCTCAATGTCCCTATCGTAGACGACCCATTAAATAAATTCCATCGACAGATTCACATGACAGTAGTAGGCGACATTAAAAAGAAGACTAAGATGACCAAACCGTTTGACACGCATACGCGAGTCTCAGTGCAGGTTAGAATGTCTTACATAGAAGATGACGTAGTAGCTGTCATTAAAGAGTATGTAAATCCCAAAGTTAAAACAGCACTATTAATAGAACCAGCCCTCTCTATGTATGACGTGATCCCCATCATCCAGGAAAAATTCAGAAGTTCAGCCATGAACCTAGTGTTAGCCAAGAAAGAGCTAGAAAATGTTAGTGAGTACCTTAGGCAACAAGAATTGATTAAAAACTATCACGATGGCAAGACCAATCATCGTGGCATCAACGAGTGCTTCATGGCTCTATCCCAAAAATACTACTGGCCTAAAATGAAGGACCAAATTACTAAGTACATCAATGACTGCACCATCTGCGGTCGAGCCAAATATGATAGAAACCCCATTAAACAAAAGTTCAATCTGGTACCACCAGCAAGCAAACCCTTCGAAATCGCTCATGTAGACCTATTTACAGTAGAGACAGAAAAATACTTGACTATCATTGACGTCTTTTCCAAGTACGCGCAAGCTTACCACCTCCGTGATAGTACAGCTCTGAGTGTTATAAACAGTCTGGTGCACTTCAGTACCCACCATGGGTTCCCTCTTACACTGATATCAGACAATGGACCTGAGTTCACGAACCAGCTGTTCACTGAGTTTACTCAGTTACATAAAATCATCCATCACAAGACACTGCCCCATGCCCCCAATGGTAATGGTAACATAGAAAGGTTCCACTCAACAATCTTGGAGCATCTGCGTATCCTAAAATTAAAACACAAAAATAAGCCTGCCATAAACCTGATGCCCTATGCTGTCCTAGCATATAACAGCTCCATTCACAGTTTCACAAATTGCAGACCATATGACATAATCAACGGACACTTTGACCCTAGAGACCCCGTAGATATTGACCTTACTAGACATCTTCTTCAACAATACATACTACACCACCGTGAGCAAATGAAAACCGTATACGAACTGATAAATGAAACCTCACTGACCAATCGCGCTGCTCTCATAGATAACCGAAATGTAGATCGCGAGTCTGAAGTCGAATACCAGCCCCAACAACAGGTGTTTGTTAAAAACCCTTCTGCTAGTCGTCAAAAACTTGCAGCTCGCTACACCCACGATACTGTTCTGGCAGACTTACCTATCCATATCTACACCTCAAAAAAACGCAACCCTGTAGCTAAATCCCGACTAAAACGAGTACCAAAATCAGCCCAATTGTTACAGGATACTGTCAATGCTAACTGCTCTCGTGACAGCGGAAATGCAGGAGATAAAACTTGAAAGCTTGGACGACGGACCTGGACTGCTACCTTTCAAACTTGGTACTGCTAGACTGACTAGACACTATCATACATTTCTGCAGTATATCGAACTAGAAAACATTGAAGAAAAAGTAATAACCTTACAGACCCAGCTCTTTAAATTTAAAGACCGACTTGACAATAATACTTATGCTTTGTATGAACTCCAAATAGATTACTTGTCCCATAAACTAGATAAGATTTTAGAACATTTAAGAGGCTTAGAACCTAACCGTAAGAAAAGAGGTCTTATAAATGGATTAGGCTCTGTGATAAAAAGCATAACCGGTAATCTCGATTATTTAGATGCAGCTAAGTACGATGATGCTATTAAAATTCTAGAGGGTAACCAAGCAAAAATTTCAGACGAATTTAACAACCATGTTAGCATAAGTAAAGAATGGATGGCACACCATACCAATATAATAGATCAAATAGTAGAAAATCAGAAAAAGATAAAAGGCACTCTAAAATTACTTTTAGATAAAGAAATTTACAGAGACTATAGTCTGATTAAATTTGCTAAGTTTGCACAACTCCTTACTATACTAACAGAGAATACAGATGATATACTGACAGAAATATTAAGAATAGAGAATATACTAGCCTTTGTGCGTACCTATAGCACACACCATTCAATGCTAAAAGTAGATGTGTTAAGAAAAATGTTTAAAAAAGTAAGATTAATTTACGGTAAGGAATATGTTATAGATCTAGACCTAAGGGAATATTACGATATAATTAAACCAGGCTACTATTTTTCGGACAGACGCATAGTTATAACTTTTAAAATTCCGATAATAACTAAGGAACACTTTGATTTATACAGATTGTCTATCCTTCCTAATAAATTTAACCAATCCATTATCCCTCCTTATCCCATCATAGCAACTAACAGGAACACATTCATGTACATAGAGACAGAATGTCCGAAGCTAAGTAACGGTTATCTCTGCGAAGAAAAGTTGAACAGCCAAATCCGGACTCAAGCTGATTGCATCCATAACCTCATCACCAACCATGCTCTAGATACTACCTGTAAGATGACTACAATCACCCTGACCAAGGAAGCTGTAGAAAAACTGGACGAGAGACACTATGCTGTATCTTTCCCACATCCTACTAAAATTCACACTGAATGCGGACGAGAAGATTCTAACATGGTACATGGAAGTTTCTTAGTTACAGTACCCCCAAACTGTCTGCTACGAACAGAAGAGTTTACGATCAGCAACTCCAACGACCAGATAGAAGGCCAACCATTGAAGATCATGAAGATCTCTCTCGATAATATGAAGCAGAGTTTCCAACCACTGCCTGAGATCAAATTGAACTCTATAAACTTAAAAGGACTACACAGCGCGCAAAACAAGGCAATGTTACAACCTACCTTACACATAGACAAGGCGTCCTCTGCAGCTATCTATCATACTACAATACCAATCTACAGCATGCTATTCGGTGCAACTGTACTTATTATAGTAATAATAACCAATCGTCGTTATGGAGCTATCCTATGTAGAAGCAAGTATGGAACTTCAGAGCCTGCTGCTGCTGCTGCTGTGAAACCTGCCAAATTAGAGCCAGCTGCTGCAAACCCTGAAAATTTGGAAAATCAGCCAAGATTTCCAGCAACATTTTCTCTCAATGTTCTAAAATAGTTGCTGTTCTAAGGGCGGAGGAGTTATAGTATCGGCCAGTAGGTAAAAAGCTGGCACTGCAGTTGCTACCCAACATTGCGCAAGCCACTAAAGTAACTAGGCGCCCTGTCAGCATTTCAAGTATTCCACAGGATGCAACCCGATCTAACTGTTTACCGGATTAATGTATTGTTATAATTACCATTGTTTAATTAATTCATTCCATATCTAGCATCGAGCTGAATTAGACTAAGCTTTACTTGTAACTCTTTACTTTTAAATTAAATTAGTTTAAAGTCATTTTGGTTTTTTTTGGGTCCTCCGGTTGTAGCTATCGTAATTAGCTCACTTACACTAACAACAAAAATTGTGCAATTCCAACAATTTAGTGATCCATGCTTGATCCATAGTTTATATTTAATAATTTTTTGACGCAGTCATCATCCAAATTAAACAAAATATTTTTATGATGGCACACATTTAGGCATAGCCTACACCCATCGTCTGATATATATATATATATATGATACATTTTGCGTGCATTTAGCAAAGTTTTTTTAACCCACATTTGATAAGCCCTTGGAATCATCTCACGATAGATGCCGAAAGATGGACCTATCCATATTCCCCAACGCAACGGGGAACTGGCTATAAATTTTTCTTTGTATTCTAGCTATTTTGTAGATTATGACATCAGTCTAATTACAGTATCGTGTAAAAACGCTAAACACGTTAAAAACAGACTTTCATTGCAACAACTTAGTATATTTTTGCATTCTTATTTTTGGTTTTTGTTAATTTTCTAATAAATCAATACACCGATTTTGATAAAATTTATATGGGACCACACGGGAAGCCCTAGCTTTCAAATAAAAAAAAGAATCATTAAAATCGGTTCACCCAGTCAAAAGTTCAAACATACATAAAAAAACAAAAAAAAACATACAGTCAAATTGAGAATCTCGTTCTTTTTGGAAATTGGTTGAAAAGAAAGTTAAATTTTCCATGGGTCACTTCAAAAACTTTCGAATTCGCTCTGTCGTCACCCATACAAAACTGACTTGCTATTCAATCGGTTTTCTTTCATGGATAGATCCAATAGATTTAAGTCGAACCCCATTGGCATCCACCCCTCGCGACCCCGCAAGAAACATTAAATTACGAAGTTAGAAAAAGGAAAAATCTTATCGGCCTATCTCCGGACTCCGGTCCTACGACGACGAGCGTCCAATAGCACATCCCCAGGAGTTCGTTTTAAGACGACAGACTTGATTGCGTATTTCCTGTGGCCCAGATGGCTACCTGAGCCATTCTATCTGAGTGCTAGTTATCTTTTGAGTAATAGATTGATAAAATTGAATGGTGATTTTGATTCTAGACAATTTGTTAGAAGAAAAATCTATTCGCTCATTTACGAGCTTTTCTACCAATATTTTGTTTGTTTGAGGCATGGTCTTTTCGATACTTTTGACGCCATAAAAACTATTTTACTACTTCCTGAATCCTGATATTGCGTCGGTGGCGCAACGGCAAGGGCGCTACCTCCTATCCGGGAGGTCACGGTTCGAGTCCTGCCACGTACCAATGTATTTTTTGAATTTCGATCTCATATGTACGTTTATCCGACGCTCTTACGGTGAAGGAAAACATAGTGAGGAAACCTGCACATATCTGCGAAGAAACTCGAAGGTTGTGTGTGAAGTTGACCAACCCGCACTGGACCCGCGTGGTCGACTAAGGCCCGATCGCCCTAATTCAGGGTAGGATCGAGCCCCTCGGTGGGACGTATAATGAGCTGATGTGATGACTTTCTGAATAGCTTTACCTAGAAGGTACATTGTATTATAGGTAGAATAACGAAAACTAAAGTAAGTATAGAGGGGTAACAAAACTGGTGCACGAGTATAGTTAAATGGGATTTCTACTCACCATTATTGAACAGCTTTTCTCAAGGGACCCGTCCTGACCGGTGAAGTTGTAAACGCCCCCACGACCAACAACAAGTTTATCCTTTCGAAAAAAAAATTAAGAGACCCATAGTCGATTCACAAAAAACTTTTCGAGCTTTTCATACAAATATTAGCCGATTTATAACACTTTAATTAAACTTTCACGATTATTCATACTGACAAATTGAAAACGAGGCTTGACGTGATTTTTATATAATTGATGTTGTTTTTTATTAGCCGATTGACCAATGAAACGACGGTGGCTCAACCGGTAACGACTCAGTCCTCCTAACCAAAGGTGCCGGGTTCAAATCCGGACGGCCAATGTACCAATGAGTTTTTCGAAACTTACGTACATATAATCACCGATTACTTTAACGGTGAAGGAAAACATCGTGAGGAAATCTGCACACACCTGCGAAGAAACTCGAAGGTTGTGTGTGAAGTCGACCAACCCGCACTAGGCCCGCGTACTCGATTTAGGCCCGATCCCCCTAATTTAGGGTAGGCTCGAGCCCCTCGGTGGGGACGTATATGAGCTGATATGATGACCGATGAAATGCATATCTGTATGAGGTCCAAAATTGCTTTTTTTGAAAATTGACTAGGTAAGGGTTGTTTGGGATAAGTTTTTCATTCAGTAGATAATTATGATGAGCAGAATCTTCAGTTATCGGGCCCTAACATCCTCAATTAAAATGCGAGTACATTCTGTACAACAAGTAAATAGATCAAAATACCCTCGCAAATGTTGGAACACAAGTTAACATGGTTATTATAACACTCCAAGGCTTTAATTTTTCAGAATTTAAACACAAACCTGCACAGGCGTTGCGGATTTAACGGTTGTCTGTGCAGCGTATATGAAGTCATGAAAATGTCATAAATGTTGTGTGCTCGCATCAAAATGTCCGAGTAGCATAGTGCCCCATTCTGACAAAATATGTGGTTGAGAAGGTAACGAAGATTGGAGTCTATTTTTTTATTCACAATTCAATCCCCCGGCTAAATTCCACCGTCGATCAACAAGACGCAGGGAGGGGTTGCACCCCTGTATTGTTGATGTTCCACCTTTTCGAATGAATCGTTGCGTACAGCGCAAGAGTGGAACTCCTTGCCTGCGTAATTTTTCCCGATTCCTATAATTTGGGGATCTTCGAGGCAAGAGTGAATAGGCATTATTTGAATTTGCGTGTACCATCCTCGACTGCATCATCACTTACCATCAGATGATTTGCAGTCAAACGCACTCAAATTTTTAATAAAAAAAAACCCATGGCATCATTTCTCCTGATGGTGAGTGAAGATAATGCCGAAGATGGAAGCGGGCTTACCAAGATTCCTCAACGCAATGGGGATCTGGCTATCTTATTTTTCAAGCCAGAACACATCAATGCTCTTAACACTGATGCTTGGCGGCAAGATTTAGATAAGATGGTGGTAGCTAGCCAGGTGGGCTTAGAAAATGCCCTGCCACCAATCAAACAGAGTCTTAAAAAGTTAGACTCCACCGGGAATTGAACCCGCGACCTTCTAATCTGAAGCTCATTAGCTTAACCTTAGCCTTAACCATTATGCTAAGGAGGTGATTAAAAGATACTATACTCGAAGTCGTTGACAAATATGTATACTTGGGACAGTCACGTTAGGTAGGTTCAACTTCGTAAAAGAGGCTAGGCAACGTTTGGGAAGTTTTGTAGTTTTTTCACGTCCCAATACTGCAGTGTTCCAAGACACTCGCTTACTCCATAATCATCATCATCTTCTAAGCCTCGTTCCGTTTCAAGTTTTTTGTCTCATGTTCGCTAACTATGGAGCTCATAATAGGAAATGTCATTCAAAGGACGATGGAGTGAGCTAAGCCAGGAGTTTTCCTACGTATCCGAATCAGAAATGAGGAGATCCGTAGGAGAATCAAAGTACCTAACCGGCATAGCTTATAGAATCGCTAAACTCAAGCATCAGTGGACGAAGCATATAGCCATGTAGAACGGACGACCATTGGAACAATAAAAATCACGTACCAAAAGACGTAGCGTAAGCAGGCATCACACTTGGTGGACCAATGACACAGTATATATATTAGTACTAACGTACAGTATGGACACTCCCTGCTCCTCTCTAAATTCGACCTCACCCCCCCGTTACTCAGATTGGGTGTAGATTGGGTACCAAACGTAAAGGACGAGCTACGCAAGCACTTTTATTCACTACATTCACTTTGCGCGCCGCTGTGATTTCGTTCACAAGCATAAAAACCAAGAGTTACCTAACGTAAAGGCCCAACTGAAATCTTTTTTTTTCATACTTGTCTTATGTTGCAAACAACCACCGCTCACACAGTATGAGACTATCAGAGAAGTGGAGGACCTTTTTTTAATAAGCGGCAGCGATTTTCGGCGTCATAGAAGTAGATGACCTTTTTTTAATAAGCGGTAGCGATTTGTCGGTCAAGGAAAAAGTGTTTAAAGATGTACAAAATAATAGCAGGTTTCAGTGTTAATTCGTACGTCCATGGTGTTTTTTTTTTCGAACGGTGTTTGTTTACAACGAAAAGTATAAAAAAAAAAGAGTTTAGTATTCACCAGCATTCAGTAAATAGGTAACTAACAAACATTTTGTGACCAATACCGCCCGCCGGTGTGATTCAACCCTACCTGCATTCTTGCCTATAGATACGTCAGTTATAATTATATATATCATTTCTCGCTCGTTTGTATGGAGTGTCCGGGGTGTGCCAATGATCTGGTGAAGGTGCCATAAAAATCTTTTAAGATGCAAAATGTCCAAGAATGTTGCTTATTTTGTTAGTTCCCTAAAAATCACTAATCCAATTTTAAATGAAATTTCTATGGGACCAATCTGGAAGTATATCCTTTAAAATAGAATAAAAATATTTTTCAATCGGATTATAAATGAAGTAGTTCTGAGGTAACAAATATGAAATAATTTTGAACAAAAAAAAAACCGACTTCAAACAGGAAACTATGATTCCCCTCGATTTCTCTGGGATGCCATCATCAGATCCTGGTTTCCTTATCATGGTATCACTCTTGGGATATCTCCTTTCCAATAAAAAAAAGAATCATCAAAATCGGTTCATAAACGACGAACTTATCCGCGAACACACATAAAAACATATACGGTTGAATTGAGAAACCTTCTTTGAAGTCGGTTAAAAATACAACTGAATTGAAAACAACCTCATTTTTGAACTAGGTTGAAACTAGACTTTATGAGAATAGGACCATACGCAACTAAAACCCCGTGTGTTATAACCGAATTTTATACTTGACTCGCTCTCGATCTACGGAACATGCAAAATTTTACGACACTTCGCTATGCCGTCTTTCCCATTTTTCGAGGTATTATATCAGAATTTAGATTACTTTACTTTACGTACTCTTTTGATATTACATAGGTTCTATCTTTACTAATATATAGTTCTTAAAGTGTGTCAGTCTGTTTGTTACTCTCTCAATCTCAAACTTCTGATCCAATTTCACTAAAATTTTGCACAGAAGTAAACAAGGACACTTCTTATCCCAAAAAAAGGCATATAGTATCATAGGTTTTTGCAGGTGAATTTTGTGTCAAATGTCAAAAGTCGTAAAAAGACAAAAGTAAAATGCCAAGGCAAATATCAAATAAAATGTTTAATGTCAAATTTAAGTCATGTAAGCATGTGGCTCGTCACTCCGAAAGACGCCCACTGCTGGGCAAAGGCCTTCCCCAAGGATTTCTACGACCACAGGTCCTACGATACCTGCATCCAGCGGCTTCCCGCGCCCTTCACCAGGTCGTCGGTCACAGAGCTCCACACTGCGCACAGTCAAATATAGTTGTTGAAACTATATTCACACTGACGAAGCCGCGGGCAGAAGCTAGTATTATTATAATATGTCTTAGATCTGCGAGGGCATATTAAATAATCCTTTGAGAATTAATTCCAGCTGTTAATACAACATAATTGTGATAATACAGTTGGAAACGTAATTATGTTTGTAGGTTGGTTCAACACACCTACAATTAATTTAAAGCAATGTGGTTATACGATCTAACTTGGGCAAATAGGTACGAGAGGTTAATAGAATGATGTTAATATTTGAACATATATAACCATCAACTAATTGAGATAATATAAGGACCATTCATGTACAGTAAGGTTGAAAATTACTTAATAATATTGTCTCACACAAGAAAACAAAACAAAAAAAGATTGAACAATGATTGTTGACATTAAATTACAGTTCTACAGAAAAAGTATTGAACGATGGCATTTTGTATTGGTAACTTTTTACTCAAAAATAAGTTCACACAAACACAGACACACACACAAAAGATCACCTACTATTATAATCAACTTAGTTACCTTAGCTGTCTTAAAATTTGTAACTTACTTTTTTTACTTTTTCCTTTTATATTTTAAAAATGATGAAAGAGACTACCTACCACACACAGGGAATCCTACCGTGGAAGGTAGGGTCTTACTACTAAGGAATTTTATTTTATTTGTACTAACATGCACCATGATGTTAGTAGGATGTAAGTAGAGGTGAGTTGCAGTCAAACGCACTCAAACTTTTAATAATAATGTGGCGTCGCAACGGAGCAACGGATTAAAATGATTTTTTGTATAGAATTTATTGAGGGGGTGGAAAGTGACAAAGACTGCTAATCCGAATAGCCCGATATAGTTCCTGAGGTACCTGGAGAAAAGTCATGTCCACGCTTGCGAGCTGATTGCGGCTCGCGCACCACTCACCCTCAAAAAGAGTAATAAAAGCTATGTCCACGCGGGCGAAGCCGTGGGCAAAAGCTAGTAATAATAATAAAAACGTATGTAACAGGCACACACATTAGTTATTGTATTTTACATAACAGTTATATATATTATTCACTAGTGCTGTAAGTTGCTATTTTACATAACAGTTATATATATTATTCACTAGTGCTGTAAGTTGCAAAGAGGATATAAACTACTACGTTGTTCAACCAGTCCTGAAAGCGCAGTCTTGAGTCTTCGTCTGAGTTTGATATGGCACTGCGTGCCTTTTGCTGTGGATATTATAATATTTAAGATCGATGGAATAAAACAATGTGAAGAGGATTCCACGACTTTTATTGGAGTAAATCCCTGAAGGTTACATGTATTAAATAAGATACTGTAACCTGGATCCAGGTAAATAAATCGAAATCTAAATTATGTTCACATCTCTGTATGTGCAAAGAACACTAACTAAAAAAATAACTAATTACCATGTAAAGAAGCGACTTTTAACAAAATATCGTCGCCCGAAACGAAGTGGCAGCAAAGGGTGACTGATTGTTGCTAGTATGACACATTGAGAAGACAGGTTACCTAGGATTACCAGTAACGTTCTAAAACATACCTACCCGACCCGCTACTGTAAACGCGTAGGAATTTACGTTTTATAAGGACGTGCGGTATCTGTTACGTAGTAACTAATATCTCACTCAGCTGTGGCACAAGCCACTGTATCACTCCGTAAACATAGTCATAATGTCATATAAGGATTTTGGTTTGTAACTTATGCACGTATTTTATTACTTAAATGTATCAACAGATCAGCCGACAGACGTCTACTTCTGAACAAGCCCCCCAAGGATTTCTACGACGACCGGTCCTGTGCTGCCCGCATCCAGCGGCTTCCGCAAAAATAAAATAAAATAAGTTAAAATATAAAAAGCAAACGAGGGACCAAAAATAAGTGCGAGCAAGACATGAGTAGAGGTATTGTATAAAGTCGTATCTTGATTAGTTTTAATGTCTTATATCATGGGTGCTGGGCCCACTGTTTACTTCTTGTGGGTGCTGGAGCCCCCGAGCACCAACGGGATCGGCGCCCCTGGCCTCCCAGTTCACGCATTGTTGAACGTCAGCCAAGTTTATACATAATGTACAATCTATGCATAATTATAATAGTAAGTAGAGAAGCCGCGGTGTGCGGAGAATTTTACACCTAAACCTTCCTCATGAACCACTCCGCCCACTGGTGAAAACCATATGAAAATCTTTAATCGCGTTCAGACAGACAGACGCCGCGGGGGACTTTGTTTTGTAATATATGTATCCTTACTATTAATATTATAATTGTGAAAATGTGTTTGTTTGTCACTCACCCTAAAAGACAATCATAAAAACGATGTCCACGCGGGCGAAGCCGCGGGCAAAAGCTAGTACATAGATACATAAAGTGATGGCGGAAAACACAAAATCCTTTGTATATTTTATTCGGTTGCAGGTTAAGAGCAACTAAATAAAGATTAGCACTTAACGGAGTGTGGCCGAGGGATTATTCTTTTAATAATGTGAGCCTTTGTTCACCCTCGGCCGCTATTAGTTAAACTGTTGCTTCTTTTGTTGGATCTACAGACAGACGTGTTAAATTGTGCTTTAAGTGGTTGTTAGTTTCCTTAAGTGGTTCTGTGGTATTGTAATTGGATTTTTATTTCCTAGAATCTTCATTTAGGCGTTTCTTTACTGCAACTAAATTTTTATACATAAGCCTAGACGTGGCGTGAGTTAAAGCTAGTGTTTTGATACTATATACATTCTTATATTTGTTATTAAGTACTTTTCAGCTATCAATACCGATGCAAAACATAAACAAAAAATCTGGCCAATACTACTATTGACGGGCCTACAATTAACTACATACATACTCGTACATCAGGTCGTCGATCCACCGCGTGGGAGTCCTGCCTACGCCACGTTTTCCGGTGCGCGGTCACCACTCTAAAACTTTACTGCCCTAACGGCCATCGCAGGATCGGTCGTCGTGGAAATCCTCGGGGGAAGCTTTTGTCCAGCAGTGGACGTTTTTCGGCTGATACGATGAAATATGATGATGATACTCGTACATAAATGTAAACAAGCACATACAACATACAAGGGGTGTTTAGCTTTTTTCCACTTTTCTATCTATTTTAAGCTTCTGTCCGGGCATTAAACTTTTCCAATAAAAGAACAATGTCTGCGGAGATAGGAAAGGTTTTCTTCGCATGACGGTAGTTTTATATTGATTGAATTGATGAATAGATTTTGGGGTACTTACTAACTAGCTTTTCACGAAGTTTCCGACAAGTTTGAATGGCCATGAAACTATAAGGCTCTTTACACGTCAATGTAATGCCCCATTTGTTTAGGTGAATAATAGTGCGAACGAAGTTAAGGTCTTAACATGGGTCAAATCACAATATTCAATTTAGATTATTGAAAGACTTTGTAAAGCTATCACTATGGAAAAAATTATAAATATACTGAAAGAACATAATGAAAATCGATTAAATTAAAACCAATTATAAAAATGTTTGATGTAAAACTGAAAAACTTTTGTTGAAAACAAAAAATCATGTAGATGTAGTTCTGGGCATTAATTGCAAAATCTCTTGCAAACAAACAGTTTACGATATATGAAACTAACACACAAAATACCTTTTTTTTATTCACAATTGGTAAACCCTTGACAACATCTCGCCTGGTGGTAAGTGGCGATGTTGCCGAAGATGGAAGCGGGCTTACCAAGATACCCCAACGCAATGGGAACTGGCTATCTTATCTTCATGCCGGAACACACCAATGATATCAACATTGATATTTGGCGGCAAGACTTAGATAAGATGGTGGTAGCTAGCCAGGCGGGCTTAGAAAATGCCCTACCACCAACCAAACCGAGTCTTACAATTGACCCCGCCGGGAATCGAACCCGCGACCTCCTGTGAAAAGCCAGTGAACATTGCCTCTGAGCTACGGAGGCGGTTAAAAACCTTCAATTTTAATAAAAAACATATATTTTAAACTGAACAAAAGTAATGTAACATGTTAAAATCGAGAACTATTGACTCGACGTAACCGCCCGCATTAATTTAAACTTAAAAACTATAATCATTTAGGTACAAGCTTTTATTTAAAGAGTTTTTATGCTCACGGCACATTTCCAAATAAAAAGGCGAGCATAGTATTTCCTACGACTCTTTTGAAACTAAAAGACGATCCTTGGACCTTGATTCCACCTCCAAAGTTCATCATCAGATCAACTTTAAAATAGCAAAAGGATCTATTGTCACCCGGAATACGGCTTCATACCAAATTCCAGCTTAATCGGAGCCCTGAAAGTCGCTCCTAAATCGATTGTGAGATGGGACCTAAACAAATATACAGACATACAAACATTGCAAGTTAAATAAAAGCTTTAAATGAATAGAGTTCCGTTCGATATTATTTTATCATTGGTAGAGTTGCTCGGATTGAGTCGTCTTAACGCCATAAGTTGGATACCCACTTACTTGTTGATTTGGCTGGTTCAATATAATGTACTGGGTATTTGTGCAGCTGATTAGCCGTACAGATTTGGTCAACAAATAAGCTCACAAGCCAGTAGGCCTTGAAGTTTTTATACTCATACTAGCTGTTTCCCGCGGCTTCGTCCGCTCAGATCCTAGTGAAAAATTTCTCAGACCTACCGAATATACACAGAAATTTTCACGGAAATCCGTCTAGCCGTTTCGGAGGAGTAAGGCAACCAACACTGTGAAACGAGAATTTTATATATATACTAGCTGTTTCCCGCGGCTTCGCCCCCTCAGATCACGGTGAAAAATTTTCTTTACCTATTCTCAGCCCTACCGAATATACACAGAAAATTTCATGGAAATCCGTCCAGCCGTTTCGGAGGAGTATGGCAACTAACGCTGTGACACGAGAAAAAAAAAAGTCCGTATTACAATTTTGGAGACACATATTACATAGGCTTTATTTTCTGTGTTACGATGACATTAAGGTCTAGTACTTAAAGTGGTTATCCCTAGTGTAAGTTTATAGGTACCTTCTAAGTTATGCTGTGCTCGTGTAGTGCTCTGTAGGCGAGGCGCGCGCGTCACTCGTGGTTTGCTTTGGACAGAATCATCAGCGTGGTGGGTACTGTACTCACAACACATGCTGAGTCTTAACCGATTTCTCAAGCCTGTGTTTTAAACAATTTTGCTACCGTTTTTGATTTTGTTTTTGTTATTCTCTGCACTGGTTTTTTATATTTTATTTAGTTCCTTCTTTGTTTACCGTATACGTATTATGTATCTACTGTGTACTGTGACGTCGTCTACGGGACGCCGGGGGTTGTAGCTCAAAATGAAAGATTTGGAATACGTATTAAAAGATCACCAGCGAAGACCATATATTTTAACACGTAAAAATTGGAGAATGCTCTGTCGGCTGACTTATTATTGTTTCTTCATCGAATCCTATTATTTTCTTGCCATAACTTCTAGAACTTCAGCTCAGACGCGCGGATAACAAAATATACTTATTGGAAAAGGGACCTCCGTCTTGGCTCATAGTCCACCATAGAATCAACATCTATTTTTTTAAAAAAACTTTCGAACGACATATCAATTCAAATTTAAATTAATATTCTTACTTCGATTCGCGCTGGCAAGAAAATAACTAAAAGAAGTTGCAAGTGTAGAAATGTAGAGACATACGATCTCTACAGTACACTGTAAGGCTATGCGAAATAAACGGTCTATCTGTCTTTGTAACGAATAGTTAGAATATACGATCTGAACACCTAACTCTGTATCTGAATCAAACAGCTAATTATGCAGCTGCTCGGCTATGCAGGCCCGATCAATACATAGGTGTGGAGCAGAGCTTAGAGCTCAGACCAATAGTCCCGAGTTGAGTCGAGGTTGCACGAAATTTCGCCCCTATCAATTGGGGATCGGACTGCATCAAAAATAAAATCTGAAATATGATTTCCTAAATAGCTCTCCCCTTGAAGTTTCAAAAACCTTACTTGTTTTATTTTTCTATCACGTCTTCAATTTTTAATTATCAAATTCACATAATAAGTTCGTCAATGACGCTTAAAATCTATGGACGTCACTTGTGGGTATTTCAAACATTATTAGAACAAAATTTAGTTTTTGTTTTTGACAGATCATAAAAAGTATAAATATAAAATATAAAAAGTAGCAGTCCGATCCCCTATTGTTTCCGGTTTCATTGTTGAGATCTCATAGGTTTAATCGGGTGATTAGTGATTGTATGTGATATCTCCAGGACCAGTCAAGGAGAAGTTGTTCAGATTGATGAGCAGGAAGCGCTGTAAAATTTCAGATTTAGGTAACATTACTTTTAAGATCACAAGCTAGTAGGCCTAGTAAAAGTTGCGGGAAGCCGCTGGATGCGGGCAGCGCAGAACCGGTTGTTGTGGAAATCTTTGGGGGAGACCTATGTCCAGCAGTGGACGTCCTTCGGCTGATATGATGATGATGATGACTTATAAGATGAATAGCTTTTAACCGACCGACCGAACGAAAGGTCGCGGGAAGCCGCTGGATGCGGGCAGCGTAGGATCGGTCGTCATAGAAATCCTTGGGGTAGGCCTTTGTCCAGCAGTGGACAACTATCAGCTGATATGATGAACAGTGCTTCAAGATGCAAATACGCAAAATACAGTAGCTCAACTTAAAAATTACAGTGCACCCATAGAAAATCACCAAACATTTACAAAAAATATAGTTAATTGTATAAGATCCTCGTGTCAAAATTACTGTGTTAGAAAATTCATTACAGTAAATGACATGAAAATACAGCAAATCTGCTGTAATTACAGTAAATCTGGAAGCACTGATGATGACGAACTTTTAAAAAGAAAAATAAATAGTACAGCCACGCTGAGCATACTTTGTTGCGAAGCCTTCATGTACTATTAACTATAAATATTATATTTGCTGAGTAGCAAAGAATAAAGCCAGCTATATTAGACATAACCAAAAATGTATAAATAAGTTTGTATGGATGATATACTTCATACAGATTGATTAAATCCATTTTTGAGAAAAAGTATCAAACAAACTAGGTTTGTATAAGAGAAAACTTATTATGATTTTTCCTGGAATATACAATACCGCGTGTAATACGCCTTACATCTTCTTATCAGCTCATATACGTCCCCACCGAGGGGCTCGAGCCTACCCTGAATTAGGGCGATAGGGCCTCAGTTGACCACGCGGGCCCAGTGTGGATTATTAGACTTCACACACAACTTTCGGGTTCCTTCGTAGGCGTGTGCAGGTTTCCTCACGATGTTTTCCTTCACCGTAAAAGCGTCGGATAAACGTACATATGAAATCGAAATTCGAAAACACATTGGTACGTGGCAGGATTCGAACCACGACCTCCCGGACAGGAGGTAGCGGCCGTAATCGTTACGCCACCGACGCCTGGCATAGTCAGTTATATTAAGGTATAGAGTTTTATCAAAACAGCTGTTTACGATCCGAGAGCCATGCATTCTTGAGTAAAAAGTGTTTTTTTTTACTAGCTATGGTGGCAACTCTAAACAAACAAGTAAGGAATTTTTCACAGCTGAAGTCTGTAAGTCTAACCTAAATTGTATCCAAATTCCTCCAGTAGTACACATTTTTTATTAATAGTTATTTCGGAATGGAACTCCATGGTATGTCTTTCCCGACTCTTACAGTTTGGGGACGTTTAAGGCGAGAGTGAACAGGCATTATTTGAGTTAGCATGTACCAAGCTCGACTGCATCGTCATTTCCTTAAGGTGAGATATAGTTAAGATCACCCATTTTTTATAACTTATTTATTTATAGTATGGCATTCATTTTACACACTGGTTATAATAAAAAAATTAAAAACATTTAAAATATAAAAATTAAAAAAGTTAGATAGCAGCAGATATGAGCTCGCGGCCTCAGTCAGGGTTTTGATATCCTCAGCTGGTCCCTTATATCTGGTGATGGGACACTCAAATACCATGTGGTGTATGGTCTGTTTTGGATCTCCGCACGCTCACGCAGCCGATTCACTCCAACCCCATATGTGCCACAGGTACGCACAGTTGCCAACACCAGTTCTTATGCGTTTAAGGGTTGACCAAATTTGTCGGCTTTCATTAAACCGTTTGGGCCGCTCCTGTGTGCTAAACTCAAAGATGGTATCGTCCACATTGTGTTTCTGGGCTTCCCATTTTTCCATCCACGCTTGGCTATCCCTCCATGTCGGATTGTGAGTATGAAAGGCTTTGGCTGGTGGGTTCCCGGGATTTAAGTCGGCTGATTCTAAGGTCATCCAGGTCCTTGTAGATAGGCAGCAGTGTATTGTTGGACATTTTGATAAATTCCCGTTCAAGGCACTTCTGTCTACGAATGTCAGGTGGTGCAATGTTACTTAGGGCCGGCAACCAGTAGGCAGGTGTCGGCGCAATGCGACCCGAAATGATCCGCATGGTGTGGTTAAGCTCTACGTCTACCCTGGCCACGTGCGCACTGTTCATCCATACAGGCGCACAGTATTCTGCCGTCGAGTAAACGATGACGTTCCTGTGAGCTTCTGGACGATGTTGTTCCTGGTCTTCAACTTTCCGGACAACTTATCAAGATGGTTCTTATACGTCAGGCTCCTATCAAGAGTTACACCGAGGTATTTCGGGCAGAAATTATGATGTAGAACTGTGCCCCTGAAAATAACCCCCAGTTGTTCTTTCGCCAGCCTGTTTGACAGATGGAAACAACAGACTTCTGTTTTGGCGGCATTTGGGCATAGGCGCCAGTGCTGGAAATATTCATCCATTCCCTCCAGGTCCCTCTCCAAATTAGCCTCCGATTTTTTATAAGATAAGAATAAATAAATATGATAAGTAATTTAGAAGTTATGAGGAAACCAATGAACATACATACTTATAAACATCATCATCATATCAGCCGAAGGACGTCCACTGCTGGGCATAAGCCTCCTCCAAGGATTTCCACTACGACTGATTCTGCGCTGCCCGCATCCAGCGGCTTCCCGCGACCTTCACCAGGTCATCGGTCCACCGAGTGGGAGGCCTGCCTACACTACGTTTTCCGGTGCGCGGTCGTCACTCGAGAACTTTATAGCCCCAACGGCCATCTGTTCTACGAGAAATGTGCCCCGCCCACTGCCACTTAAGTTTAGCAATTCTGCGATCAACGTCGGTTACTTTGGTTCTCCTATGGATCTCCTCGTTTCTGATTCGATCACGCAAAGAAACTCCGAGCATAGCAAGCTCCATTGCCCTATGGGTGACCTTGAGCCTTCTAATGAGGCCCATAGTAAGCGATCATGTCTCAGTTCCGTATGTCATCACTGGCAACACACACTGCTCGAAGACCTTGGTCTTAAGACACTGCGGTATATGGGACGTAAAAATATTGCGAAGCTTCCCGAACGCTGCCCAGCCGAGTTGGATTCGACGATTGATCTCTTTCTCGAAGTTAGACCTACCTAACTGGACTGTTTGTATATACTTACATATATACCTATCGGTCAAAATCATAACCCTCCGTTTTACTTCGCCGTACTCGGGTAAAAAACCAATGTAAGACAATCCTAATCAAAATCTGGACACTTAATACGGAACAAACAAAATGGCGGCGAAATTCTATACGTTCAAAAACCAATCTGTAACCAATCTGTATCAATCTGGGTGACGAGGCGGTGAGGTCGGAATCTAGAGAGCGGCAGGAGTGTCAATACTGTATGTTAGTACTAATATATACTTTGGTTCTTGTCCTCAGTCGCCCGAAAGTAAAAATATACACTTACTGGTTATTCAGTTAATACAAATGCAGGGCGCGTTGGAGTGGCCTAGAAAAACCCTTTGTTACGAAGTTACGAAGAAGCGTTGAAAAATATGAGGGGTTTAGACTTCTTGTTCGAAAATTGTTCTTTTGAAATAATAAAATCTCTCCTCTTGAAACTAAAGGACTTTTTCCCTAATTAAAAATAATATTGAACCTAGAGCACTCTCAGACTGGCGCTTTTTACTGTTAGTTCAGAAAAAAAACCGATCAAGTGAGAGTGAGACTCGCGTACCGAGGGTTCCGTACTACCACCCTCTCCACATGAGAACAATAATGATACCTCTCAATTTCAAGCAACAGACATCAGCGACAGTGACGGAAAAAAAAAATGTTTTTTATTCAGTTCGGGATCCTAAGCGCGCGTACGTCTTCGCATTTTACCGGTTTTTCTCATTTGTGTTTTTACTTAAGGGTTTGTACTTTAATCACAATTTATGAAACCAGCCAAGTGAGAGTCGGACTCGCGCAAAGTAGGGTTCCGTAGTCTTTTCAAAAAATAATTGTTTACTTTATAAAACAATACTACATTTGCACTTGGTATAGAACATTTTGTACAGAAAACTTATGAGATTTTTACTAATCCAACTGCTTATTTTAAGTTGGTTGACTATTAACTCCTTAACTTAAAAGGCCTACTTAGCCGTGATAGTTTTCCTTTCAAATTGATTATATGTCCTACTGTTTAATTTTTTTTTCAGATTTCCTGAAATAGCGGTTTAGTTAAGTAGGGGGGGGGGGACACTTGACTGTGACAAAAATAAGCACTTTAAAGTTTAGTATTTCGCAAATAAATCCCAGGATCGAAAAATGGTTAAAGCAAACTTTCAGTAGTTTTGAAAGACCTATTAAATTACACCCCTCACGATAGAGTACGTAACGAAAAAAAACACTCCTTCTTTATGTAGGGGAGTTACCCCATTTTTTTCCAAATTTTAATACATATATCACTTTGTAATTAATATGTATACTTGTGCCAAATTAAAGCTTTCTAGTAGTAATAGTCTCTGAGCTAAGCTGCGGACAGACAGAATGACAGACAGACGTGGCGAAACTATAAGGGTTCCTTGTCGACTACGTAACCCTAAAATCCTTTTAAACACGTTTCTTGTGGGGGCAGCCACTACAAATTTTACTTTTTTTGTTAGTAAATCCGCTATAATAACACATATTCTGTAAAAATTACAGACAGCCTTCTAATAGTTCAAAAGATACAGCCTCCTAAAAGTTAAATGGACTTAAAATAGGTAGATACAGCCTCCTAAAAGTTAAATGGACTTAAAATAGGTAGATACAGCCTCCTAAAAGTTAAATGGACTTAAAATAGGTTAGCACCCTTTCGGTATTGAATCCTAAAAAAGCAATATTTGAGATCACCAGACTAGTCCGCATCTATCATTTGTCTATCAAACCAAGTATCTAAAATTTTTCACGTCAGACGTTGGCCCATAATATATAATTAACAATACAGATACACACTAGCTCAGTACACAAAATCACAATTATTAAGTGGATCATTATCATCATCAATCATTATCATCATATCAGCCTAAAAACGTCCACTGCTGGACAAGGGCCTCCCACATTTTCTCGAGTGGCGACCGCGCACCTGAAAACGTAGCGTAGGCAGGCCTCCCACGCGGTGGATCGACGACCTGGTGAAGTGGATCAAACCATAATAATAGGTATTTAACTATGAAATTGCCGATTAGATGAAAAAGTAAAAAGAAGAAAAATAACATTAAAAAAATTATTTAAAAATTAAAATTTATTCCTAAAACATCATTAGACTATTAGACATTAAAAGGTGGTAAAAATTAGCATATTTTTAAGATATTTTGAGAGAAAAATACACATTTTTAACTTTAAAGCTCTAGAGTTATCATAGCAGTTTCTTCGTTACTATGCCATTTTTGGGTATACCCCGCATATAATTTCGTTACTTTCAGGGGAATAAAAAAAAATAGTCACAAACAAATCCCCATCTCACTACTAAGAATACGCCTTTGTCCTATTCAATGGGACGTAGATACTGGTCACACATAAAAGATCATCAAGTAGTGTCTTTATACCTTCAATAAATAAAAATAAGCTTTTTTTAAAAAAATTGGCATTGAAGTTTGAGAACTGAATCGGCCAGTTCATAAGTAAAGACTGTTAAAGTGAACTCCTATCCATACCTATAATGTGAACCACATTAGCAATCTGTAACCATTAGATGACCCGACGACGACGACGCCATGATCAGTTTAGTGTGCTCGCCTCAAGCCGTGGCCTATCGTATCGCGATGTATCATCCTAAATCATGTAGACGTATGAGCTATACATTTTGAGGATACAGCCCGAATGCCCTCGATAGCGTTCTGTAAGCACTTCAGTCGCGAAGATTTTTAATTTATTGAGAAATATATTAAAATAAGCTTGAGAATAGCGTTTGAGTTGTTTGTTTGTCATCATCATCACAATTTAAGAGCCGTGCTCTTATCGATGTAGCTCTTTCCAGGTCTCTCTCTCCCACACTATCTCCTTCATTTCTCTATACGTTTCCACCTTAACTTTCTTCGTAACTTGGTATATATAAGCAATTCTAGGTTTTCCTCTTCCGCGCTTTCCTTCTATTATGTTCTTGATAAAATTATCGTGTCTAATTAGGTGTCCTATCATCTTTTCTCTTCTGTTCTCAATTGTCTCAATTATGTTCCTCTTTTCGTTTACTGTGTTTGTTTGTACCTACTCTTTATTATACATAATTGAAAACGCTAAACACGTTAAAAACCGACTTCCATCGCAACAAATTAGTACATTTTTGCATTATTATTTTTGGTTTTTGTTAATTTTCTACTAAAGTACTACACCGATTTTGATAAAATTTATATGGGACCACACGGAAAGCACTAGCTTTCAAATAAAAAAGAATCATAAAAATCGGTTCACCCAGTCAAAAGTTCTGAGGTAACAAACATAAAAAAAAAACATACATACGAATTGAGAACCTCCTCCTTTTTGGAAGTCGCTTGAAAATCAGGTAATAATAAAATCAGAAGTATCCCATAAAAGTCATTACCTAATTGGTTTATTTTTAGGTGTGACTTTATTTTATTTTAGGTGTAATTTGTGATGAATCACAATATCACATAATGAATATTCATATCAAATCAGCTCATATACGTCCCCACCGAGGGGCTCGAGCCTACCCTGAATTAGGGCGATCGGGCCTTAGTCGACAACGCGGGCCCAGTGCGGGTTAGTCGACTTCACACACAACCTTCGAGTTTTTTCGCAGGTGTGTGCAGGTTTCCTCACCATGTTTTCCTTCACCGTTAAAGTAATCGGTGAGTATGTGTACGTAAGTTTCGAAAACTCATTGGTACATTGGCCGTCCGGATTTAACAAGCTTTTATTTAACTTGTATGTTTGTTCGGGTGGAATCTTGTTAAATTTGACCCACTTCCCGGTTTCCGATTGCGCTGAAATTTTGCATGTATATGTAAACCGCATGACAATGCAATATTAAAAGCTTGTATTTAAAAGTTTTAAGATTTTTCGAAAATTATTTTTAGTACCTAGGTACTGATTATTTTGTTACTAATAAATAATTATTTTATGCCGTAATATAAAAATACTGTTTATTATAATTGGTTAGGTTAATCAATTTTTTATCTCATCATAAGGTAATAATGCATTTTAATAAATCTAGAACTATACAGGTGTAACAAAATTGGGGCTTCCACTCATCATACTGAACAATTACTTTCCTCGCGAGTGCCATTCAATTAGAATTTTTCCATTAACATTTCATAAAATTTGAGTGGCGACCGCGCACCGGAAAACGTAGGGTAGGCAGGCCTCTCACGCGGTGGTCCTACGACCTGGTGAAGATCGCGGGAAGCCACTGGATGCGGACAGTGGACGTTTTTCGGCTGATATGATGAGTCAATATGATATGTCAAGGGCTTACAAATTGTGAATAAAAATAAAAAATAAAATAAAAACAAAAAAGGCATGGCATGGCTTAATCTAAATGACGTAATTATAATGTAATTAATACTAGATACGAACTAAATTATTTCTTATAAAGTTTCTACTAAGTTGCAGTGTACTTAGATAGGTACACTTTACAAGGTTTCATCATCATATCAGCCGAAGGACGTCCACTGCTGGACATGGGTAGGTTACACTTTACAAGGTTTCATCATCATATCAGCCGAAGGACGTCCACTGCTGGACATAGGTAGGTTACACTTTACTAGGTTTCATCATCATATCAGCCGACGGACGTCCACAGCTGGACATAGGTAGGTTATACTTTACAAGGTTTACGAGATTTTAATTTCGTTACCTGTAAAATTCTATTTCACCGATAGATGACTGTATTGTACTGTGCGTTCGAATTTACATGTCGCCGGGATATTGTCAATACCGCGATATTACAATCTCACTACACTAAATTCAGTTACATTATAATCTGACGGTAAATTGTCAATCGGTTTACATTTCACGGCCATTCTTGTATCACCGAATAAAACCTATGGTTTCTTGTTCTGTGAAGCAATCTGCTACCAGTTGAAGCGAGGCGAGGCTCCTTAACTGTGAAATGACTTGACTTTTGTTATGGAAGTGCGAGTCCTCCTGACACAGGTTTACATAAAAACCTAAAAGGAGGTTTCAACCTCTATTTTGAGATGTTGTTACAAGTGACCTAATAAACAATTTTTTTGATTATTCTTTTAAAATCAATCAAAACTGACCAAACCAAACATCGATCGCTTCGCACGCTCATTTATATAATGTTATTCACTTCTCTTAGTGGTATTGTAATGTCTCTAGTGAGATTACAATGACACCAGTGAAATTGTTAGCAGTATTTACGGTTCACAGTCTTTCGCCAGTTCACAATTTCGCGAGGTAGATCCCGTTAGATTATAATTTTACGGTTTTTAAAATTTTACGGTGACATACATATACTATTCGTATAAAACATTATTTAACCATTTCATATGCAATAAATATACCAACAAGGTAACAGATTTATCGACGGACAGGACTATTGCATACTGTTATCTTCAGAAGGTTACATTGTATTATCTAATTCTATTTCCAGGCAAGCGGTTGGAAGTCTTATGGTCGGCTGGGTCGGCTGAAAGGGTTCATCTGAGCTTCTAAACGAAGCTTTATAAACACGACGTTTACTTTGAACTTAACTCAAGTATGAATCCTTTGATATTTGTCTTACTTTTGAGTGGTCATTTCCATGTGTTTTCTCAGTATGGTTGGGATTTGCACTCTATTGTAGCGTTTATATTTTCAGTAGGTAGGTAGGCAGAGGTGCTTTTCTCGTAAATAAGGAGCCAGTCAGATAGAAATTAGCTTTTAAGTCTAGATTCAAGTTTATACTCATATACCCTACGTTAGAGTAGATTTTTGTCAATTGAAAGGTTACCAAAAACAGGTCAATAGTACTATACTTCTTATGAAATCTAAAATACATGATCACTCTTTAACATTTTTGATGTGTAACATCTTTGCTCTCGCTTTCCTGCAATTTGTGGGAGTGATTTCGTGAAATGGGACGGAAATGTGTAACATGGGACGGAAATGTGTAACAGGAAGTCGCGAAAGCGCGGAATTCTACTTTACGAGAGTCCGACTCGCACTTGGTCGGTTTTTGCAATTTGTGGGAGTGATTTCGTGAAATTCGACGGAAATGTGTAACAGGAAGTCGCGAAAGCGCGGAATTCTACTTTACGAGAGTCCGACTCGCACTTGGTCGGTTTTTGATGTGTAAAATCTTTGCTCTCGCTTTCCTGCAATTTGTGGGAGTGATTTCGTGAAATGGGACGGAAATGTGTAACATGGGACGGAAATGTGTAACAGGAAGTCGCGAAAGCGCGGAATTCTACTTTACGAGAGTCCGACTCGCACTTGGTCGGTTTTTTCGTTACTGTCAGATCCGCCACCCAGGTACAATATCGTCATCAAATCTAACTAACCTAAAGTATTTTGTCACATGTTACATATGCGAGTACTGTAGGTCTCGCTCGAATTTTTTTAGGTACAAGCTTTTATTTTAGGTTATGTCCATGACTCGAGTTACCGGCCGGCCATAATCAGGCTGTACGTACATTCATGACTCGTGCGTTGTCGGATCATGTATATTATTACATTATTGGAAATTAAAAAAAGCGAGTGTAGTAGGAATCTATTGAAAACAAAAGACAAACCTGGGACCTTAGTTATACCTTATCTACATTCAAAGTTCATCATCAGAATAACTTCAAAATACTTAAAGGATCTGTAGTCACCGGGAATACGGCTTCATACCAAATTTTAGACTTGTTTGAAAGATTTGAACCAAACAAATCAATAAACAAACAAAGAAACTCGTCGTGAAGTATAATAAAAGCTTTTAATTTTTTTTAATCCACAGTTGATAAGCCCTTGGCAGTTGGCATCATCTCACCTGATGGTAAGTGACGATGATGCCGAAGATGGAAGCGGGCTTTATAAGATTCCCCAACGCAATGGGGATCTGACTATATTATCTTCAAGCCGGCACACATCAATGCAATGATGGTAGCTAGCCAGGCGGGGTATGAAAATGCCCTACCACCAACCAAACCGAGTCTTAAAAAATTGATCCCGCGGGGAATCAAAGCGACCTCCTGGTGTGAAGTGAATGTACTAACCATTACGCCATGGAGGCGGTTCATAAAATATATAGTACCATATAATGAGCAAAAAAAAACCGACTTCAAACAGGAAACTAAGGTTCCCCTCGATGTCTGGGATGTCATTATCAGATCCTGGTTTCCTTATTATGATACCACCCTTGGGATATTTTCTTTCCAACAAAAAAAAAATCATCAAAATCGGTTCATAAACGACGAAGTTATCCGCGAACACACATAGAAAAAAATATATACGGTCGAATTGAGAAACCTTCTCCTTTTTTTAAAATCGGTTAAATAATATGACTACTTACTACAATTTTTTAGTTTGAAATACACAAAATTGATCTGACGTAATAATTTATTCGAAGATAAGTTATTTTTCCAAAAAACTCTACCCCAAATTCAGAACTCTTCGACACATCATCATTAGAACATTAGCCCTAACTCGCGCGCTACGTGATCGCGAGGCGAAAACGGGCTGTATTTTAGCCGTAATGGCGGCAATCGTAATGAATTGCCCGCATTTATCTCGCACAGTCAGATTAATTGGTCGGACGTGGACATGTTCCATTCTCTTACCGTAATTGGCCTATCACGGATGCAACAAAATAATTTTGCAACTATTTACGCTAGCAAAAACTGTCAATAGGGATGAAGATAGCATCAGAAATAAATTATTAACCATCACTAAATTGCCCTCCTACTGTAACTTTTTTTTAACCACCTCGCATTCGCATCACACCTGGAGGTAGCGGGTTTGATTCCTGGTGGGGTCAACTTGTAAGACTCGGTTTGGTTGGTGGTAGGGCATTTTCTAAGCCCGCCTGACTAGCTACCACCATCTTATCTAAGTCTTCATCAGTGTTAACAACATTGATGTGATGTGTTTCGGCTTGAAGATAAGACAGCCAGTTCTCCATTGCGTTGGGGAATCTTGGTTAGCCCGCTTCCATCTTGGGCATCATCGTCACGTTTACCATCAGGTGAGATGACGCCAAGGGCTTATAAATTGTGAATAAAAAAAAACTTCGAAAAAACCTTACTCGTTTTGTTTTCCATCAAATCTTCGTTTTTTAATTCACCAATTTTACAAAATGAGTAGATAAATGACGCTGCAAAACTATTACTACGTCACGCCTAGGTATGTCAAACACTTTTAGAACAAGATGTCGTTTTGGACAGATGATAAAAAGTAAATCAGATGACTAGCATTCGTCATTCCTATTAGTACCTACTGTCAATACATACCAACTTGTGATCAAAGTCGAAAAGTTTCACAGGTTTTTTCTAGTAAAAGCAAGGCTTTAAGACCACCTAAGAGAAACTGGCTACCAGCGCTTTTGACACCAGCCTGGGCATAAAAAATAAGTTGTCAGGAAAGAAAATATGCCAATAAATATGAACGCAGAGAACGAGAGTCTCCATCCGAGTTTTGATGCTTCGAAGCGGTCTAACTACGCCGGTCAGCATTCTCAGTGTACAAAGTTAACATGCGGTGAGAAGATCATAATACTCCTGACTGGCGAAACAAGCGTTCAAATGTCATATTACACAAATAATTTAAAGAATGAATCACTAATGAAAGGTTTATTGTATTGCTTATATAATAAATAATTAATCAGTATTTTTTACATAATAGTAATCTATACATATAATAAACTGTAACGGGGCCGTGTCTGTACATGAAATATTTTTAGAAAATAATAATATTAGTGAACATAACAAACGATATAGAGGCCAAAACAACAACTTTTGGATTTTTTGTCTGTCTGTCTGTCAGTCTGTATGTTCGCGCATCACGCAAAAACTACCAGGTCGATTTTGATTAAATTTTATATGCTGGTTCCTTATAGCACACCCTGGACACTTCATACAACGGGCCAGAAATGACATTTCAAAAAAGGAATGACGGAACAAACAAAATGACTGTATGTTAGTACTAATATATATACTTTGCTTATAGCCTGGGTTAACATATAGGGTACTTTTTAAAATGCAAGAGTTCCCGTGGGAAAATTCAAAACCTCCACGCGGATGAAGTCGTGAGCACAGCTCGTTATTCCATAAATACAAAAAAAAAAACTTAATGCACACAGATCGCTATCTTGCCTCACTTTTTCAGCTGCGTTAACATTTTTTTTATACTTTCTTACTTTTCGGCCAGTAAAATTATAATACGTAAGTAGACATCTACAAGAATCATTGCAACAAATTAAGAACAATTGTTTTATTTTCACTTCACAAGTTTCTTTTCAGTCTACTACCATTTAAAAGTGTCAAAAACATCCGGATACATACGTTCTGCTCGTATTCGACGATATATCGCTCTCTGCAAACGTTCTGCAAATCATTGCCAAGATTCGGAACGGCATCGGCGTGACTCAGCGAATTTTTTATTTGCTTTTGAGCAGCGTCTAGAGATCCCCTTGCACAGCGATTTAGAGCAAGTTTTCGGTTTAATAAATCTAACTTGTACATGTTGAAAAATCATTCGTTGCGTCATAAATTGTGGCGCCAGGGGTGGGCAACAGTGAAAAATTGAGCCCCTGTGTAATCGTCGTGTCGAGCGGGGGGCGCTAATGTTGCAAGTTAAATTTATCTCGTAAAACATTTGTTATATCTCAGAGCGCAGTCCCTGTCGATGACTTGGCGGTATATTGGCGCTGAGTACCAATAAAAATGAAAAGTTACTACAAAGACTAGAGAAATGCACTTTAGGAAATTGCGACCGTTATCCGGTACATAAATCGGATTTTTTTTAAAGAAAATCATACTTTAGGTATATGTATTTAAGTTTAAAATGCAACGCGAGGTCTGCGTTTCTTGCTTGTCTCAAAACAAAATTTATATTAATGCCCAAACCAGACCTGGTTAGGCGCGGCTTCACCGTCGCTTCCTGTGGTCGTACCCTCAGGCGAATTATAGGCGAAGCTCCCCTGAATACTAAACAGAAGGATAAAAATTCACCCCTCAGGTAGCCGCGCCTAAGTCGACAGATAAGTTCGTCTTCAGGTAGCTCGGTAGGGCGGAATCCGACGGGCGGGATGAGAGGAGACGAATCAATCCCAAGGGATCCAGCTCAAGCGGACATGTAAACAAAAATGCTTTACGCTTAAAGGGTTTGCTTGTTGATCCTGCCTTAGCAAACAAAAAATAGGGACTTTGTATTTGATTTCAAAAAATAACGCTCTCTGAAATTCGTGCGCACAAAATTATAATTGTTTCATTGATCTTTGAATTTATCAGAGTGAGGGTAGTTCGAAATCAAAACTAAGCACAATCGGGGTATGATTTGATTAATTTTAAAAACTTCTGCGACATAATGCCTCGATTGCACGTTCGCAAGAAATCATTTTTGTGAGCTTCATTCATTATCGTTTTAGTTTTAAGTTAATATTAACTTATGGACTGTCGAACTAATCCTACATAGGCAAAGCTAATGGATGAACGTTAATGAAGAAACACGTCATAAAACCTACGTACGAGTACATCTGGGAAATCGATCATATTATGAAAGTTTCAGTTACAATTTCATAGAAAAAGTAATACGACACGAACTTAGGTAGGTACAAGTACCAGGCCAAAGTACAAAACTAGATTCTTGCCTATTTAGTGACGTGTATATCATCTCATTATATCAGCCGTAGGACGTCTACTGCTAGACATAGGCCTCCTCCAAGGATTTCCACGACGTCCGGTTCAGCGCTACCCGCATCCAGCGGCTTGAGTGACGTGTACACGTCCACAATTGTTAATTGAATAGGTAAATAAATCCCATGTTTTTCTATTCACGTGGGAATTTCCAAAAATCTTTTTCTTCATGCGTCATAATTGCTATTTATATGCCAAATTTTAACCCGATCCGTCCAATGATTTGAGCAGTTCGTTGACAGATCAGTCAGTCAGTCCTGATTTCCTTTTATATATACAGATATAACGTGTAAGTTGAGTGTAAATGTAAATTTGTGAATGTCGACACCCGTAACCATCTCAGGAGTGCTTGAAGCGAAATCCGACTTCCGATTCACTTCGAAAAAGACCATCCCTGTCACAGAAACCTTCATCACAGAACAGGAGGCTCTCTGGTCGGGTAGAAATTGTCGTGGTCGATTTATTTGCGGACTTAAGTTGGTCAATGTAGTGAGAAAATGAGTCGTTGAAGTTCCTTTTTTTTATAAAAAACTTGAGTGCGTTTGACTATATCTCACCTGATTGTAAGTGACGATGTGTTTGAGGATGGTACACGCAAACTCAAATAATGCCTATTCACTCTCGCCTTGAAGATACCCAAATTATAGGAGTCAGGAAACACACCTTCTGTGAAAGAGAAGAGTGCCCATAAACTATGAGACACAATGACTCGCCCACTTGGACTCACTGAGTGTGCGGACATCTGCACAATGGAAAAAATCTCGGGTTAAAATATAAAACTACTCGACAAGAAGAAGATTGGATGTAGTATTATATAGGGCGCCTTATTATTTCCGTGTAAATTTTACTCCATTAAGCGAGCACGTTACACATCCACGGTATAAAACACAGACGAACAAACGAGAAGCGCCGCCGCCGCCGCCTTTTCAGCTCCAACGAAGCTACGTGTTGCCCCACAGGGCTGCATTTGGATTAAAACAAAAATTGAGTTTTTATCGGATAAGCTGTTACAATCTGATTAGCAAAGAAGAAAAGGATAAAGTAAATAAAGACAACGACGAACAGTCTAAGTCTTATGGTCAAAATAGAGTTTTGGCATCTATGATGTTTCATGATGTTTGAATGACATGTGGCCCTACGAATAGAAAGGAGGTAAACATACTTAGTAAAGGAGGTCTCAAAAATATATCTTTAAAAATAAGAGTGAAACCGTCAATACATAAATACAACTAGCTTTTGCCCGCGGCTCTGTCTTCGAGGGTGAGTGGTGGGTGGACATGAATTTTCTCCAGATCCCTCAGGAACTATATCGGGCTATTCTGATTCGCAGTCTATGTCACTTCCCATCCCCTCAACCAATTCTGTTGCTCCGTTGCTACGCCGACGTGCGCTAGCGTGAAAATTAGTTTTCCTCAGTGCCCTTGAAAACCACGTAAGGATATGCTAATTAGTAAATTTTGTCATTTTCCACCCCCATCTCTGTGCAAAAAATCACAACAATCCATAGTTCCGTTGCGATGTTAAAATAATTACCAAAAAAAGAGTACTTGTTATTTTCAAATCCCTCAGGAACTGCATCGGACTATGCAATTTTCACGGGACAAAAAGTAACTTATGTCCTTTTCAGTGTCACAAACTACCTTCATGCCAAAGTTCATCAAGATTGTTGGAGGCGTTGAAGCGTGAAAAGGTAAGAAACAACAAACACATTTTCACATTTATAATATTACTAAGCATTTTCATCCCTGCAAGTATACAATTTTTTTCTATTGTGACGTTACCTTATTCTGACTTCAGAATTTTGTAATGTTCAGAAAACAAACCTAAAAGAAACTTTAACATGAAACCCCGATGAATCTTATCATAGGGATCTTTATTTTTCAGGCGAAAGAAGAGACTTAAATTGAATTTTCCAAGTCCACCCCTGTAACCCACTGACACAATTTCTTTGTGAAACGCCAGGTTTACGAAGATACAAGACACGGTATTATGAGACTAGAATTTTAAAACGTTGATATTTCTGCGGAAGAAACGGGATTGTGGTCCGAACGTGGCTATCAGAGGTTTCCTTTTAAAGTTATTCAGGTCGTGCAGGTCAGCTCTGGGGTCTAAAACTTTCTCGTTTCATTTTACGTAAATTGGGAAAGACATTTTACAAGACAAACCTCTCTATCATGATTTATTGGTCAATTTGTTTATTTTACAAACCATAATTTCATCATGCCAGCTCACATACGTCCCCACCGAGGGGCTCGAGCCTACCCTGAATTACGGCGATCGGGCCTTAGTCGACCACACGGGCCCAGTGCGGGTTGATCGACTTCACACACAACCTGCGAATTTCTTCGCACGCGTGTACAAGTTTCCTCACGATGTTTTCCTTTACCGTAAGAGCGTCAGGTAAAAGTTCATATGAAATCTGTATTCGAAATCACATTGGTACGTGGCAGGTTCGAACCACGACCTCCCGGTCAGGAGGCGGCGGCCCTAGGCATTACGCCACCGACGCTCTTTTATTTTTTTTACATCTCATAATTACAAGAAAGAAAACCTTACAAGAAAGAGAAAGATTGGAAGCGTTTGGAACGTGGTGTTACAGGAGGATGGAAAAGATCAGTTGGGCGGAGAGGAAAAGAAACCAAGAGGTTCTGGATATGGTGCAAGAGAAAAAAAGCCTGCTGCACATAGTTCTGAATAGGAGACGAAATATTATGGGACACCTTATACGACACATCAGCTTTCTGAAAACCATTATAGAAGTAAAGAAGAAAAAACCTAGTATACACTACTCAACGTGTATATGTGGCAGGCAAATTGTATGATTAGTTTTACATACGGTCAGGTTAGATGGACCGAGTCGTTACCGGTTGAGCCACCGACGCTTTTTTCCACTACCCTACTTTTACGCTTTTTTCGCCCTGATTCAGGGTAGGCTCGAGCCCCTCGGTGGGGACGTATATGAGCTGTAATGAGGACGGTCAGGTAAATTGCATAATTTGTTCGTATGTAAACGGTCAGGCTGTACGTCAGGCAATTTGTAATAATAGGTTCGGTCAGGTTTGATTGATTTACTCTTCCCTCGTTATTTTTGCCCGACATTTGCCAGTCAGTATGTATAATGACGAATTGAACAGCACGCCTGCGACATATATATGAGCTGGTGTGATGACACTACTCAACATTGCCTAAGGAGAAAGTTAAATTTTCAAACATGGCATGTGCTTTTATAGTTATAACGCTTTACTTAGGACATCTGTAGGTTACAACTTTCAAGATGGGCAAGTGCTACATATATCCTCTCAGTTCCTACCTATCTATACATATAATAAAACTGTAACGGGGCCGTGTCTGTACATGAAATATTTTTGAAAATAATAACTGTGGTGGACATTACTAACGATATAGAGGCCAAAACAACAACTTTTGGAATTTTTGTCTGTCTGTCTGTATGTTCGCGCATAACGCAAAAACTATCACCCCGATTATGATGAAATTTTGTATGGTGGTTCTTTATAGCCCGGGTTAACATATAGGATACTTTTTACCCCAGAAAATTCAAGAGTTCCCTTAAGAAACTTCAAAACCTCCACGCGGACGAAGTCGCGGGCACAGCTAGTATATCATAAAGGAAAAAAAGTTTGAGGCGCCCTCAATTTTGTTTCTTCTTGTTACACGTAAATTAATTTAGTTTTAAGTGACTTTTGTAAAAATGCATGAAAAGTTTTTCTACTTTCATTTCATATCATTACAGGAGCAGTACAAGATTGTATGAAATCAGTCGAACTCAATTTTCATTTTTGAATGAATGAATGACTTATTTATTATATTGCATAAGTACACAAACAAAAATAAAAAAGAGAAGAGAAGATAAACAAAAAAAAAATATTTTAAATCTATAAATACATAATACTAACATAAAAGGAATATTTTTTTTTTAAAAAAAGGGAAATACAAAAGCGATACAAAAGGCAATAAAGCAATTTTTCATGTGTTTGTATAAAATACACTTACAAAAAATTTAAAGCCATTTTTTGAGGTCTTTACGAAAGCGTGGTTGTGGTAAGATTTTTATTTCACTTGGAAGAGCATTATATACTTTGACACACATTGCATTTTCGGCTGATATGATGATGATGATAACATAACCTTCAAATAACATAATAATATGTACGAGGTAGAAGAAGTACATAGGGCAAGTAAAAGAAAAGGCTGCTGTCGTGTCGTATTAGGACCATAAGATAATATACGATTTATAACTCCTACGTCTCTCTCATTCCTCACTATTATAATATTCAATAACTAAAACCTCCAATAAACTGATTTTTTTTTCACTCTATCTGCCGTGCATCATTGCAGATGCACAACAGCAACAGTCCAATCATTTAGCATTCAACGGAATCAAAGCATTTTAGCGCCATTTTGTTGCGGTGGGAGAGTCGGGGCCTCATTTGGGGCGAGTCAAGTCTTTGCAGTAGTTGGCACCATATACACATGTTCACAGTAGAGCTAGTAGGCAAATCTTAATAAAACTTTCAGGGATTGACCACAGTCTTCGCAAAAGTGACATCTGATAGTTCGATTCCTCCCTCGTGCAAAGCAAAGTTTTCTTTACTACTCTGTCTGTGCTAGAAAAGGTAACTGTATTATAAATCGTAATGATTTGTCGGTTATCAAAGGTTATATAAAAAACTGCCCAAGTCTTGGGCACCGAGAGTTCCGTACCAGTACGTAAGAGTACACTAGAGACCACATCAGGTTAGACAATGTCGGCATAAGCTAGCCCCACGACGAGCCTTCGCGAGATCTGTTTATACTGGCGGTGTATAGCTGATGTGGTCTCTATTGTACACTAATGATACTTATTCATTTCAATCAAAAGACATCAATGAGAGTGACAGAAAAATGTTTTCTTTTTTTATTCATTTCGGAATTCTTAGCACGAGTGACTCGCACTTGGCCTAATCTAATAATAATAAATAATCACTCACAGTAAGATTGACGCTCGAATGTACTACCGTTCTTACTATAGAGCAGAAACAAATACCTTTGAAAAACACCTTCCTTACTTAATAATTTAGTTTGTTTAATGTTCACACCAACTCATCTAATTTAAATGGGCAATAGCTCAAATGAGAGAGCTTGGCTTGTTCTAGTAAGTGTTCTTAGACAAAAACAAACCAAGTAGGTACTTTAATTAGAACCGGAGATGATATTGAGAAAGTAAGCTATGAGAATTACGTGTGAGTGTAACTTTAGGAGAGCGAAAGTTAGGTGATTTTTAATGCCGGACGGACACTATATACTGGAAGATTTACTTACTTACAAATGTATAGTTTCAATGTAGATAAATAAAAACTAGAGACTTAAAAAAATTGCTCGCCAGTTTGGCAAGCTAATTTGACCACGAGGAACAAACCAATTAAACACCATAGGCATCGTTTACTTTGGTAATGTAGCTAAATATATAGCTACACTACTGTGCGCATGTTGGTACTAGGCTATTTGTGCTCTCGGCGCACTTGCGGCACTTACTTGTGCAGAACTAATTGGTTCGAAACTTCCACTGAACAAAATTCCATTTAGTGCTTTCATTGCTTCGGTACTTCAGTGAGCTCTAGTGAATGAAAGAAGAGAACTGGATATTGACATACAATAAAATGCTGGATTTCAAATGAAAATAAACTTAAAGGCTGTACCGCTTTATTTATACTTTATATTGATGTGACATTGTTTGAACCTGTTTAGCAGAACAAGTGGAAACAAAAATGTGAAGCCTAATATCGGCCTAAGTTAAGATAGGTCAAATGACAATATTCAATTTAAATTATTGAAATACTGTGTACTTTCATTTCAACGGGCCACATTTTTTTAAAACTTATTTAAAAGTATAGAAAAGTAATAAAAACATGTAAAAATCGAGAATGGGCGGTTTCAACGTAACAGCTGCGCATTGATTTGAACTTAAAATGAATAGACTTACGTTCGATACTATTTTAACACGTATCAACCTGCTCGGATTGAGGCATCTTAAAGCCTTAAAAGAACTTCTAGCAAATTTCGAGAATTATTTGCAAACTTCAAATGTCAACATAAAGATGACAAAAAGGGACAGTTTTTATTTTCATTTGAGACCCAATTATCTACTTAGTGAGAACTATACCGATTTCGCTAATTCTTTTTTGTTGAGTTCGTTATTGTCAGGAGAAGGTTCTTATGTAGGGTAGTGTAGGTTAGCGTAGTGTAGTGTAGTGTAGGGTAGGGTAGGATAGTGTAGTGAAGGGTAGGGTAGGATAGTGTAGTGTAGGGTAGGGTAGTGGAGAGTTTGGGTATGGTAGGGTAGGGTAGTGTAGTGTAGTTTAAGGTGGTACGAAGTTCGCCGGGACAGCTAGTCAGTAATAAATCAATGAGTAACGCTGTTCTCATCAAGTAGATCATGAAAGAAAAAATATTGAGAGCGCCGTATTTTTTTTTCCTTCATGAAGTAGTCTATACGAATCTGACACGAAAGAAGCTTAGAATAAGAAACTTTTTACATTACTTCTGCCAGAAGTTTCTATATCTAAGGAAATTAGAGACAAAGCTGTCCGCCTCATGTTGATATTTCAAAGTATTTTTTAATTTTGTTCAAACAAGTCCATTCAAATAAGAAGGAAATTACGCTGTTTTTTGCCTGGACACTTTTAAGGAGCTGTTCTTTTTAGGATTCCGTAAATAAAGGGTAAAACGGGACCCTATTACTAAGACTATGCTGTCCGTCCATCTGTCTGTCTATCTGTCACCGGGCTGTATTTCATGAACCGTGATAGCTAGACAGCTGATAATTTTACAGATGATGTATTTATGTTGACGCTATAACAACAAATAACAAAAATTAGAAAAAGTGAAAAAATAAGGTGGGTCACCATAAATAAACGTGTTTAAACGGCTTTACAGCGGAGGTCGCGGGTTCGATTCCCGGCGGGGTCAATTTTAAGACTCGGTTTGGTTGGTGGTAGGGCATTTTCTAAGCCCGCCTGGCTAGCTACCACCATCTTATCTAAGTCTTGCCGCCAAATATCAACACACCGTTCCTAAATTGGTGACCCCGACGTGATACTCCATCATCAAGCCTCCAGCCGGTAAAGCAAGCCTCAGCAGCACACAGCAGTCACATCGCACTGAAGTTAAATCAGGACCATCGCAACCCGAGACGTCGAGTTTCCTGGCCTGCTACCTTCACCTTCGGGCACCAGCAAGTTGTCGGCAGCCACACGCTAACTCTGCGCGCATCACCTGCTTCCCTTGCCATGACGCCTAACGCCAGCCTTCATCCCGACTCAACGTGGACATCGACCTGGCACACTGCACATCGACCCGACTCAACGAGGTCGACAGCATCCGCGATCTTAGACTGCCAGCTCTCATTGGATCGACCTCCGGAGTGATGTGGCGGCAACTGCAGTAACCCGCCACTGAACATTAACACAAGCGACGAGAGAACAAAAGAAATACGACACCTAGAACGCGCTATTAGAATTTCTTCAGCGCTGAGTATATATACAGATACCGATCATCAACGATTGGTCCACGGCCGGACCCCAGGCACAACACCTCGCCTGGCGGAGATATCTCCCTTTGCTCTCGTCGAGTAGGAACGCACCGTTCCTAAAATATCATTGGTGTGTTCCGGCATGAAGATAAGATAGCCAGTTCCCCATTGCGTTGGGGAATCTTGGTAAACCCGCTTCCATCTTCGGCAACATCGTCACTTACCACCAGGTGAGATGTTGTCAAGGGTTTACCAATTGTGAATAAAAAAAAAAAAGTTTCTTTTAAACTAGCGCCATCTAGTATGATGATTTTTGAAACATGAAACTAGTGCCATCTAGTATGATGCTACGGAACCCCATGTGTGCGGTTCTGATTCGCACTTAGCCGGTTTTTGTCTAGTTGTTGTATATTAAAGACCGTCGGTGGCGTAACGGCTAGGACCTCCTACCTCCTGTCCTGGAGGTTGTAGTTCAAATCCTGCCACGCACAAATGCGTTTTCGAATTTCAAAGATACCCGGGCTGTGCTACAGTCTCTCCAGCGGTGCTAAATGGACCATCGATACATCGAGGTGTATTAGGACCTGGATTAATACGTAGACTACTTTTTTCCACGCACCCTCGAAAAGTCATAGAAACGTTGTCCACGCGGGTGAAGCCGCGGTAAATAGTTAGTTATGTATATATTTTAAGAGTAGTACACATACCTCACTCCTTATATATCTTAAAATATACAGGTACTATGCAGGGCACGTCGTGGCACGTACGATCGGGTGAAATATCTCTGCAGGGGCCACTATAGAGATTCTCTTCAAGTGGGGAAAAAATGGCGTTTCATAGTTTTTCAATAAGTGTATTCGACTGATCCATTTTTCAGTGTAATAGAGAAAATAGAGAAAACTCCAATGAAAAATTAAAATTAATCACCAATAACAGTAAGTAAATAATTGTAAGGCATATATAGTTCATAGTTTCCCTATATTGCAACATTGTATGTATATATTATATTATTATTATGTATTTTTATTATTTATTTTAAGTATGTAGTAAGTATATCATTTTTATTATTAGTTATTTATGTATGCAGTAGGTATATTATTATAAACTAAAACGTATCTGTTATAAGTAACATAATACTTAGGATCTTATAGTATTTTATTATTGTTATTTTAACATTCCCAATAACAAATTTGTACACGCCTCTGCCTGTTCGTATTTCATTTCTTTCTCACTTATACTGGTTTGTTGGCAGAAAACTCTTACAGAGTTAAGCATACCAATTGTAAATCTCATGTTTTTTACTTATGTATTTCTCATTTACTGTGTACAATAAACAATAAATAAAAAATAAAATAAATAGTTTTAAGAGGAGTTCATTGTTTCAGTACCTATACAGGGTGTAACAAAATTGGTGTAGATCCCGTTAACTGGGGTTTCTACTCATCATACTGAACAACTTTTGTTCTAAGACTTTGCTGGAAACGTAATTTTTTTTGTATACTTCATAGAAATCGATCAGCTGATAGACCGATTTTGTGCGTTTTAGTATGGAGGGTCCAATTTTTTTTTTGAGAATTGACTATGGGTTCCTTGGAGAAAGTTGTTGCATATTACGAGTAGAACCCTCAGTTAACGGGACCTACACCAATTTTGTTACACCCTGTATAGGTAACGCGTTGCTGTTACTTATCCGTCATTCTTTTGATCTATTTCTCATGCGCTGACACATAATAACCTATGTGTTACATTTTGCTTTAAAATCCGACTTCTTTCCTATCCTTCAATATTTTTCGCTACCAAATTTTGATTTGGTACAGTTGAGATTCCTCGGGAGTGTATGTAAAATAACTATATGAAACTGATACTCTCTTGAAGACCCATCTCGGGTCTTATATTTCTACGTCTCTACATTAAATTCGATTATAGATATTCAATTTATATAGATAGTAAAGTTCTCGAATGGGGACCTCGCACCAAAAGGCATAGAATAGGCCTCCCATTCGGTGGACTGTCGACCTGTTGATGATCGCGGGAAAGCCGCTGGATATGATAATGACGATAGATATTAAACACCCAGACACTAAGCAAACGAACCTGCTCGTCATACGAATGTTTGCCCTGGATGGAGGTTGAAATCACGATCCTCGACCCAGCAAGACAGCAGTGCTGTCCACTGGACCGACGAGGCAGCCAGTGTTTGTTCGACGATAACTCGAGTATCGTTGATCGGAACGTCGTGAAATTTGGTAGACGCTACGTTTTCCGGTGCGTGGTCGTCACTCGAGACGACCCCTGCACCAACGGTCATCTGTTCTACGAGCTATGTGCCACTTAAGTTTAGCAATTCTGAGAGCTATGTTTGTTACTTTGGTTCTTTTACAGATCTCCTCGTTTCTGATTCGATCACGCAGAGAAACTCAGAGCATAGCACGCTGTATTGCCCTTTGGGTGACCTTGAGCCTTCTTATGAGGCCCATAGCACACCCCAGACACTGCATACAAATGGTCGTGAAATGACATTTCTAAAATGACGGAGCAAATCAAATCATGGCGAAATCCCATACGTTCGAGAACCAAACTGTAACCAATCTGTATCAATCTGGGTGACGATGGGGTGAGGTCGCAATTTAGAGAGCGGTAGGGAGTGTCCATACTGTATGATAGTACTAATATATATACAGGTTGTTTGGGAAGTAGTGCAGAAAACTGAAAGGAGAGCCAGAGGCGGTCATTTGGAAAAGATTTGACTTAATACACTTGTAGCCTAAGTCTTACGGTTTTCGGGATATTAGCTTTTTAATTTTCAGATTTTGTATGAAAAACGCAATTGTTTAAATATTTCGTGATTTTTCAAAAAAAAAGTTATAAGTACTACAGTTGAAGTGCAAAATACGGTTAAAAATTCCTCCATTTTATCAGCTTTCCAACAGAGTTAAAAAGTTAAAAAAAAAACAAATGAGTTGCTACAAAAAACTATGATTTTTGTCATAAGGGTGCCTCGAATCCCATACTAAATTTACAACAATTTTTTGCAAGAACTTGTGAATTCAACGTTATTAAATGATTCTAGAGAGTCACAGATGTCTGATATGCAAAAAAAATGATAAATATTGGACTTTAAAAAAAAACATGAAAATAATGTTTCTTGAAAATGTGTATGGGACTTAGGGCACCTTTTTGACAGCAATCACTATTTTTGTTGCAATTAAATTGTATTTTTTTAACTTTTTAACTTTGTTGGAAAGCTGATAAAATGGGGAAGTTTTTACCGTATTTTGCACTTCAACTGTAGTAGAACTTTTTTTTGGAAAATCACGAAATATTTAAACAAATGCGTTTTCATACAAAATCTTAAAATTAAAAAGCGAATATCACGAAAACTGTGAGACTTAGGCTACAAGTGTATTGGGTCAAATCTATTCCAAATGACCGCCTCTGGCTCCCCTTTCAGTTTTCTGCACTAATTCCCAAACAGCCTGTATATACTTTGCCCATAGTAAGCGACCATGTGTCAGTTCCGTATGTCAACACTAGCAACACAGACTGGGCTAAGACCTTCGGTATTTGGGACGTGAAGATATTGCGAAGCTTCCCAAACGCTGTCCCGCCGAGTTGGCGCCTTACAACTTGAAACGCAAACTATCGTTTCGAGCCGATCTTCTTTCTTGCGTTTCATAATTAAATTCTCTTTTGATCTTGTTCGTCTATAAAAATAGAACAAATCAGCATACTACTACTATACCCTGGACTATTGCTAACTACGCCGATCTGCAACTGCCTGTCGCTTACCCAAAGGGAAGTGGAACTTTTGTTTATACCTAATTTAAGGCCCATTGGAGTTGATTGTTACTGGTGACCAAATACTATTCTGGTGATCAAGCATTACGACCTGCCCGCGCCTTTTTGTTGTCGCTAGTGACCAAGCATTACTACTGCCCGACAAGGTTCTGCTGTCGTCCTCCAAGCGCAGCTGCTGACCTGCGTGTTCTCCTGTCTACCGTTTACTATAACAATTTTGCGCTTGATTTAAAATTTATTAAGAGTATGGTACACCCAAAGTTTTTTTACCTACAACGTTATGGTGTAATTTCGACACCCAATAATTGAACTCGATTTACTTTTTTAGGAATTTATTAGATCATTTTATACACCCGGGGGGACGATCGATCGTTACCTAACCTTTATTTATATTTTAAAATTATGTAATGTGTTGTTTTTATATTTAGGTTATTTCCACGGTCATTCACTCTTTACACCTTTAAGTTATCCACTGGTTTATATCTTTACCCAAATATTTCTAATCTTATAAAATAAAAGTATTCCATATTACCCCAAAATTTATTTTCTTTCCGAAATTCATATTTAGGCAGGGAGTACAAATTCTACGTATCATGTAGCATCTCGATTATATTATTTAACCCCTTTTAAATTCAATTATGCTGCATTAATTATGCGGATGTTTTGGTTCAAGTTTTAATACCTCAAGACCCCCTTACTTAATTTAATCGTGCAGTTTTCTTGGAAATGTGTGGTTTTTTTTGTTTGTATGCACGGGAAATTATTGCTTCTCTTCACACGGGTCATTTTTTCCCCGGCTTAATGGCATTATACCTCTTTCGGATAATTGCTTACGTGTTGTTGAGTTGTTTTAGCCTGTGTATTCCCTGACGATTCCAAGAGAATTTTAATTTAAGTAGTCAATGGCCAGACTCTAGATTTCTTTCAATCGAAAGTCGGGACAGACTTACTTTTTAGTTCACAATTATTTAACCTTGGTTTAAGAAAAAATCTTTAAGGGTTACTGTTTGGAATATTTTTACGCGTTGCTTTGCGAGGTACTCCTTAAATTTTTGGCGTACCCTGTTCACTTTTATGTGACAACGTTTTTGTATTCCGCAGTATTGTTTAGATTTCTTGAAGTCTTATAACAATTTTCCATTTTTCAAACTTCTTTCATTTATCTTGCACTTGTCTTACCTCAAATGGCCTATTTTTCGGTAGAGTTGTCCCTTTAGACTCTTGCGTATCGCGTTTCAGACTTCCGGTGTTAATTTTATCCGTGAGTCGGATTTTTCACGCATCCGCCTTTACCGCTTTTGTCTACATTTTCGCTGGGGTAACCGACAATTTTTTGCAAGTTTTTTCAGTTTTTGTCAACCCTATTGGTCTTTAATGTTTTAGTAGTTGTTTGATTCCTCCTGTTTTCTTAAGTAACTAGTTTTAGGCTCAATACACAGCGATCTTTTAACACTAGTGTGTTTTTGGGGTTATTAAGTTTGTTCACTTTTAGATGGAGGTTTTGCCGTTTGTATGTGTAGCTTCGTGTATAAATGTCAATTTCTACCAGCTTCAAGTAAACGTTTGTAGTTAACTAGTTACTTAGGGAGTTTTTATTTTTTGTTCTTCTTCAGGGCTGTCCAACGTCTATAGGGTTGTCCAAATTTCAAAAAATTTTTTGACTTCTCGCCTTTTTTTGTGAGTTTGTGGGTATTTTGAAACGCAAACTATCGTTTCGAGCCGATCTTCTTTCTTGCGTTTCATAATTAAATTCTCTTTTGATCTTGTTCGTCTATAAAAATAGAATTTGGAAATGATTGCGAGCTTTTGACAAGAGTGAAAACAATTGAGGAGTGTTGACCGTCGAAATAGGTGTTTTCAATATAAATATTTTAAAAGTTTTGTAATTTTTCTTGTTATTTTCAAGACCTCCTATTTTTAACTGGGGTAAGTGATTTATGCTTAGGGAAAGCTATCCATTTTTATTTAGTGCCGTTGCGAACTAAATTTTTATTCATGGTTGTAGGGTCTTCCACACGGCCCGAACAAATCAGCATACTACTACTATACCCTGGACTATTGCTTACTACGCCGATCTGCAACTGCCTGCCGCTTACCCAAAGGGAAGTGGAACTTTTGTTTATACCTAATTTAAGGCCCATTGGAGTTGATTGTTACTGGTGACCAAATACTATTACTGGTGATCAAGTATTACGACCTGCCCGCGCCTTTTTGTTGTCGCTAGTGACCAAGCATTACTACTGCCCGACAAGGTTCTGCTGTCGTCCTCCAAGCGCAGCTGCTGACCTGCGTGTTCTCCTGTCTACCGTTTACTATAACAATTTTGCGCTTGATTTAAAATTTATTAAGAGTATGGTACACCCAAAGTTTTTTTACCTACAACGTTATGGTGTAATTTCGACACCCAATAATTGAACTCGATTTACTTTTTTAGGAATTTATTAGATCATTTTATACACCCGGGGGGACGATCGATCGTTACCTAACCTTTTTTTATATTTTAAAATTATGTAATGTGTTGTTTTTATATTTAGGTTATTTCCACGGTCATTCACTCTTTACACCTTTAAGTTATCCACTGGTTTATATCTTTACCCAAATATTTCTAATCTTATAAAATAAAAGTATTCCATATTACCCCAAAATTTACTTTCATTCCGAAATTCATATTTAGGCAGGGAGTAAAAATTCTACGTATCATGTAGCATCTCTATTATATAATTTAACCCCTTTTTATATCATTTTGGATCTCACAACAGTTCCTATGTTAAATGTTTTTTTTTGAATGGGTATTGGCATAGTACCAGGTCTACCATTTTCAAAATAGCGTCGCACAAGTAAACGTGTATATTACATGGATGTATATGCGGAAAGAAGTCATCTAGCATAATGTCCGAAAACGTCACGTTACGGAAATAATTGTATATACAGAAATAAAATAATAACATTTCGAGTCATTCTGTGATTTTTTTGTCTAATCGTCTCCGTAATGTGACATTTTAAGCCAATAAACTACATGTTACTTGCGTGGTTGGGTCGATTACGCAGATACACCCTGGATACAACGGGCTCGAAATGACATTTCAAAAACGCAATGACAGAACAAACAAAATGGCGGCGAAATCCTATAAGTTTGAGAACCAAACTGTAACCAATCTGTATCAATCTGGGTGACGAGGGGGTGAGGTTGCAATCTAGAGAGCGGCAGGGAGTCTCTATACTGTCTTTTAGTACTTATATAATATATACTTTGACGCAGATCAACTGAAGCACGGTTATTACTTGGACGATTTTGACTGTTAGTGGTATTTTTCTAGACTGTTTCCGTGCTCCGTAAGGTACGTGAAGCCGTTGGTGCCGGTTGCTATCACTAATTGGCAGCCTTTAAGCCGTGTCAGATGTCAGCGGCAAAAATATTTTTGACAGTGGTGTTCGCTATTAGCCCTGCAACCTCCACAAACCCGGACTTGTCTTACGTGTATGGAGTATGGCCTAACTTTCCCCAGTTTGGAAGAGATTTGTGCCCCAGAAGTGGGGACGCTTATGGGTTGTCAACAACATACAAGATGTATTTTACAAGCTTTTATCTAACTTGTATGGAAGTTTGTTCGGGTGGAATCTTGCAACACAATTTTAAAGCAGTTATCTTTAACCGATCGAGCTAACATTTTGTATACACGTTCAGTTTGGATGACAATGCATGTTTAACTGTATGACGTCATTCTAAATCCAACATGGGGGCTCACCCAAGATGGCGGATCAGTTATTGTTTTATGCACCCCTATGATATGGGTATCAAATGAAAGGGTTTACTTAGAAGAATACGAAATAATAATAATTTTCAAATTAAAGCTTGTACTTAAAAGTTTGTACGTTTTTCGAAAATTATTTTGTTTGTGTTTATGTTTCCTATCCAAATAAACAGGTTTTGTTGTGCAATGCAATTTCACATATTAATTTATTTCAATATTTTTTCTTAAAATTAATTCCATTTAATACGCATCTAAATGAATTACATTAGGAAAATCCTAACTATTAACAGAATCTTTACATTTTTCAAATCATTATATTCTGGTAATGTCATGCTATGGAAAGTAATAAAGTTGCAAAAGGAACAATAATTATTTTTTTCATTTCAATATTGTATACAGTTGATTGTGTAGATATAGTAAATTTAATGCTAGCTAGGACACCAATTAATTGTAAAGACACACAAAGGGTACAATTTATTTCTAAAAAGAAATTTCTTCCAATATCCTCTTTATGTGATATACTAAACCCCATCATGTTAAAGATATCGAAATAAGGGACTATTACAATAAATAGCTGTCTTGTAAGGAGATCCTTGAACTCGATCTTAGATAGCAACCGATGAATATGTACACAAGTGAATGCATATTCGATCTATGTCGGTTCCAATGTAACGAGGGTGTGTTCGGATACATTGAGATAATTATGGTAAACGTACATTCGAGCTGGCGTAATTTGGACACATGTAGGGAATCGCATTCAAGTCGTGAAGAGAGGCAATGCCATCCATTTAAAGGTATTATAGATTATATTATTAAATGTATACCAAATTACAGCTTTCTAGTACTAGAAGTCTTTAAACTAAACCGCGGACAGAGAAACGGACGAACATGGCGAAACTATAGTGGTCCCTTGTAACTACGAAACTCCAAAACAATCTTAAAAACATGCAATCTCAGTATTTTTAGGGGCATCAGCGTATCTGGTCACTTCGTAAACAGTTAAATCGAAGCTACAAAAGTATGACACCTGCTACTGAAGGGCATATTAAAAGCGCGTCTGATATATTCATCATTATCATATTAGCTGAAGGACGTCTACTGCTTGACATAGGCTAAGGATAATTAAATAAAGATAATTTGAATGTTACTTATTATTTTTAGGGTTCCTTATCTCAAAAGGAAAAAAATGGAACCTAATAGTTTGCACTTTTATGATTTATAATATGTACCTACGAATTTGTACGGAACTCTCGGTGGGCGAGTCCAACTTGCACTTACTTGATTTTTTTTATACACAAGCAACTCTAAAACAATGAAGTAATTATTTTGAAAAATATGAAATAACACGAGTAATCTTCCAAGCATTTCAAACACCAAAATAGTAGTTACCGAACATTCTCTGAAAGGCAGATAAGTATAAACTCTACATACCTACCTATGCAGGGGCTGTGCCCTTTAACGGCTGTTTAATTAGCCCTCTCCATTAGGGCGGATAAAACTGACATAACGGATGAATGGCGGATCTGATCCGTTGCTATTAGCGTGATTGGTTTGCGAGCAACAGACGGACAAGAGATGTTAAAATTGTATGCGAGTGGCTCAGACGAATAAATAATCAATCAATCAATCAAATAAGCTTTATTGTACAATTTAATTTAATTAATTCAATTTAAATTTTATTTTCTGCCTTCAATGTAATTTTTTTTGTACACAATAAACTGTTAAATAAATAATAAAATATATATGTAAAGAAGAGTACAGAATACACGGTAAAAATTAAATAGGTAATTAAATAATTTTAGAAAAAACGAAAAATTTTTGGTACAAGCTTTAATTTGAAAATAATTTTAACTATTTCGTATTCTCCTCAGCAAACCCATTCATTTGATATCCATATAATGGGGGTGCATAAAAAATAACTGGTCCACCATCTTTGCGAGTCCGCCATATTGGATTTAGAATGAGGTCACTTAGCTATCCAAGCATTATGCTCCAAAATAAAGCAAAATTTCAACGGAGAACCGGGAAGTGGTTCTGATTTAGCTTCCAAGATTTGTCCCAAACTAACCAACTAACCAGGCAGGTTAATAAAAACCGTTAAAGTGCGAGTCAGAACCGCGCACAAAGGGTTCCGTACCATCATACTAGATGGCTCCAGTTTCTTGAGGTTTAAAATAAACACGTTCTTGTATGGAGACTTTCACTTTTTCTAATTTTTTTTATTTGTTGTTATAGCGGCAACAGAAATATATCATCTGTCAAAATTTCAACTGTCTAGCTATCGCGGTTCATGAAATACAGCCAGGTGACAGACCGACAGACAGACATACAGACGGACGGACAGCGGAGTCTTAGTAGTTAGTAGGTCCCATTTTTACCCTTTGGGTACGGAACCCTAAAAAGCTTGTAATAACAGGGACTAAACGCTACGAACTGTCTACGTAGAGGATGATGCGGCTGTAATCGTATGACCATAAAGTCTAATTGTTTGGAAATGGCCAGACATGTAAACACACACACACACACATCAGCTCATATACGTCCTCACCGAGGGGCTTGAGCCTACCCTGAATTAGGGCGATCGGGCCTTAGTCGACCACGCGGGCCTAGTGCGGGTTGGTCGACTGCACACACAACCTTCGAGTTTCTTCGCAGGCGTGTGCAGGTTTCCTCACTGTTTCCTCAATTAACAGGTAATTTTCTTTAATTAACTATTAATACATTTTTACAATTGCTAACCTCAAACGGCTTTCTTTTTCAATACCCATGCGTGTCACGTTTAAGGTAGCTAATGGTGTCGCCTCTCCGAATTACTAAAAACACAACATTCCTATTATATTGTTGTCACTTAAATGGTGAAAATAAAATCTCACGCACGCAATCGCACAGGTTTGTCGACTTCACACACAACAATTGTGTTTCTTCAGCAGGCATATGCAGGTTTCCTCACGATGTTTTCCTTCACCGTATGAGAGGGTCGGATAAACGTACATATGAAATCGAAATTCGAAAACACATTGGTACGTGGCAGGATCGAACCACGACTTCCCGGAAAGGAGGCGGCGGCCCTAGCCGTTACGCCACCGAAGCATAACCATAAAGTCTAATTGTTTAGAAATGGCCAGACATGTAAACATCATTTTATAAATATTTAATTAATTATTATCTTAATCACTTACATTTAGACATCGATAATGTTCCTACTAGCATTTAATTTACTTAATGTGTGAAGTTCGTTTAAGACTTAAATGCCAACTAGAAACTGGTTTATTTTTCAGAAAACACGCCTCGATTTTGTATACATGTTTGCCTATTTCCAAATAACCAGACAATAGATGCCTTTGTCTCTTACTAGCTAACATGGCAGGAATATGGAATTATTAATAAGTACTACGGCAGGAATGTAACCGCCCAATTTTAGCGTTGGCTGGTATGGTTACCCATAGGTTACCGTCCCGCTTCAGAGGTTAATAAAAAAATAATAAATGTTAATTCAATGTTTTTTTTTCTGTGTGATTTGTATTTTGTTTTATTTATTAATTACTAACATAGTTCATAAGTTTTTTTCTAACAAAAATGGACTAAACTTGTCTGTTAGAATTAAGATTTATTATTATTGGGGAAGTAAAGTTCTCGAGTGGCGACCACGCACCGGAAAACGTAGTGTAGGCTGGTGAAGGTCGCGGGAAGCCGCTGGATGCGGGCAGCGCAGAACCGGTCGTCGTGGAGATCCTTGGGGGAGGCCTATGTCCAGCAGTGGACGTTATTCGGCTGATATGATGATGATTATTATTATCAATTAAAAAAAAACAAACAACTGACCCTCAGCGGATAAACACGAAGCTAAAAATCTTTTTCTTTCTTCTGAGGTGAATGGTGAATTATTATTGCAAGCTAAACGTATGAACGAATTCATTTTGGTATTCGAAAGGGTGAAAATGTAAAACTGGATTTAATTTAGCCTGAATTAACAAAATCGTAATCGTAGTAACTCAGCTTGAGACATTTTAGCTTCTGTAGAGTTTTGCACTAATATAAGTAATAAAAGTGACACAAATAAAACTACGGATTTAAGTTAATTTAAAAAATATATCTTCGTTAATGATTTCGCTCGGAATTTTATAAAAAAGTCTTTGGAATGCAGTATAAGAGGTACCTTTAGGTATTTACGAGGTTTGGACCAAGTTGACCTAGACAGGGCTGGTAAGTATATTATTTTATCCACAGTTTTTTTTACATTATTACCTATGAAATTGCCGATTCAGTTTTTGAAGTTCAATGCCAATTTTTATTGAAAATGACAAAGTTATTGTTTTTATTATTGACCTAATGGTGACACTTCTTCTTTTATTAGTAACTAGTGGCATGTCTTTCATGTTCCAATCCCCTGAGCTATGTACCATTGAATGGGACAAAGGTGTTTTCTTAGTGGTCAGATGGGACAATTTTTTAGACTAGTTAATTTTCTTGAATTTTCCTAAAAGAGACGAAATCTTTTGCGGGGTATTTCCAAATATGACATTAGTAACGAAGAAACTGCTGCGATAACTTCTAGAGCTTTGAAATTAAAAATGTGTATCTTTTGCCTCATTAAAGGCGATTTTTTCAGGTGAAAAACCCGACTTGATGGGGTTAAAGCCATCGTGCTCTCAAAATATCTTAACAATTGGCATATGTTTACAACCATTTAATTTCTAATAGTCGAATGCTATTTTAAGAAATAAATTCTGTTTTAATAACTATTGTTCTTAATATTAATTTTCATCTTTAACATTATTTATACAATCGGCAATTTCATAGGTAAAGACCTAATATTGTATTACTAGTTTTTACCCGCGGCTTCGCTCGCGTAGGCATCGTTTTTTTGACTGTCCTTAAAGGGTGTGTGGTGCATAGACAGCAGTTTAATCCAGATCCCTTGGAAACTCTATCGGGCTATTCTGATTAGCAGTCTATGTCACTACCCACATCATTAACTATTTATATGTAAAACATGCTTGCTCCGTTACGACGCCGACGTGCGCGAGGCTGGAAATGAGTTTTCCCAGATCCGTCTGGAACACGAGATTCTTGCCCCCTCAATCATCCCTGTGAAAAATACCACAACAATCCGTTGCTCCGTTGCGATATTAAAGAAATCAACGAAAAAAGAGTATTTCTTTAAGTTACCTCAGGAACTGTATTGGACTATGCTATTTTGACGGGATAAAAAGTAGCCCATGTCCTTTCCTATGACACAGGGTACTTGCATACCAAATTTAATCAAATTTGGTTGAAGCGTGTTTAAGGGGCAACAAACAACAAAACACAAAACTTTGAACTCACTCAGATTTTTAGTACACCGCTACTTACCTATCAAATGTTTTAGATTCGATGGCTTCGCTGGCACCGACCTAAAAAAAAATTGTCGGCCCCTAATTTGATTCGTACTTACCTTCAAAGGTATCAATTTTGTTATTGTTGGTAAATTTTTGTATTCGTTTATAAAAATATTATTTCATACTTTTGAGTGAATTTCTTTTTGAAGTCGGTTTTTAGGTTTTTAAACTTTTATTTTTATTTTTAAATTTTTAGTGGAAATGCTATGTAACAAAATGAAACACATTAAAATCATATCACATTGCATGTGTTTCATTAAACGATACAGAGTCCTGTGGCTTCCATCATCATCTCAGCAGCATGAAAGTTAAGGAATCAAACCATCCATCATCAGCTCACCTGAATTATCTGAAACAATACAACTATCGGTCTATACGTACCTACGCATCTAAGTACAATAGTGAAAGAATTATCCTCCAACTCCTGACCGTTAAGGAGTTGTACCTTTCATCATCTGCTCATCAACATGAGATGATGACTATCAGACCTATATACCCTAATAGCTTTAGAAAATACATGAAACGTGCCTATTAAATTTGAGAGTTGCCCTCAATTTCCCTGGGATCCCGTCATCAGAACCTGACTTGGTGACAATGGGACTACCTCGGGAGTATATTGTTTCGAACAAATAAAGAATTTTGAAAATCGGTCCACAATTGACGGAGAAATCTGTGAACATACATAAAAAAATATACAGTCGAACATAGAACCTCCTCCTTTTTTGAAGTCGGTTAAAAATACAACATAAATAGGTTGTAGGACCTACAAACTTTTAATTTTATCTTTCAAAAGAAGGTAGGTGTATAATCAATTGCCTTCTAGTCTTAAAATGTCATGTTCTCGCGAAACGTATTGAGAGATATTTATTTCAGGATTCTTCGTAAATATTCGCTGTTTTATCTCCACAAATACAGTATTTTTCTAACAACTAAACAAATATAATGTACGGGTTCTAGTGTACTGAGTTATTTTAGCTGCAAAAACGGATGAGAAATATATATTTTCAATGATATTAAATTTAGGTATGACTAGCTTTTGCCCGCGGCTTCGCCCGCGTGGACATAGCTTTTATGACTCTTTTTGAGGGTGAGTGGTGCGCGAACCGCAATCAGCTTGCAAGCGTGGACATGAGTTTTCTCCAGGTACCTCAGGAACTGTATCGGGCTATGTCAGGATAAACTTATCAGTAAATTATATCATTTTCCACCTCATCTCTGTGCTAAAAATCACACCAACTAATTTTTTCGTTACGATTTTAAATTACTTAACGAACAAACACATTTTCACATTTATAATAATAAGTAAGGATTTCTAAATCTTAAATAACATCTATATGTTAGCGTCGGTGGCAGAACGGTTAGGGCCACTATCTCCTGTCCGGAAGGCCGTGGTTCGAATGCTGCCACTTAACAATACCTATACGAATATCGATTTCATACTGGTATGTACGTTTATCCGACGCTCTTTCGTTGACAAAAACATCGTGAGGAAACCTGCACACGCGTGCGAAGAAACTCGATGCTTATGTGTGAAGTCAATCAACCCGCAATGGGCCCGCGTGATCGCCTAAGGCCTGATCGCCCTAACTCAAGGCAGGTCGAGCCCCTTGGTGGGGACGTATATAAACTGATATGATGAAATAACACTTATACCTATATTATCGAAAAACTAATACAAATCATTGTATCAATCTAGTAAAAAAACTTCCTAAAATTATTAATATGGGTCAAATCCTCGAGTCGTATCAGCTCCAAAGTAGCCCATGACGCACTTCTCGTTGCCGCGCTGGATGGCAATAGACAACCTTAGCAGCAGGTAGGACCTCACGTCACATCTCCTCTCTCGAAGGCGACGGCCAATCTCCTTTGTGAAGGCAAAGGCCTCTGAGGGTTCAGCAGCCGGTTGTCTCGCAGACCAGCGGCACTAAGCAGTAATTTGCCTCCAAGACCGAGTACTTATTATGCTTCTTTCTCGCCGAAAATTGAGCAGCAGTACCGTACAGTGAGGCAGAAAAGTGGCTTCCCAAAGCAGACACGTTCCTCTCTGCCATAGCACCTGTTTAAACCCTCCAGCCTTTTGCCATCAGATCGACTAAAGCCTGGCCGGCGGCTGCATCAAAGATGGAATATTCCATCTGGCCGAGACCAGTGCCTTCCGAGTCAGGTCATTAAGGAATTGGTGACGTGGGAATCTTCACAAACACGACTGCAACTCAGTGACTGATGGCCAATTGCCTCCACAGTGGACCCGCAAATACATTGATGAGGTTCACAGATATTGATATTGCAGGCGGAGAGCAACTGCCACACGCAAATAGTCGCCGTGAGAAGAGTTCCCGTAGCTGTGCCTCCTGTTAAAAGATGCTAAACTCGATTTTTGTGTTTTTATTTTTTACACGATTGGAATCTGTAAAAATATACCTCTCTGTTCGTCTATGAAACACATCGCTACGTGCCATAGTTCCAGAGTTTAAAGTAGCGTATGCTGAAAAATACATAAAAGAAATCCACTCAAAAGTATGAAATAATATTTTAATGTTTTAATACAACTTAAGCGCGTTTTATTATCCCTGCAGTGCCATCTATTGACATTCTGCTACTATGATTATAATGTTTGGTACGTGTAGCTAATATATAGAAAAAAGTACTCTATTGTTATTATTGTAAGTATCGATAGATAATTTCCCACGGGACCTCTTTAGTTTTCCGGGATAAAGAATACCCGACTATACAATGATGGTCAAAACACCCCATCCCAATGTAAAGGTTTCATATTGTTACGTTGAGTCATTCTAAAGATACAATTTTTTGCATTCCTGTAGGAACCCTAATTTTTTTTGGAATTCACAATGTCCCAGTTTTAGTTCGCGATAAGGGTATCAACGTGTAAAATTTGATTGTAATAGGTCAAGCCACATTTGCGTGGTGAGCCATTCTATAAATGAATACTTTTGATTTTCCCACGGGAACTCTTGAATTTTCTGGGATAAAAAGTATCCTATATGTTAACCCGGGCTATAAGGAACCACCATACAAAATTTCATCAAAATCGGCCTGGTAGTTTTTGCGTGATGCGCGAACATACAGACAGACAGACAGACAGACAGACAGACAGACAGACAAAAATTCCAAAAGTCGTTGTTTTGGCCTCTGTATGGTTAGTAATGTCCACCACAGTTATTATTTTCCAAAAATATTTCATGTACAGACACGGCCCCGTTACAGTTTTATTATATTATAGATATAGATATTAAACTCGAAGGTTGTGTGTGAAGTCGACCAACTGGCACTGGGCCCGCGTGGTTGACTAAGGCCCGATCGCCCTAATTCAGGGTAGGCTCGACCCCTCGGTGGGGACGTATATAAGCTGATATGATAATTAAATTTAGTTAAAAGCGTGTCAATATGTTATTTGAAACTTATATGCATACGTAGAGACTTTAGGTACCAACATGTATTTGAAGATTTTGAAGTAATCAGGAAGTAATAAGTACTTACGTGTACGTTAGCACTTATTATTTTCATAGAAGTAATAAGTACTTACGTGTACGTTAGCACCTATTACTTTCATGGAAGTAATAAGTACTTACCTGTACGTTAGCACTTATTACCTTCATGGAAGTAATAAGTACTTACGTGTACGTTAGCACCTATTACTTTCATGGAAGTAATAAGTACTTACCTGTACGTTAGCACTTATTACCTTCATGGAAGTAATAAGTACTTACGTGTACGTTAGCACCTATTACTTTCATGGAAGTAATAAGTACTTACCTGTACGTTAGCACTTATTACCTTCATGGAAGTAATAAGTACTTACGTGTACGTTAGCACTTAATACTTTCATGGAAGTAATAAGTACTTACCTGTACGTTAGCACTTATTACCTTCATGGAAGTAATAAGTACTTACGTGTACGTTAGCACTTTTTACTTCCATGGAAGAAATAAATTAACTGACTTGATAGTATTCGCTTCGTTTTCCATCATAAACAAATGAAGACCAATGACGATAAAAAAAATATTTTTTTTTTAGAAATGTTTGTTTTTTGAATTATTAACCAGATCTTGTCCGATCAGTTGATCGATTTTTTGTCATCTAAATAGGCAGAATATTAAAACTTTGTTGTAGTTATATTTTTGTCAGAATTTGTTTCTTCAACAGCTTTACAGCTTTCTTTTTTTAAAAACCACAATTGGTAAGCCCCTGGCATCATCTCACCTGATTGTAGGTGACGATGATGCCGAAGATGGAAACGGACTTACCAAGATTCCCCAACGCAATCTGGAACTGGCTATCTTATCTTCAAGCCGGAACACATAAATGCTGTTAAGATTGATGCTTGGCGGCGAGACTTAGATAAGATGGTAAAAGCTAGCAAGGCGGGCATAGGAAATGGCCTTCCACCAACCAAACCGAGTCATACAAAGTTAGACTCCGCCGGGAATCAAACTCGCGGCCTCCTGATGTGAAGTTAAAAGACTAAACAATTACGCCACGGAGGCGGTTAGAAGTGAGTTTCCTTCTATGAAATTGTATTGTAATTCATACAAATTAATTTGTAAATAGCTCCTAAGACTTTCTCAGTTTCTTGCTGAACTTCTGCCGATTCAAGTACTCCAATAAGCCCTTTGAATTTATTACATTGTAGCTACCAAGACGGCGGGATCGCCGGGGAGTCTTAATTGCGAAATAAGCCTTGAAACCGCGGAGTCCTTCGGAAGCCATTTTATACTGAATATCTAACACAGAGTCGTGGCGAACTCAAGGGAATTGAGCTCCGGGACAGTCTTGGACAGAGTCGAATTAAGCGATGTCCTTTGGGTCGTTTCAAATTGAGACCGCAAAATCGACTTACATTAATTTTCAAAACGATTTTAATTTCATAACAGAAAATTATTCTCTTATCGAAAAATCATTAGATTAGACTAGATTATTTATTTCATGTCACCAATTACATATTTAAAAAATTAAAAATGTCAAAGAGTAACATGATCGTCAAAAAATTCATAAAATCAATGTCACAATAAAAATAAGGTGTCAAAACAAAGTTAAATAAGAAGTCAAAAATAAGACAAAATAGGATGTCAAAACAAAATAGTGAATCCATCATAATGATGATTAAAATTTCTTTTGTAGAAATTCGTCAACATTGTGAAAATTCAATATCCAAAAAAAGGTTTTTTAGTCGGAGATAGTCGTCATTTGTGACATTCCTTAGATCTGTAAAGGTGCTCGTATTAGATATGTCTTGTAACAATTTAAATTATTCACTCAAATTAAAATGTAATATTGTTTTGTGCTAGGACTTCCAAAGGTGGCATAATGTCACAGAACACCCATGCCAATCATTTGTAACTTTCGTGCAAAGTAATACCAAAGTATATACAATTATTAGTACTAACATACAATATGGACACTCGCTGCCGCTCTCTAGATTGCGACCTCACCCCCTCGTCGCCCAGTATGATACAGATTGGTTACAGTTTGGTTGTCGAACGTATAGGATTTCGCCGCCATTTTGTTTATTCCGTCATTCCTTTTTTGAAATGTCATTTCTGGCCTGTTGTATGAAGTGTCCAGGGTGCTAGAAGCCGCTGTAACTCCACGCCAAAGTATTCATATCAGCCGAAAGACGACCACAGACAAAGGACTCCCCCAGGATTTCCACGACGACTGATCCTGCGCTGTTCACATCCAGCGGCTTCCCCCGACCTTAACAACGTCGTCGGTCCACCGAGTGGGAGGCCTGCCTTCGCTACGTCTACCGGTGCGCGGTCGCTCGAGAACTTTTAAAACAACGGCCCTATTAAATGCCTGATTAAATTTTGAGCAATAATTAGTTTTTTCTTTGCCTGATACCGGCACTGTTCTCGCCTTTTACTTCTTGCCAGTTGAGCTTTGCGAATCAGAGCAGAGTTTAAACGGGCTGTTTGACGGAACGCTGGCGCAGGCTGACCAACAATGTTACCAGTCTGTTGACTGCATCCGACAAAGTAGTATTTACAGCTCAGTGAGTTCATAAGTTAATATAGGTAGAGATCTTTAGCAAGTGTTAGTTTAAAAAAATCGGGTAGGTACCTATTATTTATACTTCCATATTTCTTTTAAAAACTTTATTCGGTACCACCTTAGTTTGATTATCTTAAAATATTTTCGTGTTTCTCTTTACCCTTGCCAAAGTATATGCAGGGTGTAAAAATACCACTACCGGAAACTTAAACTGGGGTTTCTACTCATCATACTTAACAACTTTCTCCAAGGAACCCATACTGAATTCTCGATTTTTTTTTGGATTTTCCATACAAAATTGGCTGATTAGCTGGCTGATTTGTATGAAAAGTCGATAACTTTTTTTTAAGAATTCAGTATGTGTTCCTTGGAAAAAGTTGTTCAGTATGATGAGTGAAAACCCCAGTTTAAGTTCCGGGAGTGGTCTTTTGACACCCTGTATGTATTAGTACTAACATGCAGTATGGACACTCCCTGCCGCTCTTTAGATTGCGACCTCACCCCCTCGTCACCTAGATTGATACAGATTGGTTGTAGTTTGGTTCTTGAACGTATAGGATTTCGCCGTGAAATTTGCTCCGTGATTTGTTTTTAGAAATGTCCTTTCATGACAGTTTCCTTGCCGTTAAAACCAGTTAGTAATAACCAAACCAAATAATTAAAAACGGAAACCCATCTTTTTGGGCAGTCAGGTAAAAATGTATCCTTTGTCACTCAGGGAATCAAGTCGAATCTACGACACCTCGCACTCTAAATCTATCAAGCCGATTAGCCTACAGGTTCAGCCAAAGAAACAGACATACATACCTGAAAAATATTACCCTCCTTCATAGGTAGTCGGGCAAAATATATATAGTTACATAACACTTCTTTAAAAACTGATCTACAAAATACAAGATTAATATTCAAAAATTAGTTTTTTGCTGTATACCTAATTTAAAAAAAACAGTCTCGATAATTTGTGAGAATCAAATCTCGTGGCACTTATAACTCCAAACTAGATTTTTCTGTGGTTTAACTCCTTTGTCCAAAGCACTTACCATATACAGGATTTAAAAATTAGTGTGGGACCCGTTATATGAGAGTTCTACTCATCATAAAGAACAACTGTCCCCAAGGAACTCAATCAATTTTAAAACAAATTGGAACCCCATACAAAAATGCACAAAATTGGTCATTCAGCTAATCGATTTGTATGAATAGTATGATTTTTTTGCGATTTCAGCAGTCTTAGAACAAAAGTTGTTCAGTATGATAAGTAGAAGTCCCAGTTAACGGGACTTTCAAGAATTTTAATACACTCTGTATAGTGTCAGAAAGACAAAGTGTTACGTATAACTATAAAAAATAAAACTAAATGTAACAAATGTTGCGAAAAAATTTCATTAGGAAAAATACTTAGTATGTAGGTATGTATTAATGACTTGTATGGTCAAAGGCCTTCAACAGGTGGACCGAAGACCTAGTGAAGGTCGCGGGAAGCTGCTGGATGTGGGCAGCGCAGGACCGGTCGTCGTGGAAATCCTTGTGCTATAGAGGATATTTTAAAATAATAGATTATGTAAATGACAAAGACATATGTGGATTCTAAAACAAATACCATTACCTAAGACTGTAATTTTAATCATGACATTATTTGTAATATATAATAAGTTTTTTGACTATTTTAAATTGTGTGTAAACACCTATTTAAAATAAATTATTTTGATTGATTGATTGATTGGGAGAGGCTTTTGTCCAACAGTGGACGTCTTTCGGATGATGTGATGATGATATTGGTTTTATATCCCCCGAGTGTGGAATATACCCTAACTCTCCGTGGTTTGGGAAGTAAACTGTGCCCCAAAATTGGGGATGTAATTGTTTGTTGATAACGACGATCACGCGTTTACGAGTAGTGAGTTTGAACCAGTACGAACAACGATCCTAAAACGCTTAGCCGATCGGCATGTAATGCAGTTAGTCGATAATCTTTGGCTTAAATGCACTATGATATCGGGTACTTTTCAACTCGATTCCGCGCTAGAACAATTAAATTAAAATAAAACAAATATTTAAAGGGGGCTCCCATACAAAAAACGTGTTTTTTTTGCTCGTTTTTGCTTGATATTGATAACGGCAACAGGTAGACGCTTGAAATATTTACAAAATATTGAGTTGTATTATTCACTTTAAAAAATAAATAATTAAATTAATTTCAAATTACTATTTAAGGGGGACTTCCATGGTTCCATTTGGAAACCAGTATGTAATGACACGAAATAAGTCTCCCGAATAATACTCTGCAAAACTAAGTAGTAATTCTTATCAGAATAAATGAAATTTAACATCATGCAATGCAACAATGCTTCCAGTTCTCGCAACATGAAGTCTAGATTTATCGCAGATGCTAGGAGTGCTTCTCTACGTCTGTCTACCTGCAACAATAGAAGTTGTGTGTAACCGAGCGAGTATGCGATCTGGATCTTTTGAGCTCACGCCAGTACCAAGCTATTCTATGTCAAGTTTTGCACAGTAGCACACAGATTTAGAAATGTAAAGTCCAAGAGCGTCGGTGGCAAAGTATATATAAGGTCTAACAAAATGAGCTGAAACTATTTTAACTGGTGCTTCCACCCATGAAACTGAACAACTTTCCCCATGGAACCCATAGTCAAATCTCAAAAAAAATTTTGAACTTCCCATACTAAGTTGCCTGATCAGCTGATCGAGTTTGTATTGGAGAGCCAAATTTTTTTTTGCGTTTTGACTATGGGTTCCATGGGGAAAGTTGTTCAGCTTCATTGGTAGAAGCACCAGTTAAAATAGTTTCAGCTAATTTTGTTACACCTTATATATATTAGTATGGACACTCCCTGCCACTCTCTAGATTGCGACCTTAACCCCGTGTCACCCAGATTGGTACCGATTGGTTACAGTATGGTTGTCGAACGTATAGGATTTCGCCGCCATTTTGTTCGTTCCGTCATTCCTTTTTTGAATTGTCATTTCTGGCCCGGGCCGTTGTATGTAGTGTCCAGTGTGTGTTGGTGGCTTAACAGCAAGGGTTTGCCAGCGGCTTCGCTCGCGTGAACATAGTAATTATACTGTCTTAATCTGTCTACCTACCAAATTTCAGCCAGATACGTTCAGTAGTTTTTGCGCGAAGGAGTTACAAACACCCAAACATCAATAAATACAAACTTTCGCGTTTATAATATTAGTGGGATGTACGTTTATCCGACGCTCTTACGGTGGAGGAAAACATCGTGAGGAAACCTGCACACGCCTGCGGAGAAACTCGACGGTTTTGTGTGAAGTCGACCAACCCGCACTAGGCCCGCGTGGTCGACTAAAACCCGATCGCTTTAATTAAAGGTAGGCTCGAGGCACTCGGTAGAGAAGTATTTATAAGAGCTGATATGATAAAGGTCTATAATAATAAAAAAAGCAGAATGTAAACACATAATTTAATATTTTTTTTCATATTTATAAAATTTGTAACTGGTTGTTTGAACTTTGTTAGAAATATTTGATGGTCCAAGTTGTTTTAGTTGTTTTTTTTTGTTGTTTTTGTTGTTGTTTAGATTGGTACAGGAAAGCTGTGTAGCCGTGTTATTTTAGAAAAACTGTAGGTACGTATGTCATCACGGCACATCTTCCATGAAACTATTTTCGTTGATTTTACCTTCGGTCAACGATACGCAGGAAGAGTTTCCACCCTTTTGTTGTTGATATTCTGCCTATCCGAATGGTGTGTTACGCTTCCTTATTCATTACGCGGACAGCGATGGAGTAGATCTCCTTGCCTGCGTCTGTGTTTCCCGACTTTTCCAATTTAGGAATCTTCAAGGTGGGAGTGAATAGGCATTATTTGAGTTTGCGTGTGTCATTCTTGACTACATCTTCACTTTCCATCAGATGAGATGTAGTTAAACGCACTCAAATTGTTAATAAAAAACCGGCCAAGTGCGAGTCGGACTCGCGCACGAAGGGTTCCGTACTATTATCTATAAAAATCACGTTTGTTTTATGGAATCCCCCCATAAATATTAATTTTATTTTAATTATTTATTTTTAAAATGAATAATACAACTCAATATTCTGTAAATATTTCACGCGACTACCTGTTGCCGTTATCAATATCGAGCAAAAACAAGCAAAAAATCACGTTTGTTGTATGGGAGCCCCCCTAAAATATTTGTTTTATTTTAGATTAATCATTTATTTTTAAAGTGAATATTAAAACTTAATATTCTGTGAATACTTCAAGCGGCTACCTGTTGCCGTTATCAATATCGAGCAAAAACGAGCGAAAAAATCACGTTTGTTGTATTGGGAGCCCCCTTAAATATCTACTTTATTCTGTTTTTTTGTATTTGTTTTTATATCGGCAACAGAAATACATCTGGTGACAGACGGACGGACGGACAGACAGACAGACAGCGAAGTTTTAGTAATAGGGTCCCGTTTTTACCCTTTGGGTACGTAACCCTAAAAAAGATTACTTTTAATATTTTGGGTACAAATTCTTTTGGTAGCTAGACTGAGCGTAAAGTACAAGCTTAAAAAGTAAATAACACAGCTACTTACACAGCTTTCAACTGTCACGTTATGAACACCAGAAATCTAAGAAAATCTCATTTTTGGGCAGTATTTTAATTCAAGCACTTCCTTTTTTTGACCCCCTAAATACAAATTAATTGATCCCGTCCACGAGCAATGAAAAAGAATCTTATTTACTGTATTAATTGTTGTCCTTTATTTCCTTTTGCAGAAAATGGAAATACTTTTTTCCTTAAATTGCCCTTTAATAAAGACTAAAGAGTGGGAATGTTCAACAGTAATAATATTTCATTAGTAGGTATAACGAGGAGATCCGCAGGAGAATCAAAGTAACCGACATAGCTCACAAAATCGCTAAACTGAAGTGGCAGTGAGCAGGGCACATAGCTCGTAGAACAGATGGCCGATTTGGCAGTAAAGTTCTCGAGTGGCGACCGCGCACCGGAAAACGTAGCGTAGAAAGGCCTCCCGCTTGGTGGACCGATGACCCGGTGAAGGTCGTGGGAAGCCGCTGTATGCGGGCAGCGCAGGACCGGTCGTCGTGGAAATCCTTGGGGGAGGCCTTTGTCCAGCAGTGGACGATTTTCGGCTGATATGATGATGATGAGGTATATCTTTAAAAAATAAATTTTCAAGGGAAATTATCCGAGTTAGCAATTCTTGGTGACATCTAGCAATGCGGGGATGAAAATTGACAGTAAAGAAAAATAAGTCAGCCTGTATATCGTTTGGTGGGAAATAGGTATCCACCCTGCACATTGACGGGGAATATCCACCCTGTATCGGACGGTGGTTAATTACTCCTGAATATTTATTGGTCTTTTGAATAAATCGCTCGCGGCGGATAAGCCTTTAACTTGCGTTTTAATTTTCCCTTTTTCGCAGTTACTATGAACCTTTCGGTGGTGGATTGACAGGCGTAATTTAAGAGTCAAAGGATATACATAAAACTAAATTTTATTAATATCTAGATTTTCGGAAAAATATTTTTAGGGTTCAGTGGTCTCCTACAAGGCACCCTTTTAAGATCGTTCTGTCCGTCACAATATTCAAAAACTCATAATGAATATAATACCGACCAAGTGCGAGTTGTACTCTTTTGTAACACCACTTCTTTCTAAACAAGTGTTAAAATTAAATCTAATAAATTCCAAGAAAAGACATCAACACAAGCTACAGAAAAATGCTGCTTTTTATTTAGTTCGGACTCCTTTTTGCGTGTGCAACTCACACTTGGTCAGTTTTTAGTATGTGTTATTTTACGTTAGGATTATTTCTATAATCACATCAAGTTTGACGCTTGTATGTATTATCGAATTAACAAAAAGAGCAAAACGCACAAAAAACTTAAAAAAGTTCGTTTCTTATTTACCCTTGATTTTTAATTTTTTTTAAATTGTTATTTGTTACTAAATCTTATATAATAACACATATTATTCTGTGAAAATTTCAGTCGGCTACACAAAGACCCTCCCTGGCATTTATGAATTGTTTGACCTAGAAACTTGAAATGACCCATGTAAGGTGGTCTTAGTAGGCATTCTCGATGAAAACTATTTCTGGTTATCCTGTAATGAATCATTTTCAAATTATTAAGTGCTGACTGCAGAACCCCGCACTATGCGTGGTCCGACACGTCTTTGGCCGGTTTCTTAGTGCTCATTAACATTTTTAAGGAAAGTATGTTTTACATTTCATGTTTCCTTCTTCAGTGGCTTAGGATGGGCGATTCTATCAGTCAATTAATCACGAAACACACGGAACTCTTTTTACACGACTGCCCAAAAACAAAGGTTTATTTCAGGTCTAATGTACGTATGAAAGTATGTTTCTTTATTCCACAATATTTTCTAAACGGCTTGAAGGATTTTGGAGTGAGAGGGATAATCTAATGATAATTACATTCGTCTTGATCCCGTGAGTAACACACGATACAGTTTACCCGACTTCCCAAAAAAGAGGGGTAATTTCTTGTATGCAGTCGTATTCCCGCGGCTTCAGCCGCGTGGATACGTTTCTATGACTTTTCGAGGGTGCGCAGTGCGCGAACCGCAAGCGGCTCGCGAGCGTGAAAAAAAGTAGCCTGTGTGTTAATCCAGGTCTAAATCTGTCTACCTTTCATTAAGTTTTTAATTTAAAGTTGTTGTAGTATACGTACCTACTTTGATTACGATGACGTAAGAATTCGAACAGCATGTAGATATCGCTGGCATACTGTATAATTCGTCATTATACATACGGTCAGGCAAATGTCAGGCAAATTATATAACGGTGAGGGTGGGGAGCTTTAACAGTCAAACCTTACATCGCGAGCTCATTTGCAATCTGCCGTACGGCATTTTGACAATTTGCCTGACTCAGCATTGACCGTTTATATACGGACGAATTATTACAATTGGCCTGGCTCGGCATTTTACAATCTGCGTACATAATTTTACATTTTTCCTGACCGTTTACATACGGATGAATAAATACAAATTGCCTGAATTGGCGTACAGCGTTTTACATTTTGCCTGACAGTTTACATACGGACGAATTATACAATTTGCCTGACCGTATGTAAAATGACTAATCATACAATTTGCCTGCCACGTAGATATGTTGGCTATAAAAGTTATTTGCAGGTTACTAATGGTTTTAAAAAATTATTACAAAAAATAAGAAGCTGGTAACATTGGTTGGTGAAATTCTGCAAGGAGAAGAGGGAGGGATCTCTCGGTAGCAAAGTAACCACTTCATATTGGCGTAGTATCAACTTTCAACTTTGTAAACAAAGACAACCAAAATTCAGTTTCAACTTGTGTTAGTTAAGTATCTCGAGATTTCTCAAGATTAAGGACAGCTTTCCTTGTAAAATATCGTGTTGCTTTGTATTTTACGTGAAGTAGGTATACCCAAAGACCTTGTATCTACGGACGAGGCCTTTCGAAGAGTTTTAAAAAACTACATATTATTATTGTTTAAGGAATCACGCAAAATTAAGTTGTTATTTTTATTCGTTATGTAGTTTGTAGTGTACACAGTAAATACAAAACAAAATATGAACATTAGTAAAGGTAGAAATTTTGGTGATGCGCAGACTAACGCTATCGACTGCGACGCGTGACCTGCGGCACACCCCGGACACTTCATACAACGGGCGAGAAATCACATTTCTAAAAACAAATGACGAAACAAATGAAATCACGGCGAAATTTTATGTGTTCGAGAAACAAACTTATCAACCCGGGGGACGAGGGGGTGAGGTCGGAATCTAGAGAGCGGCAGGGAGTGTCCATACTGTATGTTATTACTAATATGTATACTTTGCCTGCGATCTCGGTTAACAAGAAATCTCTACTTGAGGCATCACCACTCAGGAAACAGTCCTGACTTCTGTCGCGCGATTCAACTTTCACCATTATTTCAGAGATTTTTTTGTGATATTTGGTGTTTTATAATTTAATGTAGATAAAGGAATAAGGTAGGTATAGGAATCAATGAGTAGATCCATGGGAAAACCAATTTAATCGACAAAGCTCTCAGATTCGCTAAACTTAAGTGGTAGTAGGCAGGGCACAAAGCTGGTCGATGAGAGCAGCGCAGGATCGGTCGTTATGAAAATCTTTGAGGGAGACCTCCATCCAGCAGTGGATATCTTCCGGCTGATATGATGATGATACGTATACATTACCAACTAAAACAGGCACTTTATAGAATCACTCATGAAATTTACCAAACTAAATTCCTTCATGGGGTTTTATAGAATATCTAATTATTACACACTATAGGTTTCGCGGTGTATGAGCCGCAAGCGGCTCGCGAATAATGATACACCTAAACTTTCCTCATGAATCACTCCGTCTATTGGTGAAAAACGTATATAAATCCGTTCGGTAGTTTTTAAGTTTATGGCGTTTAGACAGACAGAAGCGGTGGGGGGTATATAACAAATGTAACATACGATGCAAAGGTTTAAACTTCGAAGACCATGCCTAACGAATTTTTGCCTTAATCATAATTGGTAATCAAAAAGTGTCAAGGTGTGCTGATTGCAGTGTACGGACAGCGACACATCAAGCTATAAAAAACCAGTATAAGCTGACCGCGCGACGCCTTTGCGTTTCAACATACGCGAGACCCGCGTATAATGGCTTTGTATAGCTTTATGTGGCGCCGTGTGTACAAGCGTTGCGTTCTGCATCATTTTCGGTGCGTCTAATTGCGTTTAAGACACGTGAAAGTTTTACTGTGTGAATAGGCACTTATTGGTTACGTTATGTATAACAAAATACCAGAATCATACAAAGACCTTCCTTGTAACAAGATTCAAAAATGTCTACACGAATGGCTGCTTCAAAACATGTTCTACTCTCTTGATGAGTTTTTGGATCACAGGTTAGTGGTGTAAAAATAAATAAAAAATGAACATACCTACCTACCTTTTATTGCTGTCTTAACATTTGTGAATGGCTAAACAAGTGATTCTGTATTGTTAAAAAGAACATCTCACTTTAAATACCTTGTTTAAAAGCGAATAAAGAATTACTTACCTTTTTTAAAATTTTTATTTACCAATTTCAAAACAAAATACAAAACAATTAATCATCTAGCACCATTAAACCTGAATGGTTTGTCTAGCTAGGTGATCACAGTCACTTACTTGGATACAGTTCAGTTATAGCCGAAGGATCATGGATCGAGAATGGGTGCTATCAAATTGATGTTACTTTCGCCGGGCGACGCAATAGCACGCAATAGTTTAGTTCCCTACACAGGGGATGTAGATAAATTGGTGTAACTCAACATACTGAACAACTTTCCCCAAGGAGCCCATAGTCAAAACTCAAAAAAAACTTGAACGCTCCATATAAAATATTGTACAGCCACGCTGTGCATACTTTCTCGCGAAGTCTTCACCGTCTGTCGCAGTCGGGCCATACACAAATCAACAATAAAAATTTCACTTACTTAGTCTTAAAAAAAGCGTCAGTGGCTCGACCGGTAAAGACTCGGACCTCCTAACCAGAGGTCCCGGGTTCAAATCCGGACGGCAAATGCACCAATGAGTTTTTCGAAACTTACGAACATATACTTACCGATTGCTACAGTAAAGGAAAACATCGTAAGGAAATCTGCACATTTGATTCCAGATGTGTATGAAGATCGCGTTGCACACGGCCGTAGGTGTTAATCTAAATGCCCTACACGTGACCGCGGGTGATGCTAAGTGCAACACCAGGCAATCACCGTCTATCCCTTGGATAGCGCGGTTAGTTATGCCACACGATAAGAGAGAGACATACTTAGTAGCAAAGAATAAACCTAGGTACGAGAACATCACTTGATGAAAAATATATGGGAGGTACCTTACTTAGCTTTTTCCTGGAATAATGAAGTACCCTATGTAGTAGTCCTTAATATTTATTAATTAATCACAAAGTTTAATAAAAAATGTTGAAGCCATTTTTGAGAAAAAGTAACGCACACCTGGATTTGCATTGGAGGTACGTAATTCAGATTTTTCTTGAAACAACAGAACACCGCGTACTGTAGGCCTTATAAATTAATAGTAAATACTAAGTTTCATCAAAATCGTTACACCATTTAAAAAAATATATATTATACTATGGTGGCAAACTTAAAAAATCAAGATAGGCAAAATTAAAAAAAAAAACGTCTCAAAACATAAAAATAATATTGCCTTAACCCAAATCCGTCAAGTAGTTTGAGAACTAGAGCACCGGACGGATGTACGTTCACACACACCCACACAAACACACACACACACATTTATTTTTTAAACTGTATTAGTGTAAGACAATCGATTTCCATTAAAATCTCAACTTAGATTTTTTTTGCCATCACAATACCTCCTTCACCTCTTCGTCGCTCACTAACCCTCACTCCTCAGTTGCTCGAAAGTAAAAAAATAATAAAATTTATGTCTCTTAAATGATTAATTAAGGTCTCATGGAAAAAGTTGTTCAGTATGATGAGTTACATCCTGTATAGCGGCATTGATTCCCGCGCATGGGCGCTGTGGTGACGCTGCGTGTGTGGCCCGCGGCCCTATGTAAATGTTATTGCTTAGGGCCGGGTTGTATGTAGAATTGTTTTTTAATGTGTCATCATCATTATATCAGCCGAAGGACGTCCACTGCTGGACATAGGCCTCCCCCAAGGATTTCCACGATGACCGGTTCTGCGCTACCCGCATCTAGCGGCTTCCCGCGACCTTCACCAGGTCATCGGTCCACCGAGTGGGAGGCCTGCCTAGCTACGTTTTCCGGTGCGCGGTCGCCACTCGAGAACTTTACTGCTCCAACGGCCATCTGTTCTACGAGCTATGTACCCCGCCCACTGCCACTTAAGTTTAGAAATTCTGAAAGCTAAGTCGGTTACTTTGGTTCTCCTACGGATCTCCTCGTTTCTGATTCGATCACGCAGAGAAACTCCGAGCATAGCACGCTGGATTGCCCTTTGGGTGACCTTGAGCCTTCTTATGAGGCCCATAGTAAGCGACCATGTCTCAGTTTCGTATGACATCACTGGCAACACACACTGGGCGAAGACCTTGGTCTTAAGACACTGTTGTATTTGGGACGTGAAGATATTGCGAAGCTTCCTGAACGCTGCCCAGCCGATTTGTACTCTACTGAATTTTAACTGATTGAATTTTAATATGTAAAAAATTACAATTAAGTAACATATCTTTTCTCTTTATACTTAGCATATGTCGGTGGCAGATCGCGATCTGCCCAGATGTTCCTAGGCAGATCGTGAAAAGCCCAGGCATTATATTGCGGGGCTCCGAAAAATTACCAAAACGATGGATGCACAATACATATTGACGAACCGAACCTTAAGTATGTTCGGATCCCCACGATAAAATAACTGGGCTTTTCACGATCTGCCGGACTTTTGCAATCTGCCGCCGACACATATGGGTATGTAAAGTACCTTTCATTAGACTTTTTTAACAATGTAAACAAAAACACAACCTAAAAATTAAATTATTTCTTTATTAAACAATTCTGATACCAATGTTTTCGGTTAATAATGTTACAAATTAATAATTAAACATAACATGTAACATTAATAACCGAAAATATTGGTGTCACAATTGTTTTATAAAGAAATACAATATTTTCCCATTCACATTACAAACAAAATACATCAACGCGAGCGACAAAAATATGCTTTTTTTTATCATTCTGTTCGGAATCCTTAGCGCGAGTACGACTCACGCATGGCCGATTTTTATGGCTTGTTCTTTTACTTCAACATTAGTTATATAACCACACCAAGTTTCACGCCTTTGTGTATTACCGTTTTTACGATAGAAATAAATAAAAAATCCTTCTGAAGACCTATAAAAAAGACGTTTTTTTGTATGGAGACCTCCTTATTTTTTCACTTTTTCTAATTTTTAGTATTTGCTGTTATAGCGGCAACAGAAATACACATTCTGTGAAAATTTAAACTGTTTACCTATTACGGTTCATGAAATACAGCCTGCTGACGGAGTGACAGACAGACAGAGAGTGGAGGCTTAGCAAAAGGGTATCCGTTGGCCACCCGTTGGGTGTACACAACCCTAAAAAGTGGTTGCACTCAGACAATAACTTCAAATTATCGCTCGCGACCCGTGCACCCATAGTTTGTAACGAGGTTGTCTGTTGGATTGTAATCTAGTCTCTTTTAATCTCCTCAGGATAGTTTTAATAATATCGCTTCAACATTATCGATAATTAATCCAACCTTAACGCAGTGGGTTCACAGGTAAACAGGAATTACCCCTACACCCACCAGTGGGTGAAGTCAGTGGGTGCACGGGTCGCGAGCGCAAATTATACTGTTAATGTACGTATTGGTGTGAGTTACTGTTGGTAGACCTAATAAATAAAAAACACAGATTTTTAGGGGGAGCCTCTACTAATGAAACTAAATTATCTTTGTTCTACAACTTCACTGAATCACTTAAAAATTCGACATCTAATACAAATCGATCAGCTGATTCGCATACTTTGTATCTATCTAATGTAATATATATCTACCCACATTTTTATTTATTTTTAATAGACGAGATTAAAGCATCAAAACTTACTTCTTATTCTTAAATTAGGGAAGAGACTGGTTACCCACAACACAGGGATATTTTTTATAGGTCTACTGTGCTTTAGATATAAGTCTCTTTTTGGTGAAATAAAAAAATATATATTTTTTAATCACAATATGTTCTGCATTCGTTCCTAAGTAAATAAAGCATGGTGCATGTAACCACGTCCGCACTTATAGGGAGCTCGCCCGCGCACGTCAATAACATTTGCAAACCACTCAGCGTAGAAAAAACTGTTTATTATTTATGAGAGTAGATATTGCGTACAAGTTACTTTACAAAGTTATAGCTTTTTGATCCCAGGATAGATATATAATCACTTTTGTTTAAGGCCGCTTATTTTTTAGTTAAGTAAAACACAAGGTGATAATGAGTGAGTGCTAGAATTGTCAAAAGTCGAAGTCTCACTTGGCCATGCGAGCAGGAGTTAAGAAGAATCACCTTTCAGGTATAAAATAACAAAAAAATAGTAAAAAGGGAACATGTAGAAGTGAAAAAAAAACACAGCAATCGGTTCAAATTACAGGAAATGTTTTATGACGGGAACAATTTTTTTCAGAATTTACTAAATAATACCAAAGATCCAAAAACAAATGAAAAGATGCAGATCCCGTAACATATCTATTCTAAGCCTACTAAAATTAAAACTGTCCCAACAAAATAGAAACAAGTACTAAAGGGCTGTTACAAAAACAAAATTTTCGTAACAGCGCTTTTGTACTTGTTTCCATTTAGTTAGGACTTTAACCACCTCCTTGTTGTTATGGTTACGTCCATTAGCTTGAGATCAGGAGGTCGCGGGTTCGATTTCCGGCGGAATCAAAATTTGTATGACTCGGTTTGGTTGGTGGAAGGGCATTTTCTAAGCTCGCCTGGCTAGCTACCACCATCTTATCTAAGTCTTGCCGCCAAACATCAATGTTAACTGTGTTTATGTGTTCTGGCTTGTAGATAGATTCCCCATTGCGTCGGGGAATCTTGGTAAGCCCGCTAGGTGAGATAATGTCAAGCGCTTACCAATAGGAATGACGAATGCTAGTCATCTAAAACGAAATTTTGTTTTAAAAATGTTTAAAATACCCAGGCGTGACGTCAATGTTTTACAGCGTCATGAATGTACTCATTTTGTGAGTTTGGTAAATTAAAAATTAACTTAAAACTAAAATCAATTAAATTATAAATTCTATCTGAGAAACCTAAATTTTAATGTTAATTGTATATTCTTAGTTATACCTATCACGACCATCTCCTTTTATAGCCTGATTAACTTCTCTTTATTATTAAATACTAGCTGTTTCCCGCGGCTTCACCCTCGTGGAAAACGTTTCTATGACTTTTCGAGGGTGCGCAGTGCGCGAGCCGCAAGCGGCTCACAAGCCTAAAAAAAAGTAGCCTATGTGTTAATCCAGGTCCTAATATGTCTACCTACCAAATTTCAGCCAGATCCGTTCAGTAGTTTTTGCGTGAAGAAGTAACAAACATACACACTCACAAACTTTCGCCTTTATAATATTATAGTGTGATATATTCCAATTTACCTCACAAAATATTTTCTTTTCATACATCCTCATTTAGGCCCTTGATACAAATTCTATGTTTTATGTAGCAAAACCATAGCTGGTATTTTAAATCAATTTATATTTTTTTTTGCTACACTATCTACTGGAGGTTCGCAGTAGAACATACGTACATACAATAGTTTAATCGCATCAAGAGGGTCGCGACGAACGGAGGGGTGAAGAGTGCAACATTGCGATAACTGGTAAATGCAGGAAAATGCGACGCGTCGCGCCCCTGGAGATATATCAAAGTAGAACTGTCAAATTACTTTATTCAATGTTACAATTTAAGATTTCGTGAATGTAATTTTTAGGGATGCATCGATACGCCTTTTTGCCGATACGATACCGATACCGATACTCTTATAAAAATATCGGCGATACCGATACCGATACCGATACGCTTATTGAATTCAAAAAGGAAGGTAGAATAAATAAAACACAATTAATTAATAGTTTTAGTAATCAAAATTAACATTTATAAGATTTTTATTTAAAAAACAAAGCATTCTTAAGTTTTGCGGGCAAAGGCGATTTCGCAAGTCTGTTTGAATAAGACCTGCGGTGGAAAATAGTCTCTCAGATGCGACAGATGCCTCGTTTGCAACGAAATAGGTGGGACAACACGCGCGTTTACATTACATTTTTAAAGCGCGAAATTTGAAAAGTATCGTTGAATCTGCCATAAAAATATCGCCGATACCGATATATCGGCAAACCCGAAGTATCGCCGATATATCGGTATCGGTATCGGATGCATCCTTAGTAATTTTTTTAATATATGCATTTTATATACAAAGTTATACCTACTCAACATTTTAAGAAGTATAAGCAAAGTGACAAGAAACTGGTGATATCGTGAAAATTAATCTCGTTATTTCATTTATTCATATCAGCTCATATACGTAAAGACTGTATGAAACTTTTATGATCATCATATCATATCAGCTCATATACGTCCCCAATGAGGGGCTCGAGGCTACCCAGAATTAGGGCGATCGGATCGGTGGGGCCTAGTGCGAGTTGGTCGACTTCATACACAACCTGCGAGTTTCTTTTCAGGCATGTGCAGGTTTCCTCGCGATGTTTTCCTTCACCGTAAGAGCGTCGGATAAACGTACATATGAAATCTAAATTCAAAATCACATTGGTACGTGGCAAGTTCGAACCACGATCTCCCGGACAGGAGGCAGCGGCCCTATTACGCCACCGACGCTCTCGCTATTATCTATTGCAAAATGTCACAAAATATAACCAATCGATTGTTAATAAAATCTCGAAAGGGATAAGTCTGACTTTGCTATTTAATTCTACTTTAGAAACTTTGTTTTTTGTATTCTCAGATGCAAAAGACAAACAATCAAACGTTTACCTGTTTTCTTTCACACTGTACCTATAAGAGAGACACACGTACTACGCGAGAGCGTAGCTGCTACCTACGTCCGCGTAGTCTCGCGTAGCTGGTTTGTAAGTTGTAGCACAGATGATTATAATAGTTCTCATCTGTGCTACTAGTACTAGTAATTGTAGCCCGTAGCACCGCGTTTTTACCCGCGAACAATGTAAAAGGCTATGAATGTTTTTTGCTACTTTGCACAGCCTAAAATACTGAACCGATTTAACAAATGGGATCTTTCATTTCGTCTTGATCTATAGTGTATCCTAGGAGTCAAAATAGATAAATCACAAAAATTTAACATAATCACAGTAGTGGGTGTTACAATATGATTCGATAACAACCCATTAACGTCCCCGCTGCTGGGGCACGAGTCCACACACACAAACACACACACACACAAATGGGGAACAAGTCCGGATAGGTGGAGTTTGTAGGGCTAGTGGCTGATCCCAATGTAAAGAGCTTTCAAGCCTGAAATACGGCTTAACGGCTGCCTAGCAACCGGCAAAAACGGCTTAACTTGGCCTGCGAAGCACGGAAACAGTCAAAAAAATTCCACTAACATTCAAACTTACCCAGGTATTGACCGTGCTTCGGGTCAGTTAACCTGCATGATCAACCCACAAGTCACACTGAGCTACGACTACTTCAATAGAATATAATATAATCTAATATTAGTTTGATTCATTGTACAATCTAAAACTAATCTTTAGGTCAAACTAACTTAAACTTAACTTTGAGTTTCTTTGGTCTAAACTAGCAGCTCTGAGGAAGTTTCTTGTACCGTAGCTATTTTAGTGAGCTGAACTTATAAGATTGTTGAAGGGTAAAGCAGCAGCGGTGCTACGGGCTACAATTACAAGTACTATTAAAATCATCTGTGCTACAACTTACAAACCGGCTACGCGGGCGTAGCTAGCAGCTACGCCCGCGTAGTGTGGGTATCTCTTAGTACAGTGTGAAAGAAAACACGTAGGTAAACGTTTGATAGATTGTACATTCTTTTAGCAACTGACAATATAAAAATAATATTTTTTATACCACTGCTTCTCTAAAAAGCTTATTTTATTCACTGAAAACAGTGAATAAAAAGCTCCTTTAATCACTATTTTGGTGTTTGAATTTAGAACACACCAATATATTCGACCTCCTTCTAATGCTATATATCCTCCTTGCGCAAAAAAATCCCGATACAATCTCCTTGTACAAAAAATACTGGACATACAAACTCCTTGTGCAAATAACTTCTCGAGATTTGATTGTTCGACATTTTCGACAAGGAGTTTAGCATTCGAATGAAAACTGTTTGGTGTTCTTTGCTGTCATTTCATTAGTAAATTAGCGCTATTTTGAGTCTATGGTTTTGCTGAAATGTTTCTTTTTCTCGGAGTCATGGTATAAAGTATAGTATTTACTATTTAACTCTTTAGTAAAACTGATTTATATCGAGAGACATGAATCACTCGCGTCGCTCAGGATTCTAATACTTGAGTCGTGAATGATGAAATTGATTACTAATGAAGACGCGAGTGATTCATGTTTCTCGATATAAATCAGTTTTACTCAAGAGTTAAATACTATACTTTATACCATGACTCCGAGAAAAAGAAACATTTCAGCAAAACTATAGATTCAAAATAGCGCCAACTTACTAATGAAATGACAGCAAAGAACACCAAACAGTTTTCATTCTAATGAATCATTATGAATCACTCCCTACGTTCGTGATTTAGTCCTTAGGATCCTTCACTTACTCGTGAAGGATTCATCTACGGACCTCGCGTTAAATCCGTCCTTTAGTCACTAGTTGTATAATGTACTATTTTAATTCCGTGGCATGAGACTCGACGGCATGGCATCTACCGCCAGCCAGACACCATCATCCAGCATTAATGAATCAACTTCCACTAGCGACGGCGCGCCGAAATCCAACTTTTAATTGATTTGGCATTATTCCGTTTGTGGACCCGAGCTCTCAGCGATTGTGCCAAGCCCTCCAATTATAACTCATCTGCCAATGAAATGATCAAATGAAAATTGATTTAGGAAAGTTAAATCAAGTTATTAGAGCTTAGAACCGGCGAGACGAGGATATCGCCCGTCGCAATTTGTATAAGCCGACCTCAGAAACTGGGGGAATTTGTGGTTTTAATAACGTTCTCTCTCCGAGTCGAATCTTAACTTTTTTTCCATGTATTTAGTAATAAACTTTAATGTCTTTGCTTCAAGCAACATTAAGACCAAAAAAAAACGTTCTTAGCGGTTTTAGTAAGTACTTAAAAAGACTTAACGAGACATCAGAGGCAAAGGCTAGTTGAGTGCTATCAGACTATTTATTTGAATTACTTTTTATAATATGTCAAAAACAAAATTTTGTTCTTTAGAAATAGGAACGAGTGACGTCATAGTTATCAAGCGTCATTGATGTTCTAATTTTGTGATGTTGTTTAATTCAAAATTAAAGACGCAATGCAAAACATAAGGAGTAAGATTTTTTTGATATTTTAATGGCAAGGCAATTTAGGTAATAAATTCCATAATTTATTTTTGGGTAGTAATAAACCCTCCGAAAATAACATCCCCGAAAAGTTAATTTAAAATAAGGTTTTTGAATATACTGCATTAGCTAAGTTACCAAAATTATACGGGATCTACCGAATAAAATGCTGAAATTTCGGAAAACGTCAAGATCATATTAAAATACTGAAAGTTACGTAAATTCGTCACTCTTTAGTGGTTGAACTTAGGATTATAAGTTGAAATGGTAGACTTTTAGTGGTTCACATGTCAAATCTAACGAAAGTTGTGTTACAAGAGGCGAGTTTAAAGGCTAAGCATAAAGGCTCGCCTGTTGCTACACACCTTCAACCTAAAATGCCCCAGTTGGGGTGCTCCGAACTCCCCAGCTCGCTTCGCCCGCTCCCGCGTTAGAGGAGTTTTGAAAGTTTTTAAAACTAGAAAAAAACATCATAAATAAATGTTTAATCGGTGGTTCAAACAACATATAGGTACGCTCACTAACGCTTGGGCAATGAGGGATCTGTCCAGCGCCATCTAGTGGTGTTTAGATAAACCATGTTTTTCAACATTCACAACCCCCTATATCTCGGAAACCCCTTGACCGATTTGACTTACGTTCGAAGTTAAAAAAATATTTTTTGTCTCATTAATTCACCTGCCGAACACGACGGTACGATTAACTATACTCGAGTTATCGTCGAATAAACATTTATATATACATATAAACGCCGGATTATTCCAATAGACTCTAAGAATTTCGCTCGCTCGATGAAAAAGCATAAGGCGGTAATATTACAGTTTTCGTTATTTTTGACCTTGATTACTCTTAAACGATAGAAAACCCAAGGTTTTAAAAAAAAACCCTTACTATTGATGATGTTTCTTAAAGTCAAAAGCTATTAGAAACACGATTGAGCAGTTTTGGCTCGATAGAAAAAAATCCCAAACCGTTACTTTCAACTCTAGTTATGACTAATATATTGAAGTATTTTTTTTTTAAATAAACAACATTTTTTGTTATAATAATACAAAGTGAGTAATGTTATTATTTTTTAAACTTTCATTTCAATTTTTGATTGAAACGAAAAACAGTTGAAAAAGTGTGGTTATTTTCTTTAATCTTTACACGTAAAGAAAAAGACAGAGACAACAGTTCCAATCAATACCTCGCCTTGTTCTCGGTAAGTCAGTATTTCTTTCGGAAGTTTATTTAGTATTTCCCGTATGTTTGTTACAACAGAAAATTGACGGTAATTTAGTATTTCCAAATTGTTTATTTTGGATAATTAGTTATTTCCCTTTATATTTGATGCAGTCAGCTACCCATTCTGTATTGAATTCTGGACGGATCTAAATTTCTACATCTTTAGGTTAACTAACTAGAGATAGACATGAAGCATGAAATACCGTAATGATTATTAAATGATTCATAATCTTATTTTTGCCCCACACATAACAGGTAAACTCTTCACGATAACTTTACCCAACTGTCGCATCAAAAATAATATCACTTTCTAAAATTCCTCCCAAATGACTGTAGCACCAGCCTGTGAGTACTTCGTAAGTATTGAAGTTAAATAACTTCGAAACATCTGGTGGCGGTATCACATATTTCCACAAATTGCAGAGTTACAGCTTCGGTATTACAGTATAAAACAGATAAATTAATACAGAAGGTCATGTCCAACAAAACTGTTTATAACATGAAAGCCGAAAACTTTTCATTAAGAGTTCTTACTAAGAACCACTTAGGTGATTTTAAGTTTCTAATACAAATAATCGCCGGGTTGGGAACTTGTTAACTACTTTTGCTAAGCTTATATTCTTCAAACGGTCCACCTGACAAATGTGTTCAAAGCTATTTTTGGAGGCATATAATATTACGCAGAACAATCCGCACCTCCGCTGGGTACCATCACGGATCTGGTTGCGCCTCCTTCCCCCCGGCTACACTACCTAAGACGGACATGGCCTCCTTGGGTGTTCAAGGCGTCGATGCGGAGAAATTCGTACCACCTTTGGATACCCTCATGGAAGTAGCTCTTCCTGGGCAGCTACGGCACCCAGTCCTTCATCGGAAGTGACCCGGCCCCTAGTTTATGCGCTATGTCAAATGAGCTTGACACTGGCTGGATTCTAGTGGACCGGAATGGCAAAAGCTGGAAGAGATCTGATGTGCCACCCTCACAAGGCTCTGCCACTGATTCCTTCCTTCCTAAACCGCGACCGAATAATCACGGACAGTCCACCATGACGAGCATGCTGAGAGGCTGAAGAGACTGCTACCACCATCCTATTGGATTGCAAGGAGCTAGCATAGTATAGGGTCGTGCCCCTCGGTGATCCAAAGTTGCTTTAAGAAGTTATCGGCTAATATAATTTTTGGAGATTCTGGATTGGCAATTACGCCTCTCAACCTACGCAAAATACGCCTGGCATCGGAAATCAGCCTGTCCCTATTATAAGAACTTATTTTGTTGCCACGTGATTTAAAAATTTCAAATGTAGGTTGGCAATATAGGAGGATTTAATGGAGTTTTCTGTCTAACCACATGCCTGCCAACTGTCGGTTTCAGTCAATTTAACGCTTCTAGAATAAGTACCTATTGTAGCAAAATCGGATTAAAATTAAGAATAAAATAATAGAGAAACCCGATTTGTACAAATACGATATAATTTGGAATGAGGCTAAGACATTGAAAATTGAAAGAGAAAAAACAGCAAGAAAAGTTTAGGATTATAATCAGAAAACAAATTTAAAACAGATAATTTAAAATTAGAACATTAAATAAGATGGTACAAATTTTGTCAACGCTCGACAATAAGGATAATGGATTGTACACAAATGGCAAAATTGGTAATTGGCATTTTGAATTATAAAGAATGGCAAATAAAAAACGGTAATTTAAAAAACTAAAAAACCCGCCTGCGTTTCTGTGTAATTTGGAAATGAAAAACCCTAAAACAAGAAAGTCGTCATACCCGATTGCACTTAACTTAAGACAAATTGTAGCAGTCGGGACCCATTCTAGAAAGTCAGCCGTCTAGTCAGTATATTGAAGTAATCTGCAATGTAATATAGGTATGTGCTCTCAATTCACTATGCCTCCATTTCTAGAATGGGTCCCGACTGCTACAATTTTTCTTAAGTTAAGTGCAATCGGGTATGACGACTTTCTTGTTTTAGGGTTTTTCATTTCCAAATTACACAGAAACGCAGGCGGGTTTTTTAGTTTTTTAAATTACCGTTTTTTATTTTATTCATTTTTTAAGTTTTATTATTGAATGAGTTCATTTGAATTTGGCGCCAAAAACACGCCATTTTGTTTTTTTTTATTTTGATATACCCAGTGTCACTCACACAGTAAATATGTATCTAACGACACCCCTCAAACTAAAATCTATCGAGCCGTTCAGGCTGCAGTGCGTGCCTAACATTGGAATTTGGCGCCAAAAATCTGCCATTTTGTTTTTTTATTTGAATATACCCAGTGTCATTCTCACAGTAAAAACGTATCTAACGACAACCCTCAAGCTATAATTCATCGAGCCGTTCAGGCTGCAGAGCGTGTCAAACATTTGAATTTTGCGCCAAAAATCCGCCATTTTGTTTTTTTTATTTTGATATACCCAGTGTCACTCTCACAGTAAATACGAATCTAACGACACGTCTCAAGCTAAAATCCATCCAGCCGTTCAGGCTGCAGAGCGTGCCAAACAATTATACATACAAACATACATACATACATACATACTCTCGAAAAACATAACCCTCCTTCTGGCGCAGTCGGGTAAAAAGTAATAGCAAATAACCAGGTAATCCCGTACGTACGTGGCTGTATAAGCCGTATTAAAATAGTAATGCATGCCAAAAAATAATTAATACTATTCAACTGAATTTAATACTAAAGAGTTGAACTTAAAATTAGGCTTATAAAACAAATTTGGAAATCCTGGAGCCGCGATCGAAGAGTGAGCGAAAAGAACGTAAATAACGGATACTGCCATGGTAAAGTATACGACTACTGGGCGGTCGTGCCCTAAATGGAGGCAGCTGGTAACACACAACGTAGCCTCCTTTGAAGACTCTCGCAAAACACAATATAACACCAAATGGGATGAAATAAAAGCCCGACCACCTGCGGCTATCCACTACAATTACTGCAACGGTGTCCTGACGTGCCCCAAGTGTGACCGCACGTTCCGAGCGAAGATTGGCTACAACAGCCACATGCGGGCGCACGAGAAGGCGGAGCAGCGGGACGCTTGCAGCTGAGCCGGACAACTCTGCAGTCGCTGTAGCCGAAAACGGCTAGGACCATCATCATCATCACTGGGCGGTCGTAGTTGTTAAGGTGGTTAGGAAGGACAGCAGATCAAACTCGCACAAGATGGGCTGTCCAGCCTCCGAGCGGCCTGAAGAAAGTTGTAGTGTGCCGCAGAATCTGTGAATCACTGGCTACAGGTTGTGGCCCTGGGGTTGCGGTGCCTGATCCATTTGTTTCGGCAGAAGGTCCAAAGGTCCCTATGAAATCACGTACACGGCTATGATCTGACAGTCATCTTGCCCTACGAGTATATATAAACTTTAAAGAAAGAACCCACATACCTAGGAAAGCAGCTAGGGGAACTGGTATCCTAAAAATCCACAAAATATAATATTACACAGAATTTTGGTGTATCCAACAAAACGTTTCATACATTCTCTCAAGCGTAGACAAATGAATCAAAAACTTAATTTTTCTCCGCCTAGACAAATTGGAAAAATGGGAACTTAACAAGGAGATAACGGCGAGAGTTATGTGAAGACCCGCGCGTAAAAACATCCTATTTGTAGCGAATTACGCTACACCATGTAAAGTATCTAGTTCAATCACGGTGATTAAGAATAGCAGATTTTCAAAAACTCAATAACAGTTCTAACCACAGATATACAAGCTGTGACAAAAACGACAATTTCAAAATAATTTGAAATCACTAAAAGAAATGAAAAGTTTACAGTTTGAGTTCACGCTTTTATTAGTTTCACCTGTACGTATGTATGTATGTTTGTAACCGACTCCTTTGCTCTCGATTTTGACCCACTATAAACGGAAGATTTAATTCAAACTTTGTACATTTATCAAGAATCTGTGACAATGCAATAATTTCATAAGTTTATCCCATTATCCTGAATTAAAAGTTTAAAAAACTAAAAAACACGCTTTTAAAGCACATCAAACTAAAAAGTGCAAAATAATTCTTAATATAAGCTGAAAACAACAGTAAACGAAAATCGAAAAAGAATTAATTATTATTTAATTACTTATTTATTATTTTTATTTATTTTTAAATTATGCCGTATTATTGTGAAAGAAGCGTGGGGCGCTTTGTGCCATATTTTTCGTAAATACACCACGCATTTTTCACAATAATACTAGTATTTTTCGTTCGTTATTGTTTTCAGTATAAATTAAGAATTATTTTTCACTTTTAAGTTTGATGTGCTTTAAAAGCGTCATTGATTCGTATGTCGTGTAATCATATCATATACAGGGTGTTTGGGAGATAGTGCAGAAAACTGAAAGGGGAGCCAGAGGCGGTCAATTAGAATAGATTTGACGTAATACTCTTATAGCCTAAGTCTCACAGTTTTCGAGATATTCGCTTTTAAATTTTCAGATTTTGTATGAAAAACGAAATGTGATTTTCCAATTCAAAGTTATTCAATGATTCTAGAGGGTCACAGACGCGAAAAACATGATTAATATTGGAATAAAAAAAAACATGAAAATAATTTTCTTGATAATTTGTATGGGACTTATGGCACCCTTTTGACAGCAATCATAATTTTTTGTTGCAATGAATTTGTTTTTTTTTAACTTTTTAACTTTGTTGGAAAGCTTATAAAATGAGGAAGTTTTTACCGTATTTTGCACTTCAACTGTAGTATAACTTGTTTATGGAAAATCACGATATATTTAAACAAATGCGTTTTTTATACAAAATCTGAAAATTGAAAAGCGATTATCTCGAAAACTGTGAGACTTAGGCTACAAGAGTATTAAGTCAAATCTATTCTAAATGACTGCCTCTGGCTTCCCTTTCAGTTTTCTGCACTATCTCCAAACATCCTGTATATATGATGATATCAGCACATATACGTCCCCACCGAGTGGCTCGCGCCTACCCTGAATTACGGCGATCGGGCCTTAGTCGACCACGCGGGCCCAGTGCGGGTTGGTCGACTTCACACACAACCTGCGAGTTTCTCCGCAGGCGTGTGCAGGTTTCCTCACGATGTTTTCCTTCACCGTAAGAGCGTCGGATAAACGTACATATGAAATCAAAATTTTCGAAATCACATTGGTTCGTGGCAGGATTCGAACCACGACCTCCCGGACAGGATGCGATGGCCCTAGCCGTTACGCCACCGACGCTCAATTATATTATATTATATCATAAAGCGATATCATGAAATTGTCGATTTCATGAAACGGTCAATTCTATGGCATGCCTGGACATACGAGTATTTGAACTAAATTTAAGATTATTATTATTTTAAAGATGAAGATGTGGTGAAAAACAAAACGAGTAAGGATTAATTGCATTATTTTAATCCAGGGCAATATAGTGTATAGGTGGTTTATGATTTATTTGTGTGTAGTCAACTACACTCTTTGTACAGAGATGTCCTTCTGTATTTAACAAATTTGTGGTTGCGGGTTCGCATGGAACCAAACTTACAAATGAAAAGTTAATGCTTAACTTCGTGACAGCCACGGCTGCGGTCGAGATGCCTTTGCCACCCCCACTCTTGGCTCCGGACAACGGTAATATGAATCTTAACTTTTTAATTATTCGCAGCGAGGCCCATTTTGTGGACGGGGAGTTATTGTAACTGCTGCCTGTAGGAACTGTAGGATCATTATACGCTTCTGCCTTTATTATTTAAAATTTCAAATGCCTTGCGTTAGTTTCGCAAAAACTCGACAAGGTTTGTATATAACATAGACATTCTATATACAAAAATCAATTTCCGTGCGTTTTTTCTAGCAAAAACTTGAGAATTAGTCGATTGATAACGATGAGGCCAGCCATATAAAACATCGTCGGTCACAATCATTTGCACAGTCCTGATTTTTATAGGACGTTGTTAGGATAATTATCAATAGTGTAAAACTAAGGTTGCAGCTTCAAAAGACATGTGTTACCTGCGTGGTGCTCGAAAAACAACGAAATTTTTGGTAATCTTTTAGATTTTGGCTTACAGTTTCTGAAGGTATTTCCCACGAAAAAAGTTATCGTACAGTTTTATAAAGAAGACAAAATTTTCTATAATTTGCGTTCAATTGCAGCTCTGTAGGTCCAATAGAACCTGAGATAAAGCACTTCAAACATTGGCCATTTTCACCGAAAAGGTTCGAAGTTGTAGTTTTAGCCGCCTTCCGAGCAGAATATCGGCTTTAATACTTATTCTATGAGCAGTCATAGGAACGAAAGATGTAGAGCAATTATTAAGCTTTAATTTAAGCACAAGCGAAAAAGTTCCCCGTCATCTGGACAAAACAAAAAAATAGCGAAATCGGATAAAAAAAATGGAGCCTGACAAATTACAGGACATCTTTATAGGATAAGAAAGACATATCTTAGTTACTAATTTCAGAAAGAGCCGTATTGGACTTAGTGGTTAGTATAGTCACGGCCGCTCGAAAATGGAAATAATTTGATCTTGAGCTGGTCTCTGGATTCTAGTTTTCATGGCGTAGCTCCGGCTAAGCTTATAGTGGTGTGCGGCAGACCGTACCTTAAGAGGATTGTGAAGCTGCGACTTTTCATACAAACGGCGTTAACGATTTTCACCTCTTATATGTTAACCGATTTGTACCCATTTTTCATAACGTTTTTGTTTTTTTCAATAAAGTTAATAAGCTTAATTTTATTGTCGTTCACGAGTTTTCATACAAAACTAGTTTCTGCCATTTATTTCCTTGAAAATTGTGATGGTTTCAAATAAGACAATCATATTCTTGCGTTGAAACTTACTTTCTTGAGTGAAGAGGATTGTGAAGTCGCGACTTTTCATAAAAACGGCGTTAACGATTTTCGCCTTTTAAATGTTAACTGATTTGGAACATTTTTTGATAAGTTGTCAGTTAGAAAAAAAGCTAGGTTTTTGTTTTATCGATAAAGTTAATAAGTTTAATTTTATTGTCGTTCAAGTGCTTTCGTACAAAACTCATTTCGGTAATTTTTTGTTTAATTATAATTAGTAATTTAAAAAACGAAACGTATAAGCCTAGCTTTTGTGCTGACTGACAACCTATAAAAAATTGGTCCAAATCGGTTAAAATTTAAGAGGTGAAAATCGTTAATGCCTTTTTTCGTTATCCTCTTCACTCAAGAAAGTAAGTTTCAACGCAAGAATATGATTTTCTTATTTGAAACTATCACAATTTTCAAGTAAATAAATGGCAGAAATTAGTTTTGTGTGAAAACTCGTGAATGACAATAAAATTAAACTTATTAACTTTATTGAAAAAACAAAAACGTTTGTATGAAAAGTCCAATTTTCGCTGTGGGTTCACAGTCCTCTTAATACCTATTCCAATGTGATGTTGACATCCTTCAAGTTTCTTAAGCCGCCATGTGCAGACGACAGGCTTTTACGGAGAGTGAAAAAAGGGCCGCACTAAAATACTAAATGTAACGTTTAACCTCTGTATACGTATTCGCGCTAGAGCCTACGTCACCGCTCGTCTCGTGACCCTCGACTCACGACCCACGACCCACGGCCCACACCAGTGTCACACTTGTACGCTTGTGTACGTTTTTAATTAACGCTCTGTATGTGAAGTATCGGGTGGTATCGACAGTCACGTTCATTAAGGGGCTTATTGGGACAGAAAATGTACGGAGATGTACAGGGTGTAACACAATTGGCGTAGGAGACGTTAACTGAGGTTTTTTTAAATTCACAATTGTTAAGCCCTTGGCATCATCTCACTTGATGGTAGGTGACGATGATGCCGAACATGGAAACGGGCTTACCAAGATTCCCCAACGCAATGGAGATACAGCTACTCATCTACTCATTTAAACAACTTCTTCGAAAAGAACCATAGTCAATTTGCAAAAAAAATAATTGAACTATTCGTATAAATTGATCAGCTGATATACCATTTTTACTTTCTCGATATAATATATATAGGTATTGTTGTAATGACAAAAATAGTTTTTCCAAATTTCGTGAAAATGTGTTCTATAGTTTAAAATTATTTCATATCGGTTTCTTCGTACTGTTAAACCGAACAGCTATGACAGCTAGTCATACAACAAAAACCGATTTTTTTATCAAAAACGGCTACAACGATTTTAATGGAACTTTTTACGTCGTAGTTGATTATGTTTGTCTATTACAAGGTAATACCCATTGTTCTGGGAAAAATCGTGTTTATATGGTTCTCCTACCAATTAAATTGAAACTTGCGATTTACTCACAAATGGTTGGAGCTATTAAATTCTCATTTATTACGAATAAATATATATTTGGTTACGAATTAGTATATATTTATGCAACATGAATTCATCAAAATTATTACAATAATTTTATTTAGTTTCTGTATGAAAAAATAGAATAAAAAATTTAAGAAAGTTTAGTGCGGGCTGCCGTACAGTTTATTTATAATCGCATGTAGTTATTTTTAGTAGAATTGACCTTTCTTTTTTATTTTCAAGCCCTTGGGGAAAATTGTTCAGTATTTTAAAAATTTAGACTTCTTCGCTTGCTCGGTCATCAAAATTGAGCACGCGGTTAAAAAGCAACTTTGCACTCATGTATAACAAATAAATATTTACACCATGTATATTATGTGACATGTCAGCGTGCTCAGAGGTGAATACGAATATTTTTTACACTATGTATATTATGTGACATGTCAGCGTGCTCAGAGGTGAATAAGAATATTTTGTTACACCATGTATATTATGTGACATGTCAGCGTGCTCATAGGTGAATAAGAATATTTTTTTAATGAAAATAGGTACCTAAGCAAGCTGCCCGATCCGTCCTTCTGTCAATCCGATATAATATCTGTGGATTAAATCGTCGTCATATAATTTATTGCTCACTAGCTTTTACCCACGGCTTGGCCCGTTATGGGTTCTGTAACTAAAAGCCCTTATAGTTTTTAAATTTTTGACCGCCTCCGTGGCGTAATGGTTAGTCCATTCGCTTCACACCAGAAGGTCGCGGGTTCGATTCCCAGAGGGGTCAAGACTCGGTTTGGTTGGTATTTTCATTGGTGGTAGGGTATTTTCATAGCCCGCCTGGTTAGCTACCACCATCTTATTTCAGTCTTGCCGCCAAACATCAGTGTTAACAGCATTGATGTGTTCCGGCTTGAAGATGAGATAGTCAGATCCTCATTGCGTTGGGGAATCTTGGTAAGCTCGCTTCCATCTTCGGCATCATCGTCACTTACCACCAGGTGAGATGATGCCAAGGGCTTACAAATTGTGAATAAAAAAAGAATCCATCTGTCTATCTGTCTGTCTGGCAAACGGTATGTCCTAACCGTTTTGCTCAAAGACTATTATAGCTTTAAAGCTTTGAATTTGGCATATTAAATGTTAATAGAAAGCTGTGACCCCGATAAGTTAGGTTTTTTTCTTAATATGTTACCTCACCGACATGTAAAGGCGGTTGCCTTGGATAGCACGGTTAATAGGGATGACGACAGCATCAGAAACAAATTATGAACTCTTAATCACTAAATTACCCTCCTACTTAAACTTCGGAAAGCCTTACTCGTTTTGTTTTCCATCAAGTCTTCTATTTACTTCTAAAATCACAAAATGAGTACATATATGACGCTGCTCAACTATGACGTCACGACTAGGTATTTCAAACATTTTTAGAAAAAAATATCGTTTTTGACAGATAATAAAAAGTAACTCAGATGACTAGCATTCGTCATCTCTATTGTGCCACACGATAGGAGAGATATGAAAAGTTGAGGTGATTTTTTTTGTTCACGTACCCTATCGTGTGAGCCCCATTAAAACTAAATACCGAAATACATTGAACTTATCAGACTCACTGCCATTAAAAAACGAACTTGAGTTGAATTTGATGTCAAAACTGTAATGGCGAAACATACGTCAAAATTTCATCCTTCCCACTAAAATAAATTTTATGATGTAGTTATTTAATCTATATATATATATATATGAATTTATATTCCCTTTGATCACGGCATCACGCGTTAACGGCTGGACAATTTCGCTAATTCTCTTTTTGTCGAGTTCGTTATTGTCAGGAGAAGGTTCTTATGTAAGGTAGGGTAGGGTAGTGTAGGGTAGGGTAGGGTAGAGTAGGGTAGGGGTAGGGTAGGGTAGGGTAGGTTAGGGTAGGGTAGGGTAGGGTTGGGAAGGGTAGGGTAGTGTAGTGTACTGTAGGGTAGTGTAGGGTAGGGTAGGGAAGGGTAGGGTAGTGTAGTGTAGTGTAGTGTAGTGTAGTGTAGGGTAGGGTAAGGTAGGGTAGGGTAGTGTAGTGTAGTGTAAGGTGGTACGAAGTTCGCCGGGAATACTAGTTAAGTAATAATAATTTTATTAAAACATTGGTTGTTGTTTGGAAAGTCCTTTATTTATATTGGTAACGGTTAAATTTCCTAGAGGTGGGTCCCTAGTTTGTAAACTTGTACTAGATGTGTCGTACGTAGCCCAGACTACTTTGGGAACCACTGGGTTATAGCCCACACCAGTGGTGGAATAGGTCTTTCAAAAGTACGTACCGGGTTTGCAAACATATTTTTTCCGATAAATTATTTGTTTACTAAATATTGAGTTTTTAGGTAGTGATTTTCGCTCCACTTTCCTGTCACCACCCCCTGCCAGCTAAACCGTTAGTTCAGGAAATCTGATAAGTATTGGAAATAGTAGGGCATATAATTAATTTAAAAGGAAAATAATCACGGCCAAGTGGGCTTTAGTTAACGACTAATAGTGGATTTGTAGAACCAAAGCTGTTCCGTAAACTGAAGAATAAATAATTCCTATGATTTGGAGATCTTCAAGGCAAGAGTGAGTAGGCATTATTTGAGTTTTCGTGTACCATCCTAAACTGCATCATTACTTACCATCAGGTGAGTTGCAGTCAAACGCACTCAATTTTTTAGTAAAAAAATAAAATATTTTTTATGATTATGAATGCCATGTATAGTCTAGCTACACAAAGAAAATTCAATAAGGTATGTAAATACTTTTTGTTTTTCATCACAAAAAGCATAAAAGATATTTACGTACTTACCTGTGGTATAGTCGGAAAATGGATTAAATCCCACTGGCGAATGTTATTACAGGATCAGCCTTGTATTATTTAATTATTTTTTAGCCAAAGGCACTGGGGTACCGTAAATATAATATCTATTATTATAAATTCGAAAGTAAATAGGATTATTTGTTCTAAATGTGGAGGATTGTATCCCTAACGTTCTTTATACATATCTATACAGGGTGTAACAAAATTGGTGTAGGTCCCGTTAACTGGGGCTTTTACTCATCATACTGAACAACTTTTGTTGTACGACTGCTGAAAACGCATTTTTTTTTTACTTTTTCATATAAATCGATCAGCTGATCAACCAATTTTGTGTATTGAAGTATGGAGGGTCCAAACTTTTTTTTGCGATTTGACTATGGGTTCCTTGGGGAAAGTTATTCAGTATGATGAGTAGAACCCCCAGTTAACGGGTCCTATAATTTTTTTTTACACCCTGTATAAATACAAGCGGAATTTGGTTCTTATTTGAGTACATTAAGTTTTGTAAACATGTTCTAGAAACTAAAAGTATCTATGTATGTGGTTTGTCAGATTCCGTAAAAATACGTAGTTTCAAAGAGGCACAGACTGAAACGCTTGTATAGAAAAATTGAAGTTGTTGCCCTAATTAGACGATAATTTATTGCAAAGTATAATTCTTCATTCAATAACTAATCATTTTGACGTGAATTGTCTTTAAAATCACACACGGGATACCATATCAAAAACCTGGACCGTGGCGGAAGTGACGAAAGACTGTAACGGAAGTGTCCTCCATAGCAAATAAGTAACAAACCGCGGGTCCATAGCAACTAAGTCAGTCATCTTTTATATCAAGAAAGCTAAGGCTCAATGTCAAAAAAAAATCAGGGACGTCAAAACTATAGACGTTTCACGTTAAACCAACGGCCAAAAAGTGTTTCGTGCCAGCGGCAGTGTGCCCCAACACAGCCCCAGCCGATTTTTTTCTATGGAAATAAGCTTGCAACATCTGGAATAAGTAAATCACACAGTTTGTGCGTGTGTATGTTTGTTACTTCTTTACGCAAAAAATATTGAACGGATCTGGCTGAAATTTGGTAGGTAGACAGATTAGGACCTGGAATATCACATAGGCTAATTTTTTTCACGCTCACGAGCCGCTTGCGCATTGCGCACCTTCTAAAAGTCAAATAAACGTTGTCCACGTGGGTGAAGCCGCGGGAAACAGCTAGTAGAGAAATAAACAGGTAACAAGTACTTAAATAACGAAAATGCGTAGTAAGGGGGATGATTCTGTAATTTCAGACACTGTAAACAATACACATTCATTAGCGTGTAATTAGGGCGATATTTATTATTATATGGTGGGTTTACCTATCGGGTTTCTCAAACACGGCCTGATTGATCACGATGAGGCAAATTAAGGGGGTTAAGTTGCTTCAAATTTAGGTTGTAAGATCGATTGCCATGTCTTTTTGACCTAAAATCCGTTTAAGTCCAGTCTTCAAGTATCAAAATATGTTCGCAAAAATACACGAAGAAATAACATATACTAGCAATTTTGTTAAAATTACGATAGCGCAGTGGATACAAATGATAATGGTAGTAAAATTTCGGTTTTTAAAATAAATATCGGATAAGGGATGACGACAGCATCAGAAATAAATTATGAACTCTTGTACACTAAATTGCGCTCCTATTTAAACTTCGGAAAACCTTACTCGTTTTGTTTTCCATCAAGTCTTCGATTTTTAACTTAATAAAATAACAAAATGAGTACATAAATGACGCTGCTAAACTATGACGTCATGCCTAGGTATTTCAGACGCTGCTAAACTATGACGTCATGCCTAGGTATTTCAAACATTTCTAGAATAAAAATTCGTTTTTGACAGATGATAAAAAGTAACTCAAATGACTAGCATTCGTTATCCCTATTCTCTAGTCTTTCAAATTCAGAGAATTTTAAATGCTTAGTGCAACATTACACAAGACAACTGCCGTCAATCCATTGGACAGCACGGTTAAATAGCGGTTGTTCAGTGTTGTTATAAGGTATGTAAATAAATAAAAAAAACCATTTGGAGAATATCACTGTTTTTAACCGACTACAAAAAAAGGAGGAGGTTTCTCAATTCGACCGTATTAACTCGTATATAATCGTCGATGGAAATTTGTATGTACTGGGAACGGTTGATTTTATAGTATTTGAGCCTGTAACATCATCCTTTTTAAAATTTTAAAAGTCATAAAAAATAACCAGTGATTAAAATAGTCTATATCTACTATATAAAAATAAGTCGGGTTTTCCTTCCTGACGCTATAACTCCAGAACGCACGAACCGATTTGGCTAATTATTTTTTTGTCGAGTTCGTTATTGTCAGGAGAAGGTTCTTATGCAGGGTAGGGTAGGGTAGGGTAGGGTAGGGTAGGGTAGGGTAGGGTAGTGTAGTGTAGGGTAGGGTAGTGTAGGGTAGGGTAGTGTAGGGTAGGGTAGGGTAGTGTAGGGTAGGGTAGGGTAGTGTAGTGTAGGGTAGTATAGTGTAGGGTAGTGTAGTGTATGTAGGGTAGGGTAGGGTAGTGTAGGGTAGGGTAGTGTAGGGTAGTGTAGAGTAGTGTAGGGTAGGGTAGTGTAGAGTAGTGTAGGGTAGGGTAGTGTTGTATAGGGTAGAGTAGTGTAGGGTAGGTTAGTGTAGGGTAGGGTAGTGTAGTGTAGGGTAGGGTAGTGTAGGGTATTATAATGTAAGGCGGTACGTAGTTCGCCGGGACAGCTAGTTTTCAATAAAAAAGTCCCTTATTTTTTGAACACTGCCAATTATGCTACACAATCAGAGATAGGGAGGGAATTTCCGATTAATGGGATAAGTGCATCTCTTAACACTGCCTGACTGACAGACAATGCACAGCCTAAACCGGTGAGTCTATGAAGAAGCATGAAATTTTGTACAATAGGTTCTTAAGTGAGCCCTAATAAGTATTTTTGAAAATTCGAAAAATGCCGCTTGCGGCTTTAGCTTTTTAATTTTCCCTTGGCACCATCTCACCTGATCTTAAATGACGATGATGCCTAAGATGAAATTATTGTAATTCTCACCAAGTAGATTACGGGTCTCATACGAAATCAATGACAGAAACTGTGGACCTGATGTTGACATTTGAATTTATAGTTTTCAAAGAGTTGTTAATATTTAATTAATTATTTTTAATATAGTTCACACATCATTGGAAACGCTAAACTCCCTAAAAAACCGACATCCATCGCAACCACTTACTACAATTTTGCGTTTTCATTTTTGGTTTTTATTAATTTTCTCTTAAAGTACTACACCGATTTTGATAAAAAATATATGGGACTTACCTGCTAGCATACCATATCGAATAAAAAAAGCATCATTAAAATCGGTTATATATCGATATCGCGTAAATAAATCTTTGCGCTCTCTCTATCCTCTAAGACAGTCACAAAATTGATGTCAATGCGGCTGTAAACTAGGGCTTTCAATCCGGAGTTCCGGAGCTTCGTAACTCCGGAGTTCGGAACGGTTGTTTACCATTTTACAATTCCGGATTTAGACTGAAACACCGGAGTTGAAACCGGTCTGAAATAAAATACTTTTTCAATAAAATCATACATATTTTATATAAGAAACTGCACAGTGCACACACAAACACAGTCAGACGTCATTTGGTGGCAGTATAAACCAATGGGAAATTTATGAGGCCCTTGTTGATATTTTACGAAGACTAATATGTCACTATTATGGTCACCCCGAAATGTTACATTATTTAAGTAAAGTTTAAGTTGACTAGATCCATCAGTAGCAGGTGGTCTACTTTCTCAAAGTGAATACTTTCCCTAAAATTTTGATTTTTAACTTTAATAATACTAAATTATACACGTTAATCAAAAAGTTATTTGTTATTATTTGTAACGAGTAACGACCGATTGACTAGACTGAAGTACTGTTTATTTTTTGTTACATTTTAAACGTCGCCAAGACGACAATTACTTAATGACTTAACCTACAAAAGACTACAAACAACACTTATGAGTTTACAATTCAAAACAAAAATTTGCGTTTTTTTTAATTCTATGAAATTTATAAAATCGGGAGCCAACTCCGGAGTTCCGGAGTTGAGCACCTAACATCGTAAATAACTCCGGAGTTGATAAAACGTCGAGTTTGAAAGCCCTACTGTAAACTCGGCCCATAAATGTAATTAAAGAAGTGGGTACATTCTTCACGTATTTAATCGACCTCCCAACTATGTTTTACTTAAGGCTTACTTTACCCTAGTACACTTCATTTTTGTACCTACTTTGTCTGCGTAAGGTATCCCTATGCCTTCTTAATTACGCGCATAAAAGCTCTTAACGTTCAAATTAAACACACGGAGGATAATACCTGCTGTTAAATTACATTAACCTTATTATAACTATAAAGAGCGGTTCGCGCACTCGAGTAACGTATTAAGGGGCCCTAACAAAGATAATACCTACCTCTGGAAATAATGGTCGCTCATTACATTACACATTAGCCCGTGTCTAGTACATACATCTATGTTACCCCTGATAATGGTGTTTTTTGGTACCATGTGGCTAAAGTGTACTTTTGAGATAAACTCGCAACTGGCAATGACAAGCAGAATCATTCGACGATTCCATGTTAGTTTTAAGATTCTATTATTTAAACACAACAAGGTTTTAATTTAAGTCTTATCATATATTTGATTTTGAAAAACTTGCAGCTCAGATTATATAAGTCCCCACCGAGGTGCTCGAGCCTATCCTGAATTAGGGCAATCAGGCCTTAGTCGACCACGCGGGCCCAGTGCGGGTTGGTTGACTTCACACACAACATTTTAGTTTCTTCGCAGGCGTCTGCAGGTTTTCTTACGATGTTTTCCTGCAGCGTCAAACAATCGGTAAGTATGTACGTAAGTTTTGAAAAACTCATTGGTACATTGGGCGTCCAGATTTGAACTCGGTACCTCTGGCACAGATGAGATACTAGTTACTTCGTACCTCTGGTTAGAAGGACCAAGTCGTTACCGGTATGGCCACCGATGCTTGAAAGGCTATTGCTTATGAAACTTCTATCTTTAGTAGCGTATCATATATCCTGTTTCATACGCAGAATCCAAATGGGTTAAGCCAATTGTACCTTAAAACAATTTTTAGGCATTCATAATGAAAAATTTAAGCTTTATTAATGTGAAAATAAAATTCTGCTTGTATGGAATCGGGATATAAAGTTCCTTAATCGGATAAAAATGGAAAAAGTAAAGAAATATAAACTCATATTGGCACTATTAGTAATAGCCAATTTTTTGTTTCTTTAAATTTAACGGTATAAAGTTAGGTAAGTTTATAAGAGATAGTTTAAACTTAAGTGGCACATAGCTCGTAGAACAGATGTCCGTTGGGGCAGTAAAGTTCTCGAGTGGCGACCGCGCACTGGAAGGCCTCCTACACGGTGGACCAACGACCTGGTGAAAGTCGTGGAAATTCGACTGATATATGATATGATAAGTGATACGAAAGGACAATGACTGGATTTATCATCATTATATCAGCTCATATACGTCCCCACCGAGGGGCTCGAGCCTACCCTGAATTAGGGCGATCAGGCCTTAGTCGACCTTGCGGGCCCAGTGTGGATTGGTTGACTTCACACACAACCTTCGAGTTTCTTCGCAGGCGTGTGCAGGTTTCCTCACGATGTTTTCCTTCACCGTTAAAGCAATCGGTAAGTGTATGTACGTAAGTTTTTGAAAAACTCATTGGTACATTAGCCGTCCAGATTTGAACCCGGTACCAGAGGAGTTAGGAGGACCAAGTTGTTACCGGTTGAGCCACCGACGCTACAGTCAGATTCATATACCGGATTTATCAACGGTAACGAAATTCCACTAGAACCAAAGGGCACCAGCCCGAAAATAGAGTTCATATTTCCGCAAGGACACTATTTATTTAATTACGCAGTTAGATTCAGGTCGGACCTTTCTGGAAGTGAATTGGATTAATGCCAACCCACGGTTTAACCCTTTGCTGGAATATGCTCTGATAGTAGTTGTAGGATTGTAAGAATAATTGGTTAAATCAAGTTAATAATGAAGTATGTTGATCGTGTTCGACCCTCGTCTTGCGTTCGCAAAAGTTACCAACTTAGACGTATAAGTGTACCTACATATTGTATTGGATCCCTAGTTGTTTTTAGGCTTCCGTACTCTGGTCACCCACAGGGCAATGGAGCGTGCTATGCTCGGAGTTTCTCGGCATGGTCAAATCAGAAACGAGGAGATCCGACATAGCTCACAGAATCGCAAAACTGAAGTTGCAGTGAGCAGGGCACATAGCTCGTAAAACAGATGGCAGTAAAGTTCTCTAGTGGCGACCACGCACCGGAAAACGTAGCAGTGGCAGGCCTCCCAGGCGGTGGACCGACGGCCTGGTGAAGATCGCGTGAAGCCGCTGGATGCGGGAAGCGCAGGACAGGTCGTCGTGGAAACCCTTGGAGAAGGCCTTTGCCGTTTTGTTTGTTTGTGAACTCTTTATTGTACAACAAAGTATACAATTATAGATACATAATAGAGGTATGCACAAAGGCGGACTAATACCAAACATGATCCTCGTTTGATATGATGATGATGACTCTAAGGGTGCCAACAGGACGCAGTACGCCGTTCGTCCGTCCATCTTCACATAAAACCTACTCGTTGCTATGGCCTAAAAATATCCTCCTCCTCCTCAGCCGATTTCGGCCATGGCGACTGCTTACTACTCCTAGGCCAGGTTGTGACGTTCGTGCACCCTAATGTGGCTAACATAGCCGATCTTAGCGGCAAATTCCCGCGCACAGTGGGGGCACATGAGAACGCCGTTCACAAAGTTGTAGTTTATAGCCGATGGTGGTCGGGCTTTTATTTCGTCGCGTTTGTTGTCTAAGTCTATCCTGCAATGGTCTTCGAAAGAGTCGGTTTTTTTCTTTACCAAGTGTCACCATTCGGGACGCTGTGCCGCCAGTGCCTCCCATTGCGAGGGTTCAATGTCGCAGCCTAAAAATACCAAATAATAAAAAGGTACGCGTTGCGCGAGCCACACCTCTGGTGGTGGCAATCTTAATACCGCTAACAAAGTTGTCTCAAGGAGCAAATTATGTGTCTGTCATAGCGTGTGTGAGTATGAAGATGGAAACGGGCTTACCTATATTTCCCCAAATAGAATAGAATAAAATAGAATAGAATAAATGTTTATTCAGTGATAAATAAATAATCAGTGTTGTACATGATGTGGCCTTGGTATTTGAAATACATTTCAAGAATAGGTATGTGACGGCAGTTCCTAAATCAAACACGATCTTTTCTTGTTATTGTCGCTGTGTTTTTACTGAAAACTTATATTAAATGCAGTTATAGGTAGTCAGAGCGTCGGTGGCGTAACGGCTAGGGCCGCCGCCTCCTGTCCGAGAGGTCATGATTCGAATCCTGCCTTGTACCAATGTGATTTCGAATTTCGATTTCATATTTACGTTTATCCGACGCTCTTACGGTGAAGGAAAAACATAGTGAGAAAACCTGCATACGCCTGCGAAAAAACTCGCAGGTTGTGTGTGAAGTCGACCAACCCACACTGGGCCCGCGTGCTCGACTAAGGCCCGATCGCCCTTATTCAGGGTAGGCTCAAGCCCCTCGGTGGGGACGTATATGAGCTGATATGTTGATAAGTAGGCATATGATAGAAATCACACTAATATTATAAAGGCAAAAGTTTGTAAGTGTGTGAGTGTGTATGTTTGTTACTTCTTCACGCAAAAACTACTGAACGGATCTGGCTGAAATTTGGTAGGTAGACAGATTAGGACCTGGATTAACACATAGGCTACTTTTTTCACGCTCGCAAGCCGCTTGCAGCTCGCGCACTGCGCGCCCTCGAAAAGTCATAGAAACGTTGTCCACGCGGGTGAAGCCGCGGGAAACAGCTAGTAAGGTCTATAAAAGAAACAATACGTTACGCGTCTGGTACATAGGTAAAAAACGCATTTCGCAGTTTTGTTAGTTAAGTAATTTTACCTGGCTGTACATAGGTAGGTAATGGTAAACGCATTTTACTTGGATGTAACTTCCTACCTCTTCCTGTAAACCTTGCACGAGTTTTAAACTTTGAACATTCACTGTTTTCCCCCACCTTTTTCTATTTACTTTTCTATTAAACTTTGTGCCCATAGCTTTGGGATGAGCCGAGTGTTTTGACGCAGATTGAGATCTTCCCAAATTGTCATGATTCAAAATGGTTTAGTAGCAGAACGTCTTACTAGCTTTTGCCCGCAGCTTCGCCCGCGTGGATATTTTTTTGTGTTTTTACGACTGTAGGATAGTGCTAATGTGGACTTAAGCTGGGCATTTGACAGATATCATTTGAAATATGACACCATAGCCCTCCAATTAATCCGCAAATATGAGTTTTTTTCAGAGCCCCTCAAGAGCTAGGTATCCGAAAGTGAGTCCGTCTGTAACTCTCCAAACTACTTACTATTGAACCGATCTTGCTGAAATTTGGCACGGAGCTAAAGTGAAGGGCGGAGAACAACATAGCAAATATTCTATAAAGTAAGGTATATTCTAGTAAGGAAGGATTCTTATTTATTGTCTTCTTTTTAACATGGAGTTCATCTAAATGTCTCATAAAAGAGGGAGTATATCATCGCAAGTAAGAGGAACCCGAATATAGGATGGGATAATGCTTTCTGCTGAGTCAACTCACCTATCTCACCAGCTCACCCATCGAACAAAATATGGGTCTAACGTAAAATGGACTTTGCTTCTGAAACTAAGCAACTTCGCTTTATAACTCATATACATATTTGTTCGTATTGTAGTTTTTCATTTGATTTCGTTTACATTTTTTGAAGTAAAACTTCTTGACGCACGCTTGACTTGAGGAGTAAGCTGGTGAATGCGTTTCGCGAACGTCGATTTATAGTGTTACGAATAGTATGATCGGGCGAGGCGAACGGTACGCTTGACTTGGGGAATAAGCTGGTGAATGCGTTACGCGAACGGTGATTAAGTTTTACTTCAGTCGTGTGGTATAAAGCACACTCGTTTTTAAAAAAAAAACAAAATTATATATATTTTTTAAATCAATTCATGATTGCTCTAACTGTTGTTTTTTTACCCGACTGCGCCAGGAGAAGGGTTGTTTTTGGAGTGTATGTATATGTATTTATATTACTTTGGCACAAGGGCTTGATGGATTTTGGAGTGCGAGGCGTCGTTAGTTTCATCTTGATCCTGTTAGTGACATATTACCCGGCTAGGCAGAAAAGAGGGGTTAAGTTTTCATACAGTGGGTCGGGTTTTTGATTTTTAATTAGTTCGTTTTTTTAGGCGTGGGGTAGAGACTAGTACCCCAAATACAAGTAATAATTATTGTTGACTATCGACCGTTTCCGTGCTTCGCAAGGCACGTCAAGCCGTTGGTGCCGGTTGCTATCTCTAGACAGCAGGAGTTGAGCCGTGTCAGATGCCTTGTAGGCGGCTTAAAAAACTTCTGACACTAGCCTTACAACCTCCACCAACCCGGACTTGGTCCCCGTGTGTGGAGTATGGCCTAACCATCCCCAGTTTGGATGAGACTCGTGCCCCAGCAGTAGGGACGTTTATGGGTTGTTAGCAATTGTAAAATAAAGTGATCCAGTTTTGTAAACCGACTTCTTCTAGTTTTGTGTGTAGAGTCAGGCCCCTGTCACTCGGTCGAGCAGGCGAGATAAGTACCTACACATTGGCGCGGCCTACAGGTCGCGCTCCGCTGGTCAGCGCTAGAACACCGTACAGCCGCCGCCACAATTCACGCGCCGCCCGTGTACGCAGTTATAACCGCTAAGTCGAGCGCCTTAATACCCATGTTTCCGTGTATTGTCTGACAGTGGAAAGGAGTAGGTGAATAAATGCGTAGTTATTTTCGTTTTATAAGTAAGAGCAATAATCTGTTACGAAGTAACTAGCGTATTATCTGTGGTAGAGTGACCAAAAGATTTCGGAATAGTTACAATCTTACAAATAACTTAATACAAAACCTTAGTTCGAGTCAGATGATAGATAGATAGATAACACGTTTATTTGTCACTGCAATCACACACATTATTTTCACACACACACATATTTTAATCACACAAGTGATTTGCGTTTCTGCCTTTCTTTGACATTGTGAGAAAAGTTTATTTTGAAAATTGGATATTCTGCCACCAAGCCAAGCTGAACCCAGTCGAGATTTATCTACGCGATACCGTTCCATTTGGCGGGGGAAATTCAATTTGGTTTTTACCTGAGGGTGCCCGCTATCTTGCCTTGCCTTAGCGTTGCTCTAGTTAGGCAGGTTCTTCAGCTTAAATACTGGTTTGCTAAAAATATAAATTGTATTTATTAAAGCTAAGGCAATTAAAGCTCATACTTTGGAGCTTAGAAATGAAAATTAGGTTCATTTAAAAAAAAGGAGGGTAAAATATAACTTTAACTTGGTACGTAATTTTCTTTGGCTTTTGTAAAATCAAAACTTCTCTAATACCTTTAAACGAGCAATTCTTTTACATACAATATACATATAATAAATAAGTATATAATCTGAATCTCGGAAACGGCTCCAACGATTTGCTTGAAATCTAGTATACTTACAGGGATTTTTTGGGGGCAAAATCGATCCTTTTCGAAAAGTTTCCGAGATTTTCGCACTGGAATTATGCCGCGCAAAGTGTATCATAGGTAGCGGTTTTAACGACTTTAGGTACTATGCCCCGAGCAAAGCTCGGTCGCCCAGGTATCTATTAAAGATCAAACTTTAACTTACTTAATTAAGCCAGATTCTACTGGCCGTTATTCCGCCCAAAATTTTATTTTTTTATAATATTTTTACCAAGTCATGAAAATGATAAAAAAGCACATGCAATTATAAAAAAAAAACAAAATTTCAGGATTAACTGGGATAATCGACCTGCAATTGCCTATTTCGTAGCCTTTGCAGTAACCTATTTTTTAATGCAAAAATGTTACCTTTGTTTCCTTTCCTATTAAAGCCAAGTTGTATGTTTCTACTACTTTTCAACCCACTTCAAAAAGGAGGAGGTTCTCAATTCGATTGAATATTTTTGTATGTTTGTTACACGATATCTTCGCATATTGCGATACGATTTTCATGATTTTTTTTATTCGATAGGGTTAATTGTAAATTTTATTAAAAATCGGTTTTAATACTTTTCAATACAGTTGCTCGAAAAGTGGTTCTTTATATGCCAGTCAAGTGTGCGCAAAATTGATTTTACCGCACACGTGCCTTTACCACTTTTTTATTTCTAGCTCGGAGGGACAAGACATTTTTAGCAAATAAAAAAACCAAAGATATAGAATCTTCTTTAAGACGTTTGATAGGAGATTTTTTAAAGAAATTGGTTGTTCCTCCGTGAGGTTAGTACATAACGCTAGCTGATTAGATTCTCTTTGGGTAATATCTTTGTGAAGAAAAGATAATAAATATAAATGAAGCGCTTAGGTTACAACAAGGAAGTTAATCTTTTCCAAGGAGGTTTTAATGCCTATAATAATATCCCGAGCCTTATTTTGGTCTATTTATGATAATATTAAAAAAAAACTTACGCATGCGTACGTGTACTGTCTAAAATATAGCGCAATTTTCGTAAAACTAAATTGAGATGAATATAACAAACTCGCGACGATGGTAACAACGCTCACAAATGTCACTCGTTTGTTATTGACCATTTTACCACCCTTGTATCATAAGTAACTATTTTAGAAAATTAACAAAAAATCATAAAATGTACCATAACTTCCGTATGGCTCCGGGCTTAGAATAGGACCATCCCATCTCTTCTAATGGGGGTCGTAAGAGTCGACTAAGGGACTTAAAAACGGCGGATGTGCAGCAGCGACTTTTCCGTGCATTGCAACACACCTGCAACCACACTGCGATCGCCAACCCGCCTGCCAAGCGTGGCGATTACGGCAAAACCCCCCCTATGAATACCACACCCAGAAAACGGCCCCTAGTCCCCGGCGGCTCCGCTATTCCTGGCTCCGGTAGCAGACATGGCAACGGCGGGGCGGGGGGTGTAGCGCAGGACCGGTCGTCGTGGAAATCCTTGGGGGAGGCCTTTGTCCAGCAGTGGACGTTTTCCATTTACCATAATTGTACTTGGTTGTTGCGATTCAAGACGGTTTCTTAACGTTTTTAGCTTTTAATAACAGAGTTTGTTTTGTTATTAGTTATTACCTATTACTATACAAACGATTTGTTGTAGAATATCTTCTAATCTCTGGTTCCGTAGATACATAGTTTCGACGTAGAAGGGTTATAAAATTCTACTCTATTGGCGGGGGTTGTGTAGTTGGATATATACTGCTCAACTCCATACTCGAGTCAGCACCGCACTGTGATTAGTTTGAAAGTTCTTTTGAGTAGATGTTTGATGACCGAATGTAAGAAGGTAGTTGAAAGATTGACGCCTGCAAGTTCTATTATTTAAGTTTATTTTGTTTTTTTTTTATTCGATAGGGTTAATTGTCCCATATAAATTTTATCAAAATCGGTATTAATACTTTTTAGGAAATTAACAAAAACCGTAAAATGTACCACGATTGCCGTATGGCTCCCGGCTTAGAATAGGACCGTCCCATCTATTCCAATGGGGGTCGTGAAAGTCGACTAAGGGACTTAAAACCGGAGGATTGGCAGCCTGCATACGCCTGCGAACGGCCCGCGTGGTCGACTTAGTTCCGATCGCCCTAATTCAGGGTAGGGTCGAGCCCCTCGGTGGGGACGTATATTAGCTGACATGATGATGATGATGTTTTTTTTGGTTTTCTAGGGTTCCGTCTGTCACGTCACGGGCATGAAAAACAGTGCAAATCATATCAAGAAATTTGTATGTATGCCTACGTATTACATATAAATTCCTTGATCTGAGCAAGTAAGTACCTTCTTATAGGTATGTATTGTACTTACTGCATTCGAAGTTTTGATTTCTCGGAAAATATATGCAAGCAAAATCCCGTCTTCTTACAAACTGGCGTCATAAATTCATCTCATGGGCTGTATTAAGGGGGAGTACAAAAGGGCTTAGGGGCTCGAAGAGGCTTCTACATTAAGACCCGTGTCCAACAGATGCCGGCGGGGTCTATATGATATTCTCATTTTAAATCTATGTTACTTACCACTAGCCTACCCCCTAATCTAGGTACCTACATAATGTAAGCTAGTAAAACAGTGAGTACCTAACGATTTTGGCGCCCTGCTTTAACATCTCTATAAAAAAAATAGGTAAAACGAAATAAGGGTCTATACTGGGGTCTAAACTTAAGAGTGGGGGTAATTTCTTTTTTCTCGTCTATCCCACGGTGTGGATAGGGTGTTAAAAATATTGCGGGTGTGTAAACATCATTTTTCGATTTAGAGATCTGTTTGAGAAATATTAACCTTTAAAGTGTTAATTTTTGTTAATTCAAGTTTTGTCTCCCTGCCAACTAAACCGCTACTATGCTCTAATAAAAGCAAAAATGCTTTTGTTTTTTGTAAGTGCTATTGACAGTACATCACCTGATGATTAGGGTACCTGATTATTCTATCATAAATAATGTATATTTAAATTTCGTCTTAAAGATGCCAAATAACATAAAAGTAAAGTGGTGATGAGAAGCCGCTATTGCGTGAGATAGCCCGTCACTTTTGAAAAATGTGTCGGGGCACACGCACGGCCGTTGGTTTCACGTGAAACCTCTACGAACATGTCCAGTAGAGGCGTCGCGAAGTCGGCATCGTTAACTAAGCGTGCCTTGGCCACTTTGAAACGCTCGAGAATCGCATCGCTCGCTCGGCGCTGGACATTGGAAACCTATGCGTATTAAAACGATAGCCGTGATTTTTATTTTGGGCTCATTTAACTATTATTACTACGTAGTAGTACGCTAGTAATGTAGTTCAATGTTTCGGCAGGCTCAAACAAGGGCTGAGGCCGACATTTTAAATTTTTATAATTGTTTATACACTTCTTGGTTACTTTTACCTTTAAATATTTTCCAAATTACAATTATTTGGATTTGAATCGATTGGCCTAAGTAAATTCTATAAAAAGAAGGAAGAAAACACCGCGCTATCGCGTGTGACTCGTGAAGTCGTGAGTGACACTGAATAGAAAGGAGCGGGTGCGACAGTTTCAGTTATTCTGCGCAGTATCCGTCCCCCGCCACCCCACCCGGCCCCGACGCAACTCAACTGAAGGTGATAACAGCGAGCTGACTATAAAAGGTAAATAATGACACTAGAGTTATGTTTCTAAGACTAATAATTGTAATGAAGGTACGACGATATAGACCTTTTCGTTAAGGTCTACTTTTCTGGCCTGGCACCTGTGTTTCGGTGTAATTTTGAAGACGTTTCACGTTAAAATAACGAAATCTCTATGTCTTTGCGATTTGAGTGTTGTCGAAGTGCTTACTCTTATTTCTGCCATTAAGAGATGCCAATTACCAATAGTGAATAAAAAAAAAACACGCGCAGACAGAGCACAACATAGCCTCACTTAGTACGCCTCTGTTCAGTCGAGTTCGCGCTGCAGTCGCGCACCAAGACGAGTTTATTATAAGTTCCATCTGTACAATACATATTATGGCCTAGGACGTTGAGCTCACTTAAATGTTACTGACGAAAAGCAACTTAAACTTGCACTTGCGCAATTTCTCAAATATTTTGGAAGGCTAAAAATAAAATAAGTAGGTAGGTAGGTAAGTACTTAGTTGCTTCTAATGAATTATTATTAACTACCGGAACTATTTTATGTTTTACTCCAATATTTTTTAGTGTGACAGCCTTTTTAAGTGCACCCCACCAGCTCAATGGTAGGTACCTACCTAACTTTGACATATCAAAGTTAGTTAGGAAGAAGGTTCGTTGTAGGTTACATAGGGTAGCTATTGGCGCTGGTGAAGACTCATTCGATAGCTAATCTCTACTGACGACCGATAGCAAAGAGAAGGGAACATTACTAATATACCTCTAACGTCTAAAACTCTAAAACCTCGATAGGTGCGTAAAACATGGTGGTTAAAACTAGATGGCGTTACTAATTAAAGGGTTTGTATTGTAAGTTTCTTTAAGTACACTTTTTAATCAAGATAGTAAAGAGTCTTTATTAAGATTGATTTCAAATGTGAGCAAAATAAAGTCCTTGGAATATGTTGGATTCTAAGAACACCTGGCGATTTAATTACTTTGAGAAGTCCTCACTAGATGAGGCTAGACAGTTTCTATGAAGTCTGTTTTCTAAAGACGGTACAAAGTGTGTTACTTCTCACAGTATACATTATAAGACCTTGATATTAATCAGTAGCTTCAGTAATTTACTGCTACCTAATTACCCACTAACATTCCTCCTCCCCCTCTGTTAACTCTTTCAAAATCAAACTTAAAGTGCATCTTCTTTCCCTACAAAACGTGTGAGTTTATTCGTTTATATTTATTTTTGTAAGAAAGTAGTATTCTATTTTAAGGTATGTAAGTAAAGTATTAATTTATTTATTATAAGTGTGTATTATTTATGTGAGTAAATTAGGTTAGTTTATCATCTTTATATCAGCTCATATACCTCCCCACCGAGGGGCTCGACCCTAACCTAAATTAGGGCGATCGGGCCTTAGTCGAACAGCCCAGTGCGGGTTGGTAGACAACCTTCGAGTTTCTTCGCAAGCGTGTACAGATTTCCTCACGATCGATGTTATCCTTCACCGTAAGAGCGTCAGATAAACGTACATATGAAATCGAAATTCAAAAAAACATTGCTACGTGGCAGGATTCGAACCACGCCCTCCCGGACAGGAGGTAGCGACCCTTGCCATTACGCCACCGACGCTAGTTTATACGTACTTATTAGTATTTAAATTAAGAATATATAATTTTAGATACACCCAGTTTTGCCCCCGTTCTTTAAATTCTCATAACACCCGGTAAGGTTGGATGGATGAGATCTCTTGTAGAGATTAGGTCACCTTTATATACGTCCTTTCTAAGAGTTTTCCATGTAAATATTTGTGTGCAATAGAGAATATGTATATATTTTGTGTCATAAATAGGTAATAGGTACGTATTTTTACAATTACAATAAGAAAAGCCGGTCAAGCGCGTGTAGGACTACCTTGGTTAGTGTTGCCATTTATCACAAGATACTACTACCAGAGAAAGTAACAAAAAATAACGTAGGAGGCTACTAATAAATTGTAAGTTTGGGCACAAATAGACGAGGACTTGGAACTCAACACTAAAACCATTAATTATAATTTAGAGTTAGATAAATAGTTTTAGTTTAGTAAGCAGTTTTAAAACTACTAACCTAGTTATAAATTATAATTAATTTTAGTGTTTAGTACCAAGTCCTCCTCTATTTGTGCCTAAACGGGTCCATGGTGTAAGTTACCTACTTATGTAATTTCTTTTTATTATTTCTTATTATTAATATCTTGTAAACTATTCATTACAACAATAATATTCTGGAGCAAATAACACACGATCACCATGGTCCCAAACTAAGGTTCCCTGTACAATAAGAAAGAGAGACTGATATACATATGTATTTTATACAAGGTGTAACAAAATTGGTGTAGGTTAGTTTAGGCTAGTACCTACTACTCATCATACTAAACAACTTTTCCCAAGGAACTCTTAGTCAATTCTAAAAAAAATCGACGTAACATACAAGAATGTTTGAAATCGGTCTATCAGCTGATCGATTTGTGTGAAGAGTTCAAACATGTTTTTACGTAAATGAGTAGGCGCCCCAGTGAACGGGTCCTACACTAATTTTGTTACAACCTGTATACGTTTAAATATGTATTAAAACCTTACACATATACATATTTTACACCCAGACATATATGATTGAGCATTGAGTATACCCACCCACTTACATGGATCATTTCAAGTTTCTTGGTCAAATAGTTTAGAAACTTCGTTAACCTCTTTAGTCTGTGATAAAAATACGTTTCAAAAACTCTTTTTTAAGCATTTTAGAACAAGGACCTTTCAGCGATCTCCATACGAAGGGCTACACTTTAAATAAATGTTTCATCCCTCTCTATATGTGCGGGAGGCGAAGGAATTTATACTTTTTAAATTATTCAAAACGGGAATATACGGGTGTAAAAAAATGGTTAACTGAGGGTTCTACTCATCATATAGAACAAATTTCCCTAAAGAACCCACAATTAATTCTCAAACAAAATTGCTCAAAAACGGACAAAATTGTTCTCTTGTATGAAGAGTTTTTTTTTTGTGATTTCAGCAAAGTTGTAGAACACACCTAATTCCACACACACATACGCACACACGCACACACACACACACACACACACATATAGCACATGCATTTTGTACTTTTATTTTGTTTAATCCTCACATAAAATGGTCGGTTGACTTCGCATATTTTGTTCCTATCTCTGCTCGCTGACTGCTAAGGTACAGGCTTTTTCTGGCCTAGTTTAGTAGCCAGAGTTCTAATAAGTAGATCTAAGATGTACAACTAGAATTAAGACTTCGTTTTCTAACTGGTAAACTTTTTGTGAAATGAATTTATTTATTACTAGCTGTTTCCCGCGGTTTCACCCGCGTGGACAACGTTTCTATGACATTTCGAGGGTGCGCAGTGCGCGAGCCGCAAGCGGCTCGCGAGCGTGGTAAAAAGTAGCCTATGTCTTAATCCAGGTCCTAATCTGTCTACCTACCAAATTTCAGCCAAATCCGTTCAGTAGTTTTTGCGGGAAAGCGTAACAGACAGACAGAGTTACTTTCGCATTTATAATATTAGTAGGGATAGCTGTCCCGGCGAACTTCGTTCCACCTTACACTACACTACACTGCCCTAACCTACACTACATTACCCTACCCTACCCTACACAACCCTGCTCTACACTACCCTACCCTACACTACACTATCCTACCCTACACTACCCTACCCAACCCTACACTACCCTACACTACCATACACCTACACTACACTACCCTACCCTAAAACCAATAATTTTTTGACTGATTTTTTATTTTTGTTTTCCGAGCGTTTTCATATTTATTCACCTTTTAAACCTTCTCTGGACTTCCACAAATAATTCAATACCAAAATTAGCCAAATCGGTCCAGCTGTTCTCGAGTTTTAGCGAGACTAACGAACAGCAATTCATTTTTAAATATATATAATAATAATAAGAAGATTATAAAAGTTGTTTAGTATGATGAGTGAAAGCCCCAGGGACCTACACCAATTATTTTGTTACACCTGTATATCATAACTAGTTTTGTGCCATATTTCATGTCATTCGGTTATGTAGGTAGGTAAAATGTAAAAGTTGTGACGTTGTAACTGTGTGACGGACGGGCGGACAGAACGATCTTATTACGGTTCCTCGTAAACACCACGGAACCCTAAAATAAGTTAAAAAAAATTCGACGCACTCTGTTTTGCTTTTTTCGCTGCCAATCTCTATATAGGTACCTACGTACACAGAATACATTTAGCCGTTCGCCCCCGCTCGGGCACACAGTTGACAAAGACGATTTTTCTGTTTTCATTTACTTTCCATTTATTCTTTAAACTCGTTTGTCATTCTTTTCACGCCGTCAGGCGGCCTAAGAGAAGAATGGCTGTTTATATTTACGCAGCTAAGTGACTGTCGCAAAAACGTTGAGAAATAAGAAAGATCAGCATCAGAGACTTGGAAAGTGTCGTTTGTTGACGTTTATTTCTCGGTGTCTGAATGTTTATTTGGTTGAAATATGCAGACGATGTGATATACCTACACAATGGGTTCTAAGATTATTTTAAAAAAGAGGATCTTTTGCTTCCCTATCTCAAAAGGAAAAAAAGAAACCCTTATAGGATCACTTCAATGCCCGTCTGTCTGTCAAGACCATTTTTATCAGGAACGCGAGGAGTTATCAAGTTGAAATTAATGTCAAATATTTATGTCTACGTTTCCTTGAAGCTGTGAAAAAATTCTTTCCAGCCGCCATGGCACAGATGAGATACTAGTTACTTCGTGACCATGGCAACTTCGTTTCGCTACCAGTTGTGACTGTCTGTGAGAATTTTTTATTCTTTGTTCGCAACTACTTGCGATCGAAGAGGTTTTTAACATTCTACACAACTGGTTTCCTACAAAGAATTGTAAAGATATGGCCATTTTAAGGATATTTATGTCTCATATTTCGATATTTGCAAGTAAATCTAATCCAGAATCATGAAATTTTGCAAGAACAAGGTCTCACGGAAGAAGTGAAAAAATCCGAAAATTTAAAATCTGTAGGTTAACTGCACTCATGTAAATCACAAAAAAATGCAGTTTGTTTACACAGCGACATCTAGAAGTATTTTATACATAATTGATTTACATATTTCCTATAAGTAGGTTAGTAAAACTTCTACTGCAATTAGTTCCCTTTTATATCCATAGATGGCGCTGTAGATGAAAATTTTCTTTTGCAACCAACTCAAAAAAAGGAATAGGTTCTTAAATCGGATGTGTTTTTTGTGTTTATTACCTCAGAACTCCTTTCACGTATAAATCGATACGAAATCATCTTTTTTTGTTTGAAAGGATATACTTTCAGATTGCTCGGTTCAGCACTTATCTAGGAAATTAACAAAAACTAAAAATGTAGTTCAATTGCACTGGTTGTTGTGATTGAAGTAGTTTTTTTTATGTTTAGAGCGTTTCCAATTATTATCTAGTACTTATTTACAACGCAGTCTACTGCTATAAAAAAGGATATATTGTGGAATAACATTTTTAGCGTAGTTCCTTAACGCACTTTATACCCCAGGTACTTGGTGAATGAAAGCTAGCCTGGAAAAAGTGTTTGACAGCTACACCTTTTGCTTTCGTCTTTTGTTGACGACGCTGTCATCGGGTGTGTTGTGATAGACTACTTCAATCACAGTTAAGAAAAAATTCGCTGACTTCAATCATATTCACGTAGCGGTTGAACGTTCTGCTTATGTCGACAGAGGTTTAGGTTAGTTTTTCAGTAATGACAAAATGATTTGATGTCTAATAATTAACCATTCGTTCAAGCGACTAGGAGCGAGAAGTAGCGAACGTCGAAGGAGTTATGAAATATTTGACCGGGTGTTCCACTACAGCTTCCGCCTTTTTTAAACTACAATGTTAAGTACAAACTTAAGTACTTAAACTTTAAAGGACAACCTTTAATCTGATTGTTGTAATTCATGTTAATAGGGTTTCGTACCCAAAGGTGTTTTGGTACGGAACCCTCAGTGCGCGAGTTCGACTCACACTTGGCCGGTTTTTAGAGTTTCGTACCTAAAGGGTAAATACGGGACCCTATTACTAAGACTTCGCTGTCCGTCCATTTGTCGCCAGGCTGTATTTCATGTAGCGTGATTGCTACAGTTTTTTTTACATTTTTTATTTTATTTTTTTATGATATATTGCTGTTGCCGTTATAACAACAAATACTTAAAATTAGAAAAAGTGAAATAATAAAGGGGTCTCCAAACAAAAAACGTGTTTTTTTTAAACGTGAAGAAACTAGCGCCACTAGTATGATGGTACGAAACCCTATGTGTGCGGTTCAGACTCGTACTTGGCAGATTTTTTATTGAAACTACAAAGTTAAGTTTGTCCTTTAATCCGATTGTTGTACTTGTTGATGTTAATAGGGTTTAGTACCCAAAGGTGTTTTGGTACGGAACCTTCAATGCGCGAGTCCGACTCACACTTGGCCGGTTTTTTGTTAATCAAAACGTGCAATGCTTTGTTTGAAACGTGGTGAGAAGGAATTTACCAATAACATAAAACGCAACAGCACAAGAGAAAAATGCGAGTACAATAGTGAATGTTCTTAGATTATTATTTATTATTATTATAAGTTATCTACCAAAAACGTTTTCTTTTCTTATTATCTCGAGGGCTTAAATTAATCACTTGCCTCGACAAGCACTTGCCGCCAAGATATCGTTAATTCACCAGTTTTAACACTTAAACCGTTTTTATTCTAGTGGATAATTGCAGGGGGATCTTAACGGCCAAGATTGATGATGCGCTTTCAAACATTAAAATAGCTGACTGAACATTTGAATTAGAAAAACTCGATTGTGAAAAGAACTCGATTGCACGAGGGATTAGCGATGAGATAAGACGATCGTTTGTTTTTTTTTCAGATTTGGGGGTCGAGAAATATTGAGACATCTTGCGATGTATATGTCACCGTAAGATTGTAAATTCCATTAGATTATAATGAAACGGGATTTATTTCGCGAGATTGTGGACTGTCGAAAGATTGTGAACTGTAACATATTGTTTACAATTTCACTAGTGACATTACAATAACACCAAGCAAAGTGAAAAACACTAAATTAATGAGCTCGCGAACTGAGCGATGTTAGGTTCGGTCAGGTTTGATTGATTTAACAGTCTGGGTAGCAGAATGCTTCGCAGCAGAAGAAATCATCGGTTTTATTCGGAGGTACACATCAGGCCGGCACATCAAGTTACAAACTTTGGACGTTGTACCGTTCTTATGCCGAATGCGTATGGGTCAGACTCGCACTACGAGTGTATAGCTTGATGTGCTGGCCTCTGTACAAGAATAGGCCGTGATATTGTGATCCAATTCACAATTTACCGTTGTATCATAATCTAACTAGTGAGATTGTAATATCGCGGTTTTCACAATATCCCGGTGACATATACATACCTAACAAAGATTTCGCTCATCATGTTTTGTATTTTGGTTATTACATATAAGAAATAAAATAATATGTACATCCACGCTGTGCATACTTCATCGCGTTGCGAGCATACAGAAATTAACTTTAAAAATACCTACAATTACCTATTATAGTAGAATAAAAATTTACAAAAGATGTCTTTAGACTTACGTTCGACATTATTTTCACACGTATCAACCTGCTCGGATTGAGTCATATTAAAGCCTTAACATATTATATCTAAAAACACATATAAAAATTATTAATAGTATCGGAAAACGTAGCTTAGGCAGGCCTCCCACGCGGTGGTCCGACGACCTGGTGAAGATCGCGGGAAGCCGATGGACGCGGGCAGCGTAGGACCGGTCGTCGTGAAAATTTTTATCAACCAGGAAAATTTCACGGATCTTATACTCATGGAACTGAACAACTTTTGTAAAAAAAAGTAATTTGCCATAAAAAGTTGGCCAATAAGCTGATTAAATTATAAAAAAAAACTGGCCAAGTGCGAGTCGGACTCGCGCAAAGTAGGGTTCTAAAGTCTTTTCAAAAAGTACTTACCAGTTATGAATATAAAAAAAAGTAAATGTATATTTTATAAAACAAAACTAACCTTGCAGTTGGTAATGGAACAATTTGTATAGAAAATCTATGATTTTTGACAAAGCCAACTGTACTTGGTCGACTATTACTCCTAATACCCTAAAATAGCGGTTTAGCTGGTAGTGGGGGGAGAGGGGGGGGGGGACACTTGACTCTAACAAAAATTACCACTTTCGCAAACCAATACCTGAATAGTTTGATATCCCACACTATAGGGTATACGTCACCGAAAAAAAATCACCCCCTCTCTACAGTTAGACACCCTAAAAAAATATTTCAAGATTTTACTGTACCACCTTGTCGGCGTGATTAATATGTATACCCATACCAAATTACAGCTTTCTAGTACTAATAGTCTCTAAGCTAAGCCGCGGACAGACGGACAGACAGACATGGCGAAACTATAAGGATTCCTAGTCGACGGAACCCTAAAAAGGACATAAAATACAGGGTGTAAAAAAAATGTGTAGGACCGTTAACTGGGTTCTACTCATATTGAACAACTTTCCCCTAAGAACTCAGTCAATTCTCAAAACAAAAAAAATCGGACCCTCCTTACAAAATGCAAAAAATTGGTCGATCAGCTGATCGATTTGTACGAGGAGTATTTTTTTTTTTGCTAGTTCAGAAAAGTTATACAACCAAAGTTGTTCAGTATGATGAGTAGAAGCCCCAGTTAACGTTATATACACCAATTTTGTTACATCCTGTATATTTGCGGACTGTTTCGTTGGGGAAAATTGTCTAGTATCATGATTAAGAAGCCAATGTGAAATTTTCTAGGATGATACAAAAGTAACCGTGTATTGATTAGTTACCAACAGAAAATTTTCCTCCGTAATTATTACATCTAAACTAACCATTAACTTACCTATTCAACGTATAAGAATAAAAAACCTAGCGACCGTAATAAGGGTTAAAAAGTGCATGGGGTTGGTCCGCGGTCACCCATTGAGGGTTCAACATTGGCTCGTACAAGTAAAACGTAATTTCAGGTACCGTTCCCCTATTTGAGGTTCTGTAACCGAACGTTCCCAGTTGTCTTAACGAGATTAACAACGTTCTTGGTGAATGGGAAACTAAGATAAGAAATAATCACCGTCAATTGTGTTACCAACACATCGATCGGTAACGAATCAAGACCAATACGTGCCAATACGGTGGGTGAGATAATTCATCGGCTGCTAATGAAGGGGTGATTCCATCAAATATCGTGATAATCAATTTTACGAGACTTTTCAGACGTCTTTTTTTAAGTACTTAGGATTTCTCAAGAATTAGAACTTAGTAACGTGCTATCTAATAAAAGATGGTTATCCCAAGGAGTACAACTTCGTGATCATAAAACATTACATCAGTCACCATCGAAGGTCTTGAAATTCTCCAAAATAAGCCCCAGAAGAGTGAAGACCAATAGGCCAAAAAAGCGGTAAGATTATTTTTACGGAACTTTACCTATCCTGTATCATAAAGGTGTGGTGGTACTTCTAGGTAGGCTTCCACTCGTCAAATTCAACAACTTTCTCGAAGAAACCTATGATCAATTCGAGTTTTTTTTACTTGCTGTAAAAAAGCCGACCAATCAGCTGACGGATTTGTATGAAAAATAAAAAAAACCATTCTCGACCTAAGCAAAGTTGTAGAACAAAATTTGTTCAGTTTGATGAGCACAACACATTAAAGTATCATCACACCTTTATGGTACAACCTTTATAACTACACGCGATAAAAAGTTTAAACCGAATACTCACGTTACCAACACCTAGAAAATACATAAATTCTAGAGTAGGCTAACTGTCAATGCATAAACTGGTTTTCCATTTTGTGTGTCCAAATAGTAAAGAGTGGGCGCGTTCAGTAGACTAAGCGCCTGCGCTACTTCCGCACTCGCGCTCTAGCTGCCTCACAACGTACGATACCTCGCCTACATACGATTTTGAGTCACAATTATTAATCTTTTAATTTAAGTTTTTTTAATGTGTCATACATAATACTCAAAATCGGCATGGCCAGGCACTGGACGCAGCGATGTAATCTAAGATTTATTAGCATTTCATAAGGTTCAAAACTCAAAATGCTATGTAATGCATGGCGAGGCGGTGACAGCGCGGTTGCAAATGCGACGCAAGCGCGATATCAGCTCGTTATCGTCTGGACGCGCCCTCATTTTCTGAACGCAGCCTATGTATACGGTTTTTTATACTCAGCAGTTATAGACAACGTGGACAACTGGGAAAATAAGGTCTGTTTACCGTGTTGCGATAATGTTAGAAAAACAACGTTACATTTAGGGGCAGACTGGGGCGCTAATCTGATGGTGAGTGAAGAGATTTAGTGCTCACCCTACGGGAATTAATCTTTTGGAGTTATACGAGTGCAGACAGCCTATTCTGCGAGATTATATCGAGAGAGGGAGGAATGTATTTAATTAGTATTTTAGTAATGGACCAGGTTTAAAGTTTGTTTTTAAAGGACGGGCGGGACTTTTCGAGCAACGTAGATACCCGTTTAAAGTAAACATAAATAAAACTTAGACATTTACCTTGTACGCAAATGTTCTGTATAGTTAATGTACACTGCTGAACTTTACCCAGGGATAGGTATTTTAATTTTTTTTACAAGTTTTTTTGAAAAGACATTTGCAGTATAGGGTGTAGAAGCTTTTAAGATTGGCAAGTGCTATATTTACGAGTACCTTCTCACTTCTTATAAACATGGATTCTAATTTCATACAATCTGTGCCATCCTTCTATGACAATATATAAAAAAACCACGATTTTCATTGTGTGTGCGTTTTTACAAAAAACACTTCAAACTAAATTAATTTATAAGAATTGAGGGGGTAAATATAGCACTTGCTCATCTTGAAAGTTTGTATGTACCCTACAATGTAAACTCAAAACCTACACACACATGTTATAAGTATTTTCTATAACTCTTGTTTAATATACTAAGTCCAAAATATCCCTAGGCAAAGTTGATGTGTTTTCTTAAGTAAGCATTTCACTGGCAGTATAAATAATGGGTATGATTTTATCGATTGTCAATTAAATAGATTCGATCACTAAATAAAAAAAATGAAATTCCCTAAATAGTATAGTTTGTACTCAAAATAGTAGATCTGTCGCCAAAGTAAAGTCATCAAACAACACCAAAACAATACTCAAAAGGAAAAGATTTATCACCAGAAAAGTCTTTTATCGATTGTCAATTAAATAGCTTCGATCACTAAAAAAAATTGAAATTTCATAAATAATATAGTTTGTACTCAAAATAGTAGATCTGTCACCAAATAAATGCCTAAAATTACTAACAAAGGTGACCTACAGATACTCCCACATCCTCTTCGGATCCCGAAAGTTTGTTGATGTTCGAAACGGGCGGCGGGGGCTACGCCCCCGTTAGGGATCATCTTCCGATGATTTCTTCTGCTGCGAAGTAATTTTGTACCCAGGGTGGGGAGCCGAGGCTCTTTGACTGTTAAATCAATCAAACCTGACCGAACCTAACATCGCTCGCTTCGCTCGCTCATTTATTTATTGTTTTTGACCGATTACCCCCCAGTTTTCGATTTGTTACCATGCAATAGCTTTACCGCGGCAGTCCCCGAGTGCCACACGTATTTTTAATGACAGATCTATCAATTTGATGACAGATCTATCAATTTGGTGACAGATCTATCAATTTGAGAACGAAAATATTGAATAGAGATGAATCTATTTAACTGGGGACGAAAAATATAATTTCCATAAATAATTATATTAGTGTACTGTAGTTAGTGGCCTTAGCATGAGGAGACATAATACCTACTATAAAATTCCCAATATTAAAAACTCAATCTCTTTCATGTTGCCTATAGTTTCAAAAAGCCCTTAAAAATTAAAACTTACCTAGAACTTTTAAACTGTAGATTAAAGTTCTGTTTGGTACCATTAAATTGTCGTTGCAAAACATAAAATATAATAATATATTAGATTTCATAACACACGATTTCAGGAACAAATATGGGCACCTAAATATTTCGGAAACTTCCGATTTTTTTCCCGTAGATACCTATAATGTTAATAGTCTTTACATCATACATGCTCAGTTTTCCGGAAAGCGTAGCGTAGGCAGGCCTCCTACGCGGTGGACCGACGACCTGGTGAAGATCGCGGGAAGTCGAGGGATGCGGGCAGCGCGGGACCGGTCGTCGTGGAAATCGTTGGGGGAGGCCTTTGTCCATCAGTGGACGTTTTTCGGCTGATATGATGATGTTTAGTAAGTAGGATTTACTGCAGTGCAAAGAGGCTGTGTATGATGGCATTTGCAACAAAATGCATTGTTTATAGAAAACTTCTATTTTAATAGTTATTTATGATACAAGGGTGGTAAAAACGTCAGTAACGAACTAGTGACATTTGTGAGCCCGAGCCGCAGGCGAGGGTTTACCATCGTCACGAGTTTGTTATTTCCTTTTACACCCATGTATCATACGAAGTTTTTCAATAATAATAAAATAAAAAACGACCGTGACAGAAAAACAAAATACATGGGTAGGTAGGTACATACCTATCAAGTTTTCAGCAACCAAAGTTCATTTTACACGACTTGTGGCTTATTTTAAATGTCCGGAAAGTAATCTCACTTTGTTTTTTCTTATACATACACATAAGTATATTTTTATTACATATTGTAACAAAAATAAAAGGAACTGGTTTATAACACTCAGTTACGGGTTTGTTACACGATACTTAAGATTTAGAGGATCGGGCCTAAACGGAGTTTTAAGAAAAAATATTTTTTGGGGTAAATTGGAATATGTGTATTTAATAATTTTTCTAAAAGAAGGAACAATATGCTAGAAAAAAGATGAACTTTGGATGACCGTGCGGTTATAAAATAATTTATATTTGGACAACTCACTGAAATAATTCTAAATTGACAATTTTATTTGATTAAAAATGGCTATTTTAATAGAATGCCGGAAGGCAACGATCGTCGCCCTCCCCTTGGTATTTAAATAAGTAACCAAGTACTAAAATAACAAAAGAATTAAATTTCACTTGTAGCGTTAATAATAACTAATTAAAATAAATGTTATACTTCTATCTCAAAAAGTAAAAATCGAGCGACGCACTATAATCGATCGATCGATTGTTCAAGCGGCGTCGTTTAAGTACTCGCGTGTCCCCTCACAATCATAATTATGCGCTTGCGCAAAAACGGACGATGAATCGGCAGATTGCGATCATCTGAGACGCTCACTCGTATAGCTGAATTATATTTAAGAAATTCTAAGTGTTTCACTAATTAAACATTGTGGAAGTTAAATAAACGATTCCCCCTCTATTTGGGTAAGTCAAGTGCATTATTTAACGTATTAATCTACAACTGTTGATTTTGTTATGTTTGTAGCTAAAATGTACTTAATTAAGCATTAACTTCATTTGCTTCACTACAGCTTACCATTTTCATTGCTCCTCAATCATTAAAGAACATATTGTTACTAAAACTAGGTCGCGAGCTATTTACCATCAGCCAATACGTAATTCATTCCATCTAACTTAAAACAAAAGAATTCTGCATAGTTGTACCTACTAATTAGTTAATCTTACGAATGTTTAGTTCGCTTCTCAATTATTTTAAAGAAAAACTACATTATATTTACTCCGTTTCTGTTTCTGTTTCAGGTTTGGTTAGACCCCCATATTTTTATGTATTAGAAATGGGCAATATGGAACCAGACGGAATAACTCTTCACCTGGCTTAAAGAATCTCCATACCGCTCATTCCAGGGAACACAGTACAGCTGTATATTATAACACAGCCTCGAACAGCTGATTACTACAGGCATAACAAGAATCCATTTCAATTCATTTCTACAAACCACGCTGGATTGACAACTTTGCTTACCGACGTTCAACTTTGCCCACCGACGTCCAACTTTGCCCGGCGACGGAGTATTTTTTTTGGATGATACACTACGTTCCGGCATAACAGGGGAGTACCTGCCAAGCTGCCAAGTCAGTAACAATTATAGATTTTACAACTACCTTTCTTTAGGCTCAACCTCAAAAAATAAATAAATATTTTAAAATTTAAAAATAGAAAACATTTGTTTCTATTACTCTCTTTATGCTCCGTGCGGTCGTCTAATCGACCACACGCGACACACTTGGGTCTAAAGTACCCCACCGTTCTAAAATACACTTACTAGGTACAAAACACATTTAAAATTAAAAAGTAATAGCTAAATTGTTAAAAACCGGAGGTAGGAAATCTTCTAGGACGGCCAATGGCCAGACAGTCGCTCGGGATTAAGGATTAATTCAGAATTTACTTCCCTTTAGGCAAGCAGCTGGGCGGGCAGTGTGGCCAAAAGACTGGCTGGTGGTTAGTGCAGCACTATCCCAGGACCATTCTTGAATCGGAGGAATTTTCGGGGACGTCAAACTCGCAGGGGGAGTGAAAGACCCTACGGACATATGTAAATCTAGTTCGCAGCAGTACCAAAAATATACGCAAAGCGGTTTCCTTACACAAATTACTTACCACTGAATAAAATAGTGGGCCTTAACGAAACATAAATATAAATCCGAATTTAAACACCCACAACAATCAACACATCACGGTCATCTTTTCTTTTCTTTTCCTCCTGTCAAAAGGTAATAAACATTTTCAAATTAAATTTTCATAGACGAACAAAACCAAAAGAGAATTTAATCATGAAACGCAAAGCAAGAAGAATGACTTCGAATCGATCATTCTTTGCGTTTCAAAATATACTAAGTATTCTTAATTTTATTAATTTTCACAACTAAAACATCTCAATTTAGTTTTATGAAAATTGCGCCATATTTTAGCTAGCACACGTACGCTTTTTTTATTATTATCTTAAATAGACTACAATAAGGCTTGGGATTCTTAACCTCTTTGGGAAAGATGATCTATTCCTTGGTGTAACCGGTTCCACTTCATTCATATTTATTCTCTTTTCTTCACAAAGATATAACCCAAAGAGAATCTAAACAGCTAGCGTTATGTACTAACCTCGGAGGAACTACCTATCTCTTTTAAAAGTCTTAAAGAAGATTCTGTATCTTTGGTTATTATATTTTTTGTTTGCTAGAAACGTCTCGTTCCTATAAGCTAGAAATAAAAAAAAAAGTGGTAAAGTAAAAGTACGTGTGCGGTAAAATCAATTTTGCGCACACTTGACTGGCATATAAAGGTCCACTTTTCGAGCAACAATTATATTATTATACTTAAATAAACAACATTAACCAACAAAAATGAAATCAAAGGCGGGTACGAATTAAATTAGGGGCTTGAAATTTTTTTGAGGTCGGTACCAGCACACAGTTACTTACGTATTAAATGGTTTAGATTCAATAGTTTGCTGACACCGACCTCAAAAAAAATTCAATGCCTCTAATTTAATTCGTACCCACCTTTGATTTCGTTATTGTTGGTTAATGTTGTGTATCTAAGTATAATAAAATTATTTCATACTTTTGAGTGAATTTCATTTTGAAGTCGGTTTTAAGTTTTTTTAAACTTTTTTTTAATACTTACTATTCTTAGTGTAATGTGAAAATGTGTTTGTTCGTTACCTCTTCACGCTTCAACACCTTAACCAATCTTGACAAAATTTGGCATGCACATAGCCTGTGTTATGGATTTCTTAAGTGGTTCCCGTTGGATGGCTGTTTGTATGTTTGTTTGTCCTTCTTTCACGTCGCAACGGACCAACGTGATTTTTTGCGCAGAGGTAGTTGAGGAGATGGAAAGTGACATAGGTTACTGGAGCTTCACGATCTCATTCCCACCTCTCCATTTCATCATCGGACGACCAGGCGCATGATGAATGAAGAAGCAAAACGCTTCACGCCAAAGAATGGAATTCCCTGGCAGCGTCTGTATTCCCCGATTCGTATAATTTAGGAATCTTCAAGGCGAGAGTGAATAGGCACTATTAGAGTTTGCGTGTTACATCCTCGGCTGCACCGGCACTTACCATCAGGTGAGGTGCAGCCTAAGGCACTCAAATTTTAGTAAAAAATACCCGTGAAAATAGCAGTCCGTGTACAGTTCCTAAAGAAACTGAAAAAAAATCTCGTAAAAATAGAGCAACGACGCATTGTCGTGATTTTTTGCACAGATATGGTTGAAGGGATGGTCAGTGACATAAACTAGGTACTAATAAAATATACCGTGACATAGTTCCCGAGTGATCTGGGGTAAACTCGTTTCTACGCTCGCGCACGTCAGCGTCGTAACGGATTGAAGTGATTTTTTACATAGAAATATAGTGGTGGCAAGTCACATAGACTGCTAATCAGCATATCCCAATATAATTTCCGAGTTATCTGGAGAAGATTCATTTCCACGCACGCGATACGCTCGGTACTTGCGCACCGCTCGGGTAAGACTCGCTTCTAAGGGTTTAGACAGTCATAAAAACGGTATCCACGAGGGCGAAGCCGCGGCAAAAGCTATTTACACATAAGTATAAGGAACTTCTGAGCGGAATTCATGCTTCTAGAGCCTAATAAATAATTATTCGTAGTCTAGACCCACCGGGTTAGGATGTGCGTTGTCTCTCAGTCAGTTATCATCATTCAGTTCATATCAGCTCATATAGGTACGTCTCCACCGAGGGGCTCGAGCCTATCCTGTATTAGAGCGATCGGGCCTTAGTCGACCACGCGGGCCCAGTGCGGGTTGGTCGAATTCACACACAACCTGCGAGTTTCTTCGCAGTCCTGTGCAGGTTTCCTCACGATGTTTTCCTTTACCGTAAGAGCGTCGGATAAACGTACATATGTAATCTAAATTCGAAATCACATTGGTACGTAGCAGGTTCAAACCACGACCTCCCGGATAGGAGGCGGTGGCCCTAGCCATTACGCCACCGACGCTCTTCTCTTCAGTCAGTTATAATTTTATTTATTAATTTAAAAAAAAAACAATACAGCACAAATTGGTTTCAGATCATATTCCTTACGAAGGAAATCTAATATTGCATAAACCCAACGCGTAAGTCAGGTACTCCGAAATATTTGCCTATCCATCCCATATAAATAACAGTGCCTACCTATCCATCTATTACCCATTCAGTACTTGGGTTGGATAGTATTGCAAAATTTGCAAGATTGGCACAATGTTGGTAGAACGGGTGAATATGAGACTTTCTCTGGAAGGCGAATGCTATCGTACCGTACGTAGCATATTGCTATCGAACGGGCGAATGATATTGGAATTCCTATGCGCTGGGAATAAGACGATATCATAGGAACGACGCTGGCGCGAGTTGACTCAATTACTTCATCGTTTAGTTAGGGATATTCTGAAATTGAACCGCTGCTGTCTCGTGGAATGAAGTTGGTAATTGACTTGTTGATTTTTCGTTAAAAAGTTTTGTGAGTTAGTTTTATGGAAACTTTTGGATGCGAAGCGTCGATAATTTCTATCTAGCTTAATACACGCTGATAATGATAGGTTCGGAGATCTGATATTGTAACAATTAATTCACCCTCTGCCGTAATCAAATCGATAACATAATTTACGCTTCCTTAGTACATAATAATAAAGGTATAACACACGTGAAATTCTTTTCAAGCGACTTCCAAAAAGGAGAAGGTTCTCAATTCGTCTGTATTTTTTTTTAAATGTTTGTTACCTCATAACTTTGGGCTGAGAGAACCGATTTTTATGATTCCTTTTTAACCCCCGACGCAAAAGAGAGGGGTGTTATAAGTTTGACGTGTCTGTCTGTCTGTCTGTGTATCTGTCTGTGGTATCGTAGCTCCCAAACGGATCAACCGATTTCCGTTTAGTTTTTTTTGTGTCATAGATAATTTTATCCCGAGTGTTCTTAGCCATGTTTCATGAAAATCTGTTCAGCCGTTTGAACATCATCAGCTCCTTTCTAGTTGATGAGGGGATCTGACTAACTTCCTTATGTCCGATCGATTCGAAATTTAGTACCGTGTTACTTCAATCTTCTTCTTTGCGTGTCGATGACAAATTAAATCATTCCGGCCCAGAACTTAGCCACTTCGACTGCACTATTTGTGGCGTCCATTAAGTCCTGCTGCGAACAGGTGACAGGGCAGGCAGGACAGGAAACTAAATGAGCCATGGACTGCACCGCTCCACACACACAGTCCAAATTTGGGTTTTCCGAGAGTCCCCACCTGAACATGTTCTCCTTGCTCCGGCCGACCTGAGTCCGAAGTCGATTTAAAGACTTCCAGATCGGCCATGGTAATACATGTCCAGCCGGTAGACTCTCAGAAAGCGGGACAAAGGGGTCAGGAAGCGGTGTTCGAGCACGCCACATGTTGCATCTCGCTTGAGAGGGCTGAGTTGTGAGGGGGTCGACATGTTTTAAAAAGCTTTTCCGACTTTTTAGCCTTTGCGGCGGTAGCTCGTGCCCATGTAGGGGATGCCGCTTGTCCTCATCCAACGTAGCCCTCTCTCGCGAGCTTGCAATGGTTCTGCGAACAACTGGCGGCGCTATGCCCGCCAGTGGGTACAGCAACATCATCGGGGTCGGCTTCAAACATCCAGTAATTATCCGGCAGGTTTCGTTTAAGGCTGTATCCACAAGCTTGGCGTGAGTAGAGCGGCCGCATACGGGGCATGCGAATTCGCCGGCAGAAAATGCTAGCGCCAGTCCTGAAGTTCGCAGCACTTGCGGCGTAGCTCCCCACTCAGTACTTACCAGACGCTGTAGTAAGTTGTTGCGGCAGTGCACCTTTCGTTTTAGGCCCTCACAATTCTTTTTGAAAGTGAGGGACCTGTCCAGTAGAACGCCGAGGTATTTGGGGGAAGGGTTATGAGTGATGGTCACTCCACGCCAGGGTTACTTCAATGATATTGAAAGTATATGGTTAGGTAACCATGACCTGATCAGCCGTTTGAAGATCATCAGCTCCTTTCTAGTTAATGAGGGGATCTGACTAACTTCCTTATGTCCGATCGATTCGAAATTTAGTACCATGTTACTTCAATGATATTGAAAGTATATGGTTAGGTAACCATGACCTGATCAGCCGTTTGAAGATCATCAGCTCCTTTCTAGTTAATGAGGGGATCTGACTAACTTCCTTATGTCCGATCGATTCGAAATTTAGTACCATGTTACTTCAATGATATTGAAAGTATATGGTTAGGTAACCATGACCTGATCAGCCGTTTGAAGATCATCAGCTCCTTTCTAGTTAATGAGGGGATCTGACTAACTTCCTTATGTCCGATCGATTCGAAATTTAGTACCATGTTACTTCAATGATATTGAAAGTATATGGTTAGGTAACCATGACCTGATCAGCCGTTTGAAGATCATCAGCTCCTTTCTAGTTGATGAGGGGATCTGACTAACTTCCTTATGTCCGATCGATTCGAAATTTAGTACCGTGTTACTTCAATGGTATTGAAAGTATATGGTAAGGTAACCATGACCTTATCAGCCGTTTGAAGATCATCAGCTCTTTTATAGTTGATGATTGGACGTCGCTGCGTCGCTTCGACTCTGCCCCACAGGGAATTGAGCCTTACGAGACCCATTTTATTGCTATGGATTATTTATTTATGCAGCTATAATATTATAAAAAATAACCTAATAGTAGGTAGTTGAAACTTAATCTAGCAAATTAAAAATAATACCTACCTAACCTACAACGAATACCTACCTAAATTGCTTAAACTAATCACTAATACCTATACCTTATCTTTAACCTAACCTTAGAGTAGGTAGTTAAAACTTAATCTAGTAAATTGAAACTAATAATGATACCTAGTACCTAACTAAGTTACTAACTCAACTAACTAATCACTATAAATAACTTCCTAATATTTATACCTACTTTAAAAAGGACAAAATAAAAGTAAAATTAAAAATTTTAAAAACCCACCGACACAAAAAATGAATTCTAAAAACTAACAAATAATATTTTAAACCTATTATAATTACTATCGTCACATATATTATGTAAGTTCAAATATTTTATTTTCCAAGCGTTGTCGCGTCGGGGGACCGCTAAGTGAGAAAAACAGGTGTATCGCAGATTGCAACAAAATAATTTACTCCGAAAAATTCGCAAAATCGACACCACCGTCAACGTCGTCTGCCCTCACGTGTCTGCCCGTTCGGGTCGCCGGTGACGCCCACCCCCGCGCCGCATACCGCACACCGAGCTCGCGCGCAGAGCGTAGACTATATTATATGAAACTATGAAACTTAAGATCGCTCGTATCGTACCTAAATGTAATTAGTAATGATTAATTATCTGTTGTTGGAAAAATACTTTATAAACTTTAGCGGTCCCCCGACGCGTCGACGCTTGGAAAATAAAATATTTGAACTTACATAATATATGTGACGATAGTAATTATAATAGGTTTAAAATATTATTTGTTAGTTTTTAGAATTCATTTTTTGTGTCGGTGGGTTTTTAATTTATTAGAAAGCTAGTGTTTCCCGTGTGGTCCCATTTAAATTTTATCAAAATCGGAGTAGTACTTTTTTAGAAAATTAACAAAAACCAAAAATAATAATGCAAAAATGTACTAAGTTGTTCCGATGGAAGTCGGTTTTTTAACGTGTTTAGCGTTTTCAATTATTAAAAAAAATTTGGGTTTTTAAGGGAGGTATTACCTTATTTTATTTTTTCTTTCGGTGTTCTAGTGCCTAAACTACTGGAAGGATTTAGTTTAGTTATATTATAATCAGGACAAGGGAAATATAATTTTAAACCGTTTTCTTCAAATTTTTCCAAAGTTTATTTTTAAGGGTTACAATTTAATATTTGTAATTAGTGAGATCATTGCCTGCTTATATAATTTTGAAAATGTTTCCAACGATTTTGACGAAACTCCGTACATTCTATAACCGTATATAGCCTAATACACGCGGTCGTGCATTATTACAGAAAAAAACGGCCAAGTGCGAGTCGGACTCGCGCAACGTAGGGTTCCGAAGTCTTTTCAAGAAATAAATGTTTATTTTAAAAAACAAAAAAATACATTTACAGTTGCTTATACTCAGAACATTTTGTATGGAAAATCGATGAACTTTTGGTCGACTATTACTCCTATTACGCCTATTTAGCCGTGATAGTTTTCCTTTGAAATTGATTATATGTCCTACTATTTACAATTTGTTTCAGATATCCTAAAATAGCGGTTTAGCTTGTAGAGGGAGGAAGGGGGATGGGGGCAATGGACTCTAACAAAAATAAGCACTTTAAAACTTAATATTTCGCAAACCGATTCCTGAAATAGTTTTGGCAACGTTGTTTTGAAAGACCTATAAGGTAAAAAAAATCAGGGGAGGTAGCCATAATTATTTTATTGTAAAACTTGCCAAATAACAGCTTTCTCGTGTTAATAGTCTCTGAGCTAAGCCGCGGACAGACGGACAGATAGACATGGCATAACTATAAGGGTTCCTTGTTGACTACGGAACCCTTAAAATGGAATAAAGTACTTCCCCTATAAACCCTGGGTGTTTGTTTCTTTTATTAACAATGACTCTAAAGGAAGTCTGTGAACCAGGACTTAATGATATTGAGGCCTACTGTACTGGCTAGTTTATTATTTTAGAAAAATCTGAAGAAGTTACCTCCCATACAAACCCAAATTATTTGTAAATTTTAATCAACTCATATACCTTTATTCTTTGCTACTTAGTAGGCGCAATGTTTGAGTAATTTGAGTATGCATGACTACGCCAGACGGGGCAGGCCCATAGTGTAATTCTTAGACTGTGGTGTTGATGTACAATTTATTTTGGACTTATTACGTAATGTAAGACAATCGACTCTCATCAAAATCTAAACTTTTTTAGCATAACAACACCTTTTTACTCCTTCGTCACTGAGAAATAATATAAATTGTTTAGTCACGCTGTGCCTTTTATCTCGCATACACACATGGACATTAAAATATATGTATTTTTTTAACCCTCCGCATGCCTGGTGGGGTCCAATGGACCCCACTCTATACAAAATCTGTCATAACTTAACAAATACAAAGTTGAGTAACCTGTGACTCTGGGTAGCTTCCGTTAATTAATCCTACGTGCTAATAATCCCCTACATGCAGTCTTAAGCCAGCTTTCTTTTATCAAAAACCTATATTTGTAATATAATTTGTAATAACCTATATTTATATATTTTCTGGAATAATGCTCTTCATAGTGTAGATCGTGTAAAGTTGTAAATGTACAAGTTTGATAAAAATCGTTAGAGTCATTTTTGAGGTAATAAAGATTTTTTTTAATATGATGGCCACCTCAAAAAAATAAAGATAGGAAAAATGAAATAAAATGGAGATATAAACAACATTGCCAAAATCCGAGATTTACCCAATTTTGTTCAGTAGTTGAACCACTAGAGCACCGGAAGGAAACACAGAAAATCACAAAGGCAAACATTTTTTTTAGTTTTTCAGACTGTGTTAGACAATCGATTCTTATCAAAATCTCAACTTTCACAATAACTTCTTCATTATCATCATCATATCAGCTGAAAGACGTCCACTGCTGAACAAAGGCCTCCCTCTAAAGAATTCCACGGCGACCGGTCCTGCGCTGCCCTTATCCAGCGGCTGCCCGCGATACCTTCTTCACTCCATCGCAAACCAAAACTGTAAAATATAATCATAAACTAAAACTGCAAAATATATTCATCGATGTTTTTATTTATCAAAGTAAATTACAGCATACAATACAACATACTAATTGAATCAATCAGAATCGTCCTCGATAAACACTCTACGATTCTTCTTGTTTGGTTTCGCCTGCAAAAATAGTTTCTCATTGTCATCGTCAGTGTCATCTGAAACAAAAAGGTACTTTTAAGTACAAGCCCTCTGGTACATCTACCAGATACGCTAACTACCAGGTTCATGATATAGCGTCCCCACTTACCGACCCTTAGGGTATAAAGTACAATACTTTTAAATATAGTCAATTTACCGAGGCATGGTTTTTGCGAGAGTGCATATTCATATTCAATTCTTTATACACATATTCATATTTTTTATATTAGCTTGCCGTGTTAGTTAGTTAGTTTGTTTGTTACTTAGTTGTTGTTGTTCGCTACTTGTTAGTTTGGAGAAATCTTGGTAGCTAAATTAGGAACACTTCCCGGTTTCCGATTGAGCTAAAATTTTGCATACACGTTAAGTTTGGATGACAATGCATGGTTAGCTAAGTGACGTCATTCTAAATCCAATATGGCGGACTCTCAAAGATGGCGGACCAGTTACTTTTTATGAAACCCCATGATGTGGGTATCACATTAACGGGTTTGCTGAGAAAAATACGAAATAATTAAATTATTTTTTTTCGAATATTATTATTTAAATGTTAGTACATGTATCCCACATAGGGTCAAATGTAGTGAGTGAAATGGCAGTGGCCGTAGATCACAAGTTACTCTACTATGGTGCGCGTCAAGTCCGTAGCCGCTTTACAGTATCGGTGTGCACTGACACAGATGTAAAAACCATGTTTCGCTGATTTGCATGCAGGTGTTTATCAATGTTAACAATATAATATTTTTTTCAGTACAGTTGCTCAAAAAGTGGTCCTTTATATGCCAGCCAAGTGTGGGCAAAATTGATTTTACCGCACACGTGCTTTTACTTTACCACTTTTTTATTTCTAGCTCGGTGGAACGAGACATTTCTTACAAGTAAAAAATATAATAACCAAAGATACATAATCTTCTTTAAGACTTTTGATAGGAGAATTTCAAAAGAGAGAAGGTTGTTCCTCCGTGAAGTTAGTACATAACGCTAGCTGATTAGATTATCTTTGGGTTATATCTTTGTGAAGAAAAGATAATAAATATTAATGAAGCGCATATGTTGCACCAAGGAATAGTTCATCTTTTTCAAGAAGGTTTTAATGCTTTAAATATTATCCCAAGCCTTATTGCAGTCTATTTATAATAAAATAAAATAAAAACTTACGCATGCGTACATGTGCTAGCTAAAAATATATGGCAAAATTACTTAAAACTGAATTAAGATGTTTTAGTAGTGAAAACAAATAAAGTTATGAATAGTTAATATATGTGTAATAAAAATTTATAATTATATGTATGTATAAGAAAAACAAAGTGAGATCGGGACATTTAAAATGAGCCACAAGTCGCGGTAAATGAACTTTGGTTGCCGAAACCTTGCTAGGTATGTACCTATGTATTTTGTTTTTCTGTCACGGTCGTTTTTTATTTTACCGGTTTTCTCACAACTGTATTGAAAAATGTTGTATGATACAGGGGTGTAAAAGAAAATAAACTCGTGACGATGTTAAACCCTCGCCTGCGGCTCGGGCTTATAAAAATCACTCGTTTGTTAATGACTTTTTTACCACCCGTGTATCTTACATAATTATTTCACACCATCTGCTCGACAATAACCAATTATAATCAAGCAAACTCTACGTAAAGCAAGGCATTATATCCCAAGGGATACAAAGTTGTATGAAACTTCCGGAGAGATGTAATGTCATTTGAATTTGGAACGTTAAAATTCGTATGAAAATCTTAGCATACGGGCATTGTATAACTCAGATAGAAAGAATACTTTTTTCTCTATCTGAGCATTGTAAAGACAGTTTATTCGAAAATCGAGCTGGCTAATGGTGGTCTGGCAAAAAAAACCACAAAAGGGCGCGATTGTAAAGATAAACGGTGTTTGGTATTATCCTAGTTCCGAATTATAATTTCACGTTGACACAATAATGTCGTTGTTGTTTTTATTACCTCGCAGTAGGTGTGAAAAGTATAGTATTCACCTCTGGAATAAATCCTGTCTTCGTCTTGGGCGGTTTGAACCCCTCGCTTTACTCAGGACTCTAAATAACTCCCTCGCTACGCTCGGGAGGTATCTTGAGTCCCTTGTTGCGCTCAGGGTCCAATATGCCGCTTGTGACGTAAGACACTACTTTATTCCCTTGGTGCAACTCTTGCCCTCGGCACTCGATCCGACCTAGCATGTACCTTTTTAACCTACTGTACCTTATTGTATAAACTCCAGCTACACGCTCAATTTTAAATTGCACAAAGACAATTTGTACAAGTAGACATAAACGGCAGATTGCGGAAAATTTTAACAAACAAGCAATGCTATATTATGCGTAAATTCCTAACTGGGCTGCCATTACTTAAAATTGACCTTTAAGTTCAAAATTTTCACAAGCTACGCAAAGCACAAGCTGTTTGCGCATGTAAGTCGCAACGTTTAGTAGGTTTTTAACAGCGACAGACTGTATGAAAAGCTGAATAGTAAATATTATCGATCACACTCACCATCCAAGAGTCTCGGAATATTACTCAAAATGTCTTCTGTGTCTGGCAATACTTCATGTTGCAGAGTTTTCTTCGCAAACGACAGAATATCATAATCATCAAATTCAGAATTTGCTTTTTTAGGGTTGATTTCATCACCTTTATCGGTTTTTTGAATTTTCTCTCGACTGTTGTTTTCCTCGGAATCTATGCTTCTGTTGCGTTTACGAATAGATTTGATGCTATCTTCCGAATCCGTGCTTTCGAGTCTATTTCTGTTCGTCTTATGCCTTTTACGTTTATTGTCGGCCTTAACCACGGTGTTTTTAGAATTCATAACATCATTTTCATCTTCAGAATCTATATTTTTATTGCCTTTACTAACCATATAGTTACTCTCTTCAGAATCTAAGCTCTTATGACGTTTGCGTCTAGTTTCGGTAATAAAGACGCCATTATCGGGGTTGGAATCGTCTTTTTCAATACTTTTTCTTTCACTATGATTATCCACCTCAAAGTCTATTGATTTATTAAGTTTACGTGTAGCGTCATCATTATTAACAATTTCAGTGTCATTTTCGTCAGCTTCATTTATTTTTTGCATTTTGTCTCTACTGTTAATATTATCTGAATCTATGTTCCCATTAAGTTTGCTACTTCTATAATTATTTTTTTCTGAGTCTATGCTCCGATTTACATCACGATTACTCTTTTTCGATATTGTTTCAGTATTTTTCTCACGCATTTTTCTCAAATTATTAAAAAGATCGTCATCATCACTTGATTCGTTGTTTTTGGAGGCATTTTCTTGATTGTCGTTGGAATTCTGCTCTTCAGCTATAGCGTCAACTATGAGCTCTTTATTAACAGCTTTGATAATAATTTCACGTCTTTTACGTATTGTCTCAAAATGTAAGGTACTTGGTATCCTCCAATATGTTTCCTGTTAAAAATTTTAATGTTTCGTTACATTTCAATACCTATTAAAGTTATTACTTTATTTCACAAATTAATATGTTATAACTGCAAATATCGTACAATTCGTACTTCAAATATAATTGTGCAGTGGGAAGTATACAGACACACAAACATAGTCTGTAATACATACACACCAACGTAATTCGTATTGGATTAATTTGGTAGCACATCTTACATAACTATCCCAAATTTCAATATCCATTTACAAACAATATTAGGTTTAGGGCAGATTAATTATTAGCAATTATATTAATGGATGCTAAGTAATATTGACGAAGGATTTAATTTAATTTAACACTCTGTATTTATTTATAACATAAACGTATACACTTCAGATGCTCTACATACTCTTACATAAAATTACTTTAGTGTTTTTAAGTTACATACATCTTAATATATTTTAGCGAAAGTTGTTATTTATTATGAGTTAGTTACCTGTTCATCATCTGGCGGTACGATTCCCACTCCTGTCAGGACCTTCTTAAACATTTCATCTTCCATAGCTTGTGTGCAGTGTTCCGATAAGGGCACTAAGGGCGTGCCCTCAGCTGTGGGATCGAACCCTTCGGCCTCTTGGTCAAGGGCTACTTCTTCTAGGTTTTCTGCCAACCATCGTAGCGCCTCCGTATAACCTGTTAAGTTAGTTGAGTTAGTAGCTCTGCTTTGTATTACATCTAGTTCAACGATATACCTGGTGAGCATAACAGACGCTACGAAAATTACAAAACAAAACTTTTTTTTTAAAATACGTGTTCCATACAAAATAAACCTAGTAATATAAATGCGAAAGTAAGTTTGTTGCGTTTTAAAGCCTAAACGGCTGAAAAGATTTGGTACCTAGATAGATAGATCAAGCACTGGATTAACACACAGGCAAGTTTTTATCCCAGAAAAACGCTTGGTTCCTGTACGATAGCTATTATAGCACAGAAATTGTGGCTGTCTGTATTTCTATTTGTTACTTTCCCAATCTTACCGATTTATCTGAAATTTGGCATAGAACAACAAAATATACTTTTTACACCGGCTAAAGGCATAGTTCTTAAGGGATCTGGGAAATAACTAATTTTTAGACGTAAAATTTGATTCAAATATCAACGTCAAATGTAATTTGGCAGACGTCACTGTAAAATATCAAATGATGACTGTCAACTATAAACGTCAAATGTCAGTGTCAAAAGACAATGACAAATATCACCGTCCAATGTCACTGTCAAATGTTAAAATGTGAAATGTAAATATCAACCAATATCAGATGTTTAACGTCAAATTTCAGATGTCAAACTACAAATCTCAAATATCGATTAACAAATTTGAGACTACGCTAGCAAGCCGCTTATGGCTCGCTCACTGCACTGCCTTGAATAAAATCATAAAAACTAAATCCGTGCAGTGCAGGCGAAGCCGCGAAAAAATATTTATCCTTAATTATATTATATTTAACTCCTAAATATCCGAAAGTGTGTAAGTGTGTGTGTCTCTGTCTATTATTCTTTCACGTTAAAAATACTGAACGGGTTTAGCTGATATTTGGCATATAGCTAAAGTAAAAATGTGGAGAACAACCTAGAATCGATAAGAAGAATAAAAATGTCTCCGAAAAAAACATAAGCAGTCCTCGAAAGATCCGCGAAAAACTTTATTCCAAGCTCACGAGCTACCTGCGGCTAGCGCACCGCGCATCCTAGAAATCAGTCTGTAAAACGATATCCACGCCAGTGAAGCTGTGGGCAAAAGCTAGTAGTTTAAATTTTTCAAAAATTATGAAACCTATTCTTATATAACTTTCTACATTTAAGGCAAAAACGAAACTCTAGTAAGTGTAAGATTTGTTTTAAGAAAAACATACGAGGGCGGTTTGATAAGTCCATGACTTTGGAAAGAAGAAACACACTTTTTACATATATATATTTTTATTTTCCTACATAATCTCCTTTCAACTCTACACACTTAGTCCAGCGATGTTCCAAACTCTTACACCCATCAAAAAAATATTTTTTGTCAAACCCTGAAAAATAGGCCTCAGTTTCGGCTACCACCTCTTCGTTTGACGAAAATCTTTGCCCGCCAAGCCATTTCTTCATGTTTGGGAAGAGGAAAGAGTCACAGGGGGCTAAATCTGGCGAATACGGAGGGTGTGGCAATAATTCGTATCCTAATTCGACAATTTTTGATGTCGCGATTGCATACGAGTGGGCCGGTGCATTATCCTGATGAAATAGAATTTTTTTCTTTGCTAGATGCGGTCGTTTCTTGATCGACTTTTCATTGAATCTATCTAACAATGCAGCATAGTAAGCTCCGGTTATTGTCTTGCCTTTATCCAAAAAATCGTTGTAAATAACCCCTTGGCTGTCCCAAGAGACTGTGGCCATCACTTTACCAGTCGAGCAAACAGTTTTTGCCTTCTTTGGGGCACGTTCCCCGGTAGAAGTCCATTGCTTCGACTGTTGCTTAGTCTCTGGTGTATAATGATGGACCCACGTTTCGTCAACTGTTATGGACCGACGCATAAACTCACTCGGATTGCGATTATATATGGCTAGGCATTCCTCAGAAGCTGTTACACGATTTCGTTTCTGGTTGACTGTTAGTAAACGCGGCACCCATCTTGCAGAAAGCTTTTTCATGCCCAGAATATCATGCAAAATATAAAAAACTCGTTCAGTCGAGATGTGCACAGCATCACTTATTTCGCGTATCTTCACTCGACGGTCTGCCAAAACAATATCATGTATTTTATTAACCATGCCCTCCGTAGTGACCTCAATCGGCCTTCCTGGGCGCTCCGCGTCATTAGTAGTAGTACGTCCACAACGAAATTCAGTGAACCACTTATGTACCATCCCATGAGAAGGCGCAGAATCACCATAATACTTTTTCAATTTGTCTTCGGTCTGCTTAATAGTTTTACCACGTAAAAAATAGTGTTTAATTAGCACTTGAAACTCGCTTTTCTCCATTTTCAAAGAATACTTAGAAGTCGCCTAACTTTTTTTTTTCTAAAAAGCTTGTTTTCGCGCCAAATTTGAAAAAAGAACGGCATGCGCTTCGTAGTGAGTTTTCAAATATGAGACAAAAAAAAATATTAAAAAAGTTTTTATTTAACCTTAAAGTCATTGAGTTGTCAAACTGCCCTCGTATTGTCACAAAAATATTGAGATTTTAACTTTTGAAATAAGTGTTTTAAAAATATGAAATGTACACTTACTATTTTTGGCTTCTTTTGCTTATTTTCTTTAAACTGTTTTTCTGTTTAGATGTTTTACGTTTAAAAAATTTATTAATAATCACGTCGTCAAACAAAATCAAGAGAGATAGCAGTTTTACAAAATGCCATAATATTTCAGTAATATTAAAAAACTTAACCTTTTTGTTTGATTTTTTTCTTATTCAATGTATATTAAATGTTAAACTGACTGACTGACTGATATATCAATACACTGCCCAAACCGCTGGATCTAGGGACATCAAATTTTGCACATTGATACTATATACAATTTAGGCATACAGTAAGGAAGAATTTAGGGAAATTCACACGGGAACGGCAAAAAAACGGGATCTGGGCGAGCGAAGCCGCGGGCAACAGCTAGTAAAGAAATAAAGCTGTAATGAATTGGGGGAGGGAGGGTTTAAAAATATGTTTTTTATGAAGAATATTTTAAGGCTATATTTTATGTTTTCTGTTAATTAGGGCTCCATTAGATATTATTTATTCCCAAAAATTATTATGAAAATAATAACTCAATCATATTGCCAATACGATATGAATGTGCCAAAAAAAGAACCGACATATCCGTTGCGTAATCAGTAACCACTATAGGTTGCTATTTTTATTATATCGTCATTTAATCGTCATTTACGGGAAATGGTACCTACATTATTTTAGCATGATACTACATTCTTTTAGCATGACAAGTCACAGAAAGAATATCAATCAAGAGCCATAAATTGCAAAGAACCTAATAATTTTGAGTGGAGTGTAAAGCAATCACCTAAAATCCCTTTAATGTTTAAAAATAAATATTTTAATGTTTCTTTCTAGCAGGAGACGACAAGCGATATAAGTGTAATGTAAATAAATAAAATAAATTTACTTCACAAAAAGTTTACAAGTTAGAAAACAAAGTCTTAATTCTAGTTGTACATCTTTGATCTACTTATTAGAACTCTGGCTACTAAACTAGGCGAAAAAAAGCCTGTACCTTAACAGTCAGCGAGCAGAGATAGAAAAAAAATATGCGATGTCAACCGACCATTATAAGTGAGGATTAAATTTAAAATGTAGTATAACATAAGACTGTAGTTTGTACTGCCTTTAGATTTTGAAGAGCTTTGTAATGTGTAAATGGGTGGGAAGATTTCTTACCATTATCAACAACTCGAACCAGCAGCCGAGCGGTCTCGCCTGCATTTAACTCCACGGGTCTGCTCCTCTTTTTACGTTGAGTCTCATTGCCATTATTATCCGGTTTCATCCTTATCGGAGAAGCTCTGCCGCTGTCGCTGCTGTCATGCCCTGACTCATTCGACGATGAATCTGAAGCTTTAGATAAAAAAAAACACCACGTAATAAAAAATTAAAAACCGTACTGCAAAAACTTAAATCCTCTTTTTTGGCCAGTCGGGTAAAAATGTACCCTATGTGAATCACGGGATCCTAACGACACGTATGCAGTGTCTGGGGTGTGCTATAGGCCTCATAAGGAGGCTCAAGGTCACCCAAAGGGCAATACAGCTCGGAGTTTCTCTGCGTGATCGAATCAGAAACGAGGAGATCCGTAGGAGAACCAAAGTAACCGACATAGCTCTCAGAATTGCTAAACTTAAGTGGCAGTGGGCGGAGCACATTGCTTGTAGAACAGATGGCCGTTGGGGCAGCAAAGTTATCAAGTTGCGACCACGCACCGGAAAACGTAGTGTAGGCAGGCCTCCCACTCGGTGGACCGATGACCTGGTGAAGGTCGCGGGAAACCGCTGGATGCGGGCAGCGCAGAACCGGTCGTCGTGGAGATCCTTGGGGGAGGCCTATGTCAGGAGTGGACGTCCTTCGGTTGATATGATGATGATGAGATATATACACTCGAAAAACATAACCCTTCTTCTGGCGCAGTCGGGTAAAAATACAGATTAGTAAATTCTTTATTTTACGGTAAAAGGAATTGACAGACGGACGGACAACAAAGTAATCCTATAAGGGTTCCGTTTTTTCCTTTGAGGTACGGAACCCTAAAAAACGAACAAAAAAAACCCGAGTCAAAATTTCATTCCACTGAGTCTTGAGTTCTCGACCAAACACATTACTCCATTTGAAGAGATTACAAAAGTTCTAAACAATCAACCCTTCTTTACTTTGAACTCAAAGTAAGGAACAGGAACAGTGTATGTATGTACGTATGTACACTGTATTGTTGTCTTTTTGTTGAAACTTCTGAAAGGGGATTAGACGTTCGCTGAGACACGAATCGCGATCGGAGCGCTCTGGCGCAAAGGGGCCGTATTTTTGAAAATTAGAAGTGATTTAAATATATAATCGTAAAATAATAGGTCGGGGAAAAAGTTTCTTCGTATTTTGTAATCAAATCTCTTTGCTTGTATTATTTGTACTTGGCTGGTTATAATAAAATTAAATAAGTGAACTTTCGAAATTTTAGTAAAAAATATTAAATAAAATTCCCGCCATTTTAAAATAGCTTTTTCTGGCTATTAAAATGAGTGAAAGTAACGAGAAAAGTAGCGAAATTTTAAAATTTTATGTGAAAAAGGTAAAAATGCTACACTGGCCCCGAATAAAATTTGTGCCAATTATGGACCTAATGCAGTATCAATCAGTAGCACAAATTTAGTTCAAGCGTTTCCAGTATGGAAATCTGAAGTTCAAGATGCAGCTCGTTTTGTTCGCCCTGTTTGAGTTTGCATACAAAATACGAAAAAACTTTTTCCCCGACCTAATATAAAAAAACTAATAAGATGCTTGTATACATGTACTATTATCGAATTTAAGAGAGAGAAAAAATCAATAAATTGTGTACGTGCATACCTTCTTGCGTTTGGTATACACAATTACGTGATAAAAATTACACTTTTATAGCGTAGGAAAAAACTAAGAAGTGGACTGATCATTAAAAAAAAATTACTATATATGGGGGCCTGCCTTTAACGTTTCTTTTCCGGAATAATATCAACAGTCACAACTTACATAGTTTTATCAAAAGCGTAAGAGATATTTTTAACATTTTTGTTATATAGCAGCTATACTTATATTAAGGCAGCTTAGCTGCTCAGAGTTCACAAAAAAAATTGATCTCAAACCAATAGAGGAAGAGGGAAGGACCCACATCGTAAGTCTTTATTTTTTGGTGATACAGAAATATTTTGGTTGTTTTTTTTAATTTTTACGACGACAATACTTGTTCACTCTCTCACTGCGCTAGGTCACTCGAAAGTAAAATAACGTTGAAAAAAAAAACACGTTTCTTATACGGGCCCCCTCTTTTTTCTATTCATTTTTGAAGTAAAACTTCTTTACGCAGTTTGACTTGGGGAGTAAGCTGGTGGATGCGTGACGAGAGCGAAAGTGAGATCGGGCGAGGCGAACGGAAGTTGAGAGGGTTATATAAATTAGTGAAAATAGAAAGAGATATACTATTTATTTTTGTGAACCAATAATATCGGTTGCCAAGGCAACACTATCGGTTGTGAAAACATTCAAAACAAACATATAAGATAATAGCTATTTATGCAACTGTTGCATAATGAGGGGTATTTAACACGAGTGTGGTTTATGAAACGAGCGCAGCGAGTTTCATAAAAGTATACACGAGTGTTAAATACTAATTATGTACAGTTGCATACAATAGTTTATCTACACTCATACAACAAATTTAAATTAAAGACAAAATAAAGTAATCATTGTTTATATACAAACTGCATAAGGAAAAATACAAACGTTAATGGCACGAAAATAAATTTGCAGTAATATCACACCGCGCATGCGCGCCGCCAAGGTTGCGTTCCGAAACACGCTAGTGTGCTCAAATAGCAAGCATCTGCGTAAAAATTAAAAAAAAAACTTCATTTTGTTACAACTTTGCGATAACGAAATGAAATTTGTATGGATCCTTAGTCACGGCTCCATCGAAAGGTATATCATTTGCTTAGCGTTTCTGATAAGTAAATGAAGGATTTACGACATGAGTGTAGATAAAAAAGATTTGATCATTTTCTGAGGATAATAAATCTCTTTTAAAACTGTCCATACCTCCACATAACAAGATTTGATTATTTTCTGAAGACTAAGTACATATTTACTTTCATAAATATAGATGGAGCTAAAGAATTCGTATTTTTTTATTATTTTTTCGGAAATCCAACTAATATTATAAACGCGAAAGTTTGAAAGAATGTATAGATGTTTGTTAGTTACTCTTTTACGCAAAAACTACTAAACGGATTTGGCTGAAATTTGGTAGGTACACAGATTACGACTTGGATTAACAAAGATGCTACTTCTGCGCACCCTCAAAAGTCATAGAAACGTTGTCCACGCGGGTGAAGCCGCGGGAAACAGCAAGTCTGCCATTATAATACATATTCTGTGAAAATTTCAACCGGCACCAATTTTTGTTTAAAAGATACCTAATGCTCTTTAAAAGTAGAACAAAGTAACGTACCTACCCTAGTAAGAATATACGCATATACTGAGTTTCTCTATTTTTTAAAATAATGTTAAAAATAGGACCCTAAATCCCCTATTTGGTACTTACCGATCGACCTGTCTCCGCTTTTAGCCGCCTTCCCCTTCTTTTTCCGACACTCGCGTTCATCCGCGATAATGCCCAGCTCCAACAGGCGGTCCACGAAGCTGCGCTTCTGCCGTTTACGTGGCATTCGGGACATTATTGCGCCCATTGGATCTGTAATAGTTCGTACGTTTACAAAAAAAAAACAATAATCTTATCACTATCACTTAATTAATTATCACTATCTACCTTCATCATATAAGCCGAAAAACGTCCACTACTGGACAAAGCCCAAGGATTTCTATGACGATCGACCGGTCCTGCGGTGCTGGCATCCAGCGGCTTCCCACGACCTTCACCTTCACCAGGTCGTCGGTCCAGCGTGTGGGAGGCCTTCCTACGCTACGTGTTTCGGTGCGCGGTCGCCACTCTAGAACTTTACTACCCCAACGGCCATCTATTCTACGAGGATCTACCATATAACTCAGTAATCTGTTATGTTACAGAAATTAGTCTGACTTACATCGCCTCCTTGGTGTATTGGTTAGTCCATTTGCTTCACATCAGGAGGTCAAGGGTTCGATTCCTGGCAGGCTCTAATTTTGTAAGGCTCGGTTTGGTTGGTGGTAGGGCATTTTCTAAGCCCGCCTGGCTAGCTACCACCATCTTCTTCGCCACTAATGTAACAGCATTGATGTGTTCCGGCATAAAGATAAGACAGTCAGTTCCCCATTGCGTTGGGACACATTGGTAAACCCCTTTTTCATCTTCAGCAGTATCGTCACTTACCATCAGGTCAAACGCCCTCAAATATTTAATTTTTAAAAAAACGGGTGGCACTCGGGGACTGCCGTGGTAAAGCTATTGCATAGCCTTTTTTATTAACTTATGCAATTATAATTATTTATTTATGCAGTATTTACCAGTACCATATAGTCCTTGGGGCGCGGGATATTTATGTAATAAATTAACACTAAGAAAGTTACACCAGTAAAATTGACTAAGTCCTTTTAGTACCGCAAATCGCTAATAGATGGCACTGTAAGTTTTTTTAGAACTAGGTATTAGGTTTTATTTTCGTTACGGAATTTCTTGATTCGGTCGCCGCGCTCAAAGCCCGCGATAAAAGCTATGCCATAGCTTAAAATGTAAGAAGATGCCTAGGGTTTGTCAATTGTGGATAAAAAAAATCGCAGATGAGATTGGAGAAAAATATATTTTTTTTGTTTGTTTGAGTGCGTCTACGACAGATGATGAAGACTACGGTGTGTTGAAGTGACGATACAGTCGAGGATGGTACATGCAAACTCAAATAATACCTATTCACTAAGAGTCGGGAACACAGAAGTGCACTAATTAAGAGTTTTCAAGGTAACAATTGGCATCATCTCACCTGATGGTAAGTGACGATAATACCGAAGATGGAAGTGGGCTTACCAAGATTCCCAACGCAATGGGGATCTGGCTATCTTATCTTCCAGCCGGAACACATCAATGCTGTAAACACTGATGTTTGACGGCAAAACTTAGATAAGATGGTGGTAGCTAGCCAGGCGGGCTATGAAAACGCCCTACCACCAACCAAACTGAGTCTTACAAGTTGACCCCGCCGGGAATCGAACCCGCGACCTCCTAATGTGAAGGGAATGGACTAACCATTACGCCACAGAGGCGATTAAAATTAAGTTTAATTAAGTTATAACAATTAGGTTGTGTCTGTTTTTCATTAGTTATTCATTTTGGCATATTTTCAATATTTTTCCGCCTTAATACGAGTACGGTAATTATGCTTAACCTTTTTCGCAAAAATATTTCAGCAAATCCAAAAAGTAGACATTATGACATTAACAAATTTAAAATAACTTCACTCGATAGTAAAACGCTGCGAAGTCACCTCTTCTCAACGCTTTTTGAACGTTTATCTCATTTATAAGAACGTATCTTAGTAAAATAGCATTATAGATTTCCAATAAAGCTTTTATTTGTTATGGAAAATAGCGTTTTGATATCTCTACAATCGCATGCAATCTAAGGAAGACGGCATTTTGGCTAAATTCTTCCCCCCATAAAAAGATAAAGAAGAATGGCAAAATTATATACATCTTGGGTATCCTACTTATGCTTATTCACGGGATATGAAAATGTTGCATTAAGTAGGTATTGGATAGACTAAGAAAAAAAAAGTTATAATATATTTCTATAACTTGGGGTTAAAAAGATATCAAGAAATGGTTCAAAAGGTAAAAATGTTTTCTTTATTTGGATTAGTAGGCAAGTGCAGTGACAATAGAACTAAGCATAGACCTTAAGCATTCCCTTGTTTGACCCTGACTATGAACTTATTAAAAATTAGGCCATCTTTCATAGTTTTCAACCGAATTCCAAAAATGAAGTTCTCAATTAAACTGTATGTTTTTTTTGTATATTTGTTACGCGATATCTTCTATGTTCCCGAGTTGGTCCCATATAAATCTTATCAAAATCGGTGTAGTACTTTATTAGGAAATTAACAAAAACCAAAAATAAAAATGCAAATTTGTACTAAGTTGTAGCGATGGAAGTTGGGTTTTTAACGTATTCAGCGTTTTCATTGAATATTTGTAGGAATATTTATATAATTACTTCTAAAAGCTAGGGAAATAGAAATAACACCTGAAATACTAACTTGTTACTCTCTGACTACAAACTTATTAAAAATTAGGTCGTCTATGATCGTTTTAAATCACAGTTTAGTAGTATTTATTAAATTAGATACTCTAGAGATAAAAAAAATCCTGGAAATACTAGTTATTTGTCGTCAAAAAATAGGCTATGTGTGGAAGTCTAATTAGATGAGTACCCACTTTGCCGTTCTGCTTTGTGATCAAATACTGAAAAAACGTCAGACCAAAGAAAAAAGAGCTTTTACTGTTGATTGACATCCTACTTCAATTCCGCGTCGTAAAGGATAACGGGTTCATATTATGAGCCCCCTAAGTGCCTTTCCGGAACAAACAGTTATTACCTTGATTAGGCATCATTTACTCACCGCTGGTTTCACCGTACATCTCCCACAACTCCCTCAGCATGTTATCCTCTTCCTCACTGAACTCCTTTGGAAGCTTCTCTCTCACTCGCTCCCTATTACTGCGTTTGGTCGGAGCGCGGAAGATAAGACCAAGATCCTTTAGCTTCTTGATAACACTGCGCCGGGTGCGCGTACGATCTATCAAGTTGTCCAATATCCAGTCGATAACATCTGGGAGAAAATTGAATGTTCAACATGTAAAACAGCTCCATGACCTACTTTGCGGAGCGAATGGAAAAGTGCTTAACCTGAATAAGAAAAGATTTGAATTGTAAGATCAACTCATACGTCTCACGCGCGGGTAGTTTTTATCATCTGTCAAAGACGAAAGTTCGTTCTTAATAGTTTTCTATAAACCTAAAAACTTTTAGGCACAAACTTTTATTTAATGAAAAAAAGTTTTTATGCTCAAAAATCCAAATGATCAAATGTACAAAAACACGGTTTCAAATGTAAAAAAGGCGAGCATTGTAGTCTAGTTGTTTGGAAATGGTGAAAAATGTAAACAGAACAATAAATATATCAATCATGTTCTTAAGAACATTTTATTCATTTACACAGTATGTAATTTATTAGAGACTTACAATGGTTTATTTTTAAGAAAACACTTCACGATTAACACTTTTTTACATATTTGACCTTGATTCTACCTCCAATTTGCATCATCAGTTCAACTTCAAAATACCAAAAGGATCTATTGTCACCGGGAATACGGTTTTATACCAAATTTCAGCTTAATCGGACCCCTCGAAGTCGCTCTAAAATCGATCGCAATATTTCAACTAATAATACAAACATACATAGGTACATACAAACATTGAAAGTTGAACAAAAGATTGCCTTCTATTAATGATTCGCTGAAAAAAAGCAATTTATGGTACATTCTACTCATGAATCTTAACAACTTTTTCCAAGACCCTATACCATTGGAACAATTTTTTTTACACTTCGCATGCTAATTGTCAGTCGATTTTGTATAACGTTTTATATTTTAATGCTCCGATTGTATATGTAGGTTCCTTAGGGAGAGTTGTTCAGATTTTTGACGTGGATACAAATCACATCACATCAGCTCATATACGTCCCCACCGAGGGGCTCGAGCCTAACCTTAATTAGGGCGATCGGGTCTTAGTCGACCACGCGGGCCCAGTGCGGGTAGGTCGACTTCACACACAACCTGCGAGTTTCTCCGCAGGCGTGTGCAGGTTTCCTCACGATGTTTTCCTTCACCGTAAGAGCGTCGGATAAACGTACATATGAAATCTAAATTTGAAATCACATTGGTACGTGGCTGGTGGACAGGAGGCGGCGGACCTAGCCGTTACGCCACCGACGCGTATGTTTTGAGTACATTCTACAAAAAGTGATTTTTCAGCGAATTAAAAGTCAACCTGTAGATTGTAGAACTATCGTAAAATACGCCAGTATCATATTATCAAGCCACAAAATGTTCTCGCACGCAGTCCAGTTAAGCCTGGATAGCGATGTGGAATCGCGTTTACCACATAATTGGATTACGTACAAAGCGCGCTTCGTTACGTTACATACAGCCGATTGCGGAACAAAAAGCAATTTGATATTATCCCAACATTTGTTGTTGGTCATTTAATATTGCTGTTTTGGTTTCAAAGGGGTGCTTTAAAAATTATGTGTATTGCTTGGTTATGATAGCAGATAAGTTTCTTAATACACGGGAAAATTGTGTTAATTATTTAAAAAAACTTGCTGTTGCAAATTAATTATTTTAAAATTATTGCAAAAAAATTGATAATTAATTACTGGTTTCGTTATATGTTGGAAAACATGAATAAAGAATGGGGACGTGTTTTGTCATTTCACCAAAAACCTTTTTTATATATTTTTTTTTATATACAAACTCATTTTTTATATAAAAAAAAAATATATAAAAAATGAGTTTGTGGTGAAATGACAAAACACGTCCCCATTCTTCATTCATGTTCTCCAACATATAACGAAACCGGTAATTAATTATCAATTTTTTTGAACAAACTTCTTCTCAGAAATTAGAAGGTTTGGTCAATTTTCAGTAATTTGAAGGCCATTTTCTCCTAACAGGTTGAGTTTAGGCAGCTAAAAAAAATACGTGTCCGTTATTTTAGACTACTCTATAACATATATCAAAATAAATCAAATCGGAGTCGTACAGTTGGGTACCCTTCCTAGTAAGAAACAGCTTAGTCGGATCAAAAAAAATTATTGCAATAAAAAAATACATGATGAACAGGTAGGTATTGTTAATTGTCATAAAGGGTTATTGTTAATTAACCTGAAACATCTTAATTGCTGATTCTACTCATGAAACCGAATAACTTTGCTGAAATAACAAAAAAATGACATTTTATACACAGATCGATCATCTGACAAGCCACATTTGTATGCATGGTGCAAAGAGAATGTGTAGTTTCAAGCTTAAATAGGTACTCAAAAACTTGACCTCTTCATAATATTAGTACAGATAATTACGTCGCACCCTGACTTGGCCTACCTTGATCAGTTTGCGGCGAAGTCTGATTCTCCATGTACAGCTTGCGGAGCTCCTCTTCTTGCTCCTCCGACCAAGCACCTTTACCCGGCTTGTCTCTGTTACATAAAAGTGTTATTTCAATACCTGTTTTCTATGACGCCACGCGAAACACTGATACTTTTTAACCGACTTCAAAAAAAGGAGGAGGTTTCTCAATTTGACCATATATATATTTTTTTATGTGTGTTCGCGGATAACTTCGTCGTTTAAGAACCGATTTTGATGATTCTTTTTTTGTTGGAAAGAAGATATCCCAAGGGTAGTACCATGATAAGGAAACCAGGATCTGATGATGGCATTCCAGGAAAATCGAGGGAAACCTTAGTTTCCTGTTTGAAGTCGGTTTTTTTTGTTCAAAACTATGAAGATTCAAATTGAAATGATTGTCATCCATTGCTTCTTGTAGAATACCAAGCCACACCCTGGACACTTCATACAAAATGACATTTAAAAAACGAATGACGGAACAAACAAAATGGTGGCGAAATCCTATACGTTCGACAACCAAACTGTAACCAATCTGTAACAATCTAGGTGACGAGGGGTTGAGGTCGCAATCTAGAAAGCGGCAGGGAGTGTCCATACTGTATGTTAGTACTAATTTATATACTTTGACCAAGCTAAACATGATAAGTGTTTTTCGAGGAAAAATAATTACTGCTCCATTACTTGGTTTTCTATTGTTAGTAGAAATCAGTTTTCTAAGATGAACCCAAGGAATTAATTGAATACTGGTTATCTACAAGGAGCAAAGGACTATAAGAAACTTTTGGCATGATGAACATAAAGAAATTTCCTAATGAAATAATTACAAATATAATTACATAGCTCTGTAATTATATTTGCTTTCAGCTCAGTTTCATCACTAATAAATATCGTCAAATATTCGTCCCGCACAAAGTTGACTTCAGGTAAATAAATAATATTTATGATAATTGATAATTACAAAAACTGACTTCCATCGCAACGACTTAGTACAATTTTGCATTATACTATTTTCGCTGTTTGTTGCTTTTCTAAAAATTTACTACACAGATTTTGCTAAAATTTATATGGAACCAACCCAGCAGCCGTATCAAATAAAAAAAGAATCATGGAATCATGTCCACAATCTGCGAAGATATCGCATAACATAAAAAACTTACAGTCAAATTGAGAATCTCCTCCTTTTTGGAAGTCGGTTGAAAAGATAAACATGACATAACTTAACAAATTTAAGAGGAAACGCAGGCGCCATCTTTTCCATACAAGCATAGTCCCCTGTTTCCTCCCTGGATAATGACAATATAATCGATGACAATATAGTAAAATGTTATGATTCGAAAATTAAATCTTTTGCATAGGCTTCTTACTTTCACGCAGTCGTGTTTTCTTTTACGAGCTCGATCATTACTTTTGCAGTTTAGTTTTAAATTTATAAGACAATTTTAAAAGTTTAGTAACAAGGAGTTATCCGATTTTATTCGAGGAAAAATGAATGACTCAGTACGTCTTAGCATTGAATTCTCAAAATTCTTTTAATTACTAGTTTTAATTTATTTATTCACACATCAACATTTGTCAAAAATCGAAGAGGCTGTATATTTATTCATTGATTTATTTTTTACTTTTTTCTACAGCTGTATTGAAAAACGTCGTGTGATACACGGGTGTATAGGTTATTGTAAACTCGTGACATAAAACCTTCGCCTTCGGCTCGGGCTTGTTAATGACAGCTCGTTTACAATAACCTACTTTCCACCCTTGTATCACAATGTACTATTTTCCATCAAACCTATATCTACCATGGCCACGCCGCCTGTTTTGTTTTTTCCATATTCTAATTACAACAGAAAGTAGGAGCCTTCAAAAACTGAGAAAATTCCACAATTGAAACTTCATTTTCAGACAACCACCAAAAAAACAATACGCATATTAACAATAAAATGAAAACAGAGGCATGGGTAAAGCGTTTTTTTTTTAATATTATTATTGCTCAATTTTCAACCGACTTCAAAAAGGAGGAGGTTCTCAATTAGACTGTGTTGTTTTTTTAGTGCCTATTATCGGTCTGCGCTGCAGTTCTCCCTTTCTTGCTGTATACGGAGAGGTTTGGGGTAGGGAGCCAACAACATTTTATTCATATACCTATTCTTTAGACAAAGTTTACTCTTAGTAAACCTGACTGCGTGGAATTATTAACTCTCTTTTTTTGGGCAGTCGATTTCTGACCGCCTCCGTGGTTACTCCATTCGCTTTACACCAGGAGGTCACGAGTTCGATTTCCGGTGGAGTCAACTAGTAAGACTCGGTTTGGTTGGTGGTAGGGCATTTTCTAAGCCCGCCTGGCTAGCTACCACCATCTTATCTAAGTCTTGCCGTCAAACATCAGTGTTACAGCATTGATGTGTTCCGGCTTGAAGATAAGATAGCCAGATCCCCATTGCGTTGGGGAATCTTGGTAAGCCCGCTTCCATCTTCGGCAACATCGTCACTTACCACCAGGTGAGATGTTGTCAAGGATTTACCAATTGTGAATAAAATAAAAAAACCGACTTCAAAAAGGAGGAGGTTCTCAATTCGATTGAATATTTTTGTATGTTTGTTAGCCCGCTTCCATCTTCGGCATCATCGTCACTTACCATCAGGTGAGATGATGCCAATTGTGACAAAAAAGGTCGGGTCGGATTCAAATAGTTTCAATTCTTTTAGTAATTAAGGGTTGGCTGGAAGAGATCCCTGTTTGGAATAAGTCCGCCTTTGTGCTTGCTACTGCTATTCTGTATTTTGTTGTACAATAAAGAGTTCACAAACAAACAAATTTATCCTGTCACTTTCGGGATCATGAAAAATCGAATGACACCTCGCACTCCAAAATCCATCAAGCTGTTTAAGGTACAGGCTCAGCGAAAGAAACAGACTTATATACGTACATACACCCGAAAAACATTACCCTCCTTTTTGTACAGTCGGATAAAAACAAACACTAACCATAGACATTCGATTTACGATTCCGCTTGCGAAGCGTTAGCTGTCTTTGGAAAATACTTTCAGCCACATTAAAAAGTGGACATTTCGTTTTTCAAAAACCATCGCATGCGAGTCTTTTAAAGAGCAATTTGTGGAACGTTAGAATATTATTTTTTCCCGGAACAGTCTTCGATTTATGTAGTTATTATCGAACACATTAAAATTGTTCTGTGGTTTTAAATCCTAATAAATAAAGGGTATGATTTTATCGATCACCAATTGAATTGATTCGATCACTAATCACAAAATGTAAAATTCCCTAATTAATATAGTTTGTACTCAAAACAGTAGATTGTCACTTATATAAGGGTGTCAATTAAATGGTTAGCATAGTATTGTTATTTCTGTGAGCAGAAAAATATAATCGGTGAGCAGAAATAGCTAATTGGTCAGCAACTCATGGTCGGCAAACATTTCAAAATCAATCAGCAATTTATGTCATTCTGGATGGCTGTAATTATTTTAAACATCCCCGTACTACACTCTTCCCACAGTGTTGAGTGGTCGTACTTCTGTGTTCTCATGTTAAACCTAACACTACGAGCTCGCCTCCCCGCACAGTCTCCGAACCTAACGGATCCGAGTCGGGGTGCTCCGCAAGTCCGAGCTCGCTTCGCTCGCTCCCGCTTCCATTTAGAACTCCCCGTACCACACTCTTCCTACAGTGTTGAGTTGTCGACGAAGTCGGACCCGCGTGCTTTCCCCGCCCTGATACTCCCACATCCCCCTGGGATCCCGAAGGTTTGTTGGGGGTTTAAATGGGTGGCGGGGGCTACGCCCCTTTTTCAACAAAAACGCAATCCAAGTAGTTATTTTGCTCACCATGTTTTAAATATGCATACCAATCAAATATACTGCTTATAGACATGTTTTTCTGCCGCTCAATCATGAAATCTTGCCGCTCAAGTAGTTATTTTGCGGACTGAATGTTTATTATGCATTTCAAATATATATGTATCCTTATATAAAGCCATGAAACAACACCAAAATAATACTGAAAAGTCCAGGATAAGATTTTTGACTAAAATAAAACAATACCTAACGCGCTAATGAAAATAATAATTAAATAAATAAATATTTGCAACATGAGCAAAATTGCTTCTGGGGCTTCGCCGGCCCTTGCCGCGGCACGCTCGCTTCGCTCGCTCGGCTCGAGCGTTGTCTTTCATGTCAAACCTAACAGCTTGTCGCTTCGCTTCTCGCTACTTTACCACATAACCTAACGTCATCATCGTCATATCAGCCGAAGGACATCCACTGCTGGACATAGGCCTATCTCAAGGATTTCCACTTAACTTGGCGACCTAACCTATCCTAACCTAACGTATATAACCTAACCACAAACCTAACCAATCTAACCTAACCATAAAACCCATCTTGACATTCATATTTAACCAAATTTTATTTGGTGACAGATTATCATCTGAAAACGAAAATATTAAACATACATAAATCCATTTAACAGAGGACGAAAAATATTGTTCTCATAAATATATTTCGAATTATTTAAATTTTTAATCTGTTACTAGAGCGAAAACTTTATTCGTTGCATATACCCAAATGGGTATAAGTACTCGACGAAAACATTAATATTTATCAACATCACACAGGCTATTGTGATTTTGGGCGATAAATCACTTTCATAATCCTTAAGTAGGGTCCCCCGTGTCAACAAACATACTCGCATCACAACGGCTAAATTAGACGTGCCCCCAACTTAGCGGGAATACATAGAGATTGATGACAGTTCAACAGCAGCATGACGTTTAATACGTCGCAGGATGGTTGCAAAAGACGGACTTGCGCGAATATACTAGTAATATCGGAAATTTCAATAAATGTTAAGAAGAAATTCATAAAAACTTTTGTTTGGAGCATAGCACTTTACGGTTGCGAGACGTGGACTATGACTCAAATAGAAAGAGAAATGCTGGAGCTTTTGAAATGTGGTGCTTGCGAAGGATGGAGAAAATAAGCTGGACTGAAAGAGTAACGAACGAAGAAGTATTGAAACGAGTAAACGAAAAGAGGAACATAATTGAGATCATTGAGAACAGAAGAGGAAAGATGATAGGACACCTAATTACTACAATTAGACACGATAATTTTATCAAGAAGAGAATAGAATAGAATAGGGCGGAGCCCGGAGCGTCCCGAGCGAGGCCGGAGACCGGAGGCCGAAAACAATTATTTTATGAGTAAACTGCCACGCGTCGGAGCTGACACGCATACTTGAACAAATTGAAGATGAAAATTAGTATAGTGCGTGCCACTAAAGATGAGATTTGACACACCACGTAAAATATAAAAAAAGACTAGGCAGGATGGGTTACGACGTGTACACAGTACACCTATATATAACTATTGACATATAGTTAACGTGACCTTTTTTTTGGCAGAGCGGGACACCAGCGGAGTTATGTAAAAAAAACGTTTTTTATATTTTACTAGCGTTTATTATAAAATGAATTAAACTGAATAGGTTGAACAACCCGCACTGGGCCCGATCGCCCTAATTAATTTGCGAAAGCGGGACGTTTTTGCCCTCGCTGGGGACTGCGGGACAGACAGCCTGAAAGTGGACTGCCCCGCCCAAAGCGTGACGTATCTATAGAAGCAAAGGATTATGGATATCTATTTCGTGCATCCCTACTTTTTCTTTTTATGGTTTTACATGCGTGTCAAGTCTCATCTTTGGTGGCACGCCTTATAGCAAAAATGAATGAAATAACAGAGCTGTCAAAATTTCCCTAGTATAAAAACCTTGTAAGATTTTTTGGTCTTTATTTACCGATCGATTAACGACCTTGATCTGGCAACGAAGCTAGAAGTTTCTCGATTCTTCGGATTTTCTGAAACCCAACTACCTACGACATACATAATGGAGCCTTCATTACAGCACGTATGGGGCGGCACGTCCATGGCGGCGTAGGGGCGAGATAACCCTTTATTGTTGTACAAGTTGGGCCTGTAGTGGCCTAGTTACCCACCCGCTGGGCTTGTCAGGTAACTTTTATGACTGTATAATTAATTGTTTGTGGTACAGACAACAAATTGAAGACGAACAAGGGAAGCGAGTGAAGTTCTCCGAGTCTACTGGAACGACCCGGCGTTTATATGTATGCTTCGCCCGCGTGGACATCGTTTTTATGACTGTCTAATAGTATCAATGATCGAAACGTTGTGTGAAAGGTGCGCGAATAATTGAGAGAAACATATTAATATAAAATTAAAATAAATTAAAAGATAACAAGTCAGTAAAGGCGTTGCCGATATAAAGAGGGGTTGTAAATGTTAAAAACATGGTTTTACTAAACACTACTAGATAGATAGATAGATAACACGTTTATTTGTCACTGCAATCACACACATATTATTACACTCATATCCATAATATGAGAGTCGACTGATGAAGTCTACGCTCCGACCAGCGCCCATCCAGCTCCAAAGCCCCGAGAGCTTTCAGCTCGAGTTGCACAATCGTTTCGAATGCCTAGGAGACTGCGAGAATGTGGACGATTATAATGACAGGTTCGTGGAAATTGTTCAAACGGTCGGGTCTAAGATTTTTAAAACTCGCCGTTCAAACAGAACCAAAAAAATCTCCGACTTCACCAGCAACCTCATGGAAGAAAGACGCAGATTGGTTTTGCAGTCCTCTGAAGACGCTACTCAGTATCGGCAACTAAACAGGCAGATCTCTAAGTCCCTAACTCGCGATTTACGCCAATATAATACAAATTGTATTAAAGAGGCGATTGAGCACAACAAAGGCTCAAAAGTGTTCGCGAGAGATCTGTCTGTTGGACAAAGCCAACTGACCAAGCTGAAGACTGAGGACGGCAGGACCATATCGTCTAAGACTGAGTTGCTGGAAGAAGTTGAGAAGTTCTATGGACAATTGTACAAGACCACACGTTTGCCTGTCAGCGATCTGGCTGAAGACCCAAGAGCCAGACTAACCCGACACTATACCGAAGATATCCCGGACGTCAGCCTGTACGAGATTAGAATGGCTCTCAAACAGCTCAAGAACAACAAGGCACCGGGTGATGATGGAATTACGGCTGAACTTCTGAAAGCAGGTGGAACACCGGTACTTAAAGCTCTTCAGAAGTTATTTAATTCCGTTATACTCGAGGGACAAACGCCTAAGGCATGGCACAGAAGTGTGGTCGTGCTTTTCTTCAAAAAGGGTGACAACACTCTGCTGAAGAACTACAGACCCATCTCACTTCTGAGCCATGTCTACAAGCTGTTTTCGAGAGTCATTACGAATCGTCTCGCACGCAGGTTTGACGACTTCCAGCCTCCCGAACAAGCCGGTTTCCGAAAAGGCTTTAGTACCATAGACCACATACATACGCTGCGGCAGATTATACAGAAGACCGAAGAGTACAATCAGCCACTATGCTTGGCGTTTGTGGACTATGAGAAGGCCTTTGATTCAGTCGAAACCTGGGCTGTGCTACAGTCTCTCCAGCGGTGCCAAATTGACCATCGATACATCGAGGTGTTGAAGTGTCTGTATGAAAACGCCACCATGTCGGTTCGCCTCCAGGACCAGAACTCGAAACCTATCCAGTTGCAGCGAGGGGTGAGACAGGGAGACGTTATATCTCCGAAACTGTTCACCGCCGCCCTGGAAGATGTTTTTAAGCTTCTGGACTGGGGTGGACTCGGCATCAATATCAACGGCGAGTACATATCCCACCTCCGATTCGCTGACGATATCGTGGTCATGGCTGAGACTATGGAAGACCTAAGCACAATGCTCGATGGCCTCAGTAAGGTCTCTCAACAAGTGGGTCTTAAAATGAACATGGACAAGACGAAAATAATGTTAAATGTCCGTGTCGCACCCACTCCTCTAAAGGTTGGAGACTCTACACTGGAAGTTGTTGACGAATATGTATACCTGGGACAAACAGTCCAGCTAGGCAGGTCCAACTTCAAGAAAGAGATCAATCGACGAATCCAACTCGGCTGGGCAGCGTTCGGGAAGCTTCGCAATATCTTCACGTCCCAAATACCGCAGTGTCTCAAGACTAAGGTCTTTGACCAGTGTGTGTTGCCAGTGATGACTTACGGAACTGAGACATGGTCGCTTACTATGGGCCTCATAAGAAGGCTCAAGGTCACCCAAAGGGCAATGGAGCGTGCTATGCTCGGAGTTTCTCTGCGTGATCGAATCAGAAACGAGGAGATCCGCAGGAGAACTAAAGTAACCGACATAGCTCACAGAATCGCTAGACTGAAGTGGCAGTGGGCAGGGCACATAGCTCGTAGAACAGATGGCCGATGGGGCAGTAAAGTTCTCGAGTGGCGACCGCGCACCGGAAAACGTAGCGTAGGCAGGCCTCCCACGCGGTGGACCGATGACCTGGTGAAGGTCGCGGGAAGCCGATGGATGCGGGCAGCGCAGGACCGGTCGTCGTGGAAATCCTTGGGGGAGGCCTTTGTTCAGCAGTGGACGATTTGTGGCTGATAAGATGATGATGATGATGATCCATAATATAAAAATGAATCGCAAAATGTGTTGGTAAGCGCATAACTCGAGAACGGCTGGACCGATTTCGCGAATTCTTTTTTTGTCGTGTTCGTTATTGTCAGGAGAAGGTTTTTATGTAGGGTAGGGTAGGGTAGGGTAGTGTAGGATAGGGTAGGGTAGGGTAAGGTAGGGTAGTGTAGAGTAGGGTAGGGTACTGTAGTGTAGGGTAGGGTAGGGTAGTGTAGGGTAGGGTAGTGTAGGGTAGGGTAGTGTAGGGTAGTGTAGTGTAGGGTAGTGTCGTGTAGGGTAGTGTAGGGTAGTGTAGTGTAGTGTATGTAGGGTAGGGTAGTGTAGGGTAGGGTAGTGTAGGGTAGGGTAGGGTAGAATAGTGTAGGGTAGTGTAGTGTAGTGGTGTAGGGTAGTGTAGGGTAGAGTAGTGTAGGGTAGTGTAGGGTAGTGTAGTGTAGGGTAGGGTAGTGTAATGTAGGGTAGGGTAGGGTAGTGTAGTGTGGGTTAGGGTAGGGTAGGGTAGGGCAGTGTAATGTAATGTAAGGCGGTACGTAGTTCGCCGGGACAGCTAGTATAATATAAAACAAAACATAACAAATTTAAAAAATCCAAAAAAAAAATACAAAAACGTATGTGTGTTGCAGTTGTACAAAAGGCCCGCGACTCAGTGTATTGATTTGCTCTTGCGAGCAATAAACTGGTAATTCTGCCACAGCCCGAGGACTGTGTCGATCACAAGAAAAATAAAAATGAGCAAACTAAACCAAAACTAACGTAATGAAAATACAAATATGTTTAGTGTGTATTTCTGTGTTACTAGATGGTGCTGGATGGAGCCTACATCGCGCAAGCGTTAGTGAGCGTTCCTACATTTTTAAAACGAGTTCATCCCGAGTGCACAGTTCGGGGCAAACCACTAGTATAGTTTGGACCTGTCATTATTTAAACAATAATACCTGCAGGATAAATCTTTCAGCGGTTAAGACACTAGAATACCACGACTAGCACACTCACCCACTTTTACACTTGCACGCACTTACACACACACAGATACACAAACGCGCGAGCACAAAACAAATTACTTAAGTCAAAGAAATCCTTACTAATATTATAAATGTGAAAATGTGTTTGTTTATTTGTTACCTTTTTACACCTCATACAATCTTGATTCAGGTAGCCCTGTGTCACAGGGAAGGACATAATAAGCTACTTTTTGTCCCGTCACAATAGCGTAGTCCGATGCAGTTCCTGAGGGAACTGAAAAAGTACTCTTTTTTTTGGTTAATTTCTTTAACATCGCAAAGGAACAATGGATTGTTGTGATTTTTTTAACAGAGACGGTTGAAGGGTGGGAAATGAATGAATTTACTAATTAGCATATCCTGACATAGCTCCCGAGGAATCTGGGGAAAACTCACGTCCACGCTCGCGACGGTTCGCGCACCACTCACCCTTAAAGACAGTCATAAAAAGGATGTCCACGCGGACGAAGCCGCGGGCAAAAGCTAGTATTTTATAGATATTAAAACTTACTTCTGATCTGCGTAAAGATCGTAGCCGTGTTCAATCTCAATCGCATCCTTGGAAGTTTTCCAAAACAACAGCTCGATGAACACTTTGCTGTCCCGCGACGCGCTCGCCGCGAACTTCCGCAGGATGAACATGGCGAATTTCTCCAGTTCCTAAACAGTACAAATTATGCATTTAAATCTTAATAAAATGGAATTTTAGAGCAATTGTGCAAATTTCAAATTTTTAAAAGTCTTTTGTGAATTATACAGGGTGTAACAACATTGGTTTAGGTCCCTTTAACTGGGGCTTCTACTCATCATACTGAACAACTTTTGTTCTACGACTTTGCTGAAAACGTAATTTTTTTTTTACTCTTCATACAAATCGATCAGCTGATTGACCGATTTTGTCCATTTTAGTACGGAGGGTCAATTTTTTTTGGGTGTCAATTAAATGGTTAGCATAGTATTGTTATTTCTGTGAGCAGAAAAATATAATCGGTGAGCAGAAATAGCTAATTGGTCAGCAACTCATGGTCAGCAAACATTTCAAAATCAATCAGCAATTTATGTCATTCTGGATGGCTGTAATTATTTTAAACATCCCCGTACTACACTCTTCCTACAGTGTTGAGTGGTCGACGGAGCCCCTTCGGGGCTCCTACTTCTGTGTTCTCATGTTAAACTTAACACTACGACTGTGCGGGGAGGCGAGCTTAGCTCGCCTCCCCGCACAGTCTCCGAACCTAACGGATCCGAGTCGGGGTGCTCCGCAAGTCCGAGCTCGCTTCGCTCGCTCCCGCTTCCATTTAGAACTCCCCGTACCACACTCTTCCTACAGTGTTGAGTTGTCGACGAAGTCGGACCCGCGTGCTTTCCCCGCCCCGATACTCCCACATCCCCCTGGGATCCTGCTTATAGACATGTTTTTCTGCCGCTCAATCATGAAATCTTGCCGCTCAAGTAGTTATTTTGCGGACTGAATGTTTATTATGCATTTCAAATATATATGTATCATTTTTTTTTTGAGAATTGACTTTGGGTTCCTTGGAGAAAGTTGTTCAGTATGACGAGAGGAACTTCCAGTTAACGAGAACTACACCAATTTTGTTATACAGGATATAACTCCATGTTTATTAGAAACTAGCTGTTGCCCGCGGCCTCGCCCCCGTTGCGAGGTGCGCGAGCCGTAAGCGGTTCGCGGGGTTCTTTTGTTATGTGCAAACCTTGTCTTGACAGTTAAAATAAAACAAAAAAAAATCATCTCTGTCGAGCCGTTTCTCAAGTAATGCTCCGTAATACATGTGGCAATGGATATATAAATTTGTACGACTGTCGCAATACGATGTCATCGTCGTCATCATATCACCTAATATACATCCCCACCGAGGGGCTCAAGCCTTACCTGAATAAGGGCAAGTGATTGGGTCTTAGTCGACCAGTCATGCTGTTAAACTGTCATAAATCTCTACTACAGTATCATGACTGAAGCACACCCCGGACACTCCATACAACGGGCGAGAAATGATATTTTTTAAAAACGAATGACGGAACAAACAAAATCACGTCTAAATCCAAACCAGCACCAATCTTTATCAATATGGGTGAGGAGGGGCGCGAGGTCGGAATCTAGAGAGAGGCAGGGAGTGTCTATATTGTATGTTAGTACTTTGTCTGAGGAGTGATGCCTGTATATGAAGGTTTCATGTAAATCTGCAATCCACGTGATCGCGGTTGATGCTTGCAACTTCAGGTAGCCGCCGTTTATCCCTTGATATTTTATTACTTTAAAAGCAATTCTTATATTACCTATATACAGCGTGTAAAAAAACTGAGCATTTAGACATCAAACAGAACAACTATACACAAGGACAACATAGTCAATTAGGAATTAATTAAAAATTAAAAACCCGACTGTATAAAACTTAACCCCTATTTTTGGCCAGTCAGGTAAAAATGTATAATATGACGTCACTTACGGGATTAAGACGAATCCAAGGACACCTCACACTCCAAAACCTATCAAGCCCTTTAGACTACAGTGTGTGCCAAAGAAATAAATAACTTCTTTTTTTGGCTAGTCGGGTAAAAATATATCCTAAAATCTCTCAAGCCGTTTAGGCTACAGAGCATGCCAAAGAAAAAAATAACCTCTTTTTTGTGTAACAAAATTGGTGTAGGTCCGGTTAACTGGAGGTTTTACTCGTCACTGAACAAATTTCTCCAAGGAATCCAGTCAATTATAAAAAAAAATTGGACCCTCCATACTAAAATGCACAAAATGAGTCGATCAGCTGATCGATTTGTATGAAAAGTAAAAAAAAAATACGTTTTCAGCAAAAGTTGAACAAAAGTTGTTCAGTATGATGAGTAGTAGTCAACGGGACCTACACCAATTTTGTTACACCCTGTATATCACTATGTATGTGTATATGTCAAGACAAATCTAACGACACCTCGAACTCCCAAGTCCATCAAGCCATTTATGCAACAGGGCGTGCCAAAGAAATAAACAAACATACATACACCCGACAAACATAACCCTCCTTCTGGCGCAGTCGGGTAAAAAGGCTTCTCCATATAAAACTGATTATACGGCTGATCGATTTGTATGAAAAGTCCCTTTTTTCGATCTCAGCAAAGTCGTAGAACAAGAATTGATGAGTATATATATATCTACTTATATAATTGGTTTGTCGGAAACGGCTCTCACGATTTAGATGAAACTTTGTATTTAGGTAATGTTTTACATTCCAAGTCTATCTATACTATAGGTGTCATTCCTAAGACAGTCCGTTTTCACACAATTTTTTTTTAAGTTTACACGCCTAGAAGACTCCGAGCAACGCTCGGTCGCCCAGGCTCTTCACTTCACGGTTAATTGCCATATGATAACAGCGAGAGAGAGATAGAAGATTGTCCTACGAAGTCATCAATATACAGATGTAACAAAATTGGTGTAGGTGCCGTTAACTGGGGCTTTTGCTTAACATACTGAAAAAGTTTTGTTCTATGACTGCTTCGCAAACAAAAAATAACCCTTCATACAAATCGATCAGATGATCGATCAATTTTGTGCATTTTTGTATGAAGGGTCCAATAAAAAGTTGTGTATATTTATTTGTGTATAGTAGTACCAACCTTAAACTGAGGCTGCGAATTGTCAAGAATCTTCTGGAATATCAAGAACAATGTCCCTTGATACATCATAGCTGGCCGCTTGCAATCCCACGCTATTCTGTGTAGGAAGTGTATAGTAGTACCAACCTTAAACTGAGGCTGCGAATCGTCAAGAATCTTTCGGAATATCATGAACAATGTCCCTTGATACATCATAGCTGGTCGCTTGCAATCCCACGCTATTCTGTGTAGTATGTGTATAGTAGTACCAACCTTAAACTGAGGCTGCGAATTGTCAAGAATCTTCTGGAATATCAAGAACAATGTCCCTTGATACATCATAGCTGGTCGCTTGCAATCCCACGCTATTCTGTGTAACATTTTGACGATGCAGTGGTTGATATAAGGAGTGTTCTTGTCATATTTCTCGAGAAGGGAGACACACGCACTTACTACGCGAGGGTGACAGAATCTACAAAGGAAATTTGGTTCAAATGGTTTTAAACACCAGACAAATATTTAGCTTGATATTTGAAAAGTTTCATGTTTCTGATGCTGTGTGTTCGACAAACAATAAATCAATTTCATTTTCGACACAACGACGCCAATATTGCGAAAAAGCAGATACATTTTTGTATTCATACGAAAATCTTTACTGCAAAATCTGAGTATAGAATTAAATGAACTGTTTGGTATTATGATGCACCACGGGAAAATAAAAAAAAATTATCATAATATTATTTCTTTACATTGATTTAGGGTAGCGGGAAGGCGCTGGACGAGGGCAGCGCAGGACCGGTCGTTGTGGAAATCGTTGGGGCGAGGCCTTTGCCCAGCTGTGGACGTCTTTCGGCTGATATGATGATGATGATGATTATTATTTATTATTTTTTTATTATTAACAATAAACAATAATTCGTATACAAAGTTAAACCTTTGTATGAAAAATAAACGAGCAGATCATTTTTTTAAGTAGCAATTCTTTAAAAAAGTAAATTAAGAATGAAGTTGCTACGAATTTGAGGCACAGTCTTACCTTTGAACAAAGTCTTGAAAATCAAAATCCGACTCGACGATAGTTGTTGTTTTTTCTACCTCTTCTTCATCTAAAAACATTAGTTACATTAAAAACACAAGTTGTTTGTTAAAATTCAAAATAAAAAATGCTAAATATCTACTATCGAGAGTTATGTGTGGCTAGGTTACCACCTGTCAGTCAGGCCGGCTTATGACATAGATAATTTTATGCAAGCAAAGTTTAGCAAAGTATCAGGCAGATTTTTAGACATTTCCGAGTATAAATAAATAGGTACGAAAATCTTTAAGTCAATCAAATATAAAGATATATAAATACAGAGTCATAAAATTAGACAACATAAAAATTAAGGATACCCTTAATGAAATAAGTCATTTTGTTTTGAAAAAGATTAAGGCTGAGCGCAGACTAGAGTCACTAATAGAATTCTAATGGAACGCTGAAGATGGTCTCGAAGTACCAGCACCGAGCGAGTCATTATACATACAGCACACTACAAACAGGCTGATTCTATTAGGTATTTTTATAAAATAACCTCCCCCAAAAACAAACCTAAATAATCAATAAATAAAAATAGACTTAAAACTGTATAACATAAGATTGAGTTTATTAAAATTGACAGAATAACAATGGTAAAGTGATACCAGGATAGTAAAACTTTTTAATTGATGAGCATTATAAATTTTAAAAATAATGTGATTATTTAGAACTAAAGAAATAATATGTAATGTTGTGCAATTCATTAAAAAGCATTTATTTCGAATTAAATTCCAGATCGCCAGATTAGAAGTAAAGTTATTCAATTGAAACTTTCCGTGCAATTTTCTTTCCAAAAATAGTATCACTCCCATAGTGTGGTAGTTACAGTTAGGCATTTTTTAATATCGATAGATTACATTAGGAATGCGAGGTATGGTAGTTACTGCGCATATTGCTTCGAAAGTTAGAACGGATTCGTGGTCAGAGACCTCAAGGACTTTTAGATATCGATTAGGCGTTTAATAAAATTTCATTATCATAACTTTCATTTTATTATAACATATATTTTATTTTCCTTATCAAGACTACTCGATTTACTTGGTTGGCTTGGTTACTATATACAATGTAATGTAACTATACACTATACATAAATACTTTGTACTTACAAAAAACATTAATAATTTGCTACCGTATTATTTTATATTTACCGTAGTCCGCGGACTTCTTACTTGCGCTACTGTAAATATTTTTAGCTGTTTATAACTTTTAATATATGCGTTGTTTAGCAACCTTTTTTTTGTTGATTTCCTGTTTTTACGAATGGGTAACAAATTATAACGTTTTTTTCCGCCACATACCTGTATATATTGTTTTGTATGTTTTTTTAAGCCTGGAAATACTTTGTTGCTTACCTGTAGGTACTAATGATTCATTTCATTCAAAGAAAACTAAACAAAAACTCTATTAAAACTATAATTTTTACTACTTATAGATACTTACCTACTTACAGAAAAAAAATATTCATGGACAAATCACACATGGTCATCTAGCCCCAAACTATGTTTCCCAGTACTATGGGTTGGAAAAACACTCGAGAGCGATGAATCCGGGTCACATAAAGAATCCTAAAAATCTCGGAAACTAAGAAGGCTAGCTTCATGAAATAAATTGTGTTTATTAGACACTTTAATACCCCTTAAATGAAAGTAATAAAATTTACGAGTCACTACATTTTATTTACAAAAAATTACATAAATAAAAAAAACTGCTGATCTCGCCTTAAAACAAAAATAGGAAACATGACATTTTTGAACAACATTACGATTTACTTGAATTTTAATACTTCGTATTGCCTCCTCGTGCTTCCATCACTGTGTTTACGCGGTTTGGCATGCTGTACACCAAGTTCCTTATACGATTTTGGGGAATATTCTCCCATTCCTCTGTGAGAGCAATTTTGAGCTCACGAAGCGTGATTGGGGGAGGGCTTCTTTGTTTTACGCATCTCCCTAGCTCGTCCCAAGCATGCTCGATCGGGTTGATATCCGGGCTGCGTGCTGGCCACTCCATACGAGTAATGTTCATCTCTTGAAGGTAGTCATTCACAATCCAACCCGTATGAGGCCGGGCATTGTCATGCATAAAAATAGCATCCTCACCCAAATTGACCATAAATGGACCAACGTGTTCATTGAGGATTTTTTCCACATATCTTTCGCTATTTAAAGAGCCGTTTTCTATGAACACCAGTTCTGTGCGACTCTCAGAAGAAATTCCGGCCCACACATGTACAGACCCACCACCGTAGGCTACTTTTTCTTCGCTGCATGCTTGCTTGAATCTTTCCCCTGGTCTTCTATACACTCTGTGTCTTCCATCGTGCTTGTAGAGCATAAATTTTCATTCGTCGGAGAACATAACTTTTGACCAATCTCCAATACTCCAATTTAAGTGGTTCTGGGCATATTTTAGTCTTGAAATACGATGCCCACGCTCCAGTTTAGGGCCGTTTGCAGGTCTAAGTGGTTTCAAGTTAGCTTCAGCAAGTCGTCGCCTTACTGTCCATGCGCTTGGGTTACTTCCTCCGAGGCGTCGAAACTGATTTGTAAGTTCAGTTCCTGTGAGAAAGCGATTACGAAGCATTGTGTTCACCAAGTATCGATCTTCTCGTGCTGTGGTACACCTGGTTCTGCCTGTTCCTGGTCTGCGTAGGTTAGAGCCAGTTTCCTCGTAACTTTGGAGAACTCTTTGTAGGTGTTGAGAGCGACACACCGACAGTCGTGGCTGTATCGCGCTGACCCCGGCCGTTTTCCAGCATTGTGAGTATTCTGGTGCGTTCTTCAGGTGTAAGCGACATGATTACTGCTTGAATAATAAATATTGAACACTATCAACATGGTTTATGTACCCACTTAAATGACAGATTAGAAACAAAAACAAATGTAGTAATTTCGTAGTTCCATCTTCAAAAGTCTCCCTTTTTCAAATTTGTTTTTTTATGACATAACTTTACAATAACTAAGAAGTTTTAATGACTTCATTTAAGGAGTATTAAATTGTCTATTAAACACAATTTATTTCATTAAGCTAGCCTTCTTAGTTTCCGAGATTTTAGGATTCTTTAAGTGACCCGGATTCATTGCTCTCGAGTGTAGGTAAAAAGTAAAGAAAATATTAAATCGACCGATACGTACTGAAAACAGTATGCGAACGTCTACATGAGGCAGTGCAGAACATTTTATGCATTTCTTGTGTAGTGTAACCACAAAGTCATCATCGTTGAAATGCTTTGAGTAAACAGTGCTTGATTTTGTGGGAAACAAATTGTTACGTTCTGTAGTTCTAATCTACTTTTCCTTCAAGTCGGGATTTTTTGGAAAACTGAATGTTAATATAAAAAAAATATCATTGAAAAATATTGACAACACCCTCGCACTAAATAACAAGAAACCTAAAATAAAAATTCATATTTTTATATAACAATTGATTTTTATTTAAGTTTTCCACTTATGCATAGTAAGAAACTCCTCCATTTATTAAATTTAGTACTTTGCCAGTTTAATTTTTGCAGCTTATTATTGTACATATAGCGGCAATTTTGTAACCAAAACATGCGGAGGTCAGCCATGGAATTGAGCAATTTCTGCGCAGTACAATCATTTACGAATGACAGCAACATGTCTCGTTGCACAAGACGCTGTCGTGCCTGCCACGCCTCCTTCAGCAATCTATCGGAGCGGCATTTTTTTTTTCTTATCTGTGGTCACGATAGTTTTATGACAAACTTGTTTCACATAGACAAGTCTGTTTTAAAACTGAAAAAAGACTGTTGTGTCTACTGCGCGGCGCGCACCACGTAAAATGAAACTGTTTTGTCTACGAGACGACGCACACAATTCTTTTTTAAATTGACATCAGAATATTCCTTACACAATTTATTGAAAAGTACAGGTATCTTTTCAACTTCGTCAATAAATTTTTCTACAAGTTTTTTTCGTCAGTAAACATGATGGGACGTGTTTACTCTCTGAACACTAGGATGAGACTAGAAGACAGGAAATACTTCGCTAGACAGTTTTGTCTTGATGTGCGCACTTGCAAGGGAAGTAGACAGTCATTAGTCAGACTTGTCGCCGTGCAGTTCTGGTAGGCGTTAGACAACTTTGCCTATGAGACGTTTCATTTTAAGTGTGCCCTTCTTCATAGGGTAAAACCAGAATAGTTGCCCCAGGGGTATAGTTGCCCCGATTGTTATTACTCTAGTTTTGCGGATGAATCGCATGCTATTTTATTAATCTATCGAAAGATTCTTCAACTACCACTTAGTTGACCGTGTCTCATGTCTTTGTGCGATTGCATGGGAAGGCAAAATGCGATCAAAGTTTTGCGGGCTAGATGTCCTGTTTCTCGGCGGGGCATCTATCCTAAACGTAATTTACATGGATTCGGCAACTATCCCCTATGTGGGATACATGTCCTAAAATGTAGAGGTCCGCAAAAATCGCTAATACTTTAAAAATATAAATGATAATGTTTATTAATTTTCATGAAATTGTAGAAAAAATACCAAAGTACCGGCTAGTTTAACAAATAAAGAATTTTGCTTTTTGTACTGAGAGATATAGTGTGATTGATTGTAAAAAGTGTGGTAACTATCCGGCTTGCTTTTACCCTAAGTTTTATAAAGCAATAGACTGTCTTAAAACTGTGGTGACTCTAGTCTGCGCTCAGCCTAAAATGAAACAATGGAATGTTGCAGACTCGCCCTCGGCCTCTTATAAATTAAATTGAAGCCACAAATTCCGAGCCAACACGCGTATTTAAAATACTCTTGTTCAATTACTTACCCTCTTCGTCGTATTCTGAATTCTCTTGATTCTCGTTGTCGCTGACATTTTCTGCTAAGATAACAACATTGATATATAAGTAACTAGTTGATACCCGCGGCTCTGCCCGCGTGGACATCGAGGTTAGCGGTTCGTGGCTTTTTACTTTCGAGTGACTGAGAAACGAGCGTTAGCCAGCCACGATTGTGATGACAAAAAAAATCGAAGTTGAGATTTTGGTGGCGATCAATTGTCTTATACTAATAGTCTAAAAACAAAAAAATAAAAAATGAGTGTGTGAATGTGTGCGTCTGTACGTCCGTCCGGTGCTCTAGTTCCCAAACTACTGGACGGATTTGGGTTAGAGCAATATTATTTTTTATCTCAAACCGTTTTTCTTTCAAATATATATATACTTATTGATTTTTTAGGGTTGCCACCATGGTAAAAAATCACTTATTATTTTTACGCAAAAATGGCTCTAACAATTTTGATGAAACTCAGTACGTTACTAACTTTACATGGCTGTAGCACGCAGTAGTTTGTTTTTCCAAGAAAAATCGGAATAGGGACCTCCCATACAAATTCTGGTAGTTTGTTACTTTTTCTCAAAAATTGATTTAACGATTTTAATGAACCTTTGTGAATAACAAGGACTTAATAAGGCCAACTGCACTGGTTACTTAATTATTCCAGGAAAAATCGGAGTAAAGTACCTCCCATACAAACCAAAATTATTTAGAAATATTTGATCAATTTTGATATTATACCTTACTGTATTCTTTGCTACTAAGTAAGTGTAATGTTTATAGTTGATTTATTAAGACAAATGGTAAAGGCTTCGCGAGAAAATATGAACAGTGTAAATGTAAAATTTTTTTTTAGTCTTTCCCGGGTGTGCACACAAAATTCACTAAAGTTTCATCGTAATTGGTCGAACCATTTTCGAATTATTGCTAGACTAAACACGGCAATCGATTTTTACTTTCAAGCGCAATCGCTCTAAATAGGAGCGAGTGTCATCGAGCAACGAAGGTGTGAATACCTATAGAAACGAGTAAGGTTTTGTTTTTCAAATTTCAATAGAAAGGAAATTTAGTCAATAACAGTTCATAACCTAACCGCCACCGTGGCGTAATGGTTAAGTCCATTAGCTTGACATCAGGAGGTCACAGGTTCGATTCCCGGCGGAGTCTAACTTTGTTAGGCTCGGTTTGGTTGGTGGAAGGGCATTTTCTAAGCCCGCCTGGCTAGCTACCACCATCTTATCTAAGTTTTTCCGGCAAGCATCAATGTTAACAGCATTGATGTGTTCCGGCTTGAAGATAAGATAGCCAGTTCCCCATTGCGTTGGGGAATCTTGGTAAGCCCGCTTCCATCTTCGGCATCATCGTCACTTGCCATCATCAGGTGAGATGATGCCAAGGGCGTACTGATTGTGGATAAATAATAATAATAATTTATTTTTTAATACAATCAACTACCCTATTAAAATGTGGCATTATCAAATTATGATACGTCGTATATAGGTACTGACCAGTTAACTCCACGCCCAAATCTGTGTTGTAAATAGTTTCTAACATATCCAATTCTTCATCTTCCTGTATACCGTGTTCTCCAAATATACCTTCTTCAGGCCATACCTCCCTGAGAAATAAAAAGTGTTTGAAATGATAAATGCACCTATCTAAATATTGTCAGTGTTGCCAGTATTAAAAATCTCTAGATTTAAGCTTTTGACGCGCCCTTTGGTAGCTTAGTTGAGTAGGGTAGGTGCAGGGACAATACTGGCAACAAAGGGAGAATTCGTCCAGCCAGAGCTTACGTACGTGTGTTAGGTGACGAATCAGGTTTAATTATATCTATAAAGAATCCTTCTGAATTGAAACTTTACGTTTTAAAAGCCCTATAGTAATGAACGGTCAGTTTCCAAGGAAAAGGTTTTTTTCGAATGGCGGTTTTGACACAGGATACATTTTAAGCAGTCGGGTTTTAATACAAGATTTTATTTAACTTGCAATGTTTGTTTATATTTTTTTCACATTTTTACAATTGTATAAATGTATGTATGTAGCGTGCTATGCTCAGAGTTTCTCTGCGTGATCGAATCAGAAACGAGGAGATCCGTAGGAGAACCAATGCAAAGTAACCGACACAGCTCTCAGAACTGCTAAAGTTAAGTGGCAGTGGGCGGGGCACATGGCTCGTGGAACGGATGGCCGTTAGGGCAGCAAATTTCTCGAGTGGCGACCGCGCACCGGAAAACGTAGCGTAGGCAGGCCTCCCACTCGGTGGACCGATGACCTGGTGAAGGTCGCGGGAAGCCGCTGGATGCGGGTAGCGCAGAACCGGTCGTCATAGAAATCCTTGGGGGAGGCCTATGTCCCGCAGTGGACATCCTTCGGCTGATATGATGATGATGTATGTAAGCAAGTTGTCCGCTTCCAATTTGCCTGTTCAATTTGAACCACTTTATGGTTTCTTATTAAGCTGAACTTTTGCCTACAGGTTTAGTTTGGATGACAATGAATAGTTAGCTAAGTGACGTCATTCTTAATCCAATATGGCGGACCAGTTTTTTTATGTACCCCCATGATATGGGTGATACCGGGTTTGCCGGGAAGAATACGAAATAATTAAAATTATTTTCGAATAAATGCTTTTACCTAAAAGTCAAGTCTCAGGTGAAATGAAATAAGCTTATTTTTAAAAATAAATTGGAAAGGTTATTACTATGGTGTAACTCACAAATGCATACAGGCGGCGTTAGCCACTTCCCATCAGGTTAGCCTTTTTATTATCTCGTATCTTTTACAATAAATAAATCAAAAACTATGTTTTTCTACTCCCATTTGGTAATTTGCTTAATACATAACCTCAAATCATATCACAAAAGCATTCATTCCTACAAGTCGTTTTACAATGATCATTTCAAAACGAGACAACTGTTCTACAATGAAACTTTTTAAATATTTTCATGGCTTTGGCTTCAAAAATTTAATATTCATTACTACAAGTCCTTTTACAATGATCATTTCAAGAATGAGACAACTGTACTACAATGAAACGTTTTAAATATTTTTATGCCTTTGGCTTAAAAAAATCAATATATGATTATGACAAAAGTTTCAATGTTGTTTTTATTTATTTCATGGTTGTAGAAAAAGTGTTGTATGGCCACTGCACGCAATTAGCCGTTGTAAAACTCGTGCTGTCTATTTTGCCACGAAGCGAAACTCATGTTACAATGGCTCTTATTACTTGGCAGTGGCATAAATAACTAATTTCGAACGCTGAACAACTTAGGCAATTGGGTATACAGTACAAAACTTTAGAATACTCACCTTGCAGCTCGAAACATGCCAACAGCGTCTTCAAACTTATATTCGCGCATTAGTTTCTGAATCTTTTTCATACATTCCTCCCTGTGCAACAAACAATCAAATAAATATTGATATTTTCAAGGTGGAAAAAGTTTCAGTCTGAGAAGTTTCCTCGGCAGTGCCAAGTATAAGTGATAAGTTGAAATATCCCAGATTAATATAATAACAGAACCGGCTATCTTATGCTATTTACTTTAAGCCAAACGTTATACGATTAAAACTCGTGCAGTTTTTCGATAGTTTAAAGGAGGATACATCCAGATATTAAGTACAATGAGAAAATAATAAAAGCAGTGGAAGTTATATTGCAACGACATTAGACATCAATATAACATGACTGTCACACTGTGATACTGTCACTGATAATAAGTTACACAGCTATACTTAAGGTCTTAATTGTGCTTATACACTGCACAAAATATCACAGAAAGCTATACACTCGACAAAAAAACACAGAAAGCTAGTCGAGATAGTATAGTTGATGTTTTTAATCACGAAAGCATAATATATATATTAGTAGCAACATACAGTACGGACACGCCCTGCCGCTCTCTAGATTCCGAACTCACCCCCACGTCACCCAGATTGATATAGATTGGTTCGCAAACGTATAGGATTTCGCCAAGAATTTGTTAGCTCCGTAATTTGTTTTTAGAAATGTCATTTCACGACCGTTGTATGCAGTGTCCGGGGTGTTACGGAGGTAAGATAACCAGCTTCTTATTGAATCTTGATAAGCTCGCTTCCATCTTCGGCATCATCGTTGCTTACCATCAAGTGAGATGATGACAAGAGCTTCTCATTGTGGATAAAAAAATAATTCTACTATTAGGTACAGCATACCATGACATGGCTGTAGTAACTGTTTGTTAGGGATTTATTTGGGAAATAGTACTTTTTATATTCAATCTGAAACCAACACAGACAAGACAGCTCTCTTCCCTTCTTCCGAGAATAAAGAATATAAACTCGACCAAACTCATAAAATTTACGAGGTATGGCCATTCGTTAAAGTGAACAATACTCTATTTTCAAATAAAATTAAATTTCACGTGAAAAAACTGCAGAATATACAAAATATATGTACAGTCCCAGAAACAAAAAAAATAGATATACGTTTTATTGATGACAAAATGCTACTACAGCATACATGAATTCTTAATAAATTGCTTCTAGAAAAGGGTGTACAGTGTACGGCCGTGCTTGCTCGTTTTGGCGTGGGCCAGTGCCGTATCCCTTGATGAGCCACATGTCGCGTAAAATGAACTTTGGTTTTCATAACCTTGATAGGTATGTACCCATGTATTTTGTTTTGCTGTTACGGTCCTTTCTAGGGTTCTGTATTCAACAAGGAGCCCTAACAGTTTTGCCATGTCTGTCCGCGGCTTAGCTCAGAGACTATTAATATTAGAAATCTTTAATTTAGCATGGGTATACATATTAATCACGCCGACAAAGTGGTAAAATAAAATCTTAATTTTTTTTTAGTTTATGTACCCTCATATAGAGGGTGTTTTTTTTTGTTGTTGTTGACATAACCTATCGAGTGGGATATCGTTGAATAGGTCATTTAAAACTACTGAAGGTGTGCTAAAATCACTTTTCGATTCAGAGTTTCGTTTGCGAAATATTAAGCTTTAAAATGATATTTTTTATGGGTCCTTACGTTAAGTCGCTATTTCAGGACATCTAAAAAATTGTTAATAGTAGGACATGTTCCACCTTTACGCACGAAGCGTTTTGCGTCTTCGTTCATCATGCGAACGGCCAAGGAGTGGAATTCCCTTCCGGCATCTGTATTCCCCGATTCGTACAATTTAGGAATCTTCAAGTCGAGAGTGAATAGGCACTATTTGAGCTTGCGTGTCACATCCTCGGCTGCATCGGCACTTACCATCAGGTGAGGTGCAGCCAAACGTACTCAAATTTTTAATAATAAAAAAAAAAAAAAAAAAAAAAAATAATAATAAATTTCCTCCCACTCCCACTCCCACTCGGTGGACCGATGACCTGGTGAAGGTCGCGGGAAGCCGCTGGATGCGGGCAGCGCAGACCCGGTCGTCGTGGAGATCCTTGGGGGAGGCCTATGTCCAGCAGTGGACTTCCTTCGGCTGATATAATGATGATGATGAATAATAAATTTAAAAAAAAACGATCACGGCTAACTATGCTTTCTTAGTTTAGGAGTAATAGTCGACCAACTTAAGATTTGCAGTTGGATTTTTAAAAAGTTCATAGATTTCCCATACAAAATGTTCTATTACCAACTGCAATTTTTTTTTAAATACATTTATTTTTTAAAGACTACGGAACTCTACTTTGTGCGAGTCCGACTCGCACTTGACCGGTTTTTATTTTACCTGTTTTTAATTTTCCAACTGCATTTAAAAACGTTAGACTCAAATAATTCATTATTGTACATCAGAATAAACAAATACATCTAAAAACCAAATTAATAACTAAGAGACGTACAAAGGTACATGGGTGTAAAAGGTAAATGATAAACTCGTGACAATGTAAACAATCGCCTGATTAGAATGTCATCTAAAGCTGTGTGTTTTTTGCACGCACAATGATGATGAAATTGCAATCTAAATATATATATATATATATATATATAACTCAAAGGTGACTGACTGACTGACTGACATAGTGATCTATCAACGCACAGCCCAAACCACTGGACGGATCGGGCTGAAATTTGGCATGCAGGTAGATGTTATGACGTAGGCATCCGCTAAGAAAGTATTTTGGGAAATTCCCACGGGAACCGCAAAAATCGGGATCTGCGCGGACGAAGCTGCGGGCATCAACTAGTGCCCTATATGGCGCTAAAACGGCAGAGAAGCTGCACTCGATTCGTTCATAATTAATATAATCGTCAACGTCACGATAATTTTTTCTTCACTATTTTTAAAACTTTGAAAAACATAACAAAGAATAAAAAACCGGTAAAGCGCAAGTCAGAACCGCGCACAAAGGGTTCCGTACCATCATACTAGATGGCGCTAGTTTATTCACGTTTTAAAAAAACACGTGGAGACTTTCACTTTCTCTAATTTCTTGTATTTGTTGTCATAGCGGCAACAGAAATACATCATCTGTGAAAATTTCAACTGTCTAGCTGTCACGGTTCATGAAATACAGCCTGGTGACAGACGGACAGACAGCATAGTCTTAGTAATTGGGTCCCGTTTTTAACCCTAAAAACATACATCTTAGATCTGGCACCAGAACTTTCTTCACAGCCGTCTGCGACCACCGCAGTTAGGACTCGAAAAGGGCTTTCCTTCGTTTTTTTAAAACCAAAAATTGAAGTCTTTAGCGTCATCTCACCTGATGGTAACTGACGATGATGCTGAAGATGAATGCGAGCTTACCAAGATTCCCTAACGCAATGGGGACTTAGATATCTTATCTTTATGCCGCAACTCATCAATGCTGTTAACATTTATATTTGGCGGAAAGAGATAGATAATGGTGGTTACTAGGTGGGCTTAGAAAATGGCTTAAGTCTTACAAACTTAGACCCCACCGGGAATCGATCCCGAGATATCCAGGTGGGAAGCGAATGGACTAAATCAGTTTGCTCCAACGGATACTTACTTCTGTTGATCCAGCGGAACGTCCGAAGCAGCATCAAATGGTGGCGGATGTTCCAAATTGTCATTCCTCATCACCACTGCCAGTTGAGAGCGCACTTCTTCCCACGCGGCTATGGGCTGTTCTGTAGCTTTCTTTGCCTTTGGTTGACGCTTTTGTTCTGTTTAAAATTAACGCTTATAAAGGGAAACCGTCATATCCGTCAAGCTATTAGAAGATTAAAGCAGTCTATTTAATTAATTTTTCACTTCTCATGCTCGTAAAGTTGTTATTTATGTCGAGAGAAAGCTCCATAAAATGGTTCTTCGTGCTCTTGTGTATAAAGTATATTTTTCTTTTAATTAGGCCTTACAGTCACATACACAATACACCTTCATTTAATACATATGTTTTTATGAGATTTAGGTTTTAACTTAATTTAATTACAACATAAATGTTTTACAAATTTAAGATTGATAAGGGCGTGCATTTACGTAAAAAAAAATAACGTAAATATTTATAAATTGGCATTAAGGATCTGACCATAGTCAAACGTCACAAGATGAAAATAAAAAAAATATGCCGCGCGAAACTAATTATTTGTCAAAGTAGCGAAATTTGTTGTATTCCGGTTGAAAATTCATTAATAGTAATTAAACAAGTCTACGAGTAATGACGATCCAATAATGATTTATTTCCCTACAATCAAAATGAAAAGCAGAGTGTGAAACTCGAGCATAAAACCCATTTTACCCTCGACGTGACTATCCACCCTCACCGTACCAGCTCGGGTGGCTCTATGAACGTCTCGGGTAAAATGGCTCGTTATATGCTCTTGTTGTACAGTACAATCTACTATAATATTAGGTATATGACACAGGTAGGCAATTCACAAACACAGAGTTTCTATAATATCTCTAGAGACGAAATGTATTTTCGCGGAACGACGGAGAAGTGGAGTCAAGGAACATATTCAAAGTCATAGCTGAGAAAAATAAATTGTATGAAAATTCCACTATACTTGTCTCACCTTTTACAGATACTATAGAAACTCTCTGCTTACAACCAAAAGACTTCAATAATAATCGGTGTACCTGTAAAAAATCTAGTTTTGAAAATTACAGATAATTTTTAAGCAACAGTGATGCTCAGTTGATGAGCTTAAATAAAAAGCAAAACTTAACTTACTTTTAGATTTAGTTTTCTTTTTAACTTTCTTTTGAACAACCAAACCAGTCTTCTTGCAGTAGTATTCTAGCATTTTCAGAAATAAGTGCACCGTTTCCAGTAAGTCCACCAAATATGACCTGAAATTTTTAAAAAATCGTGATTTTTATACAGGAGGTAAATAAATAAAAACAATGCGGGATCAATTTATCAAGAGTCGACTCTAAAAAATTACATGTAATTTATTAACTTCTAATCATAATACATATAATGTTCACGATTGAACTAAAACATCTAATTTTTGCCGCTAAACATCAATGTTAACAGCATTGATGCGTTCCGGTTTGAAGATAAGATAGCCAGTTCTCCATTGCGTTGGGCATTCTCGGTAACCCCGCTTTCATCTTCGGTATCATCGTCACTTACCATCAGGTGAAATGATGCCAAGGGCTTACCAATTATAAAAAAATAAATAAATATAAGAATAACCTAATAAATAAAAACATTGCTTGACTGAGTTTGGCTATTTGAGTGAGAGAACTAAATTTATCATAAGTTTGTACTTCGAAATAGTTATTCACAAACCAAAAACAGGTCTGCCTTCTGAAACAAAAAAAAAGTTAGAACCGTCCCTCTTACCTTGGCATTTTATTATCATCATAGTTCAGAAACGTAGACAGAATAAACTCTCTGTACTCCAACACATAGAAAATATTGCTTTTGAGAACTTTTGCAGACTCTTTAACACTCAGGTCTGAGCTTTTATCCATGGCCAGCAAAGTGTTAAGCAGTTCCTTGTAAGCTTTCAGAGACAGGTGCAGTCTTCTAACCCACGCTGTGAATTTCTTTTTTTCAACTTTTATCATGTCATAATACTTCTCCATTTGCTGTTGTACGTAATGGAACATTGGCACTGACATTGTTTCACTAAAATAAGGAATTGTGTTGTTTATTGTACAGCCACGTTTTGCACACTTTCTCGTGTAGCCTTCACCGTTTGGTATACATAAAACAACATTAAAAATACAGAAAAGAAGTGTTATCAGACTTGATGAAATATTAATAAATAATACAGGTTTGTTCCCATACAAACCAATATTATTAAAATATGGGTTTGTATGGGAGGCACCTTACTATATATTTTCTAGAATAATTAACTACCAAATGTAGTAAAAGGTCTTGAAATGTTCTAGTTACTCCCAAAATTTCATTAAAATCGTTAATAATGATTGAGAAAAATTGACAAAGAAATTTTAATTTTTCCTGGAATAATGGAACTTTTTTATTTAGTAGGCATTAAAATGTAGTAACGTAAAAAGTTTAAAAAAATTATAATAACCATTTTTAGATAAAAAATAAATGAGTGACTCAAAATTAAGATGAGAAAAATATCGTATCGCGCACCGCGGAAGACGAAGCGTAGGCAGGCCTTCCACTCGGTGGACCGACAACTTGGTGAAGGTCGCGGGAAGCCGATGATGGATGCTGCGGGCAGCGCAGGCCTTTGTCCAACAGCAGACGTCTTTTGGCTGATATGATGATATATGAGCAAAACTATGGCTAATATGAAAGAGTGAAACAAGTAAAAGGAGTGTAAACCATATACAGGGTGTAAAAAAACTGTTGTAGGTCCCGTTAACTGGGGCTTCTACTCATCATACTGAACAATTTTTGTTCTATGACTTTGCTGAAATCGAAAAAAAAATAAACTCTTCATACAAATCATACAAAAGATCAGTTAATCTGCTAATTTTGTGCATTATTGTATGAAGGGTCCATTTTTTAGAATTGGTTCCTTGAGAAAATTTGTTCAGTATGGTGAGTAGAACCCCCAGTTGACGTGCCCTACGACAATTTTGTTACACCCTCTATAATGGAAAACCTAAAGTAATACCTAAAACCTCAAGACAATAGGTCCTACACTAAGTGTAACGATCCTTTTCCGAATGTTCAGCAATTTTTATACCACTTCTTCCTTACAATAACATCGACGAGCAAAACTTATAAACAACACACAAAGTTATTTATTACATTATTTTGTCAATGCCAATTCTTTTCGCCTTCAACACAGCTAACACACACACAAGGTCAAAACAATTTACCTGACCAATCCAACCTGGAAGTTGTGGCCCCTGTTGAACTCCATGAAGAATCTGACAGCCCACAGATAATACGACTCGTCATTTTGTTGAGCCTTAGCTCTGACTAAGACGTCTTTCACATAATGCATAAGTGGATTGTAAGAGCTGTTCAGAAACTCTATGCAAAACTCTTTAAGAAACAATCTGGAATAGAGAAAACATTATTTGGCTGCATTTATTTCTCCGATGATGCAGAAGGTGCTTCTCGGACCCCCCACCCCCTCCTCGGCCCATAAACCAAAACAGTTTCACTCAACTCAACCAGGGCAAAAGCTAGTCTCAGTCTCAGTATAATCCAAACTTACTTTATTTACTGGCTTTTCCCGCGGCTTTGCCCGCGTGTGTATCGTTTTTATGACTGTAATCGGAGGGGGGGGGGGGGAGGGGGGCGGAAATTAGCCTATCCAGATTTCATTCAAATCTGTTCAGCCGTCTAGGCGTGAAAGTGGAACAAATAAACATTAGTGTGTTACATGGTGACCTATTCACTAAAAAGAAGCAAATGAAAAATTCTACATAGGAAACTAAAGCAAAAAAAATGATTGATTGAAAAGACTTTGTTGTACAACATAAGAGGAAAATACAGATAAAATGATCGAGGAAGTAACACATTTAGGCGGTCTTATCGCTTACAAGCGATCTTTTCCAGACAACCGTTAGATGGAGGTAACGTAAAAAATCACTATTGTGGGGTAGTGGGCAATAAAGGAAATCATAAAAGTATTAAATTTCAAAATATAAAAATTAAATGTTTGAAATAACCTATCACTTAATTTGCAAACTTTGTATGGGTAGTCTTAAACTTTTTTGTTCCGATTGTATAAGTCACCAGGTGGTCAGTACGCCGACTGGGAGCCCTGCCTACGCTACGTCATCTGGTGCGCGGTCGCCACTCGAGAACTGTACATGTTCTACGAGCTATGTGCCCCGCTCCCTGCCACTATTATATTTTATTTTATTTTAAGGAAAACTATGTTACATTATATGATCAAACATCAATTAGTTAAGGAACATTGAGAAGTTTTCGCCTTTAGGTTAGAGATAAGCTAGCTTAACGTACGCCTAAGTTTAGCTATTCCGTGAGCTATGTCTGTTATCTTGGTTTTCTTACGTGTGGGTATGTATGGGTGGACTTGAAACTTTTTTGCTCCGATTTTATAGGTCCGTTGAGAAAAGTTGTTTAGTTTCATGAGTAGAAAAATTTCAGGAATGTATACAAAGAAACGGTGATTTAAGGGTTCCGTAGTTAACAAGGAACCCACTACAGTTTCGCCATGTCTGTCTGTCTGTACGTCTGTCCGCGGCTGACCCCAGATTATTAGTGCTAGAAAGATGTAATTTGGCATGGTAGTACTAATAAGTATAAATAAATAAGTATTAATAAATCAAGCCGACAAAATGGTACAATAAAATCATTTTTTAGAGTACTCCCCTACATACTTTGGGGTGATTTTTGTTCGTTGACGTAGCCTATCGTGTGGGCTTTATTAGCAGTTGGATTTGTAAAAAGTTCATAAATTTTCCATAAAAAAAAATCTATTATCAAATGAAAAAAATATTTAGTTTAATAAAATATACATTTTTTTAAAAGACTACGGAATCCTACTTCTTGCAAGTCCGACTCGCACTTGGCCGGTGTTTTTATTTTTCTCCTACGCCATAACGCGAAATCGCGCCAATTGTACGTACACGCACAGTGAGTTAGTGATCGCTGGACGGGCAAGTTTTGCATCCATTGCTGTTTTTAAAAAAATACAAAAAATCCTGCAAAAAATTCCAGAGCAAAATTATTCAAAATAATGAGTTGATTGAATCCTATCAGTCTTCGGGAACCTGTCCCTTACCTTACACCTTGTCGGTGTATATACAAGAATTTCGCACATAAAGTAATAAGATTAAATAAACCGGCCAAGTGCGACTCGGTTCACACAAACAGGGTTCGCATCAAAACTTTAAATTCCAACAGAACAAGACCTCCCGGTATTTACTTTGCTCTAGGTAAATAGGGGTCTACATATTCTGGACTTTAGAAATTGTATTTTTCCTGTGAAATCAGAAGGTCTTAAGATTTTTCTGTAATCTACGCATTCAAAATATACTGTAAATTTTCCAAGATTTTAGGCAGGGTTGATTGATATGATTATTAAAATCAAATTCGAATTTTGTCATGAAACTCGATGTACCTAAATAAATAATGTTATGTTATGTATGGGTCTATAAATGTATGGGTTTTGACTGACTCGGTGGCTCAGTGGTTAGTGCTCTTGACTACTGATCCGAGAGTTGTGGGTTCGATCCCCACCCAGGGCAAACATTTGTGTGATGAGCAGATTTGTTTACTCTGTGTCTGGGTGTTAAATATCTATATATGTATGTATTTAAACGTATATAAGTATGTATATCAGTCTCTGGTTCCCATAACACAGGGAATCCTACTTTGGGGCCAGATGACCATGTTTGATTTGTCCCAGAATATTTATTTATTTAATTTATTTATTTATTTATAAAAGAAAATTATGTATGTACCAAAATGTGCAGTTTTTAATGTTTTTATTCATTCATTATCTCAATAAATTCATATAAAATATGGTATTTATTACGTTACTTGCGGATTTTACCCGACTAATATTATAAGGGAGGAAAAGATATATTTGATTGTTTGTTTGAATTAAATAGGCTCCAAAACTACAGAACCAATAAAGATGAAATTTGGTACAGATAGTTTGAAACCTTGGAAAAAGTCAATAAAATATACCGAAAAAGTATTAAAATACTGAATCTGGTCACACTGAACGTATATATTCTCAATATATTGAGAAAACGGGGAATTTCCGTGCTTTGTAAGTTGTTGTTCGTTCGATTGAGTGTTACTAGTATAAAAAAATGTAGTTTTAGTAGAAAAATGTTGGTTGATATACGTCAAAACTACCATTTCTGGTAAAAAATTTAAAAAAATCTAAAAAATCATGATTTATTTGTTTTTTCTTTAAATTAAAAAATCTGTCATAAACAAAACAATCATGATTTTTATCAACCCTGATTTTAGGCCCAGTAGTTTCGGAGAAAAGTGGGCGAATGGACAATTTTCGCCTATTTTCTTAAATTACTTCAAAACAATTTATTTTTACATTATAAACCAAATATATTTGAGATCCTCTCAACAACTATCATCTGATATGTCACACAATTTATTAAAATTTTCTTATTTACCCCCATGTTTTTACATTTATTTACGTTACACGTCCGTCTTTGGGTCACTGACTTACTTATATGTGTACCAAATTGCAACTCAACCGGTTCAGTAGTTTCCAAGCAAATTAGCTGTGACAGACGGACGGACAGACACACAAGTGATCCTATATTGATTCCGTTTTTACCTTTTGAGGTACGGAACCCTAAAAACGTTCCAAAAGTTGTAACCAGGTGTCTCCAATAAATTGAATCTTCTTGTAAATGGTCTTTGGTAAAACTTACCTAATGGCAAAAGCAGACCGTCTCTCTAGTGTGCCACTTTCTACAGGCCTTCTGTTCTTAGGCCTTACCAGCTTGGACTTCTTACTGCCACTGAAGTCTAAATTGGATATCTTGTTCAGAGGTTTCAAACTGATCAACTCATTGTCTGATATTGATTTCATGTTTTGAACTACGTATGTGCCTCCAAAACGGGAATGCCTGGAAAAGTGACAGAGTAAGTTGACTGCATAAAAAATAAATTAATGAACTATTAACCACTAAATTGCACTGAACTAATAAACTTACAAAAAACTTTATACTTGCTTTGTTTTCCATCATGTTTTCAATTAATAAAAATTACAAAATAAGTGATGCTGAAAAACTGTGAAGTCTTTACTTTACTATTAGGTGCCCACCTATGAACTATGAAGTTACCGATTTTGATATATGATTTTGTATAGCTAATATGAACATCGATATTTTTCATTCTACTCAGAATTCCAAATTCAAATTAATTTCATTACATTCTTTCTTCTTTTAAATATGATTTTCATTTGTTTTCCTGCCTTAGATTTATTTTTTGGTATCGCTCTATCTGTGACGATGGAAAAATCGAAATTTAGTATTATTTTTGAATATGAGTTCCGTCGTGGCACTAACGCGGCACAGAGGGCTCGGAATATTAACGAAGTGTTTGGACTAGACTCTACTAGTGTTCGCACCGTACGATTTTAGGTTGATCGTTTTCGAATTTTAATCTGGACAATGAGCTCCTAAGTCAACCAGAGACTAAAGTTAATAACGATGAATTAAAAGCCATAGTGGAAGCAAACTTATCTCAACTCACATTGGAGTTAGCAGCAGCCTTTAATGTATATGACAAAACCATATTGATTCATTTAAATCAAATCGGCAAGTAAAAAAAGCTAGGAAAGTGGGTACCATATGAACTCACTGAATAACTACAACAAACTCGCATCAAAGCTTGTCTTAACTTGTTGAACAGTCACACAAATGAAGGAAATCTGAATCTGATTGAAATGGATACTTTATGATAACCGAAAACGTCCAACCATGGATCGATGGGAGGCAGCCAAACCATGTCCCAAACGGAACTTAAGCCAAAAGAAGCTGCTTGTGAGTGTTTGGTGGACCTGTGCCATCATTGTCCAGTACAGCTTCTTGAGACCTGGTGTAACAATTACTGTAGAAGTGTATTGTAACGAGCTGCAAATGATGATGGACAAGCTCGCTGTCAAACAAGTAAGACTTGTCAATTGTTCTAGTCCACTCCTCCTTTACGACAACGCCCGCCCACACACCAAGCAGAGGGCCGTCGCAGAACTACAGGAGCTACGTCTGAAAACTCTCCATCGCCCACCATATTCCCTGGACCTCGCCCCTACTGATTTCCATTTTTTTCCGAATTTGCTTCGACCATCGAAGGGAATTTGGATAACTTTATACAGGAGAAAAATTTCAGATCTGAAGAGGCAGTAAAAACGCCTTTAAACAGTTCATTGATACCCATCCCCAGGATTTCTACAAGGGAGGATTCAACGAATTTCCATTAAAATGGCAAAAGTGTATCGATAATAAGGGCTAATACTTTGACTAGTAAAGTATATACTTTCCATAAAAAAAATCTTTTCATTTTATCATTTTAAATGGAAATTTCATAACGTGGGTACCTAATATTTCAGAAAACATTTTTAGAACAAAATGTAGTTTTTGACAGATGTTAAGAAATAACTTAAATGACTACTTAGCATATTAATAATGTGACATATTAATAGCAATGAGGCTCATTAAAATAGGTAACAAGTCAAGTAGGAATAGCTAAGTAGCAATCAATTTATTAACCAATTTTTTTTTATAATTACTAGAATCACACCTTTTACCTCTGTATTTTAAAGTCCATGGAACTATGGATAGACTACAACAAAATGAACCAGTAATAAATGCACTTTATTTAAAAAACCAAAACCCAAACGCTTTAAATATATCCTACTATAACACTCAGGGGATCAAGGCAAATCAAACAAAACCTCACACTCCAAAATCCATCAAGCCCTTTAGGCTACAGGCTACATACATACGCTCCAAAAACATTTCCCTTTCTTCTTGGGCAGATGGGATTTTTTCCATCCTCACTTCTATAAAACCTAGAGCTTTGAATAACAAAAACACAACCCTGTCTTTGCTCTCCCGCAATCAGGTAAAAACCTTTTAACCTGGAAAAATAATTACCTTGTACCAGTATACTGCTTAATTTTTTTGAGTCTTTGCTTATTCTCTGACATCCTAATAGACAATAGTTCTTGCTCATCCCGTAACTTCTCATCAATGCTCCTCTGCAATGCTGCATCGGCTAAACTACTTGGGTTCTGTTCTCTTAAAAGATGAGATATGATCTCAAGGATATGCATAAAGTACTGCTTTTCATTCTCTGAGGACATGTACAGGATTATGTCTAAGATCCCCGATTGATTTAGGGCCCAGAGTACCTGAAAATTTTACTAAGTATAAAAATTGGATTAGGTACAATACAAATTTTGAAAGTAGCATCAGAACTTTGTCCCTGAAGAAGTTCTCTTAAACAAAGTTATATTAAAAGAAGTATTAAAAGGCTATGATTTAAATGAACAGTAAAATATCCAAATGGGCTGTAAAATATTGCATTTTTGGCAGTTTAAAAATACAAACTGGGCATTTCAATAATGTTATTAATTATTAGATTCAATATTTAATATAAGTAGAATAACTGGAAATAAGTGGTAAAAGCAAATATGGTACTGGTGCTTAGGCGCTGCGGCATGCTTGCTTCGCTCGCTAGGCTAGCACATTGTCAACCCAATAGCTCATCACTTCGCTCCTCACTATTTAAAATTCAACCATTTGCTCATCTGCCCATGTGTCTTTCCACCTTCCATCCTAGACCGCTCCAACCATGAACTGCCCATATTCTGCAATATTACTACACATGACGATTCTGCCCAACAAGAAGTGCCCACAAAGAAGTATTATGAGCAGTAGTAGCTCATATTCTACAATATTCATTACTGTGCATATGTTATCATCCAAGAAATTACTTTCAGTATTCAAACTGTTTTAAATTAAAAATGAATGTATAACTTAAACTGTTAAAACATTAGGTTCTTCAGCCAATAGCTTCATTTATTTTAAAACTTATTTAGAATCAGTCAGTTTTACTTGAAAAGTTCCATATTATAACCGAGAGAGTTGTCATAGAACCATTAGTATAGTACAAGTTACAAATAGTTACTCATTCTATGACTTCAATAGTTAAAAGTATCTCTGTATATGATAATGGATGGAGATACCAATTATAACATTATTCCAACCTGGTCATGTACACTTGCATCATTTTCCGGTCTCCTCTCTTGATCCAGGTCAGCAGGCACATGCAGAACATTCCTGATCATTATTAAAATCCTCTCTATGACAAGTCCTGTATCTTCATCTCGCTCACTCCAATCCTAGTGAACAAAAATATTTGTACCTACCTCAATGCAAAATATTCCTTCTATTAATCTACTTCTTATTATGTAGTGTTTTTGGTGGTGATATTAATCAACTGTAGCATAACTTGTGTTTATGTTATAGTTTTGCCTTTGCTTATTTTATTTTATTAATTTTTCATGTATTTTACACCAAACCTCTTTCCAAGATAAATAAATTATATTTCAAACAAATTATATGTCAATAAACAACCATAGGGTCTTTGAAATAATATTTTGAAGCATTTCTAAATAGCTATGTTAAAATAAATCTGAACATTGGACTTTATCTGTAAATCTTAAGTGCCATCGAGCCCTGTAAGCAACTTGAAGTTAGTCTGAATTTATTTTACTGGCATGTTCTAACCATGTATTTTTTTTTATTTGAGTGTGTTTGGCTGCACCTCACCTGATGGTAAGTGTCAATGAAGCCGAGGAGGTAACACGCAAACAAATAGTGCCTATTCACTCTCGACTTCAAGATTCCTAAATTATATGAATCGGGAAATACAGACGCCCGCAGGGAATTCCACTCCACTGTTAGCTGTGAGGCACTTAGATCACCCAGCAAGGTAAGTAATATACATATAGTAAAATTAATTGTACTCACAATTTCTAATATCTTAGCCAGTTTCTTTGCAAACACATTCCAAGTCTCAACTTTGGTGAATGCTTCCTCTTTATATGACTGCAAATGTGACAGTATTTGCAAATAGTTGTGTCGAGCCGTTCTATCTATGGGCTCTTCTTCTCGGTAAAGCAGCAATGCTGGATGTGTGAGGTTCACCAGGAGTCTAAAAAACTTTTGAGTTAACTAATGGTAATGAATAAAGTTTTTATCAGAAAGTAAAGATGCCTCTATATGATGCCTCTGCTGATGCAATAAAGGAATTGAATTTGAAAAAAATTGAATTTGATACAAATGGTAATATACAAAGGAGGCACCAACCATATATATATATATTCTTTATTGCACACAGATATTTACATGAAAAACAATTAGAAAGGACATGTACAAAGGTGGACTTATCTCTATAAGAGATCTCTTCCAGCCAACCTTACCGGGTGTTATGAGAATTCAAAGGACCAGGAAATTCAACCATCTGTGCCTTCCTCTTTTATTTAATCTTTTATGGTGCTACTTCATTATTTGCTAACCAATATTTTATGCAGGGAGGGATTCTACTTGTGTTTCTAAACAACTATCCTTATAACAAGAAGTAACCCTTCTGTCTAGAGTTTCATTATATTTTGTCTTCTTCTGTCCCTCTTCTGCTGCGGCTATATTAAACCTAACTACATCACTTGGCTAGGGTGAGTACAGACTGAGCAGTTATAGGTTAGGTATGTTGTGTTATTCCGAATAAGTGGGGCAGTACGTATACCTGAGAGTAACATCAAACAGCTCAGCATTCTCCCAATGGTCTATTAACATTGGGAGCAGATCAGTCTGCAAAACTTTCGTCTGGCCAAAATGCCTGCGAATCTCATGATCTTCGCCATCACGCCGAAGGTATCTGATCAGGTCCTTGACAGTGTTGAGTGTGAACTCATCAATCAAGTATTTTCCTGACTTCTTGTCGAAAGTTCCGAGTGCATTGCAAGTCGCAGAAAGTTCAGCTGACAAAAGTGAAGTCATAATGAAACTTTATGTTCTGGTAACTTAAAACACTATTTTAACACAATTACATTGTAAAAAATATAATACTTTCACTTTATTGCATTTTGGCGAGAAAATGGGAGAAAACTGAAAAATAAACAATTTCAAATGACGAGAAATTTTATGTTGTCATTAAGTACATTTTACATATCAGTGACGTTTAAAAGCCCGCGAGCCGCGAAGAGCGCAAATGTCATTGACAGGGCAAAGTTAGAGCTGCGTTCATAAATTACGGTAGAGTTTTAAAATATTTTGAAATCATTATTATTGTAAAGAAAATCCCATCAAAAAATTTCACTTAAAGTTGATTGCCTAGACTCACACGTTCATAATGCTTTCACTGAAATTTTGCAGATTTCTAGCATCATCCGGACCGAAGCTACGATGCGATGGTTCGAAATTTACAGATTATACCCCCTATATGAAGGGTTGGAGGGGAAAAGTTTCCGATTTATTATAATTTCTGTTGTTTATATGGAGTTCTTGGCTTACACACCAAATTTCAGTCTTCTAAGATTTCAGGAAATACCTACCCTAGATGTTTTAATTATCATCAGTGAGTCTGTCGCGAACACGATGGATTTATATAACATCTTGTCGCGAATGAATTTCATAAAGATGACCTAACTTAAATTGATTAGTCTATGACGAATCGTTAAACAGCAAAGAGATTTTATCCTCTTAGTCATTTCACCATTTCACTCATTTTATATAGGAGCGCCGGGCTCATAATTCATTTCATTTCGATTTCGCGTGTGCTTCGATCAACATCTCTTTGAGCTAACCACGAGGAAGGAAGGAGACCCGAGCCAGCTGCCGCTACTACTGCGCCTAAGGACCCAAGTTGAGTATTATAGTTGATTTCATATCTTGTCGAAATCTCTCTTTGCTTCTAATTTTCTCAAGTAACTATATCCGATGTAATCTTGATATTTACACAATGCCTGGTGCCGGTATCAGCCTGAAGGCTCCACAATCACCAAACCCCTGTCGATCTTGCACCATATTTCCACTATACATCATACACGCCACCACAGCTCACATAACCTATAATCATCGTGACCTTTGACACATTGTTTCCCTAACACAGCTAGATGGAGAGATAACAATTGGACGACGTGGCGAACGCGCTGCAGATCCTGTTGAGTACACGGAACGGACAGGAGCCCAATCACCTTGGATGAACCTGAGACTGTTTATAGATATACGGAAGACAGCATACTCGAGTATGATTGTAAGTTACGGGAAGCCGCAGATCCTTCCGGAGTGCCGACTCCCTAGATGTGAATCAACCAATATGAGAATAGCGTGGTACCTGCTGAGACTTCTGTGAACGTGGATAGTCAGATAATTCCTGGCAATGGGGAAATTAAACCTCTCCCCCGACGAGGGCTATGGGGAAGTGTTTCTCCTCCAACGTGGGACATGGGGAACGTTACTCCCCCAACGGTCCCCAACAACTCACCAGCCCGGACGCGGGTGGGAGTAGGGGATAAAGAGGGGAAAGTGGTGCTCCCCCGACGAGGGTTATGGGGAAGATAGTACTCCTCCAACGTTGGACATGGGGAACGTTACTCCCCCAACAGTTCCCAACGACTCGCCAGCCCGGACGCGGGTGGGACGAGGGGACGAAGAGATGTTTATGAGAAAGATGTTGCTCCTCCAACGTGGGACATGGCAATGTGACTCCCTGACTGCCCCTTGACGACTCACGGCCCAGACACGGGAGTGACGAGGGGATGGGGAAGTGGCGCTGACGTGGCAGAAGAGCCAACACATGTAAGAAGCCATGAACCGGACCGTGGTGCCAACCGGGCAGCCACAGAGCGCATACGAATCCCCTTCCCTTACCTTCCTTACCACCGACCTATTAATGATTTATTTCTTTCAGCACTGTTGTTGTTTGATGTGTGACTAACCATTGCTTTACTCATGCTACTGTGTTCATGTATTATGTGATATTCATTGTATGCACACCTGACATCAAACACACTCTCATAGAAAGGCGCCACATGTAACACCGATTGCTAATTTCATGTGCATCCTCGTCCCGTAATTTAGCCATGGACTGCATGTCAATCCCAAGGTAGAACCCCACTCCTCACGACAGATTATGGGATCCGCTATCATACTCATACCAGTTTAATTACAGGAGTTGGACGAATACCTGGCAGCACGGGTGTACTCTTCGATGGCGAAGGGCATGAATTCTTATGCAGTACAGCGAGTTACATGTGAGTTTAATTATAGGTACGTTGATAGTAATCGCGGTGTAGATACGGAAATGTATAAGGCATCGCGACAGAGTCAGTCACGCAATTGACGTAATACAGATGTAAATAAATCTAAAACTAAAGCTACGAGTATAATTGATACTTGGTATGTTTAATATATCTGCCAAGGAATCCCTTTCTAAAAATTTCAGCTTTTTAGCATTATCCGCACTGAAGCTATGACGGTTACGTTACAAATTTAATTATAGATATGCACCCCGATACCCTTAGTATTGAACGTGGAAAGTATCCGATTTCTTAATTTTCGCGTTGTATATATACAATTCTTAGCCTATTTTTGAGGGTCAGTCTCAGTATGGCGAAATTCTAAACTATAAAAATAAAAATGGTGTTTTAGAAAAAAAAACAAATATGTTCGGAGATTTGGCTTTAAAAAAAATGTTATTTCGATTGTCTATCACTATACATACCAAAAATTGTATGGAGACCATAGGTCTAAAGTTGCTAGAAATCATTGAAATTAACGTTTTAGTTTACTTTAATAGTTAGGTATGTGGAAACTAAACTTACTGGCCGATTTTCAAACGAAAAAAAGAAAAAAACATTCAGACTTAGAAAAACAAGGAGGATTTTTGGCGGGATTTGTGGCAGACGCATTCGTAGTTTTATTTTGTTGTTTTTTCATTGTTTTCTGCTAGGATTTTGTTCAAGAAGTGGTGCATTTTGGAGAAAATCGTCTAGTGCACGTGAGCAATGTGGAGAACAAGAAAATAAAACGAAAGAGGACGTGAGAACCCAACTTGCTCTGGGTGCAGTTTTATAGACGCCCTACAGCAACTGGGTGTTCAACCTCAGAATGTAGCTGCTGCAAATGCTGTCAAGAACTTCAGAGAAGATTTCCGCAAGTTCCGCAAGGTTCAATTTTGGGGCCCCTTTTGTTTATTTTGTACAGCTCTGATGTTATTGACAGTATCAAAAACTGTAGATATCATATTTATGCCGATGACCTCCAATTGTATTTTTCTTTTGCGCCAGATGATCTTCCGCTAGCCCTTGAAAATATAAATAGTGACTTAAAACGGATAGTGAAATGGTCTGAACGTAACTGTCTCGTTCTTAACCCCGCCAAATCTAAGTACATGATCATAGGTTCCCAAAATCGTGTGTCTAAGGTAATGTCTATGCAGCCAAAGGTAATTGTTATGGGTGAGGCTATAGCTAGAGTAGATAAGGCGCGAAACCTCGGCCTAACCATGGAAACTTCTCTACGTTTTGAATCCCATATATCTGAGGCAGTAAGAAATTGTTTCTATCGCCTTAGAGTATTATATCAAATACGTCCTTTCATCAGTACAGAGGTAAGGTTAAACCTGATCGAATCGCTTGTATTGGCAAAGCTCAATTACGCAGATACTGTATATGGTCCTCGGCTTACAAAAAAAGGGCAGGTACTTATACAGCGCGTTCAAAATGCCTGTACACGTTTTTGCATAAATATACCTCGCAGAAGTCATATATCTCCGTACCTAAATAGTGCTAACATCCTTAATATGGCTTCAAGGCGTTATAAACATCTTGCGGCCCTATTGTTTGGTGTTGTTAACAGTCATTCTCCTAAATATCTGTATGATAAGCTCACCTGGTCGCACACTACTAACAAGTACAGTACACGGGCTTCTTCATATATGTTAATTGTACCGCGACATAAAACGACGGCGTTCAGGGGCAGTTTCAAATACGCAGCCAGTAAAATCTGGAATAATTTACCGCCACCAATCAGGGAGTGTGTCTCGGTCTACAGTTTCAAACGTCAAATAACATCTTTTTGCATAGAAGAACAGAAGGCCGGCCGCACTACCCACCTTGCTTGAAACTGCCTTTTGACGTTTGTCTATTTACAATCGCTGAGGAGAATATTGTAAAATTTTATAATATTGGGTATACAGTATGTTCTTTAGTTTTCATAATCTAAGTAGCATCTAAAATAATGTATCTGTAATGGTTGTAGGGTTTTAGTTTTGAATTTTACTTTTATTTTATTTTTATTACTATGTTTAAAGTTTTATTTTGTTTAAATTTATGATGTGTACTTCGTTTAGGTCCACCCCCTTCCCTGAAGGGGTAGTAGCTGAAAATCAGCGCTGTGATCTTTGTGATGACAGCATATGCTGAGCTGCTACCTTTTCAGTGATAGGTACAAACTATTGTATTTTAAAAGCTACAAAATTATTCACTTGTGTGTACTTATCACTGAATAAACATTTATTCTATTCTATTCTATTCTATTCTATTCTATTCTATTCTATTCTATTCTATTCTATTCTATTCTATTCTATTCTATTCTATTCTATTCTATTCTATTCTATTCTATTCTATTCTATTCTATTCTATTCTATTCTATTCTATTCTATTCTATTCTATTCTATTCTATTCTATTCTATTCTATTCTATTCTATTCTATTCTATTCTATTCTATTCTATTCTATTCTATTCTATTCTATTCTATTCTATTCTATTCTATTCTATTCTATTCTATTCTATTCTATTCTATTCTATTCTATTCTATTCTATTCTATTTGTAATGCACCGGCACTAGCATTACAAATCAAAAAACTAAAGGAAGCTTAAATACGTCAGACCTGGCTGTATGGTCTTAGTCACCTTTCCCTTCTCCGCGCTTTTGAAAGCTGGAGAGGAAAGAAACCAAAAAAAAAAAAGAAAAACAAGTTGTGTGTTTCTGGGCGGGGCCTATTCGTACGGCGCAAAATCAATGTAAACACTCTAACAAAGCGAATGTAAACACTCTTGCAAATAGAATATAAACACTCTATAAACATTTGTTTTAATGTTGGTATACTTGTCACTAGAGCTGGAAAAACCGGAACTTTAAGGATATTCATCTACGGTTCGCCCGGGTACCTGCGCTTTGTTATGCAAGGGCAAAGGAGCTACCATTGCCGCATTTGCATTCTAAAAAGTAGTATCCTTACTATAATATTATAAATGTGAAAATGTGTTTGTTTGTTTGTTACCTTTTCACGCTTCAACGCCTTGACCAATCTTTATGAAATTTGGCATGCAGGTAGCCTGTATCACGGGGAAGGACATAGGCTACTTTTTAAGATATATTTACAGATTCACGTAGTTAATTTCCACTAAGGTCTAATAATAAAATGGAAAATAAAAATTATCTCATGCAGTTCCTGAGGGAACTAAAAAAATACTCGATTGTTGTGATTTTTTGCACAGAGATGGTGGAGTAGGTGGGAAACGATATAATTTACTAATCACACTTAAAGACAGTCATAAAACCGATGTCCACGCGGGCGGAGCCGCGGGAAAAAGCTAGTAACCTATAAATTTTTAAAAACCAATCACTAAAACTACGTAAACTGCGTTTTCGCAATCCACCCCAAACGAAGGAGTCCCCCAACTCTAGTACTTCCACATATCCCTCGAATCTAGATAGTATGATTAGATTTTGGTAGGTAAAGAGAATTTCTAATCAAAGATGACCTTATAGTTTAAATTTTGAAAATTCATTTTCTCTAAAAGGGAGGATTTACACTCCCCCCTTCTAGAGATGGATTTATCCCATTCTCCCGGATTTCCCCCCCTCCCTTACATTTAAGGGCATTAAGTTAATGCCGTACCAGATTTAAAATAAAAAATGTAAATTAATGTTATCTTTTATGGGAGCGAGGTAACCTTACCGCACTCCCCCTAAACAATACTTTTGAAAATTAAATTTGCAAAATCTGGTAACAATATAGAGTATAGGTCATCTTTGGTAGTATATTATACATATAGTATTAAACTAACTAACTAATTTACCCACTAACTATTGAAAGATTTGTAATACGTATACGTAATGTGTAGCACCCGCCGGTGGGTTCGGTCAGGTTTGATTGAATATACCCCTCCTGTGGCAGATCTACCAGTTACGAAAGTATAAATTTATAGCTCTCGCTGCTTAGCACACGTTCACCTCCCTACGATCCCTAGTCTTTTTTTTAAAGCAGTTGGCGCGGAAAGAGGGCAGTCCCCGCCTTCGACGACCAGCCTCAGCTGCTACGATTCGACCGGGTACCTGAGCTTTATTACGCATGGGCGAAGGGGCTGCCATTCCCGCAGCGCCGGAGCAGTCGCATTCCTAAATCGCTAATTGGTTGAAAAGTAGCATCCTTACTGATATTATAAATGTGAAAATGTGGTTGTTTGTTAGTTAGTTAGTTTGTTTGTTACCTTTTCACGCTTCAACGCCTTGGCCAATCTTAATGAAATTTGGCATGCAGGTAGCCTGTGTCACAAGGAAGGACATAGGCTACTTTTTATCCCGTGAAAACAGCATAGCCCGATCAAATTCCCGAGGGAACTGAAAATATACTCTTTTTTGGTTATTTAACATCGCAACGGAATAATGGATTGTGTGATTTTTTGCACCGAGATAGTTGAGGGGGTGGGAAATGACACGATTTACTAATAAGCAAATCCTGACAGTTCCCGAGGGATCTGGAGAAAATCCATGTCCACGCTCGCGAGCCGCTTGCGGCTCGCGCACCGCGCACCCTCTAAGTCAGTCACAAAAACGATGTCCACGCGGGCGAAGCCGCGGGCAAAAGCTAGTATCCTTTATATTTTCAAAAATCAATATCACAAACAGTGTGTAAACTGCGTCAAGGTCATTTCATGGTCAAGGTCAGGGTCAAGGTTAGGTTAGATTCAGATTTCAGTTAGGATTAAATGACTCATTCCGAAGGCGAAGCCCCAGCTAACCGTTTCGATCTCCAACAAACCTTCGGGATCCAAGGGGGATGTGGGAGTATTAGGGCGGGGAAAGCTTGAGAGTTCGACTTGAAAGTGGAAAAAAACTTGAGCGTGCGAAGCGAGCGATATTAGATTCGGTCGGATTTGATTGATGATACTATCAAGAGCCTCGCCCCCCTCTCCATTGTTGACTTACAAGTCAAAATGTAGGACTCTGGCTGGTTAGGTAGGACAAGTCCACCTCCTTAAGTTCTCTAGACTGTTTTTTTTTCAATTGGGGGCACGGAGGAAGGGCAGCCCACCTTCGGCGACCAGCCTCAGCCGCTACGGTTCGCCTGGGTACCTGCGTTTTATTACGCAAGGGCAAAGGAGCTGCCATTCCCGCAGTCCCGGAGCAGTCGCATTCCTAAATCGCTTAAAAGTAGATGAAAAGTAGCATAACCTATAAATTTAGAAAGATCAGTATGTCGAAACCTGCGTAAACTGTGTTTCCGCGATCCACCCTGAGCAAAGGAACCCCCCACATTTTCCCAACTCTAGTACTTCTACGTCCCCCTCGGATCACGAAGGCAAGGCAATTTCGGTAGGTAATAACGAAGTTCTGGTCAAAGATTACCTTATAGTTTAAATTTTGAAAATTCATTTTCTCTAAATGTAGATCATTCACGCTCTCACCCTTCTCCCATTGGATAGGTTTATCCCACTCTCCCGGATCCTACCCCATAAAAGTCCAGGGCATTAATCTATAGCCGTAACAGATTTCTTGTCAAAGATGACCATATAGAATATTTTCAAAATTCAATTTAAATAAGGGAGGGAAATAGCGTACTTCCCCTTCTTAGTTTACATCTGGTTTACTCTCCCCCTAACCCCTCTCAACGTCCTCCCCCCGAAACCAATACTTTTTGAAAAATATTTTTTCAAAATCTGGAAACAATGCAGTGTATACGTCAATCGACAAGGAAACGCTTGTTTGTCCATTTTAATAACGAGCAGAAAAGAAGAAAGCATAGACATTACAGAATTTAAAAAATTCGGACCGAAGTTAGTGGGTTAGGTCATCTTTAGTCTCATATAATACACACCACCAAAGATGACATACACTAAATTGTTTGTTTTTGAAAAAGTATTGAGTTTAGGGGGAGGCTGGGGAGGAGGTCCCTACGAGAAGGGAGTACGTTACCCCTTACTTCTTTTAAATAAAATTATCTGGAAACAATGCAGTGTATGTCATCTTTGGAGTGTATTATATGAGACTAAAGATGACCGAACCCTCCAACTTCGTTCCGAAAGATTTATAATAAGCGTAGCCCCCGCCAACAATTTTGATCAACAAACCTCCGGGATCCGATGGGAATGTGGGAGTATCAAGGCGGGAAAAGCATGCGGGGCTGACTTAAGGGCGGAAAACTTGACATGTCCTTAAAAGTTCAATACTTAGCACTTACTTTTACAATTCCATTATGAACAAAGGGACAAAAGTAGGTCCGTGTTGAATCACTGACTTCACTTTTTTTTATTCACAATTGGTAAGCCCTTGGCATCATCTCACCTGATGGTAAGTGACGATGATGCCGAAGATGGAAGCAGGCTTACCTAGTTTCCCCAACGCAGTACTCTTTATTATACTGGCCCAACGCAATGGAGAACTGGATATCATCTTCAAGCTGGAACACATCAATGTTGTTAACACTTATGTTTGGCGGCAAGACTTAGATAAGATGGTGGTAGCTAGCCAGGCGGGCTTAGAAAATGCCCTACCACCAACCAAACCGAGTTACAAGATGACCCCACCGGGAATCGAACCCGCGACCTCCTGGTTTAAAGCGAATGGACTAACCATTACGCCACGGAGGCGGTTGGTTTAGGTGTTGAAGCGTGAAAAGGTAACAAACAAACACATTATCGCATTTATCTTCTATATGTTTAACCAATACGCCACGGTGGTGGTTGTGGTAAAGTTGTATGCACACAACTTTATACTTACACATAGGTTAATAATTTTCTTCTTCAAGATCAGGGATACAGGGATCAACCTTATACCCTATGCGGCTCACACACCTCTCTGCTAAAATACTATGCCCATATGCAATAATTTACTTTGCAAGAGGAACTGAAATGGGGTGTAAAAATAAGTAATAAACAAATGAAAAAATAAAAATGGGCATTTTTATTCAAATGACAAGCACTTGTAAGTAATCAATTAACAAAAGTAAAACATACAGTACATAAGTGATTCCTTGGCTTCTCAGTGCACAACGGAGATCATTTTCAACATTTGTAGTCCCTTTCTTTGTTTCGTTTTTATTCCCAACAGCATTGTAATACCACTTTCACAAAGATAGGTAGGTAGTTGATAATGGTAAAAGAATACAAGGAATATATACTTGGAATTCACAAAGATTGTATCAGCCGAAAGATGTCCACTGCTGGACAAAGGCCTCCCCCAAGGATTTCCACAATGACCGGTCCTGCGCTGCCCCCATCCAGAGGCTTCCAGTGGCCTTCACCAGGTCAACTAATATATATACTGTGACCAGGTTGTCGGTCAACTGAGTGGGAGGCCTGCCTGCCTATGCTACATCTCCAAGTAGTATTCACAAAGATGGCTAGTTGATAATGGTAAAAGAATACAAGGAATATATACTTGGATCTATGCCCCTAAAAGAGGAGCATCTCATTTCATTGGTTGGAAATACATGTTACAGATCTTCATGCAGTTTGAAATTAAGGCACCATCAGTTTGAGCTTTTAAATTTAACAGAAAATGATGGATTTTTAGGTACTGGTTCGGCAAAACCTATTAGGTCCTAGTACTCTGTGGGCAGATGAAGTGGCTCACATTGACTTCCAGTTCCTCGTTTGGTTAGAATTCTGTTCTGAAAATAACATTTCCACTCTAATGTACAATATTGTTGCTTGTTCTTGTCCACTCACAATCATTTCATTCTGCCGTTACTGTACCAACACCAATTCCAGGTCCAACTTGCAGTCACACTATAAATATTGTTGTTGGGTGGGACGCCTGCGGGGTACAGGCGAGTGTTCATGTCTAAGTGGAATCATTACATCCTATTCCCATGGTGGTACGATGGTTACTGTGACCCCAGTGGCATCCCACCCTCAAACCTTGAACTCCTTCTACAGTACTCCGTTATGCGACTGATTTCCAGGTTGCATAGTTCCTCTTCCTTAATCCTATCGACAGTATACCTGAAATGGAAGAGAAATTTCATGTAAAATCTTAACTGTTTTCTCAGTTAAGATTTTACATGACAGAGCGTTCTAAACTACTAATTTATCAAGCCGTCTGTCATACATAAAGGATGGTTTAGGCTCGAGTTATCACTGGCCCATTAGGACCATGTAGTTGAAACTTAAACACTGACAAATGAGAAAATTGCTGCTTACAGTAAGTACTTTACTGCGAGCAGCAAAGTTTAAGAGAAATTTACTACTTACACTTGCTTGCAGCAATCTGATAATTACCTTAATTTATTAATTTGATGCACCCAAAGCTGTTTGTTTGCTATTGCCACGACAGCACAGACAGATAGGCGTGTCTGGTAGGTCCGCTAAGTTGTGAAATTATTAGTAATTAATTGTAGTAAAGTAAAACAGTTTTATTCTGTTTTTATTTTATTATCTTAGCGTCTGGGCCCTGGGCGACTAAAGAAACCAAAGAGTATAGAAATCACTAAGTTTAATCAAAACTAATAATATCGAGACACACGGCAGTGTGTCCGCCAAGTTCGAAAAGAACAAGGCGACACCGGCCGTGAGTTTTATTACACAAACCATTTCGGGCAACTTTTGACCTACATACCAGTAACTTAAAATCTCTTTGACTTACACACTTGCGATTTCGCGTGTCTAGTAAGACCCACGCTATCACCTAAAATCCTAATTTTCATAAATACATCTTTTACCATTTTTGAGTTAATGACGTCCGAAAATCACTATTTTTATAACTCACTCACTGACTGACTGACGTATCAAAATTATAGACCACTTCCACGAATTCCACGTAACTTAGAAACTTGAAATTTGGCATCGAGGTAAGTTATTACATTAGGCGTATACAAAAAAAATGCGTAATTAGGGTTCCTTCTATTACCGACCACATTATAGACCATTTCCAGGTGACTTAGATACTAGTTTGGCATTTTGGTAGGTTAATAGGTGTACAGCCTTGTCCCAAAAAATCCCGAAAGGTGAACCTGTTAATTGAAACTAGGTGTCGCCAGTGAGATGTTCCTTTATTAAAGGCAAGGTAAGGTGGAAAAAATTACAAATGTATTATTGTCTCACCATAATATCGAAGACACATAATGATAGCGTGTTCTAAAAGTTAACAGCGCCATCTAGCGAACATTAGTAAAACTTATAATAAGGCTTAACATACCGCCCGGCATGGACGAGTCCATTAAAAACTATGAACTTGTGTATAAATAAACATGACAATTTAAAAAAGAAACAATGGAATGAAACAACACGATAATCTAATCCTAACTAAATTGAACTTTAAAAATGCGAAATTTTAACAATGTAAATATTTTTAACAAAATAAATGTAACATATTAAATACCTAGTCAGTTACAGGCAAAACTATCAATTTGGACACAGGTCTTTTGATTATGTTGCCTTTGTATTTGAGACTGACGACACGCGTAAGTTTGTCAGATCCAGGATGTTTGGCAACGATGCGACCAAACAGCCATCTCGCGGGGGGAATATCGTCCTCCCTTACAAGCACAACATCTCCTACCGAAGGCTCAGAAGTTTGATCGCCCCATTTATAACGATGCTGTAACTGCGTCAAGTACTCCTGCGACCATCGACGCCAGAAGTCTTGGACCATTCTTTGTGTGAGGTTCCAGCGTTTGAGACTGCTGAGGGTAGAGCTCTCATAATTGTGATCAGGAGCAAGGACAAGTGGCTCACCAATCAAAAAGTGGCCAGGAGTTAATGGACATGGATCCTCTGGGGATGAAGATAGTTGAGAAATCGGACGTGAATTAAGGCACGATTCCACTTGAGACAACGTCGTTGTCATCTCCTCAAATGTGAGAGTGCTAGTGCCTATCACTCGCTTCAAGTGGTGTTTGGCGGATTTGATACCCGCTTCCCACAATCCTCCAAAGTTTGGAGAATGGGGAGGGATGAAATGCCAGTTAGTCCCATTGGACGATAACCAATCTACTATTTCGGTAGCAACACTCAACCTTTCCGCATCGAACAGCTCTTTTAGCTCTCGGGCACTGCCGACAAAGGTGGTGCCATTATCACTCCACATGTCCGCTACATGTCCCCTGCGAGCAACGAAACGCTTGAAAGCGGCTAGGAAGCCTTGAGACGTCATATCACTGACCGCCTCGAGGTGAATCGCTCGAGTGGACATGCATATGAACAGACAAATGTATCCCTTGGTGGAGTGATACCCACGACCCTTTGTTGGTCTGATGCTGATTGGACCTGCATAGTCCACTCCGCACTTGTGGAAAGGTCGGTGTGCAGTGACTCTAGATGTGGGCAACTGACCCATCATCTGTTGGTTTGTCTGGGCTGAGTGACGGATACAAATCACACATTTACGAACGACCTGTTTGACGATGCTTTTTGCGCCGATTACCCAATATTTGGTTCGCAAATAATTAAGCATCAGTTGGGGACCACAGTGCAAAGTTTTATCATGGGCCTCTTTGACTAACAAGTTTGTAAATATGGATTGGTGGGGGATTATGATGGGATGCTTCATGTCCTCACTGACAGAAGCATTGTGTAGCCTTCCGCCAACTCGTAAAACTTCATTTCTATCTAAAATTGGATGTAAAGAATAAAGTTTTCTCTTTTTGTGAATGGTTTTTGATTCCTTCAGCGGTGCAATTTCTTCAGGAAACCACTCATTTTGGCACATTTTAATACAGGTAAGTAAGGATTTATTTATTTCCTTAGCTGTTAGATGTGTGTTAATAGTTTTATCTCCTATTTCAGGTTCTTTCCAGCGCAAAACTCTTCGGCAGTACGACAGGACTCGGGTAAGTTTTCTTAGAGACGAGAATCTAGAGAATAGAATTTCGATTTCTTCTTTATTGCAGGTGTTGTGACACGCTATCTTCTGCTTTCTCTCTTCCCTTTTAGTGTCTTTTATTTCTTTTCTCCCATAGTCTATCTTCTCTTCGTGCAGCCATTGAGGTCCTCGGAACCAGAGTTGATTTCCTACACAGTCTGCAGGGGAGACTCCCCGTGACGCGCAGTCTGCAGGATTTTCCTTGGAGGCAACATGTGACCACTGGCTTGCATCCAAGATGGTAAGTATCTCGGACACTCTATTAGCGATGAATGTCTTCCATCTACTAGGATGGCTACTGAGCCAGGCCAACACAATCTCTGAGTCAGTCCACGCGTGTAACTGGTGTTTGGGAACTTCCAGAACTTCGGCAGATTCACTGAGAAGTTTGGCCAGCAACACAGCTCCACAGAGCTCAAGTCGTGGTATTGAGACTTGCTTTATTGGTGCGACTCTAGTTTTTGAGGTAACCAAGTTCACAAACACATTACCATCGCAGTCGATCACACGAGCGAAAACTACTGCTGCGTAAGCTAGATTAGATGCATCCGAGAAGCCATGGAGTTCAAGAGCTCTTGTTGATCCAACGAGGTAATCGGATTTTGGTAAGATGCCACAAATCCTTACGAAATTCCAACCAGTCTTTGAGCAAGTCCGACGGCAATTCAGAGTCCCACTCGATTCCCGACAGCCACAGTCGCTGGATGAAGACCTTGGCTGTTGTAATAGTAGGCGCTAGCCAACCTAACGGGTCAAAGAGACGAGCTATGTCTGAAATCACCTTGCGTTTGGTGACTCGGCCTTCAACTGGAGGAAGTTTGACAGTGCAACGAAACTCATCGTTCTTTTTATTCCAGGTCAAACCCAGAATCTTCATGACTTCATCCGTCTTCAGCTCTACGTCTGCTTCCTTGCTATTTCCTCTTATGAGCTCTAAAAGTTCTGCATTGTTACTAGCCCACTTTTGAAGTGGAAACCCACCGCGTTTTAGGAGCTCAGACATTTCCTTGAAAACTTGTACTCCTTCACTTACAGAGTAACATCCAGTCATAAGATCATCCATATAGAAGTCTGTGAGGACTCTATCAGATGCTAAAGGAAAATCTGCCCCTTCATCTACAGTCAATTGTTGCAGACAACGAACGGCTAGGAAAGGTGCGCAAGACGTACCAAATGTGAGCCTTATTAGACGAAGATGTTGGAATTCACTCGAATCTGATTTATCTCGCCATAGTAGACGTTGATAATCAGCGTCTTCTTTTGCCACTGCCACCTGCCTATACATCTTGACGATGTCCGCGACTAAAGATATTGGGTAGCATCTCCATCTCATTACCAGGTGCCTTAGTTCTGGTTGAAGGGTAGGGCCTACCAACAAATCGTCATTCAAAGATACACCATTTGTGCCTTTGCAAGAGGCATCATGAACAATGCGAACCTTAGTCGTAGATTTATCCTGGCGGATGACGGCATGGTGAGGTAAATAAACAGCATGAGTGTTATTTACTTCGCTAGGCGGAACCACTTCCATGTGGTTCAGCTGAAGATATTCTTTGAGAACATCTGAATATTCAATCTTCAACGAGGGATTGCTGAGCAAACGCCGTTCCAGGGACAAGAACCGTTTGCGTGCGATATCCCGAGAATTGCCATATATGCATTCTGGATCGTCACTTTTAAATGGCAATTTGACCACATATCTACCACTTTCATTTCTCGTGGTAGTTTGAGTAAAGATTTCCTCGCATCTTCTTTCCTCAGGGGTTAAGTGTTTGGGTTTTAGGGAAGACGGTTCGGACTCTAACTCCCAAATACTCTTGAGCAAATCATTTTCATCTTGCATGCAACAATGACTGACAACAATACTACGATTAGTAGTATCCTGAGTATTATCGGAGAGTGTTCTGCCAGAGAGGATCCAGCCAAGTCTAGTGTGCTGAGCCACGATAGAGCCTGACGGAGCCTTGACTAAGCCTTGCAACAAAATCTGGCTATACACCTCCGCGCCTAACAATAAATCAATTTTGTTAGGTGTGTCAAAAGTTGGATCAGCCAACTCCATGGTTGAAAGTGCAGGAATAAGCTGAACCGTGACCTTCTTACTAGGAAGAAAGGTTGTGAGTTTATTCAAAACATTAGCCTTTACTGTAATAGTAAAGCTGGGATCTAAGCAGGATTGAATTTTTACCAAAACGGACGACTTTGAAGTCAAAGTTGATCCTTGATCTCCGCCTAAACCTGAAATGAGCCTAACTCCTGGCATTTTCTTAATACCAAGCATCTGTACAGCAGACTCGGTGATAAAAGACGCCTGAGATCCCTGATCAATCAGAGACCTGAATGTAGCTACTTGACTTCCTGAAACGACCTTCACAAGAGCAGTAGCCAACAGAACTTCGCTATAAGAATTAGCAAAGCAAGTCACAACTGGACTAGAAGACACTGACTCCTCCCGATCGTCAGTTTGAGATGTCGTTGCAGCAGCTACAACACTGTTATTAACAGGTTGATCGGTCCTTACCTGAGGGACTGACTTGAAACTTTTTGGATGAAGTAAAGTATGATGTTTTTTCTTGCAAAGGCGGCACTTGGTTGACACTGTGCAGTCATAAACGGAATGGTCTGTGTTTAAGCAATTGAAACACAGATGGTTTGTTTGAGCAAACTTACGCCTGGCATCTGCAGTCTCTTTACCAAATTTTTTACAGTTGTGCAATTTGTGCCCTTCAGAGCAAAATGAGCATACACTTGACATACTAGTGCTAGCTGTAGTGAGATGACTACAGTTCACTTTGTCTACTTTATTAAGCTTTAAGGGTCTAAAAACTCTAGTGATCGGAACCTTGTCTCCAAAAATTCCTCGAAATTTTTTAAACTTGGGAGTTCTTGCGATAACTCCGTGACCTTTTGTTCCCACATCTTACGGGATTCTGGGTCGAGTTTTTGGCTAACTATAAAAATCACAATTATGTCCCACGAACTTATATTTATATCTAAATTTTTTAAGGCATGTAGACACTCCATTGTAGTATCTAAAAGTAGCTTCAGCCCACTAGAAGACTCACTTGTCATAGATTTTTGACCTACAAGACGCTTCAGAATACAATTTGATAAATATTTCTTATTATTGTAACGGTTTTCGAGCTGACTCCAACATATTTTATAATTGTCCGCCGTGATCGGGATGTGTTGGATCAACTGAGCTGCTTCACCATTTAAAGAGCTCTTCAAGTAGTGCAATTTTTTAACATCGTCTATATTACTGTTTTTGTGAATGAGAGATCTGAACAAGTCTCTAAAGCTGACCCATTCTGAGTATTTACCCGAAAATGTGGGTATGGAGATCCTTGGAAGCTTTACCACAGACTGTTCACAGCTCTTACTCGCGTCTACCTTATCAGTGTTAGTAGTTGATTTAGGTTTCAACCTCAACAATGCATCTTTTAACATAGTTTTGTAGTCTAAGTATGTTTCTTCAGTTTTCTCATGTACATTATCAACACTATATGAACTTCGATCTAAATCTTCGGCCTTTACTGCTAATATTATTTCCCTATGATTGTCATCGAATTGCTTTCGTTTTGATTCTAATGATTCTAAACGAGTATCTACGTATGACAATGTTACTCTTTCTTTAGGAGATTTTTTATAATTAGTAAAGGCTTTTTCTATCGTTTTCGAAAGATCTTGTTGAACAGTAGTGAGACTTATTGCCATTTTAAGTTACAAATGAAATTCCCTATTATAATATAATTACAAAAAAAATTACAACTCCAACAAAAATTATACGAAATTTTTCTAAGTGTTTGAAACTTAAAGAAATCGATCAGAAATCGGGCATAGGTTCCCCGTCTGAACACTTTTAGCGAAACTATTCTAAGTCATGCACTTAACAAAATTACAAGTTCGTTCATGCACTCTTCAAGATTGATAAAATTCTCTAAGTCCAAATTGCTTGAATTTTTCTAAGTTTAAACAGTCTTGTAAATAAGGTTCAAATTGTACTCACAGTTTTACTACGTCACACACAACTCACACTTGGCACTTCTGTATTGACGTCAATCGATGAAATCGCTCCAACCTAGCGCCCTCTGCCGGCAAGCGCACGCAACTTGAGATGCAGTCAGGGACCCGTCCCCGGCACCGTAGTACACGCACACGCTCGCAGTTGTAGCACAGGACTCGTAGAAGCGTAGCAACGACGCCAATGGACTACACAGGGGGTGCTCCCCCCGCTCGTAGCCGCTGCGTAGCACCAGCGTAGAGACACCATAGAAGGCAATCCGCCCCTGGTCGGTGTCTGTTACCGTACTTGGTCAACCTCGTACCGAATGCTATACCGGCTAACGAAGGACCATATGTACAGCCTTGTCCCAAAAAATCCCGAAAGGTGAACCTGTTAATTGAAACTAGGTGTCGCCAGTGAGATGTTCCTTTATTAAAGGCAAGGTAAGGTGGAAAAAATTACAAATGTATTAATGTCTCACCATAATATCGAAGACACATAATGATAGCGTGTTCTAAAAGTTAACAGCGCCATCTAGCGAACATTAGTAAAACTTATAATAAGGCTTAACAATAGGCGTATACAAAGAAAAAAGAGAAACCAGCCAAGTGCGAGTCGGAATCACGAAATTTGTTTTCCGTACAGTGGTGGTGCAGAACACATGGGAAGAATGATATAGACCACTTCCAGGTGACTTTTTAATTTGAGGTTTGGAATTGAAATAGGTTAATTGGGCGCATTGAGTAAAAATTCAAAAAACTGGCATTGTTCCGGTAGCCGATTTTAACGCACAACCCGGTAGCCGGTTTGGTGATGAACTAGCGGACTTCTGTTTAGAACAAAAGTGGCGGTGTGCTGACATGGACATATTGCCGTCGGACTCGTACACATATGTAAGTGACGTTCACCATACTAGAAGTTGGTTAGATCACTGTTTAGTGTCGGAAGCTGCGTGGAAAACTGTGTCAGGTGCTAAGATACACTATGATGTGACTTGGTCTGATCATTTTCCCTTGGAAATATCTTGTAATTTAGACCTGTTGCGTAGTAAATTAACTAGTAATAATAATGACTATAATTATGTTATCTGGGGAGAAAGAGACCCACTGCAAATAGCGTTATATGAGGAACTATGTAATAATAAATTAAGAGACGTGGATTTTCCAAATGAATTTAGACAATGTAGTGATAAACTCTGTGATAATTTAGAACATAAATTGATAATTGATAATATGTACATTAATATTGTTGACATTTTAAGAAATGCGTCGATTGACAGCTGTAGTGACAAAGTCCCTAACAGAAAAAAAACAATAATCGGTTGGAACAAACACGTTAGACAGGCACACAGTGAGGCTCGGCTTGGTTTTCAGAACTGGGTTCTGCACGGAAAACCAAAAACAGGACATGTTTATAACACCATGGTTGATTCGAGGAAAAAGTTTAAAAGTAAATTAAAGTGGTGCCAAAACAACGCTGCACAAATAAAGTTAGACATAATAGCATCTCACCACTATAACAAACAATTTGGAAAATTCTGGAAGCAAACCAGTAAACTGAGTCCTAAGTCGAGTCTCCCTGTGAGTATAGAGGGTGTTAGTGAGCCTTCCAAAATTGCTGAGCTGTTCAAAAGCAGTTTTAAAGTAGAATCTCCACTTGTGGCGTCTGAATACAAACTTCCTCATATACAGCCTTCCGAAGGTTCTCACGTCCGGTTTACCGCTAGGGAGGTAAAGGCGGCAGTGAGGAGTATGACGCGTGGTAAATCACCTGGCCACGACTCTCTTAGCATTGAACACCTGCAACATGCAGGTGTTCACTTGCCTAGGGTGCTTAGTATGCTTTTCACCTTCTGCATTGGGCATTCCTACTTGCCTGAGGATATGATGAAAACATTAGTGGTGCCCATTGTGAAGAACCGAACTGGAGACGCTTCCGATGTTAAAAATTATAGACCCATTTCACTGGCTACTATCTTGGCAAAAGTGTTGAACAGTATGCTTGATAAACAGTTGGATAAACATCTAGTTTTACATGACGCCCAGTTTGGGTTTAGATCTGGTCTTTCCACGGAGACTGCAGTCCTCTGTCTCAAGTATACTGTTCGATACTACACGGACAGGAGAACACCCGTTTACGCGTGTTTTCTTGATTTGTCAAAAGCCTTCGATTTGGTGTCTTATGACAAGTTATGGGAAGAGCTGGAGAGGGAGACTAGCTTACCTAGTGAGCTTACAGCACTTTTTAGGTACTGGTACGGCCACCAGAGAAATCAGGTGAAGTGGGCGGGCTCACTGTCGGAGCCTTACAGGTTGGAGTGTGGGGTGAGGCAGGGGAGCCTGACCTCTCCTCGGCTCTTCAGCCTGTATGTGAACCGGTTGATTGGGGAGCTCAGCGGCGCCATGGTAGGCTGTTCAGTAGATGGAACATTTGTTAACAACATAAGCTACGCTGATGACATGGTGTTGTTGAGCCCCTCAATCAGCGCCCTCAGAAAACTTGTGAGTATTTGCGAAACTTATTCGGAGATCCATGGACTCAGCTATAACGTGAATAAGAGCGAGTTGTTAGTGTTTAGGGCGGGGGTCAAAAGCTATCCTCTGGTGCCGCCGGTCACGATCAGAGGCACTCCTCTCAGAATAGTGACACAATTTAAATATTTGGGTCATTGGGTAACCGAGACGCTGAACGATGACGTAGATATTGAGCGGGAGCGTAGGGTGCTGGCGGTGAGGAGTAACATGTTGATTCGCAGGTTTGCCAAATGTACGAAAGAGGTCAAACTTATATTATTTAGGGCATACTGTCAGTCGTTCTATACCTGCAGCCTGTGGATCAACTTTACTCAAAAAACTTACAGCGTCCTACGCGTCCAATATAACAATGCCTTCAGGGTGCTGTTGGGGTTGCCGCGCTTCTGCAGCGCCTCAGGGATGTTCGCGGAAGAACGAGTGGCTGACTTCCCAGCTTTGATGCGCAAGCGAATCGCCTCCCTGTGGCGGCGGGCACGCGATAGCCCCAACAGCCTCCTGGCCACTGTAGCGGGAAGGGTCGATGGACCGTTTTTTGCTCACTGGACCGGGAAGCATGTGACGCCCTCAAATCGGGCTGCAAAATAATGGTGGCTTTGTCTCGACTGCTTTCCTTATTATTTGTTATTTATGTTTTACTAACATAGGTTTTTAAGTGACATTCTAACTAACATTTTATGGGCTGTAATTGTCTGATAATAAACTGAATTTGATTTGATTTGATTGTTCAAAAAACTCTGGGGTTGCGCACCGAGGGTTCGGTACCACCAAAAATATCTTATATGTATGTGTATTACTTGAATAACGAAAGGAAATTTGTATTAATATTTTACAAAAATTAATGATATACCTACCAACAAAATATAAATGTGAAATGGAGCCAAGTTTGATATAAAAAAATACAGCGTTCTTAATGACTAGGTACCAAGTTTTATAGTGGCTCCTGAATAATGGCTATGGATATTAATTTTAGACTTCTCCAAATAATAGAGAATGTACAACGGTTTTCAGTTGGTTAGAAAAATGTGTTATGTTCTGTATGTAAAATAAAATTGGATAGTGAAAACTTGCCAAGTTACACCATGTAGTAGCACAGAACACATTTTTTTTAAGCAACTGAAAACCGCTGTACATTCCTTATTATTTGGAGAAGTCAAAAATTAATATTTCTATTTAAAGATGATTTAAGAACCACTATAGAACTTGGTACCTAACCTACCCATTCAGTCGTAATTTTTGATATCGAACTTGGCTCCCTTTCACATTTATGTTTTGTGAAGCTTAAAATCAACTCCGTCTGGCTAGCTGGCCGGTGTGATGACGTCACGATACTCTGTATGGTAACCCATAGCAACCCGTGAGAATAGCCACAACAAACGTCATTAGGGTTGACTTTTGTTTGTTTCTTAGTTGTCTAAAATTGTCAAAACAGCCAACATTCAGGAAAAAATATTGTAGAGTTGGATGTTACCGATTCACAAAAAAACCACCGAAATTGGTCAAAAAATTGATATATTTTGTACCCAGAGCAACAAAAAAAATAAATTTTTATGGGTAAAAATTATCTGTGCCCCGTAGGAATAGCTACTTCGGTGTTTCTGCCATTCATTATAATATGCATAATTTAGTCAAATAATTAGTTGTGTTGTAAATTCAATGGTAAACTAAATAGGTAAAATGCCTCAATCGTAGTCAAATTCCAAAAAAAAATGATTTATTGAGAGGGTATCGTGTAAGTAACAGCAACCAAACATTGGCAATTGACTGATACCTATCGTAATGAATTCCTCCTGAGAAAAACGCCAGGTCGCCATATTTTGACCGCAATGTTGAATAATTTACTTGAGGCACAGAAGCTTCACGAAGCCTCACATAAAATATTCCTACATCATCAGTCGAGATGTCGAAATAAATCATTTACGAATAACAAAAATAAGGTATTTTCAAGAGCTGAGCTCTGAGGAATACCAATTGTGAAGTCACCAGCTGTAGATCTAATTCTTTCCACCTAGAAAGACTTCCACAGTCTGCTGCCTGTGCCGTAGAAAGGACATGAGTAGGTCGTGGGTTTTGTTGACGATACCATTGAGTGCTAGTTTGTTTAGAAGTTATTCATTTTGAATTACATCCTGCGCTTTGCCGAGGTGATAAAATATGCCCAGCTATTTTATATTTGCCATCAATGTTCGTAATTATCGAGTCTATTACTTATAACTTAGACGGCTGTATGCCTATTGCGTTTCTGTTAACTTGTTAGTCTCAAGATGTGACATTACTTCGTTAGATACGATTTTAATAAACTAAATAATTTACGAAATACTTACTTGGTAAGATTGTTAATGGTGACTATCAACGTCTAACTTTTCACCAATGCCTTTGTACACAGGAAATAAATGAGTACTTTTTAGCACATCAGGATAATACGCGACATACGTAACTGAGACATGGTTGCTTGCTATGGACCTCATAAGATGGCTCAAGGTCATCCAAAGGGCGATGGAGCGAGTTATGCTCGGACATTTCCTACGCGATCAATTCAGAAATGAGAAATCCATAGGAGAACCAAAGTAACCGACATAGCTCATGGAATCGTTAAACTGAAGTAGCAGTGAGTAGGGCACATAGCTCGTAGAACAGATGGCTTTTAGGGCAGTAAACTTCTCGAGTGGCGACCGCGCAATAGAAGACGCAGCGTAGGGAGGCCTCCCACATGGTGGATCGACGACCTGGAGAAGGTCGCGGGAAGCCGATAGATGTGGGCAGCGCAGGACCGTTCGTCGTGAAAATCCTTGTGTAGGTCTTTGTCCAGCAGTTGACGTCTTTCGGCAGATATGATTACTGTGCGAAAAGTTGATTTTACCACCAACAAACTTCTTACTTTGCCACTTTTTTTTCAGTTTCTAGCTCGGAGCTCGAAGGAACATAGGATTTATTTGATGACAAAACTTGTCTGAAATCTGACCATTTTTTTAAATAAATAATTTCCATTCAAAATAGATGATCCCTAACCTAGTCAAATCATATGCTAATTTTATGTCTATCAAACACCCACTAACTTCTTAGCTTCTAGCTTCTTGGTACCCAAAATACGTGAACTGGTTGAGATAGATCAGTTGAGATAGATCAGTTGGTTGATGGTGACTGTACTTACAATCCGTGGATGACAGAACTTTGGGATTTTCCCTACTCTCAAAACAATATGTTTTTCTGTCAGATAACGACTGTAACAAACACATTATATTAGTCATGTGAATTCCCGAACTAAAAATATGTAAACATAAAACTTTTTAGATAAGAGTGGTCGGCATAGGTACATCGCATTTATTAAGGAAAACCACACTTCAATAACAAGAGATAAATAGCTTACGTGGACATTTGATAGTTGTTTGAAAAACGGTTTTAAAAATATGCAATTTAAAAGTAAAAAGGACCCTAGGTCAGTCGGGCCAATGGAGAAAGAAAAGATAAGCGAGAGAGAGGACCTACTTGGAATCTGAAGATTGTCTGAAAATTTCATCGAAATCGGTCCAGCCGTTTTGGAGTCTATAAGGAACATTTTTTTTCCTTCACATAGCACAACAGAGATAGACTGGATTCAAGTGCTTATAACTACAGCCTCCCTGATATAATAAAAGGATTTGAATGTAAATCACATGTTAAACGCTCATAAGAATTAGAAATGATTTGAACGATTAAAAATTATTCAAAATGATTACAAATCAAATCATTTTTAATCCTTTTTAATGATTTTGTTTAATCAGGGCTGTGATTAAAATAACTAAAAAAGAGATTATAAGGTTTTCTTATTTGTTTACTTAGCTTAAGTAATAAAAATATGTATCGTTTATTTAAGTAAATAAACTTTAAACAAAAAAAAATGTTATGAGAAAGTGGTAGCCCTAGTTTTGATAAGCATTGCTATTTAAACGGAGACGGAGGGTCGAAATGATTCATATTGTTGCAACCATTCCAGTCAAATGGAGTCCCAAAAAAAAACATGTATCAATTGTGGCAGAGTGTACGATTTCAGCCCATTTTGGAGGTGGTGCAGAGACTGCGGAATAAATAAATTTATCGAGGAGGAGAAGAAAAAAAAAAAAAATAAGTGTTAATCTTCCGTTCACACATCATGAATTTCGTGTCTAACATTTTTTTTGGTGTTTGTCTAAACGTACTATCCTCATAGATAGCAGTGAGAAGCCAGTGCTGTCGTTAGCTGGTAAAGATATTGAGTAAGTTAGTATTCTCAAGAACCTGGAAGCTATTATCGATCCGACTCTGCAATGATCTGAGAACAACCGGACTATACGCTGTTATCGCCGATTCCGGGTACATCAATGTACAAGAGCTCTTTTCTTGTCCTTGGAGTTGCTTTCTGGAACTTTGTGCCACCTGCTGTTTCAACTGCTGCTTCCCTGGATGAATTCAAGACGATGCTACAACCACTTACTTGCTATTGAGCAAGCTAAGTCGCGAGTGCATAGTTTCTGGTGTGTGATGTGCTGGTAGGGCTGTCAAGTGTTATATGATACAATACTTTTTGTAAATCGTTTTGTTTCTGTTTTTTTAAATGCCATGAGTTTTATATTATTTTTGTCTTTATTTTAAAAAAAAAGGTTGAGCTAAAGCTTTTGTATTTTGTAATGATAAAGCCTACTCGAGGGTAAGCAGGCTAAAATCTTAAAATATTAAAAATTTTAAATACAGAACATAATTATAAAAAGCGTCTGATTATGGAATCTATGTAAATGGAGAGGCATCAAGATTTAATTAATAAAAGGAAAGATACAGAAACCATAGATAAGATCTACCATGATTTAATTAAATTAAAATAATCTTTAAAAAGTACCGTTGTTACACTTTCTTGGTTAATTAGTTGGAAATTTAAATTTGCGTTTGTATTCATGTAATTTCAAAATTTGTAATTGTAAGTGTCTTTTAAACTTTATGATTATATTTATGTAGTTCAAAATTGACAACCCTGGTTATCTGGGTAGGTGATTTGAATGACTGACTGTATAATTTGTAATATTACCAACTGTACATAAGACCAGTGTTAGCACACGGTTTTGGCTGTCAGTTGACCAATAATAAGATTTATGAACGCATTGTTCATGTGACTTTATAATTTCTTAATATTATAGTGTTTTTTAACTAACGTTAAGATAATTAAAGTTAATGAATTAATTAATTAAGTTACATAGTTGGACTCACATGAGTTTATTTATTTTAATATGGTTCCAAATTTAACGGACAAAACAGGTTATAAGTATTCACCGCTATAACCTGTCCTCATAACATTTTTTTTTGTTTAAAGTTTATTTACTTAAATAAACGATACATATTTTTATTACTAAGTTAAGTAAACAAATAAGAAAACCTTATAATCTCTTTTTTAGTTATTTTAATCACAGCCCTGATTAAACAAAATCATTAAAAAGGATTAAAAATGATTTGATTTGTAATCATTTTGAATAATTTTTAATCGTTCAAATCATTTCTAATTCTTATGAGCGTTTAACATGTGATTTACATTCAAATCCTTTTATTATATCAGGGAGGCTGTAGTTATTAGCACTTGAATCCAGTCTATCTCTGTTGTGCTATGTGAAGGAAAAAAAAATGTTCCTTATAGACTCCAAAACGGCTGGACCGATTTCGATGAAATTTTCAGACAATCTTCAGATTCCAAGTAGGTCCTCTCTCTCTCTTATCTTTTCTTTCTCCATTGGCCCGACTGACCTAGGGTGCTTTTTATATTAATAATATGTATGTTGCAGTCGTTATCTAACAGGACAAAGTATTATTTTGAGAGTAGGGAAATTCCGACGGAAGTACGGTACTGCTATTGGTTTCTGGCAATTGCATGACACCACCTCGTGGTCAAATAATATAAGTAAAATAGTCTTTTTCTTTCTAATTTAGAGGTAAGGGTTAATTTTAAGGGTCTTAGGAAATGAAAATGTAAAAAAAAATACATAAAAGTTATGCAAATTTAAAATATGCGACATTAATACCGTAGATAAGTTTATATAGTTCAGGATCGTGTATAAAGATATGCATAGAGCTACTGTTTCGTAATTAATGTTTTACTTAAGAAGAAATAGGTCATAGATATAATTATAGAGTAATTTAGGTTTCTTCTTTGTTTGCTAGTGAAAACTGCCAATGTTTTTATGTTATTATTTATTATCTCGAGTTGTAAAAGGATGTCTTTCTTTCTGAAACTTTATATGTGTAATTAGACATTATCTTCATTAAGTTTTTATAGAGTGTATAGACTTCCTTTGTGACATTTGATGTGTATTTTCGTTCATTCTCTAAAAAGCTACAAATTTGCGAACTAGTCACAGATTTGTAAGCTCTCAGATACCATAAAATTCACTATTTATCAACCATTATGATTCAGCATAGAACCATAGCCATCCAACACAATAAATGGTCATTCTTTAGCGCCTACATGTTTTAGAATATCAAAATCCACTGAATATATGTTATGAACCTGATGTGATGTCTTGTTTACGAAAATGCCATTACTCAGCCATAATAAATCATTTCGGATAACATCTGTGTTTCATTTAACGCTCCCTGTACAATTATAAACAGTGCGCATGGTTAAATTTTTTATAAGAATTTTCTAGTTGTTTTCTTCTAATCTTTTGATGCGCACTCACAGAAAATCTCGTCGAGTTTAGTTAAGTCCTTACTTTTGGATCCGAATAAATTCTGAGGAACAACATTTCTAGCAAATAAAAAATTATAATAACGAAAGGTACAAAATTTTCTTCTGATACCTTTTTTGTCCTGAATTTTAAAATAGATAGGTTGTTCCTGCGAGAGGGTACATTTTTCATTTATTTTTGTCCATTACGCTAGTTGGTTAGTTTCTCTTTTCTGTGAAGAAAGGAGCATAAACACTATGGTGACCTTTGTCAGAAGGAGATAGATTGATGACCCATGAAGCGCATAGGTGACACCAAGGAATAGGTTATTTTTTCCAAGGAACCACAGCCGTCGTGTAATGGTTAAGTCCATTAGCCTCAAATCTTTACTTTGTAAGAGCATTTGTAAGGGTATTTTCTAAGCCCACCTGGCTAGCTACCACCATCTTATCTAAGTCATGCCGCCAAACATCAATACTAACATTGATATGTCCCGACTCGAAGATAAGATAGCCAGTTCTCCATTGCATCGGGGAATCTTGGTAAGCCCGCTTTCATCTTGGGAATCATCGTCACTGACAATCAGGTGAGATGATGACGAGTACTACCATTGTAAATAAAAAAAAAGGTAAAAAGGAGGTTTTATTTAATGCTTTTAATACCATCCCAAACCTTTATCATCATCATCATATCAGCCGATGGACGTCCATTGTTGTACAAAGGCCTCCCCCAAGGATTTCTACGACGACCGGTTCTGCGCTGCCCTCATCCAGCGGCTTCCAGGTCCACCAGGTCATCGGTCCACCGAGTGGGGGGCCTACCTACGCTAAGTTTTTGTGGTCGCCACTCAACAACTTTAGTGCCCCAACGGTCATCTGTTTAATGACCTATGATGTGCCCCGCCTACTGCCACTTATATTCAGCAATTCTGAGAGCTGTTTCGGTTACTTTGGTTCTCCTACGGATCTCCTCGTTTCTGATTCCATCACGCAGAGGAACTCCGAGCATAGTATGCTCCATTGCTCTTTGGGTGTTATTGAGCCTTCTTGAGGCCCATAGTAAGCGACCATGTCTCAATTCCGTATTTCATCAATGGCAACAAACAATGGTCGAAGACCTTGGTCTTCCCAAGCCTTATTGTAATCTATTTGTGTTGATTTAAAAAAAAACTTATGCATGCTTATGTGTGCCTAGCTCTTTCTAGGCGCAATTTTCGTATAACTGAATTGAGTTGTAAGGGTTCCGTAGTACAGCAAGGAACCCTTATAGTTTCGTCATGTCTGTCTGTCTGTTTTTATACAATATGTTCAATTACCAACTGCAACTATAGTTTTGTTTTTTAAAATAAAAATATATTTTTTCAAAAGACTACCCCTACTTTGCGCGAGTCCGACATAATTTATTTTTTAAGTTTTTTATAAAGTTGTAAACACGATTAAAATAACGAATGGTTAGGTAATATTTGCTAAATACAAAATATACTTCATCATCATCATCATATCAGCCAAAAATCGTCCACTGCTGGACAAAGGCCTCTCCCAAGGATTTCCACGACGACCGGTCCTGCGCTGCCCGCATCTGTCGGCTTCCCGCGATCTTCACCAGGTCGTCGGTCCACCGCGTGGGAGGCCTTCCTACGCTACGTTTTCCGGTGCGCGGTCGCCACTCGAGAACTTTACTACCCCATTGGCCATCTGTTCTACGAGATATGTGCCCTGCCCACTGCCACTTCAGTTTAGCGATTCTGTGAGCTATGTCGGTTACTTTAGTTCTCCTGCGGATCTCCCCGTTTCTGATTCGATCACGCGGAGAAACTCCGAGCATAGCACGCTCCATTGCCCTTTGGGTGACCTTGAGCCTTCTTATGAGGCCCATAGTAAGCGACCATGTCTCAGTTCCGTAAGTCATCACTGGCAACACACACTGGTCAAAGACCTTAGTCTTGAGACACTGCGGTATTTGGGACGTGAAGATATTGCGAAGCTTCCCGAACGCTGCCCAGCCGAGTTGGATTCGTTGATTGATCTCTTTCTCGAAGTTGGACCTACCTAACTGGACTGTTTGTCCCAGGTATACATATTCGGTAACAACTTCGAGTGTAGAGCCTCCAACCTTTAGAGGGGTAGGTGTGACACGGACATTTAACATTACTTTCGCCTTGTCCATGTTCATTTTAAGGCCCACTTGTTGAGAGACTTTACTGAGGCCATCGAGCATTGTGCTTAGGTCGCCATGACCACGATATCGTCAGCGAATCGGAGGTAGGTTATGTACTCGCCGTTGATATTGATGCCGAGTCACCCCACTCCAGAAGCTTAAAAACATCTTCCAGGGCGGCGGTGAACAGTTTCGGAGATATATTTTCTCAGTGTCTCACCCCTCGCCGCAACTGGATAAGTTTCGAGTTCTGATCCTGGAGGCGACCCGACATGGTGGCATTTTCGTACAGACACTTCAACACATCAATTTGGCACCGCTGGAGAAACTGTAGCACAGCCCAGATTTCGACTGAATCAAAGGCTTTCTCTTAGGTACCTACGTACCTTACAACGCCTAAACCACGCGGAGAAGTCGCGAGCTTAAGCTATTTTATAGTTTGAAATACTTAACTACACTAAATTTTATTTCACTATTTTATCTTTACACAAAATTTATAAATTTAACCCAGGTAAACCTTTTTTTAGGTATTGGATATCATTACTGTAGATACTGTAGGTATCTGCTCTTTAGCTTTCATCAGCGAGGTTAATTAGCTATAAGTTATTTTGACCTTTCTGCTACTAAATAAACAAACGCCCTTTGATCGTTTTAATTGCTGTTTAACGGTAACCCAAAACATTTGGTTTGAAAACGTGAAATTCTTACCTACCTATTACTACTAGAGTAGGCTCAGAGCACAGTGTATATATTAGTACGGAGCGTAGGTGGTTCACTTTAGCGTAGCTAAGACTTTCTCTGCTACATATGCTGAGCTAGGACCTTTTGATGTCGCCGGGCTTATACCTAAATTACCTGTTAATATGTATTTATTTCTTCTTATTTAAAATTGACATGTCTGTCTAGTGTAAGTAAAATGTTTATTTTTAACAGTAACTATGTACCATTAACTGTATATTAAGTGTCTGGTGTCTCATTAAACTTATTCTATTCTATTGTTTTTCGGCGAGTTACCTGAGGTTGAGCGAGTGGTTGGGTGTGGATGCGGGTGGACACTGGACAATGTGCTTGATCTTCTGAAAAAGGGTAGTAAGTAGGTAACTAAGTACAAACTAAGTTATTTATTACAGATATCTTTATTTTTAAAGTATTCACTTCAAACACGTATACACTCTTCAATCCGTTTAAACCAGTTGGAAAACGCCAAAGATCACTCTTCTTTAGACACCTCAGAAATCTCATATTTATAAGCAGTCAGTGTATCTTCTTTGCTTTCAAACCGCTTGCCCTTTAGTTATTCTTTAATTTTTGAAAAAAGGTAAAAATCACAAGGTGCTAGGTCTGGGGAAAATGGCAGGTGAGTTAGGGTAGGTACATTTTTTGAATTAAAATAATCAAGACAGTGTTCTGGCAGAAGACTTCGGAGCGGCGTTGTCGTGATGCGAGAGAAGATGCCGGATTCCTGATTTCGGCCGCTTGTCACACCAGTCTTACAGTACTTTTGGGGCACACACTCTCTCATAACATTCGGAGTTAACAGTCCTTTGTTCCTCTAGTACTACAGTAGCAATGTGTCCCGTTATGCAGAAAAACGAGGCGACCATTTGTTTCTGTGTGTTTCGTGCACGACGACATTTTGTTGGAGTCGGCGCATCTTCAAAGCAACATACCGTCGACTGACGATTTGTTTCGGGATCATAGTTATAGAGCCACGTTTCGTCACCTGTCAATGTCATAAACGTTTTTCTTCTCGCCGGCGGCAGCGTCGAATTTTTCTATCATAAATTTGTACCAATCCACGCGACGTTCTTTCTGTTCATCATCAAATTTAAGCAGCACCCATCTCGAACAATGCTTATGGAGGGTCAGATGTTCATGAATGATTGTTTGCAATGCTGCTGAACCAAAGCCTAGTTCTCGCTCGAGCTCTACATATGTAATTCGTCGGTTTTCACGATTATTATTTTTTCAACAGCTAGAACGTTTTCTTGAGTAACCACGACCTCTTTTAAAATCAGCTACTTAACCAGACACTCTCCCAGCAATGGGATCCGCCGGCGGCCTCAGTTTGAATTGTGCAGCACGCCACGCTAATATTTGACGTTTTCTATCACGAGGCCATGGGGTCCGCCCGCTGCCCCCAAAAGGTTTTCTTCAGCACAGCGGATCCCGTGGCCTGCTAGACGCATTTCCGTACCGGCCGCCGGCGGATCCCATGGCCTGCTGTAATAGTTTCGTATATTTAAACTTGGGGTGGCGTTACAGAAAACTTGGGACACGCCAGCGGACCCCCTGGCCTGCTGAAGTAGAACCGCTTAATATACGGCTGGCAGGGAGAGTGTTAAAAACTATTGCTCGTAAACAAGCACGCTCACCATAAGTTTTGGATAAAAGTTTAAAACTTTCTTGGGACTTGAAACCTTTTATTAAGTCATAATAGAGCAATACCTGAAAATCACGTCGAGTAAGCTCTATTGTTGCTAACGAAGTCCCTCTCAAATTCTCTCAGAAAAATATAAATTTAAGAAAACATAAACATTTTTATTAAGAATTCCATTTTCAAATTTATAATAATAGGGGATCGGACTGCTGTCATTTGAGTTACTTTTTATAAACGAAATTTTGTTCTAAAAATGTTTGAAATACCCACAAGTGACGTCATAGATTTTAAGCGTCAATTGACGAACTTATTTTGTGAATATGATCAATTAAAAATTGAAGAAGTGATGGAAAAACAAAACAAGGTTTTTTGAAACTTCAAGAGGAGAGCAATTTAGGAACCATATTTCAGATTCTATTTTTGATGCAGTCCGATCCTCTATTAAACCAGCCTACACGATGGTGTACAACTTGCCAGTGTCAAATAAACGGGTAAGGAGTATCTAGTTTCGTTTGGCATGCCCCTCGTACTAACAAGGAAAGGTACCCAACTGTCCGGCTTCGATTTGATATACCTATGTTAGAGAGTAGGCTAACTAAAATAACAGACAAGTATTTTTTTTAACCTACTTCAAAAAAAGGAGGAGGTTTCTCAATTCCACCGTATACATTTTTTTTATGTGTGTTCGCGGATAACTTCGTCGTTTATGAACCGATTTTCATGATTCTTTTTTTGTTAGAAAGAAGATATCCCAAGGGTGGTACCATGATAAGTAAACCAGGATCTGATGATGGCATCCCAGAGAAATCGAGGAGAACCTTAGATTTTTTTGTTTGAAGTCGGTTATTTTTTTTTGTTCAAAATTATGACTACTTCAACATATTGGGAGAAATTGTCATCCAAAGTACTCAAATGGAATTTATCATTAATTTTAATTACTTTCATTGTTGGACGAAGTACCTTCAGCATCACCACCTGCACTAATATAATTAAAGACTGAATAAGATTTGCGCTACCCTGTGCGGTTGTAACGTCGGCGGTACCGCGATCGTTTGAACTCAGGGTGCCCCTCCCCTCCCCCACCGTTTTACAAAGGTACAGCTAATTCAGCGAACGAACTTTAATGTTGTCCAGAATTAGGGGTCGAAGCCCTGTAAAAAACTGGTAGATACACTTAGGTATCCTATGTTATACAGGTGTTAGTAAAATTTTAAATATTTTAAAGGAGGGGAGGACTTCTACCTATGAAAATGAATATATTTTTTTACCCGACTGTGCCAGAAGTAAGAGTATGTACCTATGTGCTGAAACGCAAAGTATCGATTCAAGCCGATCTTCTTTCTTGCGTTTCATGATTAAATTCTCTTTTGGTTTTGTTCGTCTATGAAAATTTAATTTGAAAATGATTGTTAGCTTTTGACAAGAGAAAAACAATTGATGACCGTCGAAATGTGTGGTTGGACAAAAATATTTTAAAGTGCTGTGATTTTTCTTTTTGTTAACAAGACCTCCTATATTTATCAGGGGTAAGTGATTTATGTTTAGAGACAGCTATCCGTTTTTATTTGTTGCTGTTGCGAACTAAATTTTTATTTATGTTCGTAGGGTCTTCCACCCTGCCCGTACGAATCATTATAAACCTGGGTCACTGCTGAGTCTTCCACCGGCATTTATTTCGCCGCTCTGCACTACCTGCCGCTTACCCAAAGGGAAGTAGAACCTTTACTTCTATCTAATTTTAAGGCCCATCGATATTGCGTATAATTGGTGACCAAGCATTACGACCTGCCACGCCAATTGGTTATCACTGGTGACCAAGCAATACTACTGCCCTGCAAAATTCTACTACCTGCCTCCAAGCGCAGCTGCTGGCCTGCATAACCTCCTATTTTCGTTTACTTTAACAATTTAGCATTTAATTTAAAATTATTAAGAGTATCGTATACCCAAAGTGTTTCCTACAACTTTGGGGGGTAATTCCGACACCAAATAAATTAACTCCCTTTATGTTTTAGGTATTTATTCGATCATTTTTTATACCTGGGGGGACGATCGATCGTTACCTAACCTTTTTTTGTATTTTAAAATTATGTAAATGTGTTATTTTTATTAGTCTATTTCTACGGTCATCCATTTGTTTACATCTTTACCTATTTTTTTTAATATTATAAAATAAAAGTATTCCATATTACCCCAAAAAATATTTTCTTTCCGAAATTCATATTTAGGCTGCGAGTAAAAATTCTACCTATAATGTAGCGAAAGCAATACTGCATTTTTATATTATTTAACCCATTTTAATTAAATTATGCTGCAGTACCTAGGTATAAATGTTAAACGGCTTGATGGATTGCGGAGTGCGAGGTATCGTTAGATTCGTCTTTATCCCACGCCGTGAGTGACATAGGATACATTATTACCCGACTGACCGAAAACAGGGGTTAAGCTTTTCCGGTTCCCGTTATGGTTCCCATTCCGGTTGTGGTTCCGGTGCCGGTTTTTTGCGGACCGGTTCCGGTTCAAGTTCTGGTTCTGGTTCCCGTCCTGGTTCCGGTTCTTTTTTCGGTTCCGGTTCCTTTTTCGGTTCCGGTTCCGTTTCAATGAACTATAATTCGTGTAGTATTTATCTCAAAGATCACAAAACTAGGTAGAAAACAAAAAATAAAAGATTTAAGTTTCCAGTCATAAAAAATAACAATAAAAAAAAATTTCAATAAATAATCAACATTTAAAAAAATAGTCCTTGAAATCTATACATTAATAAAACTGTAACGGGGCCGTGTTGTACGTGTAATATTTTTGGAAAATAATATCTGTGGTGGATATTAATAACGATATAGAGGCCAAAACAACAACTTGTTGAGTATTTGTCTGCCTGTCTGTCTGTTTGTTTGTCTGTCTATCTGTATGTTCGCGCATAACGCAAAAACTACCAGACCGATTTGGAAAATTCAAGGGTTCCCGTGGGAAAATTCAAAACCTCCACGCGGACGAACACAGTCAGCAATAAATAAACGAGCACACTGCGGTGAATGTGCACTATGTATTTGTATACTGTCATAATTGTGAATTAATTGACTTGACCACTGCACTTCAGTCCCATTTTTTTAATACACATGCCCACAATATGGATTTTTTTCCCGGTGCAGCCGGTATATATGACCGATGTGTAATAAACTTTGGCCACGTTGATTTGTAACAAGTTTATAATTTTACACACTCTGCCTGCCCTGAGAAGGTCCTTCACCTGACATTGAGAATGACAAAATAACCTTTCTTACCATATGCATTTTTGCAGCGCTAGAAAGAGACAGAGAACCAGTTCACTGCTGAAAAGAGTTATGGAGCCGCTTCTTCTATTGTTTCCAAAAAACCTGTTTAAGTCGGCAACAGCACAGATGAGATATTTTTTTTATGGAACAAAATCACTGTTGACCAGTATACAATATATTATGTAAGTATAATACTTCTATCTATAAATATATATTATATTATTTAATTATATTCTCGTGTCACAGTGTTAGTTAGTATGGCAACTCCGGAACGGCTGGACGGATTTCCATGAAATTTACTGTGTATTCGGTGGGTCTGAGAATAGGTATAGAAAATTTTTCACCGGGATCTGAGCGGTCGAAGCCGCGGGAAACAGCTAGTAAAATATGAAATAATCTTTGAAATAATCTATTTTAATAAGTTATTTAAAATTAAATTTATATCACTTTAAATAAATGTTCTGCCCGACTGTAAAAATTACTAAACTAAGTGGTATTATTCTTCGGGCCGACTCAAAACCGGGCCGAGTGGGTGCGGACCCGTTAGGTAAATATGAGTGAGAGCCGTCACAACAAAACACGCGCTTATTATTTTTCATGTTTTCAAACTTATGATAAAACCAGTAATGAACTAGCTACTTGAACAAATCTCATTACAGAAGTTAGAGGGGTTTTTTTTTGTGAAATTGTTTTAACCTTCAACACATTTCCAGAACTCCATTCGGGTGTACGGCTGCCAATTCTCCGAAGGTAGGTACTTTATTGACAGTTAGTAAAGGAAGTCAAAAGTGTCAGTTTAAATTAAGTATACATTTGCCGCTTTTCAGCGAATAAAATGTCGTCCATAGTGTTTGCCGTCGAGCCACCGACGATGAATAACCGATTCACGGCACACTTGGGCCTACGTCACAGTTTCATTACGTCCACCCATTGTGTGGCTCTCCTGAGAGCGGAACCTTACCCCAAAGGCCCCAAACCCTTTTTGTGTCTGAAAAGTTCTGTGAGTGCAAAAAAGTACGATAATACCAGGAAAAAAATGGGTCAGGAAATGGATTTTCCCGTTGCGTATAACGGTAAAAATAATGTCTAAATCGCTCACGGCGGAAATACTTCTTTCCTCTGTGATATAATATTTCTTGACTCCGCTACTTGGGTTCAACGCACAGAAGTTCCACGCACACTGAAGCGGAAACAACTGAAGAGCGCACGAAGAACTTTAAGGTGCTTATCCACATGCTATTAAGAGATGCGAGAATAGAAATCTTACTTGCTTAATCTTAAAAAGCGTTGACATAATATCGCTTGACTCCGCTACTTGGGTTCAACGCACAGAAGTTCGATGCACACTGAAGCGGAAACAACTGAAGAGCGCACGAAGAACTTTAAGGTGCTTATCCACATGCTATTAAGAGATGCGAGAATAGATATCTTACTTGCTTAATCTTAAAAAGCGTTGACATAATATCGCTTGACTCCGCTACTTGGGTTCAACGCACAGAAGTTCGATGCACACTGAAGCGGAAACAACTGAAGAGCGCACGAAGAACTTTAAGATGCTTATCCACATGCTATTAAGAGATGCGAGAATAGAAATCTTACTTGCTTAATCTTAAAAAGCGTTGACATAATATCGCTTGACTCCGCTACTTGGGTTCAACGCACAGAAGTTCCACGCACACTGAAGCGGAAACAACTGAAAAACGCACGAAAAACTTTAAGGTGCTTATCCACATGCTATTAAGAGATGCGAGAATAGAAATCTTACTTGCTTAATCTTAAAAAGCGTTGACATAATATCGCTTGACTCCGCTACTTGGGTTCAACGCACAGAAGTTCGATGCACTGCACACTGAAGCGGAAACAACTGAAGAGCGCACGAAGAACTTTAAGGTGCTTATCCACATGCTATTAAGAGATGCGAGAATAGAAATCTTACTTGCTTAATCTTAAAAAGCGTTGACATAATATCGCTTGACTCCGCTACTTGGGTTCAACGCACAGAAGTTCGATGCACACTGAAGCGGAAACAACTGAAGAGCGCACGAAGAACTTTAAGGTGCTTATCCACATGCTATTAAGAGATGCGAGAATAGAAATCTTACTTGCTTAATCTTAAAAAGCGTTGACATAATATCGCTTGACTCCGCTACTTGGGTTCAACGCACAGAAGTTCGATGCACACTGAAGCGGAAACAACTGAAAAACGCACGAAAAACTTTAAGGTGCTTATCCACATGCTATTAAGAGATGCGAGAATAGAAATCTTACTTGCTTAATCTTAAAAAGCGTTGATATAATATCGCTTGAATCCGCTACTTGGGTTCAACGCACAGAAGTTCGTCGCACACTGAAGCGGAAACAACTGAAGAGCGCACGTTCCTATCGCAGAACTTTAAGGTGTTTATCCACATGCTAATATGAGATGCGAGAATAGAAATCTTACTTGCTTAATCTTAAAAAGCGTTTATTGCGATTGATAGCGATCACATCTGTGCTGATCATCTGAACAGTGCGATGGAAATCTTTGGCGGGCAAGGGCAAGTAAGATTTCTATTCTCGGCATTGTTAAAAAATGTTATCATATCTTACCGTATCAACTTTATTTAATGAACATATATAATAATTCAGGGTAGGCTCGAGCTTCTAGGTGGGGACGTATATGAGCTGATAGAGCTGATGATGATGATAGATGATTGTCTTCCTCAGTACTAATTTCAACTGACTATGAAGCAATGAAGTATCTACCTGGGCGACCGAGTTGCAGTCTCTTACGCATGTAAACTAAAAATATTATTTTTTGCGTGAAAAAACAAATTCAAACAGATATCTGAATAAATAGATTCAGAAAATTCCATAACGTGAAAAATAACTTAAAAAAAAAACAAAAGAATTCACGCTTCCGCCGAGGTTCGAACCGAGGTCTAATTAGATTGTGGGCTAGACTCGTAACCGGTGAGCTGGATTCGCTTCTGGAAAGATATGATAAAATAAGATTTTGCGCGGAAAAACGCAGTGCGTGAAAACTCGGGATAACGCATTTTCCCAGAGATGAGACTACTACTACTACTGTGAGCTGTAGACCTCGCGAGTTTTTGAAATAGCTGAAATACGATAAAAAAAAATTTCGAGCGAGACCTACAGTACTCGCATATGATGTGTAACATGTGACAAAATACTTTATAAAAGGACGGCAAAGATACGGCAGACTAGGCTGTATGGTCATAGATACCTTTGCCTTTTCCGCGCTTTTAAAGCCTGAAAAAACGCGACTCCCTGTTACACATTTCCGTCACATGGGACACTTTTCCGTCCCATTTCACGAAATCACTCCCACAAATAGCAGGAAAGCGAGAGCAAAGATGTTACACATCAAAAGAAAAACGGAACCCTTATAGGATCACTTTGTTGTCCGTCTGTCTGTCTCTCAAGACTCTTTATCTCGGGAACGCGTTCAGGTATCGAGTCGAAATAAAAACCATATACTCCCGTACATAGTCTCTTTAAGCTCCGAAAAAATCAAATTTCTAAGTTTACATCAAAAAAAGATACGGCCGTTTATGCCGCAAAAAACTTATATTTCGACAATCTCAAGGGAATCAAAATTTATAGGGTATTTTCTGTTGACCTAGAACTATGAGATTTGGCAAGTAATACCCTCTTATACTACAAATGTAGGGAAAAATCTGAAAACAATACATTTGTAATTAAATCATAATAAATATAGATTTTTCTTAAAGTACGTAATCAATTATGCAAGGAATTTTGAATTGAGTTAACCGTGTCATGTGCGTCTATTACTAGCCAACAAACTAGTCTGTCCACCTAGGTGGATGGTTAGTATTTTTTTTTCGTAACCAACAACCTTGGGGTATCGTATAAAAGAGACTGAACCCTCTGTGGGCGAGTACGACTCGCTCTTGTCTGGTTTTGTACGTTACAATTCCCCATAACTCCGCCATTTTTAAAAATTTCCAAAAAAATCGGACTTACTCGCAAATTTTCACGAAAATTGGTCGAGGAGAACAGCCGGATATCCGGACAGACCCATAAAATCATTTTTGACCAAGCTGAAACGGAGACGCTTCGCACTCGCTCGGTCAATAAGTTATATTTTTATCTAGGTAACAACAATGTAATTTGTGTTTAGGTTGCCAATTTAACACAACTACGGCGAACAAGAGAAAACTGTACCTCTTGTTGGCCGTAGTTGCGTTGGCAACCTACAGATCAATGTTGACCCAACTAACCATACAGTATGGACACTCCCTGCCGCTCTCTAAATTGTGACCTTACCCCCTCGTTACCCAGATTGATACAGATTGCTTATAGTTTGGTTCTCGAACTTATAGGATTTCGCCGTGATTTTGTTTGCTCCGTCATTTGTTTTTAGAAATGTCATTTCATGACCGTTTGTATGCAGTGTCCGGGGTGTGACCCAACTAACACAAATGAAGGGTAAGGGGGAAGAAGAGTCATAGTCAATGGAAGATAGTTTAGAGAAAAGCCAAAAAAACTTCCTATTTTTGAATTACTTTATTATTTGAATGAAATTAATTTACAATAGCAAGAGAAATCGTATTGTCTTACAATCTACTTAACTATTTAAAAACAATTTTAATAATTTTAGCTTTTACCCCAAATATAAACACATATTGTTTAAAAAAACTTGAAAAATAGGTCAAAGTCTATGGACTATGATTTTTTTTATAGGTTTATTTTTTTATTAATTTATAAGTACTCCAGCAGTAAAAAACAAAAATAGGAATACAATTTATTATATTGCTAAAATAATATGTTAGAAACACGTTAGATATAAAAATGGCCAAAAGCTAAACTTAAAACTAAAAACGCAAAGAAAGGTCATAGTCATAGACAATGATCTTTTTTCTAAGAATGTTGTTGACTATGATCTTTTCTTTAAAGTACCATGGTTTTTTCATTTCAAATTTCTGAGGACAGTGATCTTTCTTTTATGTTTCTGTTTTCACTATGTCATAGAACACCAGGCAGTCCTCTAGATGGCGTTGTTACCTCTAATTATGAAAAACACTGACTTTGATCTTTCTTTCCCCTTACCCTTCAAATGGCATAATAACTAAAAGTTCACTAAATTACACTTAAAAGTTACACACACAGTTCTGCCACACAACATTGGCACTATTACTATACCTATGTGCACATTGTCATTATTTATTGCCTGCTGCAACCATTCTACATTTTTGCCGATTTGATAACTTATTAATAATAAAGGCTGACTTTTAATTAGTTCTTGATAGCAAAGGATATGAATGTACTCGTGATTACAAACAACTTTCCCAAAGAAACTATATGTCAAATATGAAAAAAAAATAGTTCCTCGTTACATAATCGTGATTACAAACAACTTTCCTAAAGAAATTATATGTCAAATATGAAAAAAAAATTTTGGTCCTCGATACATAATAACTTATTTATTATGTTTCGAGGACCAAAATTTTTTTTTCATATTTGACATATAGTTTCTTTGGGATAGTTGTAATCACGAGTACATTCATATCCTTTGCTATCAAGAACTAATTAAAAGTCACCCTGTGGTCACCCTGTATAAGATGAATGCCAACATAACTAGTGCATCAGTCAATTAAAATGACTTACAACACAAATACTGCAGTAGGTACTGGTTGGTATGGACGGACGCTGGCTGGCACACTCGCTGATCCACTGCTGCTGGTCACGTACTCGCATTCGGCTCCTGGCCACCGAAACCGGAACCAATAACGTTTGCCCTGGACAGGACTGAACCCACGCCTCAGGAGTGCTGACCACTAGACCGCTGGGGCAGTCAAGTGTCAACAGATTTTAATTTCACCATTTAAGGGTCTTCAGGAGGCTCGAGTTTCCATACAAACGTAGTTTCGCTTTAATACAAAAACTGAATGCCGGATTAAATCCAAATGCAAATATAATGAGTAGACACATATCGATATTTGTAATTAGTTTTCATCGTAGTAAATCAAAACATAGCTAAACGAAGGCCTAAATTAGTTTTGTAGGTACTGAAAGTTTGAAACTTCTCTTATTTTTTTCTAATTTATATTAGTACATCGAAAAGAATTACAAACATCGATAAATAGCTACTCAATATATTCGCAAAGTTTGGATTCAATCCGGTATGTAGTTTTTGTATTAAAATGGAACTACTACGTTTGTATGGGAACTCGAGCCTCCTGGGGGACCCTTAAGTGACAACAATGTAATAGCAATGTAAGTGTGTTTTGAGTAATTCGGAGAGGCGACATCATTAGTTACCTTAAACGTGACATGCATGGGTATTGAAAAAGAAAGCCGTTTGAGATTAGCAATTGTAAAAATTTATTAATAGTTAATTATAGAAAATTACCTGTTAATTTATATTATAAAAGATAACGATTTTAACCGCCTCCGCTCCGTGGCGTATTTAGGCGGCAAAATATTGAAAATATGCCAAAATGAATAACTAATGAAAAACAGACACAACTTAATTGTTATAACTTAATTAAACTTAATTTTAACCGCCTCTGTGGCGTAATGGTTAGTCCATTCGCTTCACACCAGGAGGTCGCGAGTTCGATTCCCGGTGGAGTCAACTTGTAAGACTCAGTTTGGTTGGCAGTAGGGCATTTTCTAAGCCCACCTGGCTGGCTATCACCATCTTATCAAAGTCTTGCCGCCAAACATCAGTGTTAACAATATTGATGTGTTCCGGCTTGAAGACGAGAAAGCCAATTTTCCATTGCATTGGGGAATCTTGGTAAGTCCGCTTCCATCTTCGGCATCATCGTCACTTACCATCAGATGAGATGATATCAAGGGCTTACCAATTGAGAATATAAAAAAGATAGTTTTTAAACTTATTAATAAACCAATCAAGCTCTTCTTAATCTAAAAGTAGCCAAAGTTGAAGTATGCTGTGTAAACAGATTCACAAAGGTTATCATTTTTACCCGGCTGCCCAAATAGGCGGGTAATGTTTGCACGTAATGTATGTATGTATGTATGTCTTGATCGATTTTGGAGTGCGAGGTGTCGATAGATTGATTCGTCTTGATCACGAAAGTGACTAGGATACTTTTTTACCCATCTGCCCAAAAAAGAGGGTTAATGTTACTATGCAGCCGGGTATTTTTTAAATCAAATTGATTAGATTATATTCTATTCTAACTATAACAAGGTAAGTACTTTGTAAGTACGGGAAGTAGGCAGTTACGTAAATTTCTCCAATACATCAAAACAATCTCTTCGAAGGAAAACTTTCGCAAAAAGACAAAAGTAACTAGTTAATGCCAGTTTATTTATTGCAGTTGCGTTGTCCAAAGTCCTGACCACGTAATAAAAGGAGTGGTCATCCATCAGACAACTCCGAGGAATGTAATCAAGGCATTCGTCAGACGGCCCACTCGAGCAAAATGTGGACCAGCAACAGCAACCACCAAATGAAAGATTGTGTCCTATTAAGTTCTGTATACTTTATAGGACACAATCTTATGGTATGAGATCAGGTACTGTAATTTATTTTTAAAAAAACTATTAATTCTGTAAAATACAGGATGTAACAAAACTGGTGTAGATCCCGTTAACTGGGGCTTCTACTCATCATAATGAACAACTATTGTTCTATGGCTTTGCTAAAATCGAAAAAAAAACTCTTCATACAAATCGCTGATCGATCAATTTCGTGAATTTGTCTGAAGGGCCCTAAAGATTTTTGAGAATTGAGTATGGGTTTCTTTGAGAAAGTTCTTCAGTGTGATGATGAGTACCTCCAGTTAATGGAAAGTATACACAAATTTTGTTACACCCTGTATAACTGAAGAGCTAAAGTAATATAAATACAAGCCAATAAGTCCTACACAAGGTGTACCGAGCGTTTTCCGCATGTTTTTGCGCGATTGATCCGAGTAAGTATCAAAGGCTTTCCGCGTGAAGCTTTACTAGTAACTACTTACAGATGAATTTTTATTCCTGTACATCCTCAAACGATAGATTATTGAAGTAAAACTTCTTTACGCACGCTTGACTTGGGGGAGTAAGCTGGTTGGATACGTGACGAGAGCGTTACGGAAGTGTGTTCTGAATTTTTGGGTCATTTTATAGCTACCTAACAGTTCCATCGAGGTAGCGTAGGTGTAGCCTTGTATGAATCCAGGGTAGATTTTATCACAAATGGAGCTAAAAGTAAGTTAGTTTACTCGAGTAAAATTGGATCGAAATAGCTCCCAAGATAACAAAAGGATGTTTTTATCAAAAGAACGCTCCTCGGCTGGATTTGGATTCTATTTTCTCCCAGCGGTACACAGAAAATTAAACTGTCTCTAACTTTGAAATGTTACTTTGAGATAACGACCAAGTACCTTTTATTATAATTAGACTAAATAATAAATAACCAAGGTTGCAGAATTAAAGAAACCTATTTGAAAAATTCAAATAATAATTTTCGAAAAACCTAAATAATTTAGGTACACGCTTTTATTTGAAAAGAGTTTTTATGCTCAAAAAGCCAAATGCTCAAATGAATATAAAAAAATACACAGTTCCACACTCAAAGATGATATGATGATGATGAATAATAATAAACGCGCAGGGGCAGCTTGTGGCGAGCTGTAGGTGAGTGGCGACACCTCGCACCCCGACTCCAAAGGGCTCGTAGTCTCATCAATATCCCAGCAACCAGTCCAGCAATTACGCGTGCTGTCTTTGGGTGAATCTCTATGGTATAGGCAGAGACGGCACCCGCTAGGTGTACACATCACAAGACATTCTGATACCTCAAAGGGGCCTCTGCGTGTTGAATCTGTTTCTCCACGTAAGCCTTCCAAAGGACCAGCCTTTCTAGCCGAGTTTAAAAAAAGCTGAGATAAACATAATAATAATAAAAAACGAACATGAAATACTTATGTCGTCAAAATAGATGAAGTATTTTAGTCTTTGCTGTTATAGCTGCAACAGAAGTACACATTCTGTGAGTCTACCTGTCACGATTCATGAAATACAGCCCATTGTAAGACGGACAGACAGCTGAGGTTAAGTAATAGGGTCCCATTGGTCTCCCGTAGCGTGTACAGAACCCTTAAAAACACATATTTTTGTCGCTCACGTTGATCTTTTGTTTGTAATGGAAATTGGTATCAGTCATATCATATTATATCATATCAGTCTACCTAGTTGTGTAAGTAACTATTGAGTAATCTGTGGTTGTGTGGAGAGGTGTGGTGGTACGGAACCCTCAGAGTGCTAGTCCGACTTGCACTTGACCGGTTTTTTGTTCACTAGAAGCTGTTGCCCGCGATTTCATCCCCGAGGATATAGAGGGCTCTCGTCGCATACATCTCGCGCTAGATACGAGTATAAACCTTGTTTTTTTTTTATTATTTTTTTATTCACAATTGGCTAACCTGATAATTACGAACACAACAAAAAAAAACTGCAAAATTCGTCGAGCCGATCTCAAGTAATAATCTTTCATACATGCGGCAATATATTTTATTTCTTTTGATTAATCTCACCTGATGGAAAGTGACGATGTTTTCCAAGTTTTCCCAACGCATTGGGTAGGTACTCGGCATCTTCATGCCGAAACACATCAATGCTGTTAACATTGATGTTTGTTGTAAAGACTTAGATATGATGATGGTAGCTAGCCAGAAGGCCTTAGGGCTTCGCGAGGCTCTTTGACTGTATAAATCAATCAAACCTGACCGAACCTAATTCGCTCATCTACAGTTTTTAAGAAAAAAACGTTTTTTTTTGCCAACTCCTTTTTGTTGTGTGGTTTATTTAGGCAGAAATAGCGCAATAATTTGCTTGCTAAGATTTGTTGATTATATTCACTACATTTAGTATTTGAATACAATTTGAAATGCAGTCACGACTAAAACAGCTAGAACTATTGTAATTATTATATTCACTACATTTAGTATTTGAATACAATTTGAAATGCAGTCACGACTAAAACAGCTAGAACTATTGTAATTTTAGACTTAATTTTTTGGTGTTTATTATATTTTTTGGTAAGAGAACTTACGGTATCAAAGATTTTTTTTGGTGGTCATTATATTTAACCCCCTTAGAATATGCGCCTCCCATTAACCAACCCGAGTCTACTTCACTTGAATCAACAGCTATCCTTACTAATATTATAAATGTGAAAATGTGTTTGTTTGTTACCTTTTCACGCTTCAACGCCTTGACCAATCTTAATGAAATTTGGCATGCAGGTAGCCTGTGTCACAAGGAAGGACGTAGATTACTTTTTATCCCGTGAAAATAGCATATCCCGAGGGCACTGAAAATATACTCTTTTTTGGTTAATTAACATCGCAACGGAACAATGGATTGTGTGATTTTTTGCACCGAGATGGTTAAGGGGGTGGGAAATGACACGATTTACTAATAAACATATCCTGATATAGTTCCCGAGGGGTGTGGAGAAAAGTTATGTCCACACTCGCGAGCCGCTTGCGGCTCGCGCACCGCGCACCCTCTAAGTCAGTCACAATAACGATGTCCACGCGGGCGAAGCCGCGGGAAAAAGCTAGTAAGATAGATAAATTAAATTCTTTTAGGAATTTAATAAGTATGCCATCCCCTTGTTGTCTCGTTATTAAACGGATATGAAGCATCCACGTTCCCTGTTTCCCACGGCAAACTGCGTGCAGCTATGCGTGCTAAACGCTCCCATTTTTCCGTAGTCGGGCGAAATTGCTGTCGTATTTCCGGCTCACAGTCATGTCCTCAGCCCGAGACAGTGGGATTATCCGCGGGGAAATAAAATGAAGGCACGGGAACATCAATCTTCCCTCATACCAACTGAGGATGGAGCAGCTAATAAAATCCTGTAATTACAGTTGCGGAAAACTGACTCTCGCCGTTATCCTGCTTGACTTGTGTTTCATGGTTTGTACTTAAAAGAAGTGGACGGTATAGAAAATGATAATAAATAATAATAGACAGGAGGTGTGAGGTATTCTGGACATAAGTAAAGTTTAACCTACATTCTGTGACATTAGATTGCTGTGTCCGTTAAGATAAATAGCATATTTAAAATATGTGAGACTGTTATAAAAGTTAAGTTTAATTTTAATCAAATGGAAAATCAAACTTTTTTCCGTGTTAAAGACTTTTAATAAACGTTCCTAGTCAATATATTAAGGGTGGCAACAAAACCAGACAAACCAAAAAATCATGTATGATTAAGTTTTTATAATATATAACATATCATTAGAATAATTTTTTAGGGTTCCGTACCTTAAAAGGAAAAAAACGGAACCCATATAGATCACTTTGTTGTCAGTCCGTCCGTTCGGCCGTCTGTCTGTCTGTCAAGCTTTAACCTTAAATATCTTTACTTTTTAAGTTACGGCATTTTAGCTTCAAAGTTGGTATTATGATATTCTGGCGAGAACGGAATAACGATAGTCCATGGAAGTAATAAGTACTAACGTTGTACTAACGTACTTATTACTTCCATGCGATAGTCTTATGGGGCACCGACATTTATTGCAAAAAAATAGACATCCCTACATTTTAGGTCAATTCACTTAATGATCCTGGCATTCGATATATGATTCTGAGTAAAACAATAAAATCATGTGATGAGTTTGTTGTTTCTTAATTCTTTACTTGCTTTTGCCAGCGGGTTCGCACGCGTGCAAATAGTTTCTCGAGGGTGCGCAGTGCGCGAGCCGAGTGCGTCTCGTGAGCGTGGAAAAAAAGGTAGCTTATATATGTTAATCCCAGTGCTAATCTGTCTACCTACTAAATTTAATATAGATCCGTTCAGCTGTTGTGGCGTTATTGAATAACAAACATCCATCCATCCATCGAAACTTCTATATTTATAATATAAGTAGGTATATCTATTCTGTCCAAAACTTAGTTTCAAGTTTTGAGTTCGGTAGTTTTATAATATAAGTAGGTTTATCTATTCTGTCCAAAACTTAGAGTTTCAAGTTTTGAGTTCGATAGTTTCATAATATAAGTATAATATAAGTAAGTACATTTATAATATAAGTAGGTTTATCTTATTTTATTGCTACCTACATATCACCGAATTCACTTATCTATGGTAATTATTCTAAGTATAATAGAAGTAGGTACATTATAATATAAGTAGGTTTATCTATTCTGTCTAAAACTTCGAGTTTCAAGTTTTGAGTTCGGTAGTTTTATAATATAAGTATAATATAAGTAGGTTTATCTATTCTGTCTAAAACTTAGAGTTTCAAGTTTTGAGTTTGGTAGTGTAGTTTTATTGCTACGTACATGTCACCGAATTCACTTATCTATGGTAACTATTCTAAGTACATATAAGTAGGCACATTTATAAAATAAGTAGGTTTATCTATTCTGTCTAAAACTTAGAGTTTCAAGTTTTGAGTTCGGTAGTTTTATAATATAAGTATAATATAAGTGGATTTATCTATTTTGTCTAAAACTTAGAGTTTCAAGTTTTAAGTTCGGTAGTTTCATAATATAAGTGTTATATAAGTAAGTAAATTTATAATATAAGTAGGTTTATCTATTCTGTCCAAAACTTAGTATCAAGTTTTGAGTTCGTTAGTTTTACAATATAAGTATAATATAAGTAGGTACATTTATAAACTTAGATTTTCAAGTTTTGAGTTCGGTAGTTTTACAATATAAGTATAATATAAGTAGGTAGTCCAAAACTTAGAGTTTCAAGTTTTGAGTTCGGAAGTGTAGTCTACCTACATGTCACCGAATTCACTTATCTATAGTAACTATTCTTTAGCGTGTTAGTGATACTTAAACTAAATTAGGTAACAATTTTAACTTTGATTTGACTCTTGTAAAATATCCTAAGTCCTGTAGTCTTATCGGGTATAAAGGTGCCTACCCGAATTTCTTCAAGCAAACTTTTTGAATAGCTCTGATTCTATGCTGTGTTGCGTAGGTCTAAAGCATCATTCCACATAAGATTGATCAAATGTACGAACAGTATAATTGTTGCTTTGTTCCGCACCATTTATATGAATACGAATCATTTCAACCTGACATTGTGCTGTTAAACTATTATTGTAATAATTATGTCACTGTTATGACATTTTTATTATTTTATTTTGACATTTTTTATTTTATTATATTTTGACATTAATCCTTCTATGGGTAAAACTAGGGCTTCCAATCCCGCATTGCATTGCAAGATCTCGGTATCGGCGGGATCCAAAATTTTCAAAGGTGCGGGATCCCGGTATAACGGGATCCCGCATTCTTGATAAGAGTGGTCAAAAGTAACAAGTCGACGAAGAATTTAGAGCGCCGACCCATGCATGCGCAGAACTCGATTTCTGTGTAAATTGTATGAGGGTAAACATGCGCGACGCATTCGTTCAGCGTTCAAGAATCGTTGGTCAAGGAAGGTATAGTATAACATAGCATAATAGCATTTATTCGAACATAAGTCAAAGATAAACATGACTGGTATCATAGTTTTATATAATAAGTACACTCAGAACAAAATTAAAGAAGAAATACAAAAATATAGATTTTTTGTATTTCTTCTTCTTTTCATTTTGAAAGTGTTTTCGAAGGAAACACAACATCCTCAACGTATCGTCAGCCAAACTACTTCGTATCTTACTGGCAAGATAACCGGCAGAAGCGAACGCCCGCTCAGCACCGCTCCGTTAGGTAGGTCAGTCAGTACCCGAGCGACAGCGCTCGCAAAAAGACGTCCCTGTATTGCTTATCAATCCCGCAAAATCCCGCGGATCCCGCACGTCCAATCCCGCAGTTAGCGGGACTGAAAAATCATGCGGGATCTCGGTATTTCGGGATCTCGGTATACCGAGATTGGAAGCCCTAGGTAAAACTTTGTGCGTAATATTATGTAATAGTGTGTCTGAAATAAAGGTTCATTTATTTATTATTTATTTATTTATTTTTATTTATATCTCTAGGGTATTTAGATTAGATATTATATTTAGATTGGATTAGAAGTTAATATCTCTGGCAAATTCGTGCAAGAATAGAATAGAATAATTTTTATTTCAAATCAAAAGAAATTCATAGTTAAATGGGTTAGTAAAAAAACCTCAATTTATAGGTTATTAACACTGAAGCAAATACAAGTTTTTAAAGCTTACGGGTTGGAGCAAGATGGACAGTTACCCAGTGCCTTACCATAGGGCTATCAATCCTGTCCCCAACAGTAGATAGGAGACTGTTGGCGCTGCCGCGAACACGGTGCATCAAGGAGGCAACCCTTTTCCTCATAGTTGTAAAAAAGTCATCAATATGTGCCTCAGCAAACATCGACGATGCACTGCACAATCGCGGCAGCCCCAACAGCATCCTCGTCGCAACATATTCAAACTTTTCAATGAAATGATTGTTTAAATTCAGTTGTGCCAAAATGTATTAAAAAAAATTTGCACAAAATACAGTCTTCCTGACTCTAAAGACTGGCCATGTGCGAGTTGGGATCGCGCACTAATCGTTCCGTTCCAGAAAAATCATCATAAAACATATTATATCTAGAAGATATGGGTAAAAGACGGATACTTGCCACACTTTTTGAAATCATTATATATCTCCTATTATCCGTATGGTTCCCGGCTAAGAATAGGACCATCCCATCTCTTCCAATGGGTGTCGTAAGAGGCGACTAAGGGACTTAAAACCGGAGGATGGGCAGCAGCGTCTTTCCGTGCATTGCAACACACCTGCAATTAAACTGCGATCGCCAACCCGCCTGCCAAGCGTGGCGATTACGGCAAAACCCCCCCTATGAATTCCACACCCAGAAAACGGCCCCTAGTCCCCGGCGGCCCCGCTATTCCTGGCTCCGGTAGCAGTCATGGTAACGGCGGGGTAGGGGGTGCGAAGAATCCCCGGCAGATGCCAGGCTACCAAACCCAACGACCTTTGGCCCTGGCAACTTACAACACGCGCATACTGCGGACTGACGAGAAACTTACAGAACTCGAAGAAGTATTGAGCAGGTTACGGTGGGATATCGTAGGTTTATGTGAAGTCCGAAGAGAGGGAGAGGACACCATGATCCTCAAATCCGGAAACCTGCTCTATTTCCGGGAGGGCGACCAACAGTCCCAGGGTGGTGTCGGGTTTCTCGTCCACAAGTCCCTCGTTAACAATGTGGTCCAAATCGTGAGCGTTTCGACAAGGGTAGCATACCTTATACTCAGAATCACCAAACGGTATTCGATGAAGGTCATACAGGTATACGCGCCGACTACGGAACACTCAGACGACGAGGTAGAGACTATGTATGAGGACATCTCTACAGCCTTACATAGCACCAGGACCCATTATACCGTTGTTATGGGGGACTTTAACGCGAAACTGGGCAAACGAAGCGATGGTGAGCTGAGAGTGAGGCAATTTGGATATGGAGTAAGAAATGCACGTGGCCAGATGTTGGCCGACTTTATGGAGAAGGAGAGCCTCTTTATGATGAACTCCTTCTTTAAAAAGTCAAAACAGCGGAAGTGGACATGGTTGCATCCCAATGGCGTAACAAAAAACGAGATAGACTTCATCTTGTCGACAAGGAGGCAAAAATTCAATGATGTCTCCGTGATCAATTCAGTCAAAACAGGAAGCGATCACCGGATGGTCAGAGGCACATTGAATCTAAAGACCAAGCTAGAAAGATGTCCACTGATGAAGTCTACGCTCCGACCAGCGCCCATCCAGCTCCAAAACCCCGAGAGCTTTCAGCTCGAGTTGCACAATCGTTTCGAATGCCTAGGAGACTGCGAGAATGTGGACGATTATAATGACAGGTTCGTGGAAATTGTTCAAACGGTCGGGTTTAAGATTTTTAAAACTCGCCGTTCAAACAGAACCAAAAAAATCTCCGACTTCACCAGCAACCTCATGGAAGAAAGACGCAGATTGGTTTTGCAGTCCTCTGAAGACGCTACTCAGTATCGGCAACTAAACAGGCAGATCTCTAAGTCCCTAACTCGCGATTTACGCCAATATAATACAAATTGTATTAAAGAGGCGATTGAGCACAACAAAGGCTCAAAAGTGTTCGCGAGAGATCTGTCTGTTGGACAAAGCCAACTGACCAAGCTGAAGACTGAGGATGGCAGGACCATATCGTCTAAGACTGAGTTGCTGGAAGAAGTTGAGAAGTTCTATGGACAATTGTACAAGACCACACGTTTGCCTGTCAGCGATCTGGCTGAAGACCCAAGAGCCAGACTAACCCGACACTATACCGAAGATATCCCGGACGTCAGCCTGTACGAGATTAGAATGGCTCTCAAACAGCTCAAGAACAACAAGGCACCGGGTGATGATGGAATTACGGCTGAACTTATGAAAGCAGGTGGATCACCGGTACTAAAAGCTCTTCAGAAGTTATTTAATTCCGTTATACTCGAGGGACAAACGCCTAAGGCATGGCACAGAAGTGTGGTCGTGCTTTTCTTCAAAGAGGGTGACAACACCCTGCTGAAGAACTACAGACCCATCTCACTTCTGAGCCATGTCTACAAGCAGTTTTCGAGAGTCATTACGAATCGTCTCGCACGCAGGTTTGATGACTTCCAGCCTCCCGAACAAGCCGGTTTCCGGAAAGGCTTTAGTACCATATACCACATACATACGCTGCGGCAGATTATACAGAAGACCGAAGAGTACAATCAGCCACTATGTTTGGCGTTTGTGGACTATGAGAAGGCCTTTGATTCAGTCGAAACCTGGGCTGTGCTACAGTCTCTCCAGCGGTGCCAAATTGACCATCGATACATCGAGGTGTTGAAGTTGAAGTGTCTGTATGAAAACGCCACCATGTCGGTTCGCATCCAGGACCAGAACTCGAAACCTATCCAGTTGCAGCGAGGGGTGAGACAGGGAGACGTTATATCTCCGAAACTGTTCACCGCCGCCCTGGAAGATGTTTTTAAGCTTCTGGACTAGGGTGGACTCGGCATCAATATCAACGGCGAGTACATATCCCACCTCCGATTCGCTGACGATATCGTGGTCATGGCTGAGACATGGAAGACCTAAGCACAATGCTCGATGGCCTCAGTAAGGTCTCTCAACAAGTGGGTCTTAAAATGAACATGGACAAGACGAAAATAATGTTAAATGTCCGTGTCGCACCCACTCCTCTAAAGGTTGGAGACTCTACACTGGAAGTTGTTGACGAATATGTATACCTGGGACAAACAGTCCAGCTAGGTAGTTCCAACTTCAAGAAAGAGATCAATCGACGAATCCAACTCGGCTGGGCAGCGTTCGGGAAGCTTCGCAATATCTTCACGTCCCAAATACCGCAGTGTCTCAAGACTAGGTCTTTGACCAGTGTGTGTTGCCAGTGATGACTTACGGAACTGAGACATGGTCGCTTACTATGGGCCTCATAAGAAAGCTCAAGGTCACCCAAAGGGCAATGGAGCGTGCTATGCTCGGAGTTTCTCTGCGTGATCGAATCCGAAACGAGGAGATCCGCAGGAGAACTAAAGTAACCGACATAGCTCACAGAATCGCTAAACTGAAGTGGCAGTGGGCAGGGCACATAGCTCGTAGAACAGATGGCCGATGGGGCAGTAAAGTTCTCGAGTGGCGACCGCGCACCGGAAAACGTAGCGTAGGCAGACCTCCCACGCGGTGGACCGATGACCTGGTGAAGGTCGCGGGAAGCCGATGGATGCGGGCAGCGCAGGACCGGTCGTTGTGGAAATCTTTGGGGGAGGCCTTTGTCCAGCAGTGGACGATTTGTGGCTGATATGATGATGATATATCTCCCAGTACAAAAAGCAAATTACTTTATTTGTAAAACTGGCCGGTACTTTGGTCTTTTATCTACAAATTTATGAAAAGTGAAAAACATTATCTTTAATATTTTTAGAGTATTAGCGATTTATGCAGACCTCTATATTTTGGGGCATCTATCCCACATTGGGGATGGTTTCCTAATCCATGTAAATTACGTTTAGGATAGATTCCCCGCCGAGAAACAGGACATCTATCCCTCAAAAACTATGATCGCATTTTGCCTTCCCATGTAATCTCACAGATACATGAGACACGGTCAACTTAGTGGTGATTGGAGAATCTTTCGATAGATTAGTAAAGTAGCATGCGATTCATCCGCGAAACTAGAGTAATCACAATCGGGGCAACTAATACCCCTGGGGCAACTATCCTGGTTTTACCCTAGAAGATAATACTAAATACTTGTAAAGATGTCGCTTGTTTCTTCACTTTAAAAAAACACATTTCTTGTATTTAACCTTACTTAACACTCTGTACAAATTTATTAACTTACTAAAAATTACTGTGAAAACCCCAACAAAAAAGAGTTTCATCTTTCTTAAAGTAAATTAAAACAGTTTAAATGATTTATATTTGTGGTAAGGGAGCAATAAAAGTAATTATCTATGGGGGAGAATGAGTGGAAGTTGGCTGGAGCCCGCACATCGGCAGAGCCTGGCAAAAGTTACGCCTCGCTATTAGGGTGACCACAATTGAGGTTCTATTTTACAACAGAGAAGCGATGTCTTTTTACGGGTCGACGGAAAAATAGTCAAGTAATAGAGACTAAGACGCAGCTTCTTCTTCACGTGCATGATGCCCCGTATTTTTATCAATGTGTTTTATTTTTATTATCTTTTTATGATTGACTTTTATAATTTTATTATTTATGACTATTCTGACGATCATATTATTCTTTGACAAATTATTTAATAAGCTTTATTGTGATATGACATTGGGACAAGTAATATTAAATAAATAAATAAATCTAATCTAATCTATCTAGCTCTAGGTTATAGCTCAGGATGCATCTCGAGCAAAAGTGCGGGTCCTAGGAGACGTAGGTAGCTGAGAAACATAAACGCTATGAAAATTACACTACTTGTACACTTCTCTCAATCTCCATAATATGAAATAAATAAATGTAATCTAATCCATCTAGCTTTAAGTTATAGGTCAGGATGCGTCTCAAGCAAAAGTGCGGGTCGCAGGAGACGTAGCTGAGAAACATAAACGCTATAAAAATTACACTATTCTTGTCTCGTGTGAAATGCATAAAAAAACCGAATTCCAAACAGGCGCCGGGAACAATTTCAGCCATTTGAGGAAAAAAACATGCGTCGCACAGTGGACATGCGAAATACGCCATACTTGGCGCTAAAGTCAAATGTTCATGGCAAATATTGTGGTTGGTTATTTTGTGCATTTTCAGGACAGAAACACCTAGGTGCTGACCGTGGTCTAGTGCAGCCTGATCTGTGAAGGTCTTTCCTAGAGTTTCGCCTAGGGCAACTGTCTGCACAGGAGTGCTAAGATCGGAGATTGATCAGCGCAGCAAGGATGTGAAGTCTGGATTTCTACACAAGCACCCGCACCCCGCAAGGAGCCAACATTCCTCATTTATTTTAGTCTTGCTAATGGGAGCAATCAATTACCACAATTAATCGAACATCATGAAGACACTACAGGAAACAAGGAGCAATGTATAATAAAACAAGCGATCGTATCGCTTGGTGAACCAGCTGTCAGTATGTTGCCTATTGGGCGAAGCGAACGAACAAAAAGGTACAATGACGCAGGATTCTGAGGCGAGGAACAAACACGACCTTATCCGCGTTTAAATAAGAAACGCAATCGTATCAGATAGTGATCAATTGCCGGCGCGGGCGACGTTCAATCAAAAAAAGGAATTATGTGACAGTGTCGTGTAGAGAAGTACGAACATGCCTTTATTCATGATCAAATAAGATCCTGTTGTGAAGTGAGGCTTACTAATTACGTCTAGTCGCAGGCGAATATTGAAGTGCAAATTGGAACTTTAGTGGAATAGAATAAGGTAACAGATTAGATTAATTATAGGAAAAGAATGTAAAAATAATAAGGTGTTTCTTAAAAGTAGTTTTGAGGAAGTCCCGGGAGAGACGAGCTAGCTTTTGAATAGAGCAGACGGCAAAGAGTAAATTGCCCGTATAAACTTTTAATTTTGGTAAAGAATTTAGAATAAAAAGAAAGTATGTTTCTGTCTGTCTCAATGATAAAAACAATATTCACTTCTAAATATGTAATAAAGAAGTTATTCAAAGTGCTGTGAAATCTACGCTTCGAGCTGCAAAACACAGATAAGTGTTAACCCTCTGAATCGAGTAATTTGTCTGAGGATCTAAATTTATTTCAATGCTCATTTTAATTCATTCGTACCTATTATACAAAATGTATGGCCGAATGGCTTTCATTATGGAAGTTCCTATCATGAGTTTAATTCCTCAACGAACAATTTGCTCGATTCTGATACAAAGTACTTAGAATTGCTCAAAATCTTTCCTTTGTTGATGTGGTGATTGTTTTGTCGTCGAGAATGCTATTTCTATATTTGTATTTATTAGTGGGTAACTAGGGGACATACAATAGCGTATTGATTGAAACCCGGGTTGTATTACATATCTTGTTTCTTTCTGAATTTGGTAACGAAATCCCGCAATTGAAATGTATTGTTTAAATTGACTGAAAACAGGAAGCACCTAGCTTCGTTGAATAATGCTAATGCTTAACGATTAAGAACAAACATTATTGTAATTGGGGCATAAAGAGTCATAAGTATGGTAATATCCAGTCCAAATACCTCTCTGTACAACGAATTAAGTTAACCTTTTGATCATTGCCTAAATTAATTACATTAATTTAAATGATTAATTCTATTGAACAAAGTATTTTATGGTTACACTTGATGATAATAATAATATAATATTACAATAAAAGGACATCAAGTTCATGATGAAACGATTTGGAGTCTCACTTTATTTTTCTCAAAACCTACCTTTCTCCACTTAGGGAAATAGCCCTTACAAATAATAGAACTATCCATCTTGAATTAAGCCAGGAGTTTTCATATTATTATACATTATGTTACTAGATATTGTACATCTAAAGTCTTGGGTTAAACTTGATAAATAACCGATAGATTCCTAGTTATATTAGTTTATTAGAAACAATAAAGTATTAAAGAGGCTCGTTCTTGATAAAGTAGAAATTGATTCAAAGACCTTAATATCGCTAGAATCCCAGATAAATTACTATAAATTTATTCCTGCGCTTTCATACTATCTCCTGTTTAAAATGACCTACTTTACAAATTTATTGAGGTCTACCTTAGGCTCAGAGTTTTAAATTAATTTTGCGCTAGGAGAATTAATCGAACACTTATTGCTGAAACTAAACGAAGAAGTTCTATGAACAAACAAAATATTAATGTGAGCTCGGCTGAATCTCTCATAAAAGGTGCACCTAACCCTCTCCTGAAACCTACAACAGACCCAAAGCAATTGCAACGAACGAAGAGACAGCCTAAATGTTCCACAAAATCGTTCTAACTATAAACCACCATATCTGAAGACTGTTTCGGGCACTTCAGTTTTCACTTTCGCAGGGAAGTAGATTTTGTTCGGTTTGCGAACAATTTTACTATCTTGCGACGCGATTTGAACTAAAAGGAGATCGTACAAATTAAATATAGTTATGGGATAGAAATAATATATTAATTTCATTCATTCAGATTGCAAACAACTAATCAGAGGCGGACTTCATTACAGCTCATAAACGTCCCCACCGAGGGGCTCGAGCCTACCCTGAATCAGGGCGACTCAGTACAAAAACAGACGATCACAAACATAAGCGACTCAGCGTTTCCGAGACCCTAGTCTAGGCTAGCATTCTAGGGGGGGGTCGCCGGGTCCTTCACAACCTGCAGTCTAGAGAGGCCTCTAAATCTCAAAAACTCTTTTAATAAAATCCGAAATAAGTGCAAAATTGTATGCTTTGTAACAGGCAGTAGTATTACGAAGTAACTAGAATCTCATCTGTGGTAGTAGTTGGTGGTGCCAGTAGGTATTATATCAAAATACTAACTTACTCATAGGAAATCAAACCAATGAACGTTTTTTTCACAAATTACTCTGTTAAACAGAAAGTGTCTCAAACCTTATTACCCAATTAAAAACAACAACAAAAAGCTTATTAATAATAATAAGTTCATAATAATTACAATCTTATTTTATTATTTCAAAATTAAAAACTTTAGTCTTAGTTTTATCATCATCATCATCATCAGCTGAAAAAGTCCACTGCTGGACAAAGGATTTATACGACGACCGGACCTGCGCTGCGCGCATTAGTTAGACATGTTATGTCTCAAATTTTACGTTGATTACCTACCTACGAACTAGAAAACTTGTCTAAAAATAAAAACTTAATTATTATGGTCACCCTGTAAGCTCCAACACGTGCTCTCAAAAATTTCGCGTTGATCGTCGTACATTGACGAGTTTGCAAGTGTAACCGCGCAATCGTTTCCTTGGGACCTTTCCATGAGTAATTCACAGTTGACAACAGCCATGCATTAATACCCAAAGTGGTCCAGGCATTAATACCAAAAGTAGACGTCCGTTTTGTAGTTCTTATCTTACTACGAGGCGTGCACTGAAGATGTTAAGTTACATTTTAATTGTCTAAGTTTTGCAGAAAGCCTTCTTAATTGGAACATTGAGGGGAGAATCTTATATCAAATTTGGGCAGAAAGACACGATCTTTGTATAGGTATAGAAACCCAGGTATAAGACTGGTATAGGCAGTTTAAGATGAGCAGGAATAATACAATTTTCTATTAGCAGTCACAGTCATGTACTTGTAATAATTCATCTTATCATTATTAATAATTTGTTTACGTCTATCAGTAAATAATCTGTACAATGCAAACTCAAAATTGTATTTGCTTCTACTAATATAGGTTAAGTTGTGTTCTTACTAAAAAAAAATATGGATCTTTGGTCTGAAAATAAATGATATTATATTATATATATATATAATAGGCAATACAGTCTTGGTGCCAGAGTGAGTACACTGCTGGTCTTAAATAATTGGAAACACCAAAGTACATAAATTTGCACTAACATACAATATGGTCACTCCCTGCCGCTCTCTAAATTCCGAACTAACCCCTTCGTCACCCAGATTTATATAGATTGGTTATAGTTTGGTTCCAGAACGTATAGAATTTCGCCGTGATTTTGTTTGCTCCGTCGTTTGTTTTTTAGAAATGTCATTTCACGACCGTTGTATGCAGTGTCCGGGGTTGGGAAACACTGAACACGCTAAAAAAACAACTTCCGTCGCAACAACTTGGTACAATTTCGGATTATTACTTTTGTTTATTGTGAATTTTATATAATAGTACTACACCGATTAAGATAAAATTTATAGGGACCTAGTTGGCAGCATACTCTATAAAAAAAGAATCATGAAAATCGGTTCACAATCTGCGAAGATATCACGTAACAAACATACAAAAAACCGGCCAAGTGCGAGTCAGAAACGCGCCTATGGGTTCCGTACCATCATACTAGATGGCGCTAGTTTCTTCACGTTTAAAAAAAATACGTTTTTTGTTGCGAGACTTTCATTTTTCTAATTTTTAGTATTTGTTGTTATAGCGGCAATAGAAATATATCATCTGTGAAAATTTCAACTTTATTGCTATCACGGTTCATGAAATACAACCTGGTGACAGACGGACAGATAGGCAGACGGACGGACAGCGGAGTCTTAGTAATAGCATAGTAACATTTATTTTTACTATGGTAATAGGGTCCCGTTTTTTACAAGCTTTTATTTAACTCGCAATTTGTGTATGTTTGTTTGGGTGGAATCTAGCAAGTTAAATTTGACCCACTTCCCGGTTTATGATTGAGCTGAAATTTTGCTTAGCTTGTACTTAAAAGTTTTTAGGTTTTTCGAAAATTATTTTAGAACCCTAGAAACTAACTTCCATCCAGTGACTTATATATTACTGGCTTCCATCGCAACAAATTCATACAATTTCGGATTATTAATTTTGGTTATTGATAATATTATATAATAGTAGATACTACACCGAGTTGGCAGCATATACTCTATAAAAAAAGAATCATAAAAATCGGTTCACAAATAAACATACAAAAAAAACATGCAGTCGGATTGAGATTGCTCCTTTTGGAAGTCGGTTGAAAAATTGAGACGGAGGATCGACTCGCTAAGAAAAAGAAGTCAATGATCTCAGGTAACAACGTAAGAAAAATTTAGATATTGTGTCAACTGCTTCACAATTAAATTCTACATGTGTATAGAGATAAAGCGTCGGTGGCTCAACCGGTAACGACTCGGTCCATCTATACAGAGGTACCGGGTTCAAATCTGGACGGCCAATGTACCAATGAGTTTTTCAAAAACTTACGTACATACTTACCGATTGCTTTAACGGTGAAGGAAAACATCGTGAGGAAACCTGCACACGCCTGCGAAGAAACTCGAAGGTTGTGTGTGAAGTCGACCAACCCGCACTGGGCCCGCGTGGTCGACTAAGGCCTAATCGCCCTGATTCAGGGTAGACTCGAGCCCCTCGGTGGGGACGTATATGAGCTGTAATGATGATAGAGATACATGTGTACACAGGATACAGAGTGTTAGCATTTACTATGGTGTTAGGTAATATAGGAAAATTATTTGAGAGAGGCTAATTTATAAACACTCAACAAATTTTGTTCTACAACCTTGCTGGAAACGCAAAAAAAAATTGACTTCTAATACAAATCGATCCGCTTATTCGCCAAGGGCTTACCGATTAAGAATAAAAATAATAATAATAAAGAAAAACTTTATATGGGAAGTCCCATTTTTAGGAATCTGTACCCAAAGGGTAAAAAGGGGACCCTATTACTAAGACTCCGCTGTCCGTCCGTCTGTTTGTCTGTCTGTCCGTCTGTCACCACGCTGTATCTCATAAGTCGTGATAGCTAGACAGTTTTTTTCACAGATGATGTATTTCTGTTGCACCTGTAACAACAAATACTAAAAATAAATGATAAAACGTGAAAGTCTACATACAAAAAGTGTTTTTTTAAACGTGAAGAAACTAGCGCCATCTATTAAGTAGGTGCTTAACCCTTTGTGCGTGGTTCTGACTGGCACTTTACCGTTTTTTTTTAAGATTTCAACAATGTAGAACCAACTATTTAGTAATCTGTGGTAGGACAAAGGGTGTAAATTTTTAACCGACTTCAAAAAAAGGAGGAGGTTCTATGTTCGACTGCATATTATTTTTTATGTATGTTCAACGATTTCTCCGTCAACTGTGGACCGATTTTCAAAATAATTTTTTTATTTGAAAGATTTGTATACTCCCGAGGGGGTCCCATTGTCACCAAGTCAGGATCTGATGACGGGATCCCAGGGAAATCGAGGACAACCCTCAAATTTTATAGGCACTTATTACGTGATTCATGTTTTTTAAGCTATTAAAATACTTGCGTCTGTTAGTCATCATCTCATGTTGATAAGCTGATGAAGAAAGGTATAACTCCTTAACGGTTAGGATATGGAGAAAAAATCTTTCAATATTATACATAGATATGTACGTAGATATGCATAGACCGATAGTTGTATTCTTTCAGGTTATTCAGATGAGCTGGTGATGGACGATTTGACTCCTTAACTTTCATGCTGCAGAGATGATGATGAAAGCCACAGGACTCTGTATGTGTTAATGAAACACGTCATGTATTATTATTTGATAATTCCTATTGGTGAGTAAGTGATTGGGTTTAACGTTTTGTTAGATAGATAGCATTAACACTATAAAATAAAGAAAATAAAAATAAAAGTTTAAAAACTAAAAAACGACTTCAAAATTAAATTCACTCAAAAGTATGAAATGATATTATTATACTTAAATACACAACATAAACCAACAATAACGAAATCAAAGGTGGGAACGAATTAAATTAGGGCTTAAATTTTTTTTGAGGTCGGTGTCAGCAAACCATCGAATCTAAAACATTTGATACGTAAGTAACTGTGTGCTATTACCGACCTCAAAATTTTAATCCCCTAATTTAATTCGTACCCACCGTTGATGTAGTGTATTTCAGTATAATATTATTTCATACTTTTCAGTGAATTTCATTTTGAAGTCCTTTTTTAGTTTTTTTAAAGTTTTATTTTTATGAGTAGTGGCTCTCCTCAAAAATGTGCTATATTTTACCTACCACTCTGTAAAGGTAGGTACCTCCCCAAGGAGTCCCGACACTATACCGGGCGGAATCGGCTTGAGCCAGTAGAAAAAACCTTTTTGTCCACGAAATAGAGGCGTTAACTATAAGCCGTGCGGGAAATATGAGCGGGCCGGGCCGGGCGGATGACAGAAATAACGCGCACATTGCGTTGACATAAAGGTTTTTTTACCGGCTTACGAAGATTCCGCGCTGTAAAGTGTGGTAAAAGCTTAAAGCCATCCACAGTTCTGGCCTGCTTTTCTCAGTTACACATCAGTTCTGCGAGCTTCCTAGATTATACAGGGTGTAACAAAATTGGTGTAGGACCCGAAAACTGGGGGTTCTACTTGTCATACTGAACAAATTTCCTCACAGAGCCCATTGTCAGTTCTCAAAAAAAATTTTGGACCATCCATACTAAAATGCACAAAATTGGTCGATCAGCTGATCGATTTGTATGAAGAGTAAAAATTTTTTTTTGCGTATTTATCAAACTTGTAGAAAAAAAGTTGTTCAGTATGATAAGTAGAAGCCCCAGTTAACGGGACCTACACCAATTTTGTTACACCCTGTATAGCCCGGTCATTTACAATAGGTATGACGACAGCATCAGAAATAAATTTGGATCTCTTGATCACTAAATTGTCCTCCTACTTAAACTTCCGAAAACCTTACTCGTTTGGTTTTCCATCAAGTCTTCGATTTTTAATTCACCAAAATAACAAAATGAGTACATAAATGACGCTGCAAAACTATGACGTCACGCCTGGGTATTTCAAACATCTGTCGTTTTTGACTGATGATAAAAAGTAAATCAGACGACTAGCATTCGTCATCCCTATTTAGGTGCTTCATATTTATATGAGCTATGTCTAAAAGTAAATGAAAAAGACAACATGTGTTTATTGCTAGAAACGGCCAACAACATTGTCTCTGTACGAGTAATCTGTAGTCGAGATACGCTAGAAAATCTAAAATAGAATTTCCATGACAATAATGAATTGCCTGGACAACAGTAAAAGCCTAAGTTAAAAGCGTATACACAGCGAAAAACGAGCATCGCCCGTGCAGTATGAAATAGCAGCCAAGAGAACAATTCAATTTACTTTTATAGCTCCTGGGCCGTGATCGGGTTATCAGCTTCTCTACATGTTTATTTTAAGGAACTCTGCTATGATTTGTGCAGTCCCCATGTAAGTACTAACCTTTGGAACCTCATGGATCATCGTGGTAAAAACTTTCTGGTGATTTCATAGTGACGCGAACTTAAGAAAAGCGTTTAAATTCCCTTCCAAAAGACGAAACCTAGGAAATAAATGTTGTCAGGATTACTTATGGTAGTATGAATATCTACTCCAATGACTTGTATTTATTACTAGTTTTGCCCACGGATTGGTTCGCTCAAATCGTGAGTCATACCGAAATGTTGAGTTTATGCAATAATCTTATAGACTAAAGCATTTAGATCTTTTACTTATAATATTCCATTATAGGGCAACTTTTTCAATTTTTCATTCCTAAAAAAAATATTATAATTATTACGAACATTTACAAGAAATCTAAATTGGTCTAGCCGTTCTTATATGATGCACTTACCAACGAAAAACATTTAATAATTTATTTGTGTAGATTACTTCTCTGCGTGATTATTTATTACAGAAGCGTGACACTAAAACATAAAAACAATAGGACAAAAATTCAATAAAATCGATCAGATGCTTGTATTGAAAATTCCAATAGGTAAGTTTTGTAATAAATAACTAAACTAAAGCAACTAAAGTCTGATGACATGATTGTCACTTACAACACTTTAAGCGAGGAAAAATAGCTAAAGTGAGATAGTGTTACTTAAACTTTGATCAAGTTTTTTAGGATGTTTTTGCAGACTGCCAGTTGCTAAAGCTAATCATCTTAATACTATATACTCGCCTGGATCTAAGCATATATTTTGTTAGCGAAAGTGTCCAAAAAACTTGGTTTCAGACAGTAAAAAAAAAAACAGCAAACAACTAACCCTCTAAAATTTAGACAACCTTACAATCTTAGAGTCAAAATTAAAATTCTGTTAATTAGATGTAATATGCCTACGTACCTACTCATATTTTTTTATTTACTGTTACTTAGAATGTTTTTGAAGACTCGCAGCGGCTAGGGCTAATCATCGCTCGTCTTGATGCCCCATCCATCTATCGCTTTGAACCCGGATTTAGATGGGATGAGAATTAAATAACGTTCGGGGTTTAGAGTCATCGGGCTTTGAAGATTTGGGGGCTACATGTATCGCTATTGATGACTGAAAAAGATACTCAATACATGAAAAGAGAAGCGTTTTGTTTGATCTTGGTCTTTGAAAACAAGAAGCTTTACTTCTTCTATTTACGTTAAAAAGGAGTTTTGGATGAGAAAGCAGACAATGCGACAAGCAAATCTTAGTTATAAGTAGAAGAGAAAATAAGAGATATTGAGGATGGTTGTTTTGCACCACAGAAAGTGACCACGTGGGATGACGACTAAAACAATAGGGGATTGGACTGCATCAAAAATAAAATCTGAAATATGATTTCCTAAATTGCTCTCCTCTTGAAGTTTCAAAAAACCTTGCTTGTTTTGTTTTTCCATCACTTCTTAAATTTTTAATTGATCACATTCACAAAACAAGTTCGAAAATGACGCTTAAAATCTATGACGTCACTTGTGGGTATTTCAAACATTTGTAGAACAAAATTTCGTTTTTGACAGATCATAAAAAGTAAGTCAAATGACTAGCAGTCCGATCCCCTATTTGGCGACTCAGGCACACCCTTTGTCGCACTGGTAGATTAGAACAATCATTTGGCTGATTTGAATCGCTTGGTGATGTATTAATATCCTTTCTTTTGGTACATAAACATTTATTCTTACTTTTAGCTTTTTACCACGGCTTCGCCCCCGCCCCGTGGACATCGTTTTTATGACTGCCTTTGAGGGTGAGTCGCGAGCGTGAAAATGAGTTTTCTCTAGAACCCTATCTATTGTGATTAGCAATCTATGACACTCCTCAACCATCTGTACAAAAAATACAAAAATCCATTGTTCTGTTGTGATTTTAAAGAAATTAGACAAAAAAGGAGTATTTTTTTTCAGTTCACTCAGGAACTACATTGGACTATGGTATTTTCACGGGATAAAAAATAGGCTATGTCCTTCCCCATGACACAGGCTATCTGCATGCCAAATTTCATCCAGATTGGTTAAGGTGTTGAAGTGTGAAAAGGTAACAAACAAACACAGTTTCACATTTATAATATATTTATATATTTTATTAAGATATATTTTTATTTAACTTATGACCTAGAATTAGTTTGACATGATAATTTATTTTACTGTAACAAATTATAATATCGTTGAAAAATTATATAAATAAACGTGTAATTTATATAGTATAGTAAGTATTATATTTATATTTAAAAAAATATAAAAAATAACCTTTGTCCTTCCCCGTGACACAAGCTATCTGCATGCGAAATTTCATCAAGATTGGTTAAGGTGTTGAAGCGTGAAAAGGTAAGACAATACGATAAAAACAATTCGTGTCTACAAATACGTACACGTATCTACGTCACCATACAAGACAAGACACTTTGTGTCATCCAGTTTGACGTAGCTAGAGTAAGGTAGGCATACAATTTCATGATTTTCATTGAATGGTTATCTAAAGAGCTCTTTTATCTCAGCTAAAGTGAGGTAAATCACTGGAGCGGACCAACGGACGCTGTCTCTCTTTGAAATATTGTCCTCACAGGACAGAAAGACGCAGGTCGCAGCTCTTTCTAAAACTGAATTTTCCTTTTAAGTGTCTTTAGGAGCCATTTACGTGCGTAAGTGGGTGCCTTTTTTACAAGCTTTATATTAGCTCGCTGTGTTAGTTAGTTGCACCGGAAAACGTAGCGTAGGCTAGGCCTCCCACGCGGTGGACCCACGACCTGGTGAACATCGTAGGAAGCCACTGGATGCCGGCAGCGCAGGACCGATCGTCGTGGAAATCCTTGGGGGACGCTTTTATTCAGCAGTGGACGTTTTTTTCGAATGATATGATGATTAGTTAGTTAGTTTGTGACAAATGTTGGAAGCAAAATTAGGATCACTTCCCGGTTTCCGATTGAGCTGAAACTTTGCATACACGTTAAGTTTGGAAAACAATGCATGGTAAGCTAAGTAACGTCATCCTAAATCCAATATGGCGAACTTTAAAAGATGCCGCGGATCAGTTATTTTTTTTTGCTTCCCATGAAATGGGTATCAAATGAAAAGGTTTGTTGTAAAGAATACGAAATAAATAAAATTATTTTCAAATTAAAGCTTGTACATAAACGTTTTTAGATATGGAAAACTATTTTTAAAGAAAGAAAGAAAACAATACGTTGATTGATTCCAGTAACCACATCAAAATACATAATACATTTATTAGTAAAAGCTAAGGTTAGGTAAATAAATATTAAAAAAAGACGTGTGGCACTCGGGGACTGCCACGGTAAAGCTATTGCATAGCATTTTTTATCAACTTATGCAATTGTTTGTTTGTTTGTTTGTAAACTCTTTATTGTACAAAATATACACTTAAAATAATGCATAAAAAAAACCTTAAAATAATAAATAATTCTGCAATTATATTTTTTATTTATTTTTTATTTATGCAGTATTTACCAGTACCATAATATAATTCTTGGGGCGCGGAATGTTTATGTAATGAAATAACACTAAGAAAGTTCATCATCATCATCACCACCATCATCATCCGCCATCATCAATCGCCATCATCAATCACCATCATCAATATCGCCATCATCAATCGCCATCATCAATTGCCACCTTCAATCGCCATCATCATCATAATCATCATCATCATCATCATGGATAGATAGATGGCACTGTAAATTTTTTAGAACTCAATTTTTTTTTGGGGTGTCAGGTTTTATTTTTGTTACGAAATTTCATGATTCGATAAAAGCTATACAATAGCTTAAAAATTACAGTTATTATTTACAGAGTTTCGTGTCCAACGGATGCCAAAATGGACCCTACTTCTCGGCCTACATTGTCCGTCCGTTTATGTTTGTATGGGTTTATTGGGTTTTTAATTTTTAATTAAATTGGTTAGGTTATTGAAGACGTACCTGTGTAGATGGAAACGTTGTCATAAGGATTTAATTATGTTTTTTTTTATTAATTGAAAATCTTTACTTTTATTTATAGAAATAAACCAATGAGTTAGGTCGGTAGGTAGTTAACATTAAAAAATATTCCCCATATGTATTCTAACCGTCGTATAAATTTAGCATTTGTTCTATTATAACCTTCTAAAAACTAACATAAGCTGACCAGGCTTGACCCCTCAACGGTGCTTTGTCAATTATCCTTCATTAGTCAGAGTTAGGTGGGCTAAATTCACCACGTGAGTTCACAAATGGAAAACCCATGTCGGGGCCAGCGGCCGACCATAGCAAGAATGTTTTATCATCCATCCAATAGCTACTAGCTAGCTACCTAATCTATTTTCTGACCGGACAGGATGGATATTTTTGCTTACAATTTTATAAAGTGAAAGTCTTATTTGAAAATAAAATCCGTCCGGTGCTCTAGCACCTTAACGGATTTTGTTGGAAGGGTTATATTATTTTTAAATATCTAGCCGTTTTTTTTCCATAGTCACATCAGCTCATATATACGTCCCCACCGAGGGGCTTGAGCCTACCCTGAATTAGGGCGATAGGGCATTAGTCGACCACGCGGGCCCGTGCGGGTTGGTTTTTCCATAGTAAAAATCTATATATTTTTCCTCAAAAATGGCTCTTAATATTTCAATAAAATTTGGTATGTTTATAAAACTTTATACGGCCTACTAAAGTATGAAATTTATTATACTAGGGAAAAATCAGATTAAGGCACTTCCAATACGAATCCAGATATTTTTTTATCAAAAGGGTTTCTAACGATTTAAAGGAAACTGTGAGTTTTATGGGCTTAATAATGTCTACTATACTGGGTAGTTCATTATTCTATAAAAAAATAATAAGGTACTTCGCATATATATATATATATATATATATATATATATATATATATATGTAAATGAGCCTTATAAGAACTCATTTAATATTATTTATTTTCGAACGTATCCTTAGTCTGTGTATTTTTGAACGAACATTGAAACATCAACTTATATCAAATGTGTGGAATGTGAGGTTATAAAACCGTGTATGATTTTAATTAATTAATGTATGTGTATGATTTTAATTAAATATTGAATTTAATTAATGTAACTAAGTGCTTAAAATGTTGTTTCTTGTATTTCAGGTGAGTAAAACCTATTCATAAGTTAATTTACTTTATGTTTCTTTTAGTAGACTTAAGTTCTAAATAAAATACCTTGTATTTCAGAGCAACAACAGAACTTAGTTTCATTTGGAGATTCCTATTGTCTAAGGACATTATAAAACAACATTTTTGCCAACACAATGGAAAAATTAAAATTTGAATTTGCCATGAAGGCAGCTGAAGACCCAAAAACAAATGTGATATGAGTGACATCAATCACAGATGAAAAAGGAAGTACCTTTTTGATTCCGGAAAAATATCAACCGGCTACATCACATGACATTTTGAAAAAAACACAAACATTTCAAAAAGTAAAAAATACATTAAAGAAAAGGCATGATAAAAGACAAGTTTGGATTTCTGTGACACCAGAGATAAATGCAGTTTATCGTGATGCAGATGGGAATTTTCAATTTGATGGATATTTATTACAAGAAATACCACCAACCGAAACAAAACAATCAACTTCTACTATGGGTATCACAGAAGAGGTTATGACTAGAATCCTAGAAAAAATTTCAATTTCAGAAACAAGAAAAGACACAAATAGATCACAAAATATTAAGAAGTTAACAGAATCATTCATTTCATTTCATTTCATTTATTTATAGTTTGCAATCATGTACAAAAATAAGGTCTTAAAATAATGTAAATATAGCATGGTACATGGGCCCTGCTAGGGCATGGCAAACAGGATAGGTAAATTGTAATAATGTACAAAAAAATGAGGAGAGACCAGAAGATAGCTACGAGATAAATGGTTAAATGGTTTTACATAAATATTTACAATTAAAAATATATATTTAATAATATATATTTTATAAATTAATAATATATAATTTTACTTTAATGTTTTATCGTCCAAAAATTCTTTTATACTATAGTAACATTTAGATATTAATAGGTTTTTTAGGTTGTTGTAAAATTTTTTAGTATTTCCTTCCGATTTTAAAGTTTTTGGGAGTTTGTTATACACTACGATTGACCTATAATAAGGGCTGGTTTTGTAGATTTCCAATATTGGTGTAGGCTGTACTAACAGGTGATGTCGACGCGAACTACTACAGTATTCATATTTGCTTAAATTTTTATGGACATAGTTAGCGATTTCAAGTATATATATACAAGGGAGCGGGAGGATATTTTCACTTTCAAAAAACGGGCGACAAGAGACTCTTGGTTTTATATTTAGGAGTATACGTAGACATTTCTTTTGTAAAACGAAGACGCCATCAGCATGTGCGCTGTGCCCCCACATGATAACGCCGTATCGCAGCCAAGCGTGTGCGTACGCGAAATAGGCAGCCCGGGCTGACTCGTAGTGAGTATTTCTTTTTAGAACGGATAGTGCGTAGGTGAATTGGGACAATTTGGTTTTTAGTTTTTCTGTATGCGTGTTCCAGTCCAAATGTGAATCTATTGTTACCCCTAACAGTGTGAATGCGCTTTCCTCGGAAATATTCAAATTATTAGATAACGGTATGAGATTAAGTTTTCTTTTCTGGTAGGGTTTAAATTGAATTAGTTTCGTTTTATTTGAGTTAATTTCGAGATTATGGTCGGATAGCCATGATTTAACTATTTGGAATGTTGAGCTCACGCGATTTAAACTTTCTGCCTTTCCGTCACATCCAAACAATAATGAAACATCGTCTGCAAACATTATACAGTGTGATTGTAATACATCTGGCAAGTCGTTAATATATATTATGAATAGGACACATCCGATTACGCTGCCCTGGGGGATAGAACAATTTACTACGCGTGTTTCCGAGCGGACTCGGCCTATTTCTCGACTTTGCTGGTTGAAGAAGTCTACCTCCACGATTTGTTGCCTATCCGAAAGGTATGACTTTAGCCAGTTATGTGATTTTCCGCGAATACCTATTCCATACAATTTATTAAGGAGGATGTTATGCCGAACTTTATCATAGGCTTTGGTCATATCTAATAATATTCCAATACCGTACATTTTTTCCCGGATGAAGTTATAAGCCTCCTGTATGTATTCGTAGACTGCATTTGAGGTGGACTTGTTTTTGCGAAAACCGAACTGATTTTTATTGAGTAGGTCGTATTTTTCTAAAAACTCATAGATACGATTTGCCATAGCTTTTTCGAATATTTTTGAAACAATAGGGAGCAGGGCGATCGGTCTGTACTGATTAACATCTTCTGATTTGCCGCCTTTTTTAATAATCGGTCTTACTATAGCTATTTTTAGCCTATCTGGAAAGCGCTCGTCATCGAATGATTGGTTGATAAGCATAGTTATTGGCGAGGTTAGTTCTTCCTTACAACTTTTTAACAGAACCGGGGGAATTTCATCAATGCCGTAGCTATACTTATTTTGCAAGCCTTGAATTATAGTAGATACTTCTTGCTCAGTCACTGGCTGTAGGTACAGCGAGTTAACAGCTGTACGTGACGGTGGCCGGCCGGAAGGCTGGGTACCTGCATCACTACTCGATGTGCATGTGATATTGCCTATGGATATAAAAAAGTCGTTGAAAGTATTTGCTACGGATGTCGGACATTCGATTGTTTTGTTCGATGATTTTAATGTTATATTTACTTTATTACTTTTGTTGCATTTCTTAGTTACTTGGTTGATTATGCGCCACATTGTTTTTGTTTTATTTTTTGCATTCTTCATAGTGTTTATGTAAATCATTTTTTTTGATAATTTTACACACTTTTTCAATATATTTCTAAAATTTTTAAAGTGTAGATTTAGTATTTTATTTTTGCTTTGGTTAACTAGTATTTTTAATAACCTTTTGTGTCGGCATGATTTCTTGAGACCTGCGGTGAGCCATGTCTTTTCTTGTATTTTTATTTTTACGCGTTGTTTAGGTATTCGTAAATTTAGAAGGTTAATTAATATATTTTCAAAAGCATTATAGTTTTCATTTATTGTAGCTTGTTTTAATAAAACTTTGGCCCACTCTACTCTTCCTAACTCAATTTTAAATAAAGATATGTTTTGTGACGAGAAGCATCTTTGAAACGCAAACTTTTTTTTATTGTTTATTCACAATTGAGAAATTTACTCGAAAAACATCAAATGTAAGTCAGTGGATGAGTATTTTTGAAAGTGAATGTTCCCGCTTAGAAATAGAAGAGGATATAAAAAAAATTGAAGCCCTAAGGTTGTTCATGGATGATTCATGCCTAGACTGGTACAACTCGATGCTCATAAAACATACTATAAATTCAAAATGGTCACTGTGGAAAGAAGACTTATGTGAATCTTTTGCAAACAAGGGTTGGTCACCTATCAGATACGCAATGTTATTCAAATATCGACAGGGATCATTACTAGAATATGCATTAAAGAAGGAAAGACTATTGTTGGAAATAAACAAATCCACGGACAAATCAACCTTAATAGATCTGATCGCTACAGGACTCCCAAATGTAGTAACAGATAAAATAGATAGAGAAGACCTAAAAGATACTAAGGATTTATTTAATAGCATAAGGGGAATGGAACATCTAATGAACAGAAATAACTATGAAAAGAAAACAGTAAATATTGAGAAGAATAATAAAGAAAAAGAAGGAAAAGTGCCATGCAAAATCTGTGAAAGAGAAAACAAAGGAACCCGTTACCATCCCGAAACACAATGCTGGTTCAAAGAAAAAAAAAATGAAAAAAGAGGAAAGGAATGGATAAGAAGTGTAAATAATTCAGAAATAGAGTCAGAATTAAACAAGATCGATCCAAAAAACTAAAAACACCACCATTAATCAAAGTAAGCGTACTAATAAATGACACCTTGAATATAAGGGGAATTTATGATTCCGGATCTAACGTATCTTTAATAAACTCAAAATTGCTTAACTTAAAAAATAGCCCCAATCACAATGATTGTAACGATACTGAAAGTACAGGTTTAAGAACGATTAATGGTGTTAAGGAAACTCAAGGAATGGTAACGTTAAAAACAAAGATATTTGATATAGAAGAATACATCAATGTGTTTGTTATAGACGAAGAAAATTTTCACTATGACTTTTTAATAGGATTGGACACAATACAAAAATTCCGCCTTTCACAAAACGAAAATTTGGAAATTACACAAAATATACAAAACAGAAAAAAAAGTGAAACAGAAGAAAACAATACAAGAACAATTCCTGGCTTTACAGGTAGTATTGAAAAAAACGAAAATGAAAAAAAGGAACAAGATTCACTACAAATGACAGAAGGTGTTACTGAATATAAAATAAACTTTAATGAGCATGTAGAAGAATCAAACTTTGAAATTACTGTAAATCACCTGGACGCACAACAATATGCAGAAATAGAAGAGTTACTAAGCAAATATAAACCCCTTTTTGCCAAAGACAAATTTGATATAGGCACTGTAAACGGATATGAGGCACATATTGATTTATTAATAGACAAATACTGTAGCAAAAGACCATACAGATGCACGATCGAAGACAAAAAAGAAATAGAACAGCAAGTGTCAAAATTATTAGAAAGAAATTTGATTGAAGAGTCGTACAGTCCATTTGCTGCACCAGTGACAATGGCTTTTAAGAAAGAAGATGGAAGAAGATCAAGACTGTGTATAGATTTTAGGGACTTGAATAAGATTATAATTCCGCAAGCTCAACCGTTTCCACTTATAGAAGATTTGATGACTAAGACAAGAAATTGCAAGTATTTCTCAACACTGGACATCAACTCAGCATTTTGGTCGATACCATTAAAAATCAAAGACAGACACAAGACAGCATTTATCACCCAAGAAGGTCATTTTCAGTGGACATGTTTACCATTTGGCTTGAAGACGTCACCAGCAATTTTCCAAAAAATAATGAGTAATATTATAAGAAAACACAAACTGTCCGACTTCACGGTGAGTTATATCGATGATATTTTAGTTTTTTCGGAAACATTTGCAGATCATATAAAACACTTATCATTATTAATGGAATCAATAATGAAAGAAGGCTTTAGACTGAAATTCTCAAAATGTAACTTTGCACAAGACTCCGTTAAATATTTAGGTCACATTATAAAAAATAATACGGTTTCTCCTCTCAAAGATAACCTAATTGCTATAAAAGAGTTTCCTATTCCGAAAACACGAAAGAATGTCCGTCAATTTCTAGGGAAAATTAATTTTTATGGAAAATATATACCTAATGCAGCAATCTTATTAGAACCATTGCATAACCTGTTGAGAAAGGATCAGGTGTTTTATTGGTCTGAGAAATGTCAAGAATCTTTTGAAACTGTTAAAAACTTACTGTCTTCAAAACCAATTTTAGAAATATTTGATCCCAATTTGCCAATCCATATTTATACAGACGCAAGTATACAAGGCATAGGTGCAGTCTTGAAACAACAACAACTCAATGGAGAAGAAAAACCTTGTGCATACTTTTCACGGAAACTAACAGAATCACAAAAGAAAAAAAAAGCAGTATACTTAGAGTGTTTAGCGATAAAAGAAGCAATCAAGTACTGGCAACATTGGCTCATGGGAAAAAGATTTAAGGTTTTCACGGATCACAAGCCTTTAGAGAAAATGAATATAAAATCTAGAACGGATGAGAAACTGGGAGATCTTGCATATTATATATCGCAATATGATCTTGATGTAATTTATTCACCGGGAAAAAACAATTTAGAAGCAGATAGTTTAAGTAGAAACCCCGTATTAGAACCACATCACAATCAGGAGGAATGTTTAAAATTCTTAAACCTAATTAAATTAGATGATATTAAAAACGACCAAGAAAAAAATGAAGAAATCAAAAAGAGTACAACACAGTTAAAGATAAAAGATACAATTTATTACAAAACTATAAAAAATAAAGACAAAATAATATTGACAGAGGAATTTAGTAAAAAATTTATAGAAAAAGTTCATATTACATTCTGCCATATAGGGATTAAACAATTAATACGTAAAATTAAACCATTCTATGAAGCTAAAAATTTAGTAAATAATATAAAAAGATTATGTGACACGTGTGAAGTCTGTATAAAAAATAAATCAAGAGGAAAATACAATTTTGGTCTTATGTCACATTTAGGTCCGGCTACATATCCTTTCGAAATTGTATCCATTGACACTATTGGTGGATTTGGTGGCAGACGTTCCACTAAAACTTATTTGCACCTTCTGGTCGACCACTTTACCAGACATGCTTATATTTCAACTTCAAAAACACAGAGCGCAAATGATTTCATAAAAGTTGTTCAAAAAGTAAATAGTGATTATAAAATCGGCTTGATCCTGTCCGACCAATATCCAGGTATAAATTCCAAGGAATTTAAACAATTTTTAGACAAAGAGAATATTCCAATTATCTTCACGGCTGTAAATGCACCATTTTCAAACGGTTTAAACGAAAGGTTAAATCAGACTCTGGTTAATAAAATTCGGTGTAAAATAAATGAAACGAGAGCAAAATTAACTTGGACAACTGTAGCACAAGAATGCATAAAGAAATACAATGAAACTGAACATACTGTTACAGGTTTTGCTCCAAAATATTTATTAGAAGGAAAAAATGTAGAAATCTTGCCGGAAGAATTAAAGGAAATAATAAATACAGATTTATCAGATGATAGGAAAAGAGCATTGGAAAATACAAAAAAGTCACATAACTATAATAAACAATATTTTGATAGGAAAAGAAAGGAATGTGATATAAAAGTAGGAGACTTAGTATATGTTGAAAACGGGAACCGGTTAAACAGAAAAAAACTAGATGAATTAAAAATTGGTCCTTATGAAGTTTTAGAAAAAATATCAGATTCAATTTATAAAATAAACACAGGACATAAAAAGAGTGAATCAAATCTATTCCACATAACAAAAATTGTCCCAGTACGAACTGGCTTAGATTTAGATAATAATTGATATGTGTGTGTAAATATAGTAATAGTTTAAATTTCATGTTTGATGAAAATTGTTTTTATTCTGGGAGGGGAGATGTAAATGAGCCTTATAAGAACTCATTTAATATTATTTATTTTCGAACGTATCCTTAGTCTGTGTATTTTTGAACGAACATTGAAACATCAACTTATATCAAATGTGTGGAATGTGAGGTTATAAAACCGTGTATGATTTGCAGAATTTAATTAATGTAACTAAGTGCTTAAAATGTTGTTTCTTGTATTTCAGGTGAGTAAAACCTATTCATAAGTTAATTTACTTTATGTTTCTTTTAGTAGACTTAAGTTCTAAATAAAATACCTTGTATTTCAGAGCAACAACAGAACTTAGTTTCTTTTGGAGATTCCTATTGTCTAAGGACATTATATATATATATATACATTTTTTTTGATTTTTCAACAAATCTACATTTCTCTTCTTTGCTAATAAGTAAGCGTACATTTTAAAATTAAAAATGTTGATTTATTTTTGTTGAAAGTTACGCAAGAAAGTATACACTACGTACAAGGGCTTACCAATTGTGAATAAATAAATAAAAAACGTTGCTGTAAAAATTATTTTTATTGTTTTTTTTGAATTTGGTGGTAAATGATATTTATTACACATTTTGGTGTTTAGATATATATACACTAATTCTACATAAAACAAGTAAAACTTCAACGAACTTTATTTATGTGTGATATAATGTTCCACCTACAGTCAAAAGTATTAAGTCTTTAGGATGATTTAAAGTTCAAATCAATGCGGGCTTCAGTTCGAATGTTATGTTGAAACCGAAAGCCCAATTCTCGATTTTTACTTGTTTTTATTACTTTTCTATACTTTCAAATAAGTTTAAATAAAATGTATTCAATAAAAATGAAAGGTCTTAAAGTCACCGATTTTTGTGTGTTGGTTTCATTCAACATTAACTATTGGTTTTCGAGAAATTTTGCAATTAATGCCAAAAACAGGGTCTACAAAATATTTTTTTACATCAAAAGTGATATTTTTTTTTAAATTGTGTTCAATTAAATATATTTTTTATTATTTTAAGTATATTATACTAGCTGTCCCGTTGAACTACGTTCCGCCTTACACTACACTACACTGCCCTACCCTACCCTACCCTACCCTACACTACACTACACTACCCTACCCTACACTACACTACCCTACCCTACCCTACACTACACTACACTAAACTACCCTTTCCTAACCTACCCTATCCTACATAAGAACCTTCTCCTGACAATAACGAACTCGACAAAAAAAGAATTAGCGAAATCGGTCCAGCAGTTTTTGAGTTATAAAATTACAACGAAAAGTGGCATTGATTTTTATATATTTAGATGATAGCTTTACACTGTCTTTTAATAATTTGAATTGAATATTGTTATTTGAGCTACCTTAAAAGACATTAAAAAACCATTATAATACATAATTATTACGTACTAGCTGTTTCCCGCGGCTTCTTTTCGAGGGTGCTCGGTGCGCGAGCGTGAAAATAATTAGCCTATGTGTTAATCCAGGTCCTATTCTGTCTACCTACCAAATTTCAGCCATATCCGTTGCGTAGTTTTTGCGTGAAGAAGTAACAAACATACACACTCACAAACTTTCGCCTTTAAAATATTAGTGTGATAATATACTTTCTCTATCAAAGACTCGAGTTTCCTTCACATCCTAATCACGCACCCTACACCAATTGTGAATGAATAAAAAAAAACGTTGCTTTATTTTTATTGGTTTTGTTGAATTTGGTAAGTAAATGATATTTATTACACTTTTAGTTTATATTTACACTAATTCCACATAAAACAAGTAAAACTTCAACGAGATTTATTTGTTTTATAATGAATAAGTTTCGATATGTACAAAATGTGTAATATAATGTTCCACCAAGAACCTACAGTCAAAAGTATTAACTAATAATTTTATTATAATACATAATTATTACGTATGATTATCGATATCGGAAAGTGAATCACTCCCAATAGATAGGTAGAATTTTCCCTCGCAGGATGGCCGCCTATCGACTAATGATAGGTAGTTTGAGAAATAGCGCTATCTGATAATGCAATCGGTCAAGCGATGGGTCCACGCGTGTACATATTATTGAAGCTCTCAAAAAATGATTATTGTGCGGCGAAATGGTAATAAAAAAGAACAAAAAACTAGCTGTATGTTATCAGGAGATCTCATATCCTTCCAATTTAAATATTTAAGTAAGTAGGTTATGAAATTACATTATGTTGCTTCGTGGTACCTAAGCCGTTTTCAGATTTAGTACAAGTAAGAGTTAGTGCGTACAACGCAAAAATGCTTCGTAATCAATTTAAAATGTAATCGTACTCGCGCTAAGGAGTCCGAACTGATGCAAAAAAGCATATTTTTTACGCTTGCGTTGATGTCTTTTGTTTGTAATGTGAATAGCAGTGGTGGTTGGTGGGCCTTAGTGCTGGGGGGTCACTTTCTTTCTCTGTCCATACTTATTTTTAATATCATAAATTGAACACTAGACGCCATATTACATTAGCACAGATAACAATTTACACTTAAACAGTTTCCTTTTCACTTCCCCGTGAGTTCACCAGTATGTAAACAAACAACACATTTCAGTTTCTTCAAAATTCAAATGGCATAGGAAGGCGGCAGTGCTTCAAGCGCTAATTAAATGACATATGGGCTGCACGCTCATGCATATTTAAAAAAATGATGACCGTCTAACGTTGCAGTGAACGTTCACAGCGCTTCTAAGCTTACTGAGCTGTGACTGTGAAGCCGTGGTTCGGTTAGATTCGGTGCATCTCGGCTGAAATCAGCTGTTATTATGCATAGGAAATTCCCCGTCTCACGCGTACAAGTCTAGATAGGTACTTCTCTTTTGCTCCTGCGTACACATTTTGTATGGGTCAAAAAGGAGCGATACTTCATAGAAAAGTACTCTGTGGATACTCCCGAGTGCTCCGCGCACTTGCGTCCGACTATGACGACAAGTACCTTGGCCCATTCATAAATACATACTTACTAATTATCGGTTTGTTGACATATGTTACATAGTATTGTTGTGTTTGTTATGTGCATTTAAATACCTACTGTACTATGGGCACGTTTAGGCAGAGGTTACTGCGTGGAGGGCTTTTTGACTTTCACTTAGCGAGGAATTAGTTTTAAACATCATCATCATCATATCAGCTCATATACTTCCCCACCGAGGGGCTTGAGCCTACCCTGAATTAGGGCATTCGGGCCTTAGTCGACCACCCGGGTCCAGTGCGGGTTAATCGAATTCACACAAAACCTTCGATTTCTTCGCAGGCGTGTGTTGGTTTCCTCACGACGTTTTCCTTCACCGTAAGAACGTTGGATAAACGTAGATATGAAATGGAAATTCAAAAACACATTGGTACTCGTACGTGGCATGATTTGAACCACGACGTCCCGGTCAGGAGGTACTGGCCCTAGCCGTTACGCTATCGACGCTCAGTTTTAAACATATTAATCATTATTTGTCGTAGTTTTGAACAATAAACTGTAAATTGGATATATAATTATTGTATAACGGTATTTTATGTTGGAGCGCTCATTAATAACACCGAAAATCATATTTGTTACATGCGCATAAGGTTTGTTACAGGTAGGGTTGCAGTTACTGAAAAGCTCTGTTTATTTCATTGACCAACTTTCCATAAAAATTCGTTTTCACTTAAAAGTGGGTTAAAACCCAAAATCATCTTAAAATCTACTATACATGCATACGGATGGACAGTCGGCCAACCACACTGGTGTGACCACAATATACAAGAGTTAAATACCTAGTATTTGCACTACTGCAACATTTCATGCCGTCGCGTCATCGTTGACGTCCTTCACCTAGTATTTAAAGGGGTGAGGTAATTAAAATTGGCGAGGGGAAGGAGTGTCCGTACTGTATGGTGTAATTGTGGGTATTGTCAACTAATTTTACCCACCATTGTTTCACCATATTAACGGACTTATAAAATTACATTTGCCTTGATAAGATATCTCCACGCGACCCTTTTGCCTCTATAAGATTGTCTGCTTTATTATAGATATTAACTCGTACTTATATCTAGCTGGGTACGTTCAATTCAGGCGAAGAATGTTATCTAGAAACATTATTGGACAAAAATATTTCCAAAAATTTGTTGAATGTTTTCTGATACAGTTTAGATATTAGATAGGTAAAAACCGGCCAAGTGCGAGTCGTATTTAGCACTCCAAGGGTTCCGTACCACCACACCACACAACTACATAGTATAATGACAATGATACTTAATTACATTACAAACAAACGACATCAACGCGAACTACAAAAATATATTTTGTTTACGATAGAGCCAATTGTTATATTTCAGTATTAGTACTATAATCACACCAAGTTTCACGCTTGTATGTATTACCTTTTTACGATAGAGCTAAATTAAAAATACTTCTAAAGACCTATAAAAACACTTAAACTTAGTATTTTTTGTTATAGCGGCAATAAAAATAACTGTAGAAATTTCAACTGTCTACCTATTACTGTTCATGAAATACAGCCCGCTGACAGACGGACAGACAGCGAAGGCTTAGTAATAAGGTCCATAAAAAAGATTTCGTTGTTCACGACACATAATTTTTATATACTTACACTAGTTATGCCCACACGGTCAAAGGCGCAGTCGCCCTGAGTTATTCTATAGATAACTTCCTCTGGGACAGTAAAAGTTGGAAAAAAGCCCGACATGGAATAGTAGTTCACTGGGACGCTATATTATGAGCGTGCTCTTGACGTCAATAATCTCACTACATGTGACCTGACATTTTGTACTGACATTGAAATATTGTTTGACATTTAATTGGAATATTATTGTAAGTTGACTGCGTGACATTATTATAATTGATATTTTTGACATTTCTGTTGATACTAACTTAGTTTTATAAGATGTCTGTTACTAACACAATATTATGGATTGACTATCTGAAATAAATAATTTGATTTGATTTTGATTTGAATAATCTGCCTGCTATGGCATTGGGGCAGCTCTTAAACTGGCCTTCCTCTGAACTTGTTCCTCGCGCCATGCCTGAGATTGTTCCGGTGTCTCTGCAGCTTGTTGGGTTGCCATATAAGGTATTCAGCATGCTGTTGGTGTCGAAGATCTGCTTGACATCTAGCTCGCTCAATCCTCCTCTGCTCTACTTGAGGAGAAGTTTCTTGACTTCTATCTATAATCATAGCTCCCACTTTATTAAAAGTTTGCGATAAATAAGTTTTTCGGTTTTCGGAAGTGTTTCGTGGTTAAAATACCTTACGAGTGCACTGCACACCTCGACTATTTGACATGGCGGCAATGATATCTATGCATCTACGGCATGGACATGCATGGAGGTATGCTATGAAGTTTAGGTGTGACTTGTGATGGATGAGTTGATGGGAAATTATTAATTTTTGAAAACTTATTTAACTTGCAATGTTTGTATGTACGAGTATGTATGTTTGTTTAGTTAAAATCTTGCGATCAATTTTACAGCGACTTCCAGGGGCCCGATTAAGCTGAAATTTGAAAAGAAACCGTATACCCGGTGACAAACGATCCTTTTGTTATTTTGAAGTTGATCTGATAATGAACTTTGGAGGTGGAATCAAGATCCCAGAATCATCATTAATTTTTAATAGAATCGTAGGAAATAAAATACTGTGCCCACCTTTTTTGGAACCGTGTATTTTTTATATTTATTTGAGCATTTGGATTTTTGAGCACAAAAACTCTTTCAAATAAAGCTTGCACCAACAGTTTTTAGGTTTTTTTTAAATTATTAACATATTAGGCAGGTTATTTATTTAACAGTTTATTGTGTACAAAAAAGATTACATTACAGGCAGAAAATACAGGTTACCTACTAAAGTATGCACCTTTTTGTTGATATCATGTGTCGGACTCAGCAGACACTTGGTATAGGTAGATTTAGTTCACGTACATAGGCATTAGGCATATTACCTGGACAGGTAATAGGTTTATCTCACGGAAAATACCCAACGTAGCGTAGGTATGTAGGTAAGGAGATGATTGTCCTTGTCATATTACCTAGATACTCTTAGCTATGCATGGCTATGCCCTTAGGTAGGAAGTGGAGATATGTAGGTAGGTGTAACAGTCTAGTCTAGGTAGGTAGGTATTTGTCGGGCGTGAGATGAGGAGGGGAAAGTTACGGCGTAGATACCTATTGCTATACAGTGCTTTTTTAAATTATAAAGTAGTTCACTTTCATTTTCAGAAGTTACCCTTAAAATAGTTTCAGCGAATTTTTTTAAACCTTATATAAATGGTTTCTCGGAAATGGCTCTAACGATTTGGCTGAAAATGCCTGGTTTAATTGTTAAGCTGTTTTAGCTGAAACTATTTTAACTGGTGCTTCTACCCATGAAACTGAACAACTTTCTCCATGGAACCCATAGTCAAAACGCAAAAAAAATTTCTCCCATACTAACTCGATCAGCTGATCAGCCAACTGAGTATGGGAAGTTTAATTTTTTTTTGAGATTTGATTATGGGTTCCATGGGGAAAGTTGTTCAATTTCATGGGTAGAAGTACCAGTTATAATAGTTTCAGCTAATTTTGTTAGAACTTATATAGATTAGAATAGAATAGAACATATTTTTTTATTTGCTTTTAAATATGGTAAGTATGTATAAAAGGTCTTACATTAGTTTTAGAATCACTTATTTATCGACCTACTTTAGCATTATTAGCATATTATTTATCAGTACAAAAACAATAAAATAAGTCCAATTAATCAATTAACACTTTCCAAATTCGTAATTCAAATGACATAATGAGACAGATTAACATTGTATGCTAAAGCATAAATAAATTGTCTCCCATACTAACTCGATCAGCTGATCAGCCAACTGAGTATGGGAAGTTCAATTTTTTTTTTGAGATTTGACTATGGGTTCCATGGGGAAAGTTGTTCAATTTCATGGGTAGAAGTACCAGTTATAATAGTTTCAGCTAATTAAATGTTAATTAATTAATTAATTAAAACTTTCTAAAGAAAATCGTCAATGGCATAAAACATATTCTGAAGAAGCCACTCATGCAATGTTGCCTTAAACTTGTTAATGGGCAATTCCCGAATCGAATGCGGTATTGTATTGTAAATTATGTGGCCCGCCCAGTAGAAATTTTTTTGAAATCGCGTTGTTTTGGGAATCTCATCCAACCTGTCACGATTCCTCCTATTTTGGACTGATAGGTTTTTTTTTTGTAGAATACTTGTCGATTTTGTTTTACTAATTTTATAGCCCGATACAGTTCCTGAGGGAACCGAAAAAATACTCTTGATTTCATTAACATCGCAACAAAGCAATGGGTTATTGTGTTTTTTGCGCAGAGATCGTTGTGGGGGTTTGAAGTGACATAGACTTATTATAACTAACTAGCTTTTGCCCACGGCTTCGCCCGCGTGGACATAGCTTTTATTACTCTTTTTGAGGGTGAGTGGTGCGCGAGCCGCAATCAGCTCGCAAGCGTGGACATGACTTTTCTCCAGGTACCTCAGGAACTATATCGGGCTATTCGGATTAGCAGTCTTTGTCACTTTCCACCCCCTCAATAAATTCTATACAAAAAATCATTTTAATCCGTTGCTCCGTTGCGACGCCACCCACGTACGCGAGCGTAGAAAACAGTTGTCCCCAGATCCCTCGGGAACTATGTCAGGATATACTTATAGTAAATTATATCATTTTCCACCTCATCTCTGTGCTAAAAATCACACGATCAAATCAAATTTCCAGAGATAAAAAGTAGACTATTTCATTCCCAGTGATACAGGCTACCTGCATGGCAATCATCAAGATTGGTAGAGGTGTTGAAGTGTGAATAGGTAACAAACAAACAAACACATTTTCACATTTATAATATTAAGTAAGGATTTCTAAATCTTAAATAACATATAGAGCGTCGGTGGCGTAACGGTTAGGGCCACTACCTCCTGTCCGGAAGGCCGTGGTTCGAATCCTGTCACTTACCAATATCTATACGAATATCGATTTCATACTCGTATGTACGTTTATCCGACGCTCTTACGGTGAGAAAAACATCGTGAGGAAACCTGTAAACGCTGTATGTGTGAAGTCAATCAACCCGCAATGGGCCCGCGTGATCGTCTAAGGCCTGATCGCCCTAACTCAGGGCAGGTCGAGCCCCTTTGGTGGGGACGTATATAAACTGATATGATGAAATAACACATATACACTATTATCAAAAAACTAATTCAAATCATTATATCAATCTAGTAATAAAATTTCCTAAAAATATTAATATGGGTCAATTCCTCGAGTCGTATCAGCTCCAAAGGAGCCCATGACGCACTTCTCGTTTCCGCGCTGGATGGCAATAGACAACCTTAGCAGCAGGTATTACCCAGAGCGGGCGTCACGTCTCCTCTCTCGAAGGCGGCGGCCAATCCCCTTAATGAAGGCAAAGGCTTCTAAGGGTTCAGAAGCCGGTTGTCTCACAGACCAGTGGCACAAAGCAGTAATTTGCCTCCAAGACCGAGTACTTATTATGCTTATTTCTCGCTGCTCAATGCAGCAGTACCGTACGGGTGAGGTGTGAGGCAGAAAAAGTGGCGTCCCAAAGCAGGCGTCTCTGCTATGGCACCTGTTTAAACCCTCCGGCCTTTTGCCATCAGATCGACTAAAGCCCGGCGGCTGCATCAAAGATGGAATATTCCATCTGGCCGAGACCAGTACCTTCCGAATGAGGTCATTCAGGAATTGGTGACGTGGGAATCTTCACAAACAAAGACCGCAACTCAGTGCGTGATGACCAATTGCCTCCACCATGGACCCGCAAATACATTGATTGAGTGAACCTTTCACAGATATTGATATTGCAGGCGGAGAGCAACTGCCACACGCAAATAGTCGCCGTGAGAAGAGTTCCCATTTATGTGTTTTTAATTTTTTTACACGATTGGAATCTGTAAAAAAATACCTATCGGTTCGTCTATGAAACACATCGCTACGTGCCATAGTTCCAGAGTTAGAGTTGTGTAAAGTAGCGTATACTTAAAAATACATAAAAGAAATCTAATCAAAAGTATTTAAATAATATTTTAATGTTTTAATACAATTTGAGCGCGTTTTATTATCCCTGCAGTGCCATCTATTGACATTCTGCTGCTATGATTATAATGTGTGGTATGTGTAGCTAATATGGGGAAAAAAGTACTCTATTGTTATTATTGTAAGAATCGATAGATCTAACTTCCCACGGGACCTCTTTAGTTTTCCAGGATAAAGAATACCCGACTATACAATGATGGTCAAAACACCCCATCCCAATGTAAAGGTTTCATATTGTTACGTTGAGCCATTCTAAAGATACAATTTTTTGCATCCCTGCAGGAACCCTTATTTTTTTTGGGATTCACAATGTCCCAGTTTTAGTTCGCGATATAGGGTATCAAAGTGTATAATTAGATTGTAATAGGTCAAGCCACATTTGCGTGGTGAGCCATTCTATAAATAAATACTTTTGATTTTCCCACGGGAACTGTTCAATTTTTCGGGATAAAAAGTATCCTATATGTTACCCCGGGCTATAAGGTACCACCATACAAAATTTCATCAAAATCGGCCTGGTAGTTTTTGCGTGATGCGCGAACATACAGACAGACAGACAGACAGACAGACAGACAGACAGACAAAAATTCCAAAAGTTGTTGTTTTGGCCTCTATATCGTTAGTAATGTCCACCACAGTTATTATTTTCCAAAAATATTTCATGTACAGACGCGGCCCCGTTACAGTTTTATTATATTACTAGCTTTTGCCCGCGGCTTCGCCCACGTGGACATAGCTTTTATGACCCTTTTTGAGGGTGAGTGGTGCGCGAGCCGCAATCAGCTCGCAAGCGTGAACATGAGTTTTCTCCAGGTACCTCAGGAACTGTATCGGGCTATTCAGATTAGCAGTCTTTGTCACTTCCCACCCCCTCAACAAATTCTATACAAAAGTTGCTCCGTTGCGACGCCACCGACGTGCGCGAGCGTAGAAAACAGTTGTCCCCAGATCCCTCGGGAACTATGTCAGGATATACTTATTAGTAAATTATATCATTTTCCACCACATCTCTGTGCTAAAAATCACACCAATCTATTTTTTCGTTACGATTTTATATAAAACGAACAAAGAGTATTGTTTTAGTTTCTTCAAGAACTGTATCGGGCTATGATAATTTCCACAGATAAAAGGTTGACTATTTCATTCCCAGTGATACAGGCTACCTGCATGCCAAATTTCATCAAGATTGATAGAGGTGTTGAAGTGTGTATAGGTAACAAACAAACAAACACATTTTCACATTTATAATATTAAGTAAGGATTTCTAAATCTTAAATGAAATATAGAGCGTCAGTGGCAAAACGGTTAGGGCCACTACCTCCTGTCCGGAAGGCCGTGGTTCGAATCCTGCCACTTATCAATATCTATACGAATATCGATTTCATACTGGTATGTACGTTTATCCGACGCTCTTACGGTGAGAAAAACATCGTGAGGAAACCTGCACACGCCTTCGAAGAAATTCGAAGCTTATGTGTGAAGTCAATCAACCCGCAATGGGCCCGCGTGATCGTCTAAGGCCAGATCGCCCTAACTCAGGGCAGGTTGAGCCCCTTGGTGGGGACGTATATAAACTGATATGATGAAATAACACATATATCTATATTATCAAAAAACTCATTCAAATCATTATATCAATCTAGTAATAAAATTTCCTAAAAATATTAATATGGGTCAAATCCTCGAGTCGTATCGGCTCCAAAAGAGCCCATGACGCACTTCTCGTTGCCGCGCTGGATGGCAATAGACAACCTTAGCAGCAGGTAGGACCTCACGTCACATCTCCTCTCTCGAAGGCGACGGCCATCAATCTCCTTTGTGAAGCCAAAGGCCTCTGAGGGTTCAGCAGCCGTTTGTCTCACAGACCAGCGGCACAAAGCAGTAATTTGCCTCCAAGACCGAGTACTTATTATGCTTCTTTCTCGCCGAAAATTGAGCAGCAGTACCGTACAGTGAGGCAGAAAAAGTGGCTTCCCAAAGCAGACACGTTCCTCTCTGCCATAGCACCTGTTTAAACCCTCCAGCCTTTTGCCATCAGATCGACTAAAGCCCGGCCGGCGGCTGCATCAAAGATGGAATATTCCATCTGGCCGAGACCAGTGCCCTCCGAATGAGGTCATTAAGGAATTGGTGACGTGGGAATCTTCACAAACACGACTGCAACTCAGTGAGTGATGGCCAATTGCCTCCACCGTGGACCCGCAAATACATTGATGAGGTTCACAGATTGATATTGCAGGCGGAGAGCAACTGCCACATGCAAATAGTCGCCGTCAGAAGATTTCCCATATCTGTGCCTCCTGTTAAAAGAAGCTAAACTCGATTTATGTGTTTTTAATTTTTTTACACGATTACAATCTATAAAAAAATACCTATCTGTTCGTCTATGAAACACATCGCTACGTGCCATAGTTCCAGAGAGTTGTGTAAAAAGCGTATGCTGAAAAATACATAAAAGAAATCCACTCAAAAGTATGAAATACTATTTTAATGTTTTAACACAACTTAAGCGCGTTTTATTATTCCTGCAGTGCCATCTATTGACATTTTGCTGCTATGATTATAATGTGTGGTATGTGTGGCTTATATGTTGAAAAAGTACTCTATATTTATTATTGTAAGTATCGATAAATAATTTCCCACGGGACCTCTTTAGTTTTCCGGGATAAAGAATACCCGACTATACAATGATGGTCAAAAAACCCCATCCCAATGTAAAGGTTTCATATTGTTACGTTGAGTCATTCTAAAGATACAATTTTTTGCATTCCTGTAGGAACCCTAATTTTTTTGGGATTCACAATGTCCCAGTTTTAGTTCGCGATAAGGGTATCAACGTGTAAAATTTGATTGTAATAGGTCAAGCCACATTTGCGAGGTGAGCCATACTATACATGAATACTTTTGATTTTCCCGCGGGATCTCTTGAATTTTCCGGGATAAAAAGTATCCTATATGTTAACCCGGGCTATAAGGAACCACCATACAAAATTTCATTAAAATCGGCCTGGTAGTTTTTGCGTGATGCGCGAACATACAGACAGACAGACAGACAGACAGACAGACAAAAATTCCAAAAGTTGTTGTTTTGGCCTCTGTATCGTTAGTAATGTCCACCACAGTTATTATTTTCCAAAAATATTTCATGTACAGACACGGCCCCGTTACAGTTTTATTATATTATAGATTATAGATTATATAGATTAGCACAGCCCGAAATAATTTCCGAGGGACTTGGGGAACACTAGTTGACGTTAACTAACGTGATCGCTAGGTCCCCTTCGCGACGACTCTTGGATCTAAATATTACTATATTAAACTACTAAAATTATAAACGAGAAAGTTTGTAAGAATGTATGGATGTATGTTTGTTACTCTTTCACGCAAACACTACTGAACGGATCTAACTGAAATTTGATAAGTAGACGGATTAGGACCTGGATTAACACATATGCTACTTTTTTCTACACTGCGCACCCTCGAAAAGTCATAGAAGCGTTGTCAACGCGGGTGAAGCCGCGGGAAAGAACTAGTATATATTATTTTTAAAATTTTAGAGAATTTTGTCGGGGGTTTTTAAAATTTTTAATTTAAGTTTTTTTGCATTGAAGTACTGGAGTGGAATGGAATAGAAGTGTTAAAGACTGCTAATCAGAGTAGTCCGATATATAGTTCCAAAAGGGATCTGGAGAAAACTAATGTCTACGCACCAGTCACCCTCAAAGACAGTCATTAAAACCATATCCATGCGGGCGAAACCTCAGGCAAAAGCTAGTCACTTTATAATTACGTATATACTGCATAAAATACCAAATTTTGATGAATTACATAAATTCGACAAGTTTTCCGTGACTTTTAAAGAGCTGTATCTTTTGAATGTACGTGCATAATATTGTAAGGGATTTACTAAAAATACAAAAAAATGTCCCAGGTACTTATACATATTTGTCAACAACTTCCAGTGTAGAGTCTCCAACCTCTCAATATTACGGACATTTAAAATTATTTTCGTCTTGTCCATGTTCATTTTAAGACCCACTTGTTGAGAGTTTCTCTGCGTGGTCGAATCAGAAACGAGGAGACCAGAACCAAAGTAACCGACATAGCTCACAGAATCACTAAACTGAAGTGGCAGTGGGCAGGGCACATAGCTCGTAGAACAGATGGTCGCTGGGGCAGTAAAGTTGTCGAGTGGCGACCGCGCACCGGAAAACGTAGCGTTGGCAGGCCTACCGCTCGGTAGACCGAGGACCTGGTGAAGGTCGCGGGAAGCCGCTAGATGCGGGCAGCGCAGAACCGGTCGTCGTGGAGATCCTTGGGGGAGGCCTATGTTCAGCAGTGGACGTGCTTCGGCTGATATGATGATGATGAAATAATAATGTAAATATAATATTTGTGTGGTGGTACGGAATTCTCGTGCTAGCCGGACTAGCGCTTGGTCGGTTTTTACGGTTCCTTCAGTAGTCAACAAGGAACCCTTATAATTTGGCCCTGTTCGTTTGTCTGTCTGTCTGTCTTCGGCTTACCTCGAAGTATATTAGTACTAGAAAGCTGTAATTTGACATGGGTATACATATTAATTACGCCGTCAAAGGGGTTAATAAAATATTGAAAAAAATTTAGGGTACCTCCTCTACAAGTAAAGTGTGGATGTTTTTTTTTTCTTGTCTATCCTTCGGTGTGGGGTGCCGTTGGATAGATTGTGAAAAATATTGCGAATGTGGCGGCAACTGCAGTAACCCACCACTGAACCTTAATACGAGCGACGAGATCACAAAAGAAATACATCTAGAACGCGCTATTAGAATTTCTTCAGCACTGAGTATATATACAGATACCAATCATCAATAATTGGTCCACGGCCTGACCCCAGGCATACCACCTCGCCTGGCGGAGATGTCTCCCTTTGCTCTTGTCAAATAGGAACGCACCGTTCCTAAATCGGTGACCCCGACGTGATACTCCATCATCAAGTCTTATATTAAAGTAGATTTATATTAAATTTCATAAGAATTAGTAATTTATTTATTTCTATTGGCGGCGCTAGTGTGCTAATCGAACCACCTTAAGTCCACATGATTCGTAATAATTCACTAGATAAATAAACTTGGCTAAGTATAGAAGCGCCCCATAGCACGAATTAATATCATTAGCTCCGGTGAAGTTGGATGAGAGTTCAAAAACTCGCCCCAATTGTGTTAACTTCAAGTTTTCACAAGAGCAGTCATGTTTACACGATTTATGATACTTAAAAATATACATTTGTTGTAAAATTAACACATTATTTATATTTATATGCTTGGTCTGAGTTTGTATTTCAAAACTTTACGTCGTTAAAAGCTTTATATTAACTTTCCGTGTTAATTAGTACTATAGTGCGGCCGTCGAGAGAATGCTGATTTGACATATGCTCCTTTGACGTACCCATAGACATCCATAGTAAATACTATGTTCTTATCATGTAGAATGTAACATATAACGAAATAAAATAGCCATTGCCAAAATAGTGTTGCCAAACTCGAGGCTAAAGTGTGCTTTGTGGACCATCGATTTTAGGGGTGGTAATGGGTGAAGGGGGTGGAAAATAAGAAAAATTGTGAAACTAACTATTCATCAAAAAGCTAAATTTGTTGTATTGCGGTTGAATATTTATTATTTGCTTGTAATCGAAGTGAAAAGCAGAGTGTAAAACTCGAACATGAATCCCATTTTACCCTCGACCTGACTATCCACCCTCGCCTTACCGGCTCGGGTAGCTAAATGAACGTATCGGGTAAAATGGCTTGTTTTATGCTCTTGTTGTACAATCTACTATTGTAATTACTTAAGCATATAACTTTTATACCTGAAACCTTTATAGTTGGTTCATTTGACCACAAACAATAATTGTTTGTGTGGTAATGAATTCATAATATTTTCTAATTTATACGTTACAAATACGTTATTAGTGGTTACGCGTGGTAACATCACTATTATTAAGAAGAAATGACCATAGAACGTAACCGTTTCACTAACGTTTCAAATAATCACAAAACACACATTTTGCTTTCCATATATTATGTAAACATAAAACTAAATATATATTCTGTTACTATTGTTTAGTAAAAAAAAGATTTTTTAAATGTTTTTTTAGCTTAGAAACTAAAAATTTATTTGTTTACAATTTCGAAGATTAATGTAATGCACTTTCTATCGTAGGCTTGAAGTGTCAAATCAGCATTCTCTCGATTAAATTATATATACTTTGGTGTTAGTTAGTCTGCTTGTTAGTTTAGGACAAATCTTGGAACCTAAATTAGAATTACTTCCCTGTTTCCGAGTGAGCTCTAATTTTGCATACACGTTTAGTCTGGATGTCAATGCATGGTTAGCTGAGTGACGTCATTCTAAATACAATATGTCGAACTACCAAAGATGGCGGACCAGTTATTTGTTATGCACTTGACGTGGGTATCAAATGACAGGGTTGGTGAGAAGAACACGATTTTTTTAAATAAAACTTTGTAAGCACCTAAAGTTTTTAAGTCTTTCGATGTAGTTTTATCTATCGATTGTTTTATTCGGTAAAGGTGACTTGAATATTTCCGATAGCCAGATGAGCTTTGTTTGCGTTGCACACGTACAGGTGTTTGTCCTGCACTTGACCCCAGGTGGATATGCTAGAGCTGCAGTCAGGCAGCGAAACTACTTGTGTCCATTGCGTTGGAATTGGAGCGTATGAAGCGGACGGATTTGTTGCTTTGTGTTGATTCCTGTGATGTTTAATCAATAATGAAATTTCTCACAAAAATCACTCTAAAAATAAATGTCTGCTAGACAATGGTGCAAATTTTCAAAGTTGTGAAATACGTGGCCAGTTCAATAATCACTTTTTTTTACTCCCATTTGGTAATTTGCTTAAAACATAACCTTAAATAATATCACAAAAGTATTCATTCCTACAAGTCGTTTTATACAATGATAATTTCAAAACGAGACAACTGTACTACAATGAAACTTTTTGAATATTTTTATGGCTTTGGCTACAAAAATTTAATATATGATTATGACCAAATTTCAATGTATTTATATTTATTTCATGGTCATAGAAAAAGTATTGTATGCCACTGCACGCAGGTAGCCATTGTGACACTCGTGCTGTCTAATTACTCTAACATCAAAGTTACCACTACCATTACGACCCACGTCTTATAGCTACAGCAGCGCAATACAAAGTTTCATGACTGATAGATAATACGCCACAATTATAAAATTCATTATCCAACAAAAGGTTGTTTCATCGGAGATAGAACGATTCGTCATTGCGAGAAGGTACGCTCAACGCACGGGTTTTTCGCTGTTTTGGCACAGTTACGAGCCGGCCCACACTGCGCAGTGCGTGCCGCCGCCGGCCGCCCGATAGTAATAAGCCTATGACTACGAATTGGGTTTTTTCTCTCTTGGTTTAAGATTCTTCACTCGAGTATTTTAAAAGATTTTATTTAACTTGTTTGTATTTTTGTTTAGGTCAAATCTTGCAATCGATTTTAGAGCGACTTCCAGGGGTCCGCTTCAGCTGAAATTTAGTATGAATTCAAATAAGTGTTTATTTTTGTTTTGTAATGCCTTTATGTTTATAACCATTCTAGTTTGCTTTTGAGACTTTGAAAACAGGTTTATTTAAATAACTTTTGTCAAGGTTCTTACGAATTTAATGTTAAGTTTAGTATTTGATTTACTTTTTTTTAGGTAAGGGTAGATTTGATCGCCATCTGACTTGATCCGTAATAAAATCTACCCAGTGATGGAAATTCAATTAGAGAAAGGATACTTTTTTGTCTTTGAAGTGGGATGTTTTTTGATGTGTAACATCTTTGCTCTCGCTTTCCTGCAATTTGTGGGAGTGATTTCGTGAAATGGGACGGAAAAGTGTCCCATGGGACGGAAATGTGTCCCAGGGAGTCGTGTTTTTTAAGGCTTTAAAAGCGCGGAAAAGGCAAAGGTATCTATGACCATACAGCCTAGTCTGCCGTATCTTTGCCGTCCTTTTTTCAGGCTTTAAAAGCGCGGAAAAGGCAAAGATCTCTATGACCATACAGCCTAGTCTGCCGTATCTTTGCCGTCCTTTTATAAAGTATTTTGTCACATGTTACACATCATATGCGAGTACTGTAGGTCTCGCTCGAATTTTTTTTTTGTTTTCTACTTTGGGGTGCTAAACTTAAATTTAGTATATTGCGTACTTCCAGAATCAAAATAAAAAAACGGAATGTAGCTTGAAAAACTAATAAAAGTAATTACGATACCATAAATTATCATTATTTATATTACGTACCACAGAATATAGCTAGGATTTAGACAAAGACATAGACAACATTTATTTTCGGCACCAAGAAAGAATATATAAAACATGAAAGGACCAATGACTTATATATTACTGGCGTAGAAATGACACAAAAAATTAATAAAAGAAAATTAACATAGGCGCTTAAAAAACAAAACAAAACTACTAAAAAGTATAAATTTTAACAGAAAGTGGAGTGTTGTGGTGCCAGAAAACTGGACTCCGACCCAGCAATTGTTCTGAGTGGCGTCACAGCGCTGATTTTTAGCGGTGCCCAATCATCGCGTATGCATGCGCGCGTGCAGCGGCCGGAAATGTAAGAAACGGGGTGTTTTGAAATGAACATAAAAAATAAATTTAAAATAAAAACAATAGAAACACACATTTGTGTGGGTGAATGTATTTGTGTTTGTGTGTGTGTGAGAGAGAGAGAGAGAGAGAGAGAGGAGACAAAGGAGAGAGAGAGTAGGAGGAGAGAGAGAGAAAGGGAGTATGCGTTATTTATTAATTCCATATGTCGGTAGGAGTCGATATCCAACAGGCAGTTGGCGTTATACGGCTGTGCTATTAGGACTTGCAAAAGGCAGTTGCTTTTAATATTATATATTTATATTTCTTTTTGAATTTTTTTATGGTAGTGGTAGGGTACTCGTAGTGTTGGGCGTATGTTGTTCTAACATCTGGTTGCTGTGTATTTGAAATTGCCTCAAAATGCAGTTGTTCGATGTTTATACGGTATAAAAATAATATTTCCTGTAGCACGAAGAGCTCGGGTACTTTTTACATCGTTATTGCAGCTTTTCAAAGATATATACTTGGAGATAACGACAAATTTGAAACGATAATGGAAATGGATAAACTTAGATTAAGAGGATAAATGGCGACCCTCTGGTGTTAAATATGACAGTCTGCCTGCGCCAAGTGGTTGCGTTATGTACTTATAGCGCCTGAAAAACTAGTTATCGTGACCAAAAAAAAACGATAAGGGAAATGACTGAGTAAGATAGAAAATGAAAGTACTAGTTGTACTTATGATAATTATGCAAAAACTGACCAAATAATCGGTTGCGTTATGGAGCAATGCCCGTTAGTATTAGGAATTCTGGACCAGGCCCCCACCCCCTGCCGGAGCCTGAAGTTGGAAATGGCGTAAATGAATTCCTATAAAATAAAAACATAAAAAGTAATGGTGTCACCCCCCATTTAAATCGTGTGCACGTGGTCCCATTTCGCTATCTTTAAGCGTTTCCGAGATAGGAATTCCAGGCAATTTTGAAACTCCGGCAGGGGGGTGGGGTCCTGGTCCAGAACTCTCGCTATTCCTACTACTATTGGGCGTTGATCCATAACGCAACCGAATATTTGATTAGTACTTGCATAATTGTCATGAGTACAACTAGTACTTTCATTTTCTATCTTACTAAACCATTTCCCTTCTCGTTTTTTTTGGTCACGATAACTAGTTTTTCAGGCACTATAAGTACATAACGCAACCACTTTTCGCAGGCAGACCTACATATTTGACATCAGAGGGTTGCCATTTATCCTCTCAACCTAAGTTTATCAATTTCCGTTATCGTTACCAAATTTGTCATAACCTCCTAGTCTAATACTCTGGTTGCCTGAACTTGGTTATTCCAATAAGAAAGGTTACTAAATGGAATTCTTTTGGATGAGCCATTTTCATTATTGAAATATGGAGTAACGTAGGTTCGACCTGGAACATGAAAGCAGTATCTCGCACAAACATTTTGTACCCTTTGTCCCACTCTTCCAGTCCTAGCCAGCAAACGAGGTCCTTAGATCATGTCAACATATTCCAATCTAAATAGACCAGTGCCTCACAAATTTAAATCCGAAGCTCAACGCTCAGAAATTTACGCACGCAGTATAATAATTTTAATCTATAAAAGCAGTTTCGTGCTATTTCTAACACATGACCCTCAAAGTGCAACCCCCAGTCCATTTGGACTCCCTAATTACGAACTTCAGTAACACGGACCACCTGACCCTCCAAGATAGAGGGATTATACGTTTTGACACGATGTACGCCTAAATCCTATAATGTAAGCCTAAAATCATATATTTTGATTTGGTCGGATTCAATACCATTGTTAACTTCAGACCAAGCCGTGATGCGTTGAAGATCTTCATCAATTTTAGCTGTAGAAGAAATGGCGTCCTTAGGATTGAAAGAAAAATATTTTTGGATGTCGTCAGCGTACATGTGGTGCTTAAAGTGCTTAATTACCTTACGTACATCCTCACTAAACAAAGAAAAGAGAAGAGGGCCCAATATAGAACCTTGAGGACGCCTATCGTCATATTGAAAGGTTTGTAAAAAACGGGCATTTCACCAGTAAGATGGGGATCAAATCTACCCCTACCTAAAATATTTTTTTTAAATACGAAACAAAACATTAAGTTCATAAAAAACTTGCCAAAAGTTACTTAAAAATACCAGTTTCTAAAGTCAAAAAAGTAAACTAGAATTGTTATAAAAATAAAGGCATCACAAAACAAAGAAAAACACTTACTTGAAAACAATTACTCATCGCAACATACAAACACTCAATGCTCTGAAAATAGCTGCCTATTTTCAGAGCATTGAGTGTTTGTATGTTGTCAAAGTCTTGTTTGCCGTGTCTTATTGATGATAAACTATATTATTGCCAGTTATGAATTAAATAATGTAATATCTTTATTAAGATATTGCCTAGGGATCAAGTCTTACAAGGGAACTGGTATTCCCAGGTTCCCCTTTATCTAGATTAGTAATGTAATTTAAATCAATATATTGGTTTCGTTTTGTATCACTTATGGTATTTTTTCCTAAAAAACTCAGATTTTTATGATCATCCTGACTGCCTAGATACTCGTAACTTTGGCGTTCTGTGTGATCAGATATTTTCAACTCGTTGTGTGTTCAATAATTTATTGAAAATCAGCTGCTGTTATTTAAGACAAGGTAAGGTATTGACCATATTTAGTGTAAGGATTTTATTGAAATTTAATACTGCTCAGAAATATGTGAGCACCTCGCCCGCTACGATATATCTGATGGCGACTGTACAAGCTTTTATTTCAGTTCAAGCCCATGACACCATTTGTCGACCAGATATTATCAGGCTGTACATTCATGGGTCGTGCATTATTGGGTCGCGCATTATAAGGACTCGGCAATGCATGTTTTAAAATTCAGAAAAGGCCAGCATAGTTGATTCCTACTGAATACAATATACGATCCTAATAACTTAATTTCACCTTCAAAGTTCATCGTCAGATCAACTTCAAAGTACCAAAAGGATCTATGGTCACCGTGAATACGGCAGCTCAAGTGGACCCCTAGAAGTGGCTCTAAAATCGATTGCAAGATTTGACCTAAACAAAAATACAAACATTGCAAGTTAAATAAAATAATCGAGGGAAGTATCATACAAAGAGAGAAAAAACCTAATTCGATAGTCATAGGCTTATTACAATCGTTCCTACGTTATTAAAAATTACTAAATCGATTAAAGTCACAAGTCTAATGAAACATTTTTGGAATCCAAAGACATACTACGGACAGACAGTACGCGTATAGGAAAACCAAGTCCACTACAATGGCTGCGCACAAAGTTATAGATTTCAATATACAGTGAAAAAAAGAGTTTGTGGTTTTATGAAACCATGGTAAAAGTAAAACTTTTTTCACATTATAGACACTTACAGAGCTCGAAACGATCATGGCTGCTCTCGTCTTGGAACTACGGCACAGAGGACGAAACGATCATGTAATAAAAGTTTCACTCCTCTAGGAGCTACGGTACAGAGGACGAAACAATCATGGCTGCTCTGACGAAAAAGTTAGAGGCGATGTAATAATTTCTTTGCCGTCACGCAACACACAGACGAAAAAGCTTAAGACGATGTAATAAAAGTTTCACTTTAATTGTCCACATTCAAGCATCACACCATACGTTCGGCGGCGGCACGCACTGCGCAGCGTGGGCTCGTAACTATGCCAAACTTACCGCGCGTTGAGCGTATGAGCGCCTAAAAACCCGCGCGTTGAACGTATGAGCACCTTCCCACATTGACGATTCGTTCAATCTCCGATTAAAAAACCTTTTGTTGGATAATGAATTATACCTATATAATTGTGGTGTATTACCTTCCTGGCGATATCGCAATATCAACGGCGAGTACATATCCCACCTCCGATTCGCTGACGATATCGTGGTCATGGCTGAAATTATGCAAGACCTAAGCACAATGCTCGATTGCCTCAGTAAAGTCTCTCAACAAGTGGGCCTTAAAATGAACATGGACAAGACGAAAGTAATGTCAAATGTCCGTGTCGCACCCACCCCTCTAAAGGTTGGAGACTCTACACTGGAAGTTGTTGAAGAATATGTATACCTGGGACAAACAGTCCAGCTAGGCAGGTCCAACTTCAAGAAAGAGATCAATCGACGAATCCAACTCGGCTGGGCAGCGTTCGGGAAGCTTCGCAATATCTTCACGTCCCAAATACCGCAGTGTCTCAAGACTAAGGTCTTTGACCAGTGTGTGTTGCCAGTGATGACTTACGGAACTGAGAACTGGTCGCTTACTATGGGCCTCATAAGAAGGCTCAAGGTCACCCAAAGGGCAATGGAACGTGCTATACTCGGACTTTCTCTGCGTGATCAAATCAAAAACGAGGAGATCCGCAGGAGAACTAAAGTAACCGACATAGCTCACAAAACTGCTAAACTGAAGTGGCAGTGGGCAGGGCACATAGCTCGTAGAACAGATGGCCGATGGGGCAGTAAAGTTTTCGAGTGGCGACCGCGCACCGGAAAACGTAGCGTAGGCAGGCCTCCCACGCGGTGGACCGATGACCTGGTGAAGATCGCGGGAAGCCGATGGATGCGGGCAGCGCAGGACCGGTCGTCCTGGAAATCCTTGGGGGAGGCCTTTGTCCAGCAGTGGACGATTTTTGGCTGATATGATGACCTTCCCGCCATGACAGTATGTATTGCGCTGCTGTAGCGATAAGACGTGGGTCGTAGGGCTAATCATAATCACTGTGTGTTAAAATAACGTTATAATACTTAATTAAATATAATGTTTTTCATCAGTCGTAATATAGTTTCATTAGTACAGAGAGAAATTGTACACATGTGTTTTAATATAAATCTCACATGATTGGTAATGTTGTCAATTTTCTATAAAATAAAGTATAATAATAGTAATTTATTTTTATTTTATCGTATTGATGAATTTATTATTTCGTTTGAAATTTTAATGTTATTTTTTATTGACAACTAATTATATTTTGATATTTGTGATATTAAATTTTAATGTTTTTTTTTAATTTTCTTATAATTTGTCATTTTTGATATCTTCTGTATAAATATGTAAATGCCAACATGAAATAAATTATCTAATATAATGGATGAGTGTCCATTGAAGGTGCATGTGCACTATGTCGGAGCCGGTGCGTATTACGGATCTACTTTTCAACCGACTTCCAAAAAGGAGGAGGTCATCAATTCCACTGTTTTTTTTTATGTGTGTTACCCCAGAACTTTTGACTGGGTGAACCGATTTTGATGACTCTTTTTTTATTTGAAAGCTAGTGCTTTCCGAGTGGTCCCATATAAATTTTATTAAAATCAGTGTAGTACTTAATTAGAAAATTAACAAAAACCAAAAATAATAATGCAAAATTGTACGAAGTTGTTGCGATGGAAGTCGGTTTTTAACGTGTTTAGCGTTTTCTCAACCGACTTCAAAACGGAGGAGGTTCTCAATTCGACTGTATGTTTTTTTTTGTATGTTTGTTACGCGATATCTCCGCCGTTTGTGAACCGATTTTCAAAAATCTTTTTTTATTCGAAAGAGTATACTCCCGAGGGGGTCCCATTGTGACCAAAGTGAGGATCTGATGATGGGATCCCAGGGAAATCAAGGGCAACCCTCAAATTTTATAGGCACGTTTTACATGTTTCTTGTGTTTTCTAAAATAACGAAAGTATTTTCGTCTGATAGTCATCATCTCATGTTGATGAGCTGATAAGGAAGGTACAACTCCTTAACGATTAGGAGTTGAAGGGTAATTCTTCAAATATTTTACGTAGATACGTAGGTACGTATAGACCGATAGTTGTATTCTTTCAGGTTATTCAGATGAGTTGATGATGGAAGTTTTAACTCCTTAACTTTCATGCTGTTGAGATTATGATGAAAGCCACAGGAATCTGTATCTGATGAAACACATGTATTATGATTTGAGTATTGTTATTGGCGAGTGGGTTATTGGGTTTAACGTTATTAGATAAATAGCATTATCACTAAAAATAAATAAAATGAAATAAAAGTTTAAAAAACTAAAAACCAACTTCAAAATGAAATTCACTCAAAAGTATGAAATAATATTAATATACTTAAATACACGACATTCACCAACAATAACGAAATCATAGGTAAGTACGAATTAAATTAGGGGCCTAAATTTTTTTTTGAGGTCGGTGTCGGCAATGCCATCGAATCTAAAACATTTGATACGTAAGTAGCTGTGTGCTGGTACCGACCACAAAAATAAATTAAGGCCCCTAATTTAATTCTTACCCACCTTTGATCTCGTTATTGTTGGTAAATGTCGTGTATTTAAGTATATTAATATTATTTCATACTTTTGAGTGAATTTCATTTTGAAGTCGGTTTTTAGTTTTTTAAACTTTTATTTTTTGTATATATGGTCGAAGGATCTAGTGCGTAATGCGTCTACTGGATTCGGATTTCTCCATCGGCATTTTCATGCGAGCCAAGTTTAAGTGGGAATTTTTTAGGTTTCTTAGTCTCATACTAGGAACCCTTTACAATTAAGTCCGTCTCTCCGTCTGTATGTCACAGCCGTATATCATAAAGTCAGCTCATACACGTCCGCACCGAGGTTCTCAAGCCTACCCTAAACGTACTAATATATAATACTTTGCCTAAACTAGGGCGGTTGTACTTTAGACAACCACGCAAGCCCAGTGCGGGTTGGTTGATTTCACACACTACCTTCGAGTTTCTTCGCAGGCGTGCGCAAGTTTTCTCACGATGTTTCCCTTTACTCTAAGAGCGTTTGATAAATGTAAATATGACTTCGAAAATCGAAAACACATTGGTACGTGGCAGGATTCGAACCACAACCTCCCAAGCCGTTACACCACCCGACGCCACTGCAGGCTGTTTAACTAATAATTGTGAATAAAAAACAAAATAAAAAAGCTATAGTTTGGTATTTTCGTACAAAATGATGCCTATAAAGTTATGGAATATGTATCACCCTCAATTATCGGCTTTTAATCCATGTTGTTTTATTAGGTACTTAGTGTAAAAAAATTCAAGTGCCTACCTATTATGGTTAAGAAGATACAGCCCATTGACAGATGGAAAGACAGACGGAACAGACGGCTTAGTAATATGGTCTCGTTTATACCTTTCAGATACGGTACCTTATAAATTCTATCCAACATAGACCGAAAGACTGAATAGAGCCGTACCTAATAATAAAAAATTCAACATTCAGACAAATCTTGCACAATACTTCGTGCTCTTTCTGTCTTCAGACAACGGGTGCTCTTGACGTTGGATTTATGATTTTAATAAAACTCCCTTTGCCGGTCCTCGAGACGCTATGAGTATTCCACATTATAATTTTATTACAACTTCATAATATTTAATTTCCGAATTCTTGTAATTAAGACACAGATGCTGTTGACAGACGAGACGTTTTGTTGTTTTGTTTAATCAAAGCTCAAATATGTAGTATTTTGTCTACAGTAGCAGATTAACACAGAACGGTTTCAATTTATTTTTCTTGGAAAAAGGAAAAAAACCGGCCAACTGCGAGTCAGAACCGCACACATAGGGTTCCGTACCATCATACTAGATGGCGCTAGTTTCTTCATGTTTAAAAAACATGTTATTTTTTCACTTTTATAATTTTTAGTATTTGTTGTTATAGCGGCAACAGAAATACAACATCTGTGAAAATTTCAACTGTCTAGCTATCACAGTTCATGAAATACATCCTGGTGATAGATGGACAGACAGACGGACAGCGAAGTCTTACTAATAGGGTCCCGTTTTTATCCTTTGGGTACGGAATCCTAAGTATCCTAGGGTAGGGTAGGCCAGTGTTATGTAATGTAAGGCGGTACGTAGTTCGCCGGGACAGCTAGTCTATAATATAAAAATGAATCGCAAAATGTGTTGGTAAGCACATAACTCGAGAACGGCTGGACCGATTTCGCTAATTATTTTTTTGTCGAGTTCGTTATTGTCAGGAGAAGGTTCTTATGTAGGGTAGGGTAGGGTAGGGTATGGTAGGGTAGTGCAGTTTAGTGTAGTGTAGTGTAGGGTAGGGTAGTGTAGTGTAGTGTAGCGTAGTGTAGGGGGAGAGTAGAGTAGGGTGGAGTAGGGTAGGCTAGGGAAAGGTAGGGTAGTGCAGTGTATAGTAGGGTAGGGTAGGGTAGTGTAGTGTAGTGTAGTGTAGGATAGGGTAGGGTAGTGTAGTTTAGTTTTAAGTTTCTAAATCTAACAGTTTAGAAACCTATTAAACTATACCCCACACCTACCTCCTCTCAATTTTTTGGAACGAAGTTCCTCAACGCGCCTTGCAGGTAGAGTAAATTGGTAGAGCTCACGTAGAAATCGTCACACGACACAACGCAACGTCGCAAACAAAACGTCATAAGCGCCAGATTTTTTGAAATCCACAATTGATAAGCCCTTGGCATCATCTCACCTGATGGTAAGTGATGATGATGCCGAAAATGGAAGCGGGCTTACCAAGATACCCCAACGAAATGGGGATCTGGTTATCTTATCTTCAAGCCGGACCACATCAATGCTGTTAACACTGATGTTTGGCGGCAAGACTTAATAAGATGGTGGTAGGTAGCTAGCCAGGCGGGCTATGAAAATGCCCTACCAAACCAAGTAAGTATTACAAAGTTGACCCTGCCGGGAATCGAACCCGCGACCTCCTGGTGTGAAGCGAATGAACTAACCATTTACGCTGAGGCGGTTATTTTAATGGCGCTTACGCGTTGTGTTTTATTAGATGGCGCTAGTTTTTTCACGTTTTAAAAAAAAATATGTATGGAGACCCCCTTATTTTTTCACTTTTTTAAAATTTTTAGTATACTACAATATTATATTATTAGTATTTTTAATTTAGTATAATACATCTGTGAAAATTTCAACTGTCTAGCTATCACGGTTCATGAAGTACAGCCTGGTGACAGACAGACAGACAGACAGACAGACGGACGGACAGCGAAGTCTTAGTAATAGGGTCCCGTTTTTACCCTTTGTGTACAGAACCCTAAAAATCGCATATGCGCGAGTTGCGTTGGTAATGCTAAGGACACATCAATTTATTTATATCATATAGGTAGATACTCGTATGTCCTAGGCAAGAATAACGAACTTGAATTACCTAGACATAAGCAACGTAATCGTAAAATATGCGATGTTTTTAGGAAAAAAAGACAAACTAAATCTATGTTTACAATCGTAGAACAAAGTTTTGGGTTTCGTTAATGTAAATCATACAGCATTAAGAAAGTTTATTGCCTGTACTATATTGTCAATAAAAAATGTATTAGCATAAATAGAGACAATGAAAATATAAAAAAAAAACTTTAGGCGCCATTTTCTCGAATTCTCCCTTCATGCAAGTGCGATGATTATGGTCTACAGTGGTTTTGTTGCCCTAGATATAAGATCGATTTTGGATATATTTATGCTCACAATTCATGAAACTATCAATGATTTTGTAAGATTTGCTCTCGTTTTTTTGCGTAGAACTCTAATCATGACTGGGAAAATATTTTTTTTTACTAACAAGCCAATAATTGATCATAAAAACAAGAGCACATTCAATACTTTCACGAATAAATTCGTAATCTGAGCACTTGAAAACATCAAAATTTGCTAAAACATCCAGGGCAACAAAAAAAATTTTTTTTTTTAGTAGAGCTGTATGATTAGGGCGGCAGATAAGTACTCGTAGCTTCGCAGTACCACCACACTCCAAACACTGCATACAACGGTCGTGAAATGACATTTCTAAAAACAAATGACGGAGCAAAATAATCACGGCGAAATCCTATACGTTCCAGAACCAAACTGTAACCAATCTGTATCAATCTCGGTGACTAGGGGGTGAGGTTGGAATCTAGAGGGTGGCAGGGAGTGTACCTACTGTATGTTAGTACTAATGTATATACTTTGGCAGTACTATGCAATAACGGCAAAGTTGCTTCACGCTTGCATTCACGTTTGGTTTGCTTTCAGTTGATCGTAGCTAGCTAAGATAATTACTTGGATAATGTAAAACGAATTTGGAGGGTTTGAATTCTTGCCTTCGTCGGTGGCGTAACGGCTACGGCCGCCGCCTCCAGTCCGGTTTCGATTTCATATGTACGTTTATCCGACGCTCTTACGGTGAAGGAAAACATCGTGAGGAAACCTGCACACGCCGGCGGAGAAACTCGCAGGTTGTGCGTGAATTCGACCAACCCGCACTGGCCCCGCGTGGTCGACTAAGGCCCGATCGCCCTTATTCAGGGTAGGCGCGAGCCCCTCGGTGGGGACGTATATGAGTTCTTGCCTGTGCAGTATTCTATTCTAGTATTCTTGTTATTTTAATAGTTTGAGCACATCCTGGACACTTCATACAACGGGCCAGAAATGACATTTCAAAAAACGAATGACGGAACATACAAAATGGCAGCGAAATCCTGTACGTTCGACAACCAAACTGTAACCAATCTGTATTAATCTGGGCGACGAGGGGGTGAGGTCGGAATCTAGAGAGCGGCAGGGAGTGTCCATACTGTATGTTTGTACTAATATATATATATATATATACTTTGGTTTGAGATTAAAACATCTTCAGTAACATCAGTACTGTGAATGGGATGAGATGCAGTTAAATACACAAAACTAATATTTATGACAAAGAGTCTTTTATCGCAAACTGAAGCGTCATCACCACGATTGGCCTGATGGTCGACGTCGTCAAAGGCCTCCTCTAAGGCGCACCACGTCGCGTGTAGGCTTCGACCAAATGTAATGGATCGGCCCCATCCATACATTAATCTCATAATTAATCTCATCTCATATGTGTATCCATGCCAAATTACAGCTTTCTAGTACTAACATTCTCTGAGCTGAGCCGCGGACAGACGGACAGACGGACATGGTGAAACCATAAGGGTTCCTTGTTGACTTAGGAACCCTAAAAATAAATCAAATACAACTACATACAAACACACACATCACAAATATGAACAATTAATGTAAATAAAACAAATTTGTTTATACTGCAACCGGTTTCGTGATCATCTTCAGGCAGTAGACTACTTTATTTCAAAGTGAGGGTAGTGTGATACTTACTAAAAATAGGGATAACAGTTTCTGAAAAAAATCTACCAAAACGGTAGTTTTTGTGTCATAACAATTGTATCTGAATGTCAAATTAAAAAATGTCAATTTTAAAATTACTAAAATTACAAATGTCAGCTTAGGTTTTTGAATTTAAATTACAATAACATAAAACGGGCGATGTCGAGAGATGTGTCTGATCGTTAAGCAATGGAAATTTGGTTGTGAGTCTCTGTTTACTTCCAGGGCTTCAAGGCCATTTAGTTTGCTTCCTTTCTTACAAACGTGTAGGATTCTTGTATCTCTTGTCGGGTCAAAAGTGTGAGCATGTTCATTGAGGTGTTCTGCAAAGGTTGATGTTGTTGACTTCTTTTGCCAACTGTTGATGTGTTCTTTAATCCTCAATTTGAACTTTCTGCCTGTCTGCCCGACGTAAACTCCTTGGCAGGTTCCGCATGTGAGTTTATAGATACCGCTGTGTTCATTTATTGGGATTGTGTCTTTATTATTGCAGATACGGTTTTTAAGTGACGTGGTCGAGTAAAAGGCAAAGTCTTGTGTGTCAAGGGTTCTTTTTAGTTTCTGGGATATGTCACCAAGATATGGTATTTTTCTCCGAGAACCTACTATCGCAAACATACAATACAAATATGAACAATGACAGAGACAGAGAGACGTACTCGGAATGTTAAGAGCGTCGGTGGCGTAATGGCAAGGGCCGCTACCTCCTGTCCGAAAGGTCGTGGTTCGAATACTGCCTCGTACCAATGTGTTTCAAATTTCAATTTCATATGCACGTTTATCCGACGTTCTGACGGTGAAGGAAAATATCCTGAGGAAACCTGCACACGCCTGAGAAGAAACTCAAAGGTTGTGTTTGAAGTCAACCAACCCGCACTGGGTCCGCGTGGTCGACTAAGGCCCTATCGCTCTAACTCAGGGTAGGTATTTACTTTGTAAGACTACGTTAGGTTGGTGGAAGAGAATTTTCTAAACCCGCCTGGCTAGCTACCACAATTTTTTTTTGCGGTTACAATTATATTTTACATTTGCAGTTGGTAAATTGACAGTGACATCACTTTGACATACTCGTATAGGTATCACATCGTGCAATCTAGAACATTTTTTTAACAATGAAGTTGAAATTGTTCTTTCAATCTGTCAATTTTTTTGTTAAGTCACAACATAAATACGTTGAGTGGTTGCACGGAACCCTCTTTACGTGAGCTCACCTCTCACTTGGCCGGTTTTTTGAACTTGCTACCATTCGTAAACCATATAGTGAATTTTGTATTTTTTTTTACATCTAAGGGTGAGTTGCATCATGTAACTATAACGATAACCAAACCGTAACCAGCAGTCAAATCGCCGTTATTTTACCATAACAATAACAATATCCGGTCAAGATCGAGCGGTTAACGTTAGCGTTAAGTTATGATGTCATTTTAACCGTCGTCATATGTAACCGGCGAGTTGACGGCTGGTTACTGTTTGGTTATCGTTATAGTCACATGGTGCAACTCACTCTTAATCAACTACGACGTAGTTTCAAAATCCAAGGCACCAGGACGATGTCACACTTTCGCTGAAAACCGGGTCTATACCGAAGCGATAAAAAAACATTTTCACTATTAAAAATCCACAGATCTCGTGTCCCTCATGACTATTGAGTACATTGAAAATGAATCTGCCTGATGAACTGTTTTTTTTATGTTCATCAAAGAAATCACAAAGTAGGAAGTAGGTAGTATAGTAAAATTAATAATCTAACATTTCTGCGCTCACGTACTCTCCGCGCGTAAACTCCGCGTCACGAATGTACAAGTTCATAATAACCCATCAGTAATAGGCACTTCAATACTTTTTTTTGTAACCAAAAGTCATATGTTTAGAGGTTTTTTACGATATCTCATTCCTTTTTTGAGATATGTTTTTTTTGACCGAAACTGGGCGAAAATTGACCACATTTTTTCAATAAAAAAAACATTGAGTTTTTCATATTTTTTTGGAATTTTGTAGCCCTCATTCATAAAGACACGTCTTATGACATCCAGATCAGCCACGTAGTCTCAAAATCGACGACATCATGGCGATGTCGTACATTCGCTGAAAATCGGGCCTGCACCAATGCGACTAAAAAAAACATTTAAAATGTTGAAATTTTCAAAATCAGCCCACAATGACGGAGAAATCCTCTATTTTTAAGTCAGTTAAAACTTAAAATAATTTATAATTTTATTTTGTTAATAGGGATTTGCAAAATAAGATTCATATAATAATATTCAATGAAGTACCTATGTCCGGCAGTGGACTTCCTTCGCCTGATATGATGAAGTACCTATAAGAATTTTATTAAAAAAAACGTCAATGCAACTATCTCCTGGCCAGCAATATTTCTGAACGACAACAAAGGCTTGTTGAGATAATGGATATTGCTTTCTTGTGAGTTTTGCAGCGGCCCACGAGCTCGTGTAATCCGCTTACTATCTCTGTAGGTACTCTACAGCCTATAAGTACGTACAGAGAGGCCGCTCATGTCTGTACCAGATTCTAATTACCTACCGCGCGCGGTAGCTCCAGGGCTGAAAATTTGCACTAGGTATGTAAGGTACAAAAGTACTTACCATCATCATATCAGCCGAAGGACGTCCAGAGCTGGACATGGGCCTCTCCCAAGGATCCCCACGACGAAAAAGTGACGAATGTGTACGGGATCACCGGTTCTGTGCTGCCCGCATCCAGCGGCTTCCCGCGACCTTCATCAGGTTATCGGTCCACCGAGTGGGAGGCCTGCCTACATTACGTTTTTCGGTGCGTGGTCGCCACTCGAGAACTTTACTACCCCAACGGCCATTTGTTCTACGAGCAATGTGCCCCGCCCATTGCCACTTAAGTTTAGCCATTCTGAGAGCTATGTCGGTTACTTTGGTTCTCTTACGGATCTCCTCGTTTCTGATTAAATCACGCAGAGACACTCCGAGCATAGCACGCATTACGTATTAAGTACGTACCAACATTAAAAGAAAACAAGGTTCAAGTAGGTAGGTATGTAGTTACTAGGTAGGTATGTTACATTCGTACTTTTATCGATGAAAGCAATAATATTTATTTGTTTAAAAATCAAAGGTGGGTACGAATTAAATTAGGGCTTCAAAGTTTTTTTTGAGGTCGGTACCAGCACACAGTTTACGTATCAAATGTTTTAGATTTGATTCAATGGCTTGCCGACACCGATCTCAAAAAAAATTAAAGCCCTTAATTTAATTCGTGACCACCTTTGATTTCGTTATTGTCGGTTAATGTTGTGTATTTAAGTATAATAATATTATTTCATTCTTTTGAGTGAATTTCATTTTGGAGTCAGTTTTTAGTTTTTTTTTTACTTTTATTTTTATTTTCAGTGATTATGCTATCTATCTAACAACGTTAAACTCATTAACCTACTCGCCAATAGGAATGATCAAATCATAATGCATGTGTTTCTTTTACAGATGCAGAGTCTTGTGACCTGTGGCTTCCATCATCATCTCAGCAGCATGAATGTTAAGAAGTTATATCTTCCATCATCAGCTCATCTCAAAAATCTAAAAGAATACAATTATTGGTCTATGCGTACCAACGTATCTATCTATGTATAATATTGAAAGACTTATCCTCCAACACCTTATCGTTAGGGAGTTGTACCTTCTTTCATCAGCTTATAACATGAGATGATGACTACCAGACGCAAGTATTTTAATAACTTTAGAAAAAATATGAATCACGTAATACGTGCCTATAAAATATCAGGGTTGACCTAGATTTCCCTGGAACCCATCATCAGATCCTGATTTAGTGAGAATGGGACCCCCTCGGCAGTATACTATTTCGACTAAAAAAAGAATTTTGAAAATCGGTTCACAATCTGCGGAGATATCGCGTAACAAACTACAAAATAAACATACAGTCGAATTGAGAACCGCCTCCTTTTTGAAGTCGGTTGAAAATACGCTAGTAAGTACACAAAATTTGCCTTACCTAAATCTATCACACGTAAATCAAATGAAAATACTCTTAGCATTATTTGTAAGTATGTAGCACGGATACTTAATATATAAGTAAAGTAAAGAAATAGGGGAACCATATCTTATCCGGCCCAATTGTCAACCTCACCTGCACGCGCCAGATGGCGGTGGCGATGCTAGACAATGGACGAGGCTCTGGCGACCGAGTCAATGGCGGTATAACCATTCACCCAACTGGGCAACCAGTTGGAAGAGGTGACAGCGGCGTTGGAGATTAAATGCCTCCTAAAATGCCTGGTGTAGAAGAAAATTGGGTTCCCACTGCACTAACATTGCCCCTTTAGTAAACCATGATGTCCACACTAAACAACTGTAATATGCCATGTGATCCGACTAGCGCTTGGCGTCATAGAGTTGCCAGCATCGATGATGTAAAATTAACTACTGGCGAAGAACCTAGCGCGATTACTATGAATATGCCTAAGGAGAGGATAACAGAAAACAGTCTTAATTTTAATACATGGAACATAAGGGTTTAAATAAACCAGGAAAATGAGAAAATGTAAAAGCAGAAATGGACTGAACATAGATTTAATGGGCCTAAATAAAATTAAACTATAAACTATAGCGTCAGAAAAGATATGGACGAGACTACACTAGCTATGGAGACTACACTAGGACTAGACTATGTAGTCTCCATAGCTAGTGTAGTAATGTTAGCTTTAATTATGGTGATTATTTTTTATATTACAATACATAACTAACAGTACAATAAAAACGGCGCCTTCCATTCTGACGCATGGATCTTCAAGTCTGAGCCTGTCTATTAACCTACTCTTTATTTTAGTGTAAGTTATTAGATTAAATTATAATTATAAATAATATTAGCTCTAATTATGGTGATTAAACATATATTATATTACAAAACATAGCTAACAGTTATAGAAGGGAAGATTGAGGGAAGACGAGGCCTAGGTAGACGAAGAATTTCATAGACTGTAAACACAAGAGACTGGTTGTAGGTGGAAAACACTAAAACTCTAATTCGCAAGACGGAGGACAGAAGGATGTATAGAAAAATGGTCGCCGACCTCCTGGATGGAGATGGCGCGTCAAGAAGAAGAAATCGTCTATGGAACTCTATAAATTTCGTCATGTCCGTTTGACCGCATTTTACAACAGTGAATTTAAGACAGCCTTAGGCTATAAGAACGTTATCCGTCGGTCAGTCACTGATTTTAAAACTCTGGCTGTACCTATGAATCTGGACTACTCACTCCAAGGAACCTTATACCAATTTTTAGACTTGTTTGTATGGAATATGTAATTTTTTTATTCACAATTAGTAAGCCCTTGGCATCATCTCACCTGATAGTAAGTGACGATGTTGCCGAAGATGGAAGCGGGCTTACCAAGATTCCCCAACGCAATGGAGAACCGGCGATCTTATCTTCAAGCCGGAACACATCAATGTTGTTAACACTGATGTTTGGCGGCAAGACTTAGATAAGGTGTTACAGTTAAATGCAGGATTACTGACTATGAATCTACTGAATGGGTTTTGAAATGTAGTGTTTATTACAAGCTTTTATTTAACTTGCTGTATCAGTTTGGGTCAAATCTTGGAAAGTAAATTAGAATAACTTCCCGGTTTCCGATTGAGCTGAAATTTTGCATAAACGTTGTTTGGACGACAAATGCAAGGCTAGCTATTTGACGTTATTCTAAATCCAATATGGCGGAATCCAAAAGATGGCGGACCAGTTATTTTTTATTCATTCCTGTGATGTGGGTATCAAATGAAAGGGTTTTCTGAGAAGAATACGAAATATTTTTAAAATTAAAATTTTACCTAAACTTACTTAGGTTTTTCGAAAAATATTTTTATTGTTTTGGCAATGACAGCCCATCTGATGTAAATTTACAACCGCTGCTCACACAACTGTAACTCAAAAAATATTAACTATGACTGTTCATAGTCTCAATACTGTGCCAGGGGAGATATACAGTGTTTTGTCGACCCACGAGAACTATAGTTACAGGGGCCAGACAATAGGGGTTCGGACTGCTAGTCATTTCAGTTACTTTATAATGATCTGTCAAAAACCACATTTTGTTCTAAAAATGTTTGAATTACCCACAAGTGACGTCATAGATTTTAAGCGTCATTGACGAACTTATTACGTGAATTTGATCAATTTAAAATTGAAGTCGTGATAAAAAAAAAAACAAGTAAGGTTTTTTGAATCTTCAAGAGGAGAGCAATTTAGGAAATCATATTTCAGATTTTATTTTTCATGCAGTCCGATCCCCTATTGAACAATAGGGTGTTGCATTTAAACTTTCGTTTCCTCTGATGTCGTATAATTCAAATTATAAACTCTAAAACGAGTTTATAATGCTGTAATTTATAAACAACATAGCGAAATTGAAAAAAAATAGAATCATATTATAACACTTTTGGAGTTTCGTACTTCAGAAGGTGAAAACGGAACGTATCACTCGTGTGTCTGTTAGTCCATCGGTCACAGCAAATTTGCTCAGACACTACTAGACCGATTTAGTTGAAATTTGGTACACATATGTAAGACGGACGTGTAACGTAAATAAATGAATTTTAAACATAGAGACCACTTTTGGGGGTAAATTAGAATATTTAATTAAAATGTTTCGCAAACTACATCTTCTAACATATCAAATAAAAGGACTAGTTGTGAGAGTCTCAAATATTTCTTTTTATAATTTTAAAACAAATCGATTTGAAGTTGATTGAATACACTTTATCGCACAACATGAGCGGAAAAAAAAGATACAATGATTGAGGAAGTTGTACATATATGCGGTCTTATTGCTAACAAGCGATCTCTTCCAGACAACCTTTAGGTGGAGAAAACATGAGAAATCATTATTAGTGAAGTTATTTAAGAAAATACCACCAGGTGAGACGTTGTCAAGGGTATACCAATTGTGAATAAAAAAAATATAAAAAAAATAGGCGAAAATTGACCCCCCTTATCTCCGAAAATAATGGACCTAAAATCTAAAAAATCACATTACATGTGGTTGAATGAAGTAGATAACAGGAAAACCTATTAGAAAATCCAAAATCCTTTTGTTCCCCGAATCGCACTTGGTCGTTTTTTTTTCTCAAACAAGAGAATGTTATAAAACATTTTTTTACCAATACGTTACAGAGAAAACTTTTTATCTAATAAAGTAATGTTATAATTTGTACCTTAATCCCTCCTTTCCATTTCATTATCGGACGACTAGGCGCGCAGGGCGGTTCCACCCCTTTGTCGATAATGTTCCACCTTTACGCACGAAGCGTTTTGCTTCTTCGTTCATCATGCGAACGGCCAAGGAGTTGAATTCCAAGCCGGCGTCTGTATTCCCCGATCAGTATATTTTAAGAATCTTCCAGACGCGAGTGAATAGGCACTATTTGAGCTTGCGTGTTACATCCTCGGCTGTATCGGCACTTACCATCACGTAAGGCCAAACGCACTCAAATAAATAAAAAAAAAAACAATATGATACAGGGTAAATCCAAGAAGTTAATATCACCAAGGAGATTCCATTAATTATTTTCTTCTAGTGTAGTGCATATGCGGGGCGCGCCATTTTTACAAGTTTTTATAGCACTAACTAAAGTATATTATTATATATTAGTACATCATCATCATCATCATATCAGCCGAAAGACGTCCACTGCTGGGCATAGGCCTCCCCCAAGGATTTCCACGACGACCGGTTCTGCGCTGCCCGCATCCAGCGGCTTCCCGCGACCTTCACCATGTCATCGGTCCACCGAGTGGGAGGCCTGCCTACACTACGTTTTCCGGAGCGTGGTCGCCACTTGAGAACTTTACTGCCCCAACGGCCATCTGTTCTACGAGCAATGTGCCCCGCCCACTGCCACTTAAGTTTAGCTATTCTGAGAGTTATGTCGGTTACTTTGGTTCTCCTACGGATCTCCTTGTTTCTGATTCGATCACGCAGAGAAACTCCGAGCAGAGCACGCTACATTGCCCTTTGGGTGACCTTTAGCCTTCTTATGAGGCCAATAGTAAGCGAACATGTCTCAGTTCCATATGTCATCACTGGCAAACACACTGGTCGTAGACCTTGGTCTTAAGACACTGCGGTATCTGGGACGTAAAGATATTGCGAAGCTTCCCGAACGCTGCCCAGCCGAGTTGGATTCGACGATTGATCTCTTTGTCGAAGTTGGACCTACCTAACTGAACTGTATGTCCCAAGTATATATATTCGGTAACAACTTCGAGTGTAGAGCCTCCAACCTTCAGAGGATTAGGTATGACACGGACGTTTGACATAATTTTCGCCTTGTCCATGTTCATTCTAAGACCCACTTGTTGAGAGGCTCTACTAAGGCCATCGAGCATTGTGCCTAAGTCGTCCATAGTCTCAACCATGACCACGATATCGTCAGCGAATCGAAGGTGGGTGATGTACTCGCCGTTGATATTGATGCCGAGTCCACCTCAGTCCAAAAGCTTAAAAACATCTTTCAGGGCGGCGGTGAACAGTTTCGGAGACATAACGTATCCCTGTCTCACACCTCGCTGCAGTTGGATAAGTTCCGAATTTTGATCCTGGAGGCGAACCGACATGGTAGCGTTTACATACAAACACTTCAGCACTTCGTTATATCGATAGTCAATTTGGCACCTCTGGAGAGACTGAAACGCAGCCCAAGTTTCGACCGAATCGAAGGCTTTCTCATAGTCCACGAACGCCAAGCATAGTTGCTGATTGTACTCTTCGGTCTTCTGTATAATCTGCCGCAAAGTATGTATGTGGTCTATGGTACTAAATCCTTTTCGGAAATCGGCTTGTTCGGGAGGCTGGAAGTCGTCAAACCTGCGTGCGAGACGATTCGTAATAACTCTCGAAAACAGTTTGTAGACGTGGCTCAGAAGTGAGATGGGTCTGTAGTTCTTTAGCAGGGTATTGTCGCCTTTTTTGAAAAAAACCACGACCACACTTCTGTGCCATGCCTTAGGCATTTGTCCCTCAAGTATAACGGTACATGTATATTAGTACAAAACACTACAAAAAACTTTTGATTCCAACCTGTCTGTGGCAGCGCCCGCTTTAGTGCATGCGCGGTGATGAGTTGGATTTTTATTTATTTATTTTATTTTAATTCCTCTAATGAGATCTTACAGTATAAAAGTTTAAAATTTGAATTTGGATACAATCCTATAAGCCAACAAAAGATTTCATACGTAAATTATAAATAAGTGTAAACAGCTGAAGGGCGGCGTTAAAGTTTTGGCGCCATTCATACGTTTTGTTGTACGTTGTACTGAATTTCCTGGGAATTTTTTTTCTTACTCTTTTATTTAACTTTGTTCTATCATTTAGTAGGTTCAATCTCAATGTACGAGATTAGATAAAGTTGTGTATAAAGCTGTACATAACTAGCCATTACTCGGTTCTTAAACTTACACTCGTGTTTTAATACCCCTCATTATGCAACAGTTTCATTACCTACTATTAAAATTATTGGTATTAAGTGCCTAATTGATTGTTCGTGATACAAGCACATTGTTGAGATAAGGAATGATTAAAAGTTCAAGTAGATACTTAGATAATCTATAATTTTCATGCGACTTGGGGCGCATAGTTATAGATTAACGAATTAACGACTTATGTCTACATTTTAATAGTATCACCCCATTACATAGCTTCTAGACTACACCCTATTATTCAATTGTTTGGTCCCCTGTAACAACGGCTTTGTCCCGAATGAAGCAAAAAGCTTGTTTGGTTTAGAGATTTCGCTAAAGTTGCCTCTTGACTAAGTTAGGAAATGCAAGGGGCTTACCGTAACCGCCTGTATTCAAACTGCGCCGCTCGCTCGAGACATCTTAAGAAGCTTAACTTATAGTTAGCTACTATATACAGGGTGATTTGTAATGTCACGTATTCCCGTTAAGGGGTGATAGATGCCATGCAAGTCCTTTGAGAACAGTAACGACTCGCTTAAATCAAATAATAACAATTCCTTAAAAACCTGGTCTCTGTGTGTCTCATCGTTTTCTCCCTGCATGTACTTCAGCTACAACTAAGTTTAATACCTCAAATTAAAGCTAGTTACTTAGAAATGTTATTAACATACTTTGCACATTTAATTACAAGGAGATTTTTTTACAGAAAATTGCCTTTTTTATCGAAAATTTTTGTAAAAGAAATAGGACACTGAGAAATTTAAAAAGCATGAAAACGTTTGTAGCTATTCAACATTTTATTGCTTATTATGAACTATTGAAATGTCCACTATGTGACGATAACAAGAAACTCAAAATCAGGCATTTAGTTTTTTTTATTCGAATTTTAACAGTCAGAAACCGAAATAAAAAATAAATAAATTTTAAATAACTCAAAAACGGTTAACATTTGCATAGCACATTATTGGACAAAATCGATTGCTTTTGACCTTATCTTTCACCCCTTAACGGGAATATGTGACATTACAAATCACTCTGTAGATATCAACATTGAATTTGCATGTTAATCAAGGAATCTGTGTGATAACAGGAGCTCACTTTCATAGGTAGGTACTGTAACAACCCTTACGATCGTATGAGGGTTGAGCTCAGTGGTCCTAGAAAAACATATAAAATAACGTTTTATCTTTTATTTACTTTGTAGTCTGCTATGCCAGCTGGCTTGTTATTGGAATACAAGAAGATTACAAATTAATATTATTATTATTTATATTATTAATATTTGTAGCTGCTCTTTGAAAAGTACCTATTCGATTATAACAATGAAAGGACCTCTTTCCTGGATGACTGCCGCACGCAGAATGTCTCTATTCTAAAAAAATTAAATTAAAAATTTAAAAAACCCTTGACAAAAACCTCTAAAAAGTAAACAATAATATGTATTGACCCTTTGAGTTTAATTTAAGTAGTAATATTTTGATCCAAGAGTCGTCGCCTAGGGGGACCGCTAAGTTGTGAAGTTATTACTAATTAGTTGTAGTAAAGTAAATCAGTTGTATTCTGTTTTTATTTTATTTACTTAGCGGTCCCCCTACGCGACGACTCTTGGATCAAAATATTACTACTTAAATTAAACTCAAAGGTTCAATACATATTATTGTTTACTTTTTAGAGGTTTTTGTCGGGGGTTTTTTAAATTTTTAATTTAATTTTTATTTCGTGATTTTTAAACTTTACATAACTATTACATACAATCGAAACTCTACCCCCACATTCATACAAATAGTTTCCGGGACGAAACACGATACTGCGACACAAAATCTAGCCTATTTTGAATCGATCAAGCCTATGGAAGTTGCTCACCTCCCTTGTTTGAAGCTGCAATTAAATGTGTTATAACTCTAAACTTCAAATCCATGGACCCATGGAAGTTTTTTACTTTTTTAACCGCTGCTTCAGCAGATTCCAGGAGATGCTGCAGCATCAGGTCAAGGTTACCATATTATATCTAACACCTATTCATTGAGACTATTCTAATAATTTCTATTCTAATTCTATTTAAAAGTGTGTGTAACACCTATTTGAAATAAATTGTTTTGAATATTTTTTTTGAGCCCAAACACGATACTTCTACCACAGATTACTAATTTGCTTCTACTGAAAGTTTTTGAGGAGTTGGGTATTCTGTAGATTCTAGGAGATGCTGCATCAACAGTTCAAGGTTATCATGGTTTTGCAATATTTTTACATTAACAGGGCACCAAATTTTGAATCGATCAGACCTGTATAAGTTGCCCAGATCCCTTAGTCACCTAGATAAGAGCTGATAACCCTCAAACGGCTGAACAGATCTTTATCGATTATAGCTAAGAACCACCGCAAGGAAACTTGTTTCACGTAAAAAAAACCGCATCAAAATCGGTCCATCCGTTCGAGAGTTGCGATGCCACAGACAAACAGACACAAACACACAGAAATTGGCGTCAAACTTATAACACCCCTCTTTTTGCGTCGGGGGTTTATATAAGAAATCAAAGCGAAGGTTTATCTCAATAATATTTAGTTCACAGTTAGTCATAGTTTCAGGTACGTAGGTATGTCAAAAATTTAACGGATTTTAACAACATCAGCTCACCGTGTTGCCACCATTGCATTGTATGCAGAATCAAATACTGATCAAAACGAGTCCAAACACGACATATCTGCTATTATTTTTTTAAGAGTGTACTAGTGTGCTGGATATCCTGGCCGCAGCATCAGCTCACCGTGTTGCCACTATTGAATTGTATGCAGAATCAAATACTGATCAAAACGAGTCCAAACACGACATATCTGCTATTATTTTTTTAAGAGTGTGCTAGTGTTCTGGATATCCTGGCCGCAGCATCAGCTCACCGTGTTGCCACCATTGCATTGTATGCAGAATCAAATACTGATCAAAACGAGTCCAAACACGACATATCTGCTATTATTTTTTTAAGAGTGTACTAGTGTGCTGGATATCCTGGCTGCAGCATCAGCTCACCGTGTTGCCACCATTGCATTGTATGCAGAATCAAATACTGATCAAAACGAGTCCAAACACGACATATCTGCTATTATTTTTTTAAGAGTGTGCTAGTGTTCTGGATATCCTGGCTGCAGCATCAGACCAAGAGTTCCATAATCCTGCATAGTTATTAAGCATACATGAGTGTTTCAAGTTTTTGGTCACATGTATGTTTGAAAGTAAAGTAAATACACATTAAGAGTCTAAGAACCCTACCGCAGCTAACAAAAGAGCTGATGACCTTGAAACGGCTCAACCGATTTTGATAAAACGTATCTAAGAACCATCGCCAAAAAACCTGCTTGTAAATAAAAAAAACCGCATCCAAATCGGTTAACCCGTTTGAGAGCTACGGTGCCACAGACAGACACACAGACACACACACAGACACACACACACACATAGCGGTCAAACTTATAACACCCCTCTTTTTTGCGTCGGGGGTTAAAAAGAACCCCGTACCAAAAGTATGGAAAATGTGGTTTCAGTTAATTGCATCTAATTAATGATTTGTAGTCTGATACAAAATCAGTCGTAACTCTGAAAGGGACTCGGCAACAGTGGTAGCCCCTATAGAGACTTTTGTTCAGGACGTTAAAATCTATATTATATCAAAATCTCAGAAAATTTAACTGAAACCACATTTTCCATACTTTTGGTACGGGGTTCTTTATACCAAATTTATTTAAATGCAAAATTTACGTTTAAATTGACACGCGGTTTAGAACAGCTACAAAAGAGGCGCCATACGCAAATGTAGAGATATTAGATCTCTACAGTACTATACTGTAACTGTACACGAGCGGAACTCTGACCTCTGATTGTAAACGATTCAAGTTCGATTCGTAATCGGCGAAATAATCGAACGGATTCGATAATGGCAATCTTGTAACAGTGGAATACGTTCGACATACTTCGTCGATACCGTTTAATGTATCAAACTCGACACATTTAGAATCAGGGGGCTGGCTGGTCAAAAAAACGTGGTGGTAAATATGTTAGTTTGATCGAAATAATAAAGCTTTTGATGACTTAGTGGGCTTGTGCACAAATCACGTAAGGTTCGATAGGGGGGAGGGGAGTTCACGAAAAAATCACGACACGTTGGGCGAGGGACGATATAAGGAGACCTCACGTGTATTTTTCTACAATGAACGAACAAAGAAAAAAATCTACCACATGAGTAGACAGCTAGCTTTTCTCGGTTTCATTAAAAATAAATCATCAGTTGTTTTTAGTCCACAATTGATAAGTCCTTGGCATCATCTCACCTGATGGTAAGTGACGATGATGCCGAAGATGGAAACGGGCTTACCAAGATGGAGAATGGAGGCTCGAGTTTCCATACAAATGTAGTTCCGCTTTATGACAAAAACTACACGCCGGATTGAAACCAAACTTTGTAAATATATTAAGTAGACACATATCGATGTTTGTAATTTTTTATCGTAGTAAATTTTAACGTAAATAAACGAAGACTTAAATTAGTTTTGTACTGAAAGTACAGAAACTGCTCTTATTTTATTCTGTTTTATATTAGTACATCGAAAACTAATTACAAACATCGATATGTGTCTCCTCAATATATTTGCAAAGTTTGGAATCAATCCGGCATGTAGTTTTTGTATCAAAGCGGAACTACGTTTGTATGGAAACTCGAGCCTCCTGGCGGCCCTTAAATACTACAAAATAGAGAGTCTATTTTACGAAATTTTGGCGCGCGTGGCAGCGCTTGACCCCGCCCGCTATTATATACGATAGGTACTATTAATCTTCAAATTAGGTTGAATTAAAAAAATACACGTGAGGTTGTGAGGGGGAGGGGGGTAGCCAAGAACCAAATATCAACAGGAGGGAGGAGGCAGTCAAAAAGTAGCCGAAAAAACCTCGCGTGATTTGTGCACAAGCCCTATGAACTCGTAGAAAGGCGGGTATAGAAGTAACGGGTGTAACATAAAGATGCAGTGAGACTTTAAGGTGGACTTCAAACTGAACAACTTTTGTTCTACAGCTTTGCTGAATCGCAATTTTTTTTAAATTATTCTTAAGAGTCGGTCAGATGATTGCATGAAAAATTTAAAAAAAAATTCGCGATTTCAGCAGTTGTAGAAAAAAAATTTTGTTCAGTTTGATAAGTACAAGCCCATCCCAAAGTGTCACTGCACCTCTATGTTACACCCCGTATAAGGGTTCTTGGGGCCGAAAAATCGATCTAAATGGGTCTCATCTCTGGCAAAAGTCGGTTTCTTTCTCACGGACTGCGTCTTTTTCGCGCAATAAGTATCAAAATATAACATGAATTCCAGAAGCGAGCCTAGCCCACAATCCAATTAGTCCTCAGTTCAAACCTCGGCGTACTAATATAATATGTACTTTGCCTCGGCGGAGGCTTGAAATTATTTTAAGTTTTGTTATTCATGTTATGAGTTTATTTAAACTTATTTAAAAGACATATAGATTTTGTTTACGAAGTTATCTTATCTAATAAATACTAGTTAACTGTGACCCCACACTAGGCTAGGCCTGTCTCGTGGCAGTCAAAAGAATATTAATACTAAACAAATTTAACAGCTGAAGGCTAAGCTACATAACAGAAGTAATTATTACAAGAAGTGGAAGGCAACAAAAGGATTAAAGAGAAATAATATAAACAAAGAGCAGATATCAGAATTTGTGTGTGTTTGTGTGTGACAGGAGGCTACTATGTATTTTACTGAACAATTCTCTCTCTCCACATCATCATAATTCATGTCTTGAAGCAAACCCCGAATAACTATTTTTGTTTTGGTTGGTGTCAAACCCTTTCTGGAAAATGATTACCTGATGATGATGGATGGATGATGTTTACCTGCCTAGATGTACTTCGCTAGAAGACTCCGAGCATCGCTCAGTCGCCTAGGTACTAACTACTATATCGGTTGGTAATCCAGCGGACATACCTAATATGGATTATTTCCCCCAGACAATCACCTGGCTGCAAACTACAGGTGAAATTATGGACTACTAGCTCGTTCCCGCGGCTTCACCCGCGTGGACATCGTTTTTATGACTGTCTTAGAGGGTGCGCGGTGCGCAAGCGGCTCGCGAGCGAGGACATAACTTTTCTCCAGATCCCTCGGGCCCTATGTCAGGATATGCTTATTAGTAAATCATGTTATTTCCCACCCTCTCAACCATCTCTGTACAAAAAATCACACAATCCATTGTTATGATGCGATGTTAAAGAAATTAACCAAAAAATAGTATATTTTCAGTTTCCTCAGGAACTGCATCGGGCTGTGCTATTTTCACGGGATAAAAAGTAGCATATGTCCTTCCTCGTGACACAGGCTACCTGTATACCAAATTTCATTAAGATTGGTCAAGGCGTTGAAGCGTGAAAAGGTAACAAACAAACAAACAAACACATTTTCACATTTATAATATTACTATGGAATGGATTATGGACTATGATATTGTCAAGAGCCCATAATGAATCCCTACTGGTTTACCGGTGATCACTGCCCACTGGAGTAGCAGCTGCAAAGCAAGACTATGGGAGTATCCAGTCGTGTCAATTAGCCCAGCCTGTACAGTGGGCACCATAAATTATTGTGCACTCACGCCGACACGGCAATTACTGTCGCCGCTCATCCGCAAAACGATGTTAATGGCCCTGATTCTCCCGCGTTTATCTCGATACAGGGCCGCATTAAGGAGGAACAGTAGGAGGTGGCGAAGGCGGGCGGTTCACAATATAACCTCATACATCATCATATCAGCTCATATACGTCCCCACTGAGGGGCTCGAGCCTACCCTGAATTAGAGCGATCAGGCTTCGACACAACCTTCGAGTTTCTTCGCAGGCGTGTGCAGTTTTCCTCACGATGTTTTCCTTCACCGTTAAAGCAATCGGTAAGTATATGTACGTAAGTTTTTGAAAAACTCATTGGTACATTGGCCGTCTAGATTTGAACCCGGTACCTCTGGTTAGAAAGACCGAGTCGTTACCAGTTGAGCCACCGACGCTAGCCTTATACATACCAGAAGTTTACGTACGACCTCACTCTACTGTATGTATGACCTCGAGGCAACTCTGTCACGCATGATTTATCAAAAAAAAATTACGGTTTTTTTGTTAGCTTGACGTTTAAGGAGGAGTACAGAGTAATCGTTTCACGTTATAGTTAAGTATTCCCTTTATATCACAATGCCTATGTGAATGGGAATGTTACCTATTTGTTTAAAAGTTGTAACTTGTAGTCACGGGCCCATTTGGTTTATGGTAATCGACATTAGATACTAAGTATTTGTATTTTCAATCTTGAACTGTTACAATACAATACAATATAATACAAAATTCTTTATTGCATCACAACATAAAAAAAAGAAATCAATGATAAAGAGGAGAGCCTATACAATAGGTGGCCTTATTGCTAGGTAGCAATTTCTTCCAGGCAACCTTTGGGTAGGGAAACAGCGATAGAATAAGTTAGGGGGGGTGCAATAATTAAAAACAGAAAAATAAACAGTTGCAAATAAACAGTTATATAAAATATTAAATAAATAAATTACTTAAATATTATAATTATAATATATAAAATAATAAATATATACATAAACAAACAAAAACATAAATAAATTAAATATTTTATCTATCTATGGTAAAAAAAGGAAAATGAGATAGTAAGGAAGATGGAAAAAAAAAGGATTTAGAAGCAGAGAACAATGATATTATTAAGTTAAGTAGTGAGCTGTTACGTGTAGTTTTTGTATATCTAGGGCGAATTTACTGAAGACGACGCTGTGTTATCTGTGTATTTTATAGGTAGGATATGTACAAAACAGATTTCTCATAATTTATAGCTGGCACAAGGCGGTTTCATGCTTTGGTGAAATAGCTTTCAGAATTGCCAAACTTAAGTGCCAGTGGGCAGGGCACATAGCTCGTAGAACAGATAGCCGTTGGAGAAGTAAAGTTCTCAAATGGAGACCGCGCACCGTAAGTACGTAGTGTAGGCAGGCCGAGACCTGGTAGGGGTCATAGGAAGCCGCTGCATGAGGTCAATGCAGGACAGGTCATTGTGGAAATCCTTGGGGAAGGCCTTTGTGCAGCAGTGGATGTCTTTCGGATGATACGATGATGATGAAAAGGCGGTTATATCACAGCTATATCTCAGTCTTCGTTCGATACGCATATGAGACACACGCTCCCTTGCGCAAAATCAGTGTTTCCCAAACTGTGCCAGCCACACTAAAGATCACGCGAAATGTTCACCTGTGCTAGTTGTAACAGCAAATTCTCAGATGGAGTAAAATGCAGTGGTTGTCATCGTCACCTTGACTACCAGTGTTCTGGTACTACAGAGCAGAACTACCGAAAACTTGGAACACGTAAGGAAACCTGGCGCTGTGGAGATTGCAAATCCGGAGGTAACTCATCACCGAAACCACTCACGATGGAGGCATTGGAGGCTGCTTTAGCGAAAATTTCCCAACAGCTGGTCCCGCTTGCTCCACTAGTCGAGACGGTACGGTGCATTAGGGATGAAATCACAAACCTTCAAACATCGGTAAGCATGGCCCATGATACCATCAATAAGTTTTCCGATACCGTAAATGCTATGGATGCTAGAGTTGTGGAACTGGAACAGCGATGCAATATCATCCCTACTCTACAGGCAGAAATCCTACGGCTGGATCAACTCCTGCAGGACAAAGATCAATGGGCTCGTGCTAACAATATTGAATTGAAAGGGATCCCGCTTCAAAAAAATGAGAACCTCTATGAAGTCATCCGTAAGGTTGGGGATGCCATTGACTGCCCGTTGAGAAAGGAAGACATCAACTATATTGCCAGGATACCGAGCAAGCAAGCCGACACCAAGCCTATTGTCGTAGCGCTAAACAATCGATATCTTAAGGAGGATTTTGTGGCTGCCGCGCGTAAATGCAGGATCACTTCGAAGTCGATGGGTTACAATACTGACGAAAAGATTTTCGTGAACGACCATCTAACTCCTTCCAACAAAAGTCTACTCTCGAAAGCGAAAACTCTTGCGCACGAAAATAATTTTCAATTCATCTGGGTGAAGCATTGCAAAATAATGGCCAGAAAATCAGTCACCTCCACCCCCTTCCGCATCAGAACGGAAGCCGACCTTCAAAAAATAATTTAAATTTAATTCAAATTAATCTAAATAATATTTGTTCGCTACTAACTAAGACGCTTATTATGCCTCAAAATAATAGTTTGGGAATCGCAGATCAGCTGTTGTGTGAATGCCTCACTCTTATCTATAAAGCTATTAGCGGAATCGTACCCGTTTTTACCTACTTTTTTTGTTCGAAACTGACCGATAGATTGTTTACAACAAGGTTCTGTTTGCTTTGCTATTTTTATAACGCAAGTAATAAAATTCTATTTATTGACTGGGAGTACTGCACCAAACAGGTATCGATGCCACAACCGTTGGTTTACAATTATTATAACTCTCGCATAAATATACCCGGTTTGTTAATTTATTTAGAGTTTATTCACATTAGCTCACATATTGCTTGTTTTGCTTTGTTTGGCGCTTACAACTATGACGGTAAAGTACACAAAATAGATATTAGGATTCCATACGCCCGTAGTTATGCCGACATATCGCTTTTACATAGTGGAATTTATACATATATAAATAAAAGGTTCTGCGTCATTTAATATTTTTTACCAGAACACTCGAGGGCTGCGTACGAAAACTAACATATTTAAGAGGAATTTGTTGCTTAATGACTTTGATGTTGTTTCGATTACTGAGACGTGGTTGATGGACAGTATATTTGACCAGGAATTATTTGACGGTAGGTATTTAGTTTGGAGGCGTGACAGAAATTATGCTTCAACGAATCAAAAATATGGTGGTGGAGTGCTTTTGGCAGTTCGTCGCGACCTCGCCGCGGTCGAGCGCCCGGAATGGCGTTCTTCGGCTGAGGATATCTGGGTCACATTGAGTATACGGAGTATGAGAACTACCGTCAAAACTCATCTTTGCACTTTATACTTGTGTAGTGAAAACTCTGGTAACACTTACACCACACAACTTTAAAATTTCACAGATAAGCTGTTTGAAATAGTTAGTACGCATCCGAACGATAATTTTATTATTTTAGGTGATTTTAACTTCCCAAACGTAGTTTGGAGTGCTCTTCATAATGCACTAGTACCCTCAAGTATCACGGGTGCGGCTCAGGAATATTTCTTTGATACTATTAACTTATGCAACTTAAATCAGTTCAACCACGCTCAAAATGCAAACAACAAAATTTTAGACCTGATTTTTTCTAACCACCACCTGGATATACAGATTTGCTCGGACCCACTTGTACCTGAGGATGTACATCACAAGTCTTTGGAAATATTGCTGACGCTCCACACTCCTACATCCCTTAAAATAAATAAAAGAATTAAATACTTTTATAAAAAAGGTGACTATAAGGCTATGTGCTTAGATTTGAATATGATACAGTGGCGTACAGTTCTGCTAACAGGCTCGCTTGACGATGCTGTTACTGTTTTTTATGATTATTTATATAATCTACGAGATAAACACATACCTAGCAATAAAGTATCCCCTAGTAGTTTTCCACCTTGGTATAATTTCAGTTTAAAAAAGTTGTTAAGGGAAAAGTACAAATTTTGGATTAAATACAAAAAATATGGAAACCGTGAAGACTATCAGACATTTTCGTTACTGCGCAAAAGGGCTAAGGTACTTGAGGCTGTTTGTTTTAAGTCCTACATTTCTCGTACTGAAGATTCTATTTCAACTCATCCCAAACTCTTTTGCTCCCATGTTAAATTATTAAGTAAGGCTGCGCACGGCCTACCATCTACAATGAGTTATGATGGTACTTCAGCTGATAAGGGTGAAGATGTTTGTAATCTATTTGCGTCTTACTTTCAGTCCACATTTCTCTTGTCAAATAGTGCATTTCAACCGCCAATTCAACCGATAAATTCGGATGCTCCGAATATTTCCAAGAGCTCTCTAGGCCTTGCTGATATATCTATAGATGTGACTGATGTTCTTAAATTACTTGAAACGCTGGATACCAGTAAAGGTGCCGGTCCAGATAATGTTCCTCCCTTGCTTATAAAGATGTGTTGTAAGAGTCTGGTGGAGCCCCTATGTACTCTATTTCAAAGGTCCATTAATGAAGGGGTTGTTCCTAGACTATGGAAATCGGCGTTTATCACACCCGTTCACAAGAGTGGTGACAAAAGCGACATCAAAAACTACAGGCCGATTTCCAAATTATGTATTTTTGCTAAAGTTTTCGAAAGAGTAGTTTACAATCAGGTTTACACCGCGCTCTCGTACTCTTTTATACCTCAACAACATGGTTTCCTCAAGCGTCGCTCCACTGTTACTAACCTCCTTTTATTCCATGATTTTGTTACTATTGGTATGGATTCTGGTGAACAAGTTGACGTCATATTTACTGATTTCAGCAAGGCCTTTGATCGCATAGATCACAGTATACTACTACAAAAGTTATACCATGCTGGAATCCATGGAAACTTATACAGATGGTTTACTTCATACATATACAATCGCAGTCAGGCTATTGCAATAAATGGTTACACATCTTCCTGGAGTCTTATCCCTTCAGGTGTCCCCCAAGGATCCTTATTAGGGCCCTTGCTTTTTATTGTATTTATAAATGATGTCAGTAAGTGTTTTTATCATTCTGACTGCTTGTTGTACGCTGACGACATGAAAATATTTAAAACCATCAGTAGTGTTAACGATTCACTACTTTTACAAGAGGATTTAAATCGGTTTCAGGACTACTGCATCTTAAACAAACTTGACCTAAATGTCTCCAAGTGTTACTTTATCACATTTACCCGAAAAACTAATATCTTACCGACTAGCTACTTTTTAAAAGACCATCAGCTGACCAAAGTCAGCTGTATGAGAGATCTTGGAGTTTTCGAAGACTCTAAGTTTATTTTTGACCAGCACGTCGATAACATAGTCAAGAGGGCTTCTAAGACACTTGGTTTCATCATAAGATGTTGTAAAAACTTTTCCAAACCTAAAACTTTAAAAATCATCTTTGCAGTTTCGTACGCAGTATCCTTGAGTACGCTTCTGAGGTATAGAATCCTTCTTATGACAAGTATAAATACAGAATTGAAATGATTCAAAAAAAAATTATGCGTTATTTACAGTACAAAAGTGGTTGTGTCGATATTAATTATGAGGCTAGATGTAAGAGATATCACTTTTTACCCCTATATACACGAAGAAATGTAGCGGATGTGATATTTCTATACAAAATCGCTAATGGCTATATTGACTCACCTTCTTTACTTAAGAATATTAACATCTATGTACCACCGCGATCTGTAAGAATGAGGCCACTCCTGTCTACTCCCTACGCTCGTACAAATTACCGTAGTAACTCGTTTTTCTGCAGAGTCCCAAATATATATAACAACCTAGTAAATGAACATACCGAGATTGATCTATTTAACACCTCTATAACTAGTCTGAGGCGCGCACTCTCAGCTGGTTTTTTCGATTCCCAAGATTATTAAAATACTTTTACTTTACCATCTAATTTTTATAATATATGTATTATATCTATAGCTCTATCATATAGATACTAATATTGTTGATCTTTAACGCTTCTTTGTTTTGAGTTCTTTCTTTTTCTATTTGTTTTTTTTTTTTTTACTGCATGTGTGAATAATCTATTTTGCGAAAACTTTATAATGGCTTTTTAGATGCCTACCATTTTTTTTATATACTTATGTTGTTAAAGCTGTATGTTTTCCGAATAAAATAAAATAAAATAAATAAAATAAAATAAAGCTATTTTATATTTTTTTGCCATTGATTAATTATTTAACATCTTGACCCTGCTATATTGGTCAAAGTCTTGACCCTATGTCCGCCCCTGTGTTCATCCCTCTCTGTCCGGGCAGCCACTTCACGTGCTCGAGTGGGACAGAATTAATTCATTACAGTTATGAATGCGGTGTTGAATGTTCAGATTATAATATCTATTATATCAAAGTATTTGTGATTTAGTCTTATGGTTGAGCGGACTTAGTTTACTAGTTATGTGCTTTAATTCTATGATTATAAATAGGCAATAATAGTGCTTCGAAGCATATTGTCTAAATGAGAATAGAAGTTGTTGTAGATATATATGGTGGCAGCCTGGTTGATCCACTTAGCAATGCCAGTCACGTGTGAACCACTGAACACGGCGCCGGCCCAATCTTTGATTATTAAAGTATACTAACTCTTATAAGGGGTAAACACAAAAGATCCTATGGAGTCAAAGTTTCGCTGAGCCCATATCCACAAAGATAAGATAACTCTCTCTTATTGTGTGGCACAATTACCCGTATTTTTGTACGAATTAAAAATATAGTGCCCCTTTACATAACAGGTATATAAATATTGGTGTAGGACCCGTGAGGCATCCTATAGTGTGGTTTGGTTCACATCAAATTTGGAATAGCCGACTTGCGGCTACGATTCCACAGAAAAACAAAGCTAACCTTATGAAATTATCAGGTGAGTTGCAGTCAAACGCACAAAAATTTTTAATAAAAGAAATAAAAATAAAAACTTTAATTATCCCTTTTTTTAGTCTAAGTTTAAACATAGGCAAGGAGAAAACAGGAGGTACTGTAATTGGAAGTTAGGATTACTACGTCATTAGGTACTGGTTATTCATAAAAAAATCTCGGTTTCCCTGGGAGTTTGCTCTATCTGAGTATCGTAAACTTCTTGGCCTTGTTTTTCTTTATAATGCACTAGTTTTTGCCCGCGGCTTCGCTCGCGTGGACATTATTTTCATGACTGTCTTCGAAGGTGAGTGAAGCGGCTCGCGGAGTTGCTCCAGATCCCTCGGGAACTATATCTGGTTATTATGATCAGTTGATGTCAATTCCACCGCCTCAACTATTTCTTTGCAAAAAATATAGTTTAAAAAAACAAAAAAAACACACTTTTAAAGCACATCAAACTAAAAAGTGAAAAATAATTCTTAATTTATGCTGAAAACAATAATGAACAAAAAATACTAGTATTATTGTGAAAAAAGCGTGGGTTGCTTTGGGTCATATTTTTCGTATATCAAGCAACCCACGCTCGTTCATTATTGTTTTCAGCTTTATTAAGAATTATTTTTCACTTTTTAGTTTTATATGCTTTCAAAGCGTGTTTTTTAGTTTTTTTAAAATATATATTTTTAAATTTTTAATTTGATGTGCATTTAATCCTGGCGATCCTGATCAGGATAATGAGATAAATTTATAAAATTATTATATTGTCACAGATTCTTGTTATATGTACAAATTTTAAATTAAATCTGTCCTTTTAAAGTAGGTCAAAATCGAGTGCAAAGGAGTCAGTTAAAAAAAAAAAAAACAAACAAACAAACATACATACAAACAAACAAACAGCCAGACCTTATATAAGCGAGAACGCGCCGTAGTACAACAGCAGGACCGCCTTTCGTTTGTGTGTGGTAGCCGTGTCCCGCCCTACCGCCACTGTGCCTGGACCTACCCGCATTTCACGATCTCGAGGTAGTTGCTGACGCAACTGCCCTCCGAGAAGCACTCGATGCATCTCGTGTCGGAGGGGATCATCTACCCTCACAGCGCCGCATCGAGTAGATGCCGTTACCGCGTGGGCAAGCCCGGTCTGCCACCAGAGGCAAGCCCCGGGTAAGTCCACGTCGTGCGGCCCCCGTTCCACTTGCTGCTTTTGGTCGCACGCGCACACGGAATCCCGCGGAGAAGACTACGAACAGCGTGATGGCCTCGGGTTCCAACTAGGAGTCACCGCATGCGTCCCGGCCGTTATCGTCGCATGACGGCACCACCCAAGAAGATGCCCCGGCGGAGGACTACGCGCCCACAGCGAGTGCAAATACTCGCCCACCGCAGCTCCTCTCGCTCAGGTCGGCGCTGGACGCCGACACCGTGGTTTTTGCACGCCTGAGCCAGTCACGGATCGGGTCGGAGGAGCTGCTGAGAGCAATGGCGGCGCACCTGATTGAGCGCGAGCGCCATCTATTGGAGACCCCCGCTGAGCCGCTTTACGCCGAGGAGAGCTTCGCCGCTGTTTGCCTCCAAGCAGCGAGTTTGGAGCTGCTGCAGATGCCCGCAGATCTGGAGGTCTGTGCCGCCGTCGTCAGGGACAGGGTGCCGGACTTCCAGATGAAGCCCACCCGACGCCTCCGCAACCCCGAGGACTCGCCTGAGCAGCTGGCGAAGCGCCACTGCGGCGAGTTCGGCGACCCCCTGCCGCCGTGGTCGCAACGCGATCCGCGCCGGCAGCCGCGACCGCCACCACCCGCACCGGCCCCGAGGCGCTCTGCACCCCTCACCGCCGCCGCACCCCTGGCCCAGCCCACGTATGCGGACCGAGCAAAGACGCCGCCCATCCCGGCTCCATCCACAGCAGCCGCCACGCCGCCCCGCGCCGCGCCGCCCAGCGCCGCCGAGCCGCCCCGCACCGCCGTCGTGCCGCCCTGCGCCGCCACCGAGCCTCCCCACACCTCCGCTGCGAAGCCCGCCGCCGCCCCCGCTGCTTGCGTCAGCCAGCCCGGGAGGGCCCGCTACCCGCCTCTGGTCGATCCACTTCAGGAAACTTGCCGAGGAGCTCGGGCGAGCTCCCAACGCCCGCTCCTACGGCAACGGGGTCCGGTTTACTCCCGAAGACGGCGATGAGTACCGCACGGTGCAGCGGTACCTGTTCACGCTGCCGGAGATAAGCTGGTTTTCATACTCGCTGCTGGCTGAGAGGCCCCTTAAGGTGGTCATCAGAGGCCTCCCATCGATCACCGAGCCCACCGAGATCGTCGCCGCCTTAGCCGAGCACGGCTTCGAGGCGGAGCACGTAAAGGCCATTCGGACGCGCGCAGGATGCCCTGGATGCCTCTTTTACGTGCAGATCCAGCGGACTACTTACATCGCCGCCATCTATACCATCACGGAGCTCCTGCACATGCCGGGCGTCACTATCGAGGCCTGGCGTGGCAAGCGAGGACCCGCGCAGTGCCACCGATGTCAAGGATTTCGTCACTCCTCCCACGGCTGCCACCGCCCGTTGGCCTGCGTCCAATGCGGTGACTCTCACACCGCCAAGGACTGCCCACGGCCGCGGGAGGACCTAGCGACCTGCGCCAACTGCGCCTGCCAATCAAGTCTCGTGCCCGGTGTTCCGCAGGGAGCTCCGGAACAACAGGGCCGGGACAGTCGCCCGGACAACCACCACCCCTCGCCCTGCAGCGTCCGCCGTGCTGAGCGGCTCGGCCGCCACAGACGCGCCCAGTCGAAAAAAGTGACGTACTCGCCAGAGGAGGAAGATGCCCCTAGCCCCCGCTTCCGCCACCCCCACTGCCGCCAACACCACCGGCGTGCCCTACCAGAGCGAGCTCTGGGAGTACTCCAGCAGTTACTCACCCCAGCCGGGGCTGGAGCTGCTGCCAAGGGCCCTGCGCCCACCCAAGGACCCGCTCATCGTGATGGGCGGCAGAAGCAGCCACGTTAAGGAGGCCTCGCCTTCGGGGGCAACGAGAAGAAATCCACGGTAATACAGCAGCACTCGTCAGCGAGTTCTCGCGCCGACAAGGCAGCTGGGATGATTTGGCAGTGCTCTCGACCAGCGCACGCAGGTTTGAGGCGTTTTTCCAGATACGCTATTGCAGCAGGTTGAGAGTGGTTTTTAGAAGGTCCTTCACAAAGAAACGCCCCGCATTCCGAGCGCACGCAGGTCCTCAGATTCACAGAGGAACGTCCCGCAATCCGAGCGCACGCAAGTCCTTAGGGACTGAGGTGCGACGTTACGGGGTTGTCCTCCATTGAAGGGACATCAGGTCACAGCAGGTCCTTCACAAATGAAATGAAATGAGCGCACGCAGGTGCTTAGGGATCTGCTGTGCGACGTAACGGGATTGTTGTTCAGTGAAGGAACATAAGGTTTCAGTAGATCCCTCACAGAGGAACGCCCCGCATTCCGAGCGCACGCAGGTCCTTAGGGATCTGCTGTGCAACGCTACGGAGTTGTCCTCCAGTGAAGGAACATCAGGTTTCAGTAGGTCCCTCACCGAGGAACGTCCCGCATTCCGAGCGCACGGAGGTCCTTAGGGATCTGCTGTGCGACGTTACGGGATTGTCCTCCAGTGAGGGAACATCAGGTTTCAGCAGGTCTTTCACAGAGAAACGCCTCGCATTCTGAGCGCAAGCAGTTTCTCAGGGATCTGCTGTTGCGACGCCGCGGGGTAGTCCTTCAGTAAAGGAAGTTCAGGCTTCCGTAGGGTTATTACCGAGGAACGTTCCATATTCTGAGCGCACGCAGGTTTGTGGCGTTTTTCCGGATATGTTGTTGCGACGTTGCTGGACAGTCTTCTGGTAATCGTAAATTCAGTAGGTAGTCCTAGGTAGTTTCAGTACCTCACACGTCGTGTATTTAGATAGTAAAATTCATGAATTAGATATCCCTAGTATGTAAGGAAATAGGATACAGTGAATCTAGACTTAAAGAATTCCTTGTTGAAACAGATATAAACATTATTACTTTTGTGTTAACTAATAGCGATCGATCGTTTCCATAGTAAACTCCCTTATTCTGGAACCTCCAGTGAACCGTCATGAGTTCCTTCAAAGTGCTAGCGAAGTGCTCAGGCTAGCCGGCCCGAAGAGCACTCCGTAACAACTTTATTTTCACAAAATTATATTTTATAAAAGATCATGCAATATCGGTGTGCTTTCACACGGATATAACTTTCCGTGCCGGCATTAGGTAAACTTTACAGCTAGTAGTCAGACGCTCCCACACCCGAGATTTCCTCAAAAGATTCTTCGCAAACGACTCTGAATTGGATATTTTTTACAGACACTTAATGGTATATATCTACATTAATTCCACATAAAAGAAATAAAACTGCGTTTATAATTTTTTAATTTATATTAATTATTATCATATTAATTTTCCCTGACATCGGTATTTTTTACCAAATCCGTAAACATCGTAATTACCTGGTAACCCTAAAATTTATTTCAAATGTAAATAAATAGTCTGCCTGAAGATGGTGTTCGAAACCGGTCGCTGACAAATTATAAACGCAGTGTTAATTCTTTTATGTGGAATTAGTGTAGATATATAAGGTCTAAAAAAATTAGCTGAAACTATTTTAACTGGTGCTTCTACCCATGAAACTGAACAACTTTCCCCATGAAACCCATAGTCAAATCTCAAAAAAAAAATAGTATGAGAGAGCCAATTTTTTTTGCGATTTGACTATGGGTTTCATGGGGAAAGTTGTTCAGTTTCATGGGTAGAAGCACCAGTTAAAATAGTTTCAGCTAATTTTGTTACACCTTATATACCAGTATGTGTGAAATAAAGTTCCACCAAGAACCTACAATCAAACGTATCAACTATGTTTTACAGAGTTTTAAGGATTTCAAATCAGATTTTAAATTTCCCGGTTCATGTTAGGTTTGCGCCAGGAAGATCCTTCTATCTATCTATAATTTCAGTGATCCTTTACTGTAACCGGTGTGACTTGGTGGTCCAGTGGAACCTACTGGGCCGAGGGTCGTGGGTTCGATACCCACTCAGGACAAAATTAGTGTGATCAGCAGGTTTGTTTTCTCTGTGTCTGGGTGTTGATTATGTATACAGGCTGTTACAAAATTGTTGTAGGTCCCGTTAACTGGGTCTTCTACTCATTATACTTTTAATGTTGCTAAATTCGCAACAAAAACTTTTGACTCTTCATACAAATCGATTAGCTGAATGACAAAATTTGTAAATTTTTATACGGAGGATACAGTTTTTTTGAGTGTTACATTCACATATTAGCGTTTTGTTTTATCTTTGATGTACTTATAAATAATAGAAAAACATTTTCAACCGACTTTATAAAAGGCGTCGGTGGCGTAACGGCTAGGGCCGCAGCATTTTGTCCCGGAGGTTGTGGTTCGAATCCTGCCACGTACAATGTGATTTCGAATTTAGATTTCATATGTACGTTTATCCGACGCTCTTACGGTGAAGGAAAACACAGTGAGGAAACCTGCACACGCCTGCGGAGAAACTCGCAGGTTGTGTGTGAAGTCGACCAACCCGCACTGGGCCCGCGTGGTTGACTAAGGCCCGATCGCCCTAATTTATATTGGGACGTATAATGATCTTTTTTTTCCCCTCGGTCTGCGGTGGAGGGGAGGAGGAGAATGCATTTATGCATACGCAGTAACAGCCGGCTGAACTGGTTATGTGGGACTCACAGCCCTGCGCCTATATGCATACATACCTATTATATACATAAGGTATATATAAATAAATACGCACAGGCCCAAGACCGTACTACCCACTAAACTCCCCCTAAGCTTTGGCAGCAGGGCTACCTGAAAAGCACATCGGAGCGACGCAACCCCCCCGCCCTAGGGAGGGGTGGGGTGCATATATGACCTGATATGATAAACTTTTAGATTAGTTTCATTAAAAAATATCAAAATTGGTAGAGTACTTTTTTAGAAAATTATCAAAAACAAAAAAAAATAGCAAAATTATACTCGGTTGTCGTGATTGAGGTCGGTTTTTAAACGTGTTTAGCATTTTCAATTAATATATATTTAAGAAAATTTGCATCTTGTCAGATCTCATAAAAAAACATCAAAATTTGTTCAGTATTTACATTGTAAAGAGTCAAACAAATAAACCTAATCCACGCAGCATCATTCACATTATTAAGTAAGCATTTCCTCATAATAAAAGGCAAGAGCAAATCTCCCCTATCTAAATACTTGGTCATCAGGTCATCAGCGGGCATGTTGGGTCAGAAAAAATTGCGGTCACAATCTCACGACTCGGGAATAGGGGTTTGTTTCACTTTGTTTCTGAAATTCATTCCAGCAGTTCAAAATATACAAATGTTATTATAACCTTTTAAGTGTGAAAAAAATTTCAACGACTAAAATAAAATTTGTCATTATTGCTTTATGCTTTTCAACAGCTAAAAATGAAAGCTTAATAAATCAAAGCCAGCCAAGTGAAAGTTGGATTCGCGCACCGAAGGTTCTGTACCACCACATCTCTCCACACAAGCACAACAATGTTTTTTTTTATTCACCTTGGCATCATCTCACCTGATGGTAAGTGATGATGATGCCGAAGATGGAAGCGGCCTTAACATGATACCCTACTCGAAGGAAAAAGTTTTTTATTTAGTTCGGCATTCTTAGCGCAAAGACGACTCACACTTGGCTGGTTTTTAATATTTTTTTGTTAACTGTAGCACACGTTGGACACTTCATACAACGGGCCAGAAATGACATTTGTAAAAAGGAATGACAGAATAAACAAAATGGCGGCGAAATCCTATACGTTCGACAATCAAACTGTAACCAATCTGTATCAATCTGGGTGACGAGGGGGTGACTTCACACAGGTAGGACACGGGTTCGATGTTCAGTGGGGTCAACTTGTAAGACTCGGTGGCTAGCTAATACCATCTTCTCTAAGTCCTTCCGCCAAACATCAGTATTAACAACATTGATGTGTTCTGGCTTGAAGATAAAATAGCTAGTTCTCCATTGCGTTGGGGAAGGAATCTTAGTAAGCCCACTTTCATCTTTGGCATCATCGTCACTTACCATCAGGTGAGATGATGCCAAGGGGTTACCAATTATGTTTAAAAAAAATGTAAAAAAATCTTTAAAAACACTTTTTTCCTATTCTTAGGTTTTGTAATTTTGACGTTTTTTATTTAATTCGCCATAATAACACATAATATGCTGGAAAAGTATCAGCCAGATACCTGTTATGGTTCAAAAGATACAGCTGTTCAAATATTTCGTTTTTTCCTGCCCGGGTCCCGTTACATGATAAGAAACGCGTATAAGTTGTAAATAAATATGTAGATACTTTGAAATGGCTACATTAAATTATATAGGAGCAAAGTGAAGTAGGTATATCAGATGGTATAAAAACGAATTCATTAAATAACTACACGAATTAATAAAAAATAAAAAACCTGACTGCATAGAAACTTAACCACTCATTTTGGCCAGTCGGGTATAATGTATCCTATGTCACTCACGGGATCAAGACGAATCTAACAACACCTTGCACTTCAAAATCCATCAAGACGTATAGGCTACAGAGCATGCCAATAGTAGATTGTTAATCAAGGGAAGAAAGTGACCCATTTCACTCGAGATATTTCTGGCACTCGAACGAAGTAAGCGCGCCAATAGTTCTAGGGTGAAATGGGTTATTTCACCCGAGTTAAACACTCTACTTTTCATTTCGACTTTAATTTTAATTTTCTGTTATTGTGAAAAAATAGACCAATTATAAAATGATTTAATATTAACCTATAGATCGTAATAAACACGACGTTTAATGTATAGCTGAGTTGAAATATATGAAAATCTCTTAGTTTATGTAATTTAGTAATATGACGTAACTCAATTATCTTCGACTCCGTGGCAATTAAAAAAAATTACTTTCCACCCTAGGGATGAAAATACTTTCCACCCTAGGGATGGAAAAGTACGTAGATCAACGGAAGGGTAGACTACACGATAGTGTGGGTTAGTACCTACGCCGGTAGGACATCGTGCGACATCAAAGGCTTTGCGCTACTTTATGCCATATCGTAATACTGAGGCTGTGGTTCTGATTCTGGGATTTCTCTTCCCTTCACAACTCTGTTTACGTGCCTCACTAGTTACTATTAAATTATTATGTTTCAAGCCACCAATGCGTCTGAAATATCGAAACCGCAACTGTATTTGCCTGTCCAATTTCCGTACAAAAGATGCACAAAATTGGTCAAACAGTTGAACAGCATGTATGAAGAGTCCAATTGTTTTGTGAATTTCCTATGCGTTTTTCCAAAGAAAGATGAGTAAAAGCCCTAGCTAACGCATACTACCCAATTTTGTTACACCTGTGTATGAAAATAATCATCATCATCATCATTACAATTTAAGAGCCGTGCTCTTGTCGGTGTAACTCTTTCCAGGTCTCTCTCTCCCAATAATATGACAATAATAGCCTTTGAAAAAAGCAGAATGAACCGTTGGTTGCATGATGCCTGGAAGTCCCAGTTAACGGGCTCCACACTTAGGGTGCGTTGCACTATATAACTATAACGATAACAAATCCACAACCAGCCGTCAAATTGCCGGTATTTGACTATAACAATAACCGGTCAAAATCGTGCGGTTAACGTTAGCGTTAAGTTATTTAAGGGTTGCGTCATTCTAACAAGGGTTAAAATGACGCAACACATATATAACCGGCGATTTGACAGCTGGTTACGGTTTGGTTATCGTTATAGTTACATGGTGCAACTCACTCTAATTTTGATATATTCTGTACAAGAGAGCAACAGCCGGGAACACAGCTGAATAAACCAAAATACAGGGTGCTCGCGGTCGAGGGCAATTCTCATTCGTTTCCCGAGGGACGATACAGGGTGAGCCGAATGGCCATCATTGCTCGCAATATGCTTTTATTTATATAGGAGCATTGTGTTACGATATTTTCTGCGTCAGTGCCTTGATAACTTTGGATGGTGTAATAACATTTGCTATAGCTTGTGCATCTCCTGTTACATTTATTTCAATTTATACTTTTCTATTCCTAAATGCCAATTTCGCCTTGACTGGCCGTACAATATTCCTACTACAGAGTGTTACTACAAAGCTGTGGTTGATGGCGCCTGTCATTGCTCTGTCCGCTAAAACGCTGCGCAGCGCTCGAAAACACTAAATGGATTCAAGATTTAAGGTATATATTTATAATAAGTGCTAATTACACTCTTTCTGATAGTCGTAAAATAATAATAACATCAGTAATTTGTGAAAAATCAAAAAATAAACAATAATTAGTTTATAATGTCAAAATTCAACCCTTGAAATAAACCAAATTATGTCATTAGAACATGAAAACAATATGACACGAAAAGTTATACATAAAAATCATTGAATGCCATTGATACCTTTGACAAGAGTAAGCCAGGACAGCACCCGGTCACGAGTATAACGCGAGAGTCAGCCATCGCTCCCATCAACCATATTAGAGGGAAAGGAACGACCAGGGCTATTTAAAATATCAAATTCACAAAACAAATTGTACTCCACATATTACGGAGTGTAATACATTCTCGCAGGAACATTATTCAATTTGTATGGGGGGTTCCTTTTTTAGCGTTTTCCAAGACATAACACTGATAGCATTTATACTCGTAGACGCCTTGATAAATAAACTTAGCGCCACTCTAGAAAAAAAAACTTGTTTTTGTTTGACAGGTACCATTTCATAGTATTCCGAGATATACACTTACGACATATTTTAGGAGTTAATAAGTGTGATCGATGATAAAAATTTTTAAAGCATCGTTAGCGTTAAAAAATAAGATTTTTTACTTTTTTGAGATGTAGGTCGAGGTAGCTCTCAAAACAAAGTGCAACACTGCTGAGGAAATGCAAATTAAACCAAGAGCTTTTGATTATTTACCAAAAGTGCGTCACCTTGTGCGTCTACCTAAAAGTGCTCACAGAATCGCTAAACTGAAATGGCAGTAGGCAGGGTACATAGCTCGTAGAACAGATGGCCTTTGGGGTAGCAAAGTTCTCGAGTGGCGACCGCGCACCGGAAAACGTAGCGTAGACAAACCTCCCACACGGTGGACCGACGACTTGTTGAAGAACAAGAAGTGTGCTCAAAAACTTCTCGACCTCATTCCCCCAGCTCCATTACACCTTCAGTCAACGAGACACAGGGGAAGGTTCCACCCCTTTGTTGTTGATATTCAGCCTATACGCACGAAGAGTTACGCTTCCTCATTTTTTATGCGGACTGCGATGGAGTGGAACTCCTTGCCTGCGTCTGTGTTTCCCGACTTCTACAATTTGGGGATCTTCTAGGCGAGAGTGAATAGGCATTATTTGAGTTTGCGTGTACCATCCTCGACTACATCTTCACTTACCATCAGGTGAGATGTAGTCAAATGCACTCAAATTTATAAAAATAAAAAAAAAGATCGCGGGAGGCCGCTTTATGCGGGCAGAGCAGGACCGGTCGTCGTGGAAACCCTTGGGGGAGTCCTTTGTCCAGCAGTGGACGTTTTTCGGCTGATATGATGATGATGATAATATGATGAACTCGAAATAACATTGGTAGGTACTAATTGGTTTATTTACCCAAAAATATGGGGAATTTTACGTTTTCTTTTTATCTGCCTGCTTGCCGAAACACTATTTTTTTAACCCACAATTAGTAAGCCCTTGACATCATCTCACTTGATGGTAAGTAACGATAATACTCAGAGATGGAAGCGGGCTTACCAAGATTTCTCAACGCAATGTGGAACTGGCTATCGTTTCTTTAAGCCGGAATACATCAATGCTGTGAACATTGATGCTTGGCGACAAAACTTAGATAAGATGATGGTAGCTAGTCAGGCGGGCTTAGGACATGTCCTTCTCCGAACCCAAACGAGTCATACAAAGGAATTTAACCCGCGACCTCCTGATAATGGACTTAACCATTTTGCCACGGAGGCGGTTAAGATGAATGACTATAATGAAGCGTGGGTGTCACCAAGTGCTAGGTTTCGAAACTTTTACGAGGTTTTATGTGGGTAGGTAGGCATGTACTAAAAAGAATATGGGGAAAAGATTAGATTACAAACTCGGGTGCCAAGTTTAGATTGGAAAGGTTGTGTGTAAGGTCAAATGTAAATCATGACTAACCATTGAAAGCAATGCAATCCTACTAATATTATAAACGCGAAAGTTTGTAAAAATGAATGGATGTATGTATGTTACTCTTTCATGCAAAAAATACTGAACGGATCTAGCTGAAATTTGGTAGGTAGATAGATGAGGACCTGGATTAACTATAGGCTGCGGCTCGCGCACTGCGCACCCTCGAAAAGTCATAGAAACTTTGTCCACGCGGGTGAAGTCGCGGGAAACAGCTGGTAATGAATAAGTGTGGTATTTTAGATGTATCCTCAATACGTAGGTAAGAGTCTTCGTAATGGTTGTTTTCTCAAAAAAATAATTTGAGACTTTCCAAAAAGTTCAAGTTAGCTACTAAATACTACTATAGTCCGCCGAATGCCGGCCAACTTCCCAACTGTGGGAAGGGCCAAGGGCTTATCAATTGTAGATAAAAAAAAAATCTCCGCCATAATTAAGTAGGATAACACTTACATTTCTTAGTTCGAACGCGAAAGTTGCCCCGTAAAACTAATTCTAAAGAAACCTTACTACGTTTTGTGAATAACAAAGTTTGTCCTACCCATAATCCTTGGAGAAGTTGGGTAATAAATTTTTAAACGGAACAAACGCTACTAAGTAGTTGGGTCAGAGAATGGGAAAGTCCAAGGTAAAGTTGGAAAGCTGGCCGGCAGTCGGCGGACTATCGAGTCTTATCGAGTCGCCCGACGTTTTATCTTGATTGGACCGTACATACGAAGCTGGCAAACTTCTGTGAAATTAACATCCCACATCCCTTTATACTAATACCATAAATGTGAAAGTTTACACATTATCTTCTTTATATATAACTAGCTTATGCCCGTGGCTTCGCCTTTGAGGATATCGTTTTTGTGGCTATATACTTAGCTGGTGCCCGTGACCATGTAAGTTGGGTTTCCACTGATAACACTTAATTTTTTATACCCTGAGGGATGTAGGTGTATTTCAGACACTATAAAACTCTTTTTTAAAAATCCGTTCACATACGTTCACTTCGTTTGAACGGTACTTTTTCGAACATGCCCAATATGCGTCGACTTGCCGAGATACGAGTACATACAATATTCGACTTGTTCAATCAAAGAAAAACGAAGGATTTATTCGATTCCCTCGGGAACCCCTCGATTTTCCAGGATTATAAGTATATTTTTGTTACTTCAAACTTATTCTAACAGAGAAAGTTTCATCTAAATGCATTAAGCCATTCCAGAGTTAAGTTTTATTCGTTTCCTCCTGAAACCTTTGATTATCCGGGATCAAATATAATGACATCGCGTATTAAGAAAGTTCCTTATTTGACATGCTTAATCTAACAGTGGAGATTCCATCTTAGTAAATTGATTTATCCCAGAATACAGTGCTGTTCCTTCTCACAGAACTTTTTCAAAAGCTTGTATAAATGTGATTACCAAGCCTCCGCTGTCCGTCCGTCCGTCTGTCTGCCAGCGGCCGTATTTCTGAAACAGTTGAAATTTTCCTAAAGTGTGTATTTTATTTTTTATTGCCGCTAAAACACCAAGACGTAATAATTGATTGTTAAAGTTTAAAGTGTTATGTAATTTATATGAAAAACATCACAGTTCTTGTATGGAGACCCCCTTTAATTTTTTATCATCATCTTATGAGTCAAAAGAAATCAACTGCTTGACAATGGCCTCCCCAAGGTTTTCCACAACGACCGGTTCTGCGCAGCCCGCATTTAGCGGCTGAGTTTAGCAATTAGCTAGCGTTTAAGTTAGCTAAAGTTTAGCAATTCTGAGAGCTATGTCGGTTACTTTGGTTCTCTTACGATATTCGGAACTGAGACATAGTCGCTTACTATGGGCCTTATAAGAAAGCTTAAGGTCGCCCAAAGAGCAATGGAGCGTTCTCTGCTCGGAGTTTGGCTACGTGATCGAATCAGAAACAAGTAGAACCAAAGTTACCGACATTTATATTTAAATCAAATTTTTAATATTTGTTATTTAGCGGCAATAGAAACACACACTCTGTGAAACAATTGTCTGGGTTCATGATATAAACCCCGCTGACAGACAGACGGACGGACAGCGGAGGCTTAGTCATAGGGTCGCGTTTGTCACCCTTTTGGTGTACGGAACCCTAAAAGTCACCCTGCTATATACCTGACGGATAAACTTTGTAACAGAAGCAAGTGTTCGATTTATAAGGAATCCGCACTGGAAAAAACATTTTCAGTATGCCTTGGATTAATATCTAAGTAGATAAATATTTTTCATCGCAAAAATATTAATATTTATACTAACACTATCTAATGCTCGCAGATTTTCCCGCGTGGATATCGAGGGCACACCCCGGACACTCCATACAACGGTCGTGAAATGACATTTCTGAAAACAAATGACGGAGCAAACAAAATCACGGCGAAATCCTATACGTTCGAGAACCAAACTATAATCAATCTGTATCAATGTGGGCGATGAGGAGGTTAGGTCGCAATTTAGAGAGCGGCAGGGAGTACTAATATATGTTGTTATACTTTGTCGAGGGTGCGCACGACAACTCTCCAAAGTTTCATAATAACCGATAACTATTTTCTGATATATTTCGAGCACGATCATATGGAGGCTGATTTTTATATAACTAGAATAGGGCCATCCTATCTTTTCCAACAGGTGTCGTAAAAGTCGATTGAGGGACTCAAACATGGGCAGCAGCGTTCTTTCCGCGATTTGCATTCGACCTGCAACAACAATGCGATCGCCAACCTGCCTGCTAAGCGTGAAGATTACGACAACACCCGCTAACGATCTACACAACGAAAAGACGACACCTACCTCTGGTGCGGTCAAGGAAACAACGGGGCATAGGGTGCGAAGAATCCCCGGCAGATGCCAGGCTACCAAACCAAAAGACTTCTGGCCCTGGCAGCCTACAACACGCGCACACTGTGGACCGACGCGAAGCTGACATAACTCGAGGAAGAATTTAGCAGGTTACGACGGGATATCGTAGGATTGAGTGAAGTCCGAAGAGAGCGGGAGAAAACTGCGGAAAACCAGAAACCTGCTCTACTCTACACACAATACACCATTGTTATAGGGGACTTTAACGCGAAACTGGGCTAACGAAATGATGGTGAGCTGAGAGTGGGGCAATTTGGATATGGAGAGAGGAATGCATGTGGCCAGCTGCTGGCCGACTTTATGGAGAAGGAGGGACTCTTTACGTAGAACTGATGTCCGCTGGGTCAGTAAAGTTCTCGATTGGCGACTTCGCATCGGATAACGTAGCGTAGACAGAGCGATGACCTGGTGAAGGTCGCGGGAAGCTGCCGGATGCGGGCAGTCCAGAACCGCTCTTTTTTTTAAATTCACAATTGGTAAACCCTTGACAACATCTCACCTGGTGGTAAGTGACGATGTTGCCGAAGATGGAAGCGGGCTTACCAAGATTCCCTAACGCAATGGGGAACTGGCTATCTTATCTTCATGCCGGAACACACCAATGATATAAACATTGATATTTTGGCGGCAAGACTTAGATAAGATGGTGGTAGCTAGCCAGGCGGGCTTAGAAAATGCCCTACCACCAACCAAACCGAGTCTTACAATTGACCCCGCCGGGAATCGAACCCGCGACCTCCTGTGTAAAGCCAGTGAACTTTGCCTCTGAGCTATGGAGGCGGTTAAAAATCGTGAAAATCCTTGGGGGAGGCCTATGTATAGCAGTGGACGTCGTTCGGCTGATATGATGATGACACTATATTTTGTACTATAATATTATATTAGAATGGAAGGTAAAGCTGGAATAATTTTTCGCTGGAGACGAATTCTAAACATTGAGTCCACCGATATGAATTTCTTGTCAGTTAATGCTAAAGAAGGCATACACCTTCATCCTAACTGGCTTATTTCCTTCACCTTTTCGAAAGAGAATGAAAATAATTTTCAGATTGAACTCGTTGAGCAACTCAACAGACAAGTTTCATTTTGCTAGCAATACTCTGTGACGTTGAGTGATGCGATGAGATACGACGAGTGACGTAAAGTTATCCCCTTAATGAGTTAACGTCGGTGTTTGGAAGGAATTCTTCAACTGGGGAAATTCTCTGTCAATGTTCGTAATGAAGATTCGCTTCAGGTGCTCTTAGTGTTCCAAGAAACTTATGGGTGTCAATTAAATGGTTAGCATAGTATTGTTATTTCTGTGAGCAGAAAAATATAATCGGTCAGCAGAAATAGCTAATCGGTCAGCAGAAATAGCTAATTGGTCAGCAACTCATGGTCAGCAAACATTTCAAAATCAATCAGCAATTTATGTCATTCTGGATGGCTGTAATTATTTTAAACATCCCCGTACTACACTCTTCCTACAGTGTTGAGTGGTCGACGGAGCCCCTTCGGGGCTCCTACTTCTGTGTTCTCATGTTAAACCTAACACTACGACTGTGCGGGGAGGCGAGCTTAGCTCGCCTCCCCGCACAGTCTCCGAACCTAACGGATCCGAGTCGGGGTGCTCCGCAAGTCCGAGCTCGCTTCCATTTAGAACTCCCCGTACCACACTCTTCCTACAGTGTTGAGTTGCTGCTTATAGACATGTTTTTCTGTCGCTCAATCATGAAATCTTGCCGCTCAAGTAGTTATTTTGCGGACCGAATGTTTATTATGCCTTTAAAAAATATATATTTCGAAACTTATACAGTGTGTAACATAAAGGTGAAGCGATACTTTAAGGTGGGCTTGTACTTATCAAACTGAACAACTTTTGCTCTAAAACTTTGCTGAAATCGCAATTTTTTTTGGATTTTTCATACAAAACCGGCCAATCAGCTAACCGATATATATGAAAAAAAAATGAGATTTCAGCAAAAGCTATTCAGTTTTATGAGTACAAGCCAACCTTAAAGTATCCTGCACCTTTATGTTACATCTTGTATAGTCGGAGCAAAAAAATTATCACAGATCTCATACATTATATGACCTTCGTGTCCATTAAAATAGTACTCTGGCAAAATTTAATTGTTTCACATCTTAATGCCTTAAGATGGGTAAAACGACAATATTCAATTCAAATTATTGAAAGACTGTGTAAAGCTATCACCATGGAAAAATATATATAATATACTTAAAGTAATACAAAATCAATTTAATTGAATACAATTTTAAAAATATTACCACTTTTCATGTATAAAAATATAATGTAGACCCTGTTTTTGCCATTAATCGCAAAATTTCTCGAAAACAAATAGTTAATGTTGAAACCAACACACAACAATCGGTGACTTTAAGACCTTTAATTTTAATTGAATACATTTTTTTAAACTTATTAGGAAGTGATGACAAGTAAAAAAAACATGTAAAAATCGAGAATTGGGCGTTCAGTTTCAACGTAACAGCTGCGTTGAAGCCCGCATTGATTTGAACTTAAAATGAATAAACATACGTTCAATATTATTTTAACACGTATCAACCTGCTCGGATTGAGTCATCTTATTACCTGACTGCCTCAGTGTATGATGTATTTGTATGTATGTAGATTTCCATGATCCCTGCTACAGCCTGAACGACTTGAAGGATTTTAACTTATGAGGTATCGTTAGATTCGTCTTGATCCCGTGAGTGATATAGATCATTTTTATCCGACTAGCCAAAAAGAGGGGTTAAGTTTTTAGTGAATTTACATAATTATTAAATAATTTGAATTACATTGCATTTACAATGTATTATCACATCGCAGCTCTGGGTATTTTAAGAATTTTACATTTCATTAGTTAGTTTTTAAGATATCGACCTTTTCATGGTTAAAATCGAGACAAAAAAATCTTAATTAGATTTTTTCGATTTTCTGGCAAATTTTTTCACTTTTAAATATTTCATAAATTGAATCCCTTGCCAATACGCACATTCTGACACTTAAATAATTACGACATCCCAAATACTTTCAGAGTAGTCGCCATTTCACACGTTCGTCAAAGTATATAGATTAGTACATACTAAGATACAGTATGGACACTCCCTGCCGCTCTCTAGATTCCGACCTCACTTCCTCGTCACCCAGATTGATACAAATTGGTTATAGTTTGGTTCTCGAACGTATAGGATGACGCCGTGATTTTGTTTGCTCCGTCATTTGTTTTTCTATCACGACCAATGTGTTCAGTGTCCGGGGTGTGCTTTCGCTAAAAAAAGGTACCCTACCGGAGCGAGCGAAAAAACATTTCCAGTAAAAAATTGGCGAATCAGTTAATCCAGTAATATTCTGCGCTCAGCGCCACTATTGTTATAATTTAGGAATCTTCAAGTCGAGAGTGAATAGGCACTGTTTGAGCTTGCGTGTTACATCTTCGGCTGCATCGGCACTTATCAGGTGAGGTGCAGCCAAACGCACTAAAATTTTTAATGAAAAAGTTAGTAATTATACTAAGTAATGCTATTATAATCTAATGCTAAGCTAGCACGAGAACTCCTATTTTTCCCCCTCCGATTTCACAAGTTTCTTGGGGAAAGTTGTTCAGTTTCATGAGTAGATTCTGAGTGTAAAGAATATTGTCAGGGCTTGGCCCAAATATGCTATCCAGAAGTGAGAGTTACTCAGTAAAATTCTTGCATTTTTATATAAAAAAAATGGACCGTGAGAAAATTAATAAAAATAAGTTTATAATTAAGTTTTTTTTCCTTAGAGCTGTTAATAATATTTTTTTAAATAAATTACACTGAAGTATTTACGCTCAATAATGTTATACTCATATCTAAAAGATTTATTAGGTTATCTTCGTAATAGATTGTTGAATACATATAGATCTTTTTTTTAAAAAAAAAAAACCTATTTTCTCAGGACCCCTCGAATAGATTTTGAAGCGATTTGCTTTACAGACTAGTGCTAACCTAAGTAACATTATGTACTATGTATTCATTCTGGGCTGCCTTTAGTTAAATTTCTATACAAAGACAGTCAATTTCCTTTAAAAAGATATGTGCATGTGCAGCTAATACTTTTCATTCGTATCATGAGAATCTAATCCAGTGAATTTACGGAACCTCTGTGTCTCCTTTCGCACGATGAGTTTCAGTTCAAAACATCGAGTAGGTACATACCTACGCAGATACAGCTACACAAGACTCCACGGAACTGAGTGATGGCAACATTCACAGCTGATTAAGCGTTTTGAAGCGCCGTGGTGATTAATAGCTGCTTATGACATCCGTCTCGAGAAGGGTGAGTAGCAATATGCGTTTCTCGAAGATGGGTGGGGTATGGGCTTCTTCAGGAAGTAGGTACTTGTTTTTGGATTCGGAAATTGTTTATGTCAGCCCAGTAATGAAGGCTATTTACAGTGTTCGGTGAATGAAAAGTAGATACAGTGAAACAGTAGGACCACACCTTTAGGTACTTGTGAATCAGCCTGCTTTGGCCTGTAATTATGAACACCACCGTCACATCAGCCAAGAGACTTCCACAGCTAGACATACGAGTAAGCCTCCGTAGGCATAGTGGGTTTGCAATCACAGTGTGCATTGAAGTGGCACAGCATCTACGCTGCTACCCATATTCCGGTTTTAGATCCCTTAGTCGCCTCTTACGACACCCACGGAAAGAGATGGTGTGGTACTATTTTAATGCCGCACAAAAGGTCACCACTTAGGCACTTAGGTACTTGCCTAGGTAAAGATATTTAATCTGCATAAACTGTTGCATTATAGCTCTTATTTTGAAGTTCTCTAGCCGAAAGTCGTCCACTGCTGGATAAAGGCATGGATTGATTTCCACAGCGACCGATCCTGCGTTGCCCGCATCCAACGACTTTCCGCGACCTTCATTAGGTCTTTGCTTCACCGAGTGGGAGACCTGCCTACGCTATGTCTTCTGGTGTGCGGTCGCCACTTGAGAATTTTACTACCCCAACGGCCATCTTTTCCATAAGCTATGTCTATGTGCCCTGCCCACTGCCACTTAAGTTTGGCAATTGTAAAAGTTATGTCATCTACTTTAGTTCTCGGATTTCCTCGTTTCTGATTCAATCACGCAGCGAAACTCCGAGCATAGCATACCATTGTCCTTCGAATGAACTTGAGCCCACTTATGAGGCCTATAGTAAGCGACTGTCTCGGTTGTTACGTCATCATTGGTAACACACGCGAAGCTCCTCTTAATATTTTTCACAGAAGCCAGGAATTTAAAAAAAGACACAAGTGTGATTATTTCCGATGTACTGAAATATTACGAAAAATGTACTAAACAGTACGCATCGCAACGTTTGAATTTTAAACTTTCTACGTTTTCATTATTTCCAAAAAGATAGAAGTGTGCTTTTTTCCGATGTACAGAAATATTAAGAAAAATGTACTAAACAGTACGCACCTAAAGGTTTGAATTTCAACCTATCTACGTTTTCATTATTTCCAAAAAGATAGAATTGTGATTATTTCCGATGTACAGAAAGATTACGAAAAATGTACTAAACAGTAAGCACCGAAACGTTTGAATTTTATCTTTTTTTGTTTTCATTATTTCCTTTAAGATAGAAGTGTGCTTATTTCTGATATACTGAAATATTACGAAAAATGTACTAAACAGTACGCACCGAAACGTTTGAATTTTACCCTTTCAACGTTTTCATTATTTCCATTGCTGGCAATATGACGTCAAACTTTTTGCATGTTTTCCAAATGAAAAATTGGCACATGGGACGCAACGGGTTGACTTCCTTTGTGTTGGCTTAAAACGACAACAATGGTCCTATATTTTTATGCTTATATTATTTCAATTTTTATTTCTCTCTACTAGCGGCCGGCCTGCTGATATCCGGAACACCCAGTTTACCCTTCTCACTGCCGAAAAATATTCTTTATGCTGTTTTATTTTATGATTCACATGCCAAATTAAATCGGGCATTTTATGGCCTGATTCTACTTTTCTATAATATTATTATACCACATTAAGTACCATATTACCAACCCGCACTGGGCCCGCGTGGTCGACTAAGGCCTAATCGCCCTGATTCGGGGTAGGCTCGAGCCCCTCGGTGGGGACGTATATGAGCTGTAATGATGAAGTACCATATTATGGTACCAATATTTATAACATATGACAATAGTGTTTCCATACTTACACAATTATAATGATTCAATATTGTAGATTGAAGGTATTTATTCTAAATAGGTGCAAATCACACTCTTTGTGAAAGTCATAAAATAAAAATAATAAAATAATTTTATTTCTGAAAAATCAAGAAATAAACAATCATTAGTTAATAACGTCAAAAATGATACGATTGACTCGGTGGTTTAGTAGTCAACTTCTCTCTAAAGCGACGCGGGTCGTGGGTTCGATTCCCGCCCAGGAAAAACATCGTGTGATGAACAGGTGTGTTTTTGGAGTTTACTCCTAAAGAATTGATTTTCATATATAACACGCGGTACGAAAAATAGATAAAATAGAGTAATTAAAAGTGTCTCATTTTATGTTAGTCACGTTTTCCCTAAGGCAGAGGCTCCATGGCCGTACCGCCTAGAGAGTTAAAGAGTAAACACCAGTCACGCGTAGGAGTTAACATGCACACTTTTTTTCTCTGTAACTGGAGAATATCTCTTATACCCATGTATGTATTTAAACGTATTTAAGTATGTACAGAGGCCAGCACATCCAAAATAGACACTTTGGACTTCTACTCATCATACTGAACAACTTTCCCCTAGGAACCCATAGTAAATTCTCAAACAAAATTTAACCCTCCATACAAATATGCACGAAATTGGTCATTCAGCTGATCGATTTGTATGAAGAGTTAGATTTTTGTGATTTCAGCAAAGTCATGAAACAGAAGTTGTTCAGTATGTTGAGTAGAAGCCCCTGTTTATAAATTGCGTGATGACAATGAATGTAGACGAAGTTATGGAACTTTTGAATGCGTATATTTTGTCGTTGCAATGCAATAAATAATTTAATCTTAAAAAATCGTATGTATGCGAGCGAGAACATAATCTAAGTGCAGTACCATCTCCTGGTGCTCCCGCACCACGCACTCAGCAGCCAATCAGAACAAATCTATGATGAGATTAGTGCAGTGGTATCGGAACAGCCCCAGTCAAATCAAATCAAATCAACACACATACACACACTTTTAAATATTAAAAACAAAACTTATTGTCTATTACATAATGTCATCATTCAGATTACAATCTCGGGTAATGGTATTTGTAATAAAATCAACATATACATCTTTGTCATTTACATAATCTTTTATTTTATAATATCCTCTAGAGCACAAGCATTTTTTGACACGAGTCTTGAATTTATTCTCTGACAAAACAGTTAACGGGACCTACACCAATTACATTACACCATGTATATGCTATCATCATTACAGCTCATATACGTCCCCACCGAGGGGCTCGAGCCTACCCTGAATCAGGGCGATTAGGCCTTAGTCGACCACGCGGGCCCAGTGCGGGTTGGTCGACTTCACACACAACCTTCGAGTTTCTTCGCAGGCGTGTGCAGGTTTCCTCACGATGTTTTCCTTCACCGTTAAAGCAATCGGTAAGTATGTACGTAAGTTTTTGAATAACTCATTGGTACATTGGCCGTCCAGATTTGAACCCGGTACCTCTAGTTAGATGGAACGAGTCGTTACCGGTTGAGCCACCGACGCTTTATCTATGTATCTATCTATCTATACGTATCTATCTAAATGCGCAGTTCTTAACTACCAAATGTTAACCTACCTAAATGGACTTTAGTTTACTTTTAAATTCTTAAAAAAAATCTATTAATTTTCCCCTAAAACTACTATTAACAAACGTGCATATAAGTATGATGTGTGTCATACAAAACATGCCAAAAATAAAATCACTTGTAGCGTATGGTATTTCATCGACAGTCTGCATCTCTGTACTAGATGACTATCGATAAAATTAGAAAAATAACAAATGATATATTATTTGTTTTTATTGGTTCTTTCATAAAATATGAATTATGACTTTCATTTACTACATTCAGGAAAGAGAAAAGATTTTGTACGGTTTCAACACACACGCTGGAATGCTCGTAGCACCTTACTACGCGGCTACGATGCTACGCGGAATTTCTACGGCCGCAGAGCGTAGCGCGTCAACAGTAATTACGATTTATTTTTCAATACTGTTGCTCGAAAAGTGATATTTCATATACCAGTGGTAATTTAATGTGCCCAAAACTGATTAAAACGCACACTTGCTTTTAACTTCGTGACTTTTTTAAAATTTCTAGCTCAGAGGAACAAGACATTTCTAGCAAAAAAAAATATGTAACTACCAAAGATACAGAATCTTCTTTCAGACTTTTGAAAGGAGATTTTTTAAGACAGGTTGTTGCTCCGAGAGTTTGCATAATACTAGTTGGTTAGATTCTCTTTGGGTTATACATTTGAAAAGAAAGGAGAAACAATAATACGGTGGCCTAGCTGTGTTAGAAGGAGAGAGATTGATGATGACGCATTAAGCGCATAGGTCACACCAAATAGTAGGTGATATTTTCCAAGGAGGTTTTAATGCCTACAATGTATGCGTATGTGTACACCTAGCTAAAATAAGGCACAATTTTCTTTAAACTGAATATTTTAATTATGAATACGAATTTAATTAATGAATCCTACTAATATAATAAACGCGAAAGTTTGTAAGAATGTATAGATGTATGTTTGTTACTTTTTCACGCAAAAACTACTTAACCGATCTGGCTCCAATTTGATTGATAGACAGATTAGGACCTGGATTAACACATAAGCTACTTTTTCACGCTCCCAAGCTGCTTGCGGCTCGCGCACTGAGCACCTTCGAAAAGTCACAAAAACGTTGTCCACGCGGGTGAAGCTGCGGGAAACGGCTAGTGGATAATATATGTGTGACAAAGATATGCTTATATGTGCGAGTATGTATAGGAAAACAAAGTAAGATTACTCATCGGGAAATCAAAAATTAACCACGTGTCGCGTGAAATAAACTTGCCAAAACCTTGACAAGAATACTGTACCCATGTATTTTGATTTTCTGTTGCGGTCCTTTTTAATTTTAAGCCACAGCGCTAAACAGACCTACCTACAGAAGAATGACCAGAAGGGCCGACCCCAATTAGAGATGGGAGAAGATCGCGAAAGAAGAAGAAGATCCTTTTTAATTTTACCTGTTTTCTCATAACTATATTGAAAAACATCTTGTGATACATGGGTGTAAAAGTTAAATGGCAAACTCGTGACGATGGAAATGCCACGGCTGCGGCTCGGGCTTACAAATGCCACTCGTTTGTTATTTACCTTTTTACCAACCTTGTATCATGCATAAGTATTATTATAATATATTTGTCGTTCGTGTACCTTACTAAATAAGTAAATATTTTTTTCTCAAACATGCTTGGAAATTTATTTTGACAATCTTCTTTGAGATAAATCGAAATTGCGAGCAGCGGCCGGCAAAATTTGTATGAAAATCCATATCTGTCATGTGGAGCGGCCAAAAAATAATTATGGTAACTCATATCTGTCGTGTAATTTAAAAAAGGAACTACATTTTGATTCGCCTCGGCCCACATTTACACGTTCGTCCATCAATGCCTCTTTTGCTGGCCGCTGCAGTAATGTACTTATAATGTATATTAACTAGAGCCCCTTTTCAGTAAATGAATAACTTTTCGCAAGAAAAAAAATCTTAACTTTGCAAATTAATTCATCGATTTGTATGAAAACAGTTTCGTTTGCGAATGGACATTTTTTTTGACGAGATAACGTCTTATAAATCGATGAACACCATTTGCATGCACGAAAAAGTGTCACGTTCCACGTTGTCAAGTGGTTCTAATTTATTTTTCAAAATTAGTCCAAAATTACTAAGAAAAAAACGAACTAACACGGATAGTTAATATGAAGCTTCTGAAAAGGTTACTCTCACTCTTCATTAACTAATCAGACTAGGCTTAAAGCGCAACTTATAGTAAATAGAAGCGTCGATGGCTCAACCGGTAACGACTCAGTCCTTCTAACCAGAGATGCCGGGTTCAAATCCGGGCGGCCAATGTACCAATGTGTTTTTCGAAACTTACGTACATATACTCACCGATTGCTTTAACGGTGAAGGAAAACATCGTGAGGAAACCTGCACACACCTGCAAAGAAACTCGAAGGTTGCGTGTGAAGTCGACCAACCTGCACTGGGCTCGCGTGGTCGACTAAGGCCCGATCGCCCTAATTCAGGGTGGGCTCGAGCCCCTCGGTGGGGACGTATATGAGCTGATATGATGAATAGTAAATAGTAATAGTAAAAGTAAGCTTCATATTAAGTAATAATAAATAAATAGGAATTCATGTTATTGGTTACGTTCCATAAGTAATATACCTCTCCAGCATTCCTTCACCACACAAAGACGTGCCAACACATACATACACATTTTAAGTATATATACGTACATATATTGTGTTGTTCAATAACAGGCGCGTCTAGTTGGCAGGCCGGTCACGCGGCAGTTATTGGCAGGAATCAGAGGCTCCGGCAGCCTTACTGCGCGATAAGGATAGTATCACAGAAAATCTGATAAGATAATGTGATAATATTGTAGGTTTTTTTGTTTGACTGTAAAGCTAGAGCCGCAAGCAGCTTAGTGTAACGTTTTTTTCTCAAGTGATGTTCGTTAATTTAATATTATGTTCCTTTTTTGCTTTGTCTCTAAATGTCTATATCTATTGTAATTTGTTGTTGTTGTTGTTTTTTTTTATTAAAAATTTAAGTTCGTTTGGCTGCACCTCACCTGATGGTAAGTGCCGATGCAGCCGAGGATGTAACACGCAATTTTTTGTTAAATTGTTTTGCTTAAGTTTTAACATCTTTTTTTTCCACCCTTTTTTACACGACTCTCAAAAAAAGGAGTGTTTTTTTATGTGTAACATCTTTGCTCTCGCTTTCCTGCAATTTGTGGGAGTGATTTTGTGAAATGGGACGGAAAAGTGTCCCATGTGACGGAAATGTGTAACAGGGAGTCGCGTTTTTTCAGGCTTTAAAAGCGCGGAAAAGGCAAAGGTCTCTATGACCATACAGCCTAGTCTGCCGTATCTTTGCCGTCCTTTTATAAAGTATTTTGTCACATGTTACACATCATATGCGAGTACTGTAGGTCTCGCTCGAATTTTTTTCAGGTTTCATGTATGTTTGTATCTATTTTTTCCACGATGTCTTCCAAATGGCTAGATGGATTTTACAATCCAAGGTATCGTTAGATTTCTTTTGATCCCGATGAATGACATGAGGTACATTTTACCTGACTTCAAAAAAGGTTGTTCGGTGCACGGGCACCAAACACCCTGTATCGCGCCGCCGTCACCGCCCGTGCGGCATAGCATTAACAGTGCATTTTTGAGCAGCGCGCGGTTCGGGTGCATTCACTGTTAGCATATATAATTAGCATTTAATTAAGAATATTATCGTCTGTTTGAGCAGAATAATATACTTTCTCTATCAAAGACTCGAGTTTCCTTCACATCCTAATCACGCACCCTACATAATGGTCCTTCGAGCATTGGACCTCGCGTATCGGTTATAAAAAATCGGTTAGTGAGGACTGTGAACTAGCATTTGGTGAAGCGGTGTGTGATTAACTGTGGTGTGGAAGAGCTACGTGCCTAGCAGGAACTTGGCTTGTGGTCTGTAAGCATCAGATCGAAGCCAACTAACAGCAATTAGCAGAGTTGGTTGGCCAGCCAACTGACGCAGCAGCAGCGGCAGCGGGGTTGGTTTCATCCAGCCAGCAACAGCAGCATCGTAAGAAGAGTAGTCTTTCTGTTTGGCAGTCAGCATCAATACTGTCAGACATCTCAGCACGACACAGCACAGCACAGCAGAGGATATATCGAGTAAGATCTTTCCTTTTTACTTCCTAAATCATGACTTCTTCAATGGAAAATGTTTTAATCCGTCAGCAAGAGATCATAGCAGCAATTGAACAGCAATATGTTAACTTTAAAAAGGATAGCGATGACAGAAAAACTGTCGACAACCTCCGTCGGAGAGTTGAAACACTGGATGATTACTGGAAAGAATTTCATAATAATCACCAAAAATTAGTAACATCAGGAGTCACAACTGATCAATATTTTACGAAAAATATGTATGAGCAAACTGAGGAAAGGTATAACGAGATCAGGGGAATAATTCAGAATTATCAACCTAAGGGTACTCGGCCTAAGACTCCAACTATCAAGCAACCGACACTAGAAGTGTTGAACCAGCAGCAGGGAACACCTGACCCTAACGCACCAACTGTGGAGTCCAGGGCTACCAGTAGCAAAACTGATGAAATGTACAAAAAACAGAGCAGTAACTTCAAAGCATTTCAACGTACAATTCAGAATATTGACTTACAATCAGTATCTGAAAAATGGGAGTTTGAGGATTTACTTCATACCCTGCAGGCTCGGTGGTCCGCTATCGATTCTTTACATTGGGAACTAGATAGCGAATTAAACGGTTCAGATAAAAATTATGAGCAGAATTTCACAGCATACGAAAAGCAATTTATTGAGATGAAAAGAGCAATAAATAGTAAGTTATGGTCGGTATGTCACAGGGAAAAGTCAACACCAAAATTAGAGATACCAGAATTCAGTGGAAATTTTCATCAATGGGTCTCCTTTAAAGACCTGTTTACGGAAGCTGTACATAGCAATCCATCATTATCAAGCGCCCAAAAGATGCAATTTTTGAAAGGGAAAATCAAGGGCGAAGCAGAGCGCCTTATACAACACCTACCTATAAGTTCCGAGAACTACAGCGTGTGTTGGGATATTTTAAACCATCGTTACGATAACAAAAAGCTAATTTTCTCATCCCATATGAACATTTTGTTAGGCCTACCTAATATGCAACAGCAATCGTTAGGACAAATCAAAAAGATGCATGACGTCACACTTGAAACTCTGCATGCCATCAAGAACCTTGGGGTCGACATATCATCGTGGGATCCTATTATGGTTCATATTTTGTCTCTGAAATTGGATTCTGATTCTTATGGAGAGTACCTAGAGTCGTTAAAAAATTCTCGGGAGCTCCCTGTTTTGAAGGAATTCCTTAATTTCTTAGAAAGCAAATTCACCGTTTTGGAAACGGCTCGTCGCAAGCAAGATGGGGTACAGAGATCAATGCAGCATAACAACCAGAACTATAATTATCAAGCAAATTCAAAAAAACCCAATCAAAAGGCGTACAATAATTATCATCATAATGAAAAGTCATTCCACGTGTCAGAATTAAAATGTCCAATTTGCAATCGAGGTCACGGTATCTACAATTGCAACACATTCTTGGAAATGGCAAACGACTTGAAACTAAAAACCGTGCATAAATTGAAGTTGTGTATAAACTGTTTATTCAATCACGGCGGCAACCAATGCATATTATCAAAGCGGTGCCGCACATGTTCACGGAAACATAACACCCTGCTACATGAGGCATGCGCTAAGCAATACACAAGCCCGGTTGCGAAACCTTCTAGCTCCAGCTTAGCAACGTCAAACGGTTCTACTAGGAACCAAAATGAACACGTGAATAAAACCGCGCACGTGTCCCAATCACAAGAAAACTTGTCCGAAATTTTGTTAACAACCGCAGAGGTTAAGGTCATGTCTAATGATGGAACAGAACACGTGATGAGAGCACTCGTCGATCAAGGCTCTCAGATATCACTCATCACAGAAAAAGCAGCTCAAATTTTGGGTATCAAACGTCAAAAATGTAAGGGCGTTATTTTTGGAGTAGGTCAAAAAGAAAATAATTGTAAAGGAATGCTCAATATAACATGTAAATCAATGTATAGTGACTTTACATTCAGTGCGGAAGTACTTATAATGAATAATCTTATTAAAAATTTGCCAAACAAATCCTTCAGCAGACCGGAATGGTCCTTCATAGAGAACATTAATTTGGCAGACCCTGAATTTTATATCAGTAAGCCAGTAGATCTGTTATTAGGGGCAGATATCTACTCCATCATTTTGATGGGAGGAATCTTGAAAGGAGAAGATCTATCTCAACCGATAGCACAGCAAACACACCTAGGTTGGTTATTATGCGGTAGCGTTAAAACGTTTCAATGTAATGTGATACTAAACAACATTGACGATTTGAAAAAATTCTGGGAAATAGAGGAAATTCATGAAGACTCTAAATTATCAGTAGAAGATCAAAAATGTATGGAGTTCTACTCTAAAACAACAACACGTTTGGAAAATGGCCGCTACGAGGTTAGATTACCATTAAAAGATAATTTTGAGCAGGACCTAGGGTCATCAAAACAGATGACTGTAGCTCAGTTCAAAAATTTGGAAAGAAAATTCGAAAGACGAGAATATTTCGCAAAGGAGTACAGAAAATTTATGAAGGAGTATCAGGAATTAAACCACATGGTACCAGCAGTTTGTAACATAAAACCTGAGTGCTACCTACCGCACCATGGGGTCGAACGCGCTGAGTCAACAACAACCAAACTTCGAGTGGTTTTTAACGCATCAGCGAAAACTTCATCTTCAAAAAGCCTCAATGACCTTATGTACAAAGGTCCCAGTCTACAACAAGACATACAATCCCTTTTATTAAAATGGAGACAGTATAAATACGCATATACAGCTGACATAGAAAAAATGTACCGTCAGATCTTCTTACATCCAGATGATCAGCAGCTTCTGAAAGTGATCTGGAGATCATCACCAGAACAGCCATTACAGCCTTTCCAGCTCACTACTGTGACATACGGTACAAAGTCAGCACCGTTTTTAGCAATGATGACTTTGAAGAGATTAGCAGAAGACGAACGCACCAACTATCCGGAAGCAGCAAGGGTTGTAGATGAGTTTTTTTTACGTTGATGACGTAGTACATGGTTTTCACAACATTCCAGCAGGAAATAAAATCATTTCTGACCTAGATTTATTAATGAAATCCGGAGGCTTCACATTAAGAAAGTGGTCATCAAATAAACCAGATATATTAGAAAATATAAAAAACTATGAGAATAAAAAGCATGAAATATTTAATTTTAAAACTGAAAATAAATCAAAAACTTTAGGGATTTGCTGGGACCCTAACGAAGACACGTTGACATTTAACTGCACCATATCAAAGCAAAAATTAAAACAAACAAAAAGAAATCTTTTATCAGAGATTTCTAAGTTATACGATCCGCTGGGTTGGATGGCACCTATCACAACCAAATTAAAAATATTATTCCAAAAAGTATGGAAACTAAATTTAGAGTGGGACGACAATATCCCAGATGACGTCATCACGGAGTGGTCAAAAATACGAGCAGATATGGAAAACATTAACACTTTTCAAATTCCAAGATGGATCGGATATCAAGAGCAAGATGTCATACAGTTGCATGGGTTCTGCGACGCCTCACAGCAAGCATATGCAGCAGTAGTTTACGCAAGAGTCAGCAATCATCACACAGATGACGTCAAGGTCATGCTATTAGCAGCAAAAACAAAATTGGTACCTAGCAAAAAAGCGGTATCTTTACCAAGATTAGAATTAAGTGGAGCTCACTTACTTTCAAAATTAATAAATAAAATCATTAATTGCTTAGATCAGCATAAAATTGAGATATATGGCTGGAGTGATTCAATGGTAGCATTGGGATGGATTCAGGGCGATCCAAGTCGCTGGAAAGCCTTTGTCTCTAATAGAGTGACCAACATAACTAAAACAATGCCCAAGCAGTGTTGGAGATACGTAAATACAAGCGAAAATCCAGCTGACGCGGCGAGTCGGGGCATAAGCGTAACTCAATTAAAAGAGCACGCTTTGTGGTGGCAAGGTCCAGCGTGGCTCCGAGCATTTGAAAATAAAAATAAAGGGCAGATTTTTACTACGGAATTAGAGGTCAAAACAAAGCAAACAAATGTGGTCCAAAAAGAAACCCACAAAAGTATTGTTTCTGAGTTATTGGAAAAATATAGCTCATTCACAAAAATTACTCGCGTATTAGCGTGGGTGTTACGTGCATGCGCACCGCACAGCGGTAAACAAAAGCCGAGTTATCTCACGTTACGCGAGCTACAGCAAGCAAAAAACGTCCTTATTAAACATGTGCAAAGCGTGGAGTTTAAAATGGATATAGAGCAACTAAATAAAAATGGTAAAGTCAATTCAAAAAGTAAAATATTGAATTTAAATCCTTATCTCGATCAGGAAGGAATTTTGCGAGCTCGGGGTAGGCTCAGCAACGCGAATTTGGACCCCGAGATGAAAAATCCAAAAATAATACCGCATAACAGTCGGCTAACGCAGCTTTTAATAGATAAGGCTCATCTACTTACCTTTCACGGGGGACCAAGATTAACATTAGCTAACCTCCGAAAACAATATTGGATTTTAGGGGGAAACAGCGCTACTAAAAAGCAGATAAGGAAGTGTGTCACGTGTAGAAAATACGACACTAGCAAAAATTATCAGTTGATGGGGGACCTTCCAGAGGCAAGGTGTAACAGCGCCAGTCCGTTCTATCACACTGGAGTGGATTATACTGGTTTCCTGCAAATCAAAACCAACAAAGGTCGTGGGTCCAAAACAAGCAAAGGATATGTGGCTATATTCGTCTGTATGGTCACTAAAGCAGTGCACCTCGAACTCGTCTCAGACCTGACTAGTTCAGCATTTATAGCAGCTCTTAGAAGAATGGCAGCCAGGCGAGGATGTCCACGTCACCTATATAGTGACAACGGGACGAACTTCGTGGGAGCGAATAAGATCCTACAGGAAGAGTATCTGGAAATTCAACAGATTTTTAATGAAAACATAATGATTGACGTCACAGACATGAACATAGAGTGGCATTTCAATTGTCCGTCGTGGCCTAGCGCCGGAGGTTTATGGGAACGAGCAGTAAGAAGTTTGAAACACCATTTAAAACGTGTGATTGGCGATCAAAAGCTAACATTTGAGGAGATTTCAAGTTTTTTGGCAATGACAGAATGTTCTATGAATGCACGTCCTCTTTGTGCCATCTCCGAAGACATCGATGACCTCGATTTTCTAACCCCATCACACTTCTTAACAGGAAGGCCGGGAACAAGCATCATTCAAACTGAAAAAGACGCCAGAACAAGGTGGTATTTAACAAGAAAAATATTTGAAGATCTATGGAAAAGATGGAAATCTGAATATCTGTGTCAACTGAACACAAGAAGCAAGTGGATGCGACCTCAACCAAATTTAAAAAATGGCGATTTGGTTGTTATACACGAAGATAACATTCCAGCAGGTAAATGGGCCCTGGGGAGGGTAGTAGACCTTCATCCTGGTAAAGATGGATTGATCAGGGTAGTCACCCTAAAAACAAAAAATGGTTATTTGAAGCGACCAGTTGTCAAATTATCAGTTCTGCCTCTAAATAACAGCAAGCAAGAAAGTGACGGGAGCGAGCGAGAGAGCAAGATAGCAAGCAGTAATGAGAGTAAAAAGGAGAACGCATCAGCAAAAATAAATGAAAATAATATAGACAAGGAATCAAGCAACATAAGAACTTTGAGACCAAGACAACCAAAACTGAGCTCTATTGCTATGGCGTTAATATTTTTCATGACAATCGTTGGGCAAGTTCATGGCGGTTACAACATTACAGAATTCGGAACCAATAAGTCATTATACTTTGATCCCCTGGCGAAAATGCAGTTAATAAGGGATAAATGGACCTTAGTTGTGTACTACGACATGGCACCGTATTGGGAAGGGATTGCAGCATTAAACAAAATATCTTCTTATTTAGATAAATCTTGCAATAACATTCATATGAACTTGCATTGTAACATGATCTTATCTCAGCTACGTCACGAGCACAAGGAACTCCAATACTATAACCAGCTGTTGCTTACGCAACATTATAGTGAGCACGTCACAAGGCAACGGAGAGGCCTTATCAACGGAATAGGGTATATAGCTAGCACATTGTTTGGCGTATTGGACGAGCGATTCGCAGAAAAGTATGCACAGGATATTGACCTAATAAATCAAAATCAGAGGCATTTAGAAGTCTTGTGGAGAAATCAAACATCGATAGTGGAATCAGAATTAAATTTATTGAAAAGAACAGAAGAAATAATGACTAAGCAGCATAAAACTATCAACAATCATCTTAATTATTTAACAAAAGAAACGGGTAGACTACAGATGGAGATGGACATCGTGTCTCAGACTCAGGAATTTACATTATCAGCTATAACAGCAATGAGTATGTTAGAAAATCTGAAACGGATACAAGATACATTGCTAGACACTATTACAGATGTCTACCGCGGACAATTTAACCTTCATCTCCTAACTCCTGGACAACTTCGTAAAGAGTTAAACGTTATTTCGGGCCAATTATCCACTGAATTAAAATTACCAGTTGATAATTTACAAGCAGAATTAAAAAAAATATTTATCAACTTTTGAAGGTCAAAGCAAGAGTTACTGAAAAATATTTTATATTTGAGGTGACTTTTCCACTTTTAAGCAGAGATAGCTACAAACTATACCGACTGATCTCAATACCGCATAAAGTAGAAAATAAAATATTGAAAATCATACCGTTATCCGAGTTAGCAGCCATTAATCTAAGAAGAGATTCATATTTTCCAATCACAACCGATGAACTAAGATCATGCATTAATAGAGGCACGGAATATCTATGTGAAATTCAGCAACCAATTTATAGCATCCGGAGCGATAATAATTTTTGTCAATTTAATCCAGATGAAAATCAATGCAAGACTGAAAAAACACCATGTATAAACGTTTGGATTTCATTAGCAGAGCCTTCGATGTACTTTTATTTCTACTGCTACAAAAAGGCAATCAGGATTATTTGTGAAGAGCAAGTCAGAATGGCCGAGTTGAGTGGAGCTGGTATCATTTTTTTAGAGCAAGGGTGCATGATAAAAGATAATGATTTCACAATTCATTCAAGACAAACTCATCTAAATTCCATGGAACTAAAATCAAATTTTGATATTTCTATTGATCAGATCAATCACATTATACAGATTCTCCCAAAAACTGAGAAATCAATCAACCAGTTTAATATGAGTGACTCAGATGAGTTGCCTAACACTATTCAAAAATTAAAACAACAAATACAAAAAATGAAGGAAAGTAGCATCGTCGATTTGGGATCGACTTTATCAGCACACCATGTGCATCATTACAGCATCAGCTACATATTGTTGGCGGCGGTGGTAGTGCTCGCGGCGGTGGGCGCGTGGCGCTGGCGAACGCAGCGGCGCCGCCGGCGCGCTGTCATCTCTCCTGACATCGAGCTACAATCGATCAACAGTAAAGTGAGTGCTAGTGCGCGAAAGCAGAGTAACGCTGACCGTATTCAGCCTAGTGATAGTGTAAGCAGTGCGCGAGTCCAGAACAAGGCTGACCGTATTCAGCCAAGTGTAAGTGCGTGTGACATGGCTACGTCGCCTATTTTTCAAAAACATTTATTTTAGACACTAAGCATTTTTCGAATCATTACGTATTAGGCACATCTTTCTCTTCCGCCCTCGGGAGCATGTTCGGTGCACGGGCACCAAACACCCTGTATCGCGCCGCCGTCACCGCCCGTGCGGCATAGCATTAACAGTGCATTTTTGAGCAGCGCGCGGTTCGGGTGCATTCACTGTTAGCATATATAATTAGCATTTAATTAAGAATATTATCGTCTGTTTGAGCAGAATAATATACTTTCTCTATCAAAGACTCGAGTTTCCTTCACATCCTAATCACGCACCCTACAAAGGTAATATTTTTACGAAGTCTTTTTTTTATTAAATTTTTAAAATTAAATTTACAATAAAAGTCCCGAAAATGTAACTGGTTTATCAGAGAATAAATTCAAGACTCATGTCAAAAAATGCTTGTGCTCTAGACTCTAGAGTCTAGAGGATATTATAAAATAATAGATTATGTAAATGACAAATGTATATATGTTGATTCTATAACAAATACCATTACCTGAAACTGTAATCTGAATCATGACATTATTTGTAATATTCAATATTTTTTTTTGACTATTTAAAAGTGTGTGTAAACACCTATTTAAAATAAATTATTTTGATTGATTGAATTTATTCAAGTTTTTTGCCAAATAGCAGCAAAATTGTTAAAGCGGTTTTAGCGAGAAAAAGTAACAAGTGTACGAGTATTTCTCGTACAGTCGGACATATTTTGCGATTTATAATTTAAAATAAGGGTTTTTAACTCAACGCCCGTCACGTGGGCGTCATTGGCCGGTGTTCTCTCGGCAGTGGCTGTTTCTCCACTAGCCGGCACGGCACGCCGCGGGTGCCAGGGCTTCATTTTTCCATTGGGCCGGTGCCGTAGCCGTTGCCAGTCAGTGGAAAGACATTCCATATATTTTTATACATTTTTGCTTTCCCGGCAGCCGGACCGATGCCATGCCGGTGGCGTCGCCGGTTTCATCACCGGTGTAGTCACCGGTACCCTGCCGGTGTAGTCACCGGTGCCTTGCCGGTGTCGTCACCGGTGCCGTGCCTGTGTCTTCACCGGTGCCGTGCCGGCTAGTTGAAAAACGAACATTAGAAGCCCTACTGTGATGTGTGGCGAGCCCACTGCTTGCTTAATTATATTTAAATAAATCCCTTTCCATTAAAATTGCCATATCAGCTCTTTTACGTCCTCACCGAGGGGCTTGAGCCTTCCCTGAATTAGGGCGATAGCGCCTTAGTGGGCCCAGTGCAGGTTGGTCGACTTCACACACAACCTGCAAGTTTCTTCGCAGGCGTGTGCAGGGTTCCTCACGATGTTTTCCTTTACCGTAAGAGTGTCTTTCCATTCAAATTATATTTTTTTATTATTTAAAATTATAAATAGTTTTTAGAGTTTTTTGAGTTTGAATCACAAAGTTATCAGCTAAAATTTGAATAAAAAAAACGATGTACTTATTAAATAACATCCGGCCGTTTTATCCGACCGGCTGTTTTTTTTTAACGATATGTATTAATACAGAGATTTGTCATCAAGCATTGGAAATCACCTAACTTTTACTCTTCTCAAGTTATACCTACTCAAACACGATTTTATAGCTTTTTTTCTTTATATTTCTGGTTATAATCAAAGTAGACAGTTCGTTTTGGTCTAACAACACGCGCTGGAACAAGCTTTTTCATTTTTTTTATTTTTTTTATTCACAATTGATAAGCCCTTTGCATCATCCCACCTGATGGTAAGTGAAGATGATGCCGAAGATGAAAGCGGCTATTGTTTACTTAAATTGATTGAATTCCTGGAGAACTAAATGTGAACATTAAACTTGATTTTCATGAGGGAGATTTAGGTATATATATCCCACAAACCGCTTGCGGCTCGCCCACCGCGCACCCTCGATGTACAAGCTGCGGACCCGCGGACAAGGGCTAGCAATCTTGAAAAATATTAAGTTACGTAATTGTAATTAAAAACTACTCAAAACAATACCTTTGCTATATTTATGTTCTTTTTTTAACACCTTATGTGTTTTAAATGCAATAAAGAGTTTACAAACAAACAAACAAAATAAGGGTCACTTAAGTTTTTTCAGTACATTTTCATACAGGGCTGTGGTTCAAACAGCCACAATTGTTTTCTTAAATCAAGGAAATTAAGTAAACTACGAATTGTAGTCATTAGATTAGATCCTTGGCTACAAATGTGTCGAAGATCACAACATCCTGCTGATCCTTGGGAGCTGGGAAATATTTGGTTTTGTCATATCTTATAACAGTCCTCATACTTCTGTCCCAGTTTCATCATGATACACAATGTAAGGAAAAAAAAATGTAAGAAGAAACTCGAAGGTTGTGTGTGAAGTCGACCAACCCGCACTGGGCCCGCGTGGTCGACTATGACCTGATCGCCCTAATTCAGGGTAGGCTCGAGCCCCTCGGTGGGGACGTATATGAGCTGATGTGACACAATGTATCATGTAGTAATAAGTGTTAGTAATAGTAGTAATGTATAGAGCGTCGGTGGCGTAACGGCAAGGTACGCCGCCTCCTGCCCGAGAGGTCGTGGTTCGAATCCTGCCACGTACCAATGTGATTTCGAATTTAGATTTCATATGTACGTTTATTCGACGCTCTTACGGTGAAGGAAAACATCGTAAGGAAACCTGCACACGTTTGCGAAGAAACTCGCAGGTTGTGTGTGAAGTCGACCAGCCCGCACTGGGCCCGCGTGGTCGATTAAGGCCCGATCGCCCTAATTTAGGGTAGGCTCGGTCTCCTCGGTGGGGACGTTTATGAGCTGACATGATGATACAATGCGTCATTGCTTCTCTTAGAAACTCATACATAACCCAGCTTTTGCACCTATCCTTACTCCTTGTGAGGTTGACAAAGACACACAAAGCGTCTCAGTGGCGCAATGGTTTTATTCCATTCGCTTCACACCAGGAGATCGCGGGTTTGATTCCCGGTGGGGTCAACTTGTAAGACCCGGTTTGCTTGGTGGTAGGGCATTTTCTAAGCCCGCCTGGCTAGCTACTACCATCTTATCTAATAAAAATCAGTGTTAACAACATAGATGTGTTCCAGCTTGAAGATAAGATATCCATTTCTCCATTGCGTTGGGGAATCTTTTTTTTTTTAATTCACAATTGGTAAACCCTTGACAACATCTCACCTGATCGTATATGACGGTGTGTCACTTACCATCAGGTGAGACGATGCCACAGGCTCACCAATTGTGAATAAAAAAATACACTGCCGTGTCACATTACCGCTCCTATAAAGCGAATAGCGTTGTATCTCATAGCTCGACCTGTGTGTATCTGTCTTTAACTCCTCGCGAGGTTGACAAAGACGCACGTACGTCGCAGCCTCATTACCGCTCCTCAGATCGAGGATTATTGTGCCTCTGTGTTTAGCTTCCCGTATATAAGTTTAACGTACTGACGTTACATAATGTGAAAATGCAACACACACACAACATTTTATGAAAAATAATCATTAGTTTCAATCGACATTATACATAAGCTCCATTTGTAGTCAGCCTTATTAGGGTTCCATAGATAAACCAGTCTAGTCCATTTACGGGTTCCGCAACGCGACGCTACGGCGGACAGTGACGGACGTTGCAGTCACACGAGTTAACCGACAGTGTGAGAACCACATGGGACTGTGAATTTACACCGGAATCCTGTACAATTTAGGGTTAGGGATTTAGGGTGAACCCTTAACTGTTCAGTCTCTATGACAATATTTTGTTGTTATGAACAGAAGGGTATTTAATTCGGTGGGGACGTATATGAGCTGATATGATGATGAACAGAAGAAATACATATCACAAATAACCTGAGGATATGTGGGATGTTATTTCTAATGGCCATTGGTATACAAATGAACCCATTTTGTTTTTGTCAAATCCAGTAATAAGTATCTAAATCATAATGTGAAAATCATCATCAGTCCAATTAAGGGTATTATGATATGAAATGAGTAAATTAAGAATTAAAACGCAACTGCGACAACTATAACAAGTACACTTTACCGCCTTTGTAGCATTATGCTTAGTCCATTTGCGCTACACACCAGCAGGTTGCGGGTTCGATTCCTGGCGAGGTCTAAACTTGTAAGACTCTGTTTGCTTGGTGATAAGACATCCGCCAAACATCAATCTGGTCTTCATTTCGGAACAATCAATGTCAACAGCATTAATGTGTATAGGTTAAATGAAATAAAATAGCCAGTTCCCCATCTTGTTGCAGAATATTGGTAAGCCCGCTACCAACTTCGGCATTATCGTCACTTACAACGTAAGATGATGCCAAGGGCTAAAACATTGTGGTTTTAAAAAAGCAACACTGCACACGAAGTTTTTATCACATGTTGACGATGTCCACTGCTGGACAAACGTCTCCCCCAAGGATTTCCTTAACATCGGTCCTGCGCTGCCCGCATCCAGCGGTTTCCCGTGACCTTCACCAGGTCGTCGGTCCTGTCTACGGTACGATTTCGGTTACTTCGGTTCTCTTTGTTTCTGATTTGATCGTGATATGATGCATATGAAAAAATGTTTAAAGGAAAATCATTTAATAAACACACAGATAATTTATTAGACATGAACAGATTTAGAAAATAATGTCTGTATATTATTTTCTAAATCTGTACATGTCTATAATATTACCCGTGTATTTATTAAATGATTTCCCTTTAAACATTTTTTCATATGCATCATATCCTATCCTTTTTACCTGTGTACAGATTTTGAAAACTATGAAAATCCAATAAAAAGCTCTTTAACCCGCTATTTTTGACAGTTTAATGCATCATCATATCAGCTTATTTACGTCCTCACCTTGTCCCCACCGAGAGACTCGAGGCTAAACTGAATTACGGGCTTTAGTCGACCACGCGGGCCTAGTGCGGGTTGGTCGATTTCACACACAACCTACGAGTTTCTTCGCAGGCATGTGTAGGTTTCCTCACGATGTTGTCCTTCACCGTTAGAGTATAACGCATATCTGTTTACTTTTACATAATAATACCCACTTGGCATCCAAGTCTTATACAATCTTCTTATAGTCAACTTACTCTGGGGGTGCAAACTACTGCGAACACTAATAGTGTAAAAAGACATCTGTTTCCGCGTGCTCCGTAATAAAACAGAATAAAATAATTTTTATTTTCAGACTAAGTTGGTCCATAAACGTGTTAGTAACAGATACAAAAAATGAGCCGTCACGGGACGACTGGCAGATGTGATACACCCACTACTACATATAGACTGTATATATAAGGTCTAACAAAATTAGCTGAAACTATTTTAAATGGTACTTCTACCCATTGAACTGAACAACTTTCCCCATGAAACCCATAGTCAAATCTCAAAAAAAAATTGAACTTCCCATACTAAGTTGGCTGATCAGCTGATCGAGTTTCATGGGTAGAAGCACCAGTTAAAATAGTTTCAGCTAATTTTGTTACACCTTATATATGTGGCAGGCATTCCGGCGTTTACATACGGCGTCGTCATTTTACAAACGCTCGCAGTTATGTATAATGCCGAACGCAAAATGATAAGTCGTTCAATTGTTATAATTTCAACGTTGGTTATAGTTTTAGGGTGACCATGAGAAAACACAGTTTCGACCAATTAGACTTTATTTCAACAATCAGATACTAATGAAATTTTTAAAATAAGACTAAATAAAGTATGTGCTTTTGTTCACTTAAATAACTTACTATTTGCGCATGTCACATTTTCAACACTTAGACGTTATGATATTTAAAGTTACGAAACAGGTAAATTGGCACGGATATCGAACAAACACATATACCTAATCTGAAATTTGTACGCAAATTTTAAATCAAAATATTTTTTTCATTATTCTGCATTGTTCGATATGCGTGTTGAAATACGTAGGTAGAATACGAAATTTCTTTATATTTTCCAATACTGAATTCGTAATTTTCTTAAACTTATCCCTTTTCTAAACTGTCACTTTCCTAAGTCGTTACATTTTTAACTGGTCTCGTTTTCACACATGACACTTTTTAACTCGTCTTTTTCTGCTACCCAGGGGGAGCGAGGCTCTTTAACTGTAAAATCAAACCTGACCGAACCTAATATCGCTCGCTTCGCTCGCTCATTAATAAAGAAACTGTAAAAGCTGTCAATGAGCGAGCGAAGTGAGTGTTATTAGGTTCGGTCAGGTTGGATAGATTATATAGTCAAAAAGCCTCCCCCCATGGGTAGCAGAATGCTTCGCAGAAGAAGAAACCCCATTTACGACTTTCCACAAAGATGACCAATATTACTCTGCAGAAGTCCTCCGAGAACAAGAGTCTATCTATCATTTATGAGAATCGTTAAACTTTTTTAATTCACTTCAAGTCTTTTGTGTTAAAGTCTTTTGTACACGTATATTAGCACTGTTTTAATTAACTTTTTGTGTCACAAAACCACTAATTGACGCCATTTTTCTTGATTTGATCAACAGTGACGTGCGTGTTAAAAACAGGAACTAAATTCTTCAATTTTCCGCGGCATTATGTAGGCGGCGTCTGATTTGTCTATGAAATGTTGTGACATTCTATAAAGTGACAATGCAATTTACATATTGCCTTCGGCATTATACATAACTGCGAGCGTTTGCAAAATGACGACGCGGTATGTAAACGGCGGAATTGTACAAATTTTCTGCGATAAATATACCATCATATAGCGTGGCGACGCGTCGCCACGCCAGATATCGGTTTTACGTGCGGCTATAGATGATTCACATCAAAACCTTTAATACTATTGTTAGTAGAGCGAAATTAAATAATCAAACAAAACAATAAGTGAATACGACCGGAAGCGGTAGATACTACTTCACTGCGTTGAGACAAACAATAAGTTGTCATCTTATCTGTGGCTCCTGCCCGCACTCACTGCATTTCACCCTCTGTTTTCTGGGCACTCACACTTATTTTTAAATTATGTGTCGGTGGTTTACCTGTACCACAGTCTAAAGAATCCATACAGTCGTCCAACGGAGACTTTAAGACAAAGCAATCTTGCGGGAGCCGAGGAGCAAGACTAGGAAGGTAGAGCCCCATTTGCCGTTGTCACCGTTATTCAGCCACTCGGGACAATTTATTAAAAGCTTTGTGCAGTTCCAGCGGTGACCAATCACTGGTGATCTTGGCTTCGACGCTTACATCAAAGGAGTTAAACTGCCGCATGGATTCTTACACTGTGTCTGTACTATAGTTACATGAAGCTGAGTCTTATTCCTAGTCATATAAGTGTGTAAACTGAACAATGACGATGAAGTAAGTGGTGCAAATGCTGCATATAGAGAGAAGCTGTCTTATATCTATTGGTATGAAGCGAAGCACGCGTCGGCGCAGCTTCCGCGCTTGCAAGTAGCGTAACATGCGGAGTATCTCGGCTTCTTTGTAAGGATCTGAAAGGAATGTTAAACGATGCATTGATGAACTACAGATTGCAAGGAGAAAAAAAAATTGGTTGTTTTGACGTGATAACGTCTTATAAATTGATAACACAGGCTGCATACACGAAAAAGTGTGACGTCATGGTCACGTTACGCCTGAGCCGAGCGTGCAAGTGAGAGTTGTACTTGTACTAGTACTTTGACTTGTACTTAGACTTGCACTTGGACTTGGACGAACAGACGGACGGATGGACGGACATACGAACCGCCAAATAAGTATGTCAATGGATTAAAAGTACCAGGCTTCCAGGAGGTGTTTAAATGCGGTCGATTCTCTGTCAGGAAACACAAAAGGGACTTGGACGGGGACTCGGACGGGGAATCGGATGGGTACTTGGACGGATACTTGTTATCACGTAAAATTATCGCCCATAAACCGTTTTATTTAAGTGTGATCTCTATTTAATATTGTCGTTCTCAAATTGATAGGTCTGTTATATAATTAATAGATCTGTTATATAATTAATAGATCTGTCATCAAATAAAATTTGGGTCAAGATGGAGGTCAAGATGGGGTTAAGTTTAGTTAGATTGGTTATGTTTGTGGTTGCAAATATTTTTTATTTAGTCATTAGCGATTTGGTGTTGTTTGATTTTGGTGATAAATCTCATCTTTTTAGTATTGTTTTAGTGTTGTTTAGACTTTATCTTGGTGACAGTTTGCCTATTAGAGTTAAAACTATATTAATAAGGGCATTTTAAATTTTGTAATTCGTGATCAACTCAATTTAATTAATGATATGATATAAAATCATACACATTGCAAAAGTCAAATTAAATGACAAATCCTTGAGTGTGCTGTACAAGTAATACGACTAGAAAAAAAAACAGCCCAGTACGTCTCGAGGTCACACAAACAGAGTTCCGCACCATAACTTTAATCACCAACAGAACAAGACCTCTCAGTCCTTTCTTTGCTCTAAGTTAATGGGGCCTGCTAATTCTGAACCTAGAAAATTACATTTTTTCTGTAGGAATTGAAGGTTTTTAGATTTTCTCATATATAGGTTTTTCTGTAATTTATGCATTTAACCTCACATACTAATAATAAACGTCGTTGATCGTGGTCGAAAGCGGACGTGTTACTCAACTATTTCTTAAAATTTAAATAGGCTTTCTCGCCATTATAATTTATACTAATCTTTTGCATAAAGTTGGTTTTTAATTGTGATCGTCACTGTCACTTGAGTGGTTTTACAAGTGTGTTTCACGCGCTGGACTGGTCGTGCCGCGCCCTTCACCCCCGCGAGTAAAGGAGAGAACCTCTGTGTTTTTTGTCCCTCTCTTTGGCGTCAGGTTTCAAGTTACGTCGGTCTCGCATACCATCATGAGTGTTCAGAGATCTCCAACTAAACCAAAAACTGGTCAGGAGAAGGCTTGCGAAGCATCAGACCACGCTTCGAACCAACTTCAAACTACCTCCCGAGCGTCGAAAAAAGGAAAACAGCTGTTTAGTGAATCTGTTACCAAAAAGGATTTCGAGGATTTTCGTAAGGAGATGATGGGTTTTCTTGCTGATTTCACCACGAAACAGCAGGAAACCTCCACTAAAATGCTTGCGGATTTTGGCTTAAAGCAGCAGGAAAGTATTGACAAAATCTGTGAGGAGGTGGCCGGTTTTCGTGAGCAGCTGGATAGCATCATATGTACCACTGATAACCTAACTAAAGAGCATTCCTGCCTGAAGGCATCGGTATCAAAATTTGAGAATAAACAACTTGAAATGAACACTTTAATCTGCCAACTCAACTCCCAGATAGACGATCTTAGGTGCGATCTCGAGGCGCAACAACAGCGTGATAGGTTATGTAATATTGAAATCACCGGCGTCCCACAAATGAAAAACGAAAACATAACTGATCTGGTCATTAGAATCGCAAAACATGTGGATGTAATTTTACTGCCCAGCGATATCATCAATGCAAGCAGGGTGCAGCCTCGTAACCCATCACCGTCTGGTCGTCCAAAAACCGTAATCTGCAAATTAAGGAACAAACTCCTTAAGGACTCGATAATTGCCTCAGTACGCAAAGCTAAGGGCTTGACCACAATGGACATTGGCATAAGCGGCGATTCACGTTCTATTTATGTTAACGAGCACCTCACCATTCAGAATAAATCTTTGCTAAAAGAAACGAAAGAAAGAGTGGCTAAAAAACAATATAAATATGTGTGGGTTCGCAACTGTCGCATTTTTGTGAGAAAAGATGACACATCTCCCTCAATTTTAATTGCGACAAAAAACGATATATTATTGAAAATTCATTAACTTACTATTTATTTACATGCATGTTTTTTGATTTTATTATGTTTTGGCTAGTGAGATTTTGCTATAATTCAACTTTAAAGATCTGTAAACAAACCCTATTATTACCTAAAAACCATTTTACCAATTTTAAATTACACAACACACTACACACAAACACATCTACATATTCCGTTCATCGCTATTCATCAATTGTAAACCTCGATATAGAAATAACATTCAGTTCTATAACTAGTAATCTGTCCATCATGTGTTCACCAGCGAATAATTCTGCGATATACTTTTTATGTGTATGTACCTACATGCTGTTGTACCTGAGCCGATTGCAATGGATCTGGTTTATTGGGATTGCAAATGCAATAATTAGTTATTATTATCACGTGAGTCATAACAGTTTTATGTCGCGGTATTTATTTTCAAACAATAATAATAATTATAGAATGTTAATCAATGTACTCATTTTGAAGGCCGGTTCCGATTTCATACTTTTGCTGTATACGTATAAATCGTATAACTCACTATTGCCCTACTGTGGTGATACCATAGTACAGGTAATATCTACACATTTGAGTTTTTTAATGCATTTTTCTCTGAGACCCCGTATCGAATATTTGTATTTAATTATTTTATTCTTATTTCTCAATAATGGGTAAATTAACTGCCTATTATCAGAATGTACGGGGTCTCAGAACAAAATGTAATGAATTCTATCGCAATTTAACGGCCTGTAATTATGATATTATAATAATTACGGAAACCTGGTTAAATAATTCCATATTTGATTCTGAGTTATGCTGCGACCTGTATGAAGTTTTTAGATGCGACCGTAACTGTGAGATTACTAACAAAAAAACAGGAGGTGGTACAATGATCCTGACGAAACGGTCCCTTAACGCATCAGCACGTGATGAATGGTGTGACTCATCACTTGAAATTAAATGGATTACGATCCCTAAATCCAGTCTCATCAACTGTGACTCTAATCTTCATATAGCCTCAGTGTACATACCTGGTGAGTCTAATTCTAGTCACCAAACCAACAATATTATCTCATTTTTAGATTCTGTGAAAAGAGCTATGTCTCAGAATGTAAACGATTACTTTTTGATTACTGGTGATTTCAACCTTACCTGTATTGATTGGGCTTCAGGCGTGCCTTCATTTATTAAGTCAGGTTCACTAAATCTGCAACAGTGTTCTGTGAATTTTGTAGAAGGGCTTAGTAGTTTAGGACTTTCACAGTATAATACATATAAAAATCCAAACGGTAATCTATTAGACTTAATATTCTCGAATTTTGATATCGAAGTACATGATGTTGATGCACCTTTGTCCAAAATAGACACTTTTCATCCTCCACTTCAAATTGATTTGGATAATATAATTGTGGCTCACTTAGAAAATAAGTGTACTGCCGGTTTTAAGTTTTTTAAAGGCGATTATGATAATATAGTTAAATATTTAAATGAAAAAGACTGGGACACAATGTTAAGCTCTGGTTCCATAGATGACGCTGTGGACTATTTGTATGAGGTTATTAGGAATAGTATAACTTTGTTTATCCCAGTCAAGATAACAAATAAAAATTCTTATCCCGTTTGGTACTCTCCGGCTTTGAAACGCATTGCTCGTGAAAAAGCCAAAGCGCATAAGCGCTGGAAGCTATACAGTAACCCTAGGGATTATGAAGAGTTTTCGCTGCTACGTAAGAGGATGAACAGGGTTGAATCGAGTTGTTACTGGAAATATGTAAGTGAAATGCAATCGACTATACAAAGTAACCCAAAAAAGCTTTGGTCCTATATAAAATCTCGTCGTAAATGTTTCTCTAATATTCCAAAAACACTTATGTATAATAACACTAATTATTCTTGTGATAATATTTACAATGCTTTTAACACCTTTTTCCATAGCGTCTATCAACCGGTAGCTCCTCATTATAGTCAGCCGAATTTGGCACCTCCTTGCATTGACGACTCTAGTACTATAAGTAGTGTTTTTACTTCTCCAGATGAGGTATTTAACCTAATTAATAAACTTGATGAAAATAAAGGTGCTGGTTCTGACCTGATTCCTCCGATCTATGTTAAGCGATGTGCTCCTGCTCTAGCTATCCCACTTTCATTTATTTTTAACAGATCTTTAAAAGAGGGTGTCTTTCCTAAAGCTTGGAAACTTGCTAACGTTATCCCGGTCCATAAAAACGGCCTTAAAACAAAAGTTACAAATTATAGACCAATCTCAATTTTACCAGTTTTTGATAAAATTTTCGAAAGGTTGGTCTATATACGTATCTATAACAAAATAGTTACGGCTATACCTGTCGAGCAACATGGCTTTTTGAAAGGGCGTTCTACTTCTACTAACTTAGCTGTGTTTACAGACTACATGCTCAATGAAATGGAAAAAGGTAATCAGGTTGACGTGGTCTATACTGATTTCGAAAAAGCTTTCGATCGCGTGGACCATGTCATCCTACTTTACAAACTCGAGCGAATAGGAATATGTGGTGATCTCCTCAGATGGATTTCATCTTATCTGAGTAATAGGTCACAAGTTGTTGTTGTGGGTGGATATAGGTCTGACTTGGTATCAGTTTCTTCCGGTGTGCCCCAAGGGTCCCATTTAGGTCCCCTTTTTTATAATGCTTATCTCTATGACATATATTCATGTTTCTTACATAGTAAGTTTTTAATGTATGCCGACGATACCAAGATCTACACAAAAGTTACTTCAATTGATGATTGTGTGAAATTGCAAGAAGATCTTGACCGCCTGTCCGCATACTACATATCTAATAGAATCTCTATTAATACTGCTAAATGTCAAATAATTACTTTCTCACGGCGTAGAAATGATATCAAACATGTCTATTACATCGACCAGAATCCTATATCGAGGACGAGCACTATTCGTGATTTGGGTATTTATCTCGACCAAAAACTGTCGATGGATGTTCATATTGATTTCATTGTAGACAAGGCATACAAGGCACTTGGTTTCTTAAAGCGCACTTGCCAACCTTTCTCAGATATTGCATGTATTAAATCAGTATACTACGCTTACATTCGAAGTACCCTTGAATATGGTGCATCTGTCTGGTATCCTCAATATGATACTTATATACAACGTATTGAGAGCATCCAATGTAAGTTTATCAAATACCTTAACTATAAGTCGAAGTTTTGTAACAATGATTATTTAGAAAGCTGTCGTCAACACAAAATTCTTAGTTTGGCTGCACGTCGTGACATGCTCGACATGCTCTTCCTCTTTGATATACTTAACTCTAGAGTGGATTGTCCTGCACTTCTTGCATCAATAGGTTTAAGAACTCCTGTTAGACGTACGCGCCAAACAACTTTACTCCATGTTCAATCACACCGCACGAATTATGCCCGCAATAGTATTACCACCAGAATGTCACGCACGTTCAACAACAGATTTGGTGAACTTGATCCTTTCAGGACCTCTAAAACTACATTTAGAGGTGAATTGAGTAAATTACTGGAAAATTCAGTGTGACGAATAGTGATGAACACACACACACACACACACACACACACACACACACACACACACACACACACACACACCCACACATACACACACAACATAAACACATATACACAAGCTTGCACTTGCTCATGTAACTAAACTTAATTTAAGTAATTAATGAACAAAAGATTTTGTAATTTAATTGATACTTGCCTATTTAACTGCTATATTGTTCACTTTTGCACGACTTATACTGTTTAGGTAATGTTCGTGAAAATCTGTAAAGGCCTATCATAAAAATCTGTACTGTTTTTAATATTACCTACTATAATTTAAGGCTGTTGATTTTCCTTAATAAATAAATAAAATAAATAAATACTCTGATTTTTATAGATTTTAGGCCCAGTAGTTTTGGAGATAAGGAGCGGGGAATGGTCAATTTTTAAATTTTAATTTTCAATTTTCCCACTGCTGGGAAGGTGGCTATCCGATAGTGGACGTGATCGGCTGATATGATAAAGGACGTCGTAGCTACGTGTGTAGCTTGAACCTAGGATATGTTTATAGGTAATGAATCCTTCCTTTTTTACCAAATGTCACTCGAAGGGGTTCAGTGGTATGCTGTAGGGGAGCCTATTTCATTCCAGAGGTGATTGCTTACCAAGTTCCATGCTGTATGAGCTAGTTATAAAATTTAGGGATTTATAGGTAATGAATCCTTCCTGTTTTACCAAATCTCAATCGAAACGTTTCAGCGGTATGCTGTAGGGAGCCTATGTCATGCTCCGTGCTGTATGAGCTAGTTATTAGATGTAGACATTTATAGGTATGAATCCTTCCTGTTTTACCAAATCTCATTCGAAACGGTTCAGTGGTATGCTGTAGGGAGCCTATTTCATTTCTGAAGTGATTGCTTACCAAGTTCCTGAGCTAGTTATACTATTTAGGGATTTGATGGGTATGAAATTTACCTATTTTACCAAGTTTCACTTAAATTGGTTACACATTTAGACAATAGACTTCTTGGGCAAACAAACAAATAGTTAAGCGTCCGCGCTTTACCTAGTTAATACTATTGTGATTATAGGTGAATTGATGCTGCTAGTATACTGACCCATCCGGACTGTAACCGTAGCTTGGGTTAGTTAATTCGTGATAAGTATAAATACTGAATCCACTATATGGCTGATGTTGGTTAGGAGGGGCTACTCATGGCGTTTTTATTCTGTTAGGTTCCTGACGCGACCTAATCAAATATTTACTATTGGTGGTGACACATCTAGAGAGACTAGCGGCTTAGACTTTTTTTTTATTCACAATTGGTAAACCTTTGACAACATTTTACCTAGTGGTAAGCGACGATGTTGCCGAAGATGGAAGCGGGCTTACCAAGATTCCCCAACGAAATGGAGAACTGGCTATCTTATCTGCATGCCGGAACACACCAATGATATCAACATTGATATTTGGCGGCAAGACTTAGATTAGATGGTGGTAGCTAGCCAGGCGGGCTTTGAAAATGCCCTACCACCAACCAATCCGAGTCTTACAATTGACCCCGCCGGGAATCGAACCCGCGACCTCCTGTGTACGTGAACTTTGCCTCTGAGCTACGGAAGCGGTTGTAACCTTGTCCAACATCTGGCTTATACGTCATGTCGCTTTGGTTTATCTATGGTACTGCGACTATCATTCGCCTGGGTGTCACAGTGACCTGCGATCTGTGTCGGTAAATTGTTCATTGCGCTTGGCAGATCTACTGACTGTCGGCACCACTGTCTTTGCACTGGCTTTATTCTGTTTTAATAACAGTACATAAAACACAAAGTTTCACCAGGAGCCGGACAGAGTATTGATGTCTGGGTCATTTCGATTTTAAACTATTACTGACCATAGATCTTTGTCTGTCATAATGTATTCTAACTGTAAAGCACAGTTCTCGGTCTAAGAACAGACTTAAGTAGATTATCTACTTCCCTTTATTTTGTGATTCACTTAAATGAACGCAGTTTATTTACCGTAATAACATACGGTAGCTGCACAGCTCAGCTTTTAGTTCCGAGTAACGATTAAAGTTTACCAACCCGCACTGGGCCCGCGTGGTCGACTAAGGCCTAATCGCCCTGATTCAGGGTAGGCTCGAGCCCCTCGGTGGGGACGTATATGAGCTGTAATGATGAACGATTAAAGAAGAGCGTCAGTGGCGTAACTGCTAGGGCCGCCACTTCCTGTCCGGAAGGTCGTGGTTCGAATCCTGCCACGTACCCATGTGATTTCAAATTTAGATTTCATATGTACGTTTATCCGACGCTCTTACGGTGAAGGAAAACATCGTGAGGAAACCTGCACACGCCTGCGGAGAAACTCGCAGGTTGTGTGTGAAGTCAACCAACCCGCACTGGGCCCGCGTGGTCAACTAAGGCCCAATCGCCCTAATTTAGGGTAGGCTCGAGCCCCTTGATGGGGACGTATATGAGCTGATATGATGAACGATTAAAGTAGGACACCTACTTTGTTTTGGTACTTAGTACTTGTTTTTAATCACGGTCTATCCCTGTCCTAAGGTCTGCCTTAGAGTACAAGGATGGAAAAGGTTCATAGTTGTTATGACTCAGCTATGTTTCAACTCTTTACCCGTTTGTTCAGGTGCCTCACAAACACTCTGAGCAAACATTAGTTTTGGGAATTTGGGGGATTCCTGTCGTTTAACCAAATTACACTTGCGGGACGCCTGATAGAATAGTGGCTGCAGGCTACAGAAGTCAGCGTGTGCTCACCTTTGCTCCGTGCTCACGAATCTCGTGTAGTGTACTTCAGGGATGGAAAAGGTTCATAGCTGTTATGACTCAACTATGTTTTAACTCTTTACCTGTTTGTTCAGGTACCTCTCAAATACTCTGAGCAAACATTAGTTTTGGGAGGGACTTGGCATAGTACACTACACGAGATTCATGTCGCTTAACCAAATTACACTTGCGGGACGCCTGATAGAATAGTGGCTGCAGGCTACAGAAGTCAGTGTAAGTTCACCTTTACTTTTAAAGATTTTTTTTAAACTAAAATTGCATGTTCTCTTATTTTGCATTAGTTTTTATTATTATATCAGCTCATATACTTCCCCACCGAGGGGCTCGAGCCTACCCTGAATTAGAGCGATCGGGCCTTAGTCGACCAGGCGGGCCCAGTGCGGGTTGGTCGACTTCACACACAACATTCGAGTTTCTTAGCAGGTTTGTGCAGGTTTCCTCACGATGTTTTCCTTCACCGTTAAAGCAATCGGTGAGTATATGTACGTAAGTTTCAAAAAACTCATTGGTACATTGGCCATCCGGATTTGAACCCGGCACCTCTGGTTAGGAGGACCGAGTCGTTACCAGTTGAGCCACCGACACTCCATTATTATTTTACGATTTTAAATTACTAAAAATAATGTATTTCTAACATTAGTTAAGTATAACTTTATTCTGAGCATCGGGGGCTGCCTCCCCCCTTAGTACCTGGGGGTTCTTAATAGGGACCAATCTCGTCAGGAAATTGGGGTTCCGTGTGAAATACATAAAAAAAATAAGCTAAACTTTTAAAGTTAACTTTTAATCCTAGTTAACTTTTTAAGTTCTTGTAATTCTACGAAATACAAATTTATCTTTTCAAAATAAGTTGTCATCTACCTTTTATAAGATTCTGAGTTACTGCTATCACAAATTAGAGTTCACTAGATGATCTGGATAAACGTTAAAATATTGTTAATACAATATTGTTTAAATGTAGTTATAGTTTATTTATATTATTCATACATATATATTTCCTTTTACGTCTCTTGTATGTATCTGTAGGTGTGTGAATAGGGTAGGATGTTATAGGCTCAGACAAGTCTAGCTCTGTGTTCCTAGAACCGTCTAGATTTCCCCTTCTTAGCCCAGCAACAGAATCATTGTACAGTCATTTCTTAGCCTAAACCTAAAACCTAAGAACTCGCAGTAATGAGAACCACTAAAGTAAGGAAACCTAATCGCCTGAAATACAATCTAGGTGAACCTAGCTAACTGACAGAAATAGCTCTTTTGTCTTCCAAAAACAGAAATCCTTGCATTGGATAAGAATGTAGGATAGCTCGGAGGGATTGGGGGACAGTAGTTAACAACTACGAGACGATCACAGCTCTGCGCTGGCTTGCGTAGCCAGTGAAACGTCACACTATGGTTAACATAACATAAGCGTGATCGTTACCTGCTCGGTTTGTCTGTTAACTGCATTAAAATACATGCTTAAGAATAATTTTGATTTTTAAACATTTTCCTTTATTTAATTAAAAATACTTTTCATTGAATTAATTTAAAGGTATCTTTGGATTTTATATAGGAATCGGTCAGCAGATTGGTCAAGTGTATATAAGTGAGTTGGTAGATAATATTTTTGTTATAAACTATTTTTTTTCAATTCAATAAACTGTGTGTGTTAGTATAAGTTGTAGAGTATGATTAGGAGAAGCCTCAGTTTGAGTTGTAGAAGATTCTTTGTACACTATAATAAGGACTGCTTATAAGTTATAGCTTTTGGTAAATTCTTCGAATTCTACATTTTTTTCTAAACAAATAGATATATAGTTTTCAATTTCTTTATTATTTGAGGAAACACGGTAATATTGATCTTAAACAGATTACGTATATTACTTAGTCAGACTTTTTTTTCAGATTTTTGCCCACAAATTTAAGAGATGGGAGGGGGGATATTTTATCGAATATACCAGATCAATCATGAAATTTTTACAGAAGTACTTCTTCATATGAGTATTAGAATTAAACTTATTAATTCATGTGTAGTTCGAACCCTAATTAACATTCCACTTACCCATTTCAGTCATAAGTCGCTCGTTTAGTATTGATTTGATCGCATCCATTTGAGAGTTGACCATTTCGGTAACAATTGCAGGACAGCTTATCTGTATGATTATGTGCGTAACGAAAACGTATTCCGTCATATATGCGTACCAGCGGTACTGAAATTTAAATTTTTTAAGACTGATTAGCCTTATAACAATGCACATGCTTGTGTAAATAGCAAGAACTACTTTCAAATTACCTACGTATTTATCAACTTTACATTACAAAACATAACAATAGCTACGTTTTATTTCGATTTATGGCTCATGCAAATTGATTTAAATAAAAATCTATATTTAATCATTTCTGAAAAACCTTAAAGCTTTTTGGTACAAGCTTTTATTTGAAAGAGTTTTATACTCAAAAAGCCAAATGCTCAAATGAATATAAAAAATACACGGTTCCAATTTTAAAAAAGGTGAGCACAGCATTGTATTTTCTACGTATCTACACTAATATTATAAAGATTTGTATTTTTGTGTGTGTGTATGTTTATAATGAATAAACTCAAAAACTACTGAACCGATTTTAAAAATTCTTTCACCATTAGAATGCTACGTACCGTATTGCTGAGTAATATAGGTTGTATTTATTACTAGAAAAAATAAGGGATCCTTGATAAAACTTCAGTAACGTGAACCAAGGTGTAAAAAAATATGCTTAAATATTTCTTTCATCGTATACTATTAATAACTATTAATGATAGAACAACAAAATGTTCTACAATATTAGAGAACATATCAATACCTACAAAAAACTTAGCAATACTATTTGTCCAACTATTGTAGTTATTTCACTAAAACCACTTTTTACATTTTAAAAGTTAATAAAAAACTGACCAAAATCAGACAATGATAACCATACCTTAGTATTCATTCATTACAGCTCATATACGTCCCCACCGAGGGGCTCGAGCCTACCCTGAATCAGGGCGATTAGGCCTTAGTCGACCACGCGGGCCCAGTGCGGGTTGGTCGACTTCACACACAACCTTCGAGTTTCTTCGCAGGCGTGTGCAGGTTTCCTCACGATGTTTTTCCTTCACCGTTAAAGCAATCGGTAAGTATGTACGTAAGTTTTTTTTGAAAAACTCATTGGTACATTGGCCGTCCAGATTTGAACCCGGTACCTCTGGTTAGATGGACCGAGTCGTTACCGGTTGAGCCACCGACGCTTATAATTACCTTAGTATTAACCCTTATCCAAATAAATCATTTTATAATCAAAAATGTTTCGATATCTATAGATAACCTTTTGAATTACTTAAATCGGAAATTCCATTCAGAAGATATTAAGAATTTATGAAAATAAACACCGCCATCGCGCAATGACCAGTGTGGCCCCAAGCAATGCAGCCTTAGCGTAGTAATAATAATATTATAAAGAAGATGGATTTGTTTGTTTGCATTGAATAGGCTCCGAAACTACTGGACCGATTTGAAAAATTCTTTCACTGTTGGGAAGCTACACTATCCGCGGTTGCTACAGGCTATATTATATTTTCAAATAGGGATCCTTTCTAAAACTGTAACCCAAGGTGTGAAAAAATTACCTAAAAAATTCCTGCATTATCAACAAAAAGTAGTGTAGTGTGAAGTGTGTAGTGTGAAAGAGGGTACGGTGTAGGGTGAAGGGTGAAGGATGTAGGGTATAGTGTGTAGTGTAGTGTAATGTAGTGTAGAATAGTGCAATGTAGTGTAGAATAGTGTAGTGTAGTGCAGTGCAGTGTAGTGCAGTTTAGTGCAGTGTAGTGCTGTGTAGTGTAGTGTAGTGTAGTGCAGTTTAGTACAGTGGAGTGCAGTTTAGTGCAGTGTAGTGCTGTGTAGTGCAGTGTAGTGCAGTGTAGTACAGTGGAGTGCAGTGAAGTGCAGTGTTGTGCAGTGTAGTGCAGTGGAGTGCAGTGTAGTGCAGTGGAGTGCATTGGAGTGAAGTGGAGTGCAGTGGAGTGCAGTGCAGTGTAGTGTATTGCATTGTAGTGTAGTATAAGGCGGTACGAAGTTCGCCGGGACAGCTATAATATTACAAAGAGAATGGATTTGTTTGTTTGCATTGAACAGGCTCCGAAACTACTGTTGGGAAGCTACACTATCCGCGGTTGCTACAGGCTATATTATATTTTCAAATAGGGATCCTTTCTTAAACTGTAACCCAAGGTGTGAAAAAATTACATAAAAAATTCCTGCATTATCAACAAAAAGTAGTGTAGTGTAGTGTTAAGTGTGTAGTGTGAAAGGGGGTAGGGTGTAGGGTAAAGGGTGTAGGGTGTAGTGTGTAGTGTATAGTGTGTAGTGTATTGAGGTGTAGTGTAATGTAGTGTAAAATAGTGCAATGTAGTGTAGAATAGTGCAGTGTAGTGCAGTGCAGTGTTGTGCAGTGTAGTGTAGTGCAGTGCAGTGCAGTGTAAAGTCGACACCATAATTCGAGAGATAAGCTTGACAAGTAAATGACAGATAAAGGGTTACCAGGGTTAGACGAAATTAAAAAGTGATGTGGCCGATATCGATAGACTACACGGTTTGCTAAGTCGGAATTTTTGTACAAATTCGGGAATATTGTTGTTGCAATAAGGAACATTCCAGGCTCCGTTCCTTGAAAAAATCATAGACGGCGCTGTCTAGTGTACTTAGCAAACCGAATATAACAAAGTAAAGGTTTTACTAGTCAAACCTTTTATTCCCCATATATATTATATGGGTCTTTACGTTATACTTTTTTACCCTGATATAACCGCCTCCGTGGCGTAATGGTTAGTAAATTCGTTTCTCACCAGCAGGACGCGGGTTTGATTTCCGGTGGGGTCAACTTGTAAGACTAGGTTTGGTTGGTGGTAGGGCATTTTCTAAGCCCGTCTAGCTAGCTAACACCATCTTATCTAAGTCTCGCCGCCAAACATCATCGTTGGTTAGTATTTGCACTTCCTTTAATTATGTCTTATGTTGCAATGTAAAATATTAAATTAATTTGTTTATGTCACCGTAACTAATGGATAAATAGCACTGGTATCCAAAGCTGTATTTTTTAAATATCGATACGAACAGCACTACCCTGACTATGGCAACACTTGTGCAAAATGAATTGTCAAAGTTGTCTCTCGAATTATGGCGTGGACTTTAGTGTAGTGGAGTGCATTGTAGTGCAGTGTTGTGCAGTGTAGTGCAGTGGAGTGCAGTGGAGTGCAATGGAGTGCAGTGTAGTGCAGTGGAGTGCAGTGTAGTGCAGTGGAGTGCATTGCAGTGAAGTGGAGTGCAGTGCAGTGCAGTGTAGTGTATTGCATTGTAGTGTAGTATAAGGCGTTACGAACTTCGCCGGGGAAGCTAGTCTATTAATATAATAAAAAGACGATTCTAGGACCTTGATTCCACCTTCAAAGTTCATCATCAGATCAAATTCAAAATAACAAAAGGATCTATTGTCACCGGGAATATAATACATTTCTGCTTAATCGGACCCTTGGAAGTCGCTCTGAAATCGATGGCAAGATTTGAACTAAATAAACATGTTTATATTAAATTTTGTAAAACATTATACACACATTAACTTTGCCTAGGGATAGAATTTTCATACAAAGCATGATTTTTTGAAGAACTGTAAAGAAATACTTAGGACATGTTTAGGGTAAAAATTTTCGAGATGAGAAAGTGCTATATTTACCCTCTCAGTTGTTATAAATTAATTTAGTTTTAAGTGGTTTTTGTAAAAACGTGCAAAAATTATCATAGAAGGATGGCACAGATTATATGAAATTAATAGAACCCATGTTTATAAGACGTGAGGAAACCTGCACACGCCTGCGGAGAAACTCGCAGGTTGTGTGTGAAGTCGACCAACCCGCACTGGGCTCGCGTGTTGGACGTATATGAGCTGATATGATGATGATGTTTATAAGAACTGAGAAGGTACTCGTTTAGCACTTGCATACCTTCAAAGTTTTTATACTGTGTACTGCACATGTCCTAATGTTTTATAGCTGTTCAAGAAACCATGTTTAGCATGATAATTTTAAAAATATCCCTAAGCAATGTTGATCAGTGTCTAAGTTCTTTACTTAAAATAATAGCTATGCTAATACAAACTTAAATCATCTTTTGTTGAATAGATGAACATGCCTGAAAGTATGCGTGCATGTTTTTGTGCACCCGTATAAAGTAGTTCAATTCAATTCAATATATTTATTCAAAATAGGTGCAAATCACACTCTTTCTGATAGTCATAAAATAATAATAACAATGTCATTTGTGAAGAATCAAGAAATAAACAATAATTAGTTAATAACGTCAAAATTAAATCCTTGATAAAAACCAGATTATGTCATTAGAACATGAAAAACAATATGACACGAATAGTTATACTTATAAATCATTGAATACATTTAACAAGAGTAGGCCAATTCACACGGACTGCACCCGGTCACGAGTATAACGCGAGAGTCAGCATAGTCAGCAATCGCTCCCATCAACTATATTAGAGGGAAAGGAACGACCCGGCTCCCGATGCGCCACTATCCGCACGAACATTTAAGCGAGCAGTTTGGCTAATCAACAACAGATGGCGTGTCTATGGCATGGCAAGTGACTGGCGAGGCCCTACGAGCTTGGCTTTGGAAGCGATGCGCATCTGATGGAAGTAACGGACGGCTGCTAGGGTTGTAAGACCTAACCAACAAATACAACTAAACCTTATATTTACTAAGGACCCCAATGGGCCCTGAATTGATATACCCACAACCACACCAGACTGCAACCACAAAATGTGGTTAATAAACCTATGTGTGAATAAAACTGTGCGTTTTTATACAAACCTGCCTCGTCCACGTGAGGATTTGATTTGGAGGGCAAATTATGATCCATGTGAATAAAACTATGCGTTTTCATGCAAATCTGCCCCCACCCACGTAGTTGATTTTAAAATGGGGTCCGGGTGATTAAAACTATTCATTTTTATACGTCCCCGCCCAGACCGCTGCAGCTAAACGTGTCCGTCTCGATGATACCATATCACCCCGAGGTGGGCACAAGCGCGTGCGGTTGGGGTCCCCAAGTAAGGCACAACGGACCAGCTACGCAGGTGCAGCGTCTGCTGATCTGGCTGTCGCTGTCACAACAGTGACAAGAGAGGACACCTGACCAAGCAGTATGCTGACCTGCTACAAACTGCCCTGTATAGGCGCCTCCTTGATGAGGCATCCACTAGCGTGGGCGGTGGCGGACCGGACTTTGACGGCAGGCCCGTTCATACGGGCGGGGTCCTGAAAATCTGGTGCGCCAACCAAAACACGCTCCAGTGGCTCAGGAGGGCCGTACAGAACTTCACCCTACCGTCGGGTGAAAAACTAGCTGTGATACAGCAATCAGAGGTGCCTCGCAAAGTGCTGGGGGGCATCTTGCTACCGGGGGAATGGCCCGAGATTCGGGACGTTGGGCGCGCGCTCAACCACCAGAACTCTTGGGCCGAGATCCACCGGTGGCGCATTCATAAGGTTGACCCACAAGCGAATGGCACATTCATTGTGGTCAGCCTTCCAGACGACATCGTCGGGGCCCTGGTCGAGCGTGGACGTCGCACAAGATCTGGAGAGGCTGATCTCATTCTGCGAGGGTAATGGACTGGAGCTGCTAGTAGCTGCAGACAGCAACGCGCACCATACCCTCTGGGGCATGACAAGCTGCAACGAGAGAGGTAAGGCCCTAGCGGACTATCTTTTCACTACCAACCTCAACATTTTAAATAGAGGCTCGGTACCTACCTTCGTCACGAGAAGGAGCAGGAGCATAATAGACATTACTTTAGCAACCAGCGGAGTAATCCAACTGGTATCCAACTGGCACGTAGCGACTGAGGAAGCTTCATGCTCAGACCACATGTGGATCCGGTTCGATCTCCAGGTGAATACAGTGGCAAAAATTCCTCGCAGGAACCCCCGTAAGACCGACCGGGCTGCCTACCGCTCTAAGGTGGAGCAGAAACTGCGAGAGTCTGGGGTACCGCATAGATTGGAAGGAGCACACCAAATAGAACTGCAAGTAAGTGACCTAACAGACTGCCTGAGCAGCGTCTACCAAGAAACTTGCCCTTGAATCAATCCACCAGCGAATGGCAGCCAAAAGGTAAGCTGGTGGGGACCTGAATTGGAGAGGCTCAGGAAAAAAGTCAGAAGGCTATTTAATAGAGCAATGAACACATGTAACGAACAGGACTGGGACAACTACAAAACTGCCAAGTCCAAATACAAGAAGAGGATACGATACTATAGTACTGCATCGTGGCGTAGCTTCTGCGATGGAGTTGAATCGTGTGCCCAAGCGAACAGGGTAAGAAAGGTCCTCTCCAGCGGCCCGAATCAAGATCTGGGATCGCTAAAGAAACCCGACGACACCCTCACCAACTCGCCTGAGGAGGCGGAGTGTGTACTACTACAGACACACTTCCCCGACTGCCGAATAGTGCAAGAGGTAAGTTGGAATGCAGAGGAAACATATGCAACTGAGACAGACTGGGCCGTAGCCGACAAAGTGGTCTCCGCAGATAAAGTAAAGTGGGCGTTAAACAGCTTCCAACCCTTCAAAGCAGCTGGTTGTGATGGAATTTTCCCCGCCCTCTTGCAATGGGGGGGAGATCCAGTCATTAATATCCTGACGGACATCCTCAGGGCGTGCCTTGCCCACAGGTACGTACCGCACAAATGGAGGGAGGTAAAGGTGATATTCTTGCCCAAACCAGGAAAAAGCGACTACACTGACGCTAAATCCTTCAGACCCATCAGTCTCACATCGTTTCTTTTGAAAACGCTAGAGAGACTTTGTGACAGGGACCTGAGGGAAAACGCGCTGATAAACTTACCTCTCCACCGCAACCAACATGCGTACAGTCAAGGTAAATCCACAGAGTCAGCCCTTCACGCTGTTGTCAGTAAGATTGAGGCGGCGCTTCAAGGCAAGGCCATGTGCCTAGGCACCTTCATCGACATCGAAGGTGCATTTGATAAGACAAACTTCTCCAGCATAGAGATGGCGCTCCGTAAGCACGGCGTGAACCCGACCATGACAAAGTGGATCGGGAACATGCTTAGTCAGCGGGTCGTCAAGCTGGACAGAGGTAATGCACGTACAGCCATAGTCGCGAAGGGATGCCCCCAAGGAGGTGTACTATCACCGCTACTGTGGAACCTGGTGGTAAACGACCTGATTACCACGCTTAATACACATCACTACTTCACGGTAGGCTATGCAGACGACCTGACCATCCTTATATCAGGAAAATTCGCAAACATAGTCTGCGATGTCACTCGCTCCGCGCTACGCATCGTGGAACGCTGGTGCACCGAGTTCGAACTGTCAGTGAACCCCAAGAAAACAGAACTAGTATTGTTCACCAACAAGCGGAACCTGGGTAACTACAATTTACCCAAGCTATTCAACACAGATCTCCAACTCTCACCAGAAGTTAAGTACCTAGGGGTCATACTTGACAGCAAGTTGAATTGGAGCAGTCATCTAAACTGCAAGTTAAATAAAGCTACGATAACTCTGTGGCAGTGCCGTAGAATAGTGGGTAAGAAATGGGGCCTTACCCCAAAAATCATGCTATGGCTCTATACAGCGGTTATTCGCCCTATGGTAAGCTACGGCGCGGTGGTATGGTGGCCACGCACCAAACTTTCGACTGTCGTAAGTAAACTTCAATGTTTCCAAAGGACAGCATGCATGGCGGTCTCCGGCTGCATGCGAACAACACCAACAGCAGCTCTGGAGACGATGCTGAACGTGCCGCCCCTGCAGCTGTTCATACAGCAAGAGGCAGCCAGCGCTGCGGTACGATTAAAGCTGCTGAACCTCTGGACCAATGAAGGGATTCCTCACGTCGAACTTCTAGACAATATTGTCTCGGAAGAACCGCTGTTCGCAGCTGTCAACGATAGAATCCCGAAACAATTCGTCTTTGACAAGAAATACAAAATTCAGCTCTACGAGGACCCCTGGGAAGGCCAGAACCTATTGGACCTTCGGATCTTTACCGATGGGTCCAAAACTGGAGCTGGGACCGGCTGCGGGGTCTTCTCAGAAGACCTAAACATAAAAATATCCAAACCACTTGGTGCGTACAACACAGTCTTTCAGGCGGAGTGTATGGGCATCATTCTGGCTGCTAATGCAATCACTGCTAGAAGGGTACAGGGCTACTCCATTCGTATCCTTTCAGACAGTCGAGCGGTTTTACTGGCCCTCCAAAGTAATGTCATCACTTCGGGGCTAATACACGAGTGTCACCAAAGACTAACAGAGGTATGTTACCACAGCAATGTAACTCTACAGTGGATCAAGGGACACAGTTACTCGCGTGGAAACGACGCAGCCGACGAACTGGCCAGGAGAGGGTCGGAACTTGTAGCTGTGGGACCGGAACCTATTTTACCCCTCCCCTCGGGCTGGTTCAGATCCACCTTACGGCTGCGTACAAGGTCAGAACATAACCGATATTGGACAGGACTGGAAGCATGTCGCCAGGCCAGACAGGCGCTACCGTCGCCAAACGCTGGCCTGACTAGGAAGCTCCTGAAACTCGGGAGACTCCAGCTCCGTAAGGTAACAGCGACCATTACCGGTCACGGTTACTTTAACAAACATCTTTTTACCCTGGGGATTACAGACAGCCCGCTGTGCCGCGCGTGCATGGCGGCCGAGGAAACAGCCGCCCACATCCTCCTGGATTGCAGAGAGGTGGCGGCGTACAGGGCCGAGCATCTCGGCGACCAGAGGACACTCCCGGAAGTCGTCGGCAACCTGAGGGGGCTACTGGGCTTCCTGGAGGAGCTGGGCTGGCAGTGATGCCGGCCAACCACGCAAAATGGGCGCTCAGGCGCCTGGTTGCGGAAATCAGCCCGTCCTTACAATTACAATTACGTCCCCGCCCATGTAGTTAGTTTGGACGGTAAAATGTGGTTCGTGTAAATAAAACTATGCGTTTTAATACAAAACTTCTCCCACCCACGTACTTGATTTGGTCGGCAAAATGTGGTCCGTGTAAATAAAATTATAGTTTTTCATAGAAATCTGCCCTCGCCCACGTATCTAGTTGATTTGACGACATAATGTGTTCAGTGTAAATAAAACTATGCGTTTTCATACAAAAATTCTACCGCCCACGTACTTGATCTGGACGGCAAAATGTGGTCCGTGTGAATAAAATTATGGGTTTTCATAGAAATCTACCCTCGCACATGTATCTCATCGATTTGGATGACAAAATGTGGTCAGTGTAAATAAAACTATGCGTTTTCATACAAAACTTCTCCCGCACACGTACTTTATTTGGACGGCAAAATGTGTTCCATGTGAATAAAATTATGGGTTTTCATAGAAATCTACCCTCGCCCATGTATCTCATCGACTTGGATGACAAAATGTGGTCAGTGTAAATAAAACTATGCGTTTTCATACAAAAATTCTCCCGCCCACGTACTTGATCTGGACGGCAAAATGTGGTCCGTGTGAATAAAATTATGGGTTTTCATAGAAATCTACCCTCGCACATGTATCTCATCGATTTGGATGACAAAATGTGGTCAGTGTAAATAAAACTATGCGTTTTCATACAAAACTTCTCCCGCCCACGTACTTGATCTGGACGGCAAAATGTGGTCCGTGTGAATGAAATTATGGGTTTTCATAGAAATCTACCCTCGCACATGTATCTCATCGATTTGGATGACAAAATTTGGTCAGGGTAAATAAAACTATGCGTTTTCATACAAAACTTCTCCCGCACACGTACTTGATTTGGATGGCAAAATGTGTTCCATGTGAATAAAATTATGGGTTTTCATCGAAATCTACCCCCGCCTATGTATCTAATCGACTTGGATGACAAAATGTGGTCAGTGTAAATAAAACTATGCGCTTTCATACAAAACTTCTCCCGCACACGTACTTGATTTAGACGGCAAAATGTAGTCCGTGTGAATAAAATTATGGGTTTTCATGGAAATCTACCCTCGCCCATGTATCTCATCGACTTGGATGACAAAATGTGGTCAGTGTAAATAAAACTATGCGCTTTTATACAAAACTTCTCCAGCACACGTACTTGATTTGGACGGCAAAATGTGGTCCATGTGAATAAAAATATGGGTTTTCATAGAAATCTACCCTCGCCCATGTATCTCATCGATTTGGATCACAAAATGTGTGGAAACCAGGGTTACATTATATGATCAAACATCAACTAGATATAGAACATTGAATACGTTAAAATAAGAATCACTACAATTAAAATTTAGAAAGTATGTATGTTGGTCTGTCTTTCACGCAGCAACGAAACAACGGATCGACGTGAATTTTTGGTTACAGATAAGTAGTTAAATGATCGGAGAGTGACATTGGCTACTTTTACTGCGAAAAACGACATCAACGTGAGCGGAGAAGAAAGCTAGTGCAAAATTAACTAAGAGTGTTTGATAATTATGAAAAGATTAATATTGTGTTAACTTACATGAGCCTTAATATAATGCAACATAAACCACAAGGCGCTCATCAATCTGGGTATACCAACTAACAGTTCCAACACAGTCTGTAACATAATAAATAAGTAAAATATCAAACTCGTAAACATAAGATGATAAAACTAAAGTTTGTATAGTTATTATATGGAAGAACGTTAAAATAAATTTTCTTAAAATTTGTCGCTTTCCAGCGAATAAAAAGTAACCACGGACTTTTATATCCTTATCCTTACTTAATATTATAAAAGTGAAAATGTGTTTTTTTGTTTGTTACCTTTTCACGCTTCAACACCTTGACCAATCTTAATGAAATTTGGCATGCAGGTAGCCTGTATCACTGGAAAAGACAAAGGCTACTTTTTATCCCATGAAAGTAGCATATTCCGATGTAGTTCTTAAAGGAACTGAAAAAAAATAGTCTATTTTTATTACTTTAACATCGCAACGGAACAATGGATTATTGCGATTTTTTGCACAGAAATGGTTGAGGAGGACGAACATAAAATGACATAATTTACTAATTAGTATGTCCTGTCTTAAGTTCCCGAGGGATCTAGGGAAAACTCCTTTCCACGCTCGCGCACGTCGGCATCGCAACGAAGCAATGAAGTGATTGAAGTGATTTTTTGTATAGAAATGGTTGAGCGGTGGTAAGTGACATAAACTGTTAATCAGAATAGTCCGATATAGTTTCTGAGGAATCTGGAGGACACCCATGTCTAAGCTCGGCTCGCGCACTACTAACCTTCAAAAGCAGTCATAAAAACGATTTCCACTCGGGCGAAGCCGCGGGAAAAAGCTAGTAGATACATAAAAACAAACAAGCATTTTCTTCACCATTAAGGAGTGGACATCCCTACCTGCGTCTTTTATACCCTATAATTCGTGTAGTTTACGAATCTTTAAGAAGAAAGTGAATAGGCACTATTTCGGCTGCATTGGCACTGACCATCAGGTGAGGTGCAGCCAAACACACAAAACTTTTTAGTAAAAATAATTTTATAAAAATAACTGTAAAAGGTACTTACTAAATGCGCAACTAATGGCCAAACTTTATCAAAGCAGTCCGCAACAATTTTGTACAGTCTTTCAAGACATTTTAGATCATTTCCATTAGTCGCATTCACGTACTTTTTCAAACCTTTTATATAGCAGTAGACGTAAAATGGAATGACTGTCTGGATAACAGCAATGACGTCAAGACCGAAGCATGGAATTGATCGCATGACATAGAATACCATTGAAAATGTGAAACATTCACCATAATTCGTCAAAGTACACCGCAGGACCAAAAACACAATTTTTATTAAAAACGTTGCAGCCGTATACACTACTACCAGAAAAAATAATGTACTGTTTTCATTTGCACTTAAATCTCTGCATATAATATTGTTAATGTCAAACGTAAAATCAAAGAATTTATATTTTACTCTATTTAGCATTATAAAATATAAAACATATTCAATGAAATGAATCCATAAAAATATTTGCTTGTGAGCTAATATTACAGATCCACCTAACAACAAAATAAAAATTAAAGAAAGTGCCAAAGTATAATACTGGGCAAAAACACGAACTCTTTTTATAAGTAACCTCCCGAAACCGAAGTCTATGCCGAATAAAAATTGGCTTATAAAGCAAAAAACTACAAGATAGCTAGGAATTTTGTTAGATTTGATCGCGAGCAGAGTTCGTCTATTTTTCCTGATTTTAATCATCTCGTAATTTTTATTTGCAACAAGAAAAGAAGCAATCAGCTAAGTACGTTTGTACTGTTCAATACACGGTGACAAATAGTTTCCTCACCCAATTACTACATTTTATGATAATATTTACAATGTCCAGGTCCGTACTTAGTCTCTTAACCATCAACAAGCTGGAAAATTATTTTTGTAATTCAAAATGTAGAAGTTTATAATACGTAAATATAATTGTGTGAGGTCAAAACAGAAACATAGATGTTTATATTAATAATTGCCAACGCTAAGAAAAACGATCGACTTCAATCACAAAAATTGCGGCGTTCAACCGACGTCGTGTTTGTCCATATCTTAAATAATACTAAACCAATTTAGATGATACTTGCACCATTCCCAAAGATAAAATAATTAATCCAATGTTTTTGCAACTCGATTTCTAGTTTCTACTAAATACGTGGACAAACATACACACATATACTTACGAAATTTGGCATACCTATTTAGAAGGCCGCACAGACTAACAAAAATGAATATAGTCCAATTCCAATAATTCGAATTGATCACCTCTTTTTTAATGGTTTAAAAATACTATAAATTAGATAAAAATTCGTAATAATACAATGAGTTAAGATTGTGGTTTTATTAATACAGAGAAAAGCTGGGCTAATAGGTACGTTAGCCGCTTGAACCCATTATTGCGTAGTTGTATGCATAGATACACGTACGGGTTTTCCAATAAGAGGTGTTATTTTGAATAGCCCGCTATTTCGCTGGATGTCACTTTTGAAGCCGTCATTTTTTGACATTTAACAAGTAGAAACTACGCCATTAATAAAAATGGAACGATACACGCTTCAACAACGCATTGATATTATTAAAATTCACTATAAAAATGGTGAAAATTTGGCAGAGACGGTTCGTAAAACTCGAACATTTTTGGGTCGTCGTGAAGCACCTTGTCGGACCGCAATACAGAAATCGGTGGAAAAATTCGAGCTGTTGGGAAAAGTTAGTGATGTAAAGAATAAAATCCGTGCACTTCGTTCAAGAACAGCCGAGAATATTGCTGTTGTAGCCGAAAGTGTTGAAGAAAACCCAGGTTTGTCCATTTCTCGTCGTTCTTTGGAATGAGGCATTCCTCAAACGTCATTACACCGTATTTTGCATAAAGATTTAGGTCTTAGGGCTTATAAAATTCAGTTAACACAAGAACTCAAGCCGGTCAATCATCAACAACGTCGTGTCTTTGCTGATTGGGTCGTTGAAATGCATGAAAATGATCCGGAATTCCATCGAAAAATCATCTTGAGTGATGAAGCCCATTTCCACCTCGGTGGCTTCGTCAACAAGCAAAATTGTCGTATCTGGGGCTCGGAAAACCCAAGAGTTATTGTTGAAAAGCCTCTCTATTCTCAACGTGTTACTGTTTGGTGCTGTTTATGGTCCGGCGGAGTCATTGGACCTTACTTTTTCGAAAATGAGGCTGGAGCAGCAGTTACGGTGAATGGATTGCGCTATCGAGAGATGATTAATGATTTTTTATGGCCGGAATTGGATGGTATTGATCTGGATAACGTTTACTTTCAACAAAACGGCGCTACGTGCCACACAAGCAACGAAACCATTGATCTTTTGCGGGAAAAGTTTCCGGACCGTGTTATCTCTCGAAGAGTTGATCACAATTGGCCACCAAGATCTTGTGATTTAACACCTTGCGACTTCTTCCTTTGGGGCCACGTGAAAGAGAAGGTCTACGCCAACAGCCCAGCGTCGATTGAAGACCTCAAAGATGGAATTCGTGAGGCTATCGAGGACATAGGGCAGCCACTTTGCGATTTGGTTATGGAAAATTTCATGAAAAGGATATGGTCCTGTAAGAGTGGCCGTGGTGGTCATTTGCCTGATGTTATTTTCCACTATTAAGGGCATACCTTCTTCTTTATAATGAAACTAGGTGTCCCGGCGAACTACGTACCGCCTTACATTACATTACACTGCCCTACCCTACCCTACTCTACACTACACTACACTACCCTACCCTACCCTACACTACCCTACCCTACCCTACCCTACCCTACACTACCCTACACTACACTACCCTACCTTACATACACTACACTACACTACACTACACTACACTACCCTACCCTACACTACCCTACACTACACTACCCTACACTAAACTACCCTACACTACCCTACACTAAACTACCCTACCCTACACTACCCTACCCTACACTACCCTACGCTACCCTACATACACTACCCTACACTACCCTACACTACGTTTAAACCTTCTCTGGACTTTCACAAATAATTCAATACCAAAATTAGTCAAATCGGTCCAGTTTTAGCGAGACTAACGAACAGAAATTCATTTTTATATATATATAGATAAACATCCGATCATTTATATTAAAAAATGGCATTTTTCTTTGAATATCAAAATAACACCTCTTATTGGAAAACCCTTTATATGCGGGTGAAGAGTGCATTCTGGCGTATTTTTAATCAATTTCTTCATCCAATTGCGTCACTGATTTGAGTCAGTAATTGTGACGGATCGCGTATTGCCAAACTGTATACTATTACACACCTTAGTCACTCTAAAATCGATCGCAATTTTCTTATGTAGCCGAAAAGCATATTAATACAGAGAAAGAGAGTTTGTGTTGAAATACATTTTATAACTTATACTGCAGCAAAACACATAAGTACGAGAACACTCTAAAATTTCAGTATTGATTTTTAGTTTTGACCCAAACACAAGGAGCAAAGTTGATTCGGCATTTCTCCGGTCGCAGCGGGTGGCACACTCGCTTCGCTCGCTTGACACAAGCGTTGTCTGTTACGTGAACCTAACATAACTCCTCGCTACCTAACCATTCCCATCTTGAACCCACTTGATCTCTTAAAATTGGCAAAGAGCCAGAACCAACTTCTCTCCTTGTCTTTATATCACAACTGAAAGTTATGAATGAAATTTTAGAGAGACAGTACTCGTGCGTGTTTTGCTCTAACATATGCGAGCAAATTGTACAAATTATATTTAACAGATTACTCTGTTATTTGTTTCAGCATATTAGATAATTTATCGAGCAGATAGTGATCCATTTCAAAAGGAGAAGTTAAAGGAGAGTCCAAAATTTTGTTAAGATTTGACTATAGATTCCTTGGGAAATGTTCTTTAGTATGATGAGCAAAAATTTATTAACTGGTCTTACACCAATTTTGTTACATCCAATATATTATAAGTACAACAGAAATACAATGAAATTCCCAGTTATACAGCAACAGCTATGACAATACAGTATAGAAAAGTAGAAAGAGAAGAAGTAAATAAGGTATGAAAGTATTACCAAGGCAATTCTTTGCAAAAAATATCCTGTTGATACCGCCCTGTTTGTAGGTTTTATCAAGTACGCGCAACTGCCATACTACTAATTTACTTAACTCAATTCATTATTCAAACAGTTATTTTCATAGGGCGTTCCCATAGTCAAACTAGTTTGTATAGCAATGATAATCAAATGCATATATATTTTTTAATTTACTACGGAACCCTAATATGCGCTTGGTTTGACACGCACTTGTCACGAACTTTTGTGGCAGTAGTAATTTTAATAGAACCCTTATTTATTTGTTTTAATAAAAGTGATAAAACTATATGGCGTGGGTTCAATTCCCACCCAGAGCTATTCGACAAAATACGGCGCTATATTTTGAATATAGGTTTCACATGGGTCAATATAATTGTGAAATAAATCAAAATAATTCATAACTATTATTAAAGTGTAATTAAATAGCTAGACTAATTGGTACATAGGTTACTAGATAAATTTTGCAAAACGACTTCATTTTTTACAATCGTTTAAAGTAATTTCCGTTACAGTTAATACAATTAGTCATGCGTAAAAACCAATCATCAAAAATATCTATCCATTTGTTTTCTGGAAGTACAGAACTCTCATGATCCCAAGCTCTCAAAAGTTCCTCGTCGCTGGTAAATTTCCGCCCTTTCAGCTTATCTTTGATAATAGGAAATAAAGCAAAGTCACAAGGGGCTAGGTCGGGGCTGTATGGTGGATGCTCAACCATTTTTATCCTAGCAGTTGTCAAAAAATTCACTGTGAGAGCCGCTCGATGTGCCGGTGCGTTATCATGGTGAAAATGCCAAGGACCGAGTCTGGAGTTAGGACGCATTTCCTTAAGTTTATCAAGCACCTTAGGTAAACATTCGTTAGTGTATCAGTTAGCTGTTACAGTACGCTGACTGTCCAGAACTACTCGATCGATTATACCACGGCTAGTAAAAAATACAGCTATCATCTTCTTTTTAACAGATTTTGATTTGCGGGGTTGTGTTGGCGTAGTAGGCTCATTTTCAAAGAGCCAAACTTTATTTTTACTTTTAGATGGCACATCATTATAATATAGCCAAGTTTCATCACCAGTGACGATGCTGTTAACATAAGCACTTGACCCGTTTTCAATTTTTTTTAACATTCTTTTACACTATAATACACGACAGTCCTTTTGCTCCTCCGTTAGGTCGTGAGGTACCCATAGAGTGCAAACTTTTCATACTCCAAGAATGTCATACAAAATTTTGTGAACACTTGGTGTACCGATGCCCAGGGCTTCTTCTATTTGCCTATAGGTCATTCCACGATCAACTCTTAACATTTCTTCTATTTTGGCAAAGTTATCTGGAGAACACATGTCACTGGGTCGACCCGATCTTGGTGCATCAGAAACTTCGAAATTTCCACGTTTAAACTCACAATACCAACGGTAAACAGTCGTAAGATGAGGGCAGTTTTGTTTGAATACATATTGCATTTCCTTGAGACATTCATCTAACGACAGACCCCTCTCAAAGTTGTAACGAATTACAACTCGTAAGTCGTCTCCAGACCACGCCGACATCTTTAAATATTAAATCTGTTTTTTTAATAAAAAAAATAAATAAAAAAAAATAAAACTTTTTCCCGCCAAACTTTGTATATGGAAATATAGTTTTTAAATATATAAATGATATGCCACCTCTTTGTTTCATATTTGTGTATTGCAAAACTTATCTAGTAACCTAGTACAGCATGCACACTTACATGCATGCATACTTTTTAAGCATGTTTTTTTCTTATATTAAACAAAAATGGAGCTCTTATTTAAATATGGATTTTGTATGGGTCAATTAACAAGAGCTAAAGTATACAGTAAAGAAAAAGCCATTTGAATCGGACCAGTCGTTTTTAGTGATGCGCGTTCAAACATCTTTTTTTTTTTAAATATAAGTACGTTCGTCATCATCATCATCAGTGAAAAACGTCTACTGCTTTACAAAGGCCTCCCCTCAGGATTTCCAAGACGACTGGTCCTGCGCTGCCCGCATCCATCGGCTTCCCGCGATCTTCACCAGGTCGTCGGTCCACCGCGTGGTAGGCCTACTTACGCTACGTTTTCCGGTTTTAGGGATTCTGTGAGCTATTACGGTTACTTTGGTTCTCCTGCAGATCTCCTCGTTTCTAATTCGATCACGCAGGGAAACTCCGAGCAAAGCACGCTCCAATGCCCTTTGGGTGACCTTGAGCCTTCTTATGAGGCCCATAGTAAGCGACCATGTCTCAGTTCCGTAAGTCATCACTGGCAACACACACTGGTCAAAGACCTCTTAGTCTTGGACGTGAAGACGTGATTTGGGACGTGAAGATATTGCGAAGCTTCCCGAACGCTGCCCAGTGGAGTTGGATTCGTCGATTGATCTGTTTCTTGTTTAGCTTCTAGTCAACCTCCTGGCTTCTTCCCTATCTGGAGTCAGCCCTCCTGATACTCATTCACCATTAATGTCGATTTTGGAAAGTTTCTGGCGTTAAGCCTAGCGTCGGCATGTCCTTCGAGAAGATTCGCATCCATTATTTAGCTTCTAGTATGTAATCCTAACGTGCCGATGTTATTCAATGTTAGAAAATAGCTACAAGAAGTCAATTATATGCAACCTAATCTTTAATTGGATCGGAATTTCATATCAGTAATCAGTACCATCTGTAGTCAGCTTTTAGGGTTCCACAGACAATAAGAGATGATGACTGATTCAAAAATGAATTATAAACTCTTGACTGATGAAAATTTAAAAAAACCTTACTTTCAAGATTTCAAGACTTTTATTCAAAATAGTTGCAAATTACACTCTTTCTGAATAGAATAAAATAGTAATTACATAATTATACAAGTCATTTGTAAAAATAAAAAAATAAACAATCATTAGTTAATGACGTCAAAATACAATCATTATGTCATCAGAACATGAAAACAATATGAGACGAAAAGTTATATATTAAAATCATTAAATTTCAATAATGGCTTTGACGAGATTAGGCCAGTTCACACGGATAGCACCCAGTCACGGGTATAACGCGAGAGTCAGCCATCGCTCCACTCAACCATATTAGAGGGAAAGGAACGACCCGGCTCCCGATGCGCCACCATCCGCACGAACATTTAAGCGAGCATGCACCACTCGTGTCAATGCTAAAATTTAAAAATTAAAAATATTTAAAAAAACTTGACTTGTCGTGTCTTTTCTCTTCCACGTTAATTTTTACTTAATAATATAGTTGTCATTAAACATGATTTTCGTTGATAGAAGAAACAATGTCTACCCAAATATTTTTGTTATTTAAATATTCGAATGTAAGAGCTCTTTTGACACAATTTTTAAACTGTTTTTCTGACAAATTTAAGACATCATCGGGTAATTTGTTATACATAAGTGTGCATTGTCCCATGAAGGACTTATTGATTTGCTAAGTCTGGTATAAGTTACTTGAAGCTTTTTTTTCCGAAAGTTATGACTGTGCCTGTCACTATTCAGTGAGAAGAGATGCAGATTTTTGCGAACATCATTATTTTTTTATAAACATACTGGCAGGAGAACGTCGTTATATTAATTCATATCTTTAAACTTATCTCGGAGCGACTCATTAGAACGAATTCCATAAATCACGCGAAACGCCCTTTTTTGCAGAACAACTATGATATTTATATTTATATCAGCTGCATGTCCTCACAAAAGTATCCCATAAAACATAACTCGTTTCTTTTCTATCAAGTCTTCGATATTTGATTCATAAAAAGCTAAAAATCACAAACTGGGTACATTAATAAAGCTGAAAAACTATGACGTCAAGCCTAGGTATTTCATACATATTTAGAGAAAATTTTCGTTTTTGACAGATGACAAAAAGTAACTCAAATGACAGGCAGTCATCATCCCCATCAGCACCATCTCTAGTCAAACTTAGTAGATTCCGATCAGTGACGGACCTTGCAGTCACACGAGTGTTTGAGAACCACACATGACTGTGAATTTATACTGAAATCCTGTACAATTTAGGTTTAAAAAAAAGACTAAATCCATAGGCTGTTAGTAACAAGCTTACAAACTACTATGTTAGTAGATAATTCGAGAAATACCTAATAATAATTTCCATGTCCAGATGTCCACCAGACAGTCAAGAGAGGCTATCTGATAGCCACCTGCACACAGTGGTGAATATATGGGTAGTCGTGTTTTGCTGCTATTGTCTTTAGAATGTTGTTGTTGCTGGCCCGCACTCTAAACAGTAAGGATGCACATTTTTTGCGAATAATAGAGCCAAAGCCATCTTTTCGAGCATCTGCAAACATTCCAGAAGCGCTGCAGAAGCGGGGCAGCCCCAACAACATTCTAAAGACAATAGCAGCAAAACACGACTACCCATATATTCACCACTGTGTGCAGGTGGCTATCAGATAGCCTCTCTTGACTGTCTGGTGGACACTTAGGGCACTTAATGATTTCTGCGAATAGTTAATTCAAAGACTGCCTGTATAAAATTATTGACAATAGGCTTTAAAAAGTATTATTTTTACTTCTCCACTACAATGAGGAAACCTTCGATTCAACATATTACATCTTACTGCGAGCGCCCTTCGGTCCCTGTCGATATCAATATCGTCCTTCAGGTTTTCTCTTAGCACATGGCTCAGGTAATTAAAAAAAGAAACTCTTATTAGGGGATTATCATTAAGTTTGACAGGCGTAACTTCGTTTGGATACTTTTTCCTTGCTCTAAAAACCATGTATTCACTTTTATTGATGTTGTACACAGGGCCATGAACTATATCGTAGGTCTCACACATGTGAATGAGCTTCTTTAAGGCACCTATCGACGGACTGAGCAGTACTATATCGTCTGCATACTAATGTTGTTCATAGCAATGCCTTCTATGTGACACTCGAAATGTGCACTGCTCATTCCGGCGACAAGATCATTCACATCATCACACACATTCACATCATTTGGAAGAGCCTGGGAGAGCTCAGACCGCCCTGCCTTACTCCAACACTAGTTCATACTCTGAGGAGTGCAAATTTGCACATCGAACAACATTTCTTTGTCTAGAGTACCAATACTGGAACATCGCAATGACCTCAGGGGGTACCTTGGATTCCCTTAGCTTCCCCCAAAACACATCATAGGACACCATATCAAACGCTTTGGAGAGGTCCAAGAAACAGGTATATCTGTCTGTCAGTGTAATACTTTACAGTGTGCCTGACGCTCAAAATAGTGCTTTCAGTTGATAAGTTGGTTCGAAAACCAAACTGTGCATCATTTAATTAACAATATTTTTGTAATTGAGCGTCAAGCAGACCGTCAAGCACCTTGGCTATGACAGGTGCAACTCATATAAATGTAGAGTTTAGGGATTTTATAAAAATATATTAAAAATTCAATTCAATTCAATATATTTATTCAAAATGGGTGCAAATTACACTCTTTCTGATAGTCATAAAATAATAATAACAATGTAATTTGTGAAGAATCAAGAAATAAAGAATAATTATAATTAGTTAATAACGTCCAAATTAAAACCTTGATTATATGCAGATAGATTATGTCATTAGAACATGAAAACAATATGACACGAAAAGTTATACAATTATGATATTAAGAGACGGCTGTTGGGACAGTAAAGTTTTCCAATGGCGACTGCGCATCGGATGATGTAGCAGGCCTCCCACACGGTAGACCGATAACCTAGTGAAGGTCGCGAGAAGCCGCTGGATGTGGAAGTCCTTAGAGGAGGCCTTCGTCCATCAGTGGACGTCTTTAGACTGATAATATGATGATGATGACGATAACAAATGAGTAAATTAATATCTAAAACTCAACTACGACAAGCATGACTAGAACACTTAACCGCCTCTGTTGCATTATGGCTAGTCCATTCGCGCTACTCACCAGGAGGTCGCGGATTCTGTTCCCAGCGGGGTTTATTTTTGTGAGACCCTATGGTAGGATTTTTTTCAAGTCCGCCTCGCTCAATAGAACTGATGTGTTCCAGCCTGAACATAAGACAGTCAGTTCCCATCACGTTGGAGAATATTAGTAAGCCCACTTTCATCTTAGGCATTATCACATACCTAGTTATATTTTTAGTTTTATATAACTACCAAAATCCAATGAAAAGCCTTTTTTGCAAACCACCAGGTGAGATATTGTCAAGGGTTTACCAATTGTGAATAAAAAATAATAATAAAAAAAAACCCGCCGTTTATGACAGTTTAATGCATACCTTGCTACTTTTACATAAAAATACTTATTGGGCATGTAAGTCTAAGACAATATTCCTACAGCCAAATCATTCTACAAATCATTCTTCGACATTATAGTCACTAACGATCAGGTGAGATGATGCCAAGGGCTTACTAATTGTGAATAAGAAAAATAGTTTTTGCATATGAGTGAGTGCACACTAATAGTGTAAAGAGGAAACCGTTATCGCACCTGTATTCCCATGCCCCGCACTCAGCTCATTTCACTCTCTGTTTCCTGGGGCCTCAATCTAATTTAAAAATTACCATGCCACAATTAAAAATCCATACAGTCGTCCAACGGACACGTCAAGACAGGGCAATTATGCGGGGGCCGAGGGGTGAGACTAGGAAGGTAGAGCCATTCGCCATAGTCACCGTTGTTCAGCCACTCAGGACAAATTTAAAAGTGCCAGCCCAGCGCTACGTGCAGTTCTAGCAGTGACCAATCATTAGTGATGTCGGCTTTAACGCTAACATCAAAGGCATTGAACCACTGCATGGATTCTTATACACTGTGCCTGTACAGTCGAGTTCATTAATAATATATGAGCATTACCAAGGCATCAAATATAAATGTACATGGAAGGGTAATTATATATCTGAGCAGATTCATCAATCAAACATATATACACACATCATACGTGATATTAACCTGAGCAAGCCTTTCAGTAATATCTAAATGACTAAAAATCTGTACCAATATTTTTCAAAATTATTTAACGAAGTGAAAGTACAAAAATATCTACGCAAATATTTATAAACATTTAATGGCACAAAAATATCTGTACTATAGTTACACCACAGTGTTACACGAAGCTGAGTCTTATTCCTAGTCATATAAGTGTGTAAACTGAACAATGACGATGAAGTAAGTAGTGCAAATGCTGCATATAGAGAGAAGCTGTCTTATATCCATTGGTATGAAGCGAAGCACGCGTCGGCGCAGCTTCCGCGCTTGCAAGTAGCGCAACATGCGGAGTATCTCGGCTTCTTTGTAAGGATCTGAAAGCGATGTTAAACGATGCTTGAACAACACAATAAAAAAAACATCATATGTGGCAAATCCCTGTTGCACAAAAAATACGATTAGAAAAAATAACGTAAAGAATATTCCTGTTGGTACAAGAACGTTATAAGATTTGTCAGTTCGTTTCGTATAAAAAAATAGTTACTTGGCTTATAAATCTACATGTATAAAAATGAACCACTATTCCTTCTGATCATCGCATCACGCGTGTACGACTGGACCGATTTTGCTAATTCTTTTTTTGTTGAGTTCGTTATTGTAAGGAGAAGGTCCTTATGTAGTAGTAGGGTAGTGTAGTGTAGTGTAGTGTAGGGTAGTGTAGTGTAGGGTAGTGTAGTGTAAGGTGGTACGAAGTTCGCTGGGACAGCTAGTATCTATATAAAATCGAAACAAAATCGGGTTAACTACACTATTTACAACTAAAGACTGGGTGGACCGATTTTCATGATCTATGAATTGTTGGATTTGTTTCCGCCCTGAGTAGCAAATAACAGCTTATGTGACATTGGAATAATTCACAAACAAAAAGTTTAAAAGAAAATTATAATATTTCCTTTTTTTATTTTGACCTCCTTTCTCATTTCAGGCCCTATTTTGAGTTAAACATAAAAGTTTCCAAAATAATTTTATTTTAAATTTGTAAAGATAAATATTACCTACAATTACTACAATTAAGTGGTTGCCGTATAATCACACTGTAATATTATAAAGGTGAAAGTTTGTGAGTATGTGAGTGAGTATTATTGTTACTTCTTCATGCATAAACTACTGAACGGATCTGGCTGAAATTTGGTAGGTAGACAGATTAGGACCTGGATTAATACATAGGCTAATTCTTTTCACGATCGCTCACTGCGCACCCTGGAAAAGTCATAGAAACGTTGTCCACGCGAGTGAAGCCGCGGGAAACAGCTAGTTGAAAATAAAAGACGATTCTGAGACCTCGATCGATTTATTTCACCAGCCAACCGCCGTCTATCCCGTCTAAACCTATAATATAATATTCAACACACAAATTTTTGGATCTTCCGTAACGTTAACAGCTGATCAAGTTAATACTTACCTACCTTCAAATTTTTTCTAATAGAGTGAAGCTATCTTTAATTTTATTCAGGTGTTCAGTACAACCCTATATTATTGAATCGTCCCAAAGCCCAAAGCACACATTTGTATTAATAGTAGAAGGACAGTAATATTGCAGATTTTCGTTATTTTTGACGTAAATTACTCCTAAACGATAGAAAACCCAAGATTGAAAAAAAATACCCTTATTTTTGATGATGTTCCTTAAAGTCAAAAGCTATTAGAAACTCGAATGAGTAGTTTTGGCTAGATAGAAAAAAACCCAAAGATATGTCTACACCGCTAATTTCAACTCCAGTTATATGACTAATATTTTGAAGTAAAAACTCAAAAAAATATACAACAATATTTGTTGTGATAATACAAAGTGAGTCATGTTATTATTTTTTATACTTTCATTGTAGTTTTTTGATTAAAACGAAAAACCATTGAAAAAGTGAAAAAGTGTGGTTATTTTCTTTACTCCTTACACGTACTGAAAAAGACAGAGACAACTGTTTTAATCAATACCTCGCCTTAATAGTAGTAGAATTTATGTGTAGTTAGGAACCCTAGTTAATGTTCCACTTACCCTTCTCAGACATAAGTCGCTCGTTTAGTATTGATTTGATCGCATCCATTTGAGAGTTGACCATTTCGGTAATAATTGCAGGACAGCTTATCTGTATGATCATGTGGGTAGCGAACACGTATTCCGTCATGTATGCGTGCCAGCGGAACTGAAATTTAAAAATGGTAAGGTTATTTATTAGGTTTATAAAAATGCACATGCTTGTGTAAATCGTAGAATTGTACAAGTCGAACGTCTTTTTTCAAATTATGTACGTACTAATTTACTTTACATTACCAATGCACACTCCCTTAACGCATACACACACATATACACATACACACACGCACGATTAAGCAAATGGTTGTTTTTATTTTCATTTTAAAATTTATTTCAAAACCGTCATTTCCGACCGCTTCGAGCCCGCATACGCGATGATTGGGCACCGCTGAATATCAGCGTTGTGACGCCACTAACAGCAAATGCTGAGTTGGAGTCCAGGTTTCTGGCACCACAGCACAGCGCTCCACGTTCTGTCCAATTTAATCATTTTTACAAGTTTACTATTTTTTATTTTGCAGCCTATGTTATTCTTTTATTATTTTTGTGTCTTTTCATGTTTTGTATACGCTTGCTTGGTGCCGAAAATAAATGTTGTATACATATATGTGTCAAAACGTACGTTGTCACAAAACTGTCCAAATTTTTTCTACCACTAGCTCTTTGTTGAGCTTTCTTTTATTACATTTTTCATTTAATATGACACCCTGTTTGTTCATTATGAAAAGATAAATGTTATGTTACGTGGGCCTTAATCTTAACTGACTAGTCTCGCAATAAATACTGTTACATAAAACTTTCCCTTTTTGATTCTTTAATTATTTGAATTTGGAACGCGTTTATTATCTTAAAAACTTATTTCGATTTCCCACTATTTCGCATATTTTTTCGTGTGTATTATCAAATTACAATATGGAATGGGGTGTGAAAGAAAATAGGATTGCAGTGATTGCCTTGCCCAAAGTGTATGGAGCCGCCGGTCATATTCAAGACACTTCAAAAGCTTGGTATCAGCCGCATGTTCGTATATTATAGTACTATCGACAGATAATAACATACCAGTACTTCGTCTGTCGAAGACCATAAAAGATCGGGGCGCCCGCATGCTGTTAGAACTATACAGGCTGATAATGCTGTTAAAGCCAGAATTTGCCGAAACCCTATTAGGAAACAAAAAATCTCATCGCGAGAAATGAAGATTCCTGCTAGGACTCTGTCGCGTATAATAAAACAAAACCTGAAGCTTGGCTCTTATTGTTGATATACAGGACATGTACTAAATTAATCCCTACAGTTAAAGAGAGTGGATCGATCAAAACTTTTTCTGTCCCGATACATAGGTGAAAGGCACAAAAATATCCTCGTTACTGATGAAAAAAAATCCACGATTGAAGAGCACAAGCAAAATGACAAAGTGTACGCTCACAGTTCTAAAGAAGCTGCGCTAAAGGTCGTGTAGGTGCAACGTGGTCATCATCCTGCATCAGTGATGGTTTGTTGGAGGGTTCTTATCAAGGAGTTACAAAGCTTCATTTTTTTGAAAATCCAGTGACGACTTCAGCCAAAGTGTATCAAGAGACCGTCTTGGATCTTGTTGTGCAATCTCTCAACAATACACTTTTTAAAAATGTACCGTGGATTTTCCAGCAGGACTCTGCACCTGGCCACAGGGGCACAAACTACACAAGCCTGGCTCGAAACTAACGTTCTGGATTTTATAAGAGCTGAAGACTGGCCCTCGTCTAACCCAGATTTGAACCCCTTAGACTACAAAATATGGTCAGTTTTAGAGGACATGGCCTGCCCTAAACGACAATGGACATATAAATTTTATTAAGATTACATTATTTCATATAAAAATAAATGTATTTTCTTTTTTTACAGAACTTATGGCCGGACTAGGTATAGGTAATAACTTATGTATTCAAAATTTCAAAACATTTTTTTTAATAAGGTGTTTACACGCGCTTTCAAATAGGCAAAAAACATAATCTCTGTTTCAAATAATGTCATCAGAAATCAGATTACAGTCTTAGTTTATAGTTTTAGCTAGAGGATCAATACATATCCATATATCCTTGTCATTACATAATCTATAATTTTATAATATCCTCTGGCGGACAGGATATTTTTTTGACATGAGTCTTGAATTAATTGTTTGGAAAACTAGTAAAATTTACAGATGTTTGAACGCGCATCACTTAAAAACAGCTTTAAGTAATACTTAAGCTCCTATCAATTGTAAAAATATAAATTGACCCGTACAAGATCCACATTTAAATTAGATCGCCATTTTTGTTGAATATGAGAACCAAAACATGCTTCTAATACTCGTTTGTGTGCATGCTTTACAAAGAAGTTTTGCTATTCGATTCGATTACAGATAGCGCTAGATTGTTAATCTAAAGTTTTCTTTGGTATAGGAAAAACCAAATAGAGTGCCATGTTTTGGGAATAGAAAAACCAAAAAACATGTCTACAAAGTTACATGCATTTATATTTTTATGCATGCTGTGCAAAGTAATTTGGCTACTTGACGACAGATTTCGTGGGAATAGCATGGAAAGAGACTGGCGAGGCCACTACTCGCGTGGCGAGAGTGTCAAGTAGAACAGATTTAACCTAATTTTAACGCTCATAACCACCAGCGCAGCGGGGCCATTCGTCTGCTGGGAGCAACGCGCTTTGGATTTAAGGCTTATACCGCTGTCAACGACCAAATTTGTAACCGCTTTTTACTTCAATTATTGATTATTTTATTGAAAAAGATTTTTTTTTGTAATTTACATGATATGAGGAGTGATTTTTAATTTCCTCGAATTATATTTTAATACATAGAACTAAAGAAAACAATATCCTAATGGACCCTGTTTTTCTAGCTGTAACCATATAACTGCTGCAATTTGAATCGAAACATTATGATAATGAACTTTTTAACAAAACAATATTAAGAGATTTTAATTTTTAAAGAATCTTCTTGTTTAATTATAAAAAAATAAAAACCACAATTTTCTTACGATTCGCAGCGATTGAGGTAACAGCCACGTTGCAGTACGAGCTGACAAGAACTTTATTTCCAAGCTATTTTGATCGGTGTTTGAAACACCGTGAATCGAGTAACTAATTTTGGGAATGGAGGAGCTAGACGGATGACTGCTAGGGTTGTAAAACTAACCACAAATACACTGAATTTAATTTTTACTAAAGACCCGAATGGGCCCTGAATAGGTGTACCCACCACCACACCACATGACAACGACAAAATGAGGTTCAGTGTCAATAAGACTATGCGTTTTTATACAAATCTGCCTCCACCCACGTAGTTCTTTTGGACGGCAAAATGTAGTCAGTATATAAATAATAAATCGTTTTCATACAAATCTGGCTTTTATTTACAATTATTATAGATTGTGGTTGCGGTACGACTGAATGGGCCCTAAGTCCTTTATTTCTTATATCAAAGTTATATACTACGTAAAACTGAGTATCACTATAATTATAAATGCAAAAGTGTGTTTGTCCTTCTTTGAATTTTTGCATGGAGATAAGTAGTTAAATGACAGGAGAATTACATTGGCAACTTTTATCGCGATAAACAATATGCGGGAAGTCGATGGATATAGGCAGCGCATATCCTGTCATCGTGGAAATCCTCTGGGGAAGTTTTTGTTCAGCAGTTGAAGTATTTTGGCTGACACGATGATGATGATGATGGAGCCGCAAAAAAGCTAGTGAACAATAAACTATGAGTGTTTGTCCATTATGAAATGATTAATATTATGTTAACTTACGTGGGCCTTTAGATAATGCAACAGAAACCACAAGGTACTCATCAATCTGGGTATACCAATTAACAGTTCCAACAAGGTCTGCAAAATAATAAATAAGTAAATATCAAACTCATACGCATAAGATAATAAGTTTATACCATTGCCCCTCTAAAAAGTTTATTTTATTCACTGACAACGGCGAATAAAAAGCTCTTTTAATAACTTTTTGGTGTTTGAGTTTAGAACACACCGATATAATTGACCTCCATCTCAATGCTATACCTACAACCTCCTTGCGCAAAAAATACTCGATACAAACTTTTGTCCAAAGAATATTAATATAAACTCCTTGTTCAAATAACTCCTTGAGGTTTGATTTTTCGACGTTTTTAACAAGGAGTTTAGCATTAGAATAAAAACTGATTTGTGTTCTTTGCTGTCATTTTACTAGTAAATTGGCGCCATTTTGAATACCTACTATAAGTTGTACGAACACAAAGAAAATTGCACCTAATTTTAGAAATTGTTCCAATTTTAATGAGCATTTTAATTAAATTAACCTTCTATTTTTCTTCATTACATGTTGAGATGTTGTCAATGGTTACCAATTGTGAATAATAAAAAAAATTCTATTTTCGCTTGAATGTTTCTTTTTCTAGGAGTCACGGTATAAAATAAAACGGATTTATATCGAGGGCCAACAGGATTCAAATACGCCCTACGGTCGTGATTCAGCCGTTAGATCCTTCACTTGCTCTTGATTCATCTATGGCGCTCGCCTTAAATCCATCCTTTATTCACTAGTTGCATAATATACTATTGTATAGTTGAGTAAAATACGAATTTTATGGAAGTACCTTAAAATAAAATTTATTAAAACTTGCCGCTTTTCAGCGAATAAAAAATGACTATTTATAATGGACTTTTTATATACATAAAAAAAAACTCTGTAAGAGGCACTTACTAAATGCGTAGCTAATGGCCAAACTTTATCACAGCAGTCCGCAATAATTTTGTACAGCCTTTCAAGGCATTTTAGATCATTTCCATTAGTCGTGTTCACGTACTTCTTCAAACTTTTAACATAGCAGTAGACGTAAAATGGAATGATTGTCTGGATAACAGCAATGACGTCAAAACCGAGGGACGGAATAAAACGCATGATATAGAATAGCATTGGTAATTCAAAACGTTCACAATAATTTGCCAAAGTACACCGAAGGATTAATAGTACAAGTTTTATCGAAAATGTTGCAGCCGTATGCACTACCACTAGAAAAAATAATACAGTATTTTCATTTGCATTTAATCTGCATTTAACATTGTTAACGTCAAATGCAAAATTGAAGAATTTATATTTTACTCTATTAAGCACAATGAAATATAAAACGTACTGAATAAAACTAATCCATATAAATATTTGTTTGCGAGCGTATATTAAAGTCCCACCTAATAATAAAATAAAAATTAAAGAAAGTGTCAAAGTATAATACTGGGCAAAAACACGAAATCTTTTTGTAAGCAACCTCCCGAAACCGAAGTCTATGCCAAATAAAAATTGGCTTATAAAGCAAAAAACTATGAGATATCTGGGAATTTTGTTAGGTTTAATGGTTCCTAAAGTTCTGTTTTTGTTTCTAATGGTAATCATCTCAAAGTTTTTATTTGTCACAAGTAAAGGATCAATAAGCTAAGTGCGTTTGTACTGTTCAATACACGGCGACAAATAGGTTCCTTGGTCAATTATTTTATGCTGATAATTACAATATCCAGGTCCGAACTCAGTCTCCTATAGTAGATTGCCACCAATAAGCTGGAAAATGATTTTTGTGATTCAAAATGCAGAAATTAATAATAAACAGGTGTGAGGTTAAATTTTAAACATAGATATTATAATAATTGAAAACACATACATATCAGTAGTGATTTTTAGCTGTGCTCCAAATCAACGCGCAAAGTTGGTTCGGCATATCGCTGGGCGCTGCTGTGATACAATCATAAGACATAAAATGTTTATTGATTCCTTGACATCAAACACAGATACATACCATTGGTCACAATATATTGACAGATGATTGTTGTTCAGTTCAGTTCCGTTCATTTATTGATAAAAATACATTTGATATGTCAAAGTTTTGTAAATTTAAATAATGTCAATTTATAAATATGATAGGCACAATGCAAAATGCAAAATGAACAAAAATATGTACATAAGTACATTTAAAATCATCATATCATATAATATACATAATAGAAAGCAGAAAATAGTAGTGAATTGGTATGAATCTAGTTCATTCATAGTCACATCAGGTGTACCATAAGGCTCTATTTGAGAGCCATTTTTATTTATTATTTACATAAATGACATAAATAGGTACGTTTAATATTCAAAGTTTATTATATATCGACTAGATTGTTTGTGAAACTCGTGTCTCACGTTGTTTTTTTTTAATTTAAGTATTCACCCAAAATGGCCTCTTTGTAATATCAAATCAAATCAAATCAAATCAATATTTATTTCAGATTTAAAAATCTATAGAATTATTAGTTCAACAACTTAAAAACTATGTTAGTAAAAAATATATCCATTCAAATTATCATATCAATAAAATCACATAACAATAATAGAAATGAAAATAAACGTAAATTAAAATTGTCGAGCGGCTAGAGGCGACGAGGCGCGACTGCGACAGGAGTATGCAACCGCGCCCAGCGCGCCACCAGCGGCGAGTCCCAGTGCTCTGCCAGCGCGCTCAGGATACCGTTCGCGCTACACCGGACACGGTTTAGTAGTGAGGCGCAACGTTTTCGCATTATTGCGAAAAAGCAATCGATCTGCGCCTCAGCAAACATTGTTGATGCACTACAGTGTCTCGGCAGCCCAAACAGCATCCTGAACGCGTTGTTATACTGCACGCGCAGAGCGCTATATGCCCGCCGCGTAAAGTCAACCCATAAACTGCACGTGTAGAACATACTGTGCCGGTGTAGAATATACTGTGCCGGTGGGGCTCTACGGGGGTGGCTTCTTGTTTTTGTAATACAATATCCAGACCTCAAAATAAACAGATATTGATATTAAGTTACAGATTCTTAAAGCTAAATAGCTATTCTTTTATTTAAATGCAATATCAATAATGTATGAGTTGTAAAATATTGCGTAAAAAATTTGCAAACATATAGGTATGGTGAAATGTACCTACCATATTTGTACCGGTAGAATTTTCCTAGTCACAGCACCGTTACGAATAAAATGTCACTTTCACTATTTACTACGTTAACTGACGTTTATATGCATTTATAAATTATTAAATGTACTTAATTTAATCAATCAAAACAAATGGACATCAAAACTAGAATTCCTTTAAGGCACGACGGCGGCTTCGCGCATAAAGTTCAGAATTTTTAAACTCATACCCAGGAAAAAAGATGTTGCTAATAAGTAATAGATTCTTGGAGTTAATTTACTATACTTTTAGTTAAATTAAATACCAATATCGTATGCGATGTAAAATATTACGTAAAAAATTCACAAAAAACAGCTATGACGAAATGTACCTAAAATTGCCGTCGTATTTGTAGGTCCAAATTTCTTATTTACGGCACTATTCACGAATACAGTGTCACATTCACTCTAAACTGCGTAAAACTATGATTATTTTCATATATAATCACATACACTTATTTTTATCAATAAATCTAAAACAATAACAAAGCCGGAATCGTTTTACTGGTCAACAGCCTGTCCGCGCAAAGACTTCACAGTTTGTAACTGACTCTTTGTCCTTATATCCACAGAGAAGTATTAAAAAGTGCTGCCATCTTGCTGGTAGTAAAACAAAAATAAAATAAAATAAAAATCAATTAAATTGTCACTTTAATAAATCACTTACTTTATAAAGCGTCTACTCGACAAGTCAGTCTTTTAATCTTGTCTTGAATACGTTCTCGTTTAAGGTCGATGTTATGTTCTCGGGCAGTTTATTAAATATCTTAGTACCCATTATATGTGTCCATCTGTGAGATTTTGCAAGTCTATGCGGTGCAGGTATTAGCTTCCCGGCACCCCTGGTATTAATTTTATGGATATCCCTATATCTTGGTTAATTACTAAAGTTCTTCCACACACTTATCCTATTTATGAAGTATATGAGATACTAGTGGATGCCCGCAGCTTCGCCCGCGCAGATCCCGATTTTTGCGGTTCCCGTGGGAATTTCCGAAAATCCTTTCTTAGCGGATGCCTACGTCATAACATCTACCTGCATGCCAAATTTCAGCCCGATCCGTCCAGTAGTTTGGGCTGTGCGTTGATAGATCACTATGTCAGTCAGTCAGTCACCTTTGAGTTATATATATTTAGATGAAAGCGTTAACAGGGCATTTTACAAAAATGCGTTACAACAAAATATGCTCTAGATTCCGCCCTGTTTGTAGGTTTCATCAAGTTTGCGCGACTGCCATACTACCAATTTACTTAATTCATTAATTAATCAGTTATTTTTATTGAGGGTTCCGTAGTCAAACTAGGATGTGTAGTAATGTAATTTCCCTCTCCCCCCCTCACCTCGTTTGTCGCCCGTGACTTCTGGTTTGTCGAGAGACAAACTATTTTGGTATTTACATTACAGTAAATATTTACAGTATTAACAGTCTTACAAAAAATATGTAATACACCTAAGAATATTGTCTAAAGAATGTGATAATTTTTATACGAAAAGAAGTACTTCACTTGATCTTAAAAAAACCACGAAAACAGGCTAAAATAAAAGTCTAAAATGAATTGTTTATTACAAAAATTTCCAACTTTACACATATTTTTTTTCTATTTATTTACTACAGAAAACCTGATAAATTTAAGTTTTCAACTAAGTTCTATATTCATTAGATTCATATTTCCCTCCCCCCGGTCGCAATCATTTCTCGCATTCAAATGCCTCGCCTTAATCATTCTACAGGTTTGTAAATAAAATATAATTTTAACTGACTTCAAAAAAAGGAGGAGGTTTCTCAATTCGACCGTATATTTTTTTTATGTATGTTTGCGGATAACATCGTCGTTTATAAATCGGTTTTAATAATTCTTTTATTGTTGAAAAAAAGATATCCCAAGGTTGGTACCATTATAAGGAAAGCTGGATCTGATGATGGCATCCACGAGAAATCGAAAGGAAACCTTCGAAAATCGTAGTGGTGACTAGTCGGTTTTTTTTTGTTTAAAATTATCAATAGATAAATGTAATTCTGTAACAATTCATTTTAGTTGTTCGTCCATCATATCAGCCGAAAATCGTCCACTGCTGGACAAAGGCCTCCCCCAAGGATTTCCACGACGACCGGTCCTGCGCTGCCCGCATCCATCGGCTTCCCGCGATCTTCACCAGGTCGTCGGTCCACCGCGTGGGAGGCCTGCCTACGCTACGTTTTCCGGTGCGCGGTCGCCACTCGAGAACTTTCTGTTCTACGAGCTATGTGCGATGAGCTATGTACGTATTTGGGACGTGAAGATATTGCGAAGCTTCCCGAACGCTGCCCAGCCGAGTTGGATTCGTCGATTGATCTCTTTCTTAAAGTTGGACCTACCTAGCTGGACTGTTTGTCCCAGGTATACATACTCGTCAACAACTTCTAGTGTAGAGTCTCCAACCTTTAGAGGGGTGGGTGCGACACGAAATTTAACATTATTTTCGTCTTGTCCATGTTCATTTTAAGACCAACCTGTTGAGAGACTTTACTGAGGCTATCGAACATTTTGCTTAGGTCTTCCATAGACTCAGCCATAACCACGATATCGTCAGCGAATCAGAGATGGGTTATATACTCGCCGTTGATATTGATGCCGAGTCCACCCCAGTCCAGAAGCTTAAAAACATCTTCCAGGGCGGCGGTGAACAGTTTCGGAGATATAACGTCTCCCTGTCTCACCCCTAGCTGCAATTGAATAGGTTACGAGTTCTGATCCTGTAGGTGAACCGACATGATGGCGTTTTCATACAGACACTTCAACACCTTGATGTATCGATGGTCTATTTGGCACCGCTGGAGAGACTGTAGCACAGTCCAGGTTTCGACTGAATCAAAGGCTTTCTAATAGTCCACAAACGCCAAGAATAGTGGCTGATTGTACTTTTCGGTCTTCTGTATGATCTGCCGCAGCGTATGTGTGTGGTCTATGGTACTAAAGCCTTTTCGGAAACCGGCTTGTTCGGGATTGTTCGTCCATTAGTTTATAATTGCAACTAAGTCATGGGCTAAAAATGGGGTTACATCAAATTCACTTTAAACTTGAATGTCGACTTGGCTCTAACACTGCTGTATTTGGATTAAGCTTCAACGGTATGTTTTATTACTAGAAGCGCATCATAAAAGTGGCTTGCTACTTTGCCTACTTCTTCAGCGTTTTGTATGGTGAATTAAAAGCTACGAGATATCTTTACATCTTTACGTTAAAATTGGCAATAAATCGGAGCCACCGGAAGCCGGCCGCCCGATACTCCTAGATAGGGGTGCCCAAAAGACACAAAATATCACATTGGGTCGAAGTGTCGCTGCAACTGTAGCCCCCGCTGATAAGATAAGATAAGATACGATAGGGGAGCCCCAAAACGGCTGTATTTGAACTACTTATGGTTCTACAGTAATTACAAAGCTTTAATTTATTTCCAAATCTTGCAATCGATTTGAGTGCTGCTTCCAGAGGTCCGTTTGAGATGAAATTTAGTACGAAGCCGTATTCGGGAACTACGAAGGTGGAATTAAGGTCCCAGGATCGTCTTTTGTTTCAATCAATTGTTTATTACAACCAGCGTGTAATATGTTTCCAATACGATAAATAAATAATCAAATCATAGGAAATCTTGTACCTCTCGGCTTTATTAAATTTGGAAACATGCATTCATTTTAATACATTTTTATTTGGCACTCTGAACTTAAAAACTAATTCCAAATAAAAGCTTGTACCTAAAAGCTCAAGGTTTTTCTAAATAAGCTAATATTACACTAGAAGCGTGCTATAAAAGTGACTAGCTCATAGTATAGCTAAATACTCCTTTAAATGTTAAGAGGGATAATTTTACTCGCATACTCCATCTTGTAGGAGAGTATTGCTAAATACGTACGAGTTCTAAAAATATTCTAAATCTTTTGCTCTCGGCTTCGCTATTTGTGGGCATTGTTTTATGAAATGAGCTAATTATAATAATAAAGTCTTTGCGGGTAAGTGGTCCGCGAACTCCAGATCCCTCGGGAACTATATTGGGCTATTCTGATTAGCAGCCTATGTAACTTTCCACCCCCTCGACTACTTATATGCAAAAAACACGCCAATACGTTGATTCGTTGCGACGCCGACTTGCGCCAGCTTGGAAATGAATTTTCCTTAGATCCCTCATTAACTATCTCGGACTATGCATAATAGTAGTCATTTCTCACCTTCTCAAATATCTTTATGCAAAAAATCACAACAATGCGTTGCACCGTTGCGATGTTCTTTAAATCAACCAAAAAATGAGTCTTTTTTCAGTTTCCTCAGGAACTGTATCGGACTATGCTATTTTCACGGGATAAAAATCCCATGTTGACACGATTGGTTGAGGTGTCATAGTGTGAAAAGGTAATAAACATACAAATTTTCACATTTATTATATTTATCGGAATCTCATTCCAGATAAACTGCATATTTTTGACAATTAATACGATACGTAAGCACGTACATTAATGAAATTAAAAGAAAAACAAGGAGTAACAATTGGGTCTGTCAAAATACTAGATTCGTCTGATAAATAAGGTTCTTTGTTAAAATGCATAGAATTCTCTTAAATTGACTACGGAACCCTACTATGCGTTTTGTTCAACTGGCACTTGTCACGCAATTTTGTGGTAGTAATAATTTTAATTGAGTAAATTTGGTTATTTGTTTTAAATAAAAAAAAATAAAAATTATTAAACTGCATGTCGTTTGTTCAATTCCAATTCATAGTAAACATTGTTTAAACAGTGCGTTTGCTATAAGTCTAGATGTTTGATATCCAAATGTACTTAAAAATTTTATTTAATTAAAAGTAGATTAAGCCACCCTAATTGCCACCCTTTTTAGGGTTCCGTACAACAAAAAAACGGAACACTCATAGGATCACTCGTGCGTCTGTCTGAATGTCCGTCCGTCTGTCACAGCCAATTCGCTCCGAATCTACTGGAACAAATCAGGTGAAATTTGGTATGATCGTGTAATCCTATGACCCAAACACAGATGTGCAAAATAATATATTTTTTTAATTAGAGTCATTTCCGAAGGAAAAATTAGGAACTGTAAAAAGCAAGTTTAGTAAACTTTTCTGTGGATGGATCTCAAACATATTTTTGTTCATATTATAAAATAAATAGCTTTGATTTTATTCATGAAAAAAAAATACGTAATATAGTTAATGCTTGTAGATTACAGGCAAACCTATAAGAATTCTATGTATTGAAAATAAAGTAGTAAACTCAATATAACACATTCACTTACGGAAAATAGTTCACTAAAACACCACTAGATAGCGCTAGTAGTATTTTTCTCCTGCTCGCGTTTGTGTCTTATGTTTGTTATGTGAAAGGTATCATTGTCATAGTTATGTGGAGCGGTGTGGTAGTACGGAACCCTCATACCGCGAGTCCTCCTCATACCTCCCATCTATACGCCTTTTACATTCGAAGAAGTGCATAGAGTGAAGTACCTATAATGAATTTTAGCAGTTATCCTCTACTCAGCCCTTTTTGTAAGCGCGGACGTATTTAAGAGAATACTTACGTATTATCATCATCATACCAGCCGATAAAGCTGCTGGACAAGGATTTCCATGACGCCCATCCAGTGATTTCCCACGACCTTCACCATCAGGTCATCGAACCACCATGTGGGAGACCTACCTACACTACGTCTTCAGGTTCATGGTCACCACTCAAGAATTTTACTACCCCAACGGCTATCTGATCTACGAACTATGTGCCCTGCCCACTGCCACTTAAGTCTAGCGATTCTATGAGCTATGTCAGTTACCTTGGTTCTCCTACGGACTTCCTCATTTCTAATTCGATCACGCAGGGTGATTCCGAGCATAGCTCGCTCCATCCGACTTTGAGTTCTTGATACAAACGTGTCAACATCATCATTATCATAATATCAGCCGAAAGACGTCCACTGCTGGACAAAAGCCTCTCCCAAGGATTTCCACAACGGACAGTCCTGCTGTGGTGAACCCACCCTTATGTGCCCTTTAGCCTGCCGAGGCTGCTGGGAGTGAAAGCCTCATGAGACTGAAAGCCTGTGTCTTAGTGTCTATTTGATCGTCTAGATTATTCTGAAGTGGATCCTGCATTAAGCTCCTTACTGATGAAAAGTTATGCCTATGGGATAGAAAGTTACCATGAGATGCATTGTATCTATCATCTAGTATCATATCAGCTCATACACGTCCCCATCGAGGGGTTCAATCCTGCTCTATTACCTATTATTTAATTCACTTACTCACCAATCTGAAATTTACAAAGTGGAAGCTGCATTTTTACAATCCTAAGTGGAGGGAATTCTTAGGTTCTCTCAGGAAGCCTAACAGTTGCATGCAGAGGGTATTTAATAAAATAGCTTGATTGAGTCTAAAAGAGGGATATGCCTTGTTTATTAGACTCAAATTGTGGAGAAACCTTTGTTTATATAGGCGTAAAACTTCACGTTACAATGATTAATTAACGCTATTGTTTAGTTTATACAGAAACTTCATTGCAAAAGTTGCCCAACGGCTTGACATAAACTTGGGTAAAAACTAATTAATTTCTTTAATATTATAAATACGGCCATACATTAGTTACAGCTCTATATTTTATAGTTAATTATTGGCCCAAGAAGATATTACATTTATATTCTTGTTGTTATTCTTACATTTAACGGTACAAGTTTGATGTAATAATGAATAATACAAGACCTGTGCGATGTCTCGCACTAACTTATGGACGTATATCAATTAGTATTAAATTTGTCTACATTAACTAAGATCAAAAGTAAACAAAAATTAAGTTAGGTTTCAAATATCTCAGATTATACATTTCTGTCAAGCAAACGATACTCCAACCTCCTTATGCATAGTTTATATGTACAAATCTATAACTCACAGAGAACCCTAAACTTTAGTTTGACAACTCAAATTAACAAACAAAGAGTACACAACTTTACAGCCGTAAATACGTCTGGCAAGTCTTTATTACTTAAGTTACATTTTTACAAAGACTCACGTTATTATTATTATGCAGAATAAACTTTTTGGTTATAGCGAACCCTGGCTTCTCGCTAATTTCGGTCTTTCAAGAGTACAATTTGTAAGTATAAGATCCTAGGGGTTTTGTACAGGCTTAAGCCTACTACAGCTGACAATAAACATACTCTTTCTTAGGTCAATCTTAATGCCTGTATGTCACTATAAGCTAAATTAACAGGATATAAAGTTTTGTATTACTTAAGATGATTGTTTAGGATTGTTGTTAGATTCCTTAGCACGGACCAAGATTATTTAGGTAATCACACAGAATATATCTCCACAATACTCCGCAATTATTATATAGGTTGCGAGCGTTTAATTAAGCAAGAATTACGAGTACATTAAAAATCCTTACTGAGTAACACCTTATTGTGACGATTCTGTGGGATTACTCTGCAATCATGCAAGCAAGCGTAAAACATACCATTTCCAGTCTCGACAATGACATAGTAATTTTTTCCATAATTTACTTCACTTAGCACGCATCTGGAGGCACCTAGCCCCGACACAACCGCCCTTGTCCGCCGTCAGCATCCGCTCTCCCGAACGTTGCTCCGATGTGACGCCGACGCGTGCAAGCGAGGAAATGAGTTTTCCTCAGATCCTTCAGGAACTATGTCAGGATATGCTTATTAGAATATTATATCATTTCGAACCATCACTGTGCAAAAAAATTACAACATTACATTTTTCGGTTGCGATTTTAAAGGAATTAACCAAGAAAAGAGTATTTTTACAGTTCCCTCAGGAACTGCATCGGACTGTGCTATTTTCAAGGGATACTAGTCTATGTTCTTTTCTGTGATACAGGCTACCTATATGCTAAATTTCATCACGATTGGTCAAGGTGTAGAAGCGTGAAAAGGTAACAAACAAAGAAACAAAAAACAAACACATTTTCACATTGATAATGTTAGTAAGGAAGTAAGGATAAAGATTAATCATTTAACATTGTTTTCAATACAGTTGCTCGAAAAGCGGTACTTTATTATGCTAGTTTACTGTGCGCAAAGTTGTTTTTATCGTACACGTGCTTCTTGGACCGCTTGCGGCTCGCACATTTCTCACTCTCAAATAGAGTTATAAAAACGATGCCCACGCGAGCGAGGCCGGGGGCACAAGCTAGTATTCAAATAAGAACAAAACTACGCATATATAACGCACGCTTGAGCGGCCTGTTGGGACTAGCCTGAAGGTACAATGTCAGAGTCGACTAGGCTTCTCGTTGTTACTAAATGGCGCCACTACCACAAATTCAAGCTTTTTGTTTTTCTTTTGCCATTCAACAGTTATCTGAGCCCCCAGGCCGTTTAGCTGCGGGCTCGCTTTACCACTTTCGTTCCTTTTGTGGGTGACTCGGCCTTCTAATCGGCCAGCTCAGCCCGCGGGCTCAGTTGACCACTTAATTATTAGTATTTATTTTGTGGGTGAATCGACCCGCTAATCGGCCAACTCAGCCAGTTGCTCAGTTGACCACTACGGCTAAGGGGCTACTCAGGCCGCGGGCTCATTCGACTATTATTTACCCTTTTCGTGGTCAAGCCAGCCCACACCCAGGACGCGGACTCAATCGATGCTTTCATAGTAACGATATATATTTTAACTACTCTCATACCGTGAAATTCGAATTACAAACTTCAATAAGGATTTATATTGACATACTTTATACCAAAATTTCAAAATAGAATCACATTGATAAATCATTTATACATACATACATTTTACAACACTTTTTCTATAACAAAATAGTGTTATAGAACATTTTTTTTTACTAATACTATACAACGGAAATTAAAAAATCTAAACTAGGTTGAGTGCCCTCCGCACTCGCCTACCTTGTCCGGTGAAGTTGTAAAGGCCCCCACGGTCAACAACAAGCTTGTCCTTTCCAAAAAAAAACGCTAATATCATTACGGAGATTCCATAAATTATTTTCTGCTAATGGGACGCATATGCGGGGTGCGCCATCTTTATAGCATTACAAAAACATATTTTTTTTATTTTTTCCTGTCTTTTATATGCTGGGTTTTGGCACCATTCATACTATTTTTTCTAGCCCTTTTAATTTGATCTTTTATTTAGTAGGTTCAATCCCAGTGTATGAGTTTAGATAAGGTAGTGTATGAAACTTAACAATGTAACAAGGTATTATGCAACAGTTTCATTATAGCCCATCCTGCAGCCCGTGATTGATGTCATTCAAGCCTCAGCCTGAAACCCTTAGAAACACGTCAAATAAATGCTACGTCGACTGTTATTAACGGCTATTTTTGGACATCCTGCCAATTCTACACATAAATAAAACACAATAAGTTGCCTCAAAGACCCTATGTATGGTTGCGGCGGCATCTGCGTACCCGCCACTGACATTGCTACAGCTCAAGACTGAACCATCGGTCAAAACTATATGGAGAGTTGCATCTTCACCTCGATAGATGGCACCATCGTTGCAAGAAGACTATTCTACAACGCACTATCAACATTTCCTTGCTCATAGGCATATATAAAAACACCAACCACACACGGTTGGTCCACCGGCGGACCCCAGGCACACCACCTCGCCTGCGGAGAAATCTCCCTTTGTTCTCAAGAGTTGGAACACACTGTTCCTACATTGGTGACCCCGACGCTGAACATCGTCGCACCTTCAGCGCAAGCAACCTAGCACACGAAAACCAACGCAAGCAACCCAGCGCAAGCAATGGAACACAAGCAACGCAACCCAACTAAATGTGGATCGACCTCCGGTCTCGGAGGGGGAGTATTTTTTTTTATTTGAGTGCGTTTGACTGCAACTTACCTGATTGTAAGTGACGATGCAGTCGAGGATGGTACACGCAAACTCGAATAATGTGTTGGCATCTGCAGTACCCACCCGCCACTAACAACTACAGCTCAAGACTGAAGGAGTAAACTTTGGAGTACCTATATCATTGAAGATTTCGGTAGGTACCCATAATGGTCAATGAGCAAAAATAATTCTCGACTTCTCATACTAATTTGAGCAGCCTCTCAACAACTTAGTATGGGGAGTCCAATTTTTTTGCGTATTTACTGTATTTTTGATGTGTAACATCTTTGCTCTGGCTTTCCTGCAATTTGTGGGAGTGATTTCGTAAAATGGGACGGAAATGTGTACCAGGAAGTCGCGAAAGCGCGCGCTATTCGATCTGACGAATGAGCTTTGCTCTCGCTTTCCTGCAATTTGTGGGAGTGATTTCGTGAAATGGGACGGAAATGTGTAACAGTGATTTCGTGAAATGGGACGGAAATGTGTAACAGGAAGTCGCGAAAGCGCGCGCTATTCGATCTGACGAATGAGCGCGCGGTGGTAGAGTTGACCGTCAGATAGCACCAATGCTCTCGCTTTCCTGCAATTTGTGGGAGTGATTTCGTGAAATGGGACGGAAATGTGTAACAGGAAATGCGAACGTTTTTTAATTCTCGAAAACTAAGGTTGTCATAGCCATGCCGCCTAGTGTGAAGTATTTTGTCACATGTTACACATCATATGCGAGTACTGTAGGTCTCGCTCGTTTTTTTTAATAACCTTGTTAACAGACTGGCATTGTTGGTGTAACGGTCAATGTTGGCTATCATTTCTTAAAAGAAAATTTAAGAATTTAGGAGATATTTTGTCCACATCTTTCGGTACCGAATCGGCTTGAGCCGGTAGAAATAAACCTTTATGCCAACGCACTAAAGGCATTAATATTGACGGGCATTAAAGACGTCGAGAAAATCTGAAGCCCTCCGAGTCGACGACGGAAGTAACGCTCTTATTACATTGACACAAAGCTTTTTACGTCCGGACCAGGTCGATTCCATCCCAAATAGCGCGAAAAAAAACTAGCTTGGCCGGTAAATCGCTCACTGCGCAGGTATAAGCCAGCCTTTGATCACATATAAAAGAAAGAGATACACGTCACGCGGTCAAAAGAGTCCGAACATAAACTGACGGTTGCGAAATAGCAAGACCACCACCGTTTATGTTTCGCGCACACCTCATCGATGTGGATCTCCCACACTAATGCGCTATTGATCTGGAAACCCAGCAGTTTTGTTTTGCGTTGGGGAATCTTGGTAAACCCGCTTTCATCTTCGGCAACATCGTCACTTACCACCAGGTGAGATGTTGTCAAGGGTTTACCAATTGTGAATAAAAAAAAGAAAGAAACTTGATCAATGAGGGCGCCGCCTGCGTACACGCTCATTCGATGAAGGCAGTGCCAGTTGAGGCTAAAATGCATGAAGCAGGTGTTTTGCCTGTTCAACAATAAGCAGTTTGATTTAAACCATTGGTATAACCGTTGGACTGTCGATTTCAGCGTCATTTCTAGCTGGGTTAAGGTCTGAGCACTGACGACCGCTGTCACGTCGTCGGCGTACATGTATTCGCCAGACGCGTTCATAGCTTGAGGGAGATTGTTCAACTCTGACGACGATTATGAAACGGACTGACAACTTTCTAAGTGTGATTGATATAAGAAGCCACCATTATTTTTACATGACGGGATCTATATCAGACGAAATACAGTTCGCTAGTCTGGCATCCATATTAAGATATCGATAACATTTTGTGCCATGCTGATCATATATTTATACTCTGATGACTAGTATGAAACGGGCTGACAACTTTCTAAGTTCAACTATTACTATCTGTTAGAAGTTGGCGACAAACAGCGAGTGCCGACAAGTTGAGAGATAACAGTTAGATGCTCGGAGGGAACTAGAGGTGTGACTTGTTGTTTGAAAAGAGCATTTTATTTAATTATAAATTTTATTGTGGTCTACTGTGGAATAATGAAATTGAAATTGCCGTACGTTAGTCTCGCAAAAAATCTAAAATACATCGACCGATTAATCTGAAACTTCGTTGAATTACACGCCTGGGAAAAGTTGTAAAAAATAAGCCGATATTTAGTTTAATTTCGTTACTAATTATTATAAGTATTATTTATTAATTATTATTTTTATTCGTTATTTCTTGATTGCCATCTGTTTGGAAAGTACGAATTTGGCTTTGCTATCCTTACTACTATTATAAATGTGAGAATGTGTTTGTTTTTTACCTTTTCACGCTTCAATACCTAAACCAATATCGACGAAATTTGGCATGCAGATAGCCTGTGTTATGAGGAAGGACTACTATTATACTACGTTTTATCCCGTGAACAACAGCATAGACTGATACAGTTCCTGAGAGAAATAAAAAAGACTCTTTTTTGGTTGATTTCTGCAAAAGGGCGACGGATTGTTGTGATTTTTGCCTCGTGTCCGGTGAAGAAGTCCTGTCCAGTGAAGACCTGTCTGGTGAAGACGGCCAACAACAAATAAAAAATGTGTTTTTTTGCACAGAGATGATTGAGGGAGTAAGAAATGACATTACAGGATGAAAAAAAAAATGGTGTAGGACCCGTTAAATGGCAGTTCTACTCTTCTTACTAAACAACTTAACTTAAGGAACCCATAGTCAATTCTCTAAAACAAATTGGGATCCTCCATACTAAAATGCACAAAATTGGTCGATCAGCTGATCGATTTGTAGGAAGAGTATTTTTTATTGCATTTTCAGAAAATTCGTAGAACAAAAGTTGTTCAGTATGATGAGTAGAAACCCCAGTCAACGGACCTACACTAATTTTGTTACACCCTGTACAGACTGCTAATTAGAATAGCCCAAGATAGTTCCCGAGGGATCTGTGTGAAACTCATTTCTAGCCTTGTGCACGTTGGCGTCGCAACGGAGCAAAGGATTGACGTGATTTTTTATTTATTTTTAGTGATAATGCTATCTATCTAACAACGTTATACCCAATCACCCATTCGCCAATAGGAACCGTCAAATCATAATTCATAATGCATGTGTTTCATTAACAGATACAGATTCCTGTGGCTTCCATCGTCATTTCAACAGCATGAAAGTTAAGGAGTTAAATCTTCTATCATCAGCTCATCTGAATAACCTGAAGAATACAACTATCGGTCTGCGTAAAATTTTTAAAGAATTATCTTCCAACTCCTAACCGTTAAGGAGTTGTAACTTCCTTCATGAGCTCATCTGATGATGATGATGAGATTATGACTACCAGACGCCAAAACTTGAATAGTTTTGCCTATAAAATTTGAGGGTTGTTCTCGATTTTCCTGGGATCCCATCATCAGATCCTGACTTGGCTTTCGGGAGTATACTCTTTTCAAAAAAAAAAAATTTTGAAAATCGGTTTACAAACGGCGGAGATATCGCGGAACAAATATACAAAAAAAACATACAGTCGAATTAAGAACCTCCTCCTTTTTGAAGTCGGTTGAAAAAACCTGGAGCAAAGTATGTACTGAGATGTTTTCTTTTGTTGGTAGTTAAAGTTTTGTTGCGGAACCCTGTTTGTGTGACCTCGAGTAGCACTTTGCCAGTTTTTTCTGTAATGTTTCCTCCAAAATATTTGAATTTATACAAAACCTAATAATAAAATTTTAACCGCCTCCGTGGCGCAATGGTTAGTCCATTACCTTCACGTAAGGAGGCCGAGGGTTCGATTTACTTTTCTAAGCCCGCCTGGCTTTTTTTTATTAAATATTGAGTGCGTTTGACTGCAACTCACCTGATGGTAAATGACTACTAATAAAACTATAATCCTATCTAAGTCTTCCCGCTAAACATTAATGAGAACGTGGGTTTCGGCTTGAAGATAAAATAGCCAGTTCCCCGTTGTGTTGGGGAATCTTGGTAAGTCTGCTTCCATTTTCGGTATCATCGTCACTTACAATCAGGTGAGATGATGCCAAGGGCTTACTAATTGTGATTAAAAAATTGGTAGTAAGTAATTATCATCAACTAGCTGTTTACCGCGGCTTCACCCGCGTGGACAACGTTCCTATAACTTTTCGAGGGTGCGCAATTCACGAGCCGCAAGCGGCTCGCGAGCGTGGAATAAAGTAGCCTATGTGGTTAATCCAGGTCTACCTACCAATTTTCAGCCAGATCCGTTCAGTAGTTTTTGCGTGAAAGAGTAACAAACATACATTCATACATTCTTACAAACTTTTGCGTTTATAATATAAAGTATAGGTAATATAGAACAACTTATTCGATGTACTATCCCATCTCTAGTCGTACCTTTAGCCTACTAAGGAACTTTAGAACAATGGTAACGGTGATCCCTATCTAATAAGGCTTTGTTCCTTTAATTAACTTCACAAATTGTTTATCGTTCGACGTGCCTTAGTGTTTAATCTTGGAAATTATCTTTTCGCTTAAAGTGCTCTTGGGGAGGACACAGAGGTCTTTGTAGAGGCTTCCTAAAAATAAACTGGAGTTTTTTTACTTTTAAATAAACTGTTTCATTACACTTGACACACTTGTATTTTTACAAGTTTTCATTTAACTTGCAATGTATGTCCGATTTAATTTTGTTGTAAAATAAAAAGAAAACTGTTATAATTATTATTCGGCTGCCATTACAACTATATTAAACGAATACCAAAGAAGACATTTCGCTTTTTTTACACAATGTATGTATGTTTGTTCGGGTGGAATCTTGCAAGTTAAATTTGACCCACTTACGATTGAGCTGAAATTTTGCATGTATATTTAAATTTCGTGACAATGCAATATTAAAAGTTTGTATCTAAAAGTTTTTAGATTTTTTTTTATTCATCTTGTTGTTTTCGTTAGTTTAGGTCAAATCTTAGAAGATAAATTAGAAGCACTTCCTAACGATCAATTGAGCTGAAATTTTGCATACACGTTTAGTTTGGATGCAAATACATGGTAAGCTAAGTGAAGTCATTCTATATCTATATAGTGGACTCACAAAAGTGGCGGACCAGTTATTTTTGTGCACCCCCATGATGTGGGTATCAAATGAAAGGATTTTCTGAGAAGAATAATTCTTTTCATGTAAAAGCTTTTACCTAAAAAATTAAGGGTTTTTCGAAGCTTATTTCAAGATTATTTGATTGATCACTTTTAAATAATACTTACCTATTCGTTGCGTTGCCAAAAGTACTGTGTTACACAATATTTTTTTACGTTTTTATGGTTCTATACCCAAAGGTAACGGGATCCTATTACTCAGTCTACCGTGTCCTTCCGTTTGTCCGTCCGTCCGTCTGTCTGAGCTTTAAGGCTTTAAGGCTTTACTTCAATAATAGTAATTAAGTAATTAAGTTAAAATATTCACGGAATATGTATGTATGCATATACAAATAGCATAATGAATTTACAAAAAAATAATAAAAAATATATAAGGTCTAACAAAATTAGCTGAAACTATTTTAAGGGCAAGTTCAGTAAACGAAACTGAACAACTTTTTCTTCAGTGACCATACCGAATTCTAAAAAAAAATTGCCACATTCCATTATTGCCCACTATATTCTCGTGTTGTAGTACGGTCCTTTATTTTCGCTGGATTCGTGCCTTGCCGCAACGAAACTGCGCTGTGCCTGGCCGTTGACCTTTGGTAGTTCTCTCAATCAATTCTTATTTAAAAACGAATATTACCTATTTAAAACCTTATAGTTCCCCTTTTAGATGTAGGTAGTAAAATACAACCCAACAGGTATTTACACTTTTCGAAAAATAAGAAATTGAGCGGCTTCTTTGAAGTTGAGGCCATTGAACTATTTTGCTGCTCGCTCGTAGGTACATTTCGCCTACAAACAAGTGCGATGCGTGCGCGAAACAAATATCTCAGTTACTCTCGCGCACTCATGGAGTTACGTTCTCAAAGCCTAACCTACAGATTGTGACCTAAGTGCCTAAGTTAAGTGTTTTATTGTGAAAATGCCATGTACAACAATATTTGGGCATGGCGGTGTGATATGAAGTTTGTAACCACAACCTAATAGACACCAGGAACATGTTTCAAGATTTTCATAGCCGTAGACCCCATCTACATGCCATCTACACACAATACTATAGGTGCTTTGCAGCGATTCCGGGATTACGGTACTTTTACGAGTATGCCACGACCTGTAGATGCCGGTCAACCAAGAAAATCACCGGAGACATAAGAAGCAAGTAGGTAGGTAGTTCGCCTTAGCCTGTTTGCGGACAAGTCACATTAAAGAAAAATCTATTTGTTTGGAAATGGCCAAACATGTAAACAAATCATTTTATCATTTTAGCTTAATCACTTACATTTGGACATCAAGGATTTTATTGACATAAATACTGTGTTTTAGTTCATTTAAGACTTGAAAACCAATTGAAACTAGTTTATTTTGAAGTTCATGTTTTGTTTACATGTCTGGCTATTTCCAAACAAATAGGGTTTAGATACCTACAACGCTGTGTCCGACGCGACGGAAGACACGGCTGGCTTGTACTATCATCTGTGTCTGTGGCGGAGCCCGGCGGAGGCGCGTCAGCGCGTGGACTGCTACGGTACGATGGCCAGTGCCGGATTTATAAAGATTTCTTTTTTTTATTGTAGATTTTTTTTCTAAGATTTCAGTATGGTCGCTGAAGAAAAAGTTGTTCAGTTTCGTTTACTGAACTTGCCCTTAAAATAGTTTCAGCTAATTTTGTTAGACCTTATATAAACCAAAAAAATATGGGTAAAATCATACATTTTTTTATTTTATTTTGCTCTATCATCAAACGTTGTATACCTAATTAAAGTGCAAACAATAAAGTAAAACAATTAATAACATACCAGCCAAGTGTGAGTCGTACTCGTGCTAAAGATCCTGAACTGAATGAAACAGAAAAAACCGGCCAACTCGGGTTTACACAAACATGGTTCCGCACCAAAACTTTAACTACCAACATAATAAGAACCCTCAATTCAGATCCTCTCAGTACTACTTGCTCTAGGTAAATAGCGGTCTACTTGTTCTGGACTTTAAAAATTTCATTAAGGACTTTATTTTCTCATAGAATTTAATGTAATTTATGCATTCAACCTCATTAACTGTGATTTTTTCAAGATTTTAGGACAATTTTCTTAAATAACTTTAAAACTTTTCATCTTAAAATTATAAAAAAAATATGTTTGAGTTGCTTACAACAAACCCTTTCATATGATATATCACAAAAAAATATTTTTAAAAATTATCATTTTATTTTTTTAATTAAAAGTGGCCACCATGTTTAAAATTCATTTATGTACGTTACACGGCCGTATTTGCGTTAAAAACTTACACATGTGTACCAAATTTGAACTAATCAGTAGTTTCCTAGCAAATTGGCTGTGAAAGTCGGACGACAGACTGACAGACACACAAGTGATCTTATAATGGCTGCGTTTTTACCTTTTGAGTATGGAACCATGAAAAATCTTTCGCTCTTGTCGATGTGTATTGATTAGGTATTTTTTTTTGTTTTTTTTCTCTAGAGGTGTACCTACAAGTCTATGGACAAATAATTTTCTAAAAACCTAATTATCAAAAAGCCAAATGCTCAGTGTGTCAAATGTAAATATATTATTATAAATACACGTTTCCAAATTTCACACAGTATTTTCTAGAATGCTATACTACTTTCTACTAATGTTATAGACCCGAAAGTTTGTTAGAATGTATGGATGTATGTTTGTAACTCTTTCACGCAAAAAATACTGACGGATCTGGCTGACATTTAGTAGGTAGACAGATTAGGAACTGGATTAACACATAGGCTACTTTTTTCCACGCTCACGAGCCGCTTGCGGTTCGCGCACTGCGAACCCTCTAAAAGTTATAAAAACGTTGTCCACGCGAGTGAAGCCGCGGGAAACAGTTAATTGAAAATAAAAGACGATCCTGAGACCTTGATTCCACCCTCTTAAAATATTAAAAATATCTTTTGTCACCGGGAATATGGCTTTATACCAAATTTCAGCTTAATCAGATTTCCGAAAGTCGCCCTAAAATCGTTTGCATGATTTAACCTACCTACCTAAAGAAACTAACTAACATATAAACATTGCAAATAAAATAAAAGATTGCAATATATAAATAAATAAATAAAATAAATTACCACAGAGTAAGTATCCATAGAGTGGAGTGGACCTTGCCTTTAAGGCGAGGCATGATTGGAACAGTTTGGGTGGGGTCGCTTCCGATGAAGGCTTCAAGGTCCCACCATGGGCTAAAACCAACCGAAGGCGGTGTTTAGTGGGTAGGCACAGACTAGCTTTGAGTCCCACATAACCCGTACAAACGGCTGTACGGGTATACATGAGGGTTCACCGCCTCCCTCCCGCTGAGGGTTACCCCATGCTGGTTGCAAAAAAAATTGGAAAAGTTGTCTGTCTTCTTGTTCCCGTGTAAAGAGTAAAGAAAATAACCACACTTTCGCACTTTTCTATGTTTTTCGTTTTAACTAAAATTACAATAAATTTAAACTACATTTTTTTTGACGTCGGTGCCAGCACATGGCTGTGCTGGTACGGTCAGCATCAAAAATGTCGAAGGGGTGTGGTGAGGTTATGGATGGCCTCATGGTTCACGTCCTTAACTATTTCGGTCATGGGCGTCGAAATAACAATGCAGCTAAATCACAGAGGTCCTTCTTCAATAGTCTTGATCATTCGGCAATCGAAATTGTACAGGATGCCTTGGATTACAATGGATGTAAACGCGGTGATCCTAGCGATAGCGTGACACGTCCGTTTTGCTCACAGATTACCACTACTTGTGTTCTGCTCGACGCTCCGTTAAAAAGTGTCTGCCTCGAGACTGACGTCCAGCTAATATGGCTTCTCCACAGATCTGATAAATTCTCAACCACAGATCTAAGATCTGTGTTCTCAACTCGGTGCTGCCACCTTAATCACAAACAGCCTTCCGTTAATACGTCATCTTTGCTACCACAAACGATCGTCTCACGAGTACAAGCGATTGTCACGCCACCACCGGTTTCACCCTACCTGGGTGCAACCGGTGGTGGCGTTTGATCCAAATAAAGTGTAACGATCTATGTAAACGTATCTCGAGCTGGTATTGGTCGCGTTTTCAATGACGCTCCGACATATACATCAACAAGGTTTCAGAAATATGTGGTCTCACTTAGATTTCAGAAACATCTATCAATATCTGACATCATAAAATTGGATACGCTGAAATCGCAAAATTTTAATTGTATTTTTCATACAAAACCGCTTAATCAGCTGACCGATATGTACGAAATCTTAAAAAATTAATAAATTGCGATTTCAGAAAAGTTGCAGAACAAAAGTGGTTCAGTTTGATGAGTACAAGCCCACTTTAAGGTATCACCACACCTTTATGTTACAACCTGTATACTTATTTTTTCATGACTTACTTTTAATAGCCTTTCCTCCATCATCAGACCTTCGATGGTTGTCGTAACCCATAAATCATAAGTTAGGTATAAAGTTCTCGTTACAAAATGAGTAAATAATCCCAAACATAAGCCTAATAGTGTCATTAGACCTAATTATGTCAGCCAAGTTTCAACAGAATCGGTTCACAGATGAAAATTTAGTGGGTGATTAATAAATCATTCCCTATTTTTCTACCCTCAGGGAAAAAAATATTTCGAATTTGTATGGGACAAATTTTGAAGTATACCCTATCTAACAAAAAACTAATTATCAAAATCGGAAAAATCCGTAAAAGATATGCATTATAATAATAATACATAAAAAAATTAATATACGGGTCGACTTGAGAACCTCCTCCGTTTTTTCCTTGGTTAAAAATTGTTTTCTTACCTCAGGAACCTGTCAATGGAAAAACTTTTACACCATATTCAAAACTTATCACAATAAGTCAGCCTTTGATATCTTCGACTACTCTGAGGCATCATATCAGCTCATATACGTCTCCACCGAGGGGATCGAGCCTACCCTGAATTAGGGCGATCAGGCCTTAGTCCACCACGCGGGCCCAGTGCGGGTTGGTCGACTTCACACACAACTTGCGAGTTTCTTCGCAGGTGTGTGCAGGTTTCCTCTCGATGGTTTCCTTCACCGTTAAAGCAAGCATAAGTTTTTGAAAAACTCATTGGTACATTGGCAATCCAGATTTGAACCCGGTACTTCTGGTTAGAAGTACCGAGTCGTTACCGGTTGAGCCACCGACTCTGAGTAAATCAATCTAATCAATCAATCATAATATACTCGTATAAATGTAAAACAAAAAGACGCCATTCGTTTCGATTCAGACTGTGCTAATTGTTGCCAATTCATTTTATTCAGTTTTATGAAGTCTCAACAATTTGATTAATGTAACAGTCTCCGCGGCGTCATGGTTAGTCCATTGGCTTCACACCAGGAGGTCGCCAGCGGGGTCAACTTTATAAGACTGGGTTTGGTTGGTGATAGGGCATTGTCATAGCCCGCCTGGCTAGCTACCGCCATCTTATCTAAATCTTGCCGGCAAACATCAGTGTTAACAGCACTGATGTGTTCTGGCTTGAAGATATGATAGCCAAATCCCCATTGTCTATTTTTTGTATTTTTCTCGTGATACGAGTAAAAAAAAATAATGTAATAATAAACGTCCACAGCTGTACAAAGACCTCCTCTAAGGATTTCCACAACGACCGGTCCTGCACTGCCCGCATCTAGCGGCTTCCTACAACCACCGAGTGGAAGGCCTGGCCACGCTTCTTCTTCCGGCGGGCGGTCTCCGCTCGAAAACTTTACTACCCTAACGGCTATCTGTTCTACGAGCTATGAACCCTGCCCACTGTCACTTAAGTTTAGTGATTCTGTGAACTATGTCAGTTACTTTGGTTCTGCTACGGATCTCCTTATTTCTGATTCGATCGCGTAGGGAAACTCCGAGCATATTTATTGTTAGTAAACCCGTCATATTTTACACATGTTTTATGAAAATCTTAACCAAATAACTACTACGGGTTCAAACTGTACAATCTTTTATATTTCGGACAGACGAACGGACAGCGCAGCCCTAGTAATAGGACCCCGTTACCTCATAAGGAACCCTAATAATTTAAAACTAAAAAAACCGACTTCAAACAGGAAACTAAGGTTCCGCACGATTTCTCTGGGATGCCATCACCCGATCATGGTTTCCTTATCATGGTAACACCCTTAGGATATCACCTTTCCAACAAAAAAAGAATCATCAAAATCGGTTCATAAACAACGAAGTTATCCGCGGACACACATAAAAATATATAATATATAAACGGTCGAATTAAGAAACATCCTCTTTTTATGAAGTGGTTAAAAAGGCTTTAAGATTGAACGAAAATTTTGCTTGGCATTTCTCATTTCAACAGGTAAGTACACGGAAATAGACTGCCACTCTTAGACTCAGTCACAGATTACTAAATAGTTACTTCGACTCAGTAGTAAATGATCATTACAAAAAGGAAAGGGACGTTTATTGCTTCTATTAATATTGTTTATTGTTATTTTAGTTTATTGCTTCGAATATTCTCAATAATATTACTGACGCGGCGGTGAGTTTGTTCGTTGCAATCATATAACATAGCTTCTACCCGCAGCTTCGCCCGCGTGAACATCGTTTACATGACTGTGTCTAAGGGTGAGTGGTGCGCGAGCTGCAAGCGACTCGCGAGCGTGGACATGAGTTTTATCCAGATCCCTAACCCAGATCGGGCTATTCTGATTAGCATTCTATGCCACTTCCCATCCCCTCAACCAATTCTATACTAAAAATAATTTCAATCCGTTGCTATGTGGCGACACCGACGTGCGCGAGCGTGGAAATGAGTTTACCCAGATCCCTCGGGAAATATGTCAGGATTTGCTAATTAGTAAATAACCATCTCTGTGCAAAAAATCACAACAATCCATTGTTCCGTTGCGATGTTTTTTTTTGCCAAAATAAGAGTATTTTCCTTCAAGAACTGCATCGAACTATGCTATTTTCACGGAATAAAAGTAGCCTATGTCCTTCCCTATGACACAGGATACCTCCATGACAAAATTTTATCAAGATTGTTCAAGCGTGAAAAGGTGACAAACAACCAAATTATAATATAAGTAAGAATTATCATAATAATTTTCTCTACAACCATACCATAATGCCATGAAAACAGGGCTGTAAGGTCTCCGATTCCTGTAACAGGATGGCACGGGCAGAAGTAATTTAATTAGTAAAATACTATGAAATGTGAAATGTTGAGTCGGTGGCAGAATGGCAAGGGTCGCTACCTCCTGTCCGGGAGGTCGTGGTTCGATCCTGCCACGTACCAATGTGTTTTCGAATTTAGATTTCATATGTACGTTTATCCGACGCTCTTGTACGGTCATAAAACATCGTCGTGACGAAACCTGCATACTCTTGCGAAGAAACTCGAAGTTTGTGTGTGAAGTCGACCAACCCGCACTGGGCCCGCGTGGTTGACTAAGGTCCGATCGCCCTAATTCAGGGTAGGCTCGAGCACCTCGGTAGGTACGTATATAAGAGCTGATGTGTTATTGATCTAAGGTTAGTAGGGTTGTTAGGGCATTGCAAGATAAAAAGAGGCGCAGTCTGAAAGATATTACAATAGTTTTAAATATAATTTTTAATAGGAATTGTTTTATTTTATTTTTGGAAATATTATCTTTACTTTCAGATTTTATGTTTAGAGGTTATTTATTGTATATAGCTATTGGTCTCTAATGGGGTACATTTTAAAAGCTTTTAATTCACTTGCAATGTATGTATGTATGTTTGTTCGGGTGAAATCTTGCAAGTACAATTTGACCCACTTCTCGGTTTCCGATTAAGCTGAAATTTTGAATGCATATGTATATCGCGTGACAATGCAATATTAAAAGCTTGTACCTAAAAGTTTTTAGGTTTTACGAAAACTATTTCATATATTTCTAATTTAGGTGCGGTTGGCGGAGCAAGCTGAAATCTCCGGCGAGCACCATACTAGTACAAAACTTATACTGTTCTGTATTTTAACGTTCGTAGGTATTTTGGTAAGGAATTGTTTCTATTGCAGGTATGTTTTTCTACAAGAAACCAATGTTTAAATTGTACAAAAAAAAATTGCCTATAAATTTGTTTTGGACTTAACAAATTACGCTACCCTAAAAACTGTTCTAATACTAGTATCAACACACACACATACACACCCATACACACACACACACACTTTTTCTTTAAATTATATGAATACCGTTAACACACTCACATACGCAATATATATTTTGTCCTTTTATAAATTTCTTCGCATATGTATTAACTAATAAAATTAAGAACCTATCTTAGTACACTCTTTGTATGTAATATTTGTAGCCTGGTAAAGCTTTTGTTTTCGGCCCCCACGATACAGGTCTAGCCTAGTGTGCGGACCACTACTTACTGTATTAACGTTTATCTGTGTTTCTGGTAATGAAATAAAATTTATTATTATTATTTATTATAATATCAGCTCGTATACGTCCCCACCGTGAGGCTCGAGCCTACCCTGAATTAGGGCGATCGGGCCTTAGTCAACCACGCGGGCCCAGTATGGGTTGGTCGACTTCACACACACACAACCTTCGAGATTCTTCGCAGGCGTGTGTAGGCTTCCTCACAACGTTTTCCTTCACAGTAAGAGCGTTGGATAAACGTACATATGAAATCGAAAATTCATAAACACATTGAAACGTGGTATAAGTATTATAAGAGATAGAGATATCAAAATTACTTTTGCAAATGACAAATATTATTCCCATGGATTCCTTAGGGAATTTCGTTCAGTCACTCTAAGTTAAACATCCTGTATATCTTGAACGATGCTCCGGGCCACCGTACTCTCTGCAAATCAAATACAGTCGAGGAATCATTTCTCAAGTGACTTTCAATTTAGATCCCCATTCCCCCTTACTAGGGAAAAAGCGAAGTGACCAAACTTTCTTCTCTCATTCGAATCAATGAAAAGAATTTTTGTTATTCGTAAACCCAGTTATATCTCGCATTCAAAGTGTAGGTTTATATCGCCGACAGTTTGTAAAACTTGCACGTTTACAAACGGCGTCGTCGTCCGGCAGTTTATGAACTCGTCTTGTTTATGTCACCGTAAGATTGTAAATTCTGTTAGATTATAATCTAACTGTATTTATTTCGCGAGATTGTGAACTGTCGAAAGATTGTAAAATGTAACATATTGTTTACAATTTCACTAGTGACATTAAGTGAAGTAAAAAACACTAAATAAATGAGCTCGCGAAGCGAGCGATGTTTAGTTCGGTCACGTTTGATTGATTTAACAATCAAAGAGCCTCCCCCACCTGGGTAGCAGAATGCTTCGCAGCAGAAGAAAACATCGGTTTTATTCGGAGTTACAAGGATAGGCCGTGATATAGTGAACCGATTCACAATTTACCAGTATATCATAATCTAACTAGTGAGATTGTAATATCGCGGTTTTCACAATATCCCGGTGACAAACACTGCGTCGTCCATTATTTGTTAGACTTTTTATAACGGCAACGGCACATTTTTTCATACAAAACATGGATTTTTGACGGAAATTTACTTTACAAAATCTATAGTTTGTATAAAAATACCGTGCTGTTGCCCTATCACGAAAAATTATACAAAAACTTCCATTCTTCTTTGAAAGTACCGTTAATAATGTTGCTGCTAGGCAGGACTTACTTCAGCGGATTCGTTTATAATTGGGGGCTCCTTTTAAAATAGTGGTTACACAGTTATCATATTCCTTTGTTTGATAGATTAATTATCATTAGCTTCAGATAAGGTGGTCGTGGGTTCGATTCCCGGCAGAGTATACTTCGTAATACTAGGTTTGGTTGGTGGAAGGGCATGATCTTGCCGCCAAACATGAATGCTAACAACATTGATGTGTTCTGGCTTAAAGATAAGACAGCCAGTTCCCCAAAGCGTTGAGGAATCTTGGTAAGCCCGCTTTCATCTTTGGCATCATTGTCACTTATCATCAGGTGAGATACAAGGGCTTAAGAATTTTGAATAAAAAAAGGCGTTATCCATAAGCCACTGCAGTTTTCTATCATGGAATCCAAGGGTAGGTCTGGTTTGATAAGGATTTGAGAAAGATAATAGCTGTTTTAGCTTCGTGTGTCGTCTTGTTTTTGACCTCTCATGCGTAAGTTACTTAAAAGGTACGGAACCCTAGAACCTCAAAGGGTACAACAATGATATTCATTTCAAGATCAACGAGACCGACAGTAAAAAATATTATTTCTTTTATTCACGACTCAGTCTTGATCGGTTTTTTTACAAGCTTTATTTAAGCTTGCCTTGCCTTTGCCTGTCAGTTTGGGACAAATCTTTGAAGATAAATTAAAATCTCTTCCCGGTTTCCGATTGAGCTGAAATTTTGCAAACACGTTAAGTTTGGAGAAAATGTATGGTAAGCTTTTTTTTATTTATTTTTTATTTATACAATTGATAAAAAGAATGTTACAAAAAAATATAATACTAATACATCAAAAACCTTTACAGGTTTATCCGTGTGCTAGTTACTATCGTTGCTGACAAAATACACTTAAGCTGAGTTTTCTACCCTATGTTATCAAAAATCAAACAAATAAAAGAAAAAATAAGACAATATATCAGTACCTATTACAAAAATGTATCCACCTATACGAAAAAATAAATAAATGAAAATACAGTAAAAGCTTAATGATATGCTTAGCTAAGTCACGTCTTTCTAAATCTAATATGGCGGACTCTCAAAGATGGTGGATCAGTTATTTTTTACGTATCCCCGTGATAGAGGTATCAAATGAAAGGGTTTGCTGAGGTGAATACGAAATAATTACAATTATTTTCCAATTAAAGCTTGTACAGAGGCCATCACATCAAGCTAGTCACTTTGGCCTTTGAACCGTTCTTATGCCCTATGTGTATAGATCAGCATAGCACTACAAGTGTAGCTTGATGGTGTGGCCTCTGTACCTAAAAGTTTTTTGGTTTTACGAAAATTATTGTTATTTTACTTAACACTTTTTGTTAGGTTCTATTTTTACAATAGAACAAAAACAAAATAAACTGAACTCTCCACGGAAAACATGCTTCCCGCAAGAGCGTCTTATATTTTCCAGTAGGAGGTACCTTGTTTAAAGTTTTCTTAGATAAACCATTTATAGCATGCTATTGATATTAATAAGTTTTCTCGATTTAAAAAAATAAATAAACCGGACTTCCCACAGAGAACATACTTCTCGCAAGAGGGTCTTACATTTTCCAGTAGGAGGTACCTTGTCGAGAGTTTTCCTAGATAAACCATTTATAGCATGCTATTGATATTAATAAGTTTTCTCGATTTAAAAAAATAAATAAACCGGACTTCCCACAGAGAAAATGCTTCTCGCAAGAGGGTCTTACATTTTTCAGTAGTTGGTACCTTTTGAGAGTTTTCCTAGATAAACCATTTATAGCATGCTATTGATATTAATAAGTTTTCTCGAACTTTTCTCGAAGCAAAATAATAATTGAACTTCCCACGGAGAACATGCTTCTTGCAAGAACGTCTTAAATTTTCCAATTTTCTTAGATAAACCATTAACCGTCCAGGCCGACCTTGAATATTGACGTTCCCTTCCTTCAGTCGGACCCGCCATTTTCCAAAATGGCGGAAAATGACAAGAAATTGTCAAATTATGAAAAGTTTATCTATGATTTAATATTAAACTGCGTATGGCACTAGAAGCGGAATTTAATAACGGCGTAAGTCCATAAATCAACCCAAGGCAGTTTTAACACAGTTTTAACTATATTAGCGTACTTTAGAGCATAACATCGCGTGTTGTTACCGGGGCCGATAGGTCCCATTAATACTCAACAGAAAGAACAACTTGCCGGGACAGATGGGTCCCATTAATACTCAATCGGTCGTATATACTTAGCATGCTATTGATACAAATAAGTTTTCTCAAAATTTTGATATTCCCACTCGGTGGACCGACGACATGGTGAAGGTCGCGGGAAGCTGCTGAATGCGGGCAGCGCAGAACCGGTTGTCGTGGAAATCCTCGGGGGAGGCCTATGTCCAGCAGTGGACGTCCTTCGGCTGATATGATGATGGTGATGATGAGGAAAAACAACTTATTTTGTATGGCTGGTAAGGGCAGGTACCAATTTATTATAACACATCTTATCGTCTTCGATAGCGTTGGAAAATAACCTCTGCTGGATGCGGGCAGCGCAGAACCGGTTGTCGTGGAAATCCTTGGGGGAGGCCTATGTCCAGCAGTGGACGTCCTTCGGCTGATATGATGATGGTGATGATGAGGAAAAACAACTTATTTGGTATGGGCTGGTAAGGGCAGGTACCAATTTATTATAACACATCTTATCCTCTTCGATAGCGTTGGAAAATAACCTCTGTGGCATTTTTGATATATCCATGGCAAGCGGTGGGCGAAGACCAAAAGCAAAAAAAAAACAAAAAGCAGCACACTGCTTTTTTGTTTTTTTTTGCTTTTGGTCTTTTTGGGCTTGCGCGCTACAACTATACGAATTGGGGGGTAGGATGCAAAGGTGTAAAGTAAAGTTCTCGAGCGGCGATCGCACACCGGAAAACGTAGCGTTGGGAGACCTCCCACGCGGTGGACCGACGACCTGGTGAAGATCGCGGGAAGCCAATGGATTCCGGCAGCGCAGGACTAGTCGTCATGGAAATCCTTGGGGAGGCCTTTGTCCAGCAGTGGACGTTTTTGGGCTGATGTAATGATGATGTTGATGATGCCACCGGGGTCACAGTAACCATAGCATCACCATGGGAACAGGGTGCAATGAGTCCACGTAAACACTTGAACACCCGCCTTTACCGCGCAGAGGTGTCTTGAACAGCGCATAATTGTATGGTAGCGCATGAAACACTAAAAAAGTAACAATAATTTTTAAACGAGTACCTATATCAAAAGAATATTGTACGGGTCAGTGTCTGTTTCTTTGGTTCCAATGAAGAAATGAAAACTCCAACTCTCACGCAGAGTTGGAGTTTTTCTGGTTTCTTGGTTAGAAATAAATATCTCAACTTTTACAAGCTCTTACTTATTACGTTATTATTGTTTTTAAAATTTATGTCAACAACAAAATGGGGCATATTTGTAGCCTAGAATTGTAGGTGTGTAATATGTACGGGACAACGGTCGAACGTTAACTAAACAGTAGCGGAGGTCTGATTTGACAGGAAACGAAGAAGACCTGAAACATAGACCTCCTGCCTATCTCAATTACAACTTTGCAAATGGTCTATAGTAACGTGCCATCAGTGTGCCCGCACGTTTCTTAAGAATATTGGCTACTGTCACCATCAGAAGGCACACGAAAGGACAAAACAATAAAGACCCTAGACACAACCTGGACACTTCATACAACGGGCCAGAAATGACATTTCAAAAAAGAATGACGGAACAAACAAAATGGCTGCGAAATCATATACGTTCCATAACCAAACTGTTACCAATCTGTATCAATCTGGGAGACGAGGGGATGAGGTCGCAATCCAGAGAGCGGCAGCGAGTGTCCATACTGTATGTTAGTACTAATATGTAATATGTATACTCGTATATATACTTTGGTTGCGCTAAGAAATACAACCATTTGATATTAGAGCTTTTGTTAAAACATGTAAATGGATTCCATTTCACCAGCAGTTTTTTTTATCCACAATTGGTAAGCTTTTGACATTATCTCACTTCATGTTAAGTGACGATGATGCCGAAGATACGAGCTCACCAAGATTCCTCTACGCAATAGGGAACTGGCAAGCCAGAACACATCAATGCTGCTAAAATTGATGTTTGGTGGAAATATTTAGATAAGATAGTAAGTAGCTAGCCAGGCGGGCTTAGAAAATGCCCTTTCACCGACAAAACTCATTAGTTTTACTTTTGATAAATGTGAAGAGTGAGGAAGCGTGCTGTGGTGAGGAAATTATCATTTTGCAGACAATTCTTGTGGTTGATTCTACTGCGCGCTATTAGATAGAATAGGTGCTTCTGTATTTTATTTTCCAAAAAACATATCAAAAATTCGTGTTGGTTACTGTTGACCGCAGCATCGACGCGACGTATGAAATAAGATGAGTGGAAACCTCGAGTAAATGCTATTAAAGCTAAATTATCAACAGATAACGTCATAAGTGCGGGTATCAATTGTAATTTACAAGAAAAAAACTCTTTATTTTTATTTTTTTAATTTTTATTCACAATTGGTGAGCCCTTGACAACATCTCACCTGGTGGTAAGTGACGATGTTGCCGAAGATGGAAGCGGGCTTACCAAGATTCCCCAACGCAATGGGGAACTGGCTATCTTATCTTCATGCCGGAACACACCAATGATATCAACATTGATATTTGGCGGCAAGACTTACATAAGATGGTGGTAGCTAGCCAGGCGGGCTTAGAAAATGCTCTACCACCAACCAAACCGAGTCTTACAATAGCGTAAGTACTAACATACAGTATGGACACTCCCTGCCGCTCCCTAGATTGGGACCTCACCTCCTCGTTACCGAGATTGATACGGATTGGTTATAGTTTGGTTATCGAAGGTATACGATTACGCCGTGATTTTGTTAGCACCGTCATTTGTTTTTAGAAATGTCAAGTCACGACCGTTGTATGCAGTGTCCGGGGTGTGGTTCTACTATGTGTCCCAGCACACATTTCGATTTTTTTTAATGTAATGTAAGTAATGTTATTTACCTGGAAGTGGTAGTGGCACTGCAGTAGCATTTCAACACCCAAATGGGACGATATCTTGTACTGTAGTGTAACAACCTCTCACCATGGTTGCATTCGAGACCGAAATGACGTCAGAAATAAATTTCCGCTGCGCCCGCCCCCGTCTCGCGGGCGTTCGATTGGAACATTGGCCCGATAATAATTAATTCCTTCAGACCATATCCGCCATCTTTTTGCAGTTCGATTGGCTTACTTTATTTCCCCTCTGGGGAGATGTTAACAGGATTTCGTATTACGATTCTATAGCGACTCGGAAACGAGGTGAAAATGGAATGCTTTTGAATTATTTTGCTTCTTCTTTACAGAATAATGTATTTTTTTCTATATTGACTACTAGCTGTTGACTGCAGATTTGCCCCTGTAGATGTTAAGAGTGAATGGGGTTTTTGAAGCCTATGTCCGTCCTGAAATCAAATAATGTAAATTTTTCTATATAGATGTCGGAGCGTCATTGAAAACACGACCAATACCAGCTCGAGATAAGTTTACATAGATCGTTAAACTTTATTTGGATCAAACGTCAGGAATTAGTACCTACCTGGGTGAAACTGGTGGTGGCGTGACAATCGCTTGTACTCGTGAGACGATCGTTTGTGGTAACAAAGATGACGTATTAACGGAAGGCTGTTTGTGATTAAGGTGGCAGCACTGAGTTGAGAATTTATTAGATCTGTGGAGAAGCCATATTAGCTGGACGTCAGTTGAGCAGATCACAAGTAGTGGTGATCTGTGAGCAAAACGGACGTGTCACGTTATCGCTGGGATCACCGCGTTTACATCTATTGTAATCCAAGGCATCCTGTACAATTTCGATTGCCGAATGATCCAAGACTATTGAAGAAGGACCTCTGAGATATAGCTGTATTGATATTTCGACGCCCACAACCGAAATAGTTAAGGACTGAACCACAAGGCCATCCATAACCTAACCACATCCTTTACCCTTCGACATAGATAATATATTCTTCTCTTTCACGCTCATTGGTTTTTGTAACCTTTGTGTACGTAAGCGGGAGATATCGATATGCTAAGCTGCTTAATAGGTAGTCTTGTGCTCTTGTGAGCTTTAAAGGCGGAAACGCACTATTGAAACTGGACCCAACGTGACGGCACCCGACCCAAAAAAAAATTGCATGACTAGAAACAAACTGAAAACACCCGACGAGACGCGATGCAGTAGATCGGGTTTCAATAGTATGTTTCCTTCTTAAACCGGTTTATACCAGACTTTTTGTGTTTAGTTCTTATGATTCCGTAATTGTAAGCAGTGTGGGAATAGTTCAATACATTAATATTCACCTCATTTTGTGTTTTATTTTTAGATTAAATGATTAGGGTGATAAAAAATTAAAAGTGCCTGATCTAGGTTGGCAACAGAAAACTAGTTTCGCACAACTGGCAGTGATGGGTTCGGATTTGATGGGTGCATGTTTTTAGATAGGTGTCACGGTGACAGCTCACCAGGGGGCGATGCAGTAAACATTTTTTATAAAAACCTATGTCACCATTTATCTCCAAAGCTACTAGTCCGATTTCGATGCGGTTTTTATTGATGGGTTTTGGTTTGATTGGTGCATGTTCTTAAATAGGTGTTACAGTGACAACTCACCAGGGGGCGCTGCAGTAAACATTTCTTTGTACAATTTGTCTTTTGAATATTAGCATTGATAGTGGCGTCTTTCCAGATCTCATGAAGCTTAGTAAAGTGATACCTTTATATAAATCTGGTTCAAAAACTGATCCAGGCAACTACAGACCAGTTTCTGTGCTGCCAGTTCTTAGTAAAGTGTTTGAAAAGATTATGCTTAACCAAATGCTACAATATTTTACAGAAAACAAACTACTGCATAACCAACAATTCGGTTTCACTAAAGGACGATCAACAACCGATGCAGGAGTAGCACTCATTCGAAACATATATGATGCCTTCGAGGAATCGCAGAATGCAATTGGAGTGTTTTGTGATTTATCTAAGGCTTTTGATTGTGTTGAACACCAAACATTACTTATGAAATTAAAGCATTATGGTGTAGAGGAAGGGGCTCTCAGTCTTTTAAATTCGTATTTAGACAACAGAACACAAAAAGTACAAGTGAACGGCACGAACTCATCTGGATCTAAAGTGAAAATGGATGTGCCCCAGGGTTCCATATTAGGGCCTTTTCTTTTCCTTGTTTACGTAAATGATTTGCCTTTTATGGTGCAACATCTGTCAAATATTGTGTTGTTTGCTGATGATACATCTCTTATTTTTAAAGTGAATAGGAAAGAAAACGAAATTGACGAAGTAAACAACACTCTTTCAAAGATACTGAACTGGTTCACTGTGAACAACTTATTATTAAATGCTAAGAAAACAAAATGTATAAAATTTTGTTTGCCAAATGTAAAAAAAGTCAATAATAGTGTAATATTAGACAGTAATAAATTAGAATTTGTAAATACCACGGTGTTCCTTGGTATAACTTTGGATGTTTCATTTTAATGGGGACCACACATTGAAACTTTAGCGGGAAGGCTTAGTTCAGCTGCTTATGCCGTTAAGAAAACAAGACAGTTAACGGATGTAGATACTGCGAGACTAGTGTATTTTAGTTACTTCCATAGTATAATGTCTTATGGCATATTACTGTGAGGGCATGCGGCTGATATAGAAACTATTTTCATCCTGCAGAAAAGAGCTATCCGCGCAATCTATCAGATGCGATCACGTGAGTCGTTACAGAATAAGTTTAAAGAAATCAATATTTTAACTGTTGCTAGTCAATTTATATATGAAAACATCATGTACGTTCGTAAGAATTTGCATTTATTTCCTAAAAACAGTGACAGGCATAATTTGAATTTAAGAAATGTAAATAAAATAGATATAGCCTTTTCGAGACTGAGTAAGGTTAAAAAGTCATTTGTGGGGCAGTGTATAAGATTCTACAATAAAATTCCAGAAAATGTAACTAGTTTGTCAGAGAATAAGTTCAAGACTCATGTCAAAAAAGTTTTGTGCTCTAGAGGATATTATAAAATAATAGATTATGTAAATGACAAAGATTTATATGTTGATTCTATATCAAATACCATTACCTGAAACTGTAATCTGAATCATGACATTATTTGTAATATACTGTATTTTTTTTTGTTTTGACTATTTAAAAGTGTGTGTAAACACCTATTTGAAATAAATTGTTTTTGATTTTGATTTTGATTTGATTTGATTCAATCCAATGTTGCTATTTATCTCCAAACCTACTAGTACAATTTGAATGCGGTTTTCAGTGATGGATTTGGATTAGACTGGTGCATGTTGTTATATAAAAGTTACAATGAAAACTCACCAGGGGGCGCTGCAGTAAATATTTTTTATAAAAATCAATGTCACCATTCATCTCCAAACACCATTTATCTCCAAAACAACTAGTCCGATTTTGATGCGGTTTTCAATGATGGGTTTGGATTTGATTGGTGCATGTTCTTAGATAGGTGTTACGATGAAAACTCACTAAGGGGCTCTGCAGTAAACATAACATTTTTTTGTACAAACCAATTCTGCCACTTATCTCCAAAACTGATACTCTAATTTGATACGGTTTTCAGTGATGGATTCGGGTTTGATTGGTGCATATTCTTATATATGTGTAACGATGAAAACTCACCAGGAGGCGCTGCAGTTAATATTTTTTGTGCAAAACCAAAACTACTAGTCCGATTTGGATGCGGCTTCACAGGCGTGTGCCGGTTTCCTCACGATGTTTTCCTTCACCGTAGGAGCGTCGGACAAATGTACATATGAAATCGAAATTCGAAAACACATTGGTACGTGGCAGGATTCGAACCACGGCTCCCGGAAAGGAGGTAGCGGCCGTAACCGTTACGCCACCGACGCCCGTTACTATACTAAATATCCAAAAATAATTTAGATATTCCATATAAAGTTATCTGTTCAAATGTTGAACGATCAAACATCAAAAGTCCAATTTTAAACGTGACACGTCTTTAAAATCGCATGCGAGGTCTTCTTCTTAGTCGTTACACTCTTGACAGAGTGGTCATGGTCGTCATTTCGGTCGGGTGACCCGCCTCACAATTCGTCGCCATTCATTTCTGAGGGCTGCTTTTTTGGTGCATTGGGGTCATCCAGTGCTGCCTTGATAACGTAAGAAAACCGAACAAGATATAACGAGAGGCATAGATCTGTTTCCGGTAGGACCGGCCAGTTGTTTAGTGACCTCATTTCTTGGACCAAGCAAACCTAGTTATCCACTCACGGAGGACAATAGGGATGACGAACTCTTTATTGTACATCAAAATAAATAAATAATTATGCAAAATTTAAATAAAAAACTAAGAGACGTACAATTTAGGCGGTCTTATCGTTGAGAGCGATTTCTACCAGACAACCCAGTGCTCGGAGAAAAGCAAGGAGATAAATTAAAATAAATTATGAACTCTTGATTACTAAATTGCCTACTGAAACTTGGGAAAACCTTACTCGTTTTGTTTTCTATCAAGTCTTCGATTTGTAATTCATCAAAATCACAAAATGAGTACATATATGACGCTGCTAAACTATGACGTCACGCGTAGGTATTTCAAACATTTTTGGAACAATGTGTCGTTTTTGACAGATGATAAAAAGTAACTCAGATGACTAGCATTCGTCATACCTATTGAAATTGTTTCACGTTAAACCAACGGCAGTGTGCCCCGATACAGCCCTACTCGATTTTTAGGATTCCGTGCTCAAGGGGTAAAAACAGGATCCTTTTACTAAGACTCCGCTGTCCGTCCGTCTGTCTGTCTGCCTGTCCGTCTCTCACCAGGCTGTATTCCATAAACCGGTGATAGATAGACAGTTGAAATTTTCACAGATGATGTATTTCTGTTGCCGCTATAACAACAAATACTAAAAATTAGAAAAAGTCAAAGTCTCCATACAAAAAAACTAGTTTTTTTTTTAAACGTGAAGAAACTAGCGCCATCTAGTATGATGGTATGAAACCCTTTATACGCGGTTCTGACTCGCACTTTACCGATTTTTTTTACATTCTCGACTCCGTAGTAAGTGCTCCTGTACGTGTACGTAGGGTAGAGGAAGTATTGTTATCGCGAAAAAGAAAGTTTTTCCAATTTTTATGAAAATATGTTCTATATCATTAGCACTAGAGTATCAGCATTAAAGCGTCAGTGGCGCAACGGCTAGGGCCACTACCTCCTATCTGAGAAGTCGTGGTTCGAGTCTTGCCACGTACCAATGAGTTTTCGAATTTCAATCTCATATGTACGTTTATCCGACGCTCTTACGGTGAAGGAAAACATCGTGAGGAAACCTGCACACGCCTTCGAGGAAACTCGAAGGTTGTGTGTGAAGTTGACCAACCCGCACTGGGCCCGCGTGGTCGACTAAGGCCCGATCGCCCTGATTCAGGGTAGGCTCGAGCCCCTCGGTGGGCACGTATATATGAGATGATGTGATGTGATGATCATTAGCAAATACCGAGAAACCGAATATCACAATTTCGTTCGTTCGTGCGATCATCCTCACGCTTGGCTCTGGAGGCTAATTCCTTAGACCTGTTAGGACCAAATTTGGAACTTAAGAGTTTATAATTATTTCATCCAAGGATGATCAAAAGTTTTTTCGTACCGTCAAACCGAAAAGTAGCTGCAGCTGTCATACAAAAATAACTGATATTTTTTTCTCAAAAATGGCTTTATGATTTTGATGAAACTTTGAACGTCGTAGTTGCTTATGTTTGTCTTTTACGTAGTATCCATTGGTCTGGGAAAAATCGTGTTTGTATGGTTCTCATACAAATGAAATTGAAACATGCGATTTACTCACAAATGGTTGGAGATATTGATTTGTCATATATTACTAAAAGGTGTATATTTGGTTACGCTACATGAATTCATAAAAAGCATTATATTTTTATTATTTTTGCATGAAAAAAACATTCATAATATTTTTGAGAAAGTTTAGTGCGGGCTACCGTACAGTTTATTTATGAATTGAGTGGAGGTTCCTTGGAAAAGTTGTTCAGTTTTATGAGCTCAGGTATAGCTAAGAGGTTGTCTCAGTTAAGTTTATTTAGTATTTTTTAGAGAATTATTATTTCATTTCTCCTTATCGACTTAACTTCCGCAACATGGAATATTGGCTAGCCAATAGCACAATATTACGATATGGTTTACAGTAGCGCAACACCTTTGATGTCGCACGATGCTGCCACCGCCATTGGTACTTGCCTACTAGCCTGTAGTCAGCCTGGCAAACTCGCGGAGTTGCCCGCCGCCCGCTGCCCCGCAAGTACCCTTCCGTTGCTCTGCGTAAGTACATTCGTTGCGCTACTGTAAGCCACTATATTGTAATACTGTGCCAATAGCGTCAGAGCTCCGATAATGAAGATCCGCTTCAATCCAATTCTCTTATTCAATTTTCAGTCTGTTTCGTCTTGGAAAAGAAATTCTGAAGTTTTGTTTGACACAAAAGGATGTTTGGTCGTTGTTTTTTAAAAAGTTTTTTTATTTATTTCTTCTTAATTGTACTCACCGATAGAGTTTTTGGGTCACATCTATTTCTTCATTCATGCATCTAAGAAGGGTTTATTTTTACCACGCTTATATTAACTTCACCTGTATGTATGTATGTTTGTAACCGACTTCTTTGCACTCGATTTTGACCCACTTTAAACGGACAGATTTAATTCAAACTTTGTACATTTATGAAGAATCAGTGACAATACAATAATTTTGTAAGTTTATCTCATTATCCTGAACTAAAAACTGAAAAATAAATATAGTTTTTAAAAACTAAAAAAAACACACATCAAACTAAAAAGTGAAAAATAATTCTTAATATTAGCTGAAAATAATAAAACGAACGAAAAATACTAGAGGTAGTATTATTGTAAAAAAAGGGTGGGTTGCTCGAGATACGAATAATATGGCAGAAAGTGCTTCACGCTTTTTTTACAATCCTACTAGTAGTTTACGTTCATAATTATTTTCAGCTAAAAATAAAAAATATTTTTCACTTTTTAGTTTGATGTGCTTTAAAAGCGTGTTTTAATTTTAAAGTATATTTTTATAAGCTTTATATTAGTTTGCCGTGTTAGTTACGTAGTTTGTAACGCGGTAACGCTGTTATTTAACCTTTTTCCTTACGATCTATTTCTTCTATTTCGCATGCGCTGCCACATAACAATGTTTCATCTATGTGACATGCGATTCAAAAATCAAAATTCTTCCTATCCTTCAATATTTCACATTATTCTGTAAAATAAAATCTATATATATAAGAAAGTCGTGTTAGTTACACCATTTATAACTCAAGAACGGCTGGACCAATTTTTATGATTTTGGTGTTTTTGCATTTGCCTTCGTCCGGAATAGGATAATAAGTATTAAAATATGATATTCATCTATAAAAAATATTATTAGTCAAAGAATAATTGGTTTTAGGGTAGGGTAGGGTAGTGTAGTGTAGTGTAGGTGTAGTGAAGTTAGGGTAGGGTAGGGTAGTGTAGTGTAGGGTAGAGTAGTGTTGAGTAGGGTGGGGTAGGGTAGTGTAGGGTAGGTTAGGAAAGTGTAGTGTAGGGTAGGTTGGAACGAAGTTCGCCGGGACAGCTAGTAAAATATATAATTAAACAATAAGAAACTGATTCTCTTTTTAAGACCCATTCCGGGTAAGTTATAATTATGTTTCCGATAAGTGTGAAATGCTTCTCTAATTACTGTGTACTTTTTCAGGTCCTATGTTTTTCTTATATTTCTACAATTAAATTTAAATTCAAATGTGCACGTACGGTTTTTAACCCACGCCCTTACGGTACCTAGGATGACGTACTACAAGTTTGTAAGTTAGATAAGGAAAAATCTTGGAAGCTAAATTAGATCCACTTCCCGGTTTCTGATTGTGCTGAAATTTTGCATACACGTTAAGTTTGGACAACAATACGATACGAGAAGAATACGATATAATTAAAGTTCTTCACAAATTAAAGCTTGTACCTATATGTTTTGGGTTTTTCGAAAATCATACAGATTTACAACATGGACGACAATTGCTACTAGCTCCATCAATTCTATGTTTGTTAGGTTCTTTTTTTTCCTCTTACAAACAAAATAATTATTCATGAATCAATTATTTATGAAACAAAAAAAAATATGAAAAACGTATATCCCTCAAGTACAATCGGGAAGCCTTGTAGAGTAGATAGATACTGAGTGACAGCCGAGGTCACATACATTATCTAAGTATTATAGTTATACTGGCTACAAGTAGTACAGGAACATACTCGTTAGTACATAGGTTCTTGTTGGACACTATTGAATCTCACCATCTCTCCTACCCACCCTCTGACCGACTTCTGAGGATTCCTCAATAAATAAATATAAACTCCTGTCTACGCTGTCTACCCGATACCTTCAATACCGCCAATAGCACAGTATTACGATATGGCTTACAATAAGGCAACGCCTTTGATGTCGCACGATGCTGCCATGGCGTAGGTACTAGCAGTACTACCTAGTAAGCCTGGCAAACTCTGCCCCGCCGCCCGCTGCCCCGCAAGTACCCTTCTGTTGCTCTGCGTAAGTACCCCTCCGTTGCTCTGCGTAAGTACATTCGTCGCACTACTGTAAGCCGCTATATTGTAATACTGTCTCAATTATGTGTCCATTTCTATTATATTTATATTCTCTTTGGGTAATTCTATTGTCTTTGTTTTTTACTTTCAAGAGACGAAGATGTGAAAAAGCATTGTATACCAAAAAAAATCGAAGTTCAGAATTTGATGGGGATCGATTGTCTTACACTAATAGAGTCAAAAAATAGAAAAATAAAAATTGTGTATGTGTGTGTGCGTCTGTACGTCTGTCCGGTACTCTAGTTCCTAAACTACTGAACGGATATGGGTAAAATTTTGATTAGAACAATATAATTATTTTTCTACAGGTGTTTTTGAAATTTTCCAAATCTTGATTTTTAAGAGTTGCCCACCATAGTGAAAAAACACATCAAAAAAGAATCTAACGATTTTGATGAAACTCGATGTATTACTGTAACTATACATAATATATGGCCTATAGTATACTGTAGTTCGTCGTTCCAAGAAAAATAGTAATACAAATCCAGGTTGTTAATTATTTTATTTTATTAACTTATTTAATGAAACTTTGCAAATATCTAGGAATTAATAAGACCCACTGTACTGGCTACATAATTATTCCAGGAAAAATCTTAGTAAGGAACCTCCCATACAAACCCAAATTATTCGTATTTTTTTTATCAAGTTCGATATATACCTAGCTTTATTCTTAGTAATAGTAAGTGTTATTTTTATTGTAGATTTGTTTATGCCCGACTAAGACAGACGGTGAAGGCTTTGCAAGAAAGTATGCACAGCGTGGCTTTACAATTTCTTTTGCTTTGTATCCATTGCTTTTGTTATTATTCTGTGCCATTACTAAGAATAAGTAGGTATCATCATATTATATCAGCCTAAGGACGTCCACTGCTGGACATAGTACTCCCCCAAGAATTTCCACGACGACCGGTTCTGCGCTGCCCGCATCCAGCGGCTTCCCGCAACCTTCACCAGGTCATCGGTTCCTCGAGTGGGAGGCTTGCCTACGCTACGATTTCCGGTGCGCAGTCGCAACTCGAGATCTTTACTGACCCAACGGCCATCTGTTCTACGAGCTATGTGCCCCGCCCACTGCCTTTTGAGTTTAACAATTCTGAGAGCTATGTCGGTAGGTAGGTATTTGAAGTTATTTGGTTTTTCTATGTACTTTGAGTTTACTCGGCCATCAGGTTTTCTGTTTTTGAATTCTTCCTGAATTTATCTTTGAACTAGCTGTCCCGGCGAACTTCGTACCGCCTCACACTACACTACCGCTACACTAACAGTCCACTACCACTACACTATTTTCAGGTTATTTTACACCATGGGTTACATTCTTTGAGTTTTAGTAAGGATCCCTAATTTTTTGAAAATAAAATATAGCCTATAGCAACCGCGGATAGTGTAGCTTCCCAACGGTGAAAGAATTTTTCAAATCGTTCTCCAGTAGTTTCGGAGCCTATTCAAAACAAACAAACAAACAAACAATCAAATCTTTCCTCTTTATTTTATTAGTATATTAGAATTAGTATATTAGTATTAGTATTTTAGAATTAGTATATTAGTATATTAGAATTAGTAAATTAGTATTAATATATTAGTTTTTCAGACTTCGCTGGCTTGGCCATATGCCATTGAGGAGGATCGTGCCGTGAAGAGAGCATATCTTCACTAACTAGGTGGGAAACGCCCGTTTTGATTGTTACAGGTATTGCTGGAGGGGTGAAGTACTAAAGGATCTGCGCGAACCTCAGGTCAAAGTATATATATTAGTACTTACATACAGTATGGACACTCCCTGCCGCTCTCTAGATTCCGACCTCACCCCCTCGTCGCCCAGATTGATGCAGATTGGTTATAGTTTGGTTCTCGAACGTATAGGATTTCGCCGTGATTTTGTTTGCTCCGTCATTTGTTTTTAGAAATGTCATTTCACGACCATTTGTATGCAGTGTCCGGGGTGTGCTCAGGTAGCTGATTGGCGAGAGTCTTCAGAGACTAAGGTTCATTTTGGGTTGCTAAGTCAGTGAAGTGATTGCGTGAGTGAGCTTTTACTCCTATAACCTCAGCAGACTACGGGAATTTCGTAGCCCCTAAGCGTAGTCCTAAAGTGCCGCGAGGGAAGTCGCATTTTTCAGAAAGTGATTTTTAATAAAAATCATAAATTTTAAGGGTCCCCAGGAGGCTCGAGTTTTCATACAAACGTAGTTCTGCTTTAATACAAAATATACTTGCCGGATTGAATCCAAACTTTGCAAATATATTAAGTAGACACATATCGATGTTTAAGTAACCGACATAGCTCTCAGAATTGCTATACTTAAGTGGCAGTGGGCGGGGCGCCTTGCTCGAAGAACAGATGGCTGTTGGGGCAGTAAAGTTCTCGAGTGGCGACCACGCACCGGAAAGCGTTGTGTAGGCAGGCCTTCCACTCGGTGGACCGATGGCCTGTTGAAGGTCGCGGGAAGCCGCTGGATGCGGGCAGCGCAGAACCGGTCGTCGTGGAGATCCTTGGGGGAGGCCTTTTTCCAGCAGTGAACGCACTTCAGCTGATATGATGATGATGATGATTTCGATGTTTGTAATTAGTTTTCGATGTACTAATGTAAAAAGGAAAAAAAATAAGAGCAGTTTAAAAATTTGCAGCACAAAACTAATTTAAGCTTTCGTTTAGTTTAGGACGTTTAAATTTACTACGATGAAAACTAATTACAAACATTGATATGTGTCTACTCAATATACAGTGTAAACTCTGTAAAACGTCACTCGATAAAAGATTCACTCTTTAAAACGTCATAATTTTATGGTTCCAGTTGGTTTACATTGACGCTAATTTCTCTTTGTGTAACGAAAACTCTCAAGAACGTCACAAAATGCCAGGTCTCTTGAGTGTCGCTATATAGAGTTTACACTGTATTTGCAAATTTTGAAATCAATCCAGCATGTAGTTTAGGTATTAAAGCGGAATTACGTACGTTTGTATGTATATTCGAGCTTCCTGGGGACCCTTAAATGCTATTTGCAAGGCCTTCAGTCTCTCAATACGTTTCCTCTTATTCTTCATGCAAGCCCCTTTCTTTTGCGAAATTCGTCGATTTGTTTAAGGATATTTTCTGCCGTATTTAATTATTCGTAGTGAAGGTGGCATGATCGGCATCCGGACCTTATTACGGGCCGTCCGCGTCCGGAATGCGAGACCAACCGTTCTAACTATATTGGATTCTTTACTTTTATCCCGGGAAGAATGATTTATTTTATAAATAATAAATAATCGGTAAATAAATACATAATGACTTTTTTTTATTCACAATTGGTAAACCCTTGACAACATCTCACCTGGTGGTAAGTGACGAATAAAAATGTTGTTTTTTATTATTTGCCAAATATGTCACAGACAGGGGAGGCTAGGAAGGCAGACAGCCCAGTGTATTGCATTCACCTTACCCCCAGTCCGCCGTGACGGACTACGAGACTGGCTTGCCACTACTCCCAGGCTGATATTGATAACTTCTTCCAAAGAACACTTTAGGACATTCCCGAGGGAAGAACCACAACCACTAGTCCTTTCGCCATATACGTGAGCCTTGGAAGGGACAGGCAGTTCCTGATTTGTTTACAGGTGTGGTTCTGTCACCACAACGATAGACACTGGCCGACAGTTCAACAGCTGCAAGTGCACGAAGGAATTTGACACAGATGTTGAGAGTGAGGATCGCACTGACCTCCATATTCCTCCTTCAACAAAGGTGAATAAGGAGGACGCGTCCATGGACGACTACGACGATGACGACGAGGAAGGTCCGGGGCAGCCCCCAAGGCACTCCAAGATTTTCGCAGCCTATTGAATTATGTAATTAATATAAATCAATTATCTCACTTATGTCAGTAGTGTAAATATGAGAGTTTTGGACCAACAGTAGCGAGTAAGAGGGAAGATATGGGATATTACAAGTGATATAGTGAGACAGAGCAATGTCAGATGAAAGGTGACGTCACACAGTACGGGACCCGCGATATGTCTGCCCCGACTCACACTTGGCCGGTAAGGTTCTACACTATTTTTCGTGCAGAACCCTAACAGAGCGATGAGTGTTAACATGACAGCTGTCACCATGACGTCACATATGTAAAGATGACATATGTAAAGATGACATATGTCAAGATGATAGCCGTGAGGTACAAACATCTACTTATGTAGATAATACCTGCAACCAATTAACTTATGCACTTCTAATTAAAAAAATAATGGTAATAAGTTAATTATTAATTAATTAATATTTATATTATTTGTAAAAAAATTGTATGCTTCTATCACTTTTATTCTTGACCTTAAACTTTCTGATCTACATTAATTCAGGTTTAAGTAAGAATTATTAGGAATTCAAAGTAGGGTGATGACCAGGCACGAAAATGCGGCAATAACATTATAACAACAATGGAGCATCGTCACGTTTTGAGGAATCGTAAGGGGGGAGAGGGGAGTGGTCATAGGTTTTCCAAGACGTCGATATTAATGTATGATCAACTGAGATTAACATGAAAATTATGGTAACAAATAGTTATAGGGTCAAAACCTTTGTTTTTCAACAAATTATTACATTTTAAGAAACTTTGTCTTTGATCGGCTGTTATCTCGTATAAATTGGGCCTAATATTCTGGTGCACAAACGAAATTTAAGCAAATTTTGCTCTTCAAATTTTTGATGCAATCTGGTACACAAAACATGCTTAGTTATAAGCGAAAAACTGAAAAAGTAAAAAAAATGTTCCCCCCTCTCCCCCAAGTTAACACAGGGCCCTCGAGGTCGAAAACTTAAGATACTCTTCGTAACCAACATTAAAAGTTCCATTAACTTCGGAATACTTTCCACGTAATAAGTACGATTACGTATCTACTGCAATTAACCTAATAAAGAAAAAACAGAGAAATCTTACGTGCAATGGCTTTTTCACACTTTGCTGCTTTCCGGCTAAGGCAAGATATTATTATTTTTTAAATGCATTTCTACTTGATAAAAAAATAAAATGAAGTCTTATATTAAATTTCCAATTTTCAATAAACTTTTTTTTTTATATTTTCCAGTTCGATTCCCGACCAATCTGAAATTCTGTAAAAGCAGTTCTACTTATTTTTAAGTGTCCTTTGAATAAAATTCCCTTTTCTCAAGATGTAAAGGACTTTTCCTCCATGGGAGACACCCTGCATATTAATCGATTTTTTCACAAGACCGGTTCCAGAGCTTTTGCGGGATAGTTTAGACGAGAAGTGGGACAAAGCAAAACCAACAGAAAATAGATAAATTAACAAAATTTAACATTACTAAGTTACGGTTAAATGTTTTCAGTTGTTTCTGAGCTAAAGATCCACGAGAGTAGGCTTTTTTACACGAGAAGATTTTATGTCGGAGCCATTTTAGAGCTCATGTCGCTTTAATTTAAAAATGATTTTAAAATCTGGCGTTTTGTACTTAATTCACTTTGGTTAATTCATGGACAAGACGAAAATAATTTTAAATGTCCGTGTCGCACCCACCCCTCTAAAGGTTGAAAACTCTACGCTCGAAGTTGTTGACGAATATGTGTACCTGGGACAGTCCAGCTAGGTAGGTAGGTCCAACAAGAAAGAGATCAATCGACGATCCAACTCGGCTGGGCAGCGTTGGGGAATCTTCACGTCCCAAATACCGCAGTGTCTCAAGACTAAGGTCTTTAACAAGTGTGCGTTGCCTGTGATGACATAAGGAACTGAGACATGGTTTCTTATTATGGGCCTCATAAGAAGGCTATATAGGAAGGCTTTATAGGAAGGCCTAATGCACACCCTGGACACTTTATACAACAGGCGAGGAATGACAGTGCCTAAAAACAGGCCTTTGTCCAGTAGTGAACATATGATTTAAATTTTACCTGGAAAACTCGACTCAATTCAAAATGAGCATAACCAACAGATAGCATCCCTACAAAACCAATATGCTCTCCTTTCAAAAAAACTAGACGATTTTGAACAATTCTCAAGACAGGCAAACCTAGAAATACGCAATCTTCCCGAAAAGAAAAATGAGAATTTGTTATCGATTATTGAGGGTATCGGTAGAATTATCAAAGTAAACATTCAACCCAGCGACATAGTGTTCGTGCACCGTGTGCCGCACGCACACACCCAGCCGAGTGGCACTGCGCAGTCACCTAAGAACGTGATTATTAAGTTCTACTCACGCACACTACGCGACAGTGTTATCGCTGCATCTAAGCTGCACCGCGGTGGGATTGATATAGAGCATCTAATACCGTCTAATAGTTCGACCAAAATATTTATTAACGAGCATCTCACTCTCCAAAAAAAAGCTTTACTGCGACAGGCTAAAAGGCAAACTATTTACACAATGTATTTTTTTTTTTTTTTTTTTAAAGGCTAAAATGAAATGCACTGAAAAAAAGTTCAAATATGTGTGGACAAAAAACGCTTCTATTATGTGCCGAAAAGAAGACGCCTCACCTGTTTTGTTCATAAAAACAGAACTGGATCTAGCAAAAATAACATGACTTTATCTAATATTCTAATTGTGTTTTGGTTGTGCTCATTGCTCTATGCTCATAAAAACTATTTTCTATTAACTTTTACAAAATTTCTGTGTGCTACATTTAAAAATAATATGTGCTTATTTTGCGACTTAATTGTCGACGCTAAAGTGCTGTGCTATGCATTATCTTATAAATTAAATTCCTTAAATTATTATATCGAAGATATCTTATGTCTTGTTAAGGGTGGTTTGAACAACTCTATATACATATTAATATCATTGTTATTGTTTGGTTGTAACTCTGGATGACTTAACCGTTTTTTATCAGAACTGTAATGGGCTCAGGACAAAATTAAATACGTTATATTTTAACATTCTTGAAAATGATTTTGACATGATCATACTCACAGAAACAAATTTAACACCCAGCATATCATCGAATGAATTTATAGATAATAGGTATCGTGTATTTAGATGTGACAGGAACTTAAGTAATAATACCAAAGTTAGCGGTGGTGGCACACTTATAGCGGTTAAACGGGAGTTACGCGCAACGCAGTTAGTATGTCAAGATGTTAGTTCGATTGAATCGGTAGCCATCTCTATACCTATAAGGGCCCAATCTACTCAGAATAGCAACAGCTGTTTATTGTTAGTTGCCACCTACATTCGTCCTAACTCCCCAGCCTACATCTATAGTAACCACTTTGACATAGTTTGTGACCTTCACACAAATATAAACCCTACTTACTCACTTTTTATAGGTGATTTTAACATTCCTGACATTGACTGGGTACAAACAAACAACAATAGCTACCTCGACCCCTCAGTTTAAACTGCTTCCAGCACACATACATCATTATTTAACTCCATGTCATATATGTCCCTTAATCAGTTTAATTATTTACGTAATTTAAATAACAGAACATTAGATTTACTTTTGTCGTCCACTCCGGTCAAAATGAATGGGGAAGTTAATCCATTAGTAGAATTAGATTGTCACCACCCTGCTTTTTCGTTTGATCTGTCAATCCAAACCACAGTGGGTATGAAAAAACATGTATCTTCTAAATACTGTTTTTATAAAGCTGATTATAAAGCAATCAATAAAGAAATATTATCCGTTGATTTTACTAGTATATTGCTGGACAAATCTGTTGGTGAGTCTGTACAAATATTTTATGAGTACTTATACAGAATCAAACGGAGTTTTGTTCCGGTAAGTCAGGCTAAACCAGCCGGTTTTCCAGTCTGGTTTAACCATGAATTAATCAAATTGTCTCAACTTAAGCTAAAAGCATGGATAGCCTACAAGAAGAATGGAAGCAAAGATAATTACACATCTTTCTCTATGTACAGGGCGCATTTCAAATCTTTGTTAAAATTAACTTATAATAAATATATACACAATACTGAGACATTAATAACAAAAAATATTAAACATTTCTGGCAGTTTGTTTCATCAAAAAAAGATAACAAGAGCGCGTATCCTGAAAGTATGTCCTACAATAATAGAACTGCAAATGATCCGCTCACTATTCGTTCTTTGTTTTCTACTTTCTTTCAATCCGTTTATGAAGACTCTCAACTTGACTATGAGACATGGGAACCCTGTGAATTGACTTCAGACCTGGCTAGTAATATAACTAACATATATCTCAGTATCGATAACATCGAAAAAGAACTTCTAGCTTTGGATCCGAACAAAGGCTCAGGGCCTGATGGGATTCATCCACACTTTATCAGACAGACAGCTAGCAGCCTTAAATTTCCTTTGTTTATAATCCTAAACAAAAGCTTAGAAAATGGCCTTTCCTAATATTTGGAAGATTGCCAATATAACTCCTGTATTCAAAAATGGCAATAAATCAGTTATTGAAAATTATAGGCCTATATCAATTTTGTCCGCCTTATCTAAAGTTTTTGAGAAACTAGTTCATAAATCTATCTATCCATTGCTTTCTAATCAAATCTTGACTAACCAACACGGATTTGTAAAAGACCGTAGTACCTGTAGTAATCTTCTGTTATTTACATCATTTCTTTTTAACACTATTGATAACAACGGCCAAGTGGACTGTATTTACACTGATTTAAAAAAAGCGTTTGATAAGGTTGACCATTTAATCCTTTTGGAAAAATTGGCATTTAACGGGATCAAAGGATCATTACTTCGCTGGTTTACATCATATATACACAATAGAAAGCAGAAAATAGTAGTGAATGGTTATGAATCCAGCTCGTTTATAGTCGCATCAGGTGTGCCACAAGGCTCCATTTTAGGGCCATTTTTATTTATCATATACATAAATGACATTAATAGGTACATTAAATATTCAAATTTTATTATATATGCAGATGATTTAAAAATCTATAAATCTATTAACAATACAAATGACTGTATTCTGTTACAATTGGATTTGTTATCCCTACAAAACTTCTGTGACATAAACAAAATTTATTTAAGTTATCCTAAATGTCAAGTTATTTCATTCACGAGAAAAATTAAACCTGTTAATTACAATTACAGTCTGGGGACTACAAATTTACAAAAGGTTTTGAAGCGCAAAGTATCGCTTCAAGCCGATCTCTTTTGTTGCGTTTCATAATTAAATTCTTTTTTGATGTCGTTGCTCTATGGAAATTGAATTTGAAAATATTTGTTATTTTTTGACAAGAGGAAAACAAAAGGTTGACCGTGATCTCTTCGACAGTCATGTGCATTTAAATTTTTGGATATATTGTTTTATAATGTTTTGTTGAGGCCCACTATTTTATTCAGTGGTAAGTAATTTGTATAAGGAAACCGCTTTGCGTGTATTTTTGGTACTGCTGCGAACTAGATCTATATATGTCCGTAGGGTTTCATCCACCCCCCTGCGAGGTTGACGTCCCCGAAAGTTTACCTGATCAAGGATTAATCCTGGGATGGAGCTGTGCTGACCACCAGCCAGTCCTTTCCACTGCCCGCCCAGCTGCTTGCCAAAAGGGAAGTGAATACTTATTTTATCTTTTATCCCGAGCGACTCTCTGACTCTCTGACTTTTCTGCCGTCCTAGAAGATTTCCTGCTTCCGGTTTCTAACCATTAGTTATTTATTTTAAATTTTAAAAGTGTTTTGTACCTAATACGTGTTTTTTTTAGAAAGATAGAGTAATTCGGACCAAAGTGAAATTTAATTATTTTAGAACTTAATAACTTATTTAAGTACCAAAGGGACGGTGACGATCGTTGCCTACCGGCATTCTATAGAATAACCTTTTTATATACAAATAAAATTGTCACTTTAAATTTATTTCCGGAAATTGTCCATAAATATATTTTAGGTCATTTTTTTATTGTCAACGCGGTCAACCAATGTAAATCACATCTTTTTCTAATACTCATATTGTTTATTGTTCCTTCTTTTTAGAAAAATCATAAAATACATATATTCTAATTTACCCCATAATATTTTTTTCTTAAAACTCCGTTTAGGCCCGAACCTCTAAATCTTACGTATCATATGTGGCAAATTCCGTGAGGGTTTTTATCCCCGTTTCCATTATTTTTGTCAAAGTTTCTACTATAAGGGATTTAGGAGTAATTTTAGACTCAAAACTGATACTCAGAGATCATGTTAATACGATAGTCAACAAAGCATTTAAGCTTTTTGGATTTGTAGCACGTATTTATAAGGTTTTTAAGGAACCCAGTACATATATTTACTTATATTGTAGTCTTATTAGGCCAATTCTTGAATACTGTGTAATGGTTTGGGATCCGTATTATAATATTTACACTCACGCTATTGAAAGGGTACAAAAAAAATTCTTTAAAATGATCAGTTTTCGTTGCTATCGTCGCCGTTGCAATAACTATAACGAACTGATTGACAAATTTAATATTATGTCTCTAAAACAACGCCGTATTCAGCTGGAGCAATTGTGTCTGTATAAATTGATCAACAATTATATTGATTGTCCTGAGCTCGTCAATAGTATTGGTTATCGCGTGCCGGCGAGGTCTCTCAGGTCTAAGCGGCTCTTTTCTGTAAGCTTTTGTCGTACCAATGCAGGAAAGCGATCGCCAATTTATAGAATGCTTAACAGATATAACGAACAGTTTTCTGATCTCGATATATTCAGCATACCCTTGACAAGATATAGAACAAATATTATCTCTTTACTTAACAGCGCATAGAATAGCACTTTTATCGTCTTTTATTGTCTTTCAACATACTTTTTGATTCTTAGTTTTACAAATATTTTTTTTCTCTAATAATTATCCATTCTTTTTACTTCTATTTTGTTGTTTTCTAAATTTATTTTATAGTTTTTTAATGACAGCTTTTTGACTGTTTATAGCGGTAGATTGATAAGTAGGCTTATATTTTTAAATAATTGTGGAACTCGTTGTTGGAATGTATAGACTTACCTTTCTATTTATATTTTATCCCTTAAGTATCAATGTACATTACCGTTTGTGTTCTCCTAATAAAAATAAAATAAAAATAAAATAAAAAATAAAAATAAAATTTTGTAAGGATACAATAAAATTAACCCTTATTTCTCCTGGTCACGTTATAACTTGAGAACGGCTAGACCGATTTAGCTAATTATTTTTTTGTTGAGTTCGTTATTGTCAGAAGGTTCTTATGCAGGGTAGGGTAGTATAGTTTAGTGTAGTGTAGAAGTAGTTTCGTGTAGTGTAGTGTAAGGTGTAACGTAGTTCGCCTGGACAGTTAGTGCACTATATAATTTGCATAAATAATTTCGTTTAATACGAGTATAGGTCTAATTTAATACAATATATAAATAATATACCTCATACAATATACTTACATGACTTATCAACCTCAACTCACAATTCTTATTGAAAGGCAAATATTTTTCACTATTATCACACTAATATTATAAAGGTGAAAGTTTGTGAGTGTGTATGTTTGTAACTTCTTCACAAAAAAACTACTGGACGGATCTGGCTGAAATTTGGTAGGTAGACAGATTAGGACCTGGATTAACATATATGCAACTTTTTTCACGCACCCTGATAGAAACGTTGTCCACGCGGGTGATGCCGCGGGAAACAGCTAGTACTATTAATAATAATCTTGTGATTGGGCGTGTAGGTTTCGATTGGTTGAAAAACATAGGTTTTAGGTAAAAATTGTCTTTAAAAAAAAAAAAATTACTAAAAGAAAATCGTGTAGTTTAGAAAGGCCCTAATGGTGCCTGAAATTTCCTAAGGCAATTTGTTCCCGCTTCGCCCCTCCACAATTAAATTTAAAGCGAGCGGCCTTCAGAGCTCCGCTGTTTTGATTTAAGAGATTTTAATTACAGTTACTTAGAGAACATTCATAGGAATTGTTTTAATAATTAATATTCGCTAGCTTCACTGCTTTACATGGACATAATTGGTTTCCGGTAGGAAGTTGAAACGAAAACAATGAAGTTTAGATATTTTGACACGAGTTTAATTGAAGTAAAGACATGAAAAAAAAGCCAGTTCCCCTTTTTAGGTTCCGTACAAAAAAAAAAAAACGGAACCTTATAGGATCACTCGTGCGTCTGTCTGTCTGTCCGTCCGTCTGTCCAAGCCGAATCTACTGGACCAATTCAGGTGAAATTTGGCAAGATAGTGTAATCCTATGACCAAAACACAGATGTGAAAAGTAAATATTTTTTTTTTAATTAGGGTTATTTTCGGGGGACAAATTGGGAAATTAAAAAAAAGTTTTCGAAACCTTATTGTGTCATATAACAAATGAAAGGTCTCGTTATCAGAATCTTAAATATATTTTTGTTTATATTGTAAAAAGAGAAGGGAGATAGATATAGTAAATAAAACTGGCCAAGTGCGAGTTGAATTTGCGTGGAGAGGGTTCCGTACAATGCCAAAGTCAAATACAAAATATCACATTTGAAATCCTCATAGTAAGATGCGAGTTTTTTTATTTATATTAAAAATTTGAGTGTTTGGCTGCACCTCACCTTATGGTAAGTATCGATGCAGCCGAGGATGTAACACTAAGCTCAAAAAGTACCTATTCACTCTCGTCTTGAAGATTCCTAAATTTTACGAATCGGGGAATACACGCCGGAAGGGAACTCCACCACTTGGCCTTTCGCATGATGAACGAAGAAGCAAAACGCTTCGTGTGTAAAGGTGGAACATTGACGACAAAGGGATAGAACCGCCCTCCGCACCTGGTCGTTCGATGACGAAATGGAGAGGGGGAATGAGGTCATGAACCTCCAGGACATATTCTACGAAATGAATCCTGTAGAACACCGATAGACAGGCGACTTTCTGGAGATGCTCGAGACTTTGGAGCCAGTGTGATACAAGTTCCTCGTCGCCAATGAGTCTCCTGGCGCGTCGGTTGATAGAATCCAAGGCATTTAGCTGGTAACGAGCCGATCCGTCCCACAAGTGAGAGCAGTACTCTATACAGTTCACTACTACCAGCGAAATCTAGTGGTGTTTTAGTGAACTTCTTTTTTTTATAAAAATTGTAATGCATTTGGCTGCACCTCACCTGATGGTAAGTGCCGATGCATCCGAGGATGTAACACGCAAGCTCAAAAAGTGCCTATTCCTCTTAAAGATTCCTAAATTATACGAATCGAGGAATACAGACGCCGGCAGGGAATTCCACTCCTTGCCCGTTCGCATAATGAACAAAGAAGCAAAACGCTTCATGCGTAAAGGTGGAACATCAACGACAAAGGGGTGGAATCGCCCTCCGCATCTGGTCGTTCGATGATGAAATGAAGAGGGAGAATGAGGTCGTCAAGCTCTAGGACACATTTTCCGAAATGAATCCTGTAGAACACCGACTATTTTCTATTATGACTAGAACTATTTTCCGTAGGTGAACGTATTATATTGAGTTTTCCCACTTTTTTTCTCAATTGATAGAACTCTTATAGGTTTTCCTGTAGTCTACAAGCAATTAACTATATTTTGTATTTTTTTCAAAATTTTAGGCTCAGTAGTTTCGGAGAACAGGGGGGGGGAATGGTCAATTTTCGTCTTCTTTCATGAATAAAATCAAAACTGTTTATTTAACCACATAAACAGACATATATTGAAGATCCTGATAATGAGCCCTTTCATTTGATATATGACACAATAAGGTTTCTAAAACTTTTTTTTTAATTTCCTCATTTGTCCCCCGAAATCAACCCTTATTTAAAAAAAATACTTTGCACACTTGTGTTTGGGTCATAGTATCACACTATCCTACCAAATTTCACCTGATTTGGTCCATGAGATTCGGAGCAAATTGTCTTGGACAGACAGACAGATGCACGAGTGATCCTATAAGGTTCCGTTTTGTTTTTTTTGTACGGAACTTAAAAATGGTCATCATCATCACATCAGCTCATATATACGTCCCCACCGAGGGGCTCGAGCCTACCCTGAATTAGGGCGATCGGGCCTTAGTCGACCACGCGGGCCCAGTGCGGGTTGGTAAAAATGGTCAATTATTCCAAAAGATCGCTAGACACCCTGCGCGTATAATATAATAATATATTAAGGATGATGATAGCACTGCCTCGCTTCTGTCACACCGTAAACACTTCATACAACGGGCTAAAAAGGAAATTTCGAAAAATGAATGAAGGAACAAACGAAATGGCGGCGAAATCCTAAACTTTCGACAACCAAACTGTAAAAAATCTGGGTAACGAGGGGGTGAGCTCGCAATCTAGAGAGCGACAGGGAGTGTCCATACTGTATTTTAGTACATATACTTTGGTTATGTAGTACCAAACTGATGGATTTGCAGCCGTCTTTCACAATAAAACTGTGTCTCTGATCCGCAGAATTCGGGACGATCCCCTAAATACTTTAGCAGATGAGTGCACTTCACCGCTGAGGAGGTGCTTTGTGCGGAGGGTTACCACGGAAACTAGTGACTCATTTCCTTGATCGCCTACGGTGCAGAACAGAAAAACGAAAATTTATTTGTTCTCTTCTAATGTTTCTGTACTATTTTTATACTAGCTTTTGCCAGCGCCTTCGCTAGCATGATCATAGTTTCTATGACTGTCTTCAAGGATGCGCAGTGCGCGAGCCGCAAGCAGCTCGCGAGCGTGGAAATAGTAGTTTATATACGAATCTGTCTACCTAACAAATTTCATTCAGATCCGTTTATCTGTTGTGGCGTGAAAGAGTTGCAAACATCCATACATTCAAAATTTCATATTTATAGTATACTAGCTTTTGCCCGCGGCTTTGCCCGCGTGGACATCGTTTTTATGACTGTCCGTAGTTCCGTTGCGACGCTGACGTGCGCGAGCGCGGAAATGAGTTTTCCCCAGATCCCTCGGGAACCATGTCAGGATATGCTACTTAGTAAATTATGTCATTTCCCACCCCCTCAGCCATCTCTGTGCGAAAAATCACAGCAATCCATTGTTCCGTTGTAATGTTAAAGAAACTAACCGAATTAAAAAACTACAAAAACCCGACTGCGTTTCTGTGTTGTTTGGAAATGAAAAACCCTAAAACAAGAAAGTCGTCATACCCGATTGCACTTAACTTAAGAAAAATTGTAGCAGTCGGGACCCATTCTAGAAATGGAGGCATAGTGAATTAAAAGCACATACCTCTATTACATTGCAGATTACTCCAATATACTGACTAGACGGCTGACTTTCTAGAATGGGTCCCGACTGCTACATTTTTTCTTAAGTTAAGTGCAATCGGGTATGACGACTTTCTTGTTTTAGGGTTTTTCATTTCCAAACAACACAGAAACGCAGTCGGGTTTTTTGGTGTTTTAAATTACCGTTTTTTTATTTTATTCATACTTCAAAATATTAGTCATAACTAGAGTTGAAAGTAACGGTGTAGACCTATCTTTGGATTTTTTTCTATCGATCCAAAACTGCTCAATCGTGTTTCTAATAGCTTTGACTTTAAGGAACATCATCAACAATTTTTTTTCATCCCTGGTAGTATCTCATCTGTGCTTGGGTTTTCTATCATCATATCAGCCACAAATCGTCCACTGCTGGAAAAAGGCCTCCCCCAAGGATTCCCACGACGACCGGTCCTGCGCTGCCCGCATCCATCGGCTTCCCGCGATCTTCACCAGGTCATCGGTCCACCGTCCTGCGCTACGTTTTCGGTCGCCACTCGAGAACTTTACTGCCCCATCGGCCATCTGTTCTACGAGCTATGTGCCCTGCCCACTGCCACTTCAGTTTAGCGATTCTGTGAGCTATGTCGGTTACTAAAGTAACTGTAACTAAAGTAACCGACATAGGGTTTTCTATCGTTTAGGAGTAATTGGCGTCAAAAATAACGAAAATCTGTAATATTACCGCTTAAGCAGTCTGTTATTTTTTTAATTTAAGACTTCAGTCAAGTAACTAGTATCTCATCTGTGCTTCAGTCTTGTTTTTTGTATGTATTTTTGATTTAAAGCTTTTTGCTAACTGGATATAGATTATTATGTATATTCTTGTATATTAGTAACTGAACTATGCCACAGATGAGATACTAGTTACTTCGTAAACTATGCAAAAAATAATACTCTAATTAATGTCACTCTCTAATAAATGTATCTCTAACAAATGTCACTGTTCCAGACACAAAAAATACCAGGGTTGGACTTGGGTATGTGTCTCTTTCTCTCCAACCATATTTTGGCATCTGTTCCTTTCTGCAGGTGCTCTCCGGCCACCAGGGCGAGATATTCTCCTGCGCCTTCTCCTACGCCGGCGATGCCATCGTCACCGCCTCCAAAGACAACACCTGCCGGATCTGGAGATGATTCGACTGGTGGTACTGATCAGAAGTACCAACCAGCCGATACACCACCAAGGAAATTTTACTTAGATCTACTTTTATAGGTATTATACTTCTCTAGGCTTCAAAAATTATACTGATAATCAGTTTTTACAGTTTTATGGTTAACATACGAAACTGCTCGGCATGATTATAGATATTATAGAAAGAATATTATGGAAAGAATATTATAGAACATTGAAGTAGATTCATGCTCCTACTCAAAGGCTTTGTTCAATCTGGAGAACAGTATACTAGAGTAAAAGAGATTTTTTTAAGGAGTTAGAATGTAAATAAAAAACGGTAATTTAAAAAACTAAAAAACCCGACTGCGTTTCTGTGTTGTTTGGAAATGAAAAACCCTAAAACAAGAAAGTCGTCATACCCGATTGCACTTAACTTAAGAAAAAATGTAGCAGTCGGGACCCATTCTAGAAAGTCAGCCGTCTAGTCAGTATAATGGAGTAATCTGCAATGTAATAGAGGTATGTGCTTTTAATTCACTATGCCTCCATTTCTAGAATGGGCCCCGACTGCTACAATTTTTCTTAAGTTAAGTGCAATCGGGTATGACGACTTTCTTGTTTTAGGGTTTTTCATTTCCAAACAACACGGAAACGCAGTCGGGTTTTTTAGTTTTTTAAATTACCGTTTTTTATTTTATTCATTTTTTAGTTTTATTATTGAATGAGTTTGTATAGTAACCTATATACACAATGACACACATTAAATTTACGCAGATTATTAACTTATCAGTTGATAGAAAATCCATCGAGCCGTTCTGGCTGCAGAGCGTGCCAAAAATTTGAATTTGGCGCCAAAAATCCGCCATTTTGTTTTTTTTTTTAAATTTTGATATACGCAGTGTCACTTACAAAGTAAATACGTATCTTACGACACCCCTCAAACTAAAATCTATCGAGCCGTTCAGGCTGCAGTGCGTGCCTTACATTGGAATTTGGCGCCAAAAATCCGCCATTTTGTTTTTTTTATTTTGATATACCCAGTGTCACTCTCACAGTAAATACGAATCTAACGACACCTCTCAAGCCAAAATCCATCCAGCCGTTCAGGCTGCAGAGCGTGCCAAACAATTATACATACATACAAACATACTCTCGAAAAACATAACCCTCCTTCTGGCGCAGTCGGGTAAAAAGAGGAACTGCATCGGACTAAGCTATTTTCACGGGATTAAAAGTAGCCTATTAAGACCGGTTAAGGTGTTCAAGCGTGAAAAGGTAACAAACAAACAAAGAAACAAACACATTTTCACATTTATAATATTATATATATAACCTATTATGATAAGACTTCTTAATCAGAATAAATAATTTATTATTAAATATTTTTATGGTTTTGGCTTTAAAAATTCAATATATGATTATGAATATATTATAAGTACAAACCTTGTGCGGTGGGTTATCACGGAAACTAGTGACTCATTTCCTTGGTCGCCCTCGGCACAGAACAGAGAAACGAAAATGTCTTGATTCTTTTCTAATATTTCTGTATTATTTTTAAATTGTTACTAACCTATTACTAGTATAAGCCTTGTGCCGTGGGTTATCACGGAAACTAGTGACTCATTTCCTTGGTCGCTCTCGGCACAGAACAGAGAAACGAAAATGTCTTGATTCTTTTCTAATATTTCTGTATTATTTTTAAATTGTTACTAACCTATTACTAGTATAAGCCTTGTGTCGTGGGTTATCACGGAAACTAGTGACTCATTTCCTTGGTCGCCCTCGGCACAGAACAGAGAAACGAAAATGTCTTGATTCTTTTCTAATATTTCTGTATTATTTTTAAATTGTTACTAACCTATTACTAGTATAAGCCTTGTGTCGTGGGTTATCACGGAAACTAGTGACTCATTTCCTTGGTCGCCCTCGGCACAGAACAGAGAAACGAAAATGTCTTGATTCTTTTCTAATATTTCTGTATTATTTTTATATTGTTACTAACCTATCACGAGTATAAGCATTGTGCCGTGGGTTACCTCGGAAACTAGTGACTCATTCCCTTGGTCGCCCTCGGCACAGAATAGACTAATTAAATAGTACATTGTGATACAAGGGTGGAAAGTCGTTTATTGTAAACGAGCTGTCACGAGCTTGCAATGACCTACAAACCCGTGTATCATAAGACTTTTTTCAATACAGTTGTAGAAAATAGTAAAAAACAAATCAAATAATTAAATATGTTTATTTCAACATATATACGTACATAGAAAATGAAATTTCTCAGATAATGGCACGTTTCTTTAGCTGGTCATTTTTACAACGAAATTAGGCAATGGGTTCGTATGCGTATAAGCCTTTTCAATTTTTGACAAATGTTGATGTAAAAATAATTAAATTACTTACAACTAGAAATTAAGTATAATAAACAAGCATTTAAAAAATCAATTCAATGCTAAAACGTACGGAACCATTCATTTTTCGTATATAAAATCTATCCGATTTTATTCTATGTATGAAAATTCCTTGCTACTAAACTTTTTAAATTAACTTATAAAATTAAAACTAAACTGCAAAAGTAATGATCGAGCTCGTAAAACAAAATCACGACCGCGTAAAAGAAAGATGCCTATGTAAAAGATTTAATTTTCGAATCATAATGTATTTATCCTCTTCTAAGGTTTCTGTTTTATTTTTATATTGTTATAAACCTTGTGCGGAGGGCTACCACGGAAACTAGTGTCTCATTTCCTTGATCGCCCTCGGTACCGACAAATAAAAATGTATTTATCCTCTTATAATGTTTCTTTATTATTGTGATATTGTTGTTCTTCTATTATAAGCATCGCTAACATATTATGGATCTCAGTTCACTGAAATATATATATTTTTTTTAATTAAAGGAGACTACAAAGAAATGAATTAATTGGTTTTTATAACTTCGAATAAATTATATTAGTATGTGAAAACTGTTTATTTCTTAATAAAATAAAATAAACGGAGAAAATCAGGTGTGACCGACGGACGGACGGAGGGTAAGACAGACACACGCATATCTTAAAGGTTACTTTTTTCATCAGATGTATATATGTATGTATGTATGTATGTAAAAAAATACAGTTTGAAGACGTTGGAAAATCTTCATAGGGTTATACCAATTACGGGTTGGTAACATCTGCGTTCCAACAATGTACGGGTAGATATGGGGTATTTCGATCGCTAGCTCAGATGGGTGACGCCGTGGCAGATGTTACGAAAGGGGCGAGGCAGTGATTCGTTTTAAAAACTTTAAGCGAGCAACTGATGTGTTCTCGAGACATGCTGATGGAATGTCTTACTTCGCACCAGTTCGTGCCAATTGCCTTTTCGAAGGCGTTCAGGTCATTTATTCTGGGAGTATCTGGGGTGTCCAACAGTGCCTTTTTCAGTCGGTCCCAAAGAGACATACTTACATATTATATATTATGTCTTTTGCTCATAAATTCATTTTATTTTTAAATATTTACCTAACGCAAAGTCTGGTATCTTATCTTATCTTATCTTATCTTTGTAAGTGGGGGCTGCAGTTGCAGCGACACTTCGACCCAATGGGATCTTTTGTCTGGTAAGAACAACACTTTATCAGATTTTTCGATTTTTCTATTAAAATTATAAAATTGTTTGTTCCCTTCCGGCGTCTGTATTCCCCGATTCGTACAATTTAGGAATCTTCAAGACGAGAGTGAATAGGCACTTTTTGAGCTTGCGTGTCACATCCTTGGCTGCATTGGCACTTACCATCAGGTGAGGTGCAACCAAACGCACTCAAATTTAAAAAAAAGGGTTTCAACGCACAGCGCAAACCACTGGACGGATCGGGCTGAAATTGGCCACGGAGATAGTAATTATGACGTAGGCATCCGCTAAGAAACAATTTTGGGAAATGCCCACGGGAACTGCTTATAACGGGATCTAAGCGGGCAACTGGGAATATACTAGTTTTGTATTGAATAATAAGTAGGAGAAGACTGACTTTTAACCATACATCTACGGCCAAATCAACGAGAGATCGTTTTTTCAGTTGCACACTGATAGTGTAAAAAGCCTGTGTCACGGGGACGAACATAGGTTTGTTTTTATTTTGTAAAAAAATAGCATAGTCCGATTCAATTCCTGAGGCAACTGGAAAAAATACTCTTTTTTGGTCAATTTCTTTAACATCGTAATATAATAATGGATTGTTGTGATTTTTTGCACAGATATGGTTATGGGGATAAGAAATGACATCATTTACAAATAGCATATCCTGACATAGTTCCCCATGGATCTAGGTAAAAACTTATTTCTATGCTCGCGCACGTCGGCGTCGCAACGAAGCAGCTGACTGAAGTGTTTTTTGTATAGATTTGGTATAGGGGATGGGAAGTGACATAGACTACTCATCAGAATAGCCCTATATAGTTCCTGAGGGATCTGGGGAAAACTCATGTCCATGCTCGCCAGCCTCTTTGCGACTCACGCACCACTCACCCTCAAAGACAGTCATAAAAACGATGTTCAAGCGGGCGAACCCGCACGCAAAAGCTAGTTTAATAATAAAGCTAAATCCTTCCCAAAGTTTTCAGCTTGGACCATACTTTTTTATACCTCGTCGTTCTTGCATAGTAAATGGTTTCCAATTCAATAAAAAAAAAAAACATAAAAACGAGACCTACAGTACTCGCATATGATGTGTAACATGTGACAAAATACTTATGAAATTAATTAATTATCGGGTCGTACATTCACGGGCCGACCGACCCTTCGAATAGTAGTATGTCATCTTTGCCTTTGCCATCACACTAGGCGGCATGGCTATGACAACCTTAGTTTTCAAGAATTAAAAAACGTTCGCATTTCCTGTTACACATTTCTGTCCCATTTCACGAAATCACTCCCACAAATTGCAGGAAAGCGAGAGCAAAAATGTCACACATCAAAAATGAAATTAAATTAAAGTACATTTAATTTACATAACTAAACTTAGAACGTAGATGCCTTTATTAGTTTTATAGCTAGCGCACTGGCGATTTTATAGCTGTAAAACTTTGAAAGTAAATTAAAAGTAGGCAAGTTTTAAGGACCAAAAAAATCGTTCAAGTGGACTCGTCGGACTCGTGCTTCGTGGGTTCCATACTACTACACTTTTCCACACATCTATGACAATGATACCTATTCACATTTTAAACAAAAGACAATTTCGTCATTCAGTTCGGACTTTTTAGCACGAGTACGAGTCACACTTGGCTAATTTTTATATTTTTTTGTTTTACTTCAGTTCAAGTACTATAATTACACCCAGTTTCACGCCAGTATGTATTACCGTTTTTACGATAGAGCTAAATAAATAAAAAAATTCGAGCGAGACCTACAGTACTCGCATATGATGTGTAACATGTGACAAAATACTTTATAAAAGGACGGCAAAGATACGGCAGACTAGGCTGTATGGTCATAGATACCTTTGCCTTTTCCGCGCTTTTAAAGCCTGAAAAAAGGACGGCAAAGATACGGCAGACTAGGCTGTATGGTCATAGATACCTTTGCCTTTTCCGCGCTTTTAAAGCCTGAAAAAAGGACGGCAAAGATACGGCAGACTAGGCTGTATGGTCATAGATACCTTTGCCTTTTCCGCGCTTTTAAAGCCTGAAAAAACGCGACTCCCTGGGACACATTTCCGTCCCATTTCACGAAATCACTCCCACAAATTGCAGGAAAGCGAGAGCAAAGATGTTACACATCAAAAATCCTTCTGAAGACCTATAAAAAACGTGTTTTTTTGTATGGAGACCCCCTAATTTTTTTCACTTTTTCTAATTTATAGTATTTGTTGTTATAGCGGCAACAGAAAAAAACACATTCTGTGAGAATTGGGTTGGTGTACGTAACCCTAAAAATGGTGGACGAGAAAAAAGGTTGACGCTATCTTTCTGAGGGTTTAGAGTGCCCTCGCCACAGATTACTAATGAATGAGTTACTCTGTTGAAAATCTGGTAGCAGTAGGTTCTCGATAAACCGGTGATCGCGGTAATCTGGACAGTTCGCGCGGCCGCGGGAACCACAGCTGGGTGGAGGAGGCGTAGTGTTGTACACTTCCAGAGCGAGTTCCCGATTAAAATGAGCTGAATTTTAAGAACTTTATAAGAACTAAATGTTTAATGTTTGTTTCACTTGTGCTTAAATATTATTAGTCATTATATCAACTCATACACATCCCCACCGAGGGGCTCAAGCCTACCCTGAATTAGCGCGATCGGGCCTTAGTCGACCACGCGGGCCCAGTACGGGTTGATCGACTTCACTCACACACAACCTTTAAGTTTCTTCGCAGGCGTGTGCAGGTTTTCTTACGATGTTTTCCTTCACCGTAAGAGCGTCGGATAAACGTACATATGAAATTCAAAAACACATTGGTACGTGGCGGGATTCGAACCACGACCTCCCAGAAAGATTCACCGCTCCATTATTAATCAGTTGTCATTAAATCTAAGATTATGTATTAGAAAGTGTACTACTTATAATATTATAAATGTGAAAATGTGTTTGTTTGTTTCTTACCGTTTCACGTTACAGCACCGTGACCAATCTTGATAAAATTCGGCATGCAGGTATCCTGTGTCACGGGGAAGGATATAGGCTACTTTTTTCCCGTGAAAATAGCATAGTCCAATGAAGCTCTGAGGAAACTGAAAAACTTTTTTTTTACTCAGATGGTTGAGGAGTGTCATAGATTGCTAATCAATCACAATAGCCTATAGGGATCTAGAGAGAAATCTCATTTCCACGCTCGCGAGCTGCAAAGCGCACCACTCACCCCTCAAAGGCCACCCATAAAAACGATGTCCACGCGGGCGAAGCCGCGGGAAAAAGCTAATATTATCATAAGCAAATACAATTGCAGAACATATCACTGATCATTTCGTTCATATCTCTGTATCTGGTATCTGTCTACGAGACTCTTTAAGAGCAGTGTAGCATCCATTATACTCGTGCCTTGTATCAAGATAAGCAGGCTGAAATAAAAAGCTGAAAATATTTGTAGTGCACGTAAGCACCACCACTCATTTCACATTCAACTTTTTATTTCAGCCTGCTAATCTTTTCGGACAAGGCACTTCGTATAATTATGATATATCTTCACTTACAGGTAAGTTCGTTTAATCATCAAATATTGATTACTTTTTAGCACCACCCGGGATACACAGGAAGGGCTACAAGTAAACTAAATTATGTTCATTAACAGAATTTTCTAAAAAAGGAAACTTGGGCCTTCTTCAATGATAATTATTTTGGAGTATGCCATCACTCCCACGTACCAATGTGATTTTGAATTTTATGTACGTTTATCCGACGCTTTTACGGTGAAGGAACACATCGTGAGGAAACCTGCACACGCCTGCGAAGAAACTCGCAGGTTGTGTGTGAAGTCGACCAACCCGCACTGGGCCCGCGTGGTCGACTAAAGCCAGAATGCCCTAATTCTGGGTAGGCTCGAGCCTCCCGGTGGGGACGTATACGAGCTGATATGATGATGAACCACCTTATTGTAAAGTATACGTATAACGAGCAGCCATTCTATTCAGTGCGTATATTTCTTTTTTTTTCTTCACCCAACAGCGTTAACTTGTCTCAAACAACTAATGAAGTAGGTAACTTTGTCTTTCCCGAAACTTGGTCCTTACCTTTTTTGATAATCAGGACATAAATTAGCGTTTTTCTATCTTGTAAAATTGACCTCCCCGCCTTGTTCAATTACGCCTTATTCACGGGAAAACTTGACTTTCTTACCTCATTTGTATTTTATTCGCAAACTTTTCATTATAGGGTTTTGTACCCAAAACGTAACAAACAATCTTACGCCACGGTCGTCTGTCCGTCTGCTCTACCTAAGGGCTGAAATCGCTTGAAGTTTACATAGAATGTGTGTTATTTTGGCAAAATTCCTTAAAAGAAGCTTCTATTATTATACCAAGCTCAAGTTCGGTCATGTATGGAGTACTGCTCTCACTTATGGGACGGAGCGGCTCGTTACCAGCTAGGTGCCTTAGATTCTATCGACCGACGCGCTAGGAGACTCATTGGCGACGAGGAACTTGTATCAAACAGGCTCTTAAGCCTTGAGCATCGCCGTAAAGTCGCCTGTTTATCGATGTTCTACAGGATTCATTTCGGAGAGTGTGCCCTGGAGCTTCACGACCTTATTCCCCCCTCTCCATTTCATCATCGGACGACCAGGCGCTGAGAACGGTTCCACCCCTTTGTCGTCAATGTTCCACCTTGTCGCACGTAGCGTTTTGCTTCTTCGTTCATCATGCGAACGGCCAAGGAGTGGAACTCCCTTCCGGCGTCTGTATTCCCCGATTCGTATAATTTAGGATTCTTCAAGACCAGAGTGAATCGGCACTATTTGAGCTTGCGTGTTACATCCTCAGCTGCATCGGCACTTACCATCAGGTGAGGTGCAGCCAAACGCACTCAAATTTTTAATAAAAATAATATCTTTTTTTTATAAGTATTTGTTTCTGTAAGCGTAACAAACAATCCTACGCGGCGGCCGTCTGTCCGTCTGCTAAGGGCTTATGTCGCTTGAAATTTACATAGAATGTGTTATTTTGGCCAATTTCCTCAATAGAATAAACTTTTTTTTATAATTAAAAGGTTCTGTACCCAAAGCGTAACAAACAATCCTACGCCGCGGCCGTCTGTCCGTCTGCTCTACCTAAGGGCTGAAGTCGCTTGAAATTTACATAGAATGTGTGTTATTTTGGCGAATTTCCTCATAATAATTAACTTTTTTTATCCACAATTGGTAAGACCTTGCCATCATCTCACATTATATTATCATCATCTTTACATTATATGGTACTTGGCGATGATGCCGACGATGGAAGCGGGCTTACCAAGATTTCTGCAATAGGGAACTGACTATATTATCCAAGCCGGGACACATCAATGCTGGTAACATTGATGTTTGGCGGCAGACTTAGATAAGATGGTGTCAGCTATCCAGGCGGCCTTAGAAAACAGAACAGAGCCGCAACAAACCCATGACCTGATGTGAAGCTAATGGATCTAACCATTACGCCACGGAGGAATTTACAACTCATAGCAAAGTATATATATTAGTACTAACGTACCCATAGTGAGAAATAAGAAGTCGTGTCGTAGAAATAGCAAATGGTAATTAACGTTAAACGTGGTGTGATTCTGAAAAAACATAAATTATAAAACCGGCGAAGTGTAAGTCGGACCCAGGCTAGCAATCACTAACTGAATAAAACAAAATTCTGAAGGTCAGATGTCTTTTGATGGATCCTGAACTGAATGAAAGATAAAAACATTTTTTTTATTCGTAATTGGTAAGCCCTTGGCATCATCTCAAATTATGATAAATGACGATGATGCCGAAGATGAAAGCGGGCTTACCAAGATTACCCAACGCAATGGAGGACTGGCTATCTTATCTTCAAGCCGGAACACATCAATGCTGTTAACACTAATGTTTAGCGGAAAGACTTAGATAAGATGGTGGTAGCTAGCCAGGCGGGCTTAGAAATGCCCTACCACAACTCAAACCAAGTCTTTCAAGTGGGCCCTACCGGGAATCGAACCCGCGACCTCCTGATGTGAAGCGAATGGACTAACCGTTACGCCACGTAGGCAGTTAAAAAATACATGACACATGACATTATAGATGACATAAATAAGAAATGAGTTGATGCACGAGCCCTTTTCGCACTTGACCGATTTTTATTATAATTTTTCTGTGATTGCGTCTAATTGTGTGTGTTGATTTAGGGATTTCCGTCGATTAACGACTTCCGTGGCGTTAATGGCTAAGTCCATTAGCTTCACATCAGGTGGTCGCGGGTTCGTTTACCGGTGGATTCTAACATTTTAAGACTCAGTTTGGTTGGTAGAAGGGCATTTTCTAAGCCCGCTTGAATAGCTATCACCATCTTATTTAAGTCTTGCCGACAGAAATGTTAACAGAATTCATGTGTTCCGGCTTGAAGATAAGATAGCCAGTTCTCCATTGCGTTGGGGAATCTTGGTAAGCCCATTTCCATCTTCGTCATCATCGTCACGTACCATCAGGTGAGATGATGCCAAGGGCTTACCAATTATGAACTAGAAAAAAATGTTATGTTAACAGCATTGATGTGTTCCAGCTTGAAGATAACTTCCTGTTATTATTGAGTTGATCACAGAGACATCATTGAATATTTGCCTTCTCGTCGAAAAGATGGAGTCAATCTCGTTCTTCGTTACGCCATTGGGATGCAACCATGCCCATTTTCGCTGTTTAGGCTTTCTGAAGAAGGAGTTCATCATAAAGAGGCCTTCCCTTTCCACAAAGTCAGCCAGCAGCTGGCCACGTCCATTTCTCTCTTCATATCCAAATTGCCCCACTCTCAGCTAACCATCACTTCGTTTCCCCAGTTTCGCGTTAAACTTAAGCTTTTATTTTATGAAAATATATTATTTCCCACTACCTCTCACTGCGCCTCGCTCGATAGGTACAACGGCATAGGTATCGGTTTCAAAGAGGTAGTACCTATTTATAAAGTATTATTTCTTCCAAATCCATCGTGAGATTCGAACGTTAGCTGAGTTTTGTACGCTATTTTCAGAGGCGCGAAGTATTTTATCATGGGAAGGGAGGGAAAAGACGAGCATACCGAGACGATGTCATTGAATATTGTGTTCTTGATAAAGTAACTTTCATAAAAAAATAGAGTATTGAATTTGGGTAGAGGGGCTGGCTTGGCCACTGCCCCAAGCAGGAGTGAAAATTACGAATTATCATTTATAGAAACTTCTCACTAACAATCCTATGCCGTATTCAAATATTCATTGATCAATTACTAAGTATGTACCTTTAAGCGCAGATACGCCTATCAGCTAACACCGGAAATTTTATTTTTTTAATATTTTTTATTTTTTTTTCTAAGCTAGTAGAACGATTACAAATCACGTGCAATTATATAAAAAAAATAGTAATTTCCGTAGTAAGCGGGTTAATCTTATAGAACTTTCAAGAATTATTTTTTTTTTTAGTTTCTTTTGTTTGAGCGCGTATTATTAGGAGTTTTACTATTTATTTTTCAGAATTATGAAATAACGGAAAGTTTTTTCATACGGACTGCAGATATTTAGCTATTCAGCGTCACATCTTAGTAGGTACAGTGTTTATAAATTGCTGGGGCAGTCGCCCATACTTCATCAAGCCATGTCATTTTTAACCGACTTCAAAAAAGGGAGGAGGTTTCTCAATTCGATCGTATATATATTTGTGTTCGCGGATAACTTCGTCGTTTATGAACCGATTTTGATGATATTTTTTTTTTGTTGGAAAGTAGATCTCAAGGGTGGTACCATGATAAGGATACCAGGATCTTATGATGGCATCCCAGAGAAATCGAGGAAAACCTTAGTTTCCTGTTTGAAGTCGGGTTTTTTTTGTTCAAAATTATACCAAGCTCTATATCAACATGCCGTGTTAGTTAGTTAGTTTGGGACAAATCTTGGAATCTTAATTAGAACCACTATCGGTTTAGCTAAAATTTTGCAAATACATTAAGTTTGGACCACATAGCGTAATTAGCTCATTGACGTCATTCTAAATTCAATATGGCGCACTCCCAAAGATGGCCGATCAGTTATTTTTATGCACCCCCATGATATGGGTATCAAATCAAAGCATTTGCTGAGAAGAAAATAAAATAATTGAAATGTTTAAAAATTAAACCTAACTTAAGTTTTTCGAAAGTTATATAAATCACACTCGTGCTTTTATTACGTGTCAGCAAACTTTCAGTCATATAATCACTACACCGCTATAAAAGCACACCCCGGACACTTCATACAACGGGCAAGAACTTAAATTTATAAAAACAAATGACGCAGCAAACAATGTCACGGCGAAATCCCATACGTTTGAGAACCAAACTGTAACCAATCTGTATTTTTCTGGGTGACGAGGGGGTGAGGTCGCAATCTAGAGAGCGGCAGTGAGTGTCCATACTGCATGTCAGTACTAATATATATACTTTATTAAAAGCGTCGTTGTTTGCACAACTAACAGCGTCCAATATCGTGTCAACTTGCACACGATCTTCGATTCCTCCATAAATATTTTTTACTTATATTATTAAAGTGAAAGTGTAATTTGTTTATTTGTTGACGCCTAAGTAAATAAAGTAATTACCTGTAAATTTTTACCCGACGACGAAAAAAGGGAGTTATGTTTTTGACTGACTATGTATGTATGTTATGTTCATCTGTTCCTGCGTATTTTCTAAACCAATTAATAAAATATAAACCACAATAAAGATACATGTACACCGACATAGCTCTCAGAATTGCAAAACTTAAGTGGCAGTGGGCGGGGCACATTGCTCGTAGTATGTAGAGATGGCCGTTGGGGCAGTAAAGTTCTCGAGTGGCGACCACACACCGGAAAGCGTAGTGTAGGCAGGCCTCCCACTCGGTGGACCGATGACCTGGTGAAGGCTGGATGCGGGCAGCGCATAACGGGTCGTCGTGGAGATGCTTGGGGGAGGCCTATGTCCAGCAGTGGACGTCCTTCGGCTGATATGATGAAACCCCTATAAAACTAATAAAATAAAAAATAAACCCCCAAAATGCACTACAGCCCTATAATCGAAAAAACTTTTCGAATTCTCATCGGTTTTTGGGCTAGTATTTTCTTCAAGGTCCCAAAACAGATGAAAGTATTAGACAAAAATGTCTACGACAGAAAAAGTACGAAAATTACAGGCAGATAGTTGATATCTTTAAAGTGTTCTGTTGTGTCTATGTTAATAAAAACAAAAAGAGTAAAGCTTAATTACAATCATTACAAGACTCGGTGCTCAAAAGCCGTTACAAAAGCTGCCTTAATGGAGTATAAAAGGTAATCGAGCGTGAATAACTAGTGCTTTTTTCACTCATCAATGTCCACTTCAAAGTTCATAGAAAAAATAGCTGGATGTTTTCTCCGAGGAGGTTTTATGCAAATTCAGAAAGCTTGGAAGAAAAGAAACGGAAAAATTCCTGGATGATAACTTTACTGCTAGTCGATTGATTTACTTTTTATCATCTGTCAAAAACAAAATTTTGTTCTAAAAATGTTTGAAATACCTAAGCGTGACGTCATCATTTTGCAGTGCCATTTATCTCATTTTGTAATTTTAGTGATTTGAAAATTGGTAAATTGATTGAAAACAAAAGAGTAAGGTGATAATTACAAAAATCGATATTTGTCTAATCAATATATTCGCAAAGTTTGGATTCAATCCAGCATGTAGTTGTTATATTAAAGCGGAACTACGTTTGTATGGAAACTCGAGCCACCTGGGGAATAGACATTTTTGTGAACCTGTCACTTTTCATACTAACGGTGATAGCGATTTTTACCCCATGAATGTTAACCGGTTTTGAGAAATTTTTAGTCAAAAATAAAAAAAGTTAAAAGCTAAAAGCTAAATTTATAGGTTTTTGTTTATTAAATAAAATTAATAACTTCAATTTTATTTGACGTTCATAGTTTACATACAAAACTAATTTCGGCGATATTTATTTTTTTATTTTAATCAATATTTTAAAAAATTAAACCTGTAAACCTAGATTTTTTTTAAAAAAATTGTTAAAATCGATTAACTTTCATGAGGTGAAAATCGTTATCGTCCTTTCTGTCAAAAGTCGAATTTTCGCCGTAGGTTCACAATCCTCTTAAACTCAATACCTACCCAAGTTTTATGTACGAGTAGTTTTGTTTGTTTGTAAACTCTTTATTGTACAAGAAAATATACAATTATTGATACATAATAGCAGTAGCATGCACAAAGGCGGACTTAACCCAAACAGGGATCTCTACCAGCCAACCCTTAATTAACGAAAGGATTTACACTTTAAGCAAAGAAACAAAATAATTAGTACAGATTATAAAAGAAGTGATAGATATGTACTTCATTACTTTATTTTCAAATATATCCAGTCATGGTTTTCCATACAGCTTTGTGAAATAAAGTATCTTTTCTAGAAATTTCTTCATACATTCAGCAAGGAGGTTTTATGCAAACCCGGGTTTCCAAACGGCAGGGCATGGGCGAGGCGATAGCCAGTTTTCGCACCATTAGTTCGTACCAAGCGCAAGCTTATCATAATCCGTGAAATATGCTCTCGGGCAGCCCGCTATACCATCTACTTCTATTTTACATGCGAGCTTTGTCGATAGTTTTGTTTGAATGCAGCCATCAATATTCAGCGAATAACTGTAAGCGTTTTACAAACAGTAACTTTGAGTTCAAGTTGAAGTAAGTGGGGCTACTTATGTAAATCAAGAAACATAAACTTACAGGAAATTTAGGAGACTGTGGAGCCTGTGCCTGGTCTGGCCGTGTGATACACCGTTTAATTTTTATTTATTTAATTATTTTTATCTAGTAACAAATTACAACGTACCGAGCCATATTATACGTAAAAAATAATAAAATTATAAAAACATAAAATACTATACATAGATCAACCGAGGAATCTAACTGTGCTGGGCAGCGTTCGGGAAGCTTCGCAATATCTTCACGTCCCAAATACCACAGTGTCTCAGTGTCTTCGATCACTGTGTGTTGCCAGTGATGAGATACGGAACTGAGGCATGGTCGCTTACTATGGGCGTCATAAGAAGGCTCAAGGTCACGCAAAGGGCAATGGAGCGTGCTGTGCTCGGAGTTTCTCTGCGTGATCAAATCAGAAACGAGGAGATCCGTAGAAGAACCAAAGTAACCGACATAGCTTTCAGAATTGCTAGATTTAAGTGGCAGTGGGCAGGGTACATAGCTCGAAGAACATATGGCCGTTAGGGGCAGTAAAGTTCTCGAGTAGCGACCGCGCACTAGAAAACGTCTGCCTACGCTACGTCTGCCTATCACTCGGTGGACCGATGACCTGGTGAGGGTCACGTGAAGCCGCTGGATGCGGGCAGCGCAGAACCGGGCGTTGTGGAAATCCTTGGGGGAGGCCTATGTCCAGCAGTGCACGTCCTTCGGCTAATTTGATGAACACAATGACATGATACCTGTAATGTATGTAAGTAAACTCTCAAAAATCAATTTGGCGATAATTTGCGATAAAAACTAAAACTGGGCTTCTAAACAAGAGCGACAAGTTAAGCTTCTATCACAACCAATGAAAGAAAAAAAACATATCATGTTTTATGATTCGATTGTTGCTTGCTAGCATAAAAATTCCGAACAAAGCGCGACTATTCACGAACACCGAGTTTCGGCGCGGCTGAAGGTTCGGCTGATTTTTGGCCGAAACCGAAACAAGATTTTTTGGCCGAAACCAAACCTTCGGTCGGTCACTAGTTTTAAGCCTATCTTAGGCATCCATTACACGCCAACCAACGACCTATTCACTGCATCATCGTCACTTACCATCAGGTGAGATGATGGCAAGGGCTAGGTATTGTGAGTTAAAAAAAATATATATTGTAAAAAAAATAACGGATAATAATAAATTAATCAGAATTTCATAAGTTACACTTAAAATAACATAGACTTAGCTATGTAACTAGCATAGACACAATATAGTAGCTATAAAATCTTTTGCTTATCTGAACGCGGGTTATTAGATTTATTGTTAGTAAAGCATGAAAAAGCAATTATTGCCCATTACAACTAAACCTTGGGCAAAACATTTAGGAAAACTTTATCAATAGTTTACGATTACGTTACGTATACGAGAGACATTTAAGTGAATATCCGCTATACTGCGAACGAACTTCAGGCAAAGTATATATATTGGTACTAACATACAGTATGGACACTCCCTGCCGCTCTCTATATAGATTGCGACCCCACCCCCTCGTCACCCAAATTGATACAGATTTTGTTTGCTCCGTCATTTCTTTTTAGTAATGACATTTCACGACCGTTGTATGCAGTGTCCGGGGTGTGCTTCAGGGCAGCGCTAGAAAATGCGCATGGCTTCCGGCTCGATCGCACGAAATTGATTGCTGAGGCTTTATCACAAATTCAATAGAATTTAATCATAACACACACACCCAGATATCCAAGTCCTCTTTTACCTATAAATTCAATTAAATGCCTATCCAATTACCTGACGAATTCACAGCACAGATTAGATAATACAGATTCCATGAATTGCGCATGGACCAAATATAGCCCTGCGAGTCCTGTGACCCACAACGCGTTATTTTCGAGCTACATATTTAATTTTATATGTTATAGGAACAATTTTTGGCTATCTGTCCTATTAGGAAGCCATGTAATGACCTCTTAACGGAGGATAAAGAGTATAAAATTCAGCTTCAAGTGTCTATCAAGTGATTATTTTGAAACTATGCTAAAGTGGCAGTGGGTGGGGCACGGATCCCATAGAATGGATGGCCGTTGCTGCAGTAAAGTTTTTAAAGTGACGACTGTGTGCCTAACGACGCAGCGTTAGGAGGCCTCCCACTTGGAGGACTGACGAGCTGGTGAAGGTCGCGGGTACGCGCTGGATATGGGTAGTGCTAGACCGGTAGTTGTGGAAATTCGTGGCGGTGGCCTTTGTTCAGCAGTGGATGTCTTACGGTTTAAATGGTGATGGTGCCTGTTAACATTAATACAATCTCGCAAATAACTATATAGTTGATACTTTTGATCTTAGATTCTTGGTGGATGGTGATGGTGTTAGAAACCGGTCGCTGAACAAATTATAACGTGCAATTTTACTCAATTTCTGAGAAATTCGTGTAAATATATACCAAAATGAGTGAAACAGCTATATTTCACGCCAAGAAGATCCTTGAGAAGTATAGTTATATGACCTCAAAAGAAACAAGTACCCTAACGAGGCTCTCGACATCATTTCTGACGTCAAAACGTAAACTCACTATAGTTGTATATGTCTACCTGCCACCGCTTTCATGACAAAAAGCAAGCAAACTAGCGCGGAGGCCGGAGACACTATTAAGGCGACCTTATAAAAATGACAAAGTATATTTTAATAAAAAGTAAAGATGTGCCTTTTTGAAATTGTCGTAATAGAAAAAAGTTGATAACTGAGAAGAGGTATCATGATCTTTTCTATACTTAATATTTATTTTACCCCTAGATTTTACTTCTTATTTTTTTCGACAGCGCCTTGGAGTAGCTATAAGATATAGCTTAGTCTCTTTTTATGGTTTTGTAGTCAACAAGGAAATCTTATAGTGTCGCAATATCCGTATGTCCGTCTGTCCGCAGTTTAACTCAAAGACTCTTAGTAGAAATCTGTAATATGGCATGAATATACATATTAATAAGAAAAAGAAAATCATGAAAAAAAAAACTATGGTACCTCTTCTACACTTAATAGCGGGGATATGATTTTTTTCTCGCCTATCCCATGGTGGAGGTCTCGTTCGATGGGTCGTTCAAAAATATTGCATGTGTGTGAACCGATTGTCTAGTTATTTTTTATTATATTATGCTGCCAGGTTGGTCCCATTTAATCAAAAGCGGTGTAGTTAGTACTTTTTTTTTAAATAAAAGAAAATGCAAAATAGTACTACAAAGTTGCGATGGAAGTTCGTTTGCGAAATATTATATTTTTTACACACTTGGTAACTTTTTACTTTGGTTTTGGAACGGCCCACAAAAATGTCACAAGTTTCTAAGTCGTTGGCCCTGTCCTTACGAAGAACCTAACAAGTCAATATTACGTAGTATTCTCTTTATATTTTTACGAGAGCCGCGTACGCCGGGACGCCTCCTATCATAAAAAGCATAAAAGTGAAATATTGTGTCATGGGGAGGAAGTTTCCGCCCTTTACGAGATTAGATCGAACTGGAATCGGATAGGAAGGCTAAAGCTTAGGCGGCAAACACACTGTGCCGCCAACCGCTGCCGTGTGTAAGGCTAACATGGTTTCCATACATCGTAGTGCATCGATAGGACTACGGCGCCACCAACCGCAACTGCTTGCCGTGTGTAAGGGAAACGCAGTTTTTTTTTATTTTTTTTATTCACAATTGGTAAGCCCTTGGCATCATCTCACCTGATGGTAAGTGAAGATGATGCCGAAGATGGAAGCGGGCTTACCAAGATTCCCCAATGCAATGGAGAACTGGCTATCTTATCTTCATGCCGGAACACATTAATGTTGTTAACACTGATGTTTGGCGATAAGACTTAGATAAGATGGTGGTAGCTAGCCAGGCGGCCTTAGAAAATGTCCTACCACCAACCAAACCGAGTCTTACAAGTTGACCCCGCCGGAATCAAACCCGCGACCTCCTGGTGTGAAGCGAATGGACTAATCATTACGCCACGGAGGCGGTTGAAAACATAATAGTGCATCGATACGTTCGCAGCGCTGCCAACGGCTGTGCTATGTGTTGCGACACCACCGTGTGTTTACCGCCTAAGACGTATAAAAACTGCTTTACGGCAAACGCACAACCGCACACGCAACCGCCTCCCGAGTGTGTCCACCGTAGAGTCACGCCGCCTTTAGACGAAAGAAATAGGTATTAGACGTAAGAAACACACTAAAACCCACCGGTAACTTTTTATTTGAAAACATGCTTCAATTTGTAGAAAGGGTAATTCAACGTTTATTTATCATATAAGCCGAAAATCGTCCACTGCTAGACGAAGGCTTACCCCAAGGATTTCCACGACGACCGGTCCTGAGCTGCCCGCATCCATCGGCTTCCCGCGATCTTCACCAGGTCTTCGGTCCATCGCGTGGGAGGCCTGCCTACGCTACGATTTCCGGTGCGCGGTCGCCACTCGAGAACTTTACTACCCCATCAGCCATCTGTTCTACGAGCCCTGCCCACTGCCACTTCTGTTTAGCGATTTTGTGAGCTACGTCGGTTACTTTGGTTCTCCTGCGGATCTCCTCGTTTCTGATTCGATCACGCAGAGAAACTCTGGGCATAGCACGCTCCATTGCCCCTTGGGTGACCTTGATCTTTCTTTAGAGGCCCACAGTAAGCGACCATGTCTCAGTTCCGTAAGTCATCAAAACCTTGTAGTCTTGAGACACTGCGGTATTTGGGATGTGAAGATATTGCGAAGCTTCCCGAACGCTGCCCAGTCGAGTTGGATTCGTCGATTGATCTCTTTCTTGAAGTTGAACCTATCTAGCTCGACTATTTGTCCCAGGTATACATATTCGTCAACAACTTCCTGTGTAGAGTCTTCAACCTTTAGAGGGGTGGGTGCGACACGGACATTTAACATTATTTTCGTCTTGTCCATGTTCCTTTTAAGATTTTAACGTTTATTCAAATAATTTATATAGGCTGACGCCCTCTTTTGAACACCTGAAACGGCCATCCGCTACATTTACTTTCTGGAGTGGCTAGTTCTTTTATTATTTACAATTGGTAAGCCCTTGACATCATCTCACCTGATAGTAAGTGACGATGATGCCTAAGATGGAAGCAGATTTACCAAGATTCCCCAACGCAATGGAAAACTGGCTATCTTATCTTTAAGCCGGAATACATTAATGTTATTCGCATTGGTGTTTGGCGGCGAGACTTAGACAAGATGGCGGTAGCCAGGCGGGCTTAGAATATACCCTTCCACCAACCAAACCACAAGTCAAACAAATTAAGACTCCGCCGGGAATCGAACCCGCGACCTCCTGATGTGACGTTAACGTAAAGTTACTATTACGCCACGGAGGCGGGTACAACGAAGTGAAAAGAAAAGCTTATACTCTGGCATGGCTCTAATATTGAAGGTTAATAAATAAAATTTAAATTAACTTTTTTTGGTGATTCTTTGACCGATAACTTAACAGAAAGTGCCTGAAAAATATGTCCCCCACCGTGATCATCGTGCCCCTCTCCCCACCCCTTAAAACGGCCGTGACTTGACTGATTTACAAATTCAAGAAGTCATTTTTCGTGCACAACTTCTAAATTTCCTTTTTTCCGTTTCTATTGTGTCTCAAATCCTACGCTATATCATAAACCTGGTAGTTTAGCGTATCTGGTAGTTGTACGAGAAGGCATATGTCTCAAATCCAAATCCTAGTTAAGGACCTAAATAGCACACGACAACTGGCTAAACGATTGTATGAATCAGGAGTGTAAATTATAATTTACTAGCTGTCCCGGCGAACTTCGTTTTACTTTACACTACACTACACTACGCTATCCTACTCTACCCTACCCTACACTACCCTACCCTACACTACACTACACTTTACTACATTATACCCTACCCTACACTACCCTACACTACCCTACATAAGAACCTTCTCCTGACAATAACGAACTCAACAAAAAAAAAAAAAAAAAATCGGTCCAGCCGTTCACGCTTGATGCGGTGACCAGAAGAAATAGGGGTTCATTTTTATATTTATTTAAATATATATAGATTTATTTGTTTTTTACAAGTACTTACCTAATATACATTGCCGTGTGTGAATCTGTAGTGTTCAGCAGCCTCTCATTCTGTCTGCCATAACTTACCACTGTCAATACAGCCTCGGAATATAAAGCGTTTGTGGCTCGCAGCCCTCATATTTCAAAAGGACGTGCGTGCGTTTTGAAGTTGCGCGTGATTGATTAAACTGAAAGTTTTTGGAGACAGGTCTTTGGTGCGTGAGTGAAGTTCCGAATTCAAATTGAAGTAAATCATAAAACGAGTCGAAAAGTAGTTGACTTGTCATCGCGGGCCCAAGCTGACAATATCACACCTTGGGCACTTCATACAACGGACCAGAAATGAAATTTCAAAAAAGGAATGACGGAACAAACAAAATGGAGGTAAAATCCTATACGTTCGACAACCAAACTGAACCAATCTGTATCAATCTGGGTGACGAGGGGGTGAGGTCGCAATCTAGAGAGCGGCAGAGAGTCCATACTGTATGTTAGTACTAATATATATACTTTGATAATATGTAGATTGGTATGACGTCATTTGGTCCCTGTAATCAAGTATACATTACTTTTAGCTATGTTGTCAATTAGGTACTCTCACTCTTGATCTACTGGCTCATGTCCACAAAAGATCCGCTCTTGGTTTAAAAGTAATGTTATATGCTCAGTTGTAATAATACATTATTGCACACTAGGGTAGGAAATAGGCAATTGCATTACGAGTACGATTCGATGATTTTGATGAATTGATTCGACCATGAAGGTTATAATAATATAGTCATTTTCCCACTTTTCTAGAATCTTCGGGCGGGCTTTGCTTTCATTTTTGGCATTATTATGACTTCATCAATTGGCCGAGCCGCAGGCGAGAGCCTTAATTAAAACGAGACATAATAATATAATAATACGAGTAGCATGTACTCGTAAGCTCATAATATACGCCTCAGAATATTATGATTCTTCATACAGAATTTTTTGCAAAAACTGCAAGGAAATGAATGCAATAAAATTAAGAATAAAGATAAACTTTTGTGTTTATGCACTTCTTTAATAACAGAGAATAAACAAACTTTTACATTTTCGGCATTTCTGCCATTTATAAAAAAAAAACATCCAAGTGCGTGTCGGGCCACGCGCAATGTTGGTTTCCGTAGTTGCCATTATCGCGTCCATATCTAATTTTGAATTTTCCAAATACAGCGGTTTACTTGTTAGGGGGTGGATTAGCACTTTGAAGCTTATTTTTTCGAAAACCGAACACTAAATTATAAAATGGTCTTAGAAGACTCACAGTTATTTTTTAAGCTCTAACCAACGATACCCCCACAAGACTGCGTTTGACGAGAAAAAAAATCATCCCCACTTTACTTGTAGTGGTACCTCCACTACAAGTAAAGTGGGGATGATTAAAAAAGTTTTTTTCTTCATAAGTTTTTGTAACGTTTCTCCACGCGTTATTATATATCTGCTAATATACATATCTGCAAAATTTCAGCTCTTAACTACTAGTAGTCTAAGAGCTAGGCCACGGACAGACAGACGAACACACAGACATAACGAAACTTGTTGTACTACAGAACCCTAAAAAAACACTTTTTTTCATACAAAATTCGTGGAGGTTTGTTTTGGTCGGTACTTAAATGTGATATTTTGCGTACTATTTTTTATTAAAATGGTAGCTGTGTATTTTAAAATACAATTATTGATAATTTAAAATTTTTATTTGTCTGCTAAACTCGTTTCGATTTTCTAAGTTCTTTTTCTATGTTCGTTTTTTCTAAGTTAAGTACTTCTGTTCAGACTTCTGTCCTAATCCCTGCAATCTAATCATACCTCTTCTATTACCCACTCATTTCAAAAAAGAACCCACGTTTAACTTTCATCGACGAGTCTATTAGAATCAAAAACCCGCAATGTCCATTTTATTGTTTTGACCACTTCCGTTAACTTTCATCAACGAATTTATTAGAATCAAAAACCCGCAATGTCCATTTTATTGTTTTGACCACTACCGTTAACTTTCATCAACGAATTTATTAGAATCAAAAACCCGCAATGTCCATTTTATTGTTTTGACTACTTCCGTTAACTTTCATCAACGAATTTATTAGAATCAAAAACCCGCAATGTCCATTTTATTGTTTTGACCACTACCGTTAACTTTCATCAACGAATTTATTAGAATCAAAAACCCGCAATGTCCATTTTATTGTTTTGACCACTTCCGTTAACTTTCATCAACGAATTTATTAGAATCAAAAACCCGCAATGTCCATTTTATTGTTTTGACCACTACCGTTAACTTTCATCAACGAATTTATTAGAATCAAAAACCCGCAATGTCCATTTTATTGTTTTGACCACTTCCGTTAACTTTCATCGACGAGTCTATTAGAATCAAAAACCCGCAATGTCCATTTTATTGTTTTGACCACTACCGTTAACTTTCATCAACGAATTTATTAGAATCAAAAACCCGCAATGTCCATTTTATTGTTTTGACCACTACCGTTAACTTTCATCAACGAATTTATTAGAATCAAAAACCCGCAATGTCCATTTTATTGTTTTGACCACTTCCGTTAACTTTCATCGACGAGTCTATTAGAATCAAAAACCCGCAATGTCCATTTTATTGTTTTGACCACTACCGTTAACTTTCATCAACGAATTTATTAGAATCAAAAACCCGCAATGTCCATTTTATTGTTTTGACCACTACCGTTAAATTTAAAATTGAAATTGCGGTTTTTGATTCTAACAGACTCCTACACTATTGGACATTGTGGTTTTTGTAGCATCTTCGATTTTAATCATTAATTTCCTTGAGACATTGCTGTTTTTGATGCATATGTAATACACTAAAATATTCCTTCAACCATAGAGATTAATATGTCATAGATAACTCTTTTTTATCTTTTAACGGACATGGCGGTTTTTGATTCTAACAGACTCTAAACATCTAATTTATGCTCTAAACCAGCTATTCTCAAAGTATGCTCCGCGGAGCCCTGGAGCTCCGTAAAGCCTCTGCGAGGGCCCCGCCGAATAACCAACATAAAGATCAAGCACGAAAATCTAGTCACATTAGTAGCGAAAAAATGAGATGACACACACAGCTTGACGTCCACTTATTCAGTTCAACACTGCTTCGTCATTTATTCGGAAAAAGTGACAACGCTATATGATTAGACAGATAGATTTTCGATTTTCATTTAAGAACTAACATAAAATCAGGTATTGCTTATTTTGGGGATTAGTAATTTTTATAATGTTTTAAAAGGGTTCCGTCGCAATAAAGTTTGAGAACCGCTGTTCTTAACAAACTATAAACCAGATCTTTTTTTCATCTTAGCAGCACACCCTATTATATGTAAATCACGAAAATAATAAGATTTACAAAGGCTGACAGTCGGCAATATCATCAGCGTTTATGAGACAATAGCAACATTATTTACGAGACAAAAATTGTGTTGCCAGCCCTTGTACAATTGTTTCACAATTTTTTCACTCATAACATGGTGTACAAAAAGGGTTACGTCGCAATAAAGTTTGAGAACCGCTGCTCTAAACAAACTATAAACCAGATCTTTTTTTCATCTTAGCAGCACACCCTATTATATGTAAATCACGAAAATAATAAGATTTACAAAGGCTGACAGTCGGCAATATCATCAGCGTTTATAAGACAATAACAATATTATTTACGAGACAAAAATTGTGTTGCCAGCCCTCGTACAATTGTTTCACAATTTTTTCACTCATTACATGGTGTACAAAAAGGGTTACGTCGCAATAAAGTTTGAGAACCGCTGCTCTAAACAAACTATAAACCAGATCTTTTTTTCATCTTAGCAGTACACCCTATTTTAAGTAAATCACGAAAATAATAAGATTTACAAAGGCTGACAGTCGGCAATATCATCAGCGTTTATGAGAAAATAGCAATATTATTTACGAGACAAAAATTGTGTTGCCAGCCCTTGTACAAACGTTACACAATTTTTTGACTCATTACATGGTGTACAAAACTCGTGTGGGGCTCGAGAACAACGGAACATTTAATCTACCTATTAAAAACTTACGGAATAATTAAGAGCTTTCTGGGTTTCCATACACTCCAAGGGTGACAAACGGGACCTATTACTAAGCCTCCGCTGTCCGCAGTTCTGTCAATCTATCTGTCAGCGGGCTGTATTTGTTGAACCGTAATAGGTAGACAGTTGAAATTCTTAAAGTGCTTTTTTCTATTGCCGGTCCTCATAGAAAAAACGTGTTTATTAAAGTTATTTAGAGGTAATTTTGATTTTGCTCTATTGTAAAATAATTTTCGAAAAACCTTAAAACTTTTAGGTATACCAGCTTTTATTTGAGACTAATTTTAATTATTTTGTATTCTTCTCAGCAAAACCTTTCATTTGATAGGTACCCATATAATAGAGGTTTATGTAAAGCATAACTTATCCGCTATCTTTGGGAGTCCTTCATATTTGATTAAGAATGACGCCACTTAGCTGACCATGTATAGTTCTCTAAACTTAACGGGTACGCAAAATTTCAGCTCAATCGGAAACCGGAAAGTAGTTCTAATTTAGCTTCCAAGATTTTAACCAACACGGCAAGCTAATATTAAACTTGTAAAAACGGTAATAATACATACAAGCGTAAAACTTATTGTGATAATAGTGCTAATTCTGAAATAAAATAACAAATAATAAAAACCGGTTAAGTGTGAGTCGTACTCACGCTAAGGAGTCCGAACTGAAAAAAATGATGTTTCTGTTACTCGCGTTGATGCCTTTTGTTTGTAATGTGAATGAGTATAGTTGGTCATGGTTGTGTGGAGAGGTGTGGTGGTATGTAACCCTCAAAGCGCGAGTTCAACTCACACTTGGCCAGTATTTTTAACCAACTGTCCTAAAAGGAGGGTTATGTTTTTCGAGTGTATGTATGTATAGTGTACCTATATGTGTGCACGTATGTTCATATATTTCGAGTGTATGTATGTATAGTGTACCTATAAGTGTGCACGTATTTTCATATATTTCGAGTGTATGTATGTATAGTGTACCTATATGTGTGAACGTATGTTCATATATTTCGAGTGTATGTATGTATAGTGTACCTATATGTGTGCACGTATGTTCATATATTTCGAGTGTATGTATGTATAGTGTACCTATAAGTGTGCACGTATTTTCATATATTTCGAGTGTATGTATGTATAGTGTACCTATATGTGTGAACGTATGTTCATATATTTCGAGTGTATGTATGTACAGTGTACCTATATGTGTGCACGTATGTTCATATATTTCGAGTGAATGTATGTATAGTGTACCTATATGTGTGCACGTATGTACATATATTTCGAGTGTATGTATGTATAGTGTAACTATATGTGTGAACGTATGTTCATATATTTCGAGTGTATGTATGTATAGTGTACCTATATGTGTGCACGTATGTTCATATATTTCGAGTGTATGTATGTATAGTGTACCTATATGTGTGCACGTATGTTCATATATTTCGAGTGTATGTATGTATAGTGTACCTATATGTGTGCACGTATGTACATATATTTCTAGTGTATGTATGTATAGTTTACCTATATGTGTGAACGTATGTTCATATATTTCGAGTGTATGTATGTATAGTGTACCTATATGTGTGCACGTATGTACATATATTTCGAGTGTATGTATGTATAGTGTACCTATATGTGTGAACGTATGTTCATATATTTCGAGTGTATGTATGTATGTATAGTGTACCTATATGTGTTCACGTATGTTCATATATTTCGAGTGTATGTATGTATAGTGTACCTATAAGTGTGCACGTATTTTCATATATTTCGAGTGTATGTATGTATAGTGTACCTATATGTGTGAACGTATGTTCATATATTTCGAGTGTATGTATGTATAGTGTACCTATATGTGTGCACGTATGTTCATATATTTCGAGTGTATGTATGTATAGTGTACCTATAAGTGTGCACGTATTTTCATATATTTCGAGTGTATGTATGTATAGTGTACCTATATGTGTGAACGTATGTTCATATATTTCGAGTGTATGTATGTACAGTGTACCTATATGTGTGCACGTATGTTCATATATTTCGAGTGAATGTATGTATAGTGTACCTATATGTGTGCACGTATGTACATATATTTCGAGTGTATGTATGTATAGTGTAACTATATGTGTGAACGTATGTTCATATATTTCGAGTGTATGTATGTATAGTGTACCTATATGTGTGCACGTATGTTCATATATTTCGAGTGTATGTATGTATAGTGTACCTATATGTGTGCACGTATGTTCATATATTTCGAGTGTATGTATGTATAGTGTACCTATATGTGTGCACGTATGTACATATATTTCTAGTGTATGTATGTATAGTTTACCTATATGTGTGAACGTATGTTCATATATTTCGAGTGTATGTATGTATAGTGTACCTATATGTGTGCACGTATGTACATATATTTCGAGTGTATGTATGTATAGTGTACCTATATGTGTGAACGTATGTTCATATATTTCGAGTGTATGTATGTATGTATAGTGTACCTATATGTGTTCACGTATGTTCATATATTTCGAGTGTATGTATGTATAGTGTACCTATATGTGTGAACGTATGTTCATATATTTCGAGTGTATGTATGTATAGTGTACCTATATGTGTGCACGTATGTACATATATTTCTTTAGAGTGTATGCATGTATAGTGTACCTATATGTGTGCGCGAATGTTCATATATTTCGAGTGTATTTATGTATTGTGTACATATATGTGTGAACGTATGTTCATATATTTCTTCCGAGTGTATGCATATATAGTGTACCTATATGTGTGCACGTATGTTCATATATTTCTTTGGCTGAGCCTAAAGCCTGAACTGTTTGATGGATTTTGGAGTACGAAGTGTCGCTTGATTCGTCTTGATCCCGAAAGTGACATAGAATACATTTTAACCCGTCTATCCAAAAAACAAGGGTATTGTTTTATGCAGTCAGGTTTCTTATTTTTAATTTAATTGGCCATTGCCATTCAGCGCGGTAATGCAGCTGGTGTAATGGGCACCTTTGCGCCGGGTTCGGTAAGGGGCGGGTTATTTATTGACTGATATGTTAGATTTATAAATTATTAAGATAGATTTTTATTTGACTTTTGACATGTTATAAATATTTAATTGGTGAGGTTATTATTTAATAAATTCTCATTAAAAAAAACAGTTGATACATATTATTATACCTGATAATAACCTGTGTAAACCAACACAGTTTAATTAACACTTTATAAGCAGTGATGATTCCAGGTAAAAAAATAAACAAAAAGTTAAAACTTTTGTTCGTCAACAGAATTCCTTCTCATAAACTTTCTTCTCATAACTTACATCAAAACAAATGTAACTTCCCTCAGAAATAATGCGTGAACGGCTGGACCGATTTCGCTTATTCTTTTTTTGTCGAGTTCGTTATTGTCAGGAGAAGGTTCTTATGTAGTGTAGTGTAGTTTAGTGTAGTGTAGTGTAGTGTAGGGTAGTGTAGGGTAGGGTAGTGTAGGGTAGGGTAGTGTAGGGTAGGGTAGGGTAGTATAGTGTAGTGTAAGGTGGAACGTAGTTCGCCGGGACAGCTAGTATTAAATAAATGCAAGAATTTTCGTAAAACTTGAATAACTCGTACGGTCAGCCGAAATTCAATCGGCAACACTACCATTATCAGAGGCTGTCCTACGCCTTAAAGTTGAGAGTTAAAGCAAGACCAGATCAAGGTCAAAGTATCCCTGACGTACGTGCGTCCCATTTTACTGGAGATGAAAATTTTGTTGGCACCAGTGATACAGGATGATGCGAAGGTTAATGAGAACGGCCGTCGTTTGCGTCCGGCTGTGGGTAGGACCGTCGAATGTAATAAAGTTTTACGCCACCGACCCTTGACTAGAGATGTAATAACTGGAGGAATAGAATATCCGAATTTAACGATACTGTACCAATTTGCTAGCTCGGTGATGAAGTTTTAATGAAAAAATGCGATAGGTGTCACGGGACACCCGTTTGGAACGTAGGTAGTTTACGAATATTCTCATTTTTTATTAATTTACAATTGGTAAGCCCTTGGCATCATCTCGCCTAAAAGTATGTGACGATGATGACGAAGATGGAAGCGGGCTTATCAAGATTCTCCAACGCAATGGGGAACTGGGTATCTCATCTTCAAGCCGGAACACATCAATGTTGTTGGCATTGATGTTTGGCGGCAAGACTTAACAATACCTTCTTCACTCTTTCGTCACTTGGTACTCAGTCGCTTAAAAGTTAAAATAAAAACCTCATTTATTAGAACAAACATTAATAAAGTCCAAAAAAAATATTCCTTCAAGAACATATGTCGACATAGGCAAGCATACCTACTACCGCTAGACCACTGCGGCTGTATGATTAAAACTGAAATACTCTTCCCACGGCACCTGATGACAGCGTCGTCAATAAAAAGAGAATGCAAAAATAAGGCGTCCGACACAGATCAGAAAAAAATTGCTGGCGCTCTTCTATTCTGTGGCGTCCGACACTTTTTTCAATCTAGCTGTCATTCACCAAGTATCTGAAGTTTAACGTGCGATAAGGAAACTACGTTACAAAAAAAATCATGACTCCATATTATTAACATTCTGTCCCTCTTTTCTGGAAAGTCGGATAAAATGTACTCTATGTCACTCACGGGATCAAGACATATCTAACGATACCTCGTGCTCTAAAATCCATTAAACCATTTAGAAGATATCGTGTAATAAAGAAACATACATACGTACATTAGACCTGAAAACATACACTCCTTTTTGTTGGCAGTCGTGTAATTAAACTGACTTCAAATTGCCTGAATGACAAATCAATACTGAATTAGACTAACAGCCATTTGTCATTAAACTTGTATAAATGTTTAGAGTAATAAGCAAGTGGCCATAATTATTATGAGAAAGGCTGGGCATATTACACGTCCGTACTTTACCCAAGTAATTTAAATCGAAACAAAATCCATAATGAGCCTTAAGGTTAACATCCGTAATTCCTAATTTCAAACCTGCGTACCGTTACCGACCCTACTTATTACAAATCTCACGGCCAACCCAAGTCCGGCCGACAGGGCGATTAACAATGCGTAAACTGATTTAGTTGAACTGGGCCCGGATTTGTACAACATTTAGCCACATTTTAAACGTCCAAAAGGAAACCTTTTGGGACAATAAAACCTTAAAACAAAAAGCTCATCTCGTTGTACCGAAATTAACGGTGGCATTTTGTGTTTAACATTTCCTCCGATGTAGATAGAGTTCGTAGGTAGGTTTATAAATGTTTTCCTTTACATTGAAAATCTTTTGTCGGAAACGGAACTGAAGAAACTAGAATATCTACAACAATTGGTTCTGTAAAAGCTATTCTGCGGCAGCAATCAGTGCGACGAGGGTTTATTCTAACAGTATTCTTAAACCTACGTTTTTGGTATTTCTAAATTAATTTGTGCAGTAATAAAGGACATTGTTTTGTAATTTATTTATCAAAACGAAGGATAATCATTTAATCTGCTGGTGGTAATGATTCCAGTGAACCCTGGCTGTCATAAATAAACGCGTGGCAAAACTATAAAAATCATTTCTTGTATTATTAAATGTTCTTCTGTTAAATATTCGAATATTAGATCTTCATTTGGCTGATATTTTAATTTTATTTTTCATCCACTCTTAGTATTTGCAAGCAATTTGAACTCAAATATATTTTAACTACAAAACCAAATACTTTAAAGAAAAAAAGTTGTAGAAATCAAAAATAAAATAAGTACAAAACATTATAATGCCCACAAAGTTATAAAACACAAAGTTACAGACTGCAGGATTCAGGAGTGAAGATCTAAATGTGTATCTGTCTGTTACTCTTTTACGTTAAACCTTTTTTCAACTACTCATCTGTAATACTGTTTATTTTACTGTAATATGGCAAAAACAACATGAAAAATAAAGGGATGAAAAAAACGTAAGCTACTTTATCACACCAAAAATATTCAAGATTTATTTTATTTTTTTATTTTATTCCCAAGATATCTAGAAAAACCTGTCTGTTTTTTACTCTTTCAAGTACCTAGACTTTACTAAACCGATTTCACTGAAATTTGGCAGACAGCTAAAGTAAAGGGCGAACTCATCATAGATTAGTTTATCTTGGAAAAATTCTAAGTTCCCGAGGAATCTGGAAAAACCTTAATTCCAAGCTTGCAAGCCGCTTGCGACTTGTTTACCACACACTCTCGAATACAGTAATAAATAAGATATCGACGCAGACTAAGCCACGGACATAAGCTAGTTCTTTATAAATTCACATAAAAATCCCTAATGCTCGTCGAATATCTAATTAAATTTAGTAAGCGAGTTCAAAAATGTTTTTTAGAAAATCGATAAAAAAATCAAAGTAATAATTTTCACCAACGGTAAAAAATAATTAAAAAGCCATAACTAACAAAAAAAAAAGATAATAATATTTTGTAACAAGTGAGAAAAGGTACACACGTCAAAATTTTACTAAGTCTTGCACAGAAAATATGGAAAAAAATAATTCAAATATTTGAATGTTACGTACCTTGTTATTCGAATATCAGAATATGTAGACGGGTTATGCACTAACAAACCACATTTGAAAATCGAATCCATTGACACACACATTATAATAGGTACCTACAGAATGCTACTATGAAAAGAGATGCCAATTGGCATCTTTTTTTTGCTTCACTTTTAGGATGCACGTAACCTATCTACCTCCCCTTATAAATAGCATTTCTCTGGCGAATATATACGGATTATTCGTGATGTTTGATGTTTGTTGTATATATGCATGCTCCTTGTGCCTCCTCCTCCAGATACGGTCTATGCCTTATTTAAATATGGAAACAGCTAGTTGTATATAATACATTATGAAAAATAACAAAGTTACACATTTGGACTAATATAGAAGTCATTGAACAAAGTGCATACTTAATATTTGGCGACGATGGATAAAGCTAGAAAGTTGCGTTGAACTCTCCGTGGGCAACATACACGTTTAGAGAATTATGTGGAACAAAAGGTTTCGATATCTGACGAGGATATCGACTATCGGATACGGAGTTTTTGGGAGATAATCCAAAGGCTTCGGGAAATACAGGAACAAATTAAAGGGAATATAACCCTGGACAACACGACGTTTAACGCAGAAGAAGAATACCGGTACGCAACCGAAGAACTATATACTAACATCCTTTCAAAACTTCTTACAAAACAAAAAAGAGTAAGGACCGATCACAGCCTATAATATCAAATGATAAGTATACACCTAAAATAAATTTTCAACCATTACAAGAAGAGCTTTGAATACTTCACCAAACGTATAAGAGTCTGCCTTAATAACATCTTCAAACTAGTTGAAACCACAAATGAAAACTTACATATTACTTTCGGCGCTTTCCCCCGAGTTTCATGAAAGACTGCACAACCTCACTTCCCCGGAAGAGCCAATGAACATGACATTTGATGATATAACAAAAATTCTGGACGACTACTTAAATCCTAAACCCAGTGTATGGGCATTACAATATAACTTTATTTCACGGCTGCAGAAATTGGATGAATCAGCAGCTCAGTATGCAGCGGAGCTAAAGAGATTAGCTACGAAATGTGAGTTTAAATGTCAACATTGTCAAAAGAACACGTCGGAGTGTTTCTTATCTCTTCAGTTTTAACGCGGCCTGGAAGACGGAGAAGCTCGAACAAAATTCTCCAAGACCGATCAAAGGTTCAAATCATTAACGCAAATAGCAACATCAATAGATATGGGAAAAACTGAAAATTCAACCATATCTACAAACAGATAATCTGACCACGAGCAAGTGAACGAGGTGTTGACAAACAACTACAGACGTACTGCTACCAGCTCAAGACCACTTACACCAAGAGACCTGAAAGGTAAATGTTTTCGCTGTGGCCAGGACTATCACCGAAACGATAAATGCAAGGCCTTAAACTAAACATGCTATAAGTGAAATAAGATTAGCCACTTAGCTCATGTATGCTTACAACGGACCAATTACATAAACAAAACTAATACAAATACGAATGAAGTAGAAGAATCTGTATTTAGTGACACGGATAGAACATGCACATCAACGTTAAATCTGGAGAAGCTTCAAAAAAGTATATTATTAGTGTAAATATTGGAAAAATAAAAACAAAAATGGAATTCGACACAGGAGCTTCATTATCATCAACGTCTCTCAAGGACTGCAGAAACTAAAAATGGGAAAAAGAATAGGCATAAAATTAAGAAGGCGTAGATGGGTGAAACTATTAAACCAATTGGTCTTGTATTTGTGAAGTGCAGATGCTCAGACAAAGAATTTATGGAAAACTATACCTAATAAACTCTGACGTTGATCCTATTTTCGGCAGAAGCTGGATGAAAGAACTACATTCTCTTGACCTGGCCGATATTCTATCGATACAACCCGTAACAAGAGAATTGGATCAACTGCTGAAACAATGTAAGTCAACAGTGTTTAATCTAGACCTAGGAAAGATACCAAACTATCAAGGATACGTCAATTTTAAAGAAAATGTTTAACCTGTATTCATCAAACCTCGGAGAATTCCTAATGCACTGAATGCAAAAGTTGATGAAGAATTAGAACGGTTATGCTCAGTAGGCGTCATTGCAAAACCTGATCACTCAGAATGGGGTACACCAGTGGTACCGATAGTGAAACCAAATGGTAGCATAATGCTATTACGTACTAACTACAAAGTTACTCTCAATAAGGTCAAACTAGATGAACAATTCCCATTACCAATGATTTAAAATATATTCACAGAAATGAACTGAGGAAAACTATTTTATACTCTGGACATCACCCAGGCATATCTGATATAATGATGGACGAGAAAAGTGAAATATTGCAATTGATAAGCACACCTAAGGGCACTTATAAGGTCAATAGAGTCATGTTCGGAGTGAAGGTTGCTCCAAGTCTTTGGTGAAAATTAATGGATCGACTGTTTTAATGCTTGGAAGGCGTTAAATGTTTTTGGCGACTTCATAATTCAAGGGGCGTTCTACTACAGAGACTGAAACTTGTGTTAGACAGACTAAAAGGAAGCAACCTTAGAGCCAACTAAGATAAGTGCCATTTGGGACACACTATTGACAAATACGGCCTGCATAAAAACAAAGAAAAGATCAATGCCATCATCAAAACAGAGTACCCAACTAAAGTTGGAGAGCTTCAAATATTTCTTGGCATGGCCAACTTTTATAACAAATTTATTCTCAACCTAGCTTATATCACAAACCCTTTAAATAAACTCTTGAAGAAAGAAACATCTTTCCAATGGTCAGCAGAGTGTTAAAAAGCATTCATGCAAGTTAAAAAAGAAATTTTAAGCGAAAGGGTACTTATACATTTCGATCCGAACAAGCAGTTAGTACTCGCTACTGATGCCTCACCACTAGGTCTCGGGGCAGTCTTATCACACCACCTGCCTAATGGCTCAGAGAGGCTTATCGCATTTGCATCGAGGACCTTAGCGGCCAGTGAAAAGAACTATAGTTAAATAGACAAAGAAGCTACCGCCATATATTGGGGACTGAAAAAGTTTTTTATAACTTTTACGGGCGGAAGTTTATCCTAGTCACAGATCTTAAGCCATTAACTACAATTTTCCACCCACATTAGACATTACCAACCACGAGCATAATGCAATTATTCCATTACGCCCACTTTTTATCGGGATTTGACTATGAGATAGAATATAGAACTTCCGGCAAAAACTCATGCGGACCTATCCAGATTTCTAGTTGACAACGAATCCAACTATAAAGAAGACCTTCATCATATTTTTCAACTCCATGCTGTCAATATCTCACCTAGTACAATAAAAAGATAAAAAAAAACATGACCTAGAATGCCAAGCATTGCTGCATGCTGTAGAATTTGGTCGGTCAGTAAAAAAACTTGGATACAAAGACAATGAATTGACTCTATAAGACGGTTGCATCCTTAAGGGAACACGAGTCATGATTCCGCAATCCCTCCATAACCGCGTGCTGGATGAGCTACGTCATGGTCACACAGGTATTGTCAAGATGAAATTGCTAGCCCGCAGCTTCGTCTACTGAAAGGGCATTGAAAAGACATTGAAGCAAAGTGAAATCATGTAGAGCATGCAGACTTCAACAAAACGAACCTGAAAAGGCATCGTTACATCATTGGGAACACCCGAAAGGTTCCTGGCAAAGGATTCACTTTGATTTCTCGCAGATACCCCACTATGTCTCTCTACAAGGAAGCAGAGGTTCTCACTGTGCGAAAGCTGTTTGTTTTGAGGTTAGTTACATTGACACATATACTAACAATAAAGTATCCTTGCTACCAGTTCTTATTGTTTAACATATGTGTAAAATTAACACTGTCTCAGTGCAGACTTCCTTCGCACAACGATTTAAACCATTTCTTTTTCCCCATATTTATAACAATATTGTTAAGCTTTGCAATGTGAAAGATTTGACACCAACCAAAATAAAAATAGTTAATCGGGGTTTGCTTCAAGACATGAATTATGATGATGTGGAGAGCCTTCTAAGAATTGTTCAGTAAAATACATAGTAGCCTCCTGTCTCATACTTACACACACACACACACTCACACAAACACACACACACACACAATTTTCTGTTATATGTTTTTTGTATATATTATTTTTCTTTAATATTTTTGTTGTTTTCCACTTCTTGTAATAATCACTTAGTTTCTGTTAACTTGCTTGGCCGCCACCTGTTAAATTTGTTTAATATTAATGTTCTTATGACCGCCACGAGACAGGCTTACCTAGTGTGGGGTCACAGTTAACTTATACTTATTAGTTAAGATAACTTCGTAAATAAAATTTTTATGTCTTTATGTCTTTTTTTTTTATTTCGCAAGACCCATCAATGACGGTTACTATTATTATTACTATTCAGTGTGATTAATGCTTATTCAAAATGGGTCGAGATCATCCCTACGAAGTTAACATCAGTGTCTGGTGCATTCAGAAACTTAAAATAACTGTTTTGTACTCTTGGTACACCCAATAATATCTTAGTTTCGGGCAATAGCCGTCAATTTGTTTCTCGAGAATTTAAAAATTTCCTGAACGATCGGCAGGTTCTCCATTTAAAAACATGAGCTTCATACCACCCTGCTACCGATGGACAGGTTGAAAGGTTTGTATAAACAATTAAACGGGCACTGCGATGTTCATAGGGAGAGAGAGGAAGCTTGATCGACAAACTTTTGATTGTGAAGATCCGTTTACGACGTACACCAAACGACAACGGTAAAAATGCGTACAAGTTAATGTGCCGCAAATACATTAGAACAGAGCTGCATGTCATGTTCTGGCCGGTAGAATCTACTTCAAGGCATCAACATGCACTGCCTGTTGGAGGAGAATTCGTCTGTGGCGATCGTGTACAGGCACGTGACTACGCGAGTCCAGCGCGGCGCTGGCAGTTTGCTACTGTGATGCGACGGCTGGGCCGAGTTCATTACGAGATCCGCATTGACCACGGTGACATTTGGCGGCGGCACCTGCAACAGTTGTTGGCTGCATCGCTCTGTCACAGCAGTTCCTAGTTGCGTTCCGATTAGGGAGGGAGAAACTGTAGCATATATGCAATATGCATGCTCCTTGTGCCTGTAATACGTTCTATGCTTTTTATTGTAACCACAGAAACAGCTAGTTGTTATATAGTCTTCCTTTAATATTGATTTTAATAAATACATTATAAAAAAAAACAATGTGCATACTTAATAATGTTGAAGATGGAAGCAGGCTTGCAAAGATTCCTCTACGCAATGGGAAACTGCTGTACATTGAAGTTTGAAGTAAGACTTAGATAAGATAGTCTTAGCTAGCCAAGCGAGCATTAAAAAATCCCCCTGGTAGTAGGGGTAGTACCAAACAGAGTCTTACAAAACTAGGCTCCACCAGGAATCGAACCCGCTTCCTCCTGATGTGAAGCTAATGGACTAACCATTACTTCACGGATGTGGTTAGACTAGTAGCGGTTGTACTACAATTGTCAAACAATATTATACAAAATAATATATTTTTTGTCAAATAATTATTAACAGTAATATTTTAAAATCATCGATACAAAAATTATTGGTTTTTTGTCAGAAATGGTGCTTAAGATGTTCTCCTAATTTTTCCAACAATTAAAATAAGATGCACGCCATTTTGGAGATTTTTTTTGTTTGTATATAATAATTTTTGTATTGATGATTTGTAAATATTCATCATCATCATCATCATTACAGCTCATATACGTCCCCACCGAGGGGCTCGAGCCTACCCTGAATCAGGGCGATTAGGCCTTAGTCGACCACGCGGGCCCAGTGCGGGTTGGTCGACTTCACACACAACCTTCGAGTTTCTTCGCAGGCGTGTGCAGGTTTCCTCACGATGTTTTCCTTCACCGTTAAAGCAATCGGTAAGTATGTACTTATGTTTTTGAAAAACTCATTGGTACATTGGCCGTCCAGATTTGAACCCGGTACCTCTGGTTAGATGGACCGAGTCGTTACCGGTTGGGTAACGACCGGTAACCGACGCTTTTTTTTTTTTTTTTTTTTTTTTTTTTTTTTTTGTAAATATTACTGTAACATATATCTTTTTTTCGTCTCTAAACATAATATCAGTCAAACGAAAAAAAATCTCCAAAATGGCGTGGAGATACAAGTTCAAAATAATGGCGTATCTTTTATATGCTATAAAAGGTATAAATAGAAAAACTCTAAAAAGGCAGCTCCCATACAAATTGAAAATTGTTGGATGCTCCACCTACGAGAAAGTTAGTATATTCTCTTTGGGGATTTCAGTTTGTAATTATTGTCTGTCAAATTAATAAAAACAAATTAGAATCATTAAACACAGAGCGCAGTGGTATAATTTCGTCCAGCCGGCGCTCTGCCAACCGCCTCAAACCGGCAGAAACGGTTTCAAGCCGGTTCATTAGGTCCGGCCAGAGTTGCCCCAGACGCCGCTGCGTCAGCTTCGGGCCCTCGTTACCCTAATGACAGCATTTTGCCCCAGAGACGAAGACGCGTATTAACAAGGCGTGTTGTTCCCCCGATTTTAAAGCTTACCTCGTAAATCTTCGAGTCTTGAGCAGCAATGGATGGTGTGTTGCGTAAATAGTTGAGTTTAAGTGTCTTTCGATTGAGCATGTTGGATTGGAAGCTGGGAGAGTTGTCAAGAGTTTAGTCGAATTAAAACAAAAGTATAAAGGTTTTTTTTTTCAATTTGACGATAACAAATGTTTCTTGAAGAATGAAGAAAATTCTATGCATAAACAGAAACATGTTAAGTAATTAGTTACCAACAATTAGCATCCATATTGTTATTATATCCTTCGGCATTGTTCAAAAAAGGCACTTATTTTTTATAACGAAAATAAAGACTATTTTAAAATAGTTATTTATGCCACTGCCAAGTAATGAGAGCCACAGGAGTGCTACACACGACAGCACGAGGGTTCCAATTGGCATACAATTCTTTTTCTACGATCATGAAATAAATAAAAATACATTGAAATTTTGTCATAATCATATATTGAATGTTTGAAGCCAAAGCCATAAAAATATTTAAAAAGTTTCATTGTAGTACACTTTTCTAGTTTTGAAATGATCATTTTAAAACGACTTGTAGGAGGAATGAATACTTAATTTTTGTAACCAAAGCCATAAAAATATTTTTAAAAGTTTCGTAGTAGTACAGTTGTCTCGTTTTGAAATGATCATTGTAAAACGACTTCTAGAGATGAATACTTTTGTGATATGATTTGAGGTTATGTATTGAGCAAATTGCCAAGTGGGAGTAGAAAAACTAATTTGAATGTTTTTCTTTTTTAATCACCGGTAAAATAAAAATGTGATGACGTCAGAGGCTTAATTAATATGATAAAAACGGCCTCAGTACCAATTGAAATTGACGAATAAGAAGTTAGTTTTGTCGTTTAGTGTTATCAAATTACTTTAATTATAATAATAAGATTAATAAGTATTTTTATTTTTAGTGTAAGTAAAAAAATACCTTGCACAGTATAAAATTGTTACATCTTCAAATGGTTTTTGAAGTAAAATTTACTTACGCACGCTTGACTTGGGGAGTTAGCTAGTGGATGCGTGACGAGAGCGTTACGGAAGTGTGTTCGGGCGAAGCGAACGGAAGTTGAGAGGGATATTTAAATTAGTAAAGATAGAAAGAGAGACACTATTTATTTTTGTTTACCAACAAAATCGGTTGCCAAGTCAACAATATCGGTTGTCAAAACATATAAGATAAAAAAAGATTTGATGATTTTCAGAGGATAACAAAACTCTTTTCTTAAACTGTCTATAGATAGATAGATAAAACTTTATTTCACTAAAAAGGCACAATACATTTTAACAATAAACAAACAAATAACCACCTCTACACCACCATATGACAAAAAAGATTTGATTATTTTCTGAAGACTAAGTATTTACTTTCATACGTATAGATGGAGCTAAAGAAGTTTTACTTCAGTCATGTGGTCTAAAGCACACTCGTATTTTATTTCTTATAACATGCGTAATGAAATAACTAAATAATGATAATTGAGAAAAATAACATCTTTATACTTGATACAAGTATGTAAAAGGTGCACTTATTCGCCGATTTTCTAATGAATTTCCTTTGATGTTAGCTACTGGTCCCTCCTTTGAGACTCCATGTAAGTAAAATATATTATTATAATTTTAGTTATGTGTAATTTAAGCTATTAATTTATTTATTATAATTATGTGTTATTTATGTACATAGATTAGGTTAGTTTATATTTAATTGTATTTTATTTAGTTTATATGATTATTAAGTACACACAGGTTTGCCTCCCGTACTTTTAAAGTCTCCTAACACCCGGTAAGGTTGGCTGGAAGAGATCTATTATAGAGATAAGTCCACCTTTGTACTCGTCCTCTCTAAGTTCTTGTCATTTAAATGTTTGTGTACAATAAAGAATATAATATATATAAAAGTAATTTGTCGGAAATCTATACATATAATAAAACTGTAACGGGCCCGTCTCTGTACATGAAATATTTTTGGGAAATAATAACTGTGGTGGACATTACTAACGATATAGAGGCCAAAACAACAACTTTTGGAGTTTTTGTCTTTCTGTATGTTCGCGCATAACGCAAAAAGTATCAGGTCAATTTTGATGAAATTTTGTATGGTGGTTTCTTATAGCCAAGGTTAACATATAGGATACATTTTATCCCGGAAAATTCAAGATTTCCCATGGGATAATTAAAAAATCCACGCGGATGAAGTCGCGGGCATAGCTAGTTCAAAATAAATTAACTTATGGTTTTTACAGTTGACTTATTAAATTTAGAAAAAAATCCTCATGAGACCATTATTGGTCAGTTCAAGGGAAGTGGTTATAAATGGATAAAGTCTAACAGTTTGCTAAACCGCGGACTTTACAAGATGATCAGAGATTAGATTTCTAGCAGGTATTAATGCCTTATTTAGTTTATATAAATGATTAGAACTACTCATATGAGATTAATGACACAGAATAATAGCATAATAGTGTGTTTTATTATATGAATCTTACTAATCTGCTTTACTTTAGGTTTTCTAGCTAAAAATATAGTTTAACAAAAACTAAAAACCACGACTTTAAAACACATCAAACTAAAAAGTGAAAAACAATTCTTAATTTAAGCTGAAAACAATAATGAACGAAAAATACAAGTATCATTGTGAAAAAAGTGTGGGTTGCTCGATATACGAAAAATGTGGCACAAAGCGCCCCACGCTTTTTTCACAATAATATACTAGTATATTTCGTTGATTATTGTTTTCAGCTTATATCAAGAATTATTTTTGACTTTTTAGTTTGATGTGCTTCAAAAGCGTGTATTTTTAGTTTTTTAACTATATTTATTTTTCAATTTTTAGAGATAACTTATGAAATTATTGTATTGTCACTGATTCTTGATAAATGTACAAAGTTTGAATTAATTCTGCTCGTTTAAAGTGGGTCAAAATCGAGCACAAAGTAGTCGGTTACAAACTCACACACAAACATACATACATACAGGTGAAGCTGAAAAAAGTGCGATAAAAAACCTAACAGACTTTCATCCTAACAGTATATTTTTGATAATTTTCAAAATATACTAAACCGCTTTTGATAAAATTAATACAAGACCAATCTGGCAGTAACCATATCGAAAAAAAGAGAAACATCAAAATCAGTTTTCAATCTGCGAAGATATCGCGTAACAAACATACAAAAAAACCACAGTCGAATTAAGAGCCCCTTCCTTTTTGGGAGTCGGTTGAAAACGGCCACTTGCCACTTTTAAAAGTCACTGTTAGAAGCTCTGTTTAAAATATTGCATACTGATTAATTAGCACATGTTTTATCTATAATAAAACAACCACCATTTATATAAACAACCCTTTCATTACATAAGTATCTAAACAAACAGCAAAGTCGATTCCACCGCACTAATGGCCCAAGCTACGGTTGTTCATTTTGTTACTTAATCACTTGTACCTATCTAATGACGAGAACGAAACGTTTAGGTCCGCGGGCACGGTAGTGCCCCCGCGAAGTCGAGCAAAAGATGAGCACACAACGGCACAGCTGTACTATTATTTTCTCGAATGAACTCAAGGCACTTATAAGCCTCCTTTTTATTTGCTTTGAGTAAAGGTAGAAGTCTGAAATATCAGTTAACTATAGAATAATTACATTACTAAATTACGTTTATCCCTAATAAAAAGTTTGTACCTAATATAGTTTACGAAATAACTCAAGTTAAAGTTCCCTTGTATCGTCACTGACTCAATCACTGATCATCAAAAATCTCAAGTATTTCTAGCTAACCTACAACTTGAAAGTTGGCATGGCCACATCAACAAAAAAAGTAAAAAAAAGAAATTGTGTTTAAAAAATTTTTTTTTAAAGATTTGCTTTACATATCTGCAGTTGACAAACAACCTATACTTTAAAAGTCAATAAAAAAATAGTTTTTCCAACTGAAAATACAAATTTGGTATAGTTGTTTCGTACCCAGACTAGAAGACTACTGTTAAGCGACTAAAAACACGTTTAGAATGCTGAGTTTGACAGGCATCAGAAGTTTTCATTTGGCTTGTACTGATATGGGTTATTCTTTAATTATTTGTTCACTTTCTTTAATATTTTTAGCTTACACTTTCTGCCGAGAGGGTAGTCCCACTCTCTCGGCAGAAAGTGTAAGCCAAATACGTGCTATCGAATTGTTATATTACAAATTCACTATTATTATATTGCTATGAGGTCAAGCCTAATTTTTGTTTTAATTTCAAGGTCCTTTCGCATTAGTTAGTCATTTGTTTATAGAGTATATGCGTGACTGTAGCTCTTACTGTCTATACTACGCTCTTCCAATTTCGGAAAAAGTTGTACTTTCACTTTTATTACTCTTTAATCCACTTTAGATAGGTACCTTAAGAGCAATAAAGAAACATTATGCTACGACGCCGCCAGATTTTAAGCTAAGGGGATCGTAAAATCCTGTCTCGAATTAGCTCTGAAAAGTTTTCAATACCATGTATCTTTATTTTATGTTAGAGAAAACGTCTCGAGAAAATCCGTAGGAGAACCAAGGTAACCATCATATCTCACAGAATTGCTAAATTGGCAGTAGGAGAGGCACATAGCTCGTAGAACAGATATCATTGGGGCATTAAAGTTCTCTAATGGCTACCGGGCACCGGAAGACATAGCATAAGCAGGTCTCTCACTCGGTAGACTTGCTGAAGGTCATAGGAAGGCGCTTGATGTGGGCAACGCAGGATTGGTCGTCATGAAAATCCTTAAGAAACACCTTTTTCCCACCTTTGTCGTTGATTTTAAGTGTAAATTTTAAGTCAATACGTGATTTGTATATATGTAACATTTTTTTTAAAGTTTTCTTACTTTATTATGACATTGTAAGCGTTTTGAAGTAAGTAAAGACTTCCTACAAAAAATCTGGTCTCATCAAAAACATTCAACGTAACATTCAATAAATACCAAGTCTCGCGGTTCTTATGCCATATAAAGTTTTCAAATCTCGTATAGAGCCAAGTCTGGAATTTTTATTGGTTAGGAATCTCAGAGCAATAAATTATACAAGTTAGAACTATATTTTTTCCTCATAAGCAAAACTTTTTGAATTCGTAATAAAACATCTTTATTTGAAAGTTCTTTGACTTGGCAATCACGCATAATTTCAACAATACGTTTAAACTAATTATTAAAAAAATTAAAGGTTATTAAAATTTACACTTATTAGTTTTCCAAGATGTAAGCAAATTGAGTGAAATTACGCACTTTGAGTTATTTACACTGCGTTGTAGTAAGTCTTCGCTTTGCTTATGAGTAAAAAATATAGCCTTCATTGTATAATTTACTGCTTCGAGATCCAAGGCCAATAAGAATGCCATACTTAGCTCTATATGAGATCTGAAAACTTTTTACGGCGAGAAAACTACGAGATTTGTCATTTATTTACATCGAATGTTTTTGATGGGATCTACTTTACCTCCTCCAGAGGCAGAAATGAGCGGTTTTTGTGCCATTTAACTGAATCTCTTATAGGTGTATTCGTGAATTTGTAGTGTGTACATAGGCACACAAAGTGTTTACCAGTACCGAATGGAATAAAATGTGACGTAAAGGAGAACATAACGATTGGATGTTAAATTTTAAACGGTATACGACTTCCATGTTCTAGCATTGTGACAAAAATAAAATTAAAAATATGGGAGGACTTATAGCGCCTATTAAGCCGCCTTCGAACTTTCTCTACAGTAATTTGATAACGGAAAGCTGATTGAGGTAACAGTCGTGAATATATAAAGCGTGTTTTATCTTGATAATGAAGTCTTCGTCAGCTATTTCGCCTAAAAACTTTTAGGTATTAGCTTTTATTTAAAAATAATTTTAGTTATTTCGAATTCTTCTCAGCAAACCCTTAGGATACCCATTTAGTACCCACAGAACATTTGACAATTTAGTACCCATAAAATGGTGGAATCGCTAAACTGAAGTGGCAGTGGGCAGGGCACATAGCTCGTAGAACAGATGGCTGTTGGGGCAGTAAAGTTCTCGAATGTCAACCGCGCACCGGAAAACGTAACATAGGCAGGCCTCTCACGCGGTAGACCGGCGACCCGGTGAAGATCGCGGGAAGCCGCTGGATGCGGCATCGCAGGACCGGTCATCGTGGAAATCCTTGGGGGAGGCCTTGGTCCAGCAGTGGACGTTTTTAGGCTGATATTATGATAATCATGGTGGTGTATAAAAAAATAACTGGTCCGCCATCTTTAGAAATCCACCATATTGGATTCAAAATAAAGTTACATATATAAAGATGGCTGATTCTCGCGTTATACTCGTGACCGGGTGCTGTCTGTGTGAACTGGCCTACACTTGTCAAAGTCGTTCATGACATTCAATAATTTTAATGAACCTATAACTTCTCGTGTCATATTGTTTTCATGTTCTAATGACATTATTTGGTTTTTTTTATATCACGGATTGGATTTTGACGTAATTAACTAATAATTGTTTATTTCTTAATTTTTTACAAATGAAATTATGTAATCACTATTTTATAACTATATGAAAGAGTGTAATTTGCACCTATTTTGAATAAATATCTTGAATCTAATCATGCATTGTCATAAAAACTAAACGTTGAATGCAAAATTTCAGCTCAATCGGAAACCGGGAAGCGGGTCAAAAGCTTGCAAATTTTGAAGCGGACAACTTACATACATATATAGGGACATTGCGATTTACTTATGCCAATTGACTATGAGTACCTTGGGGAAAGCTGTTCAGTATAATGAGTAAAAGTCCCAGTAACCCTTCCAGCGCCCCTATTCCGAAACGGTTTCCTGCATAATCTAGGTGTAATTTCCAAGCAGATTTCTAGTCTTCTTTTATAGTTCTAGACCACCAAGGAGCGATGCAGCAGCCAGGATGATTAGCACTTGCGGCAAAGAATAATGACTATGTACTTCGTAACTTGAGGGCTTCTTTAAAAACTCTTCAACGGATTTAGATGCGGTTGTTGTTTTTTAATTCGCAATTGGTAAGCCCTTGGCATCATCTCACCTGATGGTAAGTGACGATGATGCCGAAGATGGAAGCGGGCTTATCAAGATTGCTTTATATTTGCTTTATATAGAGTGACCTTTAATTAGTTCTTGATAGCAAATAATATTAATGTACTCGTGATTACAAACAACTTTCCCAAAGAAACTATATGTCAAATATGGAAAAAATTTTTTGGTCCTTCATACATTTTTGCCGATTTGACAACTTATTATGTATAGAGGACCAAATTTTTATTTTCTGATTTGACATGTAGTTTCTTTGGGAGAGTTGTTTGTAATCATGAGTACATTCATATCCTTTGCTATCAAGAACTAATTAAAAGTCACACTATACTTACATATGAGTGTAATTTTTACAAGTTTTATTTTACTTGCAATTTTCGTATGTATCTTCGTCGGCTTCTAAATGTGGAAATTTTGCATACACCTTTACTTTTTTTATTCCCAATTTTACCAATTGAGAATAAAAAAACTAAAAAAAAATGACGTCAATCGAAATCCAAGATGGCGGACAAGGTTTTTTTTATGTATCGTGTATATCATGACAGAGGTTTGAATGCTGAGGAGAATAAGAATTAAAATTATTTTCATATATAAGCTTCCACCTTTTTTTAAAATTTTAGGTTTTTCTGATATGAGGTTATGCAAAATAGGTTACATGCTTTATGAAAACATTACAGCCGTAGACCAACAGGGGCGCTTCAGGTCAATAAAAATCATAATCATAATACATGTATATGTAACTAGCTTTTTCCCGTGGCTACTCCCGTGTGGTTATCGCTTCTATGACTGTACTAGCTTTTTCAGCGGCTAAGCCCATGTGTTTATCGCTTTTATGACTGTAGTTAGTTCCGGTGTTGGTGGTTTTCTAGATATGATTTATTGTAACAATATAGAGCTTAGTTTATTTCTATTTTCCGCCAATACATGTGATATTTGACAGGTATAAATTAATTTTCAATCGTCAGCCTAAACACAACATTTGAAGATCCTAACTTAGAAACTGTCGAACTTTCATACAAACTTTTATTCCGTATTTTACCCCCTTAGGGGTGGAATTTACAAAAAATATTTCTTAGTGGATGCGTGCCCTGTATCAATGTTAATCCAGTCTTTTTTTTTTATTAAAAATTTGAGTGCGTTTGACTGCAACTCACCTGATCAATATACCTACATACATTTTATATCCTCAGTCTATGATCAATATACCTACAAAATTATATTCTAATCCGTTCAGCCATTTAGGCGTAGAATATAAAAACATCCATACTCAGGCACGCTATTAATGTAGTTCAATGGCTTAGGCGGGAGTCTTCTAGGCATGTGAACTAAAAATATTGATGGATTTTCTTAATTTATATCAGCCGAGGCACCTCTACAAATAATTTCCACGAAAACCGGTCCTACGCTGCTGGCATCCAGCGGCTTTCCGCAACCTTCTTTAAGTTTTCCGGTGCGCGGTCGCCTCTTGAGAACTTTACTACCCCAACGGCCATCTTTTCTACGACCTGTGTGCCTCGTCCACAGCCACTCAAGTTTAAGAGACTCTGAGGGCTATGTCGGTTCCTTTAGTTCTTTTACAGATCTCCTTGGTTTTGATTCGATCACGCAGGGAAACTGCGAGCAGAGCACGTTCCTTTGCCCTTTGGGTGACCTTGAGCCTTCTAATGAGGCCCGTAGTAAGCTACCATGGCTCAGTTCCGTATGTCATCACTGACAATACACACTGGTCAAAGAGCTTTGTCTCAAGACGCTGCTGTATATGGGACGTGAAGTTATTGCAAAGCTGGATATTTCTAATAGAACCAATAGACAATTTGTGATTTTTGGACTTCATTTGTTGGTTTTACATAAAGTAATTAGTCAACCCTTTTTGGATGGAAATTTGGCTTCCCTCGCAAAGAATTATCGCCGAATCTTTGCCAAATCACAAACAGTCGCAAGATATTTATATAGTTTCCTTAGTACGATATTAAGTTATTAGGTTTCTGTATGAGGGAACCTTTTTACGCGACCTCCGTGAAAGACCCCTGACTATGATTTATTTGGAGGCCTCTGCCTGGGGGTCACTTTAATAAATGTATTCGGGAAGGTGCCCTAAATGGATGGGCTTGGGCAGTGCCATGCAATAACATAATATAAGTAAAATATTCATTTTACCGAAGTCGTCATTCGTAATATTTGTAATTGCTTTGAGAGTATGAGTTAGGAATCGTTTGTGGTAATTAAGAAGATTTCTGTAAGGTATACTTTTCATGTAGGGCTTTTGTAGGTGTACTGCCTCAAAACTACCCGGCCAGTAGAAGACCCGGAAGTAGTTTAATATATTAAAGTGAATTACTGTTCGTTAGTCTCGCTCAAACTCGAAAACGGTTCGGCCGATTCCGATGAAGTTTTGATGAATTCTTGTGCGCAAGCTAGGGAAGGTCTGGTCTATAACGAAAAAATCCCCGCGAGCCACTTGCGCCTCGCGCACGGCGCACCCTCGATGTACACACGGGCGGAGACGCGGGCATTAACTAGTGATTTATTAAAAGTGACAAAATAATGTAGTAGCTCTAACATATAGAAGCGGTCGTAGCTCAGTGCAATTTGCGTGGTGTGACGATTACGCTGGTTAACTGAACTGAAGCACGGTCATTACCTGGATGGGTTGGACTGTTAGTGACAATTTTCTCGACCGTTTCCGTGCTTCCCAAGGCACGTTATGCCGTTGGTGCCGGTTTCTATCACTAGATTGGTAAACGTTTAGCTGTGTCAGATGCCTTATACAGGGTGGGAAGGAGTATACCGACAGATTTTAACCAAAGATTCTTATGCCTATTTAGACAAAAAAAAGTAATATAAACATGGGCCAGTAAAGCCTAATTTTCGAGATATTAATTTTTTAAATAATTCACAAGTTCAATAAATCTCAAGGGTAACACGCCCTAATAATATCAGATGTTTATCTGACGTTTGTTTTCTTGAGATTTTAATCAAGTGTCATACTGACATCGTACAACATTTTTCATTCTTTAGACTAAGGTTTCGTTCATAAGGGACTACTATCGTTAATTGATTTTTTTGTTCCCGAAATTAAGTAAGTTAATGAGGCAGTTCTGGACCCATGTTGATATAACATTATTTACTTGTAATACCACCAGGAATCCATGGTTAAAATCTGTCGGTATACTCCTTCCCACCCTGTATAATGCTGCTTGAAAAACTACTGTTATATAGTGGGGTTCTCCACTAACCGTTCACCAACCTGGACTTGGTCCCCGTATGTGGAGTATGACCTAAACTTCCCCGGTTTGGGAAGAGACTAGTGCCCCAGCAGTAGGAACGTTTAAGGGTTGTTCCCGACAAAACAATGCAAGTACAGTTTTTATCAATCTGAATGGACTTAAAATTCTTAGGAAGTCAATCTCCAATAAGTATGACTTATAAATGGTAGAGATAAATATTTATTACGGCAAGAACTCCCTTTTAATATAACGTGTGAGAAGATCAGTCCCCAGAATAAGAGTAAAACGTTTCGGGAAAAATGGGCAGTTTAACCAAAGTAATAGACGACATCCCTTAGCGAGGGAGCGATCTACTTATTTATGTTCTAACCTTTGGAGCTACTTTACAATCTTCCCTGGTTTAATATTAAAATAAATATGTATAACAACTTTAATTTGCCTATAGGTGAAAGTAGGAAGAATGAATACTAAGAGGTAGGTAAATGTCTCATTAAGCTTACTTCATCATATCGACTCATATACGTCCCCACCGAGGGGCTCGAGCCTACCCTGAATTAGGGAGATTGGGCCTTAGTCGACCACGCGGGCCCAGTGCGGGTTGGTCGACTTCACACACCACCTGCGGGTTTCTTCGCAGGCGTGTGCAGGTTTCCTCACGATGTTTTCCTTCACCGTAAGAGCATCGTACATATGAAATCTAAATTCGAAATCACATTGGTACGTGGCGGGATTCGAACCACGACCTCCCGGACTGGAGGTGGCGGGCCTAGCCGTTACGCCACCGACGCTTAAAGCTTACTTAGTAAGGAATATTATAGAAGGTAGTTTAAATCTAAATAAGTTGAGAGAAGAAGCGTGTAACTTATTCGTACAGTTTCATGTTCGTACGCCTTAATACCTCTACAAACCCACCTCAGAACGTGACGCAAGAGCGCAAGATGCCTAATCTTAAGGCCTTAAGATAGGTCAAATGACAATATTCAATTTATTTTATTGAAAGACTGTGTAAAGCTATCACTATGGAAAAAAAATTAATATACTTAAAGTAATAAAAAATCGATTTCATTGAATACAATTTTTAAAATATTACCACTTTTAATGTAAAAAAATATACTGTAAAGCCTGTTTTGGCATTAACTGCAAAATTTCTCGACAAAAAATTAGTTATTGTTGAATGAAATCAACACACAAAAATCGGTGACTTTAATAACTTTCATTTTATTTGAACACCTTTTTTTTTAAACTTATTTGAAAGTATAGAAAAGTAATAAAAACATGTAAAAATCGAGAATTGGGCGTTCGGTTTCAACGTAACAGCTGCATTGAAGCTCTAATTGATTTTAACTTAAAATGAATAGACTTACGTTCGACATTATTTTTTTTTTTTATTTTATTAAAGGCAAACAGTCATTTACAGATATAAACTTACAACAATATTACTTAAAGACCTATAGCCTCATGACTGCACCACCACAGAAGTGGCAACAGCAACCAGCATATTTTAACACGTAATAACCTGATCGGATTGAGGCATCATAAAGCCTTAAACCAAAGTACTCGTGTCTATGGATGAACGCAAAGTTGCTCACGGGCGTAGCGAATGGCGGCGCAGAGATCGGCGCTGTTCAAAATACGCCACCCGCCTGCGTCGCTGCTGCTGTAAACATAACAGGCATAATTTCTCCATAATCTAAATAATCTTTACAGTCATCCAACAGAGACTTCTAGACAGGGTAATCGTGCGTGGGCTGAGGGGCGAGACGGGCGGGGTCGATCCCCAATGACTTAAGTCACCGTTCGGGACAATTCATTAGAAGCGCTAGCACAGCGCCACTGGTGATATAGTTCTAGCCGCCTCCGTGGCGTAATGGTTACGCCATTAGCTTCACTTCAGTAGATCGCCGGTTCAATTCCCGGTGGATACTAACATTTTAGGACTCGGTTTGGTAGGTGGAAGGGCATTTTCTAAGCCCGCCTGGCTGATACCACCTTCTTATCTACATAAGTCTTAGCGTCAAACACCAATGCTAACAACATTGATTTGCTCCGGCTTGAAGATGAGATAGCCAGTTCTCCATTAACGAATAACGAATATTGGTATTCCCGTTACCATTTTCAGCACCATCGTCACTTATCATCAGGTGAGATGGTGCCAAGGGCTTACCAATTGTGAATAAAAAAAATGACAGCTTTGACGCAAACATATAGGCACCAGTTAGATCACTATGGATTCTTACAATTTTTTTAATCACAATTGGTAACCCTTGGCATCATCTGACTTGTGTAAGTGACGATGATGCCGAAGATGGAAGCGGGCTTACCAAGATTCCCCAGCAATGGAACCCTGGCTATCTTATTTTCAAGCCAGAACACTTCAATGTTGTTAACACTAATGTTTGGCGGCAAGACTTAGATTAGATGGGGGTAGCTAGCCAGGCGGGCTTAGAAAATGCCCTACCACCAACCAAATCGAGTCTTACAAGTTAACCCCACCGGGAATCGAACCCGCAACCTCGAACCCGCAACCTCCTGGTGTAAAGTGAATGGACTAACCATTACGACACGGAGGCGGTTAAAACTATTGTGTTTCTATAATTCTATACATATACATTCTATTCTAATAGAGTAGGTCTCTATGTATATAATCAAGTCGCGCCCACTGCCGCTCGCGTCGCCGCCCGCTGGCTAGCATCCAGATCGCGGCCTAACGCTTAGCTAACGCTACGAGTATAAGGAGAAGGAGCAAGAAGGTGTACCGGGCGCGGCACCTATTATCAGTAAGATAACTGCTTGTACTGCCCAAAATTTGCATAAGTTAATAACAGCGTCTTTTTGATCGAAGGTTGAGCTGTAATATTTTAACCTTGGCAGTCATCACGTGGTTATCGTTAGACCGAAAAGTTGTGAGCTACTACTAACTAAAGAGAAGCCCAAATTTAAAGACTCAAGCTGTCTAGGCTATATTGACTACTTCCTCAGAAGAGTAAGAAGTTTTAATACTATCCATACTACTTGTTAAAAGTCCAAAGTTTACGAAAACCGACCAAATGCGTCTCACATCACACATCATAGGTGACATAGGGTAGAGTCGGCAGTCCTTCGGTACCTAGTTCATAACTTGAAAACGGTTTATCACAGGCGACCCAGAATATTTTTGATTGATAATTTAAACTAAGACCTACATATGATAGTAAATATATTTTTGTTTAAAAAAGATGGTCAGTCACAATAGTTATTTAATAACAAACGAGTGACATTTGTAAGCAAAAACCGCAGGAGAGGGTTTGCAACTTCACAAGTTTGTCATTTACCTTTTACACCTAAGAATCATACGACGGTTTTTCAATACAGTTGTGAAAAAACAAGTAAAAAAAAGAACCGTTACAGAAAAATAAAAATATATACATACCTATCAAGGTTTCGGTAACCAAAGTTCATTTTATGCGACTTGTGGCTCATTTTAAGTTAACTGAAGTACCACTTTTCAAACAAATTGTATTGAAAAATCTTTTAATTTACTGCTGAGTAAGTATATCTGGGTAGTGGCTGCACCGTACGTGAAACATACACATTTATTTATGTGCTGTGCAGTCAGCAGCTAGGTCTAGAGTATCAAAAGAGGTTTACAAAATCTACAAGTAGGGTTCTTCAACTTATTAGCTTCATAAAGATACTTTCTGCGGATCGCGAAAATTCGTAATTATATTTTAGCGAGCAGTTGCGTAGTTCTCTAGGCGCAGAAATCGCAAAAGTAAAAGCGAGGCGCAAGTCACTGAATTCCAGACATTACCATCAAAATAACGTACTATAGCCACCGAGTATGACATATTTAGAGCCAGCGATCTCAGATTTACATAGGTCTGGCTGACGACCGTGAGTTTCCTCGCGCATTAGAATTTTCCCCTACACAAATTTTCATCTCCTATTTTTCCTTTTTGCGTCAAAATCTGAAAAATCTTTTCCTAATGTTCACACTCACAATATTAGAGCGCCCAAGCAATATCAAGTTGCCAGCTTAACTATTTTCGGGTGATCGACGAATCAGTCAGGCAGGACGTCTTGCTATACTGGTACGTATGGGGTTGGAGATGTGACGGGGCGGGGAGGGGGCGCCGGCGCGGTGGCGGCAGACTCGTCGGCGCCGGCCGCGCGTCCGCTCGCGCCATTCGAGAATAACCCGCCCCAGATTCTCGCACGTGCTTCGGACCTCGATCGTGCTTCAAGGCAGATTTGTATCCAGCTCTCGGAAGCTTTATACCATACTCAAGATTTATGTGTACAGTGAATATTTTCGGAAGTCAATAACGGCGAAGTAAACCGAAAGTGTCAGTGATAAAGTGTATTTTACGGTTTAAGTGTAAGCATGCACTCGCAAAAATCACGGGACACGAACAGTGATGTGGTGAACTCGAATATGTTTCTTTCGAATCAGCTTCAGTATCATCTTACATTAAATCCGGCATAAATAATATGCAAAAAATAACAGTTTTAAAAATGTCCCTGTTAAGAAGACATTGTTTACTTTTCATGTTTGTGACATTGTGGCAAGTGCATCGTTTAGGAGGGAGCTGCCTAGACGTCTGTATCTGTAATTTAAATGCGACGTCCTGCCAACAATGTTCCTACGACATCATTTTAAAGGAAAACTCAAGGATTGACCGACTAACAGTGTGCTGCAATGAGAGTGCTACGCCGCTGAAATTACTAAAAGAAATCAAAAACAGAACTTTGCACCAAGTAACAACGATTTACTTTAAGTCGTGCAACAACACATACGTTGATTTTAACCAACCCTCGTTAGACACCACCTCACTAAAAATTAAAAATAATAGATTTAGTGACATCACTATAAATGTAAAAGTACAAAACCTGATGGAAATTGATTTATCGTCAAACCAACTACAGCATATCAGGAAAGGTCTATTCAGTCCCTTTGTAAACATACGAAAATTAATTTTGTACAGAAACAAAATCTCCGACATATTCGATGGAAGTTTTAATGGACTAACCAAACTAGAAACTCTAGACTTATCTGAAAATAATTTAACTAGTTTGGCGAACGTGTTTACGCCACTCAAAAATTTACAGCACCTGAATTTAAGTAGGAACAAAATAGAGTTTATTCACGAGAACTATTTTAATAATTGGTTGTTGCAGCATTTGGATGTTTCACACAATAATTTGAGAAAGTTGGCTCCAGGGGCTTTGCAGTTACTCCCGAATTTAGCGCGGCTTCTACTTACGGATAATCCACATTTAGGAATCACTCAGCTGGATACCCAGCTACTGGTTGGAACAGGTCGTCGGTTGCAGCAACTGGATGCATCCCGCACAGGCCTGCATCAAGTTCCAGAAGCTTTTACGCAGTCTGTGCGTTTTCTGTCGCTGGTCGGAAACAGAATACCTAGCATCACATGTGGAGACCTTGATAGCTACCCCCTCTTACAATCCCTGGATTTCTCCGACAACCAAATAGTAACAGTCGAAGACGATTCACTAGGCAGACTCGAAATGTTATTATTGCTGAATGTAAACAAAAACTTCCTTACAACAGTTCCAAAGTCGTTGCCAGACGAACTAAAATATTTGTCGATAAACAATAATCTTATTAAGAACTTGACAGTACCTGATTTCAAAAACTTACCAAATTTACGTATACTGCTGTTGAAGAATAATCAAATTCAGTATATTTCTGATCACGTGTTCGACAGCTTATTGTCTCTGGAAATGTTGGATCTATCAAATAATCCGATCCAGGCTTTGTCAACGAGCACGTTCGATGGGCCGCTCTCACTAAGGGACCTGCGGCTTTGCAATGTGAACTTATCTGCACCCGCACAAGACGGCTCATTTCCAATGACGTCACCAGAGAGTGTTCAAATGCTTCACCTACAAGCAAGCCCTGGATTAGCCAGACAATTACTGGCGGATTCGGCGGCTTTGGCCGCTTTCACACACCTACAGTATTTAGACCTACGGATGAATAATCTTACAGAGATTAGGAACGATCTCTTATTCTACTTAGTTCAATTAAAGACTCTTAGGCTTCACGGGAACAGTATAAATTGTAGTGCAGAAACTTGGCTAAGAGACTGGATGAATTGGAAAAAAACGCTGTCGGATGGCGAAACCTGCTACTTTTCAACTTCAGAATTAAAAGTCGATGTAGCTAAATATAACTGCACGTTCACAGAAACTTTCACTATAAATGAAAGTTTGCCACCGGTGAATTTGTACAGCACGGAAATGATTAACAAATTGCTCAGGTACTACGGATACGTAAATAATAAAACTGAGAAACCCGAGCATATAAATAATAAAAAATATACTCACAAAAATAAAAATGTTGAAAATAATAGAACGAACGAATTACAAAAGAACACTGTAACACGGGAAATTACGAAAAAAGATAATACATTATCTACAGACGAAAATATAATAACATTTAGCGATTATTTGAATGAGACAGCCGCTGTTAAAGCAAGAGAGTCCTCGAAAGTTTTAGATCAAAACAAACTTCAAAACGACAACTTGGGAATCGATCACAGATTTCTAGATTTGGAACCATATTCCGTTGTGTCGACGCACCATTCTAGAAAAGTATTAAAAGAAAACTTGAATAAGAACACAAAGAAAAATAGGTCAGGTAAACGTTTGAATACGCCGGCAAACATTGCAAAGATAATAAATAAAGGGCACTTGGGTACCATTGAATCTGAATCAGGTGATTTATCGACAACAACCTTGAATGTATTGGGCAACCTTACTGATTTGAATGGAAAGATGGAGTTTTCACCGTACCAGTCGAGCTACGGTGGTTATGCTCCGTATTTTGGTACTGGGGCTGTCTTTAGTCTCATAGTCCTGTCTTTAGCCCTATGGGCGAGCTTTCGCTTGCGTCGGCGGAGACTTCAGCTTCCAGGGGCGGAGGCCCAAGACGATCAGATAGAAGTTGCCAACATATCTGGCGGGGTGCTCTGGTGACATCTACGCGCGGCCGACCACACACCTTTCGAGTACGACTCACTTTTAGCGTTGTGAAATTGTAAGTATATTTCTCTTTAGTTAAAAATTTTAACTTTCTACATAATACGGTTTATGAATACTGCCAGCTGAGAGACAGAGGGACAGACGGACAGATATTGGATGCATATTAATAGGGTCGCGTTGGCCACTCTCTGGGTGTGTACGGAACCCTAAAAATTTACTTTTCATACCAACCGATCAGCTGATTGATCAATTATGTATGGGGGGTCCAAATTTTTTTTGAGTTTCATCTGTGGGCTCTTTGTGGAAAGTTGCTTAGGATGATAAGTATATTTTGTATATTTTTTTTTAATTTATACTTCAAAATTTTAGTCATAATTACTAGAGTTGAAAGTAACGGCATCAATGACTTATATATTACTGGCGTAAGGACCCGGCCAACGCGCGCGACTAATGGGCCCAGCGAATTGGTGCGAAAATCGAAAGTTTCGCACACTCGCGACTCAGTCGTCTGCGGGACATTGTTCAGTGCGGTGGAAAAATATTCCATATAAAAATGCCTTATTGTGTTGTAAGAGGCCGTAAATATCATAAAAGAAAGGCTAAAAAGAAACATGGGATGTCGTATAATCGATAAGTAACCTTACATTGTATTTTTTCTTGTAAACAAATTAAAAAAACGAATTTTTAAAGCGACAATTCTATCAAGGTTCTTTTAACTCGGCACGTCAGTCAACTCTCGCCCACGCTAGATCGTACGAGTTATGTCAGATGGCGCTACTTTTTGCATGTATGAAGAAAATCTGACTAAAATATGCAGACGGGCGGATCCTTCTGTTCAAATCTGTGAACGGCATAGACCTATCTTTAGGATTTTTTTTCTATCGAGCTAAAACTGCTCAATCGTGTTTTTAATAGCTTTTGACTTTAAGGAACATCATCAACAATAACGGTATTTTTTCAACCATGGGTTTTCTATCGTTTAGGAGTAATTGACGTCAAAAATAACGAAAATCTGTAATATTACCACCTTAAACAACTTTTTTAAAGTCCCTCGATTAGAGGGACATTATAAACGAGAGATAAATAAAATATTGCAATTTATACTGATCAAGAACCACATCCCTTCCCTACTTAATAATATTATAAATGCGAAAGTAACTCTGTCTGTCTGTTACGCTTTCCCGCAAAAACTACTGAACGGATTTGGCTGAAATTTGGTAGGTAGACAGATTAGGACCTGGCTTAAGACATAGGCTACTTTTTACCACGCTCGCGAGCAGCTTGCGGCTCGCGCACTGCGCACCCTCGAAAAGTCATAGAAACGTGGTCCACGCGGGTGAAGCCGCGGGAAACAGCTAGTTAATTATATACTAAATTAGTCGAATTCAAAATTTGTGGAAAATCTTTACTAATATTATAAACGCGAAAGTTTGTATGCATGGATGTTTTTAGGGTTCCGTACAACAACAATAAAAACAAAACCCTTATAGGAGCACTCGTGCGTCTGTCTGTCTGTTCGTCCGTCTGTCACAGTCAATTTGCTCCGAATCTACTGGGCCAAATCAAGTGAAATTTAGTAGGATGGTATAAACCTATGACTCAAACACAGATGTGCAAAGAAAATAAATATGTTTTTAAATTCATAAATTTTCAGGGGAATAATTAGGAAATTTAAAAAAAAGTTTTGCAAACCTTACTGTGTCATATATCACATGAAATGGTTCATTATGAGGATCTCAAATATATTTTTGTTATTATTGTAAAATAAACAGTTTTGATTTTATTTTCATGAAAGAAGACGAAAAAGGACCACCCCCCCCCCCTGGAAAATAAAGTGGTACAATATATTCACTTACGGAAAATAGTTCACTAAAACACCACTAGATAGCGGTAGTTGTATTTTTCTGTTGCTCGCGTTTGTGTCTTTTGTTTGTCATGTGAATAGGTGTTATTGTCATAGTTGTGGGGAGAGGTGTGGTGGTACGGAACCCTCATACCGCGATTCCAACTCGCACTTGGCCGGTTTTTTACTCTTTCACGCCACAACAGATAAACGGATCTGGATTAAATTTGGTAGGTAGACAGATTAGGACCTGGATTAACATAAAAGCTACTTTTTGCCACTAGCGGTTCGCGCACTGCGCACCCTCGAAGACAGTCATAGAAACTATGTTCACGCGAGCGAAGCCGCTGGAAAAAGCTAGTATATCATAAAATTGCGTATAATCAATTTATTTCAGAGCAGAGAATGGCAGTCCTCGAAGGATTTTTTAAAATTTACCTTTCGTTTCTCATGTCCCTCTAATCGGGGAACTCTAAAAAGTTATTGAATCCCTTTTCGATTATATGTTTTAACACCCGGTGTAATTTTTTTATTTTACTTTTAATTTTTTTAAACTTTTTAAATAGTAACTGTGTTAAATAAGTTCTCCTTTCAATTGAAAGTCTTGAACTACTTACTCTCAAAGGTTTTGTTGTCCACATGTCGTAGATTCTTTAAATTTTTCAAGAACGTTCATTACACATACATGCTTTATAAATTTTTATTGAGCTGCAGCGTGCTCTGATAGTCTACGGCTGTAAAACATATCTAGACATGCTCTAAATAACCTAACCAATTTATAAAAAATAAATATCCGACTGCAAAAAACATCACCCCTCTTTTTTGGGCAGTCGGGTTAAAATGTGTCCTAATATGTCACTTTCGGGATCAAGACATCTAACAGAACCTCGCACTCCAAAATCCATCAAGCCGTTTAGGCTACATGCTCAGCCAAAGAAGCGGACATACATACATGCAAAAAACGTTAGCTTCTTTTTTAGGCATTCGGGTAAAAATGGCATACATAGCAAAACAACTCAGAGGAATCGGTTGAATAGTTTCTGAGAAACCCTCTAGCGCCAACCATTATAGCTGCTGCAGCACCCCCTGTTGGTCTACAGCTGTAGAGCACGTCTTGAAACCTAGTCGTTTTTAAGAGCCTTCAAGCGCCAACCATCCTGACTGTTGCAGTGCTCCCTGGAAGTCTACCGCCATAACACATATCTAAAAACCAGCTCTTAAATGATAACAAGACATACATAAACACACGCACACACACACACACACACACACACACACACACACACACAAGCAACCTCTAACCCCAAACGCATGTACCGCCTGCGATCCGTTCCATCCGTCGTGGTCCACAATCCCAGTTCACGGTAGAGAAACACAGATTTTGTTACACTCTATTGTAAAAACCTATCGTATCAAATTTAAACACTGAAATAAATGTTCAGGGACAAAAAGCCCGCTATCTTCAGGCCAGAAATGTGGAGTGCTAGTCACTACAACGCGGAGCCAGTCGCTCAAATCCATCATGATTCTATCTATTCTATTTCTAGTACTATTGAAGTAGGTGTGTGTATACTATGACGCACCAACGAGTCGTCAGGGGGAGTAAGCTCAGACAACGTATATACTCGTATATTAGTACTAACATACAGTATGGACACTCCCTGCCGCTCTCTAGATTGCGACCCCATCCTCTCGTCACTCAGATTGATAACAGATTGGTTACAGTTTGGTTGTCAAACGTGTAGGACTTCGCCGCCATTTTGTTTGTTCTCCTTTTCAGACATGTCATTTCTGGCCCGTTGTATGAAGTGTCCAGGGTGTGGCTCAAAGGTATAATTGAAAATGCACTTGTAAGATATGAAAAAAGAGGTAGAGCTTTCTTTATTCACTTTGTAAGTTATAGAGCTTTGCCGGCTGACTGATTATTAGGATGAGATTATCAGATCTATTTAATTTAATAATCATACTCGAAAAGGGACCTCTGTCCTGGCTCGCTGTCACGAATAGAATGAATCTCAACTGTTTAGTAAAAGCTTTCGAACGGTCTATAGTTTGAATTTAAACTTAGCTTTTTAACACGATCCGCGGATATAAATACTACTAAAGGAGATGTTATGTATGAGCGTAAAGTTATACAGGGTGACTGGTAAGTAGTGCAAATCCTTTTAAGGGGATAAACTATATCTAATTTGCAACAGAAAAAGTCATACTAACTGGGGGTCGGAAATCAACGGTTTTCGAGTTAAAACCTATTTAACTTTTTAATTGTGTATGAAAAATTATTTTGTTCAAATATTTTGTGATTTTTTTAACAAAAAGTTATAATACAGTTGGCATGCAAAATACGGTAAAACCTACCTCATTTTATCACGCTTTCGAAAAAAGTAAAAAATTTACAAAATTAATTGCAACAAAAAAACAATGATTGTTGTCAAAAGGGGTCCTAAAATCCCATAGTATAATTATCCAACAAAATTCGAATTTTTTGGATGAGCTTGTGAATCAAAGTTAGTCATGATGCTAGAGGGTCAGAGATGTTGGTTTATGTGAAAAATATGATAAACTATGAAATTTAAAAAAACATGAAAATAACGTTTATTGAAAATTTGTATGGGATTTGATGCACCCTTTAGACAACAATCATTCTTTTTTGTTGCAATCAATTTGTTTTTTTTAACTATTTTACTTTTTTGGAATGCTGATAAAATGAGAAAGTTTTAACCGTATTTTTCACGCCAACCGTATTATAACTTTTTTTTGTAAAATCATAAAATATTTGAACAACTGCGTTTTTCATACAAAATTTAAAAATGAAATGGGCTTTAACTCGACAACCATTGATTTCCGACCCCCAGTTAGTATGACTTTTTCTGTTGCAAATTAGATGAAGTTTATCCCCTTAAAAGGATTTGCACTACTTACCAGTCACCCTGTATAATCTAATACCCTGTATAATCTAGTACTAATAACGCAATCTATCTATTCTATTCTATATATATATAAAAATGAATTGCTGTTCGTTAGTCTCACTAAAACTCGAGAACGGCTGGACCGATTTGGCTAATTTTGGTATTGAATTATTTGTGAAAGTCCAGAGAAGGTTTAAAAGGTTAAATAAATATGAAAATGCTCGGAATTAAATAAAAAAAACAAAAAATAAAATATCAGTCAGAAAATAATTGGTTTTAGGGTAGGGTAGTGTAGTGTAGGTGTAGGGTAGTGTAGTGTAGGGTAGTGTAGGGTAGGGTGGGGTAGGGTAGGGTAGGGTAGGATAGGGTTAGGTAATGTAGGGTAGGATAGGGTAGTGTAGTGTAGTGTAGTGTAGGATAGTGTAGAGAAGGGTAGTGTAGTGTATGTAGGGTAGGGTAGTGTAGGGTAGGGTAGGGTAGTGTAGGGTAGGGTAGTGTAGTGTAGGGTAGGGTAGTGTAGGGTAGGGTAGAGTAGGGTAGGGTAGGGTAGGGTTGGGTAGTATAGTGTAGGGTAGGGTAGTGTAGTGTAGGGTAGTGTAGGGTAGGGTAGTGTAGGGTAGGGTAATGTAGTGTATTTAGGGTAGGGTAGTGTAGGTTAAGGTAGGGTCGGGTTGGGTAGTGTAGTGTAGTGTAGGTGTAGGGTAGGGTAGGGTAGTGTAGGGTAGGGTAGTGTAGTTCAGGGTAGTGTAGGGTAGGGTAGTGTAGGGTAGGGTAGTGTAGGGTAGTGTAGGGTAGGGTAGTGTAGTGTAGCGTAGGGTAGTGTAATGTAGTGTAGGTTAGGGTAGTGTAGTGTAGTGTAAGGTGGAACGAAGTTCGCCGGGACAGCTAGTAACATAATAAAAATATTGTTGTTCTTATTATTTATTATTTTTTATTTAAAATTTGAGGGTGTTCAGCTACTTCCTACCTGATGAAGTCGATGAAGTCGAAGATGTGACACGCAAGCTCAAATAGTGCTTATTCACTCTCTTCTTGAAGATTCCTAAATTATACGAATCGGGGAAAACAAACGCCGGCAGGAAACTCCACTCCTTCGCCGTTCGCATACTGAACGATGAAGCAAATCGCTTCGTAAGTATATGTGAAACATTAATGACAAAGAGGTGGAACCGACCTCCGCGCCTGGTCGTTTGATGATAAAATGGAGAAGAGGGAATCAGGTTGTAAAGCTCCAGGGCACACTCTTCGAAATGACTCTGTAGAATAACCATACACACACAGGCGAATTTATTTTATTTTATTACTTTAATTTAATAGATCTTGTCAGTGGAGTAATCCCCATTGGCCTTCATCTTTCGCCAATACCTTTACCTCTTGATAAGACACGGCACGGATCTTACTTGTTTCATCAGTCACGTCGTGGCCTTCCCTTACCTCGTCTTTCCTATGTTTTGCCTTCCAGGATGGTCTTCAGCAAGCTGTCGTATCATATTAATTGCTCCAACATTTTTCCTCTTCTATTTTCTATTGTGTCTTTCAACCTCCTCCTTTCTGAACCATGTTCAATACTTCAACATGTTTGGTGAAAAGGCGTTTTATAAGCTTGCCTGGCTAGCTAAGCTAACACAATCTTATCTAAATCTGGGCCCAAACATCAATGTTAACAGCATTGATGTGTCCCGACTTAAAGATAAGACCGCCAGTTCCCTATTGCAGAATCTTGGTTAGCCTACTATCTTCGGCATTATCGTCACTTACTTAACTATCATGTAAGAAATTGCCAAGGGCTTACCAATTGTGGATTAAATCATTTATTTGAAATGAAATGAAATGAAATGAAATGATCTTTATTCGCCTTGAATTGGGTAACATTACATGGAGGTACTGCATAAAATTAGAGCGCCAATTCAGCCATAAAATATAGCATGCAAACATTATATAACACATTTTAGATAACATTTAATACTATTATTATTCACATATACGAGTAGGTATCATATTTATTTATAAAACTAGATTTACAATTTATGTTCTAGAAATTCTTGAATTGAATAAAAATTACGCTGAGACAGCCATCTATGCAAGCTAGTTTTAAATTGAGTCAAGGGTAACTCGCTCACATTTGCTGGAAGTCTATTATAGATTAACCTGCACATCCAGTAACAATTTTTGGTATATCTAGTAGTTTTAGGAATTTCATCATGGACTAAGAATTCCGGAAATCGTCTACTTCTTGGCACTGTGTCCTTTGCCTGTGTGTAAAAACTGGACTGATATTGTTTCACAAATTTTGCACATTCAAAAACATACAGACATGGGAGCGGTAGTACCTTCAGCGACTTAAACAGGGGTTTGCATGATATATCAGGAGCAACGTTACAAATTGCTCGGATGCACTTTTTCTGTGCAATAAATGCCTTAGAGATATCAGTACTATTACCCCAGATTATGATACCATACCTTAATACAGATTCAATATAAGCGTAGTATGCTGTCATAGCTGTATGTCTACTTGCAATTTGCGTCAACTTATACAAGGGAAAAATAAATCTATTAATTTTACTACAAATCTTCTCTATGTGCCCCTTCCAATTTAGTTTTTCATCAATTACTATGCCAAGAAATTGTGTAGTTATTTCCCTCGAGAGAAGTTCATTTTTGTAATTTATAGAAAAAACTTTGTTATAATTATTAAAATTTATGTACTTTGTTTTATTTATATTTACTTTTAAATTATTATTATTAAGCCATTTTATTGTTGTGCTCAATACATTATTTATGTCAATTTCGTGTTGTTCCCATGTCATAGTTTTATTTGTTGTCACTACAATTGAAATATCATCCGCAAATAAAACACTATCATGCTTCGTCATTTTTGACAAGTCATTAACATAAACTAAAAATAACAGAGGCCCAAGGATACTACCCTGTGGAACCCCAAATAGATTTTGTCGAAATTCAGAACGAAAAGTCAAGCATGTATGTTTTTTGTTAATTTTTTGCACCTCAACGCATTGTAGCCTATTCTGCAAATATGTTTGAAGCCAATCAAGGGCTGGCCCCCTTATTCCGTTGTGATGCAGTTTACAAAGTAGTATTTCCTGTGAAACAAAGTCAAACGCCTTTGACATGTCAAAGAATAACACAGTTGTATGTGATTTTTTGTTGGTACTTTGTAAAATCGTCTTTATTAAAGAAAACGTTGCCAATGACGTGGATTTTTGTTTTTGAAAACCAAACTGATTTTTATCAATAACGTCATATTTAGTAAAAAATGCCATAAGTTTTCCATGCATAACTTTTTCAAAAATTTTTGAGAAAACTGGTATCAAGGTTATTGGGCGGTAATTTTCCCTTAATGTCTTTTCACCTTTTTTGTGAAGTGGTTTAACAACAGATAACTTAAGTTTGTCAGGGAAAGTACCTGATTCCATGGAGAGGTTCACTAAAAAGGCTAAAACTTTACTGATTTGGTGACTACATGCTTTTACTACCTTCGTGCTAATGTTGTCATAACCCTCAGCATTTGTGTTATTTAAGCTAAAAATAACGTTATTTATATCTGCTTCGTATATAGTGTATTATATAGTATTATATATTATTATATAGTATTTATATAGTGTTTTGTATTTTGCTTTTCAAAACACTATTTCTATTTCTACCACATACATTTTCAGTAGTATTAGTTAGGTTTATGAAGAACTTATTAAATGATTCAGCTATAGCTTTAGGTTCATCTAACATTGTACCATTATCATTAATTGTATCTATATATTTGTTCGTATTTAATACTCCGGTTTCACTTTGAATAACATCCCACGTTGCCCTTACGATATTTTTGCTTTTAGTAATATATTTATTGTTTTTGTACTTTTTAGCATGACTAACGCATTTCTTAAATAGTCTATTGTAATTAAGATATTTACGTTTATTATAATCGTTTTTATTCGTGTAGTAATTGAAGCGTAGGTTCCTCTTAGTATTGCAACTCTTTTTAAGGCCTTTTGATATCCAATTCAAAAATGGTTTTGTGTTGGTTTTAACTTTTATGATGGGAAAGGAGAGATTATACAACAATTGAAACAGTTCATAAAAAATATTAAAAGCAATGTTTGTGTCAGTTTCAGAATATATTTCGGAAAAGGAAAGGCTATCCAGACATTTTTGGAGCTTCATTATATTCTCCTGTGAATAATTTCTTTTAAAGTGGTAAATCGATTTCGTAATATTATTTTTACCGCGTACAGAAAATTGTAGAATTTGAGCGGTGTCGTGGTCTGACAACCAAAGAGGAAGTGTCATGGCTTTTGTGTTTTTTATGTTACTAATGATTTGATCAAGACATGATTTGCCTCGCGTTGGCACACTAATGTGTCATCGTAAATTCCAAGTATTAACTATGTCTGTAAAATGCAAAGTACTATTATTATTTTCCAAGATATTTATATTCATATCGCCGGCTATCACTATTTTCCTCTTAGGATATCTCTTTATACATTTATGTAAAAGTAATTCAAATTTTTCAAAGAAACAGTCTAAATGACGTTTTTTGTTAGATGGAGTTCTGTACAAGCAAAATATCAAGAGGTTGTGATTAGGTATGACTATGGCACAACATTCAAAATGAAAACAGATAGCTAAGTCATTGAAATGGTCAATTTTCTGGAACGAGATACCTTTCTTTACCATTATGCAAGTGCCACCTCTTTTCTTATTCCGTGAATAACTTGAAGCCAAGTCATAGTTTAATATATTTATATTTTGCTCTTCACCAGATTTAATAAACGTTTCTGTGAAACAAATTACATCAGGGCACATACACGAATCAAGATCTGAAAGAGTAATTTCTACTAGCTCCTTCTTTGATAAAAATCCTTGTATGTTTTGGTGAAATATAGTAAATTGCAAATTAGAGTTAAGGACGAAAAAATGTTGATTCATTTTCATTGTCAGTGTGCACCGGTGTCAGTGGAGCCGATGACATCGACGACTGAATCTGAACCAGTGACTCTGGATTTATATTCGGAGTAAGAGAGCCTACGCCAGGTTGTGTATGTATGGGTGAAGACTGCTGCGGAGCTGATGAAGTCGACGGCAGCGGTAACGGGATCTGAACCCGTGACTTTAGGTTTACTTTCGGGGTAATAGTAGAGCCTACATCAGGTTGGGTATGCACGGCTGCGGGGTTACTTGTTAGTAAAAAGTAATACGGTATTGTACCTTTTTTGGGTAATTTGTCCCGATTGCTGGTAGTTATTTTTTCTTTTGGTAGAGACATTTGTTACAAAAACGTTTATTTTTCTTTCAACTCAACTTATTCCTTCCATTCGTCTCCAACACCACATTTCAAATGCTTATAACATCATCATCCACTGCTGGATATACGCCTTCCCCAAGAATTTATGACGACCGGTTCTGCGCTGCTCACATCTAGCGCATTCCCGCGACCTTCACCAGGTTATCGGTTCACTGAGTGGGAGGCCTACCTACGCTACGTTTTCCGGTGTGCGAACTTTACTGCCCCAACTTAAAACGTAATATTAAATAAATTATTCTGACGCAAAAAAGAAATATTTACAGAGAAGTATGAACCTTAACTAGGTAGAAACCTGTATTTCAGGAGTTAATGACATGAAAAACAATATTTAAATTTCTATTGTAATTAATGTCATTACATTAACTAGATAACTAAATAAAACACAATAAACTAAACCTATCAATGAACCTGGCCATATCACTAGTATTTCCAATAATAAAGAACTTTTCATAAATATTCAGTACAGTAATGATAGTGTTAAGGTCATTCGAAAGCGCTTTCCTACTAATTATTTGTGATACTTTCTCATTATGAGGGCGAGTGTTTAAAAAATTTGTATAAGTATTTGTGTTGAATTTTTTATACGAGAATAATTTTCCCAAATTTTGAAAAAGACCCGTGCCATAGCAGTAGAGACGTTTACTCGTATGTGTTGTTTTTTTTAACGATACGATCATCATCATACCATACCATCACGATATTGCACTGCTCCTGGCATGTTTGCGTCTATGGCTTTCATGCCATTCTGCGTAAGCGTACAGCCTCTTAGCTGAGCATGCTGCGTGCCAGTCCCAACAGCATCCTGAAGGGGATAGCTGTTAGTTACGTTTCTCAACTCTTTTCGCACTTCATGCGTGTATTGGTCAGACAAGGGGCTATGCTTCCTGTAACTGTTGAGTGCATGGGGTGTGGAAGTGTTGTTTTCACTTACCTATATTGTTTGTTTCTACAAATCTTTGTTCTACTAACATAAGTGTAATAAGACGTTTGTGTTACTATCAAAAATGGACCATGTTGTCTGACAAATAAAGATAATAATATTATTAGCCGAAAGACGTCCTCTGCTGGACGAAGGCCTCCTCCAAAGGTTTCTATGACGACTGGTCCTGCGCTGCCCACATTCAGTGGCTTCCCGCAACCTTCACCAGGTCGTCGGTGCAATACGTCTTCCGGTGCGCGGTTGCCACTCGAGAAATTTACTGTCCCAACAGTCATTTGATATGAAATTTCACGTTAGACAGATCCGCTCACAAAACTATGACCGGTTACAAATGTAGTCAATATTCACAAGATACAAGAACATAGAAATAGTACGACTATAAGACAAATAAATAATAACCTGAAAAAGGCGCGTGTTATGTCAAGCTATGGAAAAGAACCTACTTTGACGAGGGTAATAATGGTATTGGTATTATGATATACTAGCTTTTTCCCGCAGGTTCGCCCGCGTGGACATCGTTTTTATGACTTTCTTTAAGGGTGATTACTAAATTATATCGTTTCCCACCTCCTCAACCATCTCTGTGCAAAAAACCACAACAATTCATTGTTCCGTTGGGATGTAAAAGAAATTAACCAAAAAAGAGTATTTTTTTAGTTCCCTCAGGAACTGCATCGGATTATGCTATTTTCCCGGGATATAAAGTAGCCTATGTCCTTCCCCGTGACACAGGCTACCTGCATTCCAAATTGTTTCGACATTGGTTGAGGTGTAGAAGCGTGAAAAGGTAACAAACAAACAAACAAATAAACACATTTTCACATTTATAATATTACTAAGGATTTCTGTTAATAGTTTCTTCCTTGTTTCAGTTAGAGGTGATCGGCTGCAAGCAACACGACGACTTGTGATAATAAATTGGACGTGCATATTTTTATAAATCCAGTACAAATGCACATTTGCTTGATAAACCAATAGATATAATTTACCTTTAAGATTAACAGACATATTTTATGTATCATTGTAGTATGTCCTATGTTGTGCATATACCAACGTACTTCAATATTTAATTTTATTATATATGACACCAGGATATTGTGAAAACCGCGATATTACAATCTCACTAGTTAGATTATAATATAACGGTAAATTATAAAGCGGATCACAATTTCACGGCCTATTCTTGTACCTCCGAATAAAACCGATTATTTCTTCTGCTGCGAAGCATTCTGCTACTGAGGGGAGCGAAGCAAGGCTCTTTGACTGTTAAATCAATCAAACCTTACCGAACCTAACATCGCTCGCTTCGCAAGCTCATTTATTTAGTGTTTTTCACTTCGCTTTCACTTGTTTTTCACGTCATTGTAATGTAACTAGTGAAATTGTAAACAATATATCACAGTTCGCAATCTTTCGACAGTTCACAATCTCGCGAGATAAATTCCGTTAGATTATAATCTAATGGAATTTAAAATCTAACGGTGACATATTTATTATACACACTCTAACTTAGTGCCAGTGGTTAGTAAGCGCTCTTTTAAAATATATTGATTTATTATGTACGAGTATCTGTACAATATTGTTTTTTAGTTTCCAGTCACTGTCGAGAAATTCATAAAATATTCCCATTTCTTTTTACTTTTCGTACCATTCGATCAGCTGTTTAATTATGGACTATTGGATATCTCTTTATTTTGGTTATTCCTTGGGAGCATCTAACCTAATAGTGAAAGGTGACAATGATGCCAAAGGTAAAATAGCGCTTATTTAACTGCATCTTTGATGAATGCCGCGAGCCAGCAGCGACGATAGTGAAACATTCCGACAAAGGGGCCGCGCTAAGTTCAATCGCGACGGCGACAACGTCGGCGAGATTAAACTCAAGGCGGCCTCTATGACAGAGTGTTTGTCGCGAGCCGTCAAAGCTGCAGTTAATTCAGCAAAGGAACTTTACCGGGAGTGTCAAACGCAGTACCGCTACGGCTGGTTTCATAGACACGCGTAATGCTTAAGAGATACTTGTATCGTTCCAAGATCGTTTAATAGTCATTAGCGTGTAATTCGCGCTGATTATGTGTGTATAAAACCAGCTTAAGGTTCTAATTTATAAGTTATCTTCCTTTTATGCACGGCTAATACTCGGCTTTACTTTCCTTAAGAAACCTGTAATTAAAAAAAATACTTTCCAAACAAAAAAAAAGCGTCGGTGGCTCAACCGGTAACGACTCGGTCCATCTAACCAGAGGTACCGGGTTCAAATCTGGATGGCCAATGTACCAATGAGTTTTTCAAAAACTTACGTACATACTTACCGATTGCTTTAACGGTGAAGGAAAAACATCGTGAGGAAACCTGCACACGCCTGCGAAGAAACTCGAAGGTTGTGTGTGAAGTCGACCAACCCGCACTGGGCCCGCGTGGTCGACTAAGGCCTAATCGCCCTGATTCAGGGTAGGCTCGAGCCCCTCGGTGGGGACGTACATGAGCTGTAATGATGACTTTCCAAACAATGTTGACCTGGCTAGGCGATTGACTTGTATGAGAAGTTCACAATTTTTGTGCTGATTGACCATATTTTGAATAAAAGATGGTCAAATAAGAATATCAAAAATAACATTGCATGACATGCGAATATTCTAAATACAAAAAGTCATCATCATATCAGTCGAAGGACGTCCACTGCTGGACATAGGCCTCCCCCAAGGATTTCCACGACGACCGGTTCTGCGCTGCCCGCTGTCATCGGTCCACTGAATGAAAGGCAAAGTAAAAAAAAAAAACAAAAGGTATAAAAAATAAATTATTCACTCAAGTGAATCATGTAGAGAGTAAAAAAAGTGATTAATTTTCTTCTAAAATATTTATAAGGCAATTCCTTAAATTCATCTGGCAAAGCATAAAATACTTTGACACATACAGCGTGACATGACATCATAATCATCAAGACAGCTCATATACGTCCCCACCGAGGGGCTCGAACCTACCCTAAATTAGACATGACATAGTTGTTAGTAAAAGGATAATTTGGGAAAACTGTTGTTAACTAATCTGCTAGGATTAGTATATTTAGTGGTCAGTAGGTTCCTTTAGAAATGCTTTTCTGAATCACGAGTAGAAGCCATGCCTAACAGGATGAGATCTAATAAATTAGGTCCTTAAGGTACATATGAATGTTATCAATATTGATAATTAAAAGCCAAGTCTTAAAAGCAAAGCAAGAGCTAGAACCAGGTCCTTTAAAGTTAATTTACTAATCAGCCAATATGTGTAAGCAGAGTTTTCAGTTAAAATATCATTGAAATAAATGAAGACCTTTAAACTATTTGTAAATTGGTACGATGTTTAACAAGCAGGCTTACACAACTTGTTGTTATATATCTGTAAATAGTAATTAAATGTAAGTATTTTGTAAATAAACTTTAGAATAAGTACGCCAAAACTTTGCAAAGAGCAGACTAAGTCTTCCCCATGTACTTTTGTAGTAACTTTGTATTTAGAAACTGTTATAGCGCACAGTATTTTAGTACCTACTTGTGTGTTTTACGTAACAGACACCTACCCACTTTAACTGTTTTTGTGAATATCCCCTCTTACTAAGGAGGTCATGACAAATCTGGTAACAATAACGGAAATGGATGAACTTAGGTTGAGAGGATAAATGGCAATCCTCTGATGTTGAATATGTTGGTCTGCCTTCGCAAAGTGGTTGCGTTATTTAATTAGAGTGCCTAAAAAACTAGATACCGTGACCAAAAAAAACGATAAGGGAAATGGCTGAGTAAGATATAAAATGAATGTACCAGTATTACTCATGACAATTATGCAAAAACTGACCAAATATTTGGATGCGTTATAGAGCAACGCCCGTTAGTAGTAGGAATAGTAGTAGTTTTCTGGACCTGGATCCAACCCCCCTGCCGGAGCACCAAAGTTGGGAATGGCGGATTTCAATTTCCAACTTTAGTGTGGCAGGAGGGTGGGGGCCTGGTCAAGAATTCCTACTACTAATGAAGTAGTACTTTCATACTACTACTAGTACTTTCATTTTATATCTTACTCAGCTATTTCCCTTATCGTTTTTTTTTTTGCCCACGATAACTAGTTTTTCACGCGCTATAAGTACATAACGCAACCACTTTGCGCAGGCAGACCGACATGTTTAACATCAGAGGGTTTCAATTTATCCTCTTAACCTAAGTTTGCCCATTTCCGTTATCGTTACCAAATTTGTTGTTAGCTCCTAGTATATAACTGTATTTATAGTTCGTTCGCTGAATTAGCTGCACCTTTGATAAATGTCGCTCGCCGCTGCCAGCTTCCGTCAAACGGTCGCGTCAAAGAGTTCAATCACGATGCCGCTGACGTTACACCCTCACGGGGTCATACGAATCTTATTCAGTCTTTAATTATTGACGTAGGCGACGATTCTGAAAATAGTTCGTCCAACAGTGAAGGTAACAAAAATTAATTAAATGTTCTCGAAAAAAAATACCAATATGATTTTTTTTTTGTAAAATTGTTTTATCATTCAACACATTTCTAGAACTCCGTTCCGGTGTATTATAGTTAATTCTCCGAACGTACTTTATGTAGAACTGAATTTACACCAGGCACTTTTAGGTAGGTGTTGGGTTTCGTCCTCATTTTAAATTGATGGAAGATGGTAGTACTTCAATTAGACTGTTTTCATAGGCTGTATTCAAATAAATACGGAAAACGAAATATGGAAACGCATAGACAGGAAAGTAGAGGCTTAATTGAATGATGGCGGGTGAGACGCCCTCTTGTGTTACAGATTCACCAATTGTTTTGTTGAAAAATCCTTTTTGGTTATAAGAATTTGTTTACTGAGGTACATAGCATGAATTTTTGTGTCCGGCCAACAAGTAATCTTTAATTTTATTTTTATAAGCGCTAACATAGATTTTACACTTATATTTTCTTGATCGATGATGGCGTCCCACAGATTGAATGCCATTGGTTGGGAAAAGGGAAATGGACTGTGATTGGCAAATATAATTTAGATCAGGATATTTTAACCAGGTTTTTATGCTATATATAACATAAGAAATATATCAGAATGAGATACCATCAAGAGATTAAAAAAAGAATGTCTCGGTTATTTTTGTGTCAAAACTAAAAAAGTGGACGAAACTTAACCAACAACTTTCTTTGCCCAAAAGTGGCTGGGGACGCAAATGCCAATGCTTTTTTTACCCGACTGCACAAGAAGGAGTGTGATGTTTTTAGAATACATGTATATATGAAAACATTGCTCGCGGCTTCTTTTGCGTGGATATAATTTTTAATTATTGTATTCGATTTTTAATGCGAGAGCCGCATTTTAAATTTATCCTTTGACATCTACGGATATGTGACATCTTACATGCTGATATGGCATTGACATCGGTCAATTCGTTACATGTCACATTTGAAGTGACATTTGACGTCATGTTTAACACGTGTCATTTAGTATATGACATAAGTGACGTGACATTGGATATTTATTTTTAAATTTAACATTTATCATAAATGTAACATGAAGTTTTTGACATTTGACAAATTGCATTTAAATGACACTTGACATTTTAAGGTTAAGTGAACCTCAAATTCACCTAAGAAAATTAGTTTTTTCCAGATTTATCAGAAATTTTGCAATTTTTCGGTATAAACAGCATCCTTTGTTGTTCTTCGCCATTTAATTGAGCACTGTGTTAAATTTCAGCAACATAGGTTCAGTAGTTTAACTTGGGAGAGTAGCGAGAGCAGACATATAGTGAAACAGACCTACATACAGATATATGGACACACTTTCGTATTTATATATATAAGTAAGCATGTAATGTATGTATGTCTGTTTCTTTGACAGCCTGTAGTAACAGAGGATATGTATATTTTAAGCAGTCGGGTCTTAATTTTTAATTTAATTGGTAAAAGTTAGGTTATCTCAACCATTGTTTTTGTTAATATTCTTTGGTTTTATGACGCCGCCGCCTCCGTAAAGTAAACTCATATACACTATTGTTCTGTTTCTTTTTTTCCAAAATCTTCATTTAAACCATATACATATTAGCATGCAGGTAATCATCATTGATCATTCTTACTCACATTACACTACAATTGTCAACGTGTTTTCGCTTTTCTAGGATGCGTTTAAAAGCTTGATATTCAAGGAGTTTAGTCCTTTACAGTACCCAAATTGCAAGTGTTTTTTTATTTTAATTGCATTGTTTAAAAAAATTATGTATTTTTTGAATATGAATAAAGACTATTTAAGGAAACTATTTTTTTATCACTGGTTACTTTTTAAAGCTTTTTAAATGATACAAAAATAAATCAAGTCATTGGCTTGAACATATGAAAAAAAGCAGACAAGGTGTTATTTTGTTTGCCAATTATGAAATGAATTTAAGTATTTAAAAGTTATTAATTTACCTTTTTGTAATAGCAAATCGACATAAGTATATCTACAATTGTTTTTAAGTTTATTTTAAAAAATCTAATTAAACTGTCATATAAATGTTAAATAGATACATAGCGACTTTTAATCGGCACTCTGGAACTATGGTTGTAAACTTGATTATAAAATTTGTGGATTGCAATGTGTAGATAACTATATGTTTTTACGTAACTCTAGATTAATGTGTATAAAATAAAAAGAGTAAAATTAAACATACAATGTATTTGTTTGAATTCTGTCCACTGTATCTTAAATGAAAGTTTTTACTTTCAAGCCAGGAAGACGAGAAGAAGGGATGACAACAGCATCAGAAATAAATTATGAACTCTTGATCACTAAATTGTCCTTCTATTTAAACTTCGGAAAACCTTAATCGTTTTGTTTTCCATCAAGTCTTCGATTTTTATTTCACCAAAATCACAAAATGAGTACATAAATGACACTGAAAAACTATGACGTCACGCCTAGGTATTTCAAACATTTTTAGGACAAAATGTCGTTTTTGACAGATGATAAAAAGTAAATCAGATGACTAGCATTCGTCATCCCTGAGAGTTTGATGGAGATCGATAATATGGAGGGTGTGTGTGTGTGTGTCATGGTCTGTGCGTCCGTCTGGTGCTCTAGTTCCCAAACTACTGTACGGACTCAGGTAAAATTTGGATTAGGGTCATATTGTTTTTATATCTCCAGCCATTTTTTAATCTAATTTCCCCCATCTTGATTTAGCCACCAAAAATATAATAAATGTGTTTTGTAACAAAACGAACTTTAATTTTATTTTCAAAAATGGCTCTAATAATTTGGATGAAACTCTGCACGTCACTATAACTTTATACAGCCTACTTAACGCTGTAGTTATTTATTCGAATAAAATCGAAATAAGCTGAATTACTTTAACCCTAAAAAATCAAAGTTGTTTGTTATATTTTCTTAAAAACTACTCTAATGATTTTAATGAAACTTGGTAATTAATAAAAACTTGAGTTTTACTGCACTGCAAAAGTCATAAGTCCTACTGAACTGGGAAAAATCTGAATAAGATACTCCCCATACAAACCTAAATTATGTAAATAGTTTTCAACAAATCTAATAAAACCTTTTTTATTGCTACTAAGCAAGGGTAATGTTTATTGTTGTATTGTGTATTTCTGACTACGCCAGATGGTTAAAAAAAAAAGCTTCACGAGAAAGTATACACAGCCTGGCTGTACAATTTATTGACCGAGCGAGCGCGAAGCGTGTCCGTTTCAGCTTGGGCAGAAATGCTTTCGTATGTCCGGATATTCTCTTCTACAGGTCGCATTTCTCAACCGATTCTCGTGAAATTTTGTTAGCAGGTTCGATAATTATATAGAATTTTCTTGTCGATACAGTTTTTGGATTTATTAAATGGCGGAGTCGTAGGGGTTGACAACGTAAATAAAACGTAAGTAAATAATACTCACAGAGCCACTGCTAGTGATTTTTTGTTAAAGCAAAGTACATATTAGTACTAGCATACAGTATGGACACTCCCTGCCGCTCTCTAGATTCCGACCTCACCCCCTCGTCTCCCAGGTTGATACAGATTGGTTTAAGTTTGGTTCTCGAACGGATAGATTTTCGACGTGATTTCATGTTTTTAGAAACGTAATTTCTCGCCCACTTTATGAAGTGTCCGTGGTGTGGTTAAAGGTCGAAAAAGTCTGAAGGCCAGTGAAAGAATAATAAGGTACGTACCATGCAGCTAATTATCAGTACAAGATGGAACTGCCGCCGCCTATAACCACCTTCATAGCGTATGGTTATAGTCCATTAGCTTCACACCAGGAGGTCGCCGGGTCAGATTCCCGGCAGAGTCTAACTTCGTAAGACTTAGTTCTAATGTTACGCATGTTCTAAGCCTGCCTGGCTAGCTACTACGATTTTATCTATGTAATTTTTTTTTAATTAAAAATTTGAGTTCTTTGGCTGCACCTCACCTGATGGTTAGTGCCGATGCAGCCGAGGATGTAACACGCAAGCTCAGATAGTGCCTATTCACTCTCGTCAAACATCCGTGTTCCGGCTTGAAGTTAAATAGCCAGTTCCCCATCTTGTTGAGAAAGCCTGCTACTCTTTGGCTTCATCGTCACTTATCATCAGGTTTAGATTATGTAAAGGGCATAGCACTTGTAGATATAACATTTTTTGAATAACCTGAAAACTGTTAGGTAAAAGCATTTATTTGAAAATAATTAAAAATATTTCGTGTTCTTCTCAACAAACCCTTTTATTTGATACCCATATCATGTGGGTGCATAAAAAATAACTGGTCTGCCATCTTGGGGAGACTACCATCTTGGATTTAAAATAACGTCACTTAGCTAACAAATTCAAGAAATTCGTAGGTTTGTTTGTTTGTAAACTATTAGGTTGTGTGTGACATAGACCAACAAGTACTAGACCCTCTTCGTCGATTAAAGTCCGATGGCCCTAATTCAGGGTAGGCTCGAGCACCTCGCCGGGGACGTATATGTGCTGATATAATGATTCCGAAACCCTACACTACGCATGGTCCGACAAGTACCTTGCCGATTTTTATTAAATAGGTATCTTATACTTAATTACTCAGTTACCTGGCTTAGTGACCCAAATAAGTATTGGTCTCCGATGCTGTAGAAGATGATACTCTTTCTGGTCCTGCGTTAATCGGCTATCTGGAGTTCGAACACGTTCTTCTCAACTGCATTCCTCCAGCGTTTCCTGGGGCATCCAACTGGGCGTTGGTCATCCCAAATAATATTTTATACTCTCTTCACGGCACGATTCTTCTCCATTTTCTCCACGTGAACTTCACTTCTCCGATTACATTGGGCTTGGCCATCAGATTTTATATTTCTGTGTTGGAAAAGGAAGAAAGGTTTCTCAATTCGACTGTATATATATATATATATATACTACCCTACACTACCCTACACTACACTACCCTACCCTACACTACCCTACACTACCCTACCCTACCCTATATACACTACACTACACTACCCTACCCTACACTACTCTACACTACCCTACACTACACTACCCTACCCTACCCTACACTACCCTACCCTACACTACCCTACCCTACCCTATCCTATCTCTCAAGTTGGATCGAACTGCACATGGTGTGCGAATTTTATTATAATCGGTTAAGTGGTTTAGGAGTCCATTGAGGACAAACATTGTGACACGAGATTTATATATATTAAGATATATATATATATTTATGTGTGTTCGCGGACAACTTCGTCGTTTATGAACCGATTTTGTTAATTCTTTTTTTTGTTGGAAAGGAGATATTCCAAGTGTACCACCACATGATAAAAAAAATAATGAAATGAAATTCCCGTGAAATCGAGATAATTTGTGCCAAATTTCATCCAAATCCGTTCTGTAGTTTTTGCGTAACTGAGTAACAAACATCCAAATTTCACATTTACTATACTAAAAATATCTAAATCGATTGAAACTAAAACATTTGGTAGGTACCATGATAAGAAAATCAGGATCTGATGATGGAATCTAAGAGAAATCGAAGGGAACTTCGAAAATCGCAGTGGCGACTAGTGTGTTTGAAGTCGGTTTTTTTTGTTTTTTACAGACTTCCATCCTCCTTTGGGTGGATATTTATCTAACTTTCAGTCACTAATAATACATTAATATTCAGTTGTTTTGTGCCATAAAAGTTCTCTTAGTGTCCTCTTTACTATGTGGACTACGAGGATTGTTAGTGCGACTTGTTTAACTGTTTGTCTTTGTTATGTCCACAAACTATTGTTTATGCCTCTTTTTAGCCGACTTCAAAAATAAAGAAAAAGGAGGCTTCAATTATTTTCTTCTGTATATACTTTTGTATACAATGCTATCGCATACCTTTCTCAATTTTTTTTGTGATGAAGAGTATAATTTTAATGGTAGTCCCAGTAGTATTACCCCTTATAGAATGGCCTTATTAATAATTTAAATATTAAAGTATATAAAAGGTACCAGGTTAAAAGGTAAGGGTCGTTTGGTAATTAAAAGTGTGTGTTGAAACTTCTGTACTTATTTTATTATCGTTAAAAAATAAAATCAACCGACTTTAATGACGATAAAGCACACTAAATCATTTTCTTACGAAAATGGAATTGGGACCTCCGCGATAGTATAAAACCTAAAACCAAAAAAAGACCAAAAAACTTTTAAATACAAGCTATTAAAAAACAGAGTTTATATGTTCAAATGCTCAGTGTGCTAAATGTTAACATATATACACATTTCCAAATTCTAAAAAGGAGAGCACAAGTTTTTTTACAATTCTATTTAAAACAAAAGACGATCCCGGTACGTTTAGTCCACCTCTAAACTTCATCATCAGATCAATTTCAAAATACTTAAAGGATCTTTTGTCACTGGAATTACGGCTTCTTGCCAAATTTCAGCTAAATCGGACTTCTAAAATCTCTAAGTAACTTATACTGAATTTTCAAAAAAAGTGTTCAACTGCCATACAAAGGTCGTTTACTGATCAAATTTGTATGACAAGTTTAAAAAATATCAAATTTGTGCACCCCCATGCTAAAAGATCCCTTAAATTATTTTCAGATATTACAGAAGCCCCCGTATACAGACGATTTTAGATCTTTCTTTAGAAGTCAGCTAAAGGATGGAAAAGGCTGAAAATTGAGGCGTTATCTCCATTTTGCTGATCGTTTACTGACGTCGCGTTGTTGTGTCAAAAACTCCGATTTTTATGTGAGCTACGATTGCTACGAGCTACGAACCTACGGCGGGCGTAGCAAACTCGTCCAAAAATAAAGAGCTCAAAACGTAAACAAACCACTTACCGTTCGTAAAATATGTACAATATCGGAACAGCGCAAGCAGAAATGCAGTACTATTGATATATATAATGTTGTTGTCTGGAAGAGATCGCTTGTTAGCGATAAGACCGCAAAAATGTACAACTTCCTCAATCATTGAGTAACTTACTTTTTCCTCTTATGTTTTGCAATAGAGTGTTTTCAATTAATCAATCATTGTTTAGGCTAAACAATGATTGATTAATTGAAAACACTCTATTGTAAACATGGTTATAATTTTACTTCAAATACCAACCCTTCCATCACAGGTACTACTGAGATATACATCATCAAAGTGTTTACCCGACTACGGCAACGCCAACCGGAAGAGTTATGAATCCACTGCCAGTAGTGGACGTCTTTCGACTGAAGGTCGCGGGGAGCCGCTGGATACGGGCAGCGCAGAACTGATCGTCGTGGAACCGTCGATCCACCGCCTGGGAGGCCTGCGCACGCTACGTCTTCCAGTGCGCGGTCGCCACTAAAGAACCTTACCGCCCCAACAACCATCTGTTCTACGAGCTATGTGTCCTACCCACTGCCACTTCAGTTTAGCGATTCTGTGAGCTATGTCGGTTACTTTGGTTCTCCTACGGATCTCTTCATTTCTAAATTGAACAAACAAATCGTATCTAAGTTTGTATGTATGTCAGTATCCTATGGATACATGCAGCCTAAATCACTGAACTTATTTCAAAAAATAAGTGTCCCTAAATTTGTGGTGATCTTTAGTGTGTCCTAGGCTACATCTGTACTTATATATTGAAAACGCCAAACACGTTAAAAAACTGACTTCCATCGCAACAACTAAGTACCATTTTGCATTATTGTTTTTGTTTTTTGTTAATTTTATAATAAACTACTACACCGATTTTGATAAAATTTATATAGGACCACAAGGGAACAGTTCTAGCTTTTAAATAAAAAAAGAATCATCAAAATCGGTTGACCCAGTCAAAAGTTCGGAAGTAACACACATAAAAAAAAACATACAGTCGAATGGCAGGGAAATGGCAAAAAAACGGCATATAAATAAGCCCTACCCCAAAAAATATTGAATTTTTTTGTGATGAACACCCGCGACTGTTTCAACTTGTAACCATATTGTTGTAGGACACATTACTTGGGATTTTATCTAATCCCGTAAGGGGCGCGCTCTAACTAGACCTAGAGTGAAGTAACTCTACCTTGACTTAGATCTAGGGATCAGATCCGATTTTTGGTCATGGCCTAAGTAATATTGATTTATTTGGTGATAAATACATAAGTTTACCAAATGGGATATACATAATGTCATTGTATTCGTCATGAAATTACCTAACCAATCGATGTAATTTTTTTTTTATTCACAATTGGTAAACCCTTGACAAAATCTCACCTGGCGGTAAGTGACGATGTTGCCGAAGATGGAAGCGGGCTTACCAAGATTCTCTAACGCAATGGGGAACTATCTATCTTATCTTCATGCCGGAACACACCAATGATATCAACATTGATAATTGGCGGCAAGACTTAGATAAAATGGTGGTAGCTAGCCAGGCGGGCTTAGAAAATGCCCTACCACCAACCAAACCGAGTCTTACAATTGACCCCGCCGGAAATCGAACCCGCGACCTCCTGTGTAAAGCCAGTGAACTTTGCCTCTGGGCTACGGAGGCGGTTTGAAAATAATTTCTTACCTGTGTTGTCGGACTCGCCCACCCAATTTGTAGGTACCTATTAGAAATCATAACCAAAATTAACATAAGTTGAAAACAATAATGAATGAAAACTACTACTAGTATTATTGTGAAAAAAGCGTGGGTTGCTCGAGATACGAAAAATAAGGCACATAGCGCTCCACGCTTTTTTCACAATAATACTAGTAGAGTTTTCGTTCATTATTGTTTTCAGCATAAATTAAGTATTATTTTTCACTTTTTAGTTTAATGTGCTTTAAAAGTGTGTTTTTTTATTTTTTTTATTATTTTTCCTATTTTTAGTTTAGGATAATGAGATAAACTTCTGAAATTATTGTATTTTCACTGATTCGTGATAAATGTACAAGTTTGAATTAAATCTGTACGTTTAAAGTGGCTCAAAATCGAGTGCAGATGAGTTGGTTACAAACATACATACATATATACATACATACATGTGAAGCTAATAGAATGGAATGGAATTGAATAAAATGGAATGAAATGGAATGGAATGGAATGGAATGGAATGGAAAGGAATAGAATGGAATGGAATGGAATGGAAAGGAATAGAATGGAATGGAGTGGAATAGAATAGAATAGAATAGAATAGAATAGAATAGAATAGAATAGAATAGAATAGAATAGAATAGAATAGAATAGAATAGAATAGAATAGAATAGAATAGAATAGAATAGAATAGAATGGATTAGAATAGAATAGAATAGAATAGGATAGAATAGAATAGAATAGAATAGAGTAGAGTAGAGTAGAGTAGAGTAGAGTAGAGTAGAGTAGAGTAGAGTAGAGTAGTGTAGAGTAGAGTAGAGTAGAGTAGAGTAGAATAGAATAGAATAGAATAGAATAGAATAGAATAGAATAGAATAGAATAGAATAGAATAGAATAGAATAGAATAGAATAGAATAGAATAGAATAGAACAGAACAGAACACTAAAATAGAATAGAATAGGATAGGATAGGATAGGATAGGATAGGATAGGATAGGATAGGATAGGATAGGATAGGATAGGATAGAATAGCATAGAATAGAATAGAATAGAATCGAATAGAATAGAATAGAATAGAACAGAAAAGAACAGAACAGAACAGAATAGAATAGAATAGAATAGAATAGAATAAAATAAAATAGACAAGAATAGAATAGAATAGAGTAGAATAGAACAGAATAGAATAGAATAGAATAGAATAGAATAGAATAGAATAGAATAGAATAGAATAGAATAGAATAGAATAGAATAGAATAGAATAGAATAGAATAGAATAGAATAGAATAGAATAGAATAGAATAGAATAGAATAGAATAGAATAGAATAGAATAGAATAGAATAGAATAGAATAGAATAGAATAGAATAGAATAGAATAGAATAGAATAGAATAGAATAGAATAGAATGGAATGGAATGGAATGGAATGGAATGGAATGGAATGGAATGGAATGGAATGGAATGGAATGGAATGGAATGGAATGGAATGGAATGGAATGGAATGGAATGGAATGGAATGGAATGGAATGGAATGGAATGGAATAGAACAGAACAGGACAGGACAGGACAGGACAGGACAGGACAGGACAGGACAGGACAGGACAGGACAGGACAGGACAGGACATGACAGGACAGAACAGAACAGAACAGAACAGAACAGAACAGAGCAGAGCAGAACAGAACAGAACAGAACAGAATAGAATAGAATAGAATAGAATAGAATAGAATAGAAAAGAATAGAATAGAATAGAACAGAACAGAGCGAAGCAGAGCAGAGCAGAACAGAACAGAATAGAATAGATTAGAATATAATAGAATAGAATATTTTTTTTATTTCAAATGATAAGAAATTCATACTTACATGGGTTAGTCAAACAAATAATAGGTTAATAACACTGAAGCAAATAAAAGTTTTCAAAGCTTACGGTTTGGGGCAAGATGGACAGTTACCCAGTGCCTTACCATAGGGCTATCAATCCTGTCCCCAACAGTAGATAGGAGACTGTTGGCGCTTCCGCGAACACGGTGCATAAAGGAGGCAACCCTTTTCCTCATAATTACTAAAAGTCATCAATATGTGCCTCAGCAAACATCGACTGCAAAATCGCGACAGCCCCAACAGCATCCTAAGTCCATTATTATATTGGACCCGTAAGGCGTTGACAGCCTTTTGTGTATGTATAGCTCACCCACAAGTTACAGGTGTAAAATAACTGGCAAAAAGCCTTGAATAATGTTACTTTGACATCCGTAGAGCAGCGAGCAAACCTGCGAGCAAGCACATTACACTTAACTGCTATTATTATCACCCAGGTCCTCGGTAATGTAGTGGCCCAAGTATTTAAAATGGGTAACTCTATTCAAAGCGAGCCCACTTAGTGTCACTGGCGGAACACAAGAAGGACTCCTACGTCCCGCCCAAAACACCAGCAGCTCGCTCTTTTTACATTATATTTAAGTCCTTGGGACTGTGCATATGCTTCAGAGATATTTAAAAGTTTTATGAGTGCACTGACCGATGGGCTCAGCAACACCATGTCGTCTGCGTAGCTTATATTATTGATCATAATACCATCAATAGAACACCCGACCATGGTGCCACTGAGCTCAGCGATCAGCTGATTTATGTAAACATTAAAAAGCGCAGGCGAGGATAATCCACCCTGCCTCACACCGCATTCCAATTTTTATGACTTCGAGTGCTGATCAGTTCATTTCACGATATTGGTTTGGTTCAAATACTAATATTTAAAAATTTTGATTACTTGTCTCGGCAAGTCCAAGGCACTTAGTTTTGCCCAGAGAATGTTATAATCCACGATGTCAAATGCCTTTGAGAGGTCTAGAAACGCAGCATACACCGGAGTCTTTCTGTCTACGTAAAACCTGACCGTCTGCTTAAGCGTCAATATTGCGCTTTCTGTTGAGAGACCAGCCCTAAAACCGAACTGAGCGTCTTGCAAGTCAAGTTTCCCTCGAAGTTGACGCTTAAGCAGTCCGTCAAGCACTTTCGCCTCAATCGTTGCCAAGGATATGGGCCTATAGTTGCATCCGTCACTCGCATCACCCGTTTTGTTTTTGTTGATGGGCACAACAACAGTTTTCACCAACTGCTCTGGGAGGTATGAGTGACGAATACACAACGTGTAGAGCATAGAGAGCACTCAAGGCAGGTGTACACCTGCGTACAGCAAGTGTTCGATGCCGAGGCCGTCGTGTCCCGGTGACTTGCCACGCGTCATATTCCTAATGACAGAATCCACATCTTTAGCTGTGACGCGAATCGGTGACTCCACAACGTACTCCTCAGCATCGACAACCTGCCCACTATTCTTAAGCGGCGATGACACTTGAAAATGGTCTTTAAACAGGTTCGCTATACCGACAGGGTCACTAACACCCTCCACACTCACAGGGACACTCGACTTAGGATTTAGCTTGTTAGTCTGTTTCCAAAAATTTTTAAACTTATTTTCCTCGTGTAATGTCGCGATAATATCCATACGGATCTTTTCTTAAGTTTTCTGACAATATTTTTATTTATTTTTGAAAGTTTTACTTGTCTCACACATATCATTATATATTGGCCCAAAAGACGGCCATCCATAGGAATCCCAGATCTGAAACCTAAGCCGAGCCTCTCTGTGGGCATCCCTGACGTATTTATTCCAACCTGTGACATAACTTTTCTTTTTATGGTTTTCACAGTTGTAACTATCATTGGATGCTTTAGTTAAACAACGAATAATTCTATCATATTATAGATTATCTATAACAACTTTATGTTTTTCCTAGTTTAATAAAAGCGTGATAAAAAATTTAAAAAAAGGACGCATAGTTAGAGAAATACACTTTCTGACTACTTTCGGGGTATTAAAATGTGTGGGCCTGCTACGAAAAACAAAAACCAACCCCGGATGGGCGAAATAAAAAAAGATTCACGTTATTCAAATTTTTTGTTTGAATCTCTATGCGAGCTCAACAGGAACTGACACTGTCACACTTTTTACGTCTAACCAAAATCTAAACAGAGCAGTATTACCAGTCCATGACTCTAAAAAGCTACAAAATAAAAAGTATTTATCGTGGGGATTTTTCTTAGTAGATAAACAGCTTGGTAGAAAAGATCCTATTTTCTGTAAAATATTTGAGAGTGGGTTTCCACAACACTACAACTTGTTGACTTACCTGTAAGAATGTAATTTATACATTTACATCATTTAGTTACAAAGATATGAGACTTTGGATTTCAAGAAACGGAAAAACTACTTATTCATTTATCATAAATGACATCTTCATGAAGTTTTTGACCGCCTCCGTGGCGTAATGGTTAGTCCATTCGCTTCACACCAGGAGGTCGCGGGTTCGATTCCTAGTGGGGTTCGACTCGGTTTGGTTGGTGGTAGGGCATTTTCTAAGCCCGCCTGGCTAGCTACCACCATCTTATCTAAGTCTTGCCGCCAAACATCAGTGTTAACAACATATATGTGTTCCGGCTTGAAGATAAGATAGCCAGTTCTCCATTGCGTTGGGGAATGTCGGTAAGCCCGCTTCCATCTTCGGCATCATCGTCACTTACCATCAGGTTAGTTAGAGGCTTACCAATTATGAATAAAAAAAAGATTATTTTTTTCCGGAATCAGATACGCCTTAATATTTTTTTTGTAAACGAACTGAGCAGATTCGAAAGGATTTGGTAGGTATCCAATTTTGGTCCCTCCCACGTGTTGGTACCCATTTTCGCTTTTGCGCCGGATCTTTTGGAAAGCTGCGATTAAAAAATAAAATAAAATAATTTCAAACTGTAGAACTGATTTTATATTATTTTTTTATTGACTAAAGTCGTAACACATATACAGGATGTAACAATATTGGTGTACGTCCCGTTAACTGGGGCTTCTTCTCATCATACTGAACAACTTTTGTTCTACGATTTTGCTGAAAACGTAAAAAAAAAATTTTAACTCTTCATATAAATCGATCAGCTGATCGACCGATTTTGTACATTGTAGTAAATTTATTTATTTTTTTTGAGAATTGACTATGGGTTCCTTGAAGAAAGATGTTTAGTATGACAAGTAGAACCCCCAGTTAACGGGAACTACAAATTTTGTTACATCCTGTATAAATAATACAAAATCTTGGTAAGCCCGCTTCCATCTTCGGCAACATCGTCACTTGCCACCAGGTGAGATGTTGTCAAGGGTTTACCAATTGCGAATAAAAAAATAAAAAAAAGTGTGTGTGTCAGCTCCGACGCATGACTGGAGTTTACTACTTAAGTACGATTGTCTAAACAGGCACAAAACAGGGCTTAACTTTAGTTTTAAGTTTACTCTGCACAGTTTTTATAACTAATCATTCCAATTTCCGGCCTCTTTTCATAGCTGATGTGTCAGTTGTTTTAGCTCCCATGGTCGCAGCTACTAATGATCCATTTGGTGTTTGGCAGCGACTAACCTCGTATGCTTTAGATGCGGTTATACGAGCATATCTTAGGTCATACCATAAAGGGCTCTAACATTGGTTTTGTGTTGACTCTTCAATTAAATCAAGAGCATTTTTGTTAAGTTTCTCTTGTAATGTTTCTAGTTATTTGTTGACATCTTTCTTTATATCATCACTCACTATGAATAAGGAAATGAAAACTGTCGAACATCACTGTGTTTAAAGTCGTTCTGATACTTTAAAAGTTCACAATTCATAATTTTCTTCTTTTTTGCTTCTTGAAGAAACCCGTGGAAAAGGTCTGTGCTGGTTTCATGTTGTGGAGCTGTTTTTGGAAAGAATCGATTTGCATATTAGGCGCCCGTTATGAAAAAAATATGAGGAGCAAAATCTAGTGATCGAAAACGTAGTTTGTTATATTCTCTTTGCGCGTTACGTTTTTTACGCGCAACCTATTGTGCGCACCTCTGTCACGTGATACAAAACAGTCAGGATTGGCTGAATCTGACAAAAAGAATATAAGTCACTACGAAATCTAAAATGAAGTCACAACACAGTAATCAAATCAGATCTGTTATTGTTGCAGTCTTACAATTTTTGATCTGATAAGATTTTAAAATTTGTGATTTTTATATAATTTGGTATTCCACTCCATCATAGTCCCTACTCTCGAGAGGACGGGTTTTTTCCAGTAACATTCACGCAAGGAAGGTTCTTCACTGCGACGATGGGTCCACATCAAAAATGCCACTGCTTGCTTACAACCACCAGCTAAAGCTGCACAGTCCAAGCACTGGCAACTGACGATTTCACCTTTAGTCTCGTCTATCACCATAGTGAATTTGTATGAACTAGCCCTCACTTTGTACTCGGGGCAGATCTTGCAATTGAGTGTGCAAAGTCCTGATCCACGACGTAGTTGCACGTACCCAATAGCATCGTCACAATAAGATTCTCGTGCAGCCCTGAAAATGCAAACTAATTACTTACTGTAAACAAAATTTATTCTTTATAACCTAAAAAACTACTACTGAAAGAAAGACTATTATTTCGCCTTAGCAGAATTAAGGTTACTTACGTAGGTAGTGTTATATTATTTTATAGTACTTACATTGCTGTTTTTACATTTCTCAGCTCTGCAGAATAAAAATCGGGGTTGTTTTTAAAGAACATGATTGCGTCCACTTTGGGCAAGTTTCTGCTATCTGCTTTCACAAAATTGACACCCATGATGGAGTGGAATACCAAATTATATAAAAATCACAAATTTTTAAATCTTATCAGATTAAAAATTGTAAGACTGCAACAATCATCATCATCATATCAGCCACAAATCGTCCACTGCTGGACAAAGGCCTCCCCCAAGGATTTCCACGACGACCGGTCCTGCGCTGCCCGCATCCATCGGCTTCCCGCGACCTTCACCAGGTCATCGGTCCACCGCGTGGGAGGCCTGCCTACGCTACGTTTTCCGGTGCGCGGTCGCCACTCGAGAACTTTACTGCCCCATCGGCCATCTGTTCTACGAGCTATGTGCCCTGCCCACTGCCACTTCAGTTTAGCGATTCTGTGAGCTATGTCGGTTACTTTAGTTCAACAACAACAACTGCAACAATAACAGATCTGATTTGATTACTGTGTTGTGACTTCATTTTAGATTTCATAGTGACTTATATTCTTTTTGTCAGATTCAGCCAATCCTGACTGTTTTGTATCACGTGACAGAGGTGCGCACAATAGGTTGCGCGTAAAAAACGTAACGCGCAAAGAGAATATAACAAACTACGTTTTCGATCACTAGATTTTACTCCTCATATTTTTTTCATACCGGGCGCCTTATATGCAAATCGATTCATAAGGAGTAAACTCCAAAAAAAAGTAGAAAAAAATGAAAACCCAGCGTTATATTACCTACCAAAGACATGAAAGTTTTGTAGTTTTGCTTGAAATATGATTCCGGTACAATTTAACGTCACAATTCACCATTTTTTTACAATTTTTCTTATATTTATATAATTTTATACCAGAGCAACAGTTAATATTACATATCATGAACGAAATTTGTGTGAGAACCAAATTTGGTGCTTAAACGGCACTCAGTTTAATTTGATAGGTACTCCATTCGGGACCCGAATTTTTTTATTTTTATTTTAAAAAACCCTAAAAGTTGAAATGAATTGAACTCGCGACCTCCTGATGTTACTAACCACTACACTACGGAGGCGGTTAAACTCTTGTTACACAAAACATTTTTTTACCTATACTTGAGTTACTTTAACAAAGCACCCTTTATTTAGTGCCACGATTTTAATTAAACGCTTTAATTGGACCCGGATTATATGGGGTTCCGTAATTAAAGCCCAGTATTAACGGCCTTCGTTTACGAGATTATGATTTATTAAGTAAGTATAATACTTTTGACTGAAGTGAATATAAAAAAGGGATTCAGTAAATAGGATTTACAACCTAACCCATTCCCGCCCACTGTACTCAGCTGAGTACAGCAGAACACAGGTAAATTTAAACCTTATTATTCACCTAATTCAGGGTAGGCTCGAGCCCCTCGGTGGGGACGTATATGAGCTGACATGATTCACTCAGAGTATATCTACAGTAATCTACAAATTACTTGCATTATATTTAAAGTCATTTTTGCACTTTTTTAGGAAATAAAAAGAAACATTTAGATTTTTAAAGTTTATTTTTAGGTTATTTTTTTAAATTTTATTTAAATGACCGCTGTGTTATGTATAGGTATACTGTGACAATAGAGTCCATTTAAATAGTACATTCTCTTCAAGGTCGGCCATTAATGGGTTAAAGTGAAAGTAGGTAGCACTTTTAAACCTACGCAGTAATCGCAAAACGTTATCTTTGAATCACAAAATTGCCAAATTAATACTCTAGCATTAATTTAGTAATTTCGTGATTCAAAGGTACTTAACTACATTTATCAACTAACTTTCGTAAATTTATTATATAATTTGATTACCTACGATTTAACCACTCAAGTGTTTGTCTGAATAGTTTGCTCCGAGAGATAATTTGATTGTATGAAATATTTCGATCGACCCTCTCTCTATGGCGACTTGAAAAAAAGGTTACAACCTAATTAAACTCTTGCTAATTTCGTATTTTTTTTTCTAAGGCCGTTAATAATTCATAAACCGCCTCCGTGGCATAATGGTTAGTCCATTCGCTTTATACCAGGAGGTCGCGGGTTCGATTCTCTGTGGGGTCAACTTGTAAGACTCGTTTTGGTTGGTGATAGGGCATTTCCTAAACCCGCCTGGCTAGCTACCACCATCTTATCTAAGTCTTGTCGCCAAACGTCAGTGTAAACAACATTGATGTATTCCGGCTAGTTCTCCATTGCGTTGGGGAATCTTGGTAAGTCCGCTTCCATCTTCGGCAACATCGTCATAATGCTAAAGGCTTACCAATTAGGTTTTTTTTTTAAATAACGTTCCGCATTGATGGGGCACGGCTCTCTTCCCAAACTCGGGAAGGTCAGGTCATACTCCACACGCCAGCAAGGGCCAAGTCCAGGTTGGTGGAGGTTATACGTCTAGTGGGACCCCACTGTCAGAAGTTTTTTAACCTGCCTATAAGGCATCTGACACGGCTTAACGACTGCTATCTAATGATAGCAAGTAGCGACAATATCTTAACGTGGCTTGTATAATTTTGAACAATAAAAACGACTTCATACAGAAAACTAAGGTTCCCTTCGATTTCTCTGGGATGCCATAATCAGATCCTGGTTTCCTTATTATGGTACCACCCTTGGGATATCTACTTTACAACAAAAAAAGGACCATCAAAATCGGTTCATAAAAAACGAAATTATCCGCGAACACACATAAAAATATATATACATACGGTCGAATTGAGAAACCTCCTCCTTTTTTAAAGTTGGTTGAAAACACGGAAACGGCCGAGAAAACTCCCACTAACAGTCAAACCCATCGAGGTAATCACCGTGTTTCAGGTCAGTTAACCTCCGTGATCGATCCAACCAGCCACGCAAGTTGCACTAAGGTGCGACCGCTTGATGTTAATTATCGATACGATAAGTTCCAAGGACGTAAGGAATATGGATGACGACAGCATCAGAAATAAATTATAAACTCGTGATCACTAATTTGCCCTCCTACTTAAACTTCGGAAAACCTTACTCGTTTTGTTTTCGATTAAGTCTTCAATTTTCAATTCACCAAAATTACAAAATGAGTACATAAACGACGCTGCTAAACTATGACGTCACGCCTAGGTATTTCAAACATTTTTAGAACAAAATGTCGTTTTTGACAGAAGATAAAAAGTAACTCAGATGACCAGCATTCGTTATCCCTATTGTACAGGCAGGCAAGTGCAAAAAATTGACAAATTATTGCAGAACCATGCAGCTTGTGATTGCACGGTGCACCTAGAGTTTTGCCATAATTACATACAAACTTACTTGAAAAAATTGAGAGTTTAAACCAGAGGATGCTCGGAGTAGATAGTTTATGCCGGTTCTAATCCAGAGGATGAGGATGACCAATCAGCGAGCAGTATGAGTATGACATCATACTCGATGACGGTGGCGGCGGCGGCGGCGGGTCAAGTGACGCGCAACGTTAGCGGGGGCGGGGGCGGGACACGTGATCGTTTTAAAAAAATAATTCTACGCTAATAAAAAATAAAGAAAAGATAAAAAAATATAAAAAAATAATTATGTATTGTCCACATGTAATAGATGACGCTAGGTATGACAAAAAAAGCTCTTTTGAGGAGGATCGAACCCACGCTCTCTCAGTTAGTCAGATGTACTACACCACTGGACCGCGATACCTTATAACGTTAGTATTGAAATATTGATATACATGGGTGATTATGACGTATGTGTGTGGGTAGTAGCGGGTTATAACTAGCCACCGCCTACGACTACGCCTGCGCGGATTTCCTCCTCTTCTATTAATTATGTTATAGTATGTGTAAAGGGGGGTTACTGAGAGACAGATAGACGGACATACGAAAGGTTTTGGGGTTCCATTATGAGATACATCGCGGCGGCGGTATTAAAATAAAACACATAAATTTTAATGATACTATATTAGTTTATTTTATTATTTTTATCAATCCAACTTGTAGAATTTAAGCCCAACCATTTCACAAGTACCTTGTCACCTCTTTTTTTAAGCACTTTCTCCACCAAATAAACACCAGGATACTTTACTTTTTGAAGTTCTTGTTCATAGAAACCCCCAAGAATAGGTTGTTTGTTTTCGTCTTGCAACTGATAGGTAATAGGATTGGTAGTATTAACTTTCATTATTTGAAATATTTCTACACTCCAATTTCCTGTGTAGCCTTTTGAAAAAGCTGATTTATATTTGCTTATTCGCACAAAGTCACCAATAGCGAATTTAGGTTTAGGTCGTATCTTTATGTGACTATACACAGTGGTGAGGAGCTTATTAGCATTCGCATGACTCACTACAGCTGGAGGCATCCTAATAGTGCGGTGAACTTTGTTATTATATTTTTGCATTATTATGTCAAGCTCTTTCCCATTCCATTTATAGGAACCGTTATAGCTAAATTGTTGCCACATCCAATTTTTTATAGTTCTAATGAACCTCTCCACAATCGATGCTTTCGTTGTACTGTATGTGGAGTAGTGATTGATTTTGAATTTATTCATTAAAGATTTAAATTTATCGTTGAAGAATTCACGTCCATCATCCGACTGAATATTTTTTGGACATCGGTTGTTATCATTCCTGAGTATTTTAAGCATGGCTTGCGTTACGTTGTCAGCTGATTTGCTCTTCACGGGATTAGCCCAAGCATATTTTGAGAAGGTGTCTATACACACCAAAATATACTTATATCCTCCGTTGTATTTAGAGTACTTTTGCATATCAATCAAATCTATTTGCCAGGTATCATCAAAACCTTTTTGAATAAAGCGTCTTCGAGGAAACCGTTTGCGAGCACTTTTATGAAGCTCTTTAACAACTTGCCATTTACTCATAATTAATGTTTTTTAACTATTTTCTGTACAGTCTTTGGTGGTGCGGTGGTGGAAGATTTTTTGTTACCAGCGGTTAATGTGGTGGTTGGTTTTGTTTCATCAACTTTAAGTTTTTCAAGGATTTCTTTTATATTGCGACTATTTTCTTTTATTTTCAATAAGCATAGATTTAACTGCTCATCAAGTTGTGCTTTGATGATCACGTCATTTTTTAAAATACCCCGGTTAACAATTCTCAGAAGGCGCTCCTCAAAATCTACAACATTTTTTCTAATTATAATATCATAGTACTTTGATCTCACACCACCAGTATCAGTCAGATAACGTCCAAATTTATTGATGGTCATCGTGATAATAAACCTATTTAGCCAATGAGATTGTTTAAAATATAAGTGGGGGGTGACCTTATCACACCAGCTTCAACGAGTTCTTCAAGTATTGATACAATCTCATTTTCATGTCCAGTATTTCCAGCTAAACGTGAGGCGATGAGTAATCTCAATCTATTAACAAGCTCATTAGCATTATCCCAATAAACTAAGTCTGTGTTTGGATGATATTCCTTCATCAATAGTGGTTGGTAAATGGTACTGTTTTCATTATTTGAGACGTGACCACCCGTTTTTTCAGGTTTTTGTTGTATGTAATTCTTATATTTAGTGCTTTTATCACCTTGGATTTGCCCAGTGCTAGTAAAACCGCGTCTATTAGCATAAGTTGTTGTAATTATCTTGTTATAAGCAGATACATCTGATTGTGAGATCAATTGAGGATTCGGATTTTTTTTGAAAATGAGTTCAAGCAAACCAGGTGTATAGGAATAACGTATGTTTTTTATAAATAAATCGCTTCCATCATAGTTCACGGGGCTATCTCCAATGAATATACCTTCTGGTTCAATGTGTACGCCAAATGGAATTTTTTTAATATTGTTAATAATCATGTTATCAACATATTTTTGAATTGTTTGTCCTTGGGACTCAACTTCATTTAGATTTGCTATATATTCAGGTGATGAAGATGAGGAGTTTGAAGTATTATCATCTATCATAGGAGAGGATCGTTGATGCTTTACTGATGCAGCCTTTGGAGTTGAAAATAGTGTTGAATCGTCTTCCTCATCATCCTCTTCTTCCTCCTCGTCATCTGCATTACTACTGTTATCATTGTTATCTGCAATAGGTTTTTTGTTCAACCAAAGTTTCTTTTTATCAACATGGAATAAGTGTTTTCTTTTGTGTTGTCTGTTATGCTTTGATTCTTTTGATTTCAATGTTTCAGCAACAAGAGCATTCAAGGGTTGAGTTATAGGTTGAAAGGTTTTTTCAAGTGTTGAAGTGAATTCTGACCTATCATTTTGTAATGATTTAATCTTTTTTTTAACAGAATCCACCGAATTGATTAGCTTTCGTTTTAGCTCTTTATTACCAAATATCTGTTGTGCTGTTGCAGAGCTCATGATTGGATGTGTATATTGCTTCTTTGAAGTGATCATATTTATAGGTGCTAAAAACTAATAAACTTGTCAAAACCCTTTCGATATCTACCTTTATTCATCTCATTTTCCTTATCAATTGTTAAAAAACCATACTTTTCTTCCCAACAAGGTCGACAAATTTGTTGGAATGTTTCCCAGGACATATCAGTATTTACATGGTCATCATACACATGTCTTAGATTTAAGTCATCCTGTTTGAAGACGATAATTAAGTTTGCGTTATCCCGCACCAGCTGTTTTGGTATTTTACTGTACGTTTGACATAAATAAAAGCAGTCTAAACATCTGTGTCTCCCCATGGAGAAATATAAACGTATGGACTCTTGATCCTCCATTGCCACATCATCAAATATAACAACACTGTCGACGTCAGCTTCTTTTGGTGGTATCATATCGCTTTTGTCTGTGTATGTGTAGAAGTTCAATCCAGGAACTCTGTTAAATACTTCTCTGAGAAATATGCATTTGGCTTGATGTACGCTTTTTGAATACAAATAGACATTTTTAAATTTTAATCCTTGTGGTTCCAGCAGTAGGGTGAGTATTAAGTTTGTTTTACCACAACCTGAAGGACCACATATAAGGCATCTTACATTATTTGGTAATAATGTGCTGTGTTTGAAACTAGTGGAACCCTCCATTTTAACATCCCAGTCTTTAACTGATAAAGACGTGTTTTGTTTTTTAATCTTCATTTTGATGTGAGCATTCGAATGAAGTGGATGCTTTATTTATAAACTAAATAAAATGGGATCAACATACAGCAACAAGTTAATGATGAATCCACCAACTTGCGAAGAACTTAGAGGTGTACCAAAATCATTCCTCATAAAGTATTGTTCTGGATTGTTGCATTTATGGGAGGAACGCTTACCTGATCATCTACGTAGCGATATTGATATGCAGAAATACTTTGTATGCGTAAAACATCCAGTTAATTCTGATCCTAATGCAACACAAATTGATTTACCCTATTATATTAGAATCAATTGTCCATATTGTGAAAAAGAAAAGGCACTGAAAGACGGTAAAAAAGTGACTAGATTTGAAAAAATAGATAACAGTTGTGATCAAGACTCTTCAAATGAATCGTCATCAGGTGATGAAAAGCAGCCACACATTGAATGTGATTGTGGTATGGTATGGAGTATACAGTAAGGTACTGGTAGAAGTCTGGGTGCAATAAAACGTAGTATAAAATACTTTGTTTCTAATTATTTTGAGAACTTTTCACGTGATACTTAACATGATAACACATGTGAATTCAGTCAGTAGGAAGCGGTATCCAACCAAAAGTGGAAGTGGTTTTGTGAATAAACTCATTAATAAATTACCGTTTGAACTACACTTGCCTGGTTACAACTATTGTGGTCCTGGTACTAAACTGGAAAAACGTCTACATCGCGGTGATAAAGGTGTTAACCTGTTGGATGAAGCGTGCAAGTTGCATGACATTGCTTATTCTCGGAGCCAATCATAGGAATCGAGGCATAAGGCTGATTTGGAATTAGCTACTGCAGCAGAGAAACGTTGGCGTGAAGCACCCAATTTTTCCGAACGATTGGCAGGTCTAGCTGTTAATAAAGTAATGAAATACAAAGTGAAACATGGTATGGGTATACCCATCTCCAAGGTGATGAAAGGTGCTCGCGATGCTATCCGAATACAACAACAACTATTGAGGAAGCAAAAGAGACCTCTCAACACAAAAACGCTGCTGAGAGCAGCTGTAAAGGCAGCTAAATGCTGTGCCAATGGGAAAAAGATCAACACACCCAGAGTAATCCCATTACCCAAAAGGGGTGGATTTTTACCTCTTCTACCCCTACTTGGTGCTTTGGGTGCGGCGGGTTCCTTGGCTGGTGGTGTAACTGCAGCCGCGAAAAATATTATAGATTTAATTCATAGAAGTCCATCATCATCTTCACCGTCAACAGTTGGTAAAGGCATGTATCTGGCACCATACAAGAATGGTATGGGTCTTTATCTATCACCTTATCAGAGAAAAAACTGAATCACTGCCTCCCATCATCATTACCCAACCGACCTCTTACTGATCACGATATAAGAAGATGTGTGAAGCAATGGGGTATACCATATTTTCGTGGCGTGTTTATGAGAGATGATTTACCATACCATGAAGGAAAAAAACCCCACAAATGTGAAACCGGAGTTATAAACTTGGACAGATCTGTAGGAGAGGGTACGCATTGGGTGGCATACATAAAGAAAGACAATTATTGTGAATACTTTGACAGTTACGGAGACTTGAGACCACCTAAAGAATTTTTACAGTACATGATACAGGGCGCTGCAGTTAATATCTATTACAATTATAATAATGTTCAAAAAGGAAATAGTTACAATTGCGGACATTTATGCCTAAGTTTCCTGTTGAATGCTTGTAACACTTTGTTTTAAAAATAAATACGTAAATTACATGTAATTTGTTTCATTTCTCGCCTAGAAGTGCCATCATCATGTCTTTCACAATCACGCTGAATAACAATGATTCAGTGTTAAACTCTTTTTTCTTACCACCTATAGAACTTGGAGATAATAATAATTTTGAATGTGCTTTAGTTTACCTAAAAACATTCAATTCTATACCTAATGTTGATAACAGTAACAACCTTTTTCACTATGGTAATGATAAAGTCATAGAAATACCAGTGGGTTCCTATGAACTTGATGACATATTTCGGTTATTGAATCATAGACTCTTGCTAGAATCCAAAGATGATCAAGATAAATTAATTGATATGGAAGCTAATACAAATACTTTAAAGTGTACAATTCACTCACCTTCATACGATATTCACTTTGAAAAAAAGAACAGTATTGGAAGTCTACTTGGTTTTTCAAAAAAGGTACTTGAAAAAAATGTGCTGCATATATCAGATAAACCAATTAATATACTAATCACAAACACTATAAGAGTTGAGTGCAACATAACTGAGGGTTCATTTGTCAACGATAAACCATCACATGTGATTCATGAGTTTTCACCTACAGTGCCACCTGGATATCAAATAATAGAGCGTCCCCCAAACCCAATTTATTTACCCTTGAAAGTTAATACTATACAATACATTCAAGTGCGCATAGTGAATGAACACGATAAATTGGTCAACTTTCAGAAAGAAAATATATCCCTAAGGTTACACATTCGAAAAGCATTATGATTATTTATAAAAATGCAACTGGAGTGAATGTGACTCACAGTTCAAAACACGCTGTACTGGAGACAGCACCTCGACTTAAGCTTAGAAGAAGTGCTACTAATACAAATAAACATAAATTAAACAAAGAAAATATAAAATATCTTCAATCACTCGGGTTGCAAGTATGTGCTCCTCAATTTTAAATATCAATGAAAAGGTCACCTTTGATGATAGCATTGAAAGCATTGAATATCACCCCTATAACCCATACAATGAATCTTTTAAAAACAATGATGAGATCCGCATCTGTATAAATAGTCAAGATTTAATAGTGTTACCATGTGAGAGTCAGTTAATTATAGAGGGATCCATCGAAAAGGACTGCACTTTTGTCAACAACGCTCCAGCATTTCTTTTTCAAGACATTCGCTATGAACTGAACGGTGTGGAGATTGATAGAACAAAGAATTGTGGAGTAACAACCACTATGAAAGGTTTACTCTCCTACAGCAAGTCACAGACCAACGTATTGGAGAACAAAGGATGGAATTTAGGCGCCATCAAGGAGCATGAGGGAGACTTTAGCTTCACTATTCCTCTCTCACATTTGCTGGGTTTTGCCGAAGACTACAGAAAAGTGATTATGAATGCAAAACATGAACTGGTACTGAACCGATCCAGTTCAAATGTGAACTGTGCTGTTACTAAAGATGCTGCTAAGCACATCAAACTGGACGTGACCCGCATAGTCTGGCGGATGCCTGTTGTTAAAGTGTCAGATCGAGAGAAACTGCGTCTGTTGAATTTAGTTGAGAGCGATATACCTATTCCTATTGCATTCCGTACATGGGATTTGTATGAATACCCAGTATTACCAACAGCTCAGAAACATGTATGGAGTGTAAAAACAACAACACAGTTAGAAAAACCGCGATATGTCATTATTGGTTTCCAAAGCAACCGAAAAAATGAAGAAATGAAGGATATGAGCGTATTTGATCATTGTAACTTTTACAATGCTAGATTATACCTCAACTCGCAGTATTATCCATACGATTCATTTGCAGCTGATTTCGAGAAAGGAATGTATTCTGTACTTTACGAGGCATTCGTAAACTTTCAAAAATCATACTACAACCTCGAGAGTTCAAGCGTACAAAGCAATCCGAGTTATTTTAAAACTAAGACACCTCTGATAGTCATCGATTGTTCTAGACAGAACGACTCTCTTCATTTAGGAACTGGTGGTGGTTCAGCTGTTGACATCAAACTGGAACTGGAGTTTAAAAAGAATTTACCAGCTAACACAACCGCTTACTGTTTAGTTATAAACGATTCACTGTTCGAGTACAGCACATTAACAAAAGCAGTTCGTAAGTTGACAAGCTAATCAGTTGACTGTTGAACGCTGTTAAGGGAAGATGGATCCAACACCACCGTCTTACACTCCATCAATTCCAATGAATTATTGTGAACTGGCTGCAAGTACATACTACCTATCACCGAATGAAACAATCACTTATATGTCAACCTATCTGAAGCAATCATCACATGGAGAATTAGAAGCCTTCGTAGATTTTGGTGGAGAGCTGCGACTGAGTCATCAACAATGGGAAAACTTTTTAAAAGAAAAGAATAATATCTCGGACTTTTTCCGACATAATATTGAGGGAACTTATCAACCATGGCTTTTTATAAGCAACGGTGGTATTTATCCTTTATTTGTAAACAGCAAAGAGTGGAAAAACATTGTTCGTTACATGGAGTGTGTAAATGTGCAAATGAATAACCTTAAGAAACTCAAAGCCCACTATGATAACCGTATAAATTTCTTCAAAAGGCAAATGAAATTCAGCAAGCCCAGAAATATGGATGAAGCCCTTACTATTGTAACTGTTATGATGAGAAATCTATTGTTGATTGTGAAATTAAGTGCTTCCTGTTAGAATATATATTTAACTGGTATCTTATCAATTAAATAAATTATTTTTTCAGTATTTTTTGTTTAAATACGTACTTAGAAACCAACTTTTTAAATGTATGTGGTGTATTGTTCCTTATAAAGATATAACATCACCAGGGGAATGAATAATAATAATAATTAAAGCACATTATAATGTTCTGTTTCATAGATACAAGGGCTAACTAGAAATAAAACATAGTATCCTTTGAAATTAAGCAATGTAATTTAATTAAATAAATACTCACATAAAAGCCCAATAAGGTTCTACAATTGTACAGGGACATAAAAACATTCACTTAAAGAATACCTACTGACAAAAATGAAAAATTCTGTTACAACAAAACTGATTGCTTATACATAAGTTTAAAACATAGGAATCAACAGTGATATATCAACTAAACTCTTTAACACACTATATTATGAACGAAAACATTTCATTAGTTATTATCTAATAACTAAATACTTAATAAAGTAAAATAAGGTTCTAAAATTCTAAAGTAATATAAAAACAAAAAAGTATTTAAAGTATTTCTGGTAATAACAACAAATCAATTCAGTTACTCATAACAAAACTAATTGTTTACATATAAAAAGATATATAGAAATCAATAGGCTGACATCGATTAGACTCTCTATATAAAATAATATTTATCAATATCAGTATGTCCTAATGCCAAAGTTTGATGCGGTACGTCTGGTATGGGAAACCTCTTATCATCATAATTTTTTAACGCTATTTTATTGATAGTTTGAGTATGTACTTCATGTCGATTGCTGCGAATTACATACATCTTTCTATATTGTGCTGGCGAACTCACCTCAGATACACATTTATAATAATCCTCACCAGACACATCATTAGCAACGACATTTCTCCTTATACCCTTTATTTTCTTAATGTTTCCATCATCCGCTTTTTTCACATAGTAACATTTTGATCTAACCCCAATAAATTCAGTGATAATCTGACCGTTCACTTCATCCTTCATCAAACCAATGACCTTTTTGTTCACCTGGGGGAACCCATATACATTATCCCTAGGTAAATCTGAGGTATCGAATCTCTTATCTAGGTCTGCTTTGATATCCTCGTAAAAGTTTTCTGTTTTGATTTCATAAATAAAAGAGTCGGTATCTGTGTACAATAATTGCAATTTGTCAACATTATATTTTGGAAGCATAAAGTCATAATGGAATTCATATATGAGGGTTTTACTTAGTTCTAAAACTGAAAAACCTATGTAAATAGGCTTATCGTAAGTTACCTTGTTTTTATTCATTTGTATGATTGTAATGTCATCGCCAATTATCGCCGAACTATGAAAATTTAATCGGCTGATTAAAGCGCGCGCTCCTAACCGCTTACCCTGACTCTCCCAACTACTAACGATTCGAACATCTAATCGTTTCTCAACGTTTTCCATGGTCTTTCCGAAAACCGCATTATTCATCAACTTGTAAAAGTCTTTCTCAAACGAGTTTGATGCCAACATTCGTTTTTGCGTATTTAAATCTATATATGGTCTTAGCCATGGTCTTTGGATGAACTCTAGGATGCGGTGAATTCTTTTTAATATCAAGCCATGTTTTATAGCTTGTTGTAAATTTACATAATGAATCACATAGTGACTTTTATCTTCTAAAGTAGCCAACAATTTACATGTTTTAGTTTTTCCTATTGAGGAGACCTTATTCTCAGGACAGAACGGTAGATCATTATGAAGGTTATGCAAGGTTGATGGATATTCTAAATCTACTTCTAAGAAATAGCCTTTTTCACTATCTGAACTTATATCACTTAGGTTAAAGTTATTGATATCATGTTCGCTTAACCACCTAAAGTCCTTATATGGTAGATATTGCGACATGGCCCAACCATACAAATTATTTGCATCCAAAAATTGGATGTACTTGGATTCCTTGTCTGGATCATACCCACTCATATATTTATTATTCGCAGTAGAATATTTTTTGTTACATTGACTAAGCCCACCTCGAATGCTTCTGCTAATAAATTTAATCATTGATAGATCAGTGAGAAGTTCCAGCTCTATTCCAGTATGTTTGAGCATCGCATCCCAACTGAGTCCTGGCGCAGTGAAATAATGCGCAGGATCTAGCTGATATGTCTTAAGACAGACCTCTCTAAAGTTTTCAAACACATCAGCTAATAGCAAAACATCTGTTTTTAAATAAATATCACTATATTCTCCGAGTGTTTTTACTTCAAAGGTGTTCCAAACTTTCTGTGCGTGCTTATGATCCTCATCGGTAATATTATAATTTGTTAATGAGCTATAAAACGCTTCTTTAGTTGGCAGTGATTTCTCTTCTAGCTTTTCCCAACTATCTACATACTCATATGGAAAAACACCTTTTCTACATAACAAGTCTACTTTATCAGAAGGAAAGTTTGAGATGATATTATTTAACTGACTCTTTAGTAAATTTTTCGCCAATTTGTCTAAGGAGGATGCCATAAATCTTAAAGAATCTATAAATCTAAGTTCTACGCCTAAGCCGGGGCTCTTAATTGTAAAGGAAATAAAATTTTCCTTATTTTTCGGAATTATATTTACATTATCATACTTTCGCAATGATTTTATTATGAAATGTGAGTCATAGCCGCTAAGGTTATGCATCACTATAGGAATTTTATTATAAATTTTATTATTTACATTACAGTTTGAATGCGCTGCTCCCCTGAATCGCCCCGTTAAATGATCATGATCGTGAACTCTATCCTTATCCAGTTTCTTACCACAGATATGACAATTCACCGCTGTTTGAAACTTTTTGATCTGCTCATTTGTCAAGGGCTGCATTGGAACTGTCGTTTTCATAGCTGTAGCGAAGGGTACTAACTCTTCTTCTAAAGATTTTAGAAATTCTTTGGCACAATCTTCACCGCGGCGTAAGACGAATTTGGAAAGTGAATCATCATAAGAGCATTTGATGAAGTAGCCGAAACTATATGGTTCATGTAATTGATAATTATATGTATATGATGAGCTGCTGCTTGGAGCACATGAAGCTACTGGCTTGAGAAGGGTCTCAAAATCTGCGTAAACCACAACAGGCGCCCTCATCTGGGTATAGTAATTTTTAAATTTCAGTATATTCTCCCCCTCGCTCGGTATGAATGTTGTAACATGTGAGCAGTCATGCTTGGTATGTTCTATGTATTTATTCTCATCTGAGAATGTCAGTAGGCATCCATCACAAATAAACATTCGGTGTGCATGCTTTGATGTCTGGTTACTAATTAGCCTACTCAAGCTCTTGATCCAACAATAGTGATGCTTTTGCCCATCCTCAACGAGGAGTAGATTTATATGTTTATCACGCCTATTCTTAGTGTGATATATAGGTCCAGTGATTCTCTGCTCACTGATTTCAAATACATTAACACTTATGTTATTCAATGCTTCGAAACGGCGTATCCCACACAATGACATGGGAAATGATACCCCCTCTAATTTTAAGACATTCTTGTAGTGGGGATATGATGATACCCTTTCCCCATGTTTATCTGCTGGGTACAATGCGCTAACCACTGCCCACGCGAAGCATGCGTTATCCTCATTTTTTATATTTACACAAGCGCGCTTACCTTGTACCCACTTGGGTAGTGGTACATAGCTAGATCCTTTGAGTGATGAAAACTTGTTAATATTTATTTCTAAATACTGAACCTTTTCAATGGACCATCCGCTATCTCTTTCCTGGAACTCATCAGCCTTGGCACAAATTTCCTCGATGAATAAATTATATTTCTGTCCGATGTCAGCATCTATAGGAAACACCTTGTTCTTTGTATTGAATGATTTTATTTCTTCCTTCTTATCATCAGTATCACAAAAATCTCCTTGTTTTGTATAAAGTGCAAACAGTTCTAAATTAATTTTTACGGCGCTTCCCACCTCTGAAAGTTTCTTCTCGATGAGATTAACAACCCGCTGACGCTCGTTTTCTAAAAAATCTTCTGGAGTGAGATGATGTTTTTCCGAAAAAAGTCTATATGATATTATTCTACTTTTATATACTGAAGCCAATATCTCAGTCCAATCATCATATATCTCACACCTCTGGTTCCGTTTATGGACTGCGCTTCTTAAGTGGTTGTGTAGGGATATGATATCCACATTACATAGTTCACACCTCTGCTTCTTGGTAGGTGGTTCACCGTCATGATCACCATCTCCTCCACGTTTACCACCACCCACCTTACAAATTTTCATGTGTCTGTTAAGGACATCTGGACGTGATAATGTTTTATCACATTGCAGGCACTTTATTATATTTCCTTTTCGTTTTTTGCAATATTCCATATGCCGCTTTTTATTATAATTCAGCGTATTAGACGATTCGAGAGAGAATTAGACACTTCAATTACTCCTTAAGGAATACGTAATAAAACAGATATTCTGTGCTTTTATAGTATTCACACCCACAAACCGCCACTACACTGAATGCATATTATATTTGCGTTCACTGCACCATTCGATGTTTAATTAAAGAGACTGATTCACCTTGCCCTATAACTCACTGACACAATATGCAAATGCAAGTCAATCAGCTTAGATAGTACAGTCGATTACAATAATTATAAGTTACGAGCTACATGAAATAAGTTTAAAGTTATCTCGAAAAAATCTGGCTAGATTAATTTATTTTTTTGGTAGATTTGTAGGTTTATCGGTCATCTTTTTAAATAAACTTTAATTGAACTAGTATAAAAAATATTGATAAATGTTTGACAAAAAATAAAATTATAACCTGCGAGTCTAGATAATTGAAATTGTAATCGACTGTACCAATGATAATAAATAATACTTCAATTTTCTGTTTAGAAAGGTAAAGTTGCATGCAAAAGTGTGTACATATTTTAATGTTCTACCAACTATGTTTATCCATTATTTTTATTATTATTTAATACGTTAACCAAACTTCATGCATTTTACTGTAAACTGTTATTTGCATTATGATAAACTTCCTTCATTTAAGTTTAAAAGAAACAATTCATAGGTATTGTTGCTTAGGTATCTAGAGAATTAGTAATATAATTTTGTACCCAACTGTACAGTGAAGGGTTTTCTAAGTGACAGGCATTAATCTTTAATCGCATTCAAGGTTATAACATTTGAAATGAATAATATTTTCAACTAGAAACATTTGATTTATGTCTAAAATATATTGTTGGACGTTCGTTACTAGCTTTTGCCCGCGGTTTCGCCCGAGTGGATATAGTTTTTATGAGTGTAGATGTTTGAGTCAAAGCTTTTGTCATTTATTTCAGACTCACACTTGACCAATGTTATTATTTTTTGTTAAACTTCAGATTAGTATACTATAATAACAAAAAGTTTTACGCTTTTATGTAATACCATTTTTTTAGAGCTCAAATTAAGTACAAAAAACACCGGTTACGTATTTTGTATTATTTTTCTAATTTTCAGTATTTGTTGTTATAGCAGCAATAGAAATACACATTCTGTAAAATATCAACTATCTACCTATTACGGTTCATGAAATACAGTCCGCTGACAGGCAGACAGACGAACAGACAGGAGGCTTCGTAATAGAGTCCTTTGGGTGAACGGAACCATAATAATGTGTTGTTAGCCACCCTTAACATTTGAGTGTAGGTAATCGGTTAATTGGATTAACCTTAGGAACAAACAGACAAACAGAGATACTCACTTTTAGATTTATATGTATCAGTAAGGATTAATTACTGATGATAAGTTCATGATGACGTTCATTAGGTGAAACAAAATAACCTAAATAGCACACAGAATCGTTAAATTTAAGAGAGCTTGTTATGTATAGCTCATAAAACAAATACTTAGTAGGTTGAGAAAATAAAGTGTTCGAGTGACAACTGCATACCATCAGAATATCTGAAATAACCTCATAAGCGTACATAGACGGAATAAAATGTGTTAGCGTAATTATTTTTCTATATTTCAATTTTTTATTAAGACTTCATTCCGCAACACCGCTGCCAATGCCGATGCGCTGTCCATGCGCTACCGCCGCCGCTGCACCGGCGCTGCCGCCGCGATGTATCTCATAATGGAACCCCAAAACCTTTCGTATGTCCGTCTATCTGTCTCTCAGTAACCCCCTTTACACATACTATAACATAATTAATAGAAGAGGAGGAAATCCGCGCAGGCGTAGTCGTAGGCGGTGGCTAGTTATAACCCGCTACTACCCACACACATACGTCATAATCACCCATGTATATCAATATTTCAATATTAACGTTATAAGGTATCGCGGTCCAGTGGTGTAGTACATCTGACTAACTGAGAGAGCGTGGGTTCGATCCTCCTCAAAAGAGCTTTTTTTGTCACACCTAGCGTCATCTATTACATGTGGACAATACATAATTATTTTTTTTATATTTTTTTATCTTTTCTTTATTTTTTATTAGCGTAGAATTATTTTTTTAAAACGATCACGTGTCCCGCCCCCGCCCCCGCTAACGTTGCGCGTCACTTGACCCGCCGCCGCCGCCGCCACCGTCATCGAGTATGATGTCATACTCATACTGCTCGCTGATTGGTCATCCTCATCCTCTGGATTAGAACCGGCATAAACTATCTACTGCTCGGAATTTCCTTATGCGATTGAATCAGAAATGAGGAGATCAGTAGGAGAACCATAGTAACCGACATTGCTCACAGAATCGCTAAACTGAAGCGGCAGTGATCAGCGCACATAGTTTGTAGAACAGATGGCCGTTGGGGTAGTAAATTTCTCGAGTGGCGACAGCGCACCGGAAGACGTAGCGTAGGAAAGCCTGCCACATGGTGGACCGAAGACCTGGTAAAGGTCGCGGGAAGCCGCTGGATGCGGGCAGCTCAGGACCGGTCGTTGTGGAAATCCTTGGGGGTGGCCTTTGTCCAGCAGTGGACGTCTTTCGGGTAATATGATGATGATGAAAAGATATGGTCAGGGAAGAAAGCTACGATCGCTTCGACTAAGGCCGAGTCTTTTGCAAACATCGCCTCCCCTCAAAATGATTGAGGTTTCAAGACTGACCTGTAGTTTTGTATGTGAGTACGCAATACGTATATTTTTGGCACTGCCAACAACCCACCATTATCATAATTTGCCAATTAGTTCAATGAATATTCCTTGACATCTCGCTTCTACAGTCGCCCAGCCCCAATGAGCCCGAATATCAATATTTAAACACAGTCGGTGGTTCTGTTTATCTTGTGCTCTGTGCCTGGAGGTGTTTACGATACGCTATACTATTCAGGCTTAACCTTGTTAGACGTTTGCTTTTGAGAGTATATTTTGCGATACGGGAAGAAACAGTTATGATTATAAATCTTCGACCTCTAGATGACAGATTATTTTTTCTAAAAAAGATGTTTAAAAAACTAAAAACCGACTTTAGAAAGAAAATACTCAATAGTATGAAATAATATTTTTATGTATGAATATACGAAATTAACTAACAATAATGAAATCAAAGGTATAGGTACGAATCAAATTAGCGGACTACAATTTTTTTTGAGGTCGATACTTGCACACAGCTACTCAAAAAAAATTGTAGTCCCCTAATTTGATTCATTAATAATTAAACAACAACAATAAAATCAAAGATAGTTATGTTTTTGAGGTCGATGGCAGCACACCGCTACTTACCTATCAAATGTTTTAGATTCGATGGCTTTGCTGGCACCGACCTCAAAAAAAATTGTAGGCCCCTAATTTGATTCGTACTTATGATCGGAGTTTCTCTGCGTGATCGAATCACAAACGAGGAGATCCATAGGAGAACCAAAGTAACCGACATAGCTCTCAGAATTGCTTAACTTAAGTGTCAGTGGTAAAGTTCTCGAGTGGCGACCGCGCACCGAAAAACGTAGCATAGCGGGCCTCCCACCGACGACCTGGTTAAGATCGCGGGAAGCCGATTGATACTGGCAGCGCAAGACCGATCGTCGTGGAAATCCTTGGAGGAGGCCTATGTCCAGTAGTGGACGTCCATCGGACGATATGATGACTCTTGCTTTGAAGATTCCATAATTGTAAGAATCGGAGAAGCAGGCACGGCGTAATACTCCTAGGCTGTCCGCATAATCAATGAGAATAGACTTCAAACTCCCGAATTTTGCAACTCGATTTTTTTTTGTTATTGTTATATATAATAAGTATTTATCAATGTATAATATTTATATTTTTATTTTTGTTTGCCAATTATTTTTTGCGTACGAAATAGGTACGTTCTTTGAGCAAAATCTTAAGTGTCACGAAAATAAGCTCCCTTTTAAATATGATATCTGTTGGGAATTGAAAGCAATCATTTTATGTTATTTTGTATGGCAATTCTAATATGCAATCTGGCAACATCATGTCCGTATCCTGTACCTTTTTTTTCTCTTTCAATGCTTTCGAGTAAATGTCTCGTTTCACAAAGTCAAATTATTTTATTTCTTAATTAGTGAATTATTCCTTCAATAACGCGAACCATATTCAGAAAGCTCTATAACTTTCGAAAGACTGTATTCATTGCACAAGTCTGACTTGCACACTAAGGGTTCCATACCACCATACAATTTAGTTTCATATTAATGTCATTGTTTTTAGAAAAAAAACATAAATATCCATATCATGCGCATCGCGCACCTATTAGAGAAGCTAAGCAACACGTATTTTGTGATAATTTTCACAGGCTACCTTAATGTGATTATACAGGTGAAACAAAACTGGTGTAGGCGCCGTCAACTGGGTTTTTTTTAAAATTCACAATTGGTAAGCTATAATTATAATAGGCAACATGCAATATTTTTATTTTTGCTTTCATTTTAAAGAACTCGAACTTTTAAAGAACAGAATAAACCAGAAGTATATTAAAAAAATAAAAAACTTGTTTTTTTTAATTTTAAATGCGGTTTTAAAGTAACCGTTTAAATTTGCGCGCGCAAACGGACGTATAGTTGCGATGACGTCACTCCTGTCTGTCACTCAGACCAAAGAGAATATAATACATTACAATGTATTATATTTGCTTTGGTCTGAGTGACAGACAGCAGTGACCAAAGAGAATATAATACATTACAATTACAATAAATTACAATGTATTATATTCTCTTTGGTCTGAGTGACAGACAGGAGTGACGTCATCGGAACTATACGTCCGTTTGCGCGCGCAAATTTAAACGGTTACTTTAAAACCGCATTTAAAATTAAAAAAACAAGTTTTTTATTTTTTTAATATACTCCTGGTTTATTCTGCATGGAGTTCTTTAAAATGAAAGCAAAAATAAAAATATTGCATGTTGCCTATTATTATTATAATTCACTATTGGTACGTACTCACATCTCACCTGATGGTAGGTGATGATGATGTCGAAGATGAAAGCGGGCTTACCAGGATTTCCCATCGCTATGGGGAGCTAGCTATCTTATCTTCAAGCCGGAATACATCAACGCTGTTTACATTGATGTTTGGTGGCAAGACTTAGACAAGATAGTGGTAGCTAGCTAGGTGGGCTTCGATAAGGCCCTTCCACCAACCAAACCGAGTCTTACAAGGTTAGACTCCGCCGGGAAACAAACAGTATTTTATGACTATTTAAAAAGCTAATTAACAAACTAAGTACTATTTATATGTTTTCACATGTACAAATCTACACGCTAGCTAAACTTAAGAATAATAAAAATAACAAAAATAAGTATAAATAAACTTAAACAAAATCTAAGAGGGTGTTAAAAGTTAAAACATAAAGATGAACAAAAAAATATAAAACGATGACTTTTGAATTTCAACAGTTAGGGAACCATATCGAACCAATGTTTAGAGAGTAGAGCTTTAACTGTATGGACCTTGGAATTAAACAAATCAATTTGGGGAAAATCTGTTAATCTATATATATAAAAATGAATTGATGTTCGTTAGTCTCGCTAAAACTCGAGAACGGCTGGACCGATTTGGCTAATTTTGGTATTGAATTATTTGTGGAAGTCCAGAGAAGGTTTAAAAGGTGAATAAATATGAAAACGCTCGGAATTAAATAAAAAAAAAATTTTGGTTGACTTCACACACAACCTTCGAGTTTTTATACATACACTTCAGTATATTTTTTTGCTGTTCGTTTGTCTCGCTAAAACTCGAGAACGGCTGGATCGATTTGGCTAATTTTGGTATTGAATTATTTGTGGAAGTCCAGAGAAGGTTTAAAAGGTGAATAAATATGAAAATGCTCTGAATTAAATAAAAAAAAATCCAAAAATAAAAAATCAATCAAAAAATAAAAAATCAATCAAAAAATAATTGGTTTTAGGGTAGGGTAGTGTAGTGTAGGTGTAGGGTAGTGTAGGGTAGGGTAGGGTTGGGTAGTGTAGTGTAGGGTTGGGTAGGGTAGTGTAGTGTAGTGTAGGGTAGTGTACGGTAGGGTAGTGTAGAGTAGTGTATGTAGGGTAGGTTAGGGTAGTGTAGTGTTGGGTAGGGTAGTGTAGAGTAGGGTAGTGTAGTGTAGGGTATTGTAGTGTTGGGTAGGGTAGTGTAGAGATGGGTAGTATAGTGTAGGATAGTGTAGGGTAGGGTAGTGTAGGGTAGTTTACGGTAGGGTAGTGTAGAGTAGTGTTTGTAGGGTAGGTTAGGGTAGTGTAGTGTAGGGTAGGGTAGTGTAGGGTAGGGTAGTGTAGAGATGGGTAGTGTAGTGTAGGGTAGTGTACGGTAGAGTAGTGTAGAGTAGTGTATGTAGGGCAGGTTAGGGTAATGTAGTGTAGGGTAGGGTAGTGTAGTGTAGAGATGGGTAGTGTAGTGTAGGGTAGGGTAGGGTAATGTAGTGTAGGTTAGGGCAGTGTAGTGTAGTGTAGGGTGGAACGAAGTTCGCCGGGACAGCTAGTTTGTAATATATTTGTATGAAGAGTTTCTTTATTTTACAGTCTGATGAATTTCCTATCTAAAAGTTGTCACAACTTAGTATGGGATTAGGTTCAGAAATAAAAGTAAACTTTGACTTTGGATGACAATATATTCACTATTTACTCTAGCGTAACAACACTTAGAAGACGTCAACACTCGTGAACTGCTATGAACAGACTGCCCGATCGGTCTTGGCCATTCCCTTTCTAAAATTCTTACCCTTTCCTTCAAAAACCAATGTACTACGCAGTGGTATTAAGTACCGTATTCATACAACTGCGCAAAGCGATAAATTACTTGTATTAATAAAATTTAACAACCGTACTCATGACTTGTACGTACTCATGACTATTATTATTATTATATCAGCTCATATACGTCCCCACCGAGGGGCTCGAGCCTACCCTGAATCAGGGCGATTAGGCCTTAGTCGACCACGCGGGCCCAGTGCGGGTTGGTCGACTTCACACACAACCTTCGAGTTTCTTCGCAGGCCTGTGCAGGTTTCCTCACGATGTTTTCCTTCACCGTTAAAGCAATCGTTAATGATATGTACGTAAGTTTTTGAAAAACTCATTGGTACATTGGCCGTCCAGATTTGAACCCCGTACCTCTGGTTAGATGGACCGAGTCGCCACCGGTTGAGCCACCGACGCTTTTTCTCATGACTAGTTAAATTAAAATATTTTTTAATAAGTATAACATTATATACCTCTGAACAGCATTGTAACAGATAGACGGACGAACCGTAGCGCGGCTTATTTACGGGGAAGGTTCCGTCGGCACCCTTTGGGTAAAGAACGGAAACCCAAAAGGTACAATTAAAGCGTGTTGCAACTTTTTCAAATAAATGCATAGATTTATGTTTAGGAGCGTATTCACGAAATTGTTTCCCATACAAATTTAAAATAACTGCTTCATTAAAATGGATCGGCCGATTCTAATGAAACTCTACACACATATTTACCAAAACTTATTTTGGTGTGATTGGAACCAATACATGTTTTTCTTTCTTTCTTATGCAAGTCACGAAATTCTAGTTTGTGGACCGATTACATTTTCAAAATTCTTTATTTTAAAAAGACTAGCGAATTTTAGGATTACTATGAAAATTTTAAATCACTATTATAATATTATAGTAACAACACTTTTTTTGAAAATGTAATCTATCCACAAACTGAAATTTTGTGACTTGCTTATATGTATGTGTAAAGTTTCATTGGAAACGGTCCATCCAATTTTAAGAAGTAAGTAAGTTTTTTTAAAGTAATTTTAAGTTTGTATGGGAAACGATTTTGTGAAAGAAATCTATAGAATAATTAAAACAAATATTAATTGAGCTGCAAACTTATCAAATAAAATGTAATATTCATTATTAAAACAAAAGGTTTTTTTCTTGTCTGTGCAAATGAACTCAGTGCGTGTTTAAAAATATTTCACAATTGGTAAATTAGCTGAGCGAGAAAGAAAATTATCTTTTATTTTCCTTGAAAACACAAATATTGAAAAACCATTAGATGCGCTCGCTTCTCTTTTCATTCCTTTGGATTTGAAATCGTTTAGTCTTACCAAATATAAATTTTTAATCTATTTTTAGAGTTTGTTAATAAAATCATCATATCAGCCAAAGGACGTCCACTGCTGGACATAGGCCTTCCCCAAGGATTTCCACGACGACAGGTTCTGCGCTGCCCGCATCCAGCGGCTACCAGCGGCTAGCCGAGGGCTGCCTACACTACGTTTTCCGGTGCACGGTCGCCACTCGAGAACTTTACCACTGTCACTTAAGTTTAGCAATTCGGAGAGCTATGTCGGTTACTTTGGTTCTCCTACGTATCTCCTCGTTTCTGATTCGACCACGCAGAGAAACTCGGGAAGCTTCACAATATCTTTACGTCCCAGATATTCATCGCTCATTTGCAATATCTTTGGTGCCAAGTCTGGGTTGGTCGTGGTTGTAGGGCAATATCAGAAGCTTTTCAAGTTCAAGCCGCCTATGAGGCATCTGATACGGTTTAACGACTGCCACCTAGAGATAGCAACAGGCACTAACGACTTTACGCACCTCGCGAAGCACGAAAACGATCAAGAAAAATGCTACTAAGAGTCAAACCCATCCAGGTAATGACCGTGCTTCACGTCAGTTAACGTTCGTGATCAGCTCAACCACGCAAGTCGCACTAAGCAAAGATCGCATTTTACGGAATTGAACCTATTATTTAATATTTACAAGGTTGTTAATATGCTAGAACCTGTATGTCTGTCGTATGGGAAAGTGTTAGCGAAGAAACGTCTCGGACCTAAAATAAACTTAATGTCTCAACTCAATGTATGTACTTTTTAAATGTTGGGATCTTATAACTGGCATAAGAGGATTTTCACAAGCTTTTATTTAATCGTTTTGCTAGGTCGAATAGTTTAGGAACACCGTGGACATGTTTTTAATTAACTACTGTGGCGAGCTATATCTTGGGAACTGCACGTCTGACTAAAATGTGTTGTTTGAAAACACTACTTCATTTAAAGAGACTAATCTATATACATCTTATGATGGATCACAATTTATTTTATGTCTTTTTTATTTCTTTAGGCGGCCTTATTTTTATTTTGCGGTATAACTGAAAAAGTTTATACAAAATTTTGAAACTGTATATCTTAGAGACGAAGAGGTGCAGTCAAAAAAACTTTCACTTGTATTTAATAGTTATCACTGAAATAATGTAGTTTGTTCATTTTAGTAATGTTATAGTACCTATGTGTTTTTTTTTTAATTTCTTGTCCCATCAATAGTTAACAAATTGGATTATAGGACACGAAGTGCAATCACTTTTGTGTTCAATATGTTGTAAATACTAGTCTTATTAAAAAAGTGATGATGTAAATACTAGTCTTATTAAAAATCCTCTATTTTATTTTATGAGACTTATTCAAAGGGTACTCTAAAAAAAATTCATCCCCCTCTTATGTATAGGGTAAAAAAAACACAATTGATAATTAACTCCTCTTATTATGCGTATATTGAAGATAAATAAAAAATAATAATTTATAAACATTTTTATAGTTAGTTAAGGGAATTTATAGAACAAGCTACTTAAATTTGTGTTTCTACAAACCAGGTACTTTAACAACAAGGCGTCAGTTTTGTTCAGAATAAAAGTATTTATTAAACCCCAGTCAGTTCAAGCGGTTTATGTCAAATTAATTAGTTCAAAATATTATTTTAGGTTGACTTGTCTGGCAAGTCTCGTCTAAAATTCAAAGCGAGAGGTTTTACTTCTAAAAAAAATACAACCAACTGAGCCCAACTGCTGTTAGAACTAGTTTCTCCGATGGGAAGGGACAGGGAACTGGGTCCGAATGAATTATTCAGGGTCCCCGAATGCAGGCCACGGCTAGCTGGCTTGTTCCAATGCGCACTAATACCACCCTTTACAATACAATACAATACAATATTCTTTATTGCATCACAACATAAAAAAAAGAAATGGAATTTAAAAGAAGAAAGCCTATTTAATAGGCGGCCTTTACTTTTGTATGTAAAGAGTTGTCCCATTGTATTAAAGGGTTTATTTTGTGTATTTACTCGGAATTTTGACGCTTATAAGTAATCCAAATTAAAAGGAAACATGACAGTCACTTTTGTGGGTCTATGTAGGTTGGAAAAGGACGTGATAACGTATTTGTTTGCGCCCAAGTAAGAACATGTGAACGAGCGTAAGCACAGAGAAAATTTATAATTTTAAAGGTGCATTTAAAGTATGGCCGCTTCTCCTGCTAGAAAATAAAACTTTTAGAGCCGTGTGGAATAACTCCTTGGAGCGGAGCGGAATGTGGCTAGTTGCTGGCAGTGGTAAACCTTGCAACTGAAAATATAATACGCTACAAATTTTGGAATTTCCACGAATGTGGTTTATTTCATGCAAATTTGAGACACAAGAAAAATTTCGTATCGCTCATTTCTTTGGAATTTGACGCATTTTAGCTGACCCAAAGGAAAACCATAGAAAAATGTACTTTCAGTTTTTCCCAAATTATAAATTTTCTGGGAGTTTTTGCCAGCTTGGTTTTCCCGTAACTGCTTTATTAGCACTATTTCGAAAAGTCCAAAAAAAATTGCTAAATAGGTCCAGCCCTTCTTATGGTTACCAACGAAAGACATTTCATTTTTAACCACCTCCGTGGCGTAATGGTTAAGGCTTAACATCAGGAGGTCGTGGGTTCGATTTCCGGCGGAGTTTAACTTTGTATGACTCGTTTTGTTAGGTGGAAGGCCATTTTCAAGCCCACCTGGCTAACTACCACCATCCTCTCTTACTCGTGCCGCCAAACTTCAATGCTACCGACATTGATGTATTCCCCCATTGCGTTGGGGAATCTTGGTACGCCCGCTTCCATCTTCGGCATCATCGTCACTTACCATCGGGTGAGATGATGCCAAGGGTTTAACAATTGTGAATAAAAAAAGGTTTCCAGAGCCAAAATGGCAAAACCCGGAACTCTTATTATTCTTATTAATATTATAAACGCAAAAGTTTGTATGTATGGATGTATGGATGTTTGTTACTCTTTAACGCCATAACAGATTAACGGATGGGGATGAAATTTGGTAGTTAGACAGATTAGGACCTGGATTAACTTATATAGGTACTGCGCACTCTCGTAACTACGAGTATGTTCACGCCAGCGAAGCCGCTGGCTGGCAAAAGCTAGTTACTCTTATAATTTCGTCATGTCTGTCCGTCTGTTCGTATATCACAGTCTGTTTTCTTTGGTACTATTAGATCTGAAATGAAAGTTATTAAATGATGTTAAAAAAATAAACGTAGCGTAGGCAGGCCTCCCACGCGGTGGATCGCGAGAAGCCGCTGGATGCGGGCAGCGCAGGACTTGGGGAGAAATTCTTGTCCAGCAGTGGACTTTTAAGTTTTAAATAATGACGATGACAAATGAAATTTATTACAAATATGTAAAATTGTAACCCAAAAGGGAAAATAAAGATAGTATTTTTTTTATTGTTACCTATACGTATAAGGGGATGACATTTTTTTTTTGCGAATACACTTTGAATAAGTCTCATAGAATAAACTTAAGGTTTTTGTACACTTTTTGAATTTTAATTAAACTACCATTTTCAAAATAAAAATAAAAATATTGAGCTCCATAGTGATTCATTTCGTAACGTTCTAATGGGACTTGAAATTCTGAAAAAAAAAAACGAATACTTAACATTATTAAAATGAACAAAAGAACATCATTTTGGTGATGATGTTTAAATACAAGTGAACTTTCTCTTTGACTGCACCTTCTCGTCTGTAAGATCTACAATGTTAAAATTATGTACGTAGATTTTATTTTATAACGTAAAATAAAAATGGAGCCTCCGATAGAAGTAAAAGCCATATGACAAAAATAATTGTGAACGTGTCGTATGATGAAGTATTAGATGAAGTAGTGCTTTCAAACAACTCATTTTAGTCAGATGTGCCGTTCCCAAGCTCGTCAATCTAGTTCAATATGTGTCCATGATGCTCCAAAACTATTATACGTAGGGTATTATACTTATTTAGGGTTAAAACATTCCAAAATCGTAGTCGGTGGCGTAACAGCTACCTCCTATCCGGGAGGTTGTGGTTCGAATCCTGCCACTTACTAATATTTTTTCGAATTTCGATTTCATATGTACGTTTCATATGTTCGTTCCTTCCAAACATCCATCCATCCGTCCGTCACGCTTTCCCTAGTAGGTAAACACGATTAACACTAGATAAATTATGAAATTTTGAAATGATGAGTTCCAAAATATTTTGTCAAACATAGGATTCTGAGCCTCTTCTGACCAGGTTGCCTTAAAAGGCTTCTATAATAAAAAAATAAAAAACACAAAAATGACGATTTTGATGAAACTTTGCAAGTAATAGTTTTGTATATAATTTTAAGTAATAGTACTGGTTATACTATAGTTAAATTTATTAAAGCGTAACTGCCATACCACAAAAAAGAAAAATATCAATCCACTTTTAACGATAGGTAGGTATCAGTCGGAACTAATAAATAACTCAGCTGATAGGCTTACTGCTATACGTTTTTGTGAGAACGTAAGTGCAGTGCTGCTGTTTATTTATTTGAATGCAATTTATTTGCATTGTTCTACTTATCTACTAAACCAAGATAGACATATTTTTTTTGTACTTCTATTATGCTTGCCATGATGCCGCCGTCGGAATAATCAGTTGCTGTGTGCTCCTGCTAATTTCATTGTAAAATACAACGACACAACTCCAAGTCTCATTCTATTATGCCCATAATGAGCTCAAGTCCCTAGTGCATTCTCGCTCTTGCGGTGGAATTCAATTACTTATTAAAACCCTCGTCATACACCTACACAGACCCACCTCTAGAATAATTCTTCTGTGCCTCTAGGCCAATAAATATCTTATTTCGCCATTGTGAACAAGAATATGATTATTTAATTTTTAATCAATTTCTGGGACGCTTTATTGGGAAGCTCTCGACGGGAATATACGAGCCTCCCCGAAAATATACTCTCATTGTGTCGCACAAATAAATTAAATCCCGCGGGGTTCCCGTTTATTACGAAAAGCTGGAACGATACTGAATTATTTTTAAAGAGATCCCTTGTAACGTTGTGTTAATAGATTCTGTTATAAGTAAATACCTACCTATTTGTTATGCCTGGTTTAATTTAGGTATTTTTATAGTTATTTATGTTACAAGAGTGCTACAAAGGTCAATAACAAACGAGTGACATTTGTGAGCCCGAGCCGCAGGCGAGGGTTTACCATCGTCACGAGTTTGTTATTTGCTTTTACACCCATGTATCATATAAAGTTTATCAATACAGTTGTTAGAAAACCAGTAAAATAAAAAAAACTACTGTAACAGAAAAACAAAAATGGGTTAAAGGTTTTGGCAACCAAAGTTCATTTTACGCGACTTGTGGCTCATTTTAAATGTCTGGGGAGTAAACCTTACTTTGTTTTTTCTTATACTCGCACGATAAGTATATTTTTTATTACACATGTATTAACTTTTCATAATTCTATTCGTTTTCACAACTAAAACATCTCAATTCAGTTTTGCGAAAATTGCGCCGTATTTTAGCAAGCACACGTACACATGTTACTTTTTTTTTAATATTATCATAGGCTTGGGATAATGTTATTATAAGCATTAAAACCTCCTTGGAAAAGATCATATATATTCCTTGGTGTAACCTACGCGCTTCATTCTTATTTATTCACTTTTCTACACAAAGATATAACCCAAAGAGAATCTAGTCAGCTAGCGTTATGTATGTACTAAGTACTAACCACAAGCAGGAACAACCTATCTCTTTTAAAATTCTCCTATAAAAGTCTTAAAGTATCTTTGGTTATTATATTTTTTATTTCTTAGTAATTTCTTGTTCCTCCGAGTAATTAAAAAAAGTGGTAAAGTAAAAGCACGTGTGTGGTAAAATCAATTTTGCGCACACTTACCTGACATATAATGGACTACTTTTCGAGCAACTGTATTGAAAAGTTATTTGTTATGTCGTTCATAAATTAATATAATGTGGCTTTATCTCGTGTAGTGGTTATAGAAATACATACCAGTGTCAAATATTTTGACGGGCTGATTTCTCTTTAAAATACTCAGTTTCATCATCATATCAGCTCATATACATCACCACCGAGGGACTCAACCTACCCTGAATTAGGGCTATGAGGCCTTAGTCGACTACGCAGGCCCAGTGCGGGTTGGTCGACTTCACACAACCTTCGAGTTTCTTTGTAGGCGTGTGTAGGTTTCCTCACGATGTTTTCCTTCAGCGTAAGAGCATCAGATAAACGTATATATGAACTCGAAATTCGTAAACTAATTAGTACGTGGCGGGGTTCGAATCCCGTACAAGAGGTAGCGGCCCAAGCCGTTACGCCACCGACGCAGTAGTTTAGTAATCAGTATATGATTATCTAAAGCCAATGATTATCTCTATGATCTCTCATGGTGCAAAAATTACCCTGCTGCTAAAGTTCATGCCTAAAAAAATCTAAATCAAAATAATTTATTTTAAATAGGTGTTTACACACACTTTTAAATAGTCGAAAAAAACTTATTGTATATTTAAAATAATGTCATGATTCAGATTACAGTCTCAGGTAATGGTATTTGTTATAGAATCAACAAAACATCTTTGTCATTAACATAATCTATTATTTTATAATATCGTCTAAAACTCTGCTTAACAGTTAATACGTACCGATAAAGCAATGTTTCATTGCTTCACCGAATCCGAAACGGGGAGAACCAAAGTAACCGATCGATATAACTCTTAGAATTGCAAAACTTAAGGCACAAAGCTCGTAGAACAAATGGCAGTTGGGGCAGTAAAGTTCTCAAGTGGTGACGTAGAGTAGGAAAGCCTCCGACTTGGTGGACCGACGACCTGATGAAGATCTCGGGAATTTGCTGGATGTGGACAGCGCAGGACCGGTTGTTGTGGAAATCCTAGGGGGAGACCTTTGCCCGACAGTGGAAGTATTTCGGCTAAAATAATAATGATAAGAGTTGTTAGAAGAAATTAGTAGAAGATGTTAAGAGGAAACTGACCTAATCTAACCTACGACCTGAATTAACTTAACCTAGGTATAGTTAAGTTTAATTCCAATAATGTGTTAAAAAAAATGGACATTTTTCATGCGAATTGACTATGTCTCTTGGAAAAAGTTCTTCAGTGAACTACATTATTATGTGAATTGACGATGTCTCTTGGGAAAAGTTGTTCAATGTGATAGGTAGGAGTCCATTTTTTTGCGAATTGACTATGTCTTTTGGGAAAAGTTTTTCAGTGAAGTAATTTTTTTATGTGAATATGAGACATAGGTCTCAAAGTTGTTCAGTGTGATGAGTATAGATCCTAGCTCAGATCCTACACTAATTTCGTTACATACTGTATATGTCGCAGACATATAGTGTAATTCGTCATTTAACAAATGGTTAGGCAAATTTTAAAATGCTGTACGTAGATTTTTGCTACTCAGTGGGGTGGGGGTATAATCAATCAAACCTGATTGCTCATTGTACACTCTGCGTACGGCATTTTACAATTTGCATCGCTCGCTCATTTCATTTTCGCTTGCTTATTTTACAATCTGCGTACAGCATTTTACAATTTGCCTGGAGGTTTATATACGGACGAATTATACAATTTGCCTGACCATTTGTAAAATGACTATCATACAATACGCCTTTCGCATATACATAACAAATATTGGCAGAAAATGGTCTTAGTACGAAATGATGCAAAAGATCGGGCAAGTGAAGAAGATAGAATTGAAAATCGGATTTTGGCTCAGGCTGGAGAATAAGAAGAAATAAACTCGCGTCCTCCAGAAAGCAAAGCGAACTGTTTCGATACTACGCTCAGTTATATCTCCAATATATTGGGTCGAGACCCAACATACGTACGTACGTATGTACCCGGTTTTCCATCTAATACTAGTATTAGAAGAAAAACTGGCCAAGTGTGTTTTGAATCACGTATTCACGGGTTCCCTAGTCATCACACTAATATTATAAACGTGAAAAGGTGGATGTTTCACTTTTACGCCTATTACGGCAAAATACTAGTAATTTGTTAATTATTATTTTTAACTTATATTAAGAATTATTTTTTTACTTTTTAGTCTGATGTACTTTAAAAGCGTGTTTTTAGTTTTTTTTAAACTCTATTTATTGTTTTTTAGACTCTATTTGTGTAAGCCGTTAGCCGATCGATCCCCATCAAAATCTCAACTTCGATTATTTTTTTGCCATCACAATACCTTTAACAAAAAAAATGCGTTAGGCTCGCTTCTCAGTCGCCCGATAGTGAAAGTTTTAAGACGGTAATATTACTGATTTTCGTTGTTTTTGACGTCATTTACTCCTAAACGATAGAAAACCCAAGGTTGAAAAAAATACCCCTATTCTTGATGATTTTTCTTAAAGTCAAAAGCTATTAGAAACACAATTGAGCAGTCTTGGCTTTATAGAAAAAAAACCCAAAGATAGGTCTACACCGTTACTTTCAACTCTAGTTATGACTAATATTTTGAAGTATTAATTTTAAATAATATACAAAAATATTTGTTATGATAATACAAAGTGAGTAATGTTATTATTTTTTATACTTTCATTGTAGTTTTTGATTGAAACGAAAAACTATTGAAAAAGTGTGGTTATTTTCTTTACTCTTTACACGTAAAGAAAAAGACAGAGACAACTGTTCCAATCAATACCTCGCCTAAACGTCTCATACAGGTCAATCGGTTAACTGGTCTTTGCGTGGTGAGTACATTTTTTTCTCGAATGCCAAGTTGTTCAGTTTTATGATTGAAAAGGGCTCTTTTAAAAAAAATACACTGCAAAAGGTTCTAGTCTGTTAGCTGTCATCTTTTTAATACGGAGTTCTACCCGTGATTTTGAACAACTTTCCCTAAGAAGCCTATGTTCGATCAATTTGTAAAAAAAAATACGAGTGTGCTTTAGACCACACGACTGAAGTTAAAACTATTTAGCTCCATCTATTATTATGAAAGTAAATACTTAGTCTTCAAATATAATCAAATCTTTTTTGTCATATGGAGGTATAGACAGTTTACGAAAAGAGTTTTATTATCTTTTGAAAATGATCAAATCTTTTTTACCATATGTTTGTTTTGACAACCGATATTGTTGCTATACTAACCGATATTGTTGGTAAACAAAAATAAATAGTATCTCTCTTTCTATCTTTACTAGTTTATATATCCCTCTCAACTTCCGTTCGCCTCGCCCGATCCCACTTCCGTAACGCTTTCGTTACGCATCCACCAGTTTACTCCCCAAGTCAAGAGTGCGTAAAGAAGTTTTACTTCGAAAATTAACTTCTCTGACTCGAATCGATCACCTAACATGCCAACTAGGAAGGGTATTCTAGGTCCAGATGACTGTGCGTGATTTTTCTCTAAGAATTTTTGTTTAGTATTTTGGTTACAGAACCCTAAAAACGACCGAGGGGATGTTATCGTCGAAAAAGCTTATTTATTCTCTCTAAGCCAACCCATTGGCTATCTAATTTTATTGACTATTGTTCTCGATATTTATGAGTCCGCGAATTGTGTTTCGTCTAACAATGGCAACCCCTAGAACCATAATTGGGCTTATAAATCAGAATTCTTTGTTACCCCGCCGCTGGTTATCAGTCGTAACACTGTTATTCTTTTTGATTTAGCAAACAGTTATTAGTAGTAAATTGATTGTGTTATTAAAAAAAACCTTTATCATTTGCTTTTGAACATGACGGTTTTAAGATGAAAACACAGTATAGTAATAATACAGTGACAGGTTATGGAAAATAATTGGAAAAACTAAATACGTTAAAGATACTAAAATTAAAAAATCCCAGTTAATTTTTTTTTTTAAAACCAGGACAATTTGTACGATTTACCTATGTACATGTAATTTATTTTTAAATAATTTTGATAAGATTTGGAAGTAGTCTCGCTTCTACAGTGTACCTTACCCGCGACCCAGTTTAGATTGCATTGCGTACGACGACTTAGCATAATTTTATTATTTTTTAAATTAGTGTTCAATTAGAGATCCATTTGACAAGAGCATTGCATTTCATTTGGGACCACCTAGACGTAGAGGACACTCACTGACATTGACATTTCATGTCCTGTTCAAGATCATATCCTGTACAACACTTAAATTAAAAATCCCAGTTAAAATTATGAAAAAACCCCCGACAAAAACTTTTAAAAAGTAAAAAATAAAATATATTATGTTTTTGCCGTTTAAGTTTAGATATAAATAGTTATATTTTGATTCAAGAGTCGTCGCGTAGGTGGACCGCTAAGTTGTGAAATTATTAGTAATTTTTCGTAGTAAAGTAATTAGTAGTAGTTAAGTAAATCAGTTGTATTCTGTTTATATTTTATTAACTTAGCGGTCCCTCAACGCGACGAGTCGTGGATCAAAATATTACTATTATTTTATTTTTACTTTTTAGAGGTTTTTGTGGGGTTTTTTTAATTTTTGATTAAGTTGTATTTCATGCTTTTTATATTTTACATATTACTTGTAGACACGCTACAATCGAAAATATACAAATTCACACAAATACTTTCGGAGATGAAACACGCAATTGCGAAACGTAATCTAACCTATTCTGAATTACACAAACCTGTATTATAAATAAATATTATATAAATACATAAATATACGAGCTCAGGTTTCCTTTTTGGGACTCCACATCTTCTTAATAGATGCCTTGAAGGTGGCTATGAAAGGACTTAACCTAACGTCGACCGGGAGAGCGTTCCAGAAACGCGCAACTTGAACAGTGAATGACTTGGTGTAGGTATCCGTGGTGTGGGAGGGGATCGCGAGGAAATAGGTTTTACTGGAGCGCAACCTGAGGAGACGAGGAGCAGCAGGGTTGAACAAAACATTATGAAGAAGAGCTAAAGTATGGGAGTCCCTACGTTAGCGGATGGACAGCCAATTAAGTCTCACACGATATTCCGAGATATGGTTGTACTTCCGAAGGCCAAAAATATATCAGTGGCATAAATTTTGTAGGCGCTCCAGCTTTAGGAGCAACTCTACAGTGGGGTCCAATAAGGCAACGTCACCGTAATCTAGAAGTGGTAGAAGTAGAGTACCAGCAAGCAAGAGTTTTTTTTTTTGAAAGGTAGAAAATTCTGCAGGCGTTTTAAACTGTGAAAGGAAGCAAATATATTTCTACTCACTTCATTAATGTGTGCAGTCCAAGACAAAGCTTGGTCCATGATTGTTAAGCCTTATTATAAGTTTTACTAATGTTCGTTAGATGGCGCTGTTAACTTTTAGAACACGCTATCATTATGTGTCTTCGATATTATGGTGAGACATTCATACATTTATAATTTTTTCCACCTTACCTTGCCTTTAATAAAGGAACATCTCACTGGCGACACGTTCACCTTTCGGGATTTTTTGGGACAAGGCTGTACATATGGTCCTTCGTTAGCCGGTATAGCATTCGGTACGAGGTTGACCAAGTGCGGTAACAGACACCGACCAGGGGCGGATTGCCTTCTATGGTGTCTCTTCGCTGGTGCTACGCAGCGGCTACGAGCGGGGGGAGCACCTCCTGTGTAGTCCATTGGCGTCGTTGCTACGCTTCTACGAGTCCTGCTGTGCTACAACTGCGAGCGTGTGCGTGTACTACGGTGCCGGGGACGGGTCCCTGATTGCATCTCAAGTAGCGTGCGCTTGCCGGCAGAGGGCGCTAGGTTGGAGCGATTTCATCGATTGACGTCAATACAGAAGTGCCAAGTGTGAGTTGTGTGTGACGTAGTAAAACTGTGAGTACAATTTGAACCTTATTTACAAGACTGTTTAAACTTATAAAAATTCAAGCAATTTGGACTTAGAGAATTTTATCAATCTTGAAGAGTGCATGAACGAACTTGTAATTTTGTTAAGTGCATGACTTAGAATAGTTTCGCTAAAAGTGTTCAGACGGGGAACCTATGCCCGATTTCTGATCGATTTCTTTGTTTCAAACACTTAGAAAAATTTCGTATAATTTTTGTTGGACTTGTAAAATTTTTTGTAATTTAAAATGGCAATAAGTCTCACTACTGTTCAACAAGATCTTTCGAAAACGATAGAAAAGGCCTTTACTAATTATAAAAAATCTCCTAAAGAAAGAGTAACATTGTCATACGTTGATACTCGTTTAGAATCATTAGAACAAAAATGGAAGCAATTCAATGACAATCATAGGGAAATAATATTAGCAGTAAAGGCCGAAGATTTAGATCGAAGTTCATATATTGTTGAAAATGTACATGAGAAAACTGAAGAAACATATTTAGATTACAAAACTATGTTAAAAGATGCATTGTTGAGGTTGAAACCTAAAGCAACTACTAACACTGATAAGGTAGACGCGAGTAAGAGCTGTGAACAGTCTGTGGTAAAGCTTCCGAGGATCTCCATACCCACATTTTCGGGTAAATACTCAGAATGGGTCAGCTTTAGAGACTTGTTCAGATCTCTCATTCACAAAAACAGTAATATAGACGATGTTCAAAAATTGCACTACTTGAAGAGCTCTTTAAATGGTGAAGCAGCTCAGTTGATCCAACACATCCCGATCACGGCGGACAATTATAAAATATGTTGGAGTCAGCTCGAAAACCGTTACAATAATAAGAAATATTTATCAAATTGTATTCTGAAGCGTCTTGTAGGTCAAAAATCTATGACAAGTGAGTCTTCTAGTGGGCTGAAGCTACTTTTAGATACTACAATGGAGTGTCTACATGCCTTAAAAAATTTAGGTATAAATATAAGTTCGTGGGACATAATTGTGATTTTTATAGTTAGCCAAAAACTCGACCCAGAATCTCGTAAGATGTGGGAACAAAAGGTCACGGAGTTATCGCAAGAACTCCCAAGTTTAAAAAATTTCAAAGGAATTTTTGGAGACAAGGTTCCGATCACTAGAGTTTTTAGACCCTAAGCTTAATAAAGTAGACAAAGTGAACTGTAGTCATCTCACTACAGCTAGCACTAGTATGTCAAGTTTATGCTCATTTTGCTCTGAAGGGCACAAATTGCACAACTGTAAAAAATTTGGTAAAGAGACTGCAGATGCCAGGCGTAAGTTTGCTCAAACAAACCATCTGTGTTTCAATTGCTTAAACACAGACCATTCCGTTTATGACTGCACATTGTCAACCAAGTGCCGCCTTTGCAAGAAAAAACATCATACTTTACTTCATCCAAAAAGTTTCAAGTCAGTCCCTCAGGTAAGGACCGATCAACCTGTTAATAACAGTGTTGTAGCTGCTGCAACGACATCTCAAACTGACGATCGGGAGGAGTCAGTGTCTTCTAGTCCAGTTGTGACTTGCTTTGCTAATTCTTATAGCGAAGTTCTGTTGGCTACTGCTCTTGTAAAGGTCGTTTCAGGAAGTCAAGTAGCTACATTCAGGTCTCTGATTGATCAGGGATCTCAGGCGTCTTTTATCACCGAGTCTGCTGTACAGATGCTTGGTATTAAGAAAACGCCAGGAGTAAGGCTCATTTCAGGTTTAGGCGGAGATCAAGGATCAACTTTGACTTCAAAGTCGTCCGTTTTGGTTAAAATTCAATCCCGCTTAGATCCCAGCTTTACTATTACAGTAAAGGCTAATGTTTTGAATAAACTCACAACCTTTCTTCCTAGTAAGAAGGTCACGGTTCAGCTTATTCCTGCAATTTCAACCATGGAGTTGGCTGATCCAACTTTTGACACACCTAACAAAATTGATTTATTGTTAGGCGCGGAGGTGTATAGCCAGATTTTGTTGCAAGGCTTAGTCAAGGCTCCGTCAGGCTCTATCGTGGCTCAGCACACTAGACTTGGCTGGATCCTCTCTGGCAGAACACTCTCCGATAATACTCAGGATACTACTAATCGTAGTATTGTTGTCAGTCATTGTTGCATGCAAGATGAAAATGATTTGCTCAAGAGGTTTTGGGAGTTAGAGTCCAAACCGTCTTCCCTAAAACCCAAACACTTAACCCCTGAGGAAAGAAGATGCGAGGAAATCTTTACTCAAACTACCACGAGAAATGAAAGTGGTAGATATGTGGTCAAATTGCCATTTAAAAGTGACGATCCAGAATGCATATATGGCAATTCTCAGGATATCGCACGCAAACGGTTCTTGTCCCTGGAACGGCGTTTGCTCAGCAATCCCTCGTTGAAGATTGAATATTCAGATGTTCTCAAAGAATATCTTCAGCTGAAACACATGGAAGTGGTTCCGCCTAGCGAAGTAAATAACACTCATGCTGTTTATTTACCTCACCATGCCGTCATCCGCCAGGATAAATCTACGACTAAGGTTCGCATTGTTCATGATGCCTCTTGCAAAGGCACAAATGGTGTATCTTTGAATGACGATTTGTTGGTAGGCCCTACCCTTCAACCAGAACTAAGGCACCTGGTAATGAGATGGAGATGCTACCCAATATCTTTAGTCGCGGACATCGTCAAGATGTATAGGCAGGTGGCAGTGGCAAAAGAAGACGCTGATTATCAACGTCTACTATGGCGAGATAAATCAGATTCGAGTGAATTCCAACATCTTCGTCTAATAAGGCTCACATTTGGTACGTCTTGCGCACCTTTCCTAGCCGTTCGTTGTCTGCAACAATTGACTGTAGACGAAGGGGCAGATTTTCCTTTAGCATCTGATAGAGTCCTCACAGACTTCTATATGGATGATCTTATGACTGGATGTTACTCTGTAAGTGAAGGAGTACAAGTTTTCAAGGAAATGTCTGAGCTCCTAAAACGCGGTGGGTTTCCACTTCAAAAGTGGGCTAGTAACAATGCAGAACTTTTAGAGCTCATAGGAGGAAATAGCAAGGAAGCAGACGTAGAGCTGAAGACGGATGAAGTCATGAAGATTCTGGGTTTGACCTGGAATAAAAAGAACGATGAGTTTCGTTGCACTGTCAAACTTCCTCCAGTTGAAGGCCGAGTCACCAAACGCAAGGTGATTTCAGACATAGCTCGTCTCTTTGACCCGTTAGGTTGGCTAGCGCCTACTATTACAACAGCCAAGGTCTTCATCCAGCGACTGTGGCTGTCGGGAATCGAGTGGGACTCTGAATTGCCGTCGGACTTGCTCAAAGACTGGTTGGAATTTCGTAAGGATTTGTGGCATCTTACCAAAATCCGAGTACCTCGTTGGATCAACAAGAGCCAAAACGATAGGTGTCTTGAACTCCATGGCTTCTCGGATGCATCTAATCTAGCTTACGCAGCAGTAGTTTTCGCTCGTGTGATCGACTGCGATGGTAATGTGTTTGTGAACTTGGTTACCTCAAAAACTAGAGTCGCACCAATAAAGCAAGTCTCAATACCACGACTTGAGCTCTGTGGAGCTGTGTTGCTGGCCAAACTTCTCAGTGAATCTGCCGAAGTTCTGGAAGTTCCCAAACACCAGTTACACGCGTGGACTGACTCAGAGATTGTGTTGGCCTGGCTCAGTAGCCATCCTAGTAGATGGAAGACATTCATCGCTAATAGAGTGTCCGAGATACTTACCATCTTGGATGCAAGCCAGTGGTCACATGTTGCCTCCAAGGAAAATCCTGCAGACTGCGCGTCACGGGGAGTCTCCCCTGCAGACTGTGTAGGAAATCAACTCTGGTTCCGAGGACCTCAATGGCTGCACGAAGAGAAGATAGACTATGGGAGAAAAGAAATAAAAGACACTAAAAGGGAAGAGAGAAAGCAGAAGATAGCGTGTCACAACACCTGCAATAAAGAAGAAATCGAAATTCTATTCTCTAGATTCTCGTCTCTAAGAAAACTTACCCGAGTCCTGTCGTACTGCCGAAGAGTTTTGCGCTGGAAAGAACCTGAAATAGGAGATAAAACTATTAACACACATCTAACAGCTAAGGAAATAAATGAATCCTTACTTACCTGTCTTAAAATGTGCCAAAATGAGTGGTTTTCTGAAGAAATTGTGTCGCTGAAGGAATCAAAAACCATTCACAAAAAGAGCAAAACTTTATTCCTTACATCCACTTTTAGACAGAAATAAAGTTTTGCGAGTTGGCGGAAGGCTACACAATGCTCCTGTCAGTGAGGACATGAAGCATCCCATTATAATCCCCCACCAATCCACATTTACAAACTTGTTAGTCAGAGAGGCTCATGATAAAACTTTGCACGGTGGTCCCCAACTGATGCTTAATTATTTGCGAACCAAATATTGGGTAATCGGCGCAAAAAGCATCGTCAAACAGGTCGTTCGTAAATGTGTGATTTGTATCCGTCACTCAGCCCAGACAAACCAACAGATGATGGGTCAGTTGCCCACATCTAGAGTCACTGCACACCGACCTTTCCACAAGTGCGGAGTGGACTATGCAGGTCCAATCAGCATCAGACCAACAAAGGGTCGTGGGTATCACTCCACCAAGGGATACATTTGTCTGTTCATATGCATGTCCACTCGAGCGATTCACCTCGAGGCGGTCAGTGATATGACGTCTCAAGGCTTCCTAGGCGCTTTTAAGCGTTTCGTTGCTCGCAGGGGACATGTAGCGGACATGTGGAGTGATAATGGCACCACCTTTGTCGGCAGTGCCCGAGAGCTAAAAGAGCTGTTCGATGCGGAAAGGTCGAGTGTTGCTACCGAAATAGTAGATTGGTTAGCGTCCAATGGAACTAACTGGCATTTCATCCCTCCCCATTCTCCAAACTTTGGAGGATTGTGGGAAGCGGGTGTCAAATCCGCCAAACACCACTTGAAGCGAGTGATAGGCACTAGCACTCTCACATTTGAGGAGATGACAACGACGTTGTCTCAAGTGGAATCGTGCCTTAATTCTCGTCCGATTTCTCAACTATCTTCATCCCCAGAGGATCCATGTCCATTAACTCCTGGCCACTTTTTGATTGGTGAGCCACTTGTCCTTGCTCCTGATCACAATTTCAATTTCAATTTCAATTTATTGTCAATAAGAATACAACATAACAGCAGTAGTAACCAATTCGTTGTATAAAAAAAATTATAATAGTAGTATCAACTAATTATGAGAGCTCTACCCTCAGCAGTCTTAAACGCTGGAACCTCACACAAAGAATGGTCCAAGACTTCTGGCGTCGATGGTCGCAAGAGTACTTGACGCAGTTACAGCATCGTTATAAATGGGGCGATCAAACTTCTGAGCCTTCGGTAGGAGACGTTGTGCTTGTAAAGGAGGACGATATTCCCCCCGCGAGATGGCTTTTTGGTCGCATCACTGCCAAACATCCTGGATCTGACAAACTTACGCGTGTCGTCAGTCTCAAATACAAAGGCAACATAATCAAAAGACCTGTGTCCAAATTGATAGTTTTGCCTGTAACTGACTAGGTATCTAATATGTTACATTTATTTTGTTAAAAATATTTACATTGTTAAAATTTCGCATTTTTTAAGTTCAATTTAGTTAGGATTAGATTATCGTGTTGTTTCATTCCATTGTTTCTTTTTTAAGTTGTCATGTTTATTTATACACAAGTTCATAGTTTTTAATGGACTCGTCCATGCCGGGCGGTATGTTAAGCCTTATTATAAGTTTTACTAATGTTCGTTAGATGGCGCTGTTAACTTTTAGAACACGCTATCATTATGTGTCTTCGATATTATGGTGAGACATTCATACATTTATAATTTTTTCCACCTTACCTTGCCTTTAATAAAGGAACATCTCACTGGCGACACGTTCACCTTTCGGGATTTTTTGGGACAAGGCTGTACAATGATGATACCAAAATTCTTAACGGTGGAGGATAAGGTTATTGGTGTGTTATTAAACACGAGATCTGGCATCATCATGTTATGGAACTTCGTCGTTTATGATTATTTTTTTTGGAAAGGAGATATCCCAAGGGTGGTACCATGATAAGGAAACCAGGATCTGATGATGGCAATCTAGAGAAATTGAGGGACACCTTAGTTTCCCGTTTGAAGTTGTTTTTTTTTGTTCAAAATTATTTATAAATATATTTTTATGGTGTTACATAGTCTTTTTACAAATGTATATTTAAAAAAGTGTTGCTACGGATTGCAATCATTATTTTACTTTTAACATAAATCATTTCGATTTGAAACTTGAATACTCACGATCGTGCTATGTTGGTGTTATCGGCTAACGTAAATATTTTTGTCATAATATGTTCTTTGTGTTTAGATTGGCTTCAAGATAGTTTGTATTTCATTTTTAGATGGTCCATTATCAGACCACGTGATTTAAGACTTGTTAGAAACTTTGTCTGAAATTGAAGATTTAGACAATGATGAGGTAGAATTTCACCGGCATGTGTTCGATCATCTTGCGGAGAATGATGATTCATCTCAAGAAAACAGTGACAGTAGATCAGACGAACCACAATCCTCGTCACCACCTGCGCCACTACTATATCAACGCGGTTGAGGGTCAGCACGTCGCAGAGTAGCACTGGCAGGAAGGTCAGTATCCGCAAGATCTAGGGGAGAGCAGATCAGCTTCGTCGAGAGCAATATTTATACCCTCAAATGCAGACCTGAGAAGGCCTAGAAAAAGGGTATGGAAAGAGATATCTTTCGAAGATAATTAACACCATCATTACCAATAAAAAAAGTGCGCACCCAAGTAGAATACTATCGTGACTATTTTGATGACAAGTTCATTGAAAATGTTGCTCGGTGCACTACAGGATGGTCCATAAATACGTTGACAAAATTTAAATGCAAACATTTCGGAATTCAAAAGAAATGCGATCTTTTTGGTTTGACTTTTTAATTGTCACTTAATTTCCTGCCATTTTGGTGTGCAAAATTTATTAAAATCATTTGATTTTTAATTAATTTCGCCATGTCTAGACATCGTGAAGCGATAATTTCTTTGTATGAGGCTGGAAAAAGGCAGTGTGACATAGTCAAAGCCCTCGGCGTCAGCCGCCAACTGGTTTCTATGGCCATCAAAAGTCATAACGAGTTGGACCACACTGGTGACCGTCCAGGAAGAGGCAGGAAGAGGACCATTAACACTTCACGGGTGCGGCACATCATTAAACAAAGGTTAACTCGTTATCCTCAGGCTAAGGTGAGAAAAATATCCGGAGAGATAGGAATAAGTCGGTCAACAGTGATGCGTGTTGTCAAAAATAACCTAAATCTAAGGGCTTACAAAATGCGAAAAGCCCAACTGCTGGAGGACAAAGATAAAAAAATAGTCTAGAAAGATGCCGTATGCTGAGGCAGCGCGCCGCGACTGAAGATTGAAAAAATGTGCTTTTTGCCGACGAACATTTTTATTGATAGAGCAAGCTCATAATCACCAAAATGAAAGGATTTACTCTTGTAGTCGTCCTGAATCAAGCGAAGTTATTCCTCATCGCCAAAAGGCCAAGTCAGTCATGATTTGGGGTGATATTTGTTCTACGGGCAAAACACCCCTTATTATCGTCGAAAAGAAGGTGAAAATGAATCAAGATATGTACCGTCGAGATATTCTTGAGTCTGCAGTTCTCCCTTGGAGTCAGCAGCATTTTGAAAATCAGTCTTGGATTCTGCTCCTGCACATAAGGTTCTGAATGTTCAAAAGTGGTGTCAAGACAATTTTTCGGGTTTCACAAGCTGGAAAGAATGGCCACCCTATTCGCCGGCTTTAAATCCAATGGATTACAGTGTGTGGTCTATTTTGGAGGCACAAGCCTGTGCTACAAGGCATAGCAGTATTGAATCGCTGAAGAAGAAACTTCTCGAAAAAATAAGTACTGAAGAGGTGTGGAGAATAGTCGAAAATTTTGAAAAACGTTTAGTGCTATGTATCAAAGCCAAGGGCGGATACTTTAAAGATAATTGAAAATTATCGTTAGTAAAGAGTTTTATTTTTAGTATAGACCATAATTTGTAATTCAAAAGTAATGTTATTTTAATTAATTAAAAAAAACTTATGTCAACGTATTTGTGAACCACCCTGTATTTACGAAAAACAGGTAAATAAATAAAACTACAAGTGTACTACTTATGTCTTTCGAGAGGAAAAGACTGTTTTAAACTGTATCATAAGAAGTAGGTGGAAATACGAGTATTAGTTATGTACAAAGAAATCTCTTGTCTGATTATGATGTCAATCATACAAGTGACTGAATTAATTTTTAAAAAAAACCTTGTTATGTTTCGTAGAATTCCACTTAATTTTTTTACTTTTAACAAGCTTTTTAAATTAGCTTGCTGTGTTAGTTTAAAATTGTATTCCAATATGTTTGGTCGAAGTAAATAACCCCTGTAGTTGTATATTTTGAACCGTGGTAGGTAGCTCTCTGATTTTTTATAGAATATAAAAGTATTGTTATAAGCGGATTACTAATAAATAATAAATAAATACTAATCAAAGTAAATATTTGGGGGTATGCAAGCAAGATGCCATGCAAGAAACGTTTTTTAAGAGGTTTTTTTTGTTTATGCCTTATCCTTAAAACGATTAATAAATATAAGCCCCGCTGTCGCTCGCGTTAATGTCTTTTTGTCGAAAGGAAAATGTATCATTGTTTTTCTTATGTGGATAGGTGTGGTGGTACGGAACTCTCGGTATACGAGTACAACTCGTACTTAGCCGGTTTTCAAAAGACCTATTACAACCACGCCACCTTATTATTATTATAAGTCGCTAGATTTATTTTCCCATGCTTTTTCACACACAATTTCAGAAAACTAAAAAATGAGTAATTAACAACGTGAAACTGCAAAAAAACAATTGCAAACGCTGAAAACGTTAAGAAAACCGACTTCCATCGGAACAACTTAGTACAATTTTACATTACATTGGTTTTTGCTAAGTTAACACACACACAAAAAAATACATTCGAATTGAGAACCACCTTCTTATTGGTAGTCGGTTGAAAAGTAAAGAAGAGCATCACATTCCATTTTACATTACGAAATATTGACCCTGTGTAGTTGTGTATCTACAACTTTCTGTTTGTATTTTAAAGTACTCTATCAAAAAAAAACATGAAAATCGGTTCTCAATCTGCGAAGATATCGCGTAACACACACAAAAAAACCATACAATCGAATTGAGAATCACCTCCTTTTTGGAAGTCGGATGAAAAGTAAAGAAGAGCATCACATTCCATTTTACATTACGAAATATTGGCCCTGTGTAGTTGTGTACCTACAACTTTCTGTTTGTATTTTAATGTACTTTATCGGAAAAAAAGAATCATGAAAATCGGTTCACAATCTGCGAAGATATCGCATAACACACACACACACACACACACACAAACATACATTCGAATTGAAAACCACCTCCTTTTTGAAAGTCGGTTGAAAGTAAAGAAATGCTCGATCTCTGAACGAATTGCTGTCCCAAATTAAACATTAATTTTTTTTTATTTTTTATTCACAATTGGTAAGCCCAATTGAATCCATATTGAAGCTCTCTTCCGTCCATCGAACGATCTTATGCGTTGTAGTACGTATATTTCAGCTTAACCATAATTCAAAAGAGAACTTGCAAAAGCATAACTTCCCAAGTACTCGCGTAACATTACAGAACCCTCCATCCTGTATGACGGTGACGGGTCTTTTCCACATCAAAGGATCCTTGATTAGGCGCCGGCTTGTGCCAGCAAGTCATGTGAAACCGAATATCCTTGATGAACGCAATTCAACTTTCCTGCAAGGTGCACTATGCTTTTTTTTGGTTGTGTATTGTTGATCTAGAGATGAAAGATTTGCTCGTCCTTTTAAAAACTAACACTCCTAATTAAATTGGTCACCAACGACATAAAATGGGCGTATTATCTTTACTAATCCTTACTAATATTACAGAAACGTGAAATGTGTTTATTTGTTAGTCTGTTTGTTTGTTACCTTTTCACGCTTTAACACCTTGACCAATCTTGATAAAATTTGGCAAGCAGGAAGCTTGTGTCACGGGAAAGTGCATAGGGTACTTTTTATCCCGTGAAAATACATAGTCCGATTCACTTCCTGAGGGAACTGAAAAAATACTCTTTTTTGTCGCAACGGAACAATGCATTGTTGTGATTTTTTGCATAGAGGGGGTGGGACATGGCATATTTTACTAATAAGCATTACCCCTGACATAGTTCCCGAGGGATCTGGGGAAAACTCATTTCCACTTTTGCGCAAGTCGGTGTCGCCACGGAGCAACAAAATGAAGCGATTTGTAGTATTGAATCGGTCAGGGGATGGGAAGTAACATAGAATTGTCGGCGACTAGACTGTTAATCAGAATAGCTCGATCTAGAATAGGGATTTGGAGAAAACGCATGTCCACTCACCCTCAAAGACAGTCATAAAAATGATGTACACGCGGGCGAAGCCGCGGGCAAAACTTAATTCTAAATATTAGTGGTCTCTGTCTACCACACTAGGTTATTAAAGAGGCTTACCTCAAGTACTGTTTGAATTTACGTAAATTAATTTCCTACATCGTGACCTCATTTCATCAGTTTATGATTTGTCTGGTTTTATTTACGAAGTGTTTTTCATAAATCTTTCTTTTCCTTTACCACTTTTATCACCAAACCTCCCACTGCCTCACACCTCCATTAAAACTTGGAAGACATAAACGTCGTACCTACTGCCGTGGATCTATATCAGATACAAAGTTTATTATTCGTCAGCTATAGCCCAACTTGGTTTATAGACCTATCTGTCCTTGTGATTTCACGTTCCTTTATCTCTTTAGACTGGAGTTGGTGATGTCTTTACGAAACTTGGGGATATAAGAGATAAAACTGTGATTTGAACTTTGGTGTGTTCGGATTGAAAAATAAAGTTGAAAGGGAATGCAAGTTTCTGTACAATTGTACATAGATAATAATTTAACTATTTTAAATTGAACGTACCTATCTATGTATTATTGCAATTTATAGGCACTTAATTTTTCTAAATAATCATTTACTTTGCGTGCTATGCTCGCAGTTTCTCTGCGTGATCGAATCACCTCGTTTCTGATTCGATCACGCAGAGAAACTTTGTAGTAGTTAGTTTATTTTTTAATGATTTTACAATGCACTTCTAGTTTTTATATAATTATATACACAATGCAATTAATCGCACAATGTACTGCCTTAACATAATGTGCGGTCTTTGAACCGTACAGTATGCGACTTAACTGTAACAGAAAAGCTTTCGAACGACCTACTTGTTTGAATTTAGTAACTATTTATAGCTTAAAGCTATATATTATATATAGCTTTTTTAATACGACCCGCGGATAGCAAGATTGCAAAGGAGGTGCGAGTGCGTAAACATAAAGAAACACATTCATCGTCATCATATCAGCCGAAGGACGACCACTGCTGGACATAGACCTTCCGTCAAGGATTTCCACGACGACTGGTTGTGCGCTGCCCGCATCCAGCGGCTTCCCGCGGCCTTCACCAGGTCATCGGTCCACCAAATGGGAGGCCTGCCTACACTACGTTTTCCGATGCGTGGTCGCCACTCGAGAATTTTACTGCCTCAACGGCCCTCTGTTCCGGTCCAATGTGCCCCGCCCACTGCCACTTAAGTTTAGCAATTTTGAGAGCTATGTCGGTTACTTTGGTTCTCCTACGGATCTCCTCGTTTCTGATTCGATCACGCTTAGAAACTACGAGCATAGCACGCTCCATTGCCTTTTAGGAGACCCTGAGCCTTCTTATGAGGACCATAGTAAGCGACCATGTTCACTTCCGTATGTCATCACTGACAACACACCCTGGTCTTAAGAGACTGCGGTATTTGGGACGTGAAGATATTGTGAAGCTTCGCGAACGCTGCCCAGCTGGATTTGACGATTGATCTCTTTCTTAAAGTTGGACCTACCTAACTCTCAGCTCACCATTACTACGTTTGCCCAGTTTCGCGTTAAAGTCTCCCATATCAACGGTGTATCCTCATATAGGATCTCCACTTCGTCGTTGGAGTGTTCCGCGGTCGACGCAAATACCTGTATGACCTTCAGCGAATACCGTTTGGTGATTCTGAGTATAAGGTACGCTACCCTCGTCGAAATACTCTCGATCCGGACCACATTGTTAATGAGGGACTTGTGGACTAGAAACCTGACAACACCCTTGAACAGTTTGTCACCCTCCCGAAAATAGAGCAGGTTTCAAGGTTAAAGAATTATCGAGTACTCCCTTTGGACTTCACACAATTCTACAATATCCCATCACAACCTGCTCAATTTTTCCTCGATATATCTCAGCTTCACGCCGGTCCCCAGTGTGCGGGTGTTGTAAATTGCCAGGGCCAGGCCAGGTTCGGGAGTCTGGTATCTGCCGGGGATTAACCCCATGTGTTGCTCGCCCCATGCCCCATCTTTACCAGAGCCAGGCATAGCGGGGCCTCTGAGGACTAGGGACCGTTTTTGTGTTGTGTAGATCATTGGGGAGTGTTGCCGTAATCACCACGCTTGGCAGTCGGCTAGGCGATCGCTGTGTTCTTGCAGGTCGACTGCAAGTCACGGAAAGGACGCTGCTGGCCATCCTCCGATTTAATTTCCTTAGTCGACTAATACGACAGAGGAAGAGATAGGATGGCCATATTCTGAGCCGGGAGCCATACGGACAAGGATGCCAATATTCAAATAGCAATGTTAGACAGAAAGGGAGAAAGGCGAAAGTACACTTCTGTAAACAAAAAGAGTGACTTTATCCTCGGTAATTTTTTACCACGTGACAGTAAATATCGATTTTTTTATAATATGTGATCTACGAGTAAGTTGTGAGTAAAGGCACTTAGTAAAAAAAGACTTTTTTCTACTTACAAATATTAACATAACTGGCATGGTCTAAATTATATTAGCACAGCAGTTCTATGGTAGTTATAGAATATAGATATAAGTAACAAAATGCTTACACTTACTGACCATAATTAAAAAGGTAAAAAAAACGTAAATATGCATGTACCAATTAGTCGTAAACACCTTATCAATGCAACATAAATTTATGAATAACAAACACAAAAAATGGTTTGTTTTCCATAAAAATATCGCGTAGCAAACCTTCCATTACGCGATAATATGGTTTTCGCAAGCTTTCCTATAAAGAACTAGGAATACTCACTATTGTTGCTGCTCTCAATCTAATGTCTCTATCAAAGAAGGATCACGTTGGAACAAAATTGATATTTAATAAGCTCATTTTGAAAAACCTTAGAGCTATTAGGTACAAGCTTTTGTTTAAAAAATATATATTTCGTATTCTTCTCTGCAAAACCTTTCATTTGATACCCTTATCATGAGGTGCATAAAAATAACCAGTGCGCCATCTTTGGGAGTGACGTCATTTAGGTAACCATGCATTGTCATTTAAACTAAACGCCTATGAAAAAAATCAGTTCAATTGGAAACCAGGAAGTGGCTGGAATTTTTTCTTACAAATTTTGAATAGGAAAACTCACATACATACGAAGATTGCCAGATAAACAATAATCGATGTCTATCTATGTCTTTGTAACATAATTTGCGCGAAAGAATCTGACATTACGCAAGTTTGCAAACTAATCCAATTAGGCACGGACGAGCGTTCGGAGGAGCGCTCCTCTGGTAGACTACCCTTGCCGTTCCCGCGAGAAGCAAGCTGCGATGGGAAGGAATTGTAATTAAAATGAAACTAGTTTCTAATTACTCTACCTCAATCATGCCTCGTATGTACCTTATGGTTATCTACATTCATAAGTGCCTAATCATCATATCAGCTCATATATACTTCCCCACCGAGGGGCTCGAGCCTACCCTGAATTAGGGTGATCGGGTCTTAGTCAATCAAGCGGGCCCAGTGCGGGTTGGTCAACTTCACACACAACCTTTGAGTTTCTTCGCAGATGTGTGCAGGTTTTCTCACGATGTTTTCCTTCACCGTAAGAGCGTCGGATAACCAAACTTATTTCTCTGTAAATTATTTCAGGTGTTATTCTGGAATATATGGGTAAATATTATGGTAGAAAACAAAGGCTCTATCTAAAGACAAACAAAGCTGAAAGCCGATGGTTTGAAAGGAGATTCCGATAAGCCAGTTAATTAGATTAGTTGGCTAAACTTGTAACCGCCTGATAGCCGGATGTCGGCTAGCGGTTAGCATTGTCAAAGTTACCATTTTGCAGCTTCATCTGAACTGACTAGCAGTTGACTCCAAACGATGACTTTGGAATTGTTTAAGTAATTAAATTACCTACCTACCCTTGTAAGTGTCCTGCCCGTGAATCTAAAATATTTTTCTAACGTGACCATTGTCTAAAAGCAAAATTTTGGAGTTCCTATACATACATTTGATAATGAAAAAAAAAGTCAAACTCGCACTTCTATGAGTTTGACTCACCCCCCGAGGGTTCCGTACAAATTCGTAGGTACATATTATAAATCATAAAAGTGCAAACTGTTAGGTACTACATACGCCAAAATTATTAGGTACCTACCTATACATATAAAAAAGGGAATTGTTTTTTTTCCTTTTTCGTCATAAAAAGAAAATATACATCAAAAAAAATGAAAAATATGTTTAAGCTTGTGCCAATGAAGCCCTTTCATACGATAGCCCACATGACACGGTCAACTTAATTTAAAATTTGGACCGCTGCCGTTCCTTGCTAAATTGATTACGTACTCTAAATAAAGACTATATTTTTATGATTTAATTACAAATGTATGGTTTCAGATTTTTTCACTATACTAAACTTGTACTTGCCAAATTTTATAGTTCTAGTAGTTCTCGGTCTACGGGAAATACCCTATGAATTTTCAATTCTTTTGAGAGTGACGACATATACGTTTTTTGCGGCATAAACGGCCGTATCTTTTTTATGTTAACTTAGAAGTATGATTTTTTTACAGCTTCAAAGGACTGTAGACCAAAACATGTGGTTTTAATTCCAACTCGATAACTCTACACATTCCCGAGATAAAGGGTCTTGACAGACAGACGGACGGACGGACGGACGGACAACAAAGTGATCCTATAAGGAATCCGTTTTTGCCTTTTGAAGTACGATACCCTAAAAACACTAGTGCAGGAATATTAGTCCGTTTTCATCTGACTTAAAAAAAGAAGGAGGTTCTCAATACAGTTGTGCAAAATATAAAATTATAATAAAAATTAAAATAATTTACTCATGTAAAAGGCGTAAATTTTTTGTGTATATGTTACGCGATTTCTTTGTCGAAAGTGAACCAATTTTAATGTTTTTTTTTAATACATAGGTAACGCTTCCTAGTTGATCCCATATAAAATCATTAAAAAGTTTTTTTAAATAACGAAAACGTAAAAATTAGTGGCAAAATTGTACTAAGTTGTTTGTTTCTTGAAGTTGTTTATTGAATGCGATTTTTATCCCCCGACGCAAAAAAGGGTGTTATAAATTTAACGTGTGTGTCTGTGTATATCTGTGGATTCGTAGTGTTTAAACGAATGGACAGATTTCCATGCGGTTTTTTTTGTATGAAAGCTGACGTGATCGAAGTGGTTCATAGCTTCAATTTATGAAGATCTGTTTAGCCGTTTGAAGATCATCAGCTATTATCTAGGTTATGAAAGTATGTAGGCAACTTGTACCGGTTTGATCGATTTGAAATTTGGTGCCCTGTACATGTAATAATATTGTAAACCATGGTAACCTTGACCTGATGCTGCAGCAGCTCCTGGAATCTGCAGGATACCCAACTCCTCACCAACTTACAGCAGAAGTATTGTGTTTGGAATAAAAATAAAACTTAAATTAAAAATATAACAAACCTCCGACAAAAAAACTCTAAAAAGTAGAAAATAATATGTTTTGGCGTTTTAAGTTTAATGTAAATAGTTATATTTTGATCTAAGAGTCTTCGCGTAGGGGGACCGCTAAGTAAACAAAATAAAAACAGAATACAGCTGTTTCACTTAACTACAACTAATCTAAATATATATAACTCAAAGGTGTCTGACTGACTGACTGACATAGTGATCTATCAACGCACAGCCCAAACCACTGGACGGATCGGGCTGAAATTTGGCATGCAGATAGATGTTATGACGTAGGCATCCGCTTAGAAAGGATTTCGGGAAATTCCCACGGGAACACCAAACAACAAGAACTGCGCGGGCGAAGCCGCGAGCGCCCACTAGTTACTAATAATTTCACAACCTAGCGGTCCCCCTACGCGACGACTCATAGATCAAAGTACTTAACTACTTACATTAAACTTAAAGGGCCAAAACAAATTATTTTCTACTTTTTTGTGATTTTTATTTATTTTTATCGTGTTCAGTCAGCGTGGAGAATTATACAGGGCTTAACAAAATTGGTGTATGTACCGTTAACTAGGGCTTCTGCTCATCATACTGAACAACATTCGTTCATTTGTTGTTGCAGAAATATCAAAAAAAAATATTTACTCATCATACAAATCAATCAGCTGATCAACCAATTTTGTGCATTTTTGTATGAAGGATCCAATTTTTTGAGAATTATCTAAAGGTTCCTTGGAAAAAGTCGTTCAGTATGATGAGTAGAACCCCAAATTGACGGTCCTACACCAATTTTTTTACAGCCTTTATTTGCTTAGGTTATGGATACCTTGGATAAAATTGTTACAACTATGTTACAACTCCAACAAATCAGTTGAAGCTTAAAAGATACCAGGGTACTTAACCTTAAAGCCACAGTCTACTTAATTGCTTTTGACACTAAAATATAAGCCTGGATTACGCATCAAAAGGGAATAACATTAATTTAAGTAAAGAAAAAGAAGAGAAAAGTAGAAAGTCCTTAGATATTTTTTTTCAAACAATAAGTTTACTTCATCAGCAGCATATCAGTCGAAAGATGTCCACTGCTGGACAAAGGCCTTCCCCCCAAGATATCCATAGCGACGGGTCCTACGCTGCCTGCATCCAGCGGCTTCCCGCGACCAAGTCGTCGGTCCATCTAGGCCTATTTACGTTACGTTTTCGGGTGCGCGGTCGTCGTTCAAGAACTTTACTGCCCTTATCTGCCACGCCCACGGCCACTTAAATTAAGCGATTCTGAGAGCTATGTCGGTTAATTTGGTTCTCCTACTGAACTCCTCGTTTCTGATTCGATCACGTAGAGATACTCCGAGCATAGCACGCTTCATTGCCCTTTGGGTGACCTTAAAGTCTTCTTTGAGGCCCATAGTAAGCGACCATGTCTCAGTTCCGTATGTCATCACTGGCAAGGCAACACACACTCACACACTGTTCAAAGACAGAGGCAAAGTTCACTGGCTTTACACAGGAGGTCGCGCGTTCGATTCTCGGCGGGGTCAATTATAAGACTCGGTTTGGTTGGTGGTAGGGCATTTTCTAAGCCCGCCTGGCTAGCTACCACCATCTTATCTGAGTCTTGCCGCCAAATATCAATGTTGATATCATTGGTGTGTTCCGGCATGAAGATAAGATAGCCAGTTCCCCATTGCGTTGGGGAATCTTGGTAAGCCCGCTTTCATCATTGGCAACATCGTCACTTACCATCAGGTGAGATGTTGTCAAGGGTTTACCAATTGTGAATAAAAAAAAAATACCTAACTATAAAATAATTTGAGATGGAAGTAATAAACTCAACAATTTCTCAGCAAAAGTTGTTTAAATTATAATTTATTTGCATTTTCAATCATCTGTTTCAAAGAGAATGTCTTCTAAAGATTTCATTGTCGTACGTAAATTGTTTCGGAGTATTTAGACTATGAACTCTCAGATCCATCCGAGTATTGAAACACCAAAACATAAATTAAAGTATTGTATAAAATGGTGGGCGTTTATTTTTGATTGGGCCGCGGCCGGTAACATGTAGAAAAGGTACTTTGATAGATAGCCAAGTAAATAGCATTTTTCAAGCGACTTCCAAAAAGGAGGAGGTTCTCAATTCGACTGGATGTTTTTTTTTACGTGTGTGTAACCTCAGCACTTTTGACTGGGTGAACCGATTTTTATGATTTTTTTTTATTTGAAAGCTAGTGCTTCCCGTGTGTTCCCATATAAATTTTATCAAAATCAGTGTAGTAGATACTTTATTAGAAAATTAACGTAAACCAAAAATAATAATGCAAAAATTTACTAAGTTGTTGCGATGGAAGTCGGTTTTTAACGTGTTTCGCGTTTTTTAAGTTTAATTAACAAGTGCATTTTTAAGATAGTACTCGGTAAATCTTTTTCGATTATCATCTACATCTTTTTTTAAATGGGATACTTTACTTTAACAAGTATGTTATACTAGCTGTTTCCCGAGGCTTCACCCGCGTGGACAACGTTTTATATAACTTTTCGAGGGTGCGCAGTGCGCGAGCCGCAAGCGTAGAAAAAAGTTTCCTGTTTGTTAATCCAGGTTCCATCCTAATCTGTCTACCTACCAAATTTCAGCCAGATCCGTTCAGTAGTTTTTGCGTGAAAGAGTAACAAACATACATCCATTTGTTCTTACAAACTTTCACGTTTATAATATTAGTAGGACTAGTAGGATTGTCAGTGACCCTGAAGTCTATTCTTTGGTCTATTCTTTCTTTCTTTCTCTCCTTTGTCAATGAGGAAAATGACAATAATAATACCACACAAGAAGAAGAAGTGACCCCCCCACATCTGCTGAATTCGAATCTGGCGAACAAGGCCAGTGAAAGTGTTAAAAGTTAGTTGAGTGGTTGTTGCCAGTCGCCTGAGGTGTCAGATGTTGGGCTGATGTTCTGCAGGCGTTGACAGCTGCGGTGGGAAGCGGTCGTAGCACAGTATAAATTTGCTTCAGTTTGTCAACTTCAAAGCGGGTTTTAAAGCTTCGTTAATCAATGGGGCCCCAGATTAAGGAGAGGTTAACCGCATAATGTAAATTCATAATGACATTATGTACAGGACGAAGTAGGCAGTTGATTTAATACTGACAAAATATCGTAACATTTTTTTCATTTCGAATAGGTATTTTATTTCATATGTGATTCTGGTATATTTGGTGTGAAAACGTATTTGCGCTCAATACAGTGATGCGTCGAATAAACTTAGAAAACAGAGTTATATTTCAATCGACATTAACTACAAAACTAATAATACACTAACAATAAGGTCTGTCATGCTAACCTTATTGGTAAGCTTCCTTCAGGGATACCTACTGGTTTGTCCAACTGGATATCTGACTTCCTAAGGGAATGGTTAATTCCAGTGGTCGTCGATAGCTGCTCATCTGACCTATTGGCTATTGACGCCGGGGTACCTCAGAGCTCAGTTCTCTCCGCAACTTTGTTTTTGCTGCATATTAACGATCTGCTAAAACCCGGTATATTTGGCTATGCGGACGACACAGCACGATTATGGAGAGATACTTGTCTAGTGCTCGAGCTGGAGGTTCGGATATACTAACTTTAACCGCCTCCGTGGCGTATTGGTTAGCCCATTCGCTTCACACCAGGAGGTCGCGGGTTCGATTCCCGGTGGGGTCAACTTGTAAGACTCGGTTTGGTTGGTGGTAGGGCATTTTCTAAGCCCGCCTGGCTAGCTACCACCATCTTATCTAAGTATAGCCGCCAAAAATCAGTGTTAATAGCATTGATGTGTTCCGGCTTGAAGATAAGATAGCCAGTTTCCCCATTGCGTTGGGGAATCTTGGTAAGCCCGCTTCCATCTTCGGCATCATCGTCACTTACCATCAGGTGAGACGATGCCAAGGGCTTACCAATTGTGAATAAAAAAAAAACCTATGCCAGAGAGAGGCTATGATTAAGCGCGTGAACCTAACACTCAAGGCAGTCTCTGACTGGGGCGACGCCAATCTTGTTAGGTTTAATGCCTCTCAAACGCAGGCGTGTCTATTTACTGCGAAAAGGATTACTTTTACCCTGACTCCTACTTTCCGAGATGAATCAATCCAGATATCCAACCATCCTGAGCTCCTTGGCGTAGATTTAACATCCGATCTAAATTTCGGGAGATACAATGAATCCAAGGCAAAAAAGGCTGCCAAAAAGCTTGGTATCCTCTCGAAGGTGAGACTTTACTTCACACCAAAACAGCTTCTGATATTATATCAAGCTCAAGTTCGGTCATTTATGGAGTACTGCTCTCACTTATGGGACGGATCGGCTCATTACCAGCTAGATGCCTTGGATTCTATCGACCGATGCGCCAGGAGACTCATTGGCGGCGAGGAACTTGTATCAAACAGGCTCCAAAGCCTCGAGCATCGTCGCAAAGTCGCCTGTCTATCGGTGTTCTACAGGATTCGTTTTGGAGAGTGTGCCCTGGAGCTTCTCGACCTCTTCGACTGCATCGGCACTTACTATCAGGTGAGGTGCAGCCAAACGCACTCAAATTTTTAATAATAATAAAAAAAAACAATGACTGTGCCAACAACGTATTTGTCGCGTAGTATTTGTTTTGCTTGTAATAATTATCATCCTTGTAATAAACACCTGTAATAATTGTAATGACGTCTTTCGGCTGATATGATGATGATGATGATGAATTGTCATCCTACTAGTTAGGTGTATCATTTACAAATTAGCGTAATAAATAGGTATCGAGTGGAAATGCGTTTAGCTACGGTTATAATTCGGGTATTATTGTGAAAAGCTTGAAGAGCACTACTAGGATCCAAAATGAAAAAATTAAAATATTATCTAAAAAAGAGTCAGATTTAAATAGTTGAAACTACGAAACAAACAACTGATAGAACATGTATTTAATTATTTGTCACGAAGTATTTGTTTTGACCGTGACCTCATTCTACTAGTGTACACAGGCGCATGATTTTCATGATTTCCGTAAATTAGAGTAGCTTGGAGATGCGTTTCGCTGCGAATTCATTTAGTCCTTTTCGTCTACTCCTACACTTTGTGATTGCAGTTTTATATTTTTAAGCTAATCTTTAGTTAAATTTAATGGTTCTCTCAGAAAAGTATTGAAAAACTTCGTATGACACAAGGACGTAAAAGATTGCAAACTCGTGATCGTTAAATTTGTCACTAGTTCACCTATTTACGACCCTTCATCAGAATGTACCATTGTGTTACCGTTTCCATTGATCAGAGTTATTACCTACCATACGGAGCTGAAGTCGTCAGAATTTTAGAAGGTTAATAACACTGCTGTATGCTGGTTATTTAGGATGTCAAATTGAATGTGAAAAATGCGGACAGCATTTTTGTTTCGTACACTCTCGCGTGTCATCATATCAGCTCATATTCGTCCCCACCGAGTGGCTCGAGTCTACCCTGAATTAGGGCGATCGGGCCTTAATAGACCACGCGGGCCCAGTGCGTCGGATAAACGTACTTATGAAATCTAAATTCTCTCGTGTGTATGAAACTACAATTCAGAGACTAACTACAATCTCTCACTAGTCACGGTTTATATAACGATGGTGGTAGATTGTCCGTGTTGTTTAGTGACTGAATCTCTTGCGATAGGTGTAACCTAATTAAAAGCTGCCAATCGGCCACCACAAGTTCGCACGAATATTATTAGTGCTAACGTGCGATAAAACAGGATGATGCCGATTCCAAACAGGTGTCCTACTGACATGGTTTACTGAGCTAGGTTTTAGTATCGGCGTGGGGGGGGGGGGGGTCAACAAAACCGGCTGCACGCCTGTTCTCATTTTAATTCTATGATTGTTAGTTAGTTATTATCTGAACGGGTTTGAACCCCTAAAACCCTCCCTCTGGCTACTCCCGTGAATTAAAGCATCGCTTATTCGCGCGAACTTACAATGGTCGCGTAATATTAGAACAACTCTCTGTACTTATTTGTAGTTGTGCTACTGCAACATGATTATTTACTGTGGCCCCGATAAGCCTGCTACTTGGCAAGTTTGCGACTTTGGCAACTCGGCTGTCGACCGGCACGACACCTCGGAATTTTAAGCAGGCCCTGCTCAGGTGAACAGGTTTATACCAAAACACTAAAATATTTAAGCAAAGTAAATGGAATTTTACGAGTAGTATTAGCTAGTTTTGAAGATATTTTTGATTAAAGTCGAAAGGGTTAAAGATTCAAAGTTGTTCGTTGACTTTATAAATTAAGGTTCAAATCTAATTACAAATTTCAGTCGTTCCATAGTTACAGACGACTTCTTGATTATTTTCACACCTAAAAAGCTCCTTAACTCAACTCATGTTCAGGTATAAATTTAATTTAATTGTTTAAGTTAATTACTAGGCACTATGGTTGCTAAGACTAGATAGGTATTATACAGGTTTCTTGATTATTTTCACACCCAAAAAAGCTAAGGTAGGAACTCAACTCATGTTCAGGTGGTGGTGGGGGGAGGGGGGTTCTAAACTGAACAATAAACATCTTTGTTGTAATTTTACAAAAAAAAACATTTTAATTTGCCTTATTTGTATGGGAAGTCAATTTTTTGTGATTTTAGCAAAGTTGTTTTGTTTCGTGAGTAGAAGCCCCCCTAAAAATGTGCTCTATTTTCCCGGCCTAGATATATTTTTTAATTTTTTTATCTAACATCCTGTATGTTCATGCTATTTATGTTAAAAAAGACTTTACTGACTTGCACTTTATTATTACTATTTTTTTATTATTCACAATTGGTAAGCCCTTGGCATCATCTCACCTAATAGTAAGTGACGATGATGCCGAAAACAGAAGTGGGCTTACCAAGATTCCTCAACGCAATGGGGAAACTGGCTATCTTATCTTCAAGCCGGAACACATCAATGTTGTTAACACTGTTGTTTGGCAGCAAGACTTAGATAAGATAGTGGTAGCTAGCCAGGCGGGCTTAGAAAATGCCCTACCACCAACCAAACCGAGTCTTACTAGTTGACCCCACCGGGAATCGAACCCCCGACCTCCTGGTGTGAAACGAATGGACTAACCATTACGCCATGGAGGTGGTTAAAAGAGGCACTAGCCTTTATTTCACCTTTCACGGATTTTAGAAAGTTTTTAGTGAGTCGTACTCGCGCACCGAGGGTTATGTATGATACAACAATGATAACTATTCATGTCAATTAAAAGCCATCATAAAGAGCGACATAAATTAAAAAAAAAACATTTCGGGTTCCCGCGTGTACGATTCTGATTTGGACGGTTTTATTTTTTATTGTTTTACTATACGGTATGTACTACAATCACATCGAGTTTCGCGTTCTGTGTATTACCGTCTTTACGATAGAGCATGAACAAAAAACATTTAAAAAACACAGGTTTTGTATGGGGAACCATTTAATTAACCACCCTTCTTATTTTTAAATTCTTCTTATTTTTTATTATTTCTTAGTAAATAACACATATATTTTGTGAATATTTCAGCCGGGTACCTATTACGGTTCAAAAGATACAGCCCTATAAAGATCGGACAGATGGACGGACTGACAGAGAACGTAGACTTAGTAATAAGGTCCTGTTACGTGGTACGGAATTCTAAAAAGAACGCTTAAAATAAAAGGTTCCTAAATTTTCATTGAAAATCCAAAATTGCTATGAAAAAACCTAGTACAAAGCAAATCCAAAGCAAATAAAATAAGTTTATTAAGTTATTACTTTCGAGCATCGAAGGAGCGAAGAAGGTATTGTGATGGAAAAAAAATCGAAGTTGAGATTTTGATGGGGATCGATTGTCTTACACTAATAGAGTCTAAAGAACAAAAAAATTAAAAATATGTTTATGAGTGTATGTGTGTGTGTGTGTGTGTGTCTGTATGTCTGTCCGGTACTCTAGTTCCCAAACTACCGGACGGATTTGGGTGAAATTTGGATTAGGGCAATATTATTTTTATACCTCCAACCGTTTTTTTTTAATTTGAACCAAACCTAATAAATCAATATATCATATCAGCCGAAGGACGTCCACTGCTGGACATAGGCCTCCCCCAAGGATCTCCACGACTGGATGCGGATTCTGCGCTGCCTGCATCCAGCGGAAATCAATATATAACACTATATTATTTTATTATTTTTACTCAAAAATTTAACGATTTTGATCCAACTCGGTATATTACTATAACTATATATGGTCTACATTACGCGGTAGTTTGTTGTTTCAAGAAAAATCGAAATAAAATACCTCCCATACAAATCCTGGTAGTTTGTTACTTTTTCTCAAAAATGTCTAACGTTTTTAATGAAACTCTGTGAATAACTAGAACTTAATAAAGTATAGTTCACTGAGTACTTCATTATTCTAGGAAAAATCAAAGTAAAGTACCTTCAATACAAACCCAAAATTATTTGTAAATTTCTCATCAAGTCTGATGTATTATAAGCTTTATTTTTTGCTACTATGTAAGCATATTGTTTATTGTTGATTTTTGTATGCCCGACTACGACAGACGGTTAAGGATTCGCGAGAAAGTATGCGCAGCGTGGCTGTAAAATTTATTTTATATCACTTTTGCTTTAAACCATTCCGTACTTAGGCAAAATCTAATGCAAAAAACTCAAATGTATTATTTAAATAAAATGCTTAACGTAATATACGCAAGAAAGTTTTTAAAGTGGTCTCAAGTTCGACTTTCACCGTTGCTTGTAACTTGGTAGAACAGTCATGAATTCTTGAATAAGGCTCGCCTCTTCTTTTCGACTTAAGTGATTAAATATGAATTGACGAAAAAGGTTAATTTCATTAAGTAGGTCGGTATACTTGTTTAGAACACAAGTACTTACACTTTACCCTATTTTCTTGATACGTAACTGAGTTTTTGTGACTACTACGTCTGCATTTACTAATCAGCCTGAGTTTACTTCGTACAAAAACAACCATTTTCAATTTACTTTTTTCCCCATTTCACTGCTTTGAGGTTAATTTTTAGGGTTTTGTACCCAAAGAGTATAACGAGACCCTATTACTAAGACTCCGCTGCCCTTCCGTCCGTCTGTCCGTCTGTCACCATATTTCATGAACCGGGATAGCTAGACAGTTGAAATTTTCACAGATGATGTATTTCTGTTGCCACCATAACGACAAATACAAAAAATTTGAAAATGTGAAAAAAATAAGGGGGGTCTCCATACAAAAAACTTTTTTTTAAACGTCAAGAAACTAGAGCGCCATGTAGTATGATGGTACGGAACCCTTTGTACTAGCGCCATGTAGTATTATGGTACGGAACCCTTCGTGGGCGGTTCTGACTCGCCCTTGGCCAGTTTTGTGACTTCAGTTTTAGTGCACCATACAACATTAGTGCCTTATTTAATCTTACAAAAACCGTATATTTTTGCTTGAGTCGATCATCTTTTTCAGAGTTTTTTAAGATTGAAGTTCATAACAACTCTTAAGCGTCCAACGTTTAAAAACCATGGCTGTCAGACGAGACTATAGGCGACTTGAAAACTTCTAATTACTATTAGAAGGTTTCAGAGCTTGGTTGGATGTTTTTGCATTTATTTGTATGTTTGTCCGGGGATAACTTTTCAACACCTTATCCGGTCGTTATTGGAATATTCAGAGATCAGAGATTGTATGACATATTTTTTTTAACTACAGACTTAATAATGAAAATCGACACTTGCTGTGGAGTTAAGGTTTAAGGTTCTTGTACATGTATTGTCGAGAGAATCCCTACTAATATTGTAAATGCGAAAGTAACTCTGTCTGTCTGTTACGCTTTCCCGCAAAAACTACTGAACGGATTTGGCTGAAATTTGGTAGGTAGACAGATTAGGACCTGGATTAAGACATAGGCTACTTTTTACCACGCTTGCGAGCCGCTTGCTGCTCGCGCACTGCGCACCCTCGAAAAGTTATAGAAACGTGGTCCACGCGGGTGAAGCCGCGGGAAACAGCTAGTATAAAATAAAACACCGACTCTGCGCCAATGCCATTACGTTTTCCAAGAGAAAGCTTTTATTTTTTAACGGCATAGGTTACAGGGTGGTACATAGGCACACCCTGGACACTTCATACAACGGGCATAAAATGACATTTCAAAAAAGGAATGACGGTACAAACAGAATGGCGGCGAAATCTTATACTTTCGACAACCAAACTGTAACCAATCTGTATCAATCTGGGTGACGAGGGGGTGAGGTCGCAATCTAGAGAGCGGCAGGGAGTGTCCATACTGTATGTTAGTGCAAATATATTATATACTTAGACATAGGTTAGGTAATCTATGCCAGTAAATTACCTAATTAATTAAAATCCACTGATTGTTCTTGGCCCCCGTGGGTCGAGTATAGCTCCCCTAGTTTGGGAAAAGGACCCGTGCCCAAACTGTGGGGACGTTATAAGTTGTTCATGAAGACCATGTGAATTGCAAGACTCAAAACGAATGCAGTTTATTCAGTGTATGTCCGCCGCGCCGCCGGCCGCCCGCGCACCGTGCCAAACAGGGTCGCTAAATAACGCGGTATCTGTGAAAAGATAGCATCTCGTCGCGCCGCGCTTGCTGCCAAATTGCACCCTTGTTGTAATGTTATGTAAGCTATAACACTTTAACCATGTCTGCGTTGCCCTTGATGTACAATGGGCCTGTACAGTTATAATATTGCGTTGTATTTTTAATCCTTTTTACTTGACTACGCCAGAAGCAGGGTTATGTTTTTTCGAGTGTATGTATGTATATTTCTTTAGCACGGCCTGTTGACTAAACGGCTTGATGGATTTTGGAGGTCGAGGTGTCGTTATTTTTTTAATTAAAAACTTGAGTGCGTTTGACTGCAACTTACCTGATGGTAAGTGATGATCGAGGATGGTACACGTAAACTCAAATAATGCCTATTCACTCTTGCCTTGAAGATCCCCAAATTATATGAATCGGGAAACACTGACGCAGGCAAGGAGTTCCACTCCTGCGCTGTACGCATCATAAACTAAGAAGCGTAACGATTTGTGCGAAAAGGTGGAACATCAACAACAAAGGGTGCAACCTCTCCCTGCGTCTCGTTGACCGACGGTGGAATGGAGCCGGGGGAATGAGGTCGTGAAGTTCTTGCGCGCACTCTCCGAAATTAATTCGATAGAATACCGATAGACAGGCGACTTTGCCGCGATGCTCAAGGCTTTGGATCTTGTCATTGACTAGCTCGTCGTCACCAATGAGTCTCGGTGCGTTTCGGTCGATGGCGTCCAAGGTATCCAGCTGATAGCGGGCTGATCCATCCCATAAGTGTGAACAGTACTCCATACATGAGCGGACCTGTGCTTGATGTAAGGTAAGAAGCTGTCCAGGTGTGAAGTACCGTCTCACCTTAGAGAGAATGCCAGCTTCATTGCAGCAACTTTTGCCTTGGACTCAATGTAACGACCGAAGTTAAGATTGGGTGTTAAATCCACGCCGAAGAGTTCCAGGTGGTCAGATATCTGAATCGGTTCATTCCGGAGAGTTGGAGGTAAGGTGAATGGACTCCTTTTGGCGGAAAAAAGACACGCTAGAGGCATTAAACCTTACGAGGTTGGAATCACCCCAATCAGACACTGCCTGAAGTGATATGTTTATGCGCTCTATCATGGCCTCTTTCAGAAACAGCGTATCAGCGCTGTTAGCTCGTGCACTGGACAGGTATCTTTCCACAACCAAAACCAAAAAGTTAGATTTTTCTTGCTCCCGTGAGTGACATAGAATACAATATTGACTAGAAAAAAAGAGGGGTTAAGTTTTTATGCAGTCGGGTTTTTATTTTTTAAATAGTTCGTGTATTTATTCAAGTTTATGTTTGTATGTGTGTATATTTTTTTGGCACGCTCTGTAGCCTAAACGGCTTGATGGATTTTAGAGTGCGAGGTGTCGTTAGATTTGGCTTGAATGGCTTGAACGGCCTCTATATTTCCCGATTCCTATAATTTAGGAATCTTCAAGGCGAGAATGAATAGACAAACGCGCTAAAACAAACTTTTAACTAAAATACAGAAAAATCCTACTACGGGGGACCTACGATGTAACTTTCATTTGCACTAAATTTCAAAGTAGACACTCTTTCTCAATTAGCTCTGGCCGTCTCACTCAATACCCATAGGTATTACAGGTTGGTACATGGTAACGTTTTATCTTGAAGCGTTTTTGGAAACTGTGTCGAGTTTCTTACAACATCGTTCCGTACCCAAAGGGACCCTATTACTAATACCTCACTGTCCGTCCGTCTGTCACCAGGCTGTATTTCATGAACCGGTGATAGCTAGACAGTTGAAATTTTCACAGGTGATGTATTTCTGTTGCCGCTATAACAACAAATACTAAAAATTATAAAAAGTGAAAGTCTCCATATAAAAAACGTGTCTTTAAAACGTAAAGAAACTAGCGCCATCTAGTATGATATTATGGAACTGAAGAAACTAGCGCCATCTAGCATGATGGTACGGAACCCTATATGTGCGGTTCTGACTTACATTTGGCCGGTTAAAAAAAAATGGTAATATAAAAAGCGGAAAACCAATTCTAATGAAACTTTATCACCATATCAATGAACTGATACGACGAATATGAACGTCCCCACCGAGGGGCTCGAGTCTACCCTGAATTAGGGCGATCGAGCCTTAGTCGACCACGCGGGCCCAGTGAGGGTTGGTCGACTTCACACACAACCTTTGAGTTTCTTCGCAGGCGTGTGCAGGTTTCCTCACGATGTTTTCCTTCACCGTAATAAGAGCGTCGGATAAACGTACATATGAAATCGAAATTCAAAAACACATTGGTACGTGGCAATCGAACCACGGCCTCCCGGACAGGAGGTAGCGGCCGTAACCGTTACGCCACCGACGCTCTCCGCCACCTACGCTCTCGCCGCCGAACAAAGTACCATACCCTACATGAATAGGTATGACGAATGCTAGTCATCTGAGTTACTTTTTATCATCTCTCTTAAACGGAATTTTGACCTAAAAATGTTTGAAATAGCTATATTTTATTTAATAAGTTTTGCAGCGTCATATATAACGAAATTTTGACCTAAAAATGTTTAAAATAGCTTTGCAGCGTCATATTTTGTGATTTTGTTGATTTAAAAATCGAAGAATTGATGGAAAACAAAACGAGTAAGATTTTTCGAAGTTTAAGTAGGAGGGCAATTTAGTGATCAAGAGTACATAATTTATTTCTGATGCTGTCGTCATCCCTATTCCCGCAAAACACATACAGTAAAATAAAGCAACATGTTCCGTTAAAAGCAAACAAGGTATAAATTAAACATGTTTCATAATATTCCAAAACGAAAGATGTTTAACGGCCATATATTTCACACTTTACCTCTGATATTACCATTTTGCGTCCACCATTTTTCCCTTGATAAAAGGTATGTAGGTACTCACTACAGTAACCTTTTGTTCCAGATATTTACCGCATCGCTTACGGCTAACATAAATGGCGTTAAACCATCCCGTTTGAAATTATGACGACGCCAGGGTTTTATGTAATGAAGATTTATATTAGGTTCACTATCTTATCTTTATTTTGTTTCGCTCGTGAGCCAGTTTAATTTTGTACCTGTTGCAATTTTCTTTAAATTTTTTTTTTATTGCGTCGTTGGATAATTTGTGTCGTTGGATAATTAACATGAACGCTATCTAGCTGGTTTAGAATTAAAAAGGTAAGGTGGGTAAGGTAGCTTCCTCTTTATAGCATACCATACAATACAATATTCTTTATTGCATCACAACATAAAAAGGGAATTAACAATAAAGATGAAAGCCTATACAATAGGCGGCCTTATTTCTAGGTAGCATTAAGATTGTAATAACCATCAACGTATAATCATGCTTATTATGGTGCCGTACACCCAAAGCCTTTACGAAGCCTCCGCTGTCCGTCCGTCTGTCTATCAGACTGTCAGCGGTCTGCGTTTCATGAACTGTAATAGGTAGACAATTTAAATTTTCCCAGAGTATGTATATCCGTTGCCGCTATGAGAAAAAAAAAATTGAAAGTTAAAAATAAATGGAGCATGAAAAAAACGTGTCTTTTATAGTTATTTTAAAGCTATTTTTTTTATTTTGCTCTATTTCAAAAACGGTAATTATATACAAGCGTGAATCTTAATGTAATTCTGAAGTAAAATAGAAAGTAATAAAACCGACCAAGTGAGAGTCGTAAACGAGCTAAGGAGTCTGAACTGATTAAAAAAACATTTTTCTATTGCTTGCGTTGATAGGTCGAGTCGTGTGGAGAGGTGCAGTAGTACGGAACCCTCGGAGTGCAAGCCCGACTCGCACTTGGCTGGTTTTTGTATTTAACTGGTTCTCAGCGTAAAGTTATAGGTCTGTAGGCTTTGATATAAAACTAATAATTCGCCTGGAAATATTTACCGAACTTGCCACTGATTGGGCTCCAAAAGTCCAAACAACCCATGAAGAAGTGAGCAGTGGAAAGAAAGCCTTTGCCCATCAGTGGGACTACTGATAAGAGATAAATAATTGGAAGCAAAGACGTGCGATTTTGATGCTCTAGGAGTTTTTTTTACGTTTGTGATTAATAGATAGCCTATTAAGCCTATATACGTATTATAGCCTATATTTTGATTCATATTAGGTCTTTACCACAGAAATCGGAATAAATGCCTTATTATTTAGATTTCTGTGGTCTTTACCTATGAAATTGCCGATTGTATAAAAAAGTTTAAAGATGAAAATTAATACTAAGAATAATAGTTAATAAAACAAAATTTATTCTCATTAGACTATCAGAAATTAAATGGTGGTAAACATATGCCTATTGTTTAGATATTTTGAGAGCACGGTGGCTTTAACCCCACGAAGACGGGTTTTTTTCACCTGAAAAAAATCGCCTTTATTGAGGCAAAAAATACACATTTTTAATTTTAAAGCTCTAGATTTGCCGCAGCAGTTTTTTTCGTTACTAATGTCATATTTGGGAATACCCCGCTTAAGAATTCTTTACTTTCAGGAACTTTCAAGAAAATTAACTAATCTAAAAAATTACCCCTTTGTTCTATTCAATGGTACATAGCTCAGGGGATTGGAGCATGAAAGACATGCCACTAGTTACTAATAAAAGACCATAAGTAGTGTCACCATAAGGTCAATAATTAAAAACAATAACTTTTTTATTATCAATAAAAATTGGCATTTATCTTCAAATACTTAATCGGCAATTTCATAGGTAAAGACCCATTATATTAAATGATCGCGCAGATATGAGATCTTTTGGATTACGATAATTTTCTCAGCCCTGTGTAAGTCTGACCCAGTACCATCAACATCTAGCAATACTGACGATGACAAGGTATTAACAACCTTCGCCTTGGTCTCGATAGCTATTCCGTTGTCGCCCTAATTATAGAACCTTCTCACATGAACGGAGAAAAATCAGGTTTAGGTACCTATTTTCAAATTGTATCAGTGACTTTTTCGTCCAGCTAATGAATTTATTTTAATTTGGCCAACGCAATGACATGGATATCCTTTTAAGTCGCTAATCAGCTTATCCCGTGGGTTCGGGGAAACCGGGGCGGTCCGGGCTAGCGTGGCGTTAAACCTGGTTAATTAATGCACGGTGTGGCAGCAGAAGGATTGAGAGAGACTGTTCCGTTCCGGGGGATTGTGTGACGATTCAAAATAAAAAAGGGGGAGAGGCGTCTGCGCTTATGTTACGGTTAAGGTTTAATTAGGTCATGGAATCCTTGGAACGTTGCTTTGAGAAGTTAGTATATAAAAAGTGATAATAGCTTTATATGTTTTAGTATAAGTTTAAAATTATTATTCATTTTTCTTTTTTTTTCTGTTGTTATTGCTTGCGTACTACCTGTCTCCTTACTTTGTCTCCGAGCACTGGGTTGTCTGGTAGAAATCGCTCTCAGCGACAAGACCGCCTAAACTGTACGTCTCTTAGTTTTAATTTAAATTTTGCATATGTATTTATTTTGATGTACAGTAAAGATTTATTTGAATTTGAATTTGAGAAAGGAAAGGCGAGTGTAGTGAGTAGTTGTGAATTTAAAGGTACTTCTCGTAGCATATTCTTGATCACCGCCTGCATGGCGAAACGGTTAAGTCCATTAGCTTCACATCAGGAGGTCGCGGGTTTTATTCCCGGCGGAGTCTAACTTTGTACGACTTGGTTTGCTTGGTGGAAGGGCATTTTCTACGCCCGCCTGGCTAGCTACCACAATCTTATCTAAGTCTTGCTGCCAAACATCAATGTTAACAGCATTGATGTGTTCCGGTTTGATGGTAAGATAGCCAGTTCCCCATTGCTTTGGGGAATTTTGGTAAGTCCGCATCCTTATTCAGCATACCATCGTCACTTACCATCAGTTGAAATGATGCCAAGGGCTTACCAATTGTGGATAAAAAAAACTTTCTGAATTGTGGCCGTCACCGTGTATCTGAGTTCAGAAAATTTATTAAGACATTCAGTTCAGTTCAGTTCATTTATTCAGAAATAATGTAACATTGTGTTTGAAATAATGAAATTATGGGAATAAAAAATTTTAAAAAATTATATTATAAACACAATAACAATCTTATGCCTAGCATGCAAGGGTAATATCAATATAATATATCAATAATATATATAATAATATCAATATTTATATTATGTCCATAAGTAATTTTAAATAATATTTTCTAAAATTCATGTCTCAAATTATTTATCAAAGTCCCAAAAATGATAAACAATGTCCAAACAAAAAAATAGCTACATAGGCGCTTTGCACACGACGGGGCGGGGCGGGCCGGTCAATTTCGCCGCCAACGATAGCACAAAGGGATTCCTATACTACCAACGCACATGGAGGACAAAAAGACCGCGTCCGACCGCGCCGCCTCCATGTGCGTTGGTAGTATAGGATTCCCTTTGTGCTATCGTTGGCGGCGAAATTGACCGGCCCGCCCCGCCCCGTCGTGTGCAAAGCGCCTTAACCTCAAAATTTATCATCCTCAAATCCACTTTTTCAACAAAAAGTTTTTTTAACTTAGTTTTTAAATTAGTTTGTTCCTTAATAATTTGAATTCTACAGGTGATTTGTTATAAAGTCTTATTTATAACTTTAAAATAAGCACTATGTTTTACCACCTCTAAAGTTGGTATTACTAAAAGGAAATAACAAACTCGTGACAATGGTAAACCCTCGCCTGCGGCTCGGGCTCACAAATGTCACTCGTTTGTTATTGAGCTTTTTCCAACCCTTGTATCATAAATAACTATAAACGTACATATGAAATCGGAATTCGAAAACATATTGGTACATGGCAAGTACGTGGCAGGACTTGAACCATTTAAATAATTAAATAATTATTTTAAAATCTCTCAATTTTGATTAACTTCACAGAATAATTTTGATACATTCAAGGTAGGCTCGAGCCCATTGGTGGGGACCTATATGAGCTGATGTGATGAACGGGGGGAAGGGAGGTAAAACATTTCGTCATGAAACGAACGATTTTGTCTTTTAGTAAATACCTATATGTACATTGTTTTTATTTTGGTAGACGGCCAAACAGAACAGAAGGAACCACGAAGGAACCGTGTTTGCAGAAAATATTTAAGTATCAGCACAATATATGTAAGTAAGTATCAGTCGATTGCGTTAAGAATAACCCCTGAGAGATTTTGTAAGACATGAATTTGGATTCCATTTCAAAATGGTTTATTAACGTTTTCTCATAAAGACGCAAAAATATTTGAACAACCACCATCAACAAACATTAGTACTTACAGAAATATTGCGCCCCCGCAATCACGGTTCGTTGAAGGCATATTAAAAATCATCTAAATTAAAGATTCGAGCTTACATTTAGCTTAACACATCACTAATGAACGCTTCATGTCGTGAAATTTTCTGAGTAGCGTCTTCAGAGGACTGCAAAAGAGGTTTCCTTGCGAAGTCCGAGATTTTTTGGTTCTGTTTGAATGGCGAGTTTTAAAAATCTTACACCCGATCATTTGGACAATTTCCAAGAACCTGTCATTATAATTGTCCACATTATCGGGTTTTGGAGCTGGATAGTAGCTGGTTGGAGCGTAGACTTCATTAGTCGACATTTTTCTAGCTTGTTTTTAGATTCAATGTCCCTATTACCATCTGGTGATCGCTTCCTGTTTTGAGTGAATTGACCACAGAGACATCATTAACTATTTGCTTCCTTTTCAACAAGATGAAGTTAATCTCATTCTTCGTTACGCCCCATTGGGATGCAACCTTGTCTACTTGCGTTGTTCAGGCTTTTTGAAGAATTTTATTTATTTATTTATTATTTTTATTTTATTTTATTCGGAAAACATACAGCTTTAACAACATAAGTATATAAAAAAAATGGTAGGCATCTAAAAAGCCATTATAAAGTTTTCGCAAAATAGATTATTCACACATGCAGTAAAAAAAAATAAAACAAATAGAAAAAGAAAGAACTCAAAACAAAGAAGCGTTAAAGATCAACAATATAAGTATCTATATGATAGAGCTATAGATATAATACATATATTATAAAAATTAGATGGTAAAGTAAAAGTAACTATTTTAATAATCTTGGGAATCGAAAAAACCAGCTGAGAGTGCGCGCCTCAGACTAGTTATAGAGGTGTTAAATAGATCAATCTCGGTTTGTTCATTTACTAGGTTGTTATATATATTTGGGACTCTGCAGAAAAACGAGTTACTACGGTAATTGGTACGAGCGTAGGGAGTAGACAGGAGTGGCCTCATTCTTACAGATCGCGGTGGTACATAGATGTTAATATTCCTAAGTAAAGAAGGTGAGTCAATATAGCCATTAGCGATTTTGTATAGAAATATCACATCCGCTACATTTCTTCGTGTATATAGGGGTAAAAAGTGATATCTCTTACATCTAGCCTCATAATAAATATCGACACAACCACTGTACTGTAAATAACGCATAAATTTTTTTTGTATCATTTCAATTCTGTATTTATACTTGTCATAAGAAGGATTCCATACCTCAGAAGCGTACTCAAGGATACTGCGTACGAAACTGCAATAGATGATTTTTAAAGTTTTAGGTTTGGAAAAGTTTTTACAACATCTTATGATGAAACCAAGTGTCTTAGAAGCCCTCTTGACTATGTTATCGACGTGCTGGTCAAAAATAAACTTAGAGTCTTCGAAAACTCCAAGATCTCTCATACAGCTGACTTTGGTCAGCTGATGGTCTTTTAAAAAGTAGCTAGTCGGTAAGATATTAGTTTTGCGGGTAAATGTGATAAAGTAACACTTGGAGACATTTAGGTCAAGTTTGTTTAAGATGCAGTAGTCCTGAAACCGATTTAAATCCTCTTGTAAAAGTAGTGAATCGTTAACACTACTGATGGTTTTAAATATTTTCATGTCGTCAGCGTACAACAAGCAGTCAGAATGATAAAAACACTTACTGACATCATTTATAAATACAATAAAAAGCAAGGGCCCTAATAAGGATCCTTGGGGGACACCTGAAGGGATAAGACTCCAGGAAGATGTGTAACCATTTATTGCAATAGCCTGACTGCGATTGTATATGTATGAAGTAAACCATCTGTATAAGTTTCCATGGATTCCAGCATGGTATAACTTTTGTAGTAGTATACTGTGATAATCATAAAGAGGCCCTCCTTCTCCATAAAGTCGTCCAGCAGCTGGCTACGTGCATTACTCTCTCCATATCCAAATTACCCCGCTCTCAGCTTACCGTCAACTGTAACAATTATACCTATTTATTATATCAGCTCATATACGTCCCCACCAAGGGGCTCAAGCCTACCCTGAATCAGGGCGATTAGGCCTTAGTCAACCACGCGGGCCCAGTGCGGGTTGGTCAACTTCACACACAACCTTCGAGTTTCTTCGCAGGCGTGTGCAGGTTTCCTCACGATGTTTTCCTTCACCGTTAAAGCAATCGGTAAGTATATGTACGTAAGTTTTTTGAAATACTCATTGGTACATTGGCCGTCCAGATTTGAACCCGGTACCTCTGGTTAGATGGACCGAGTCGTTACCGGTTGAGCCACCGACGCTTTTTATACCTATTAATTACCTACAAACAAAAGAAATAAGCGCGATCCACAGAAAAATTAATATTTTTATTCAGTTCGGACTCCGTATCGCGAGTACAACTCACACTTGACCAGTTTTTATTAGTTTCCTTTATTTTATTAGGGTTCCATACACCCTAAGGGTGACCAACGGGACCCTATTACTAAACCTCCGCTGTCTGTCCGTCTGTCCGTCTGTCCGTCTGTCCGTCTGTCCGTCTGTCAGCGGGCTGTATTTCATGAACCGTAAAAGTTAGAAAGTTTAAATTTTCTCAGGATTTTAAAATTGCCGCTACAACAACAATTACCAAAAATTAAAAAAAAATAAAAACTAGGGGGGGTCTCCATACAAAAAACATGTTTTTTATAGGTATTCTAAAGTTATTTTTCATTTAGCTCTGTCGTAAAAACGATAATTTATACAATTGTGAAACTTGGTGTCATTATAGTACTGATACTGAAGTAAAACAACAAATAATAAAAACTATCCAAGTGTGAGTCTTACTCGCATTAAAAAGTCCAAACAGAATGAAAAAACAGCATTTTTGTAGGATTTTTACGGCTTTGTAATAGGGGCGTCAAATTTGGTAAGTCTTTGTGTGTTTATACTATTGAGTACGATTACAATATTTTACAAAAACAATAAACAGATTTCACCTCGGACTTTACAAACAATCTTATAAAATATGTCCGAGATTTACCTACAATCTAATATATAAAAATGAATCGCAAAATGTGTTGGTAAGCGCATAACTCGAGAACGGCTGGACCGATTTCGTTAATTCTTTTTTGTCGAGTTCGTTATTGTTAGGAGAAGGTTCTTATGTAGGGTAGTGTAGGGTAGGGTAGTGTAGTGTAGGGTAGGGTAGTGTAGGGTAGGGTAGGGTAGTGTAGGGTAGGGTAGGTAGGGTAGGGTAGGGTAGTGTAGGGTAGGGTAGTGTAGGGTAGGGTAGGGTAGTGTAGTGTAATGTAGGGTAGTGTAGGATAGTGTAGTGTAGTGTATGTAGGGTAGGGTAGGGTAGGGTAGGGTAGGGTAGTGTAGGGTAGGGTAGTGTAGGGTAGGGTAGTGTAGTGTAGGGTAGAGTAGTGGGGTAGAGTAGTGTAGGGTAGGGTAGTGTAGGGTAGGGTAGTGTAGTGTAGGGTAGAGTAGTGTAGGGTAGGGTAGTGTAGTGTAGGGTAGGGTAGTGTAGTGTAGTGTAGGGTAGGGAAGGGTAGGGTAGTGTAGTGTAGTGTAGTGTAGGGTAGGGTAGGGTAGGGCAGTGTAATGTAATGTAAGGCGGTACGTAGTTCGCCGGAACAGCTAGTTTAAAATAAAATTAGCAAATGCACAAGAATATCTAGCACAAACAGCGCGCAGACGCGGTCGGAGGTTGCTAGGCAACATAAACGAGGATGACCAATAGGTGGAGCGTAATATTATAATCATTATGTCAGCTCATATACGTCCCCACCGAGCCTACCTTGAATTAGGGCGATTGGGCCTTAGTCGACCACGCGGGCCCAGTGCGGGTTGGTCGACTTCACACACAACCTTCAAGTTTCTTCGCAGGTGTGTGCAGGTTTCCTCACGATGTTTTCCTTCACCGTTAAAGCAATCGGTGAGTATAGAATGTACGTAAGTTTTGATAAACTCATTGGTACATTGGCCGTCCGGATTTGAACCCGGTACCTCTGGTTAGGATGACAGAGTCGTTACCGGTTGAGCCACCGACGCTTCTAATATAATAACTGGAGATAATCTGTATCACATTTTAATCTGTATTCTAAAGCGTTTCTAGCATAGGCAGGGGTTGCAGAGTCTAGCTCACAAAACGAATGGCCTGAGATTAAAACTTGTATTTTTTGTTAGGTGTTTAATTCCGCCTACGTGGCGTTATGGTTAGTCCATTCGCTTCACACTAGGAGGTCGCGGGTTCGATTCACAGTAGGCGGGGCATTTTCTAAGCCTGACTGGCTAGCTACCACCATCTTATCTAAGTCTTGCCACCAAACATCAGTGTTAACAAAATTGATTTGCTCCAGCTTGAAGATAAGATAGCCAGTTCTCCATTGCGTTGGGGAATCTTGGTAAGCCCGCTTCAATCTTCGGCATCCTCGTCACTTACCATCAGTTGAGATGATGCCAAGGGCTTACCAATTTAAAAAAAACAAGTTTTTTATTCTGAAAATCCGGTTATACGGAAAAAAATGCCTTCACATAACTAGAGACTGCGAGCATCGGTCGGTCGCCCAAATACTTTTTGATTAAGCTCTATCTTAAAAACAGCAACACATATGAGCGTGAAACTTAGAGTAATTATAGTACTAATCCTGAAATAAAATAACAAAAACCTAAAACTGGCTAAGTGTGAGTCGTACTCGAGCCAAGTGGTCCGAACTTTATAAAAAAAAGTATGTTTCTGTTGCTCGCCTTGATCTCTTTTGTTTGTAATGTGAATAGGTATCATTGTGGAGAGGTGTGGTAGTACAGAACCCTCAAAGTACGAGTAAGACTCGCACTTGACCGGTTTTTTTACACAATAGGATAAAGAGCAAAAGTAAAAACAGCCTGTAAAAAACATGGTTCTTATATGGGAGCCCTCTTTAATTTTTTAAATTATTTGTTTTTATAGCGGCAATAAAAATGTAAACTCTGTGAAAATTTCAACTGTCTACCTGTTACGATTCATGGAATCGAACCCGCTAATATAAACAGACGAACAGACAGACAAACAGCGGAGGCTTAGTAATAGCATTCTTAGACTGTTGTAATAGGATCCTGTTGGTCAACTTTTGGGCACACCCTGGACACTTCATACAACGGACCAGAAATGACATTTCAAAAAAGTAATGACGTACAAACAAAATGGCGGCGAATGCCTATACTTTCGACAACCAAACTGTAACCAATCTGTATCAATCTAGGCTTAGTAATAGCATTCTAGCATTCTTAGACTGTTGTAATAGGATTTAAGGTGAGCGCGCCTACAGATCCGGAACCTACCTGGACAGTAGGTAGTGGTTCTCTTCCACGAGGCACTCGCCTTGCAGAGTGCCAGGACAAGCGTCTTGGTGGCAAGACCTACCGTAACTGGTCCTTGTCTTCACCTTATGGTGTTGGCAGGAATAGCGGCCCCCACTGTTATGCCCTAGGGTAGGTAAGTGGGGACGCTATATCATAAACCTGGAAGTCTAGCGTATCTGGTAGAAATACGAGAATCTGGTAGATGTTCTAATAGGATCCTGTTTGTCACCCTTTGGGTGTATGGAACCCTTACAATGAATCTTCCAGCATTTAAACACATGCCCACAGATAAGTGGCTGGCACTAAAAGTGCGGCGGCGGCACTTCAGAGCCACAGCCCACATCACACTATACAGATACTGTACGTTTTACTAAATTTTACTGAATCGAATATCGTTGCATCGAAACAAAAATATGAAAAAGCTCAACACGTTAAAAAACCGACTTCCATCGCAACAACTTAGTACAACAAATACTAATATATTTATTACCATAGAATGGTGTACCATACAGTATAAAGTATATGCCTTGTGGCCCCACACTAGGCAGAGGTACATTTTGGCATTATTATTTTTGGTTTTTGTTAATTTTCTAATAAAGTACTACACCGATTTGGATAAAATCTATATGAAACTACATGGAAAGCACTAGCTTTCAAATAAAAAAAGAATCATAAAAATCGGTTCACCCAGTCAAAAGTTCTGAGGTTACACACATAAAAAAACATAAGCTCGAATTGAGAACTTCCTCCTTTTTGGAAGTCGGTTGAAAAGTAGCGGCAACTGCGGTTCTCTATTTTGTGTGATAAAGTATTAAATCAATGTTTTTGTTAAAACTTTGATAATCCTGGCAACTATCTTTCCACAATATGGAATGAGACCCGTTTTCCTAGTGAAATTCATAATATTGGGGGCGAAGGCCGTACAAATACAAATACCTTTACGCGGTTGATTTCATTAAATAACGTTTAGTCGATGCGCTCCGTTACGATCAACACATCACATCAGCTCATATATACGTCCCCACCGTGGGGCTCGAGCCTACCCTGAATTAGGGCGATGGGGCCTTAGTCGACCACGTGGGCCCAGTGCGGGTTGGTCAACTTCACACATAAATTTCGAGTTTCTTTGCAGATGTGTGCTGGTTTCCTCAGGATGTTTCCCTTCACCGTATGCGCTTCGGATAAACGTACTTATGAGATCGAAATTCGAAAACACATTGGCACGTGGCAGGACTCGAACGACGACCTCCCAAATAGGAGGTAGCATCCCTTGCCGTTACGCCACCGACAGCACGATCAACACACGGCTAAAAAAGTTTTGATAACTTCTTTGGTCGACGCAAAAGAATCAAGAAAAAAAACATTTTCCATACAAAACAAAAATATACTTAAACTTACTTCTTTTTGAAAATGGATGGGTCGATTAGAATGAAACTTTAAACACATAAGCAAGTCACAACATTTTAATTTGTGGATACATTACATTTTCAAAATAATATTGTTGTCATTGAATAATAGTGATTTAAGGTTTTTATGGTAATCTTAAAATTCGCTAATCTTTTTTAAAACGAAGTATTTCGACAATGTTATCTATCCATAAAACTAGAATTTCGTGTTTATGTTTATGAAGAGCTTCGGTGGGGTAAGGGCTAGGGCCACTGCCTCCTGTTTTGGAAGTCGTGGTTCGAATCCTGCTACGTACCAATTTGAATTTCAATTTCATATGTACGTTTATTCGACTTTCTTACGGTGAAGCAAAACATTGTGAGGAAACCTGCACAAGTCTGCGAAGAAACTCGAAGGTTACGTGTGAAGTTGACCAACCCGCACCACTGGGCCTGCGTGGTCAACTAAGGCCCGATCACCCTAATTCCGGGTAGGTTTGAGCCCCTATCGGTGGGGACGTATATGAACTGATATGATGATAAAGTTTCATTAAATTCTGTCCATCCATTTTCAAGGAATAATTTTAAGTTTGTATGGGAAAGGATTTAAGCACGGATTGCCGTTGGGCTAGTAAAGTTCTCGAGTGGCGACCGCACACCGGAAAGCGTAGCGTAGGCCGGTCTCCCACTCGGTGGACCGATGACTTGGTGAAGGTCGCGGGAAGCCGCTGGATGCTGGCAGCGCAGAACCGGTCGTCGTGGAAATACTTGGGGGAGGCCTATGTCCAGCAGATGTCGGCTGATATGATGATGGGAAAGAATTTTGTAAATACACTCTTAATCCACATGCTCAAAGTTACAGGCGAGTAGCAACGTTTGGGGTGTCTCTGTTTGATAGAATTGTTTCGGAAACAAAGTTATTCGGCCAGAGAGTTAGCCAAGTGAAGTGGAAATAGGCTGGACACAGAATCGATAACCGTTAACAAAGTCCGTTCTGGAGTGGAGACCACGTTTAGGCAAACGTAGTGTAACCGCCCTCACCCCCCAGGAGTGAATGGAGCGATGATATGTCCAAGGTTGCTAGCGACAGCTGGATGGGTAGGGCACAGGACCAATACTGATACTAGGGGGCTCAATTGTCTGAGGCGACCTCATCATCATCATCATATCAGCCTAATGACGTCTAACGCTAGACATAGGCCTCCCCCAAGGATTTCCACGACGACCAGTTCTACGCTGCCCACATCCAGCGGCTTCCCACGACCTTCACCAGGTCATCGGTTCACCGAGTGGGAGGCCTGCCTACGCTACGCTTTCCGGTGCGCGGTCGCCACTGGAGAACTTTAATACCCCAACGGCCATCCGTGAGGCGACCTCACAAGTACATGTTTTATAAAAAATTGAGTGCATTTGACTATATCTCATCTGATGGAAAGTGACGATGTATTCGAGGCTGGTACATGCAAACTCAAGTAATGCATATTCACTCTCGTCTTGAAGATCCTCAAATTCTAAGAGTGGGGAAACACAGACGCAGACAAAGAATTACACTCATCTTATTCATCTGTCTCATTTATTTATTTATTTACACTTATAGTACACCAAAAACAATTTCATAAAGCTAATACATAAAGACATTATATGTATATAGTGTACAGTGGGCAGTCATATTACTAAAAGCAATTTCTTCCAGACAACCTTCATTATGAAAAGTGCTTGTGATGCATAACGTTATTGCACTTTGTGTTGAGACTTACAGTGCTGATGATAAAGATCATATTTGTCCCTCTCTGTTGCGCATTTCGCAAATGCATTCGACTAACGAATGTTCGGAACGTAAACCTTTATGCCACCGCCGCTCCTTGGCCGCTACTTTTATTGTTGAACGTTGCCTGATGACGTCATAGACTCTCAGTTGTAAAGTGCTCTATTGCCGTGAAAGCTTCGTGGTATAACGGGGACCGCCAACTTACATGTCTGATGAATAATTGAATACCAAAGGATATTTTTAAAGTCCATTACTTCAGTAAAATGCAATTCAATTTCAGATTCAATATTTTAAATGTGAGTGGTCATAAATACAACTCGATAATCATGTTTTCTATGTATAACTGTTATAATCGATCAGAATTTGCTGTTTTTCATCAGTGCATCGCTGCTGATGGCCGCCATCTTGCCTCAGAATTTATTCGGATCCAAAAGTAAGGACTTAACTAAACTCGACGAGATTTTCTGTGAGTGCGCATCAAAAGATTAGAAGAAAACAACTAGAAAATTCTTATAAAAAATTTAACCATGCGCACTGTTTATAATTGTACAGGGAGCGTTAAATGAAACACAGATGTTATCCGAAATGATTTATTATGGCTGAGTAATGGCATTTTCGTAAACAAGACATCACATCAGGTTCATAACATATATTCAGTGGATTTTGATATTCTAAAACATGTAGGCGCTAAAGAATGACCATTTATTGTGTTGGATGGCTATCGTTCTATGCTGAATCATAATGGTTGATAAATAGTGAATTTTATGGTATCTGAGAGCTTACAAATCTGTGACTAGTTCGCAAATTTTGTAGCTTTTTAGAGAATGAACGAAAATACACATCAAATGTCACAAATGAAGTCTATACACTCTATAAAAACTTAATGAAGATAATGTCTAATTACACATATAAAGTTTCAGAAACAAAGACATCCTTTTACAACTCGAGATAATAAATAATAACATAAAAACATTGGCAGTTTTCACTAGCAAACAAAGAAGAAACCTAAATTACTCTATAATTATATCTATGACCTATTTCTTCTTAAGTAAAACATTAATTACGAAACAGTAGCTCTATGCATATCTTTATACACGATCCTGAACTATATAAACTTATCTACGGTATTAATGTCGCATATTTTAAATTTGCATAACTTTTATGTATTTTTTTTTACATTTTCATTTCCTAAGACCCTTAAAATTAACCCTTACCTCTAAATTAGAAAGAAAAAGACTATTTTACTTATATTATTTGACCACGAGGTGGTGTCATGCAATTGCCAGATACTAATAGCAGTACCGTACTTCCGTCGGAATTTCCCTACTCTCAAAATAATACTTTGTCCTGTTAGATAACGACTGCAACATACGTATTATTAATAATGGAATTCCCGAACTAAAAATATGTAAACATAAAACTTTTTAGATAAGGTTAGTCGGGCCAATGGAGAAAGAAAAGATAAGCGAGAGAGAGGACCTACTTGGAATCTGAAGATTGTCTGAAAATTTCATCGAAATCGGTCCAGCCGTTTTGGAGTCTATAAGGAACATTTTTTTTCCTTCACATAGCACAGAGATAGACTGGATTCAAGTGCTAATAACTACAGCCTCCCTGATATAATAAAAGGATTTGAATGTAAATCACATGTTAAACGCTCATAAGAATTAGAAATGATTTGAACGATTAAAAATTATTCAAAATGATTACAAATCAAATCATTTTTAATCCTTTTTAATGATTTTGTTTAATCAGGGCTGTGATTAAAATAACTAAAAAAGAGATTATAAGGTTTTCTTATTTGTTTACTTAGCTTAAGTAATAAAAATATGTATCGTTTATTTAAGTAAATAAACTTTAAACAAAAAAAATGTTCTGAGGACAGGTTATAGCGGTGAATACTTATAACCTGTTTTGTCCGTTAAATTTGGAACCATATTAAAATAAATAAACTCATGTGAGTCCAACTATGTAACTTAATTAATTAATTCATTAACTTTAATTATCTTAACGTTAGTTAAAAAACACTATAATATTAAGAAATTATAAAGTCACATGAACAATGCGTTCATAAATCTTATTATTGGTCAACTGACAGCCAAAACCGTGTGCTAACACTGGTCTTATGTACAGTTGGTAATATTACAAATTATACAGTCAGTCATTCAAATCACCTACCCAGATAACCAGGGTTGTCAATTTTGAACTACATAAATATAATCATAAAGTTTAAAAGACACTTACAATTACAAATTTTGAAATTACATGAATACAAACGCAAATTTAAATTTCCAACTAATTAACCAAGAAAGGGTAACAACGGTACTTTTTAAAGATTATTTTAATTTAATTAAATCATGGTAGATCTTATCTATGGTTTCTGTATCTTTCCTTTTATTAATTAAATCTTGATGCCTCTCCATTTACATAGATTCCATAATCAGACGCTTTTTATAATTATGTTCTGTATTTAAAATTTTTAATATTTTAAGATTTTAGCCTGCTTACCCTCGAGTAGGCTTTATCATTACAAAATACAAAAGCTTTAGCTCAACCTTTTTTTTTAAAATAAAGACAAAAATAATATAAAACTCATGGCATTTAAAAAAACAGAAACAAAACGATTTACAAAAAGTATTGTATCATATAACACTTGACAGCCCTACCAGCACATCACACACCAGAAACTATGCACTCGCGACTTAGCTTGCTCAATAGCAAGTAAGTGGTTGTAGCATCGTCTTGAATTCATCCAGAGAAGCAGCAGTTGAAACAGCAGGTGGCACAAAGTTCCAGAAAGCAACTCCAAGGACAAGAAAAGAGCTCTTGTACATTGATGTACCCGGAATCGGCGATAACAGCGTATAGTCCGGTTGTTCTCAGATCATTGCAGAGTCGGATCGATAATAGCTTCCAGGTTCTTGAGAATACTAACTTACTCAATATCTTTACCAGCTAACGACAGCACTGGCTTCTCACTGCTATCTATGAGGATAGTACGTTTAGACAAACACCAAAAAAAATGTTAGACAAGAAATTCATGATGTGTGAACGGAAGATTAACACTTATTTTTTTTTTCCCAACGAAACATAACAGAGATTGCACTACATGCGAATACATACATAAAATTCCATTTTTTTAACACCTGAGATCAAAATCTAGCTCATTTTAGTTGGTCATAGAAATCTGATAAGGTTGAATTGATTAAGTAACAAAATTTATTCTAGAATAGGTACATCAAATCCTGGGATAGACCACCTTTTAATTATTCATGACCTGGGTGCATCGTACATAGGCATACAGTCCAAAACTGTTGCTCTATTTCGGACTGTCATTTGTCCAAAGTGCCCCTGATCCATCCTAGTTTTAATTAAAGTTATCCGTCTGTAAATTAGTATCTGGAAGGAAACTAAAATGAAATCTGGATTTTCGGTTGTCCATCCGTCCGAAATGTCCCTGATCCATCATAGTTTTAATTAAAGTTATCCGTCTGTAAATTAGTATCTGGAAGGAAACTAAAATGAAATCTGGATTTTCGGTTGTCCATCCGTCCGAAATGTCCCTGATCCATCCTAGTTTTAATTAAAGTTATCCGTCTATAATTTAGTATCTGGAAGGAAACTAAAAGTAAATCTGGATTTTCGATTGTACGATCCTGGTTAATCATTTGAGTAATTTTTTAAAAAAACAGTATGATTATAAGCTAAGGTTTTTCCGGCTCATCTTTCAGTTACTTAATAAAATCATAACCACGAACATGGCGTCGGTTAGGCTAGGACTGCTACCTCCTGTCCGGGAGGTTGTGGGTCGAATTCTGCCACGCACCAATGTGATTTCGAATTTTGTTTTCATATGTACGTTTATCCGACGCTCTGACGGTGAAGGGAAAACATCGTGAGGAAACCTGCACACGCCTGCGAAGAAACTCTAAGGTTGTGTGTAAGGTCGACCAATAGGGGGTCGGACTGCTAGTCATTTGAGTTACTTTTTATGATCTGTCAAAAACCACATTTTGTTCTAAAAATGTTTGAAATACCCACAAGTGACGTCATAGATTTTTAGCGTCATTGAAGAACTTATTTAGTGAATTCTATCAATTAAAAATGCAAGACGTGATGGAAAAACAAAACAAGTAAGGTTTTTTTGAAACTTCAAGAGGAGAGCAATTTAGGAAATCATATTTCAGAATTTATTTTCGATGCAGTCCGATCCCCTATTGATAAGCCCTTGGCATAATCTCACCTGATGGTAAATGAAGATGATACCAAAGATGAAAGCGGGCTTACCAAGATTCTCCAACGTAACAGGGAGCTGGCTAACTTCTCTAGAACACATCAACGCTGTTAACATTGATGTTTGGTGGCTATTCTTTGACCAAAAAATTCTAGAGTGTTAAGTTGACTAAAATTATTAAAAGTATGTTGGAAATGGAAAACGATGTACGGACAGCGACACATCAAGCTATACAAAACCAGTATAAGCTGGCCGCGCGAGTCGCGCGACGCCTTTGCGTTTCAACATACGCGAGGCCCGCGTATACTGGTTTTGTATAGCTTGATGTGGCGCCATGTGTACATTTTGTATGTAACGCGCTGTACGCAGTTATTCGTACTTCTTTCATTCGACCTTTTTTTATTCCATCTATTTGTTCTTTTACGCATGCGCTGTCATCTATGTGACATGTGACTCAAACTCCATTCATATATCACTATCTTTCAATAAATTATTTAATACCTTGATACTTTCTAAAAGACCTATTTTGGGTAAGATTTTTTTTTTGTGATTTGTATTTTAAATTTAAATGTATAATGTTTTTCTAATTCTCATGTTCTTTTTAGGTCTCTTTCTTTTACTTCAACTTCAACATTAAATTAAATTCTGTGAGCACGTACGACAATTTAAATCCCAAAACCTATTTACCTACCTACCGTACCCTACACTTACCCGTCGTGCCCCACGTTGGGCGCCAGTGTGCCACGAATAAAAAATGCCATACGTTCTTTTTCTTTTACTTCAACTTCAACATTAAATTAAATTCTGTGAGCACGTACGGCATTTTTAAAACCCACGCCCTAATTACCTACCTACCGTACCCTACACCATCTCGTCGTGCCGCACTGGCGCCCAACGTGGGGCGCGACGGGTAAGTGTAGGGTACGGTAGCTAGGTAAGTAGGGCGTGGGTTTTTAAAATGCCGTACGTTTTCTTAGGTCTTTTTCTTTTACTTCAACTTCAACATTAAATTAAATTCTGTGTGCACGTAAGGCGTTTTTAAAACGCACACCCTAATTACCTACCTACCGTACCCTACATCTACCCTCGTGCCACATGTAATAGCATAAGTCATTCTAAAAATACTCAGTACTCATTGCATAACGAAAAAGACCGTCCGGCTCATGTTATCTGAAATAATTGTACTCATACGCTTTTGGTCACTCAAATAATCGTTATTTATGATACAAGGATGGTAAAAAGGTAAATAACAAACAAGTCACTTTTTACCATTGTCAAGAGTTTGTCATTTACATTTTACACCCATGTTTTATAAGACATTTTTCAATACAATTCAAGTTCAAGAAAACAAGTAAAATCATAAATTTCATTACAAATCATTTTTTACAAACAAAACGTACCACTGAAATTGTAAAAGGCGCGAATTTGGTTGCCCTAACGATAACCAAAAATTACTTGCGAGAGAAGGAGGACTATAAAAACTTAGTTTCCTTGGTCAGAAAAAGCAACACTTTATAGTTCTCCCTTTCGCTCAGATATACGTCTTATTGCACTTATACAATTTCAACATCGAATACAATTTAGTTAGGTGGTTGTGAAATTCACAACCAAGAAGAAAATTTGACCTATTATTTATTACTAGCGTACAAGAGGCATGTATGCGAAATTGAACTTTAAATTAAGCAAGTTAGTGAAGTTAGGCCTATTGTAAAGACCGAAAATATTCACAGCCAGAGATAAGACAATTGTTGTCAAGGGTTTACCAATTGTGAATAAATAAATAAGAAAGTGGTATAGAAATTCAAAAAGGTGGTAAAGTAAAAAACACGTGTGCGTTAAAATCAATTAAGCGCACACTCGATTAGCATATAAAGGACCATTTTTCGAGCAACTGTATTGAAATGGTTATTTATGGTACACGGGTGGTTAATAGGTAAATGGCAAATGAGTGGCTCGAGCCGCAGGCGAGGGTTTACCATCGTTACGAGTTTGCCAATTACTTTTTACACCTATGTATCATAATATGACGTTATTCAATACATTTTTGTTAAAAACATGTAAAATAAAAAGGACAGTAACAGAAAAATTAAATGATTGGGTATATACCTTACGGAACTGAGACATGGTCGCTTACTATGGGCCTCATAAGAAGGCTCAAGGTCACCCAAAGGGCAATGGAGCGTGCTATGCTCGGAGTTTCTCTGCGTGATCGAATCAGGAACGAGGAGATCCGCAGGAGAACTAAAGTAACCGACATAGCTCACAGAATCGCTAAACTGAAGTGGCAGTGGGCAGGGCACATAGCGCGTAGAACAGATGGCCGATGGGGCAGTAAAGTTCTCGAGTGGCGACCGCGCACCGGAAAACGTAGCGTAGGCAGACCTCCCACGCGGTGGACCGATGACCTGGTGAAGGTCGCGGGAAGCCGATGGATGCGGGCAGCGCAGGACCGGTCGTCGTGGAAATCCTTGGGGGAGGCCTTTGTCCAGCAGTGGACGATTTGTGGCTGATATGATGATAATGATGTATATACCTTCATTTTACGCGATTTAAATGATTGGGTATATACCTTCATTTACGCGATTTAAATGATTGGGTATATACCTTCATTTTACGCGATTTAAATGATTGGGTATATACCTTCATTTACGCGATTTGCGGCTCATGTAAAATGACCGACGAGTAATCTTACTTTATTTTTCTATTATAATAATAATAACATTAATTACTTAATCTGAACTCGTATTCACAATATCACAACTAATACAGATTTAAGAAAATGGCGCCTATATAGGCACTACATACGCATATACATACGTATGCGTTAGTTTTTTTTAATGAAAAATAAATAGATTTAATATAGTAGGTACCTATGTAACCTCCTTGACAAATACGACCTTAAAATCCTTGTGCGTTTGATGCGTCATCAATCTATCTCCTTCTAACACAGACTACTGTAGGTAATTTAATCTCCTTTCTTCACAGAAATTTAAACTATATCTTTTAAAATTCTCCTTTCAAAAGTCTAAAAGAAGATTCTATATCTTTGGTAATTTATTATATCAACTCATATACGTCCCCACCGAGGGGCTCGAGCCTACCCCGAATCAGGGTGATTAGGCCTTAGTCGACCACGCGGGCCCAGTGCGGGTTGGTCGACTTCACACACAACCTTCGAGTTTCTTCGCAGGCGTGTGCAGGTTTGTAATTAATATTTTTATTTAGAAAAGTTTGCGATCAGCTCCGACAAACGATTTAGTTTTGATGTCCCTGACCTTACAGAATGGATAGCTCCGGGCATGGCCCTACCTCCAAAAAATGGCGAGGTAAAAAGAACGTGTGTAGTAAAATCAATTTTGCGCACAGTAAACTGGCTTAGAAACACTATTCGTACAAATGTATTGAAAAATAAATTATTTAAAAATAAAATAATATTATTAGTGCACAAGTAGACGTACGGGTTTTCCACCTTTACGCCGTACGGTCCCAACTATTTTTTTTTATTTATATAATTATTAATCGAAAATATGAGTACATAGGTAAACATTAGACCCACAAAACTGAATGATCAGTTTGTCTGTGGGATCAACAGTCTCACAATTATACGTTACAATCATAGATAAGACTGTGGTACTTAACTAGATTCTAAGTGAATCGGTACGTCGTATGCAAGAGCAAAACTACATTACAGGCTGTTCATGAAAAAATTTTTTAACAGATTTTTAAATTTACTTTTTTTATGTTCGAGTCTAATAGTGCCATTATCAGTGATTTCATGTCCAAAATAAGGCTGTTTTGTAATCCCCCCATATTAAAACAGCGCAAAGCCAGGTACGCATTCAGGTACAATAGGCCCTGCGTCATCACGTCACGTACGCGCACGTGACCCGCCCCTGCTGATTAAGATCCGGCCCTCTCATGTAAGATAAGGAAGATCACAGACTTAGGAAATAAGATTAACTGGAAACTAAATAGCTCTTTACATAAATTCTCCATAAATCACAGAGACATGTAAAAAAACCTTTTCTCTGTCTTGTCTCTTAAATCATCATCATCATGATATTAGCCGTAAGACGTCCACTGCTTGACAAAGGCCTCAAGGATTTCCACGACAACCGGTCCTGCGCTGCTCGCGACCTTCACCAGGTCGTCGGTCCACCGTATGGGAGGCCTCCTTAAGCTACGTCTTCCGGTACGCGGTCGCCACTCGAGAACTTTACTACCCCAAAGGTCATGTGTTCTACGAGCTATGTGCCCTGCCTATTGCCACTATAAGTTTAGCGATTCGTTGAGCTATGTCGGTTACTTAGTTCTCCTACGGATCTCCTCATTTCCGATTCGATCGTGTAGGGAAGTTCCGACTATAGCTCGCTCTATCGCCCTTTGGGTGACCTTGAGCCTTCTTATAAGACCCATAATGTCAGCGACCTCTTAAACGATGAAGTAATGAAATATAATAATAAAGTTATTACTTTTTGTTCTTTAATTAGTTATAGTTACTATTACCAATCCGTACTGTCCACTACTGGGGTACGGGCAGGTGGGTCTATTCCCATTTCTTGGCAAGACTTGGTCATACTACACGCACACAGGCGTTATGTCCACATTGGTCGGACTATAATAGTGGCGAACTCCATTATAAAAGGTACTGTTTCTATCACCATAGCCACCGGCTTCACGTACCATGCGGAGAACGGAAAGGTCAATCAATATACATAATATAAGATCTTTAATACTCAAGCGATCAAAGTAATACCAATGTGAGTGACTCCGTGAGTGAGTGCTCAAAAATGTCTACAAGCACGGAGACATCGAACATCGTGACGGACATCGTGAGGCGAGCTACATCTGCCACCCACGACTAGCTCACCACGACCACTGTCAAGAGTGATACGAGTGAGATGATAAACATAGGGTAAAAAAAAACCGGCCAAGTGCGAGTCGGACTCGCTCACCGAGGGTTCCGTACCGCCACATCTCTGGATAAGGAACCTTGAAAATAATAAACCAAGAACTATATATCATAAAATTAATTAAAAATCTGTTTAAGCTTGTACCAAAATGTTGTAAAATAAGCGAATTAGTACTTACCTTATTACTTTATTCCTTGTAATCTGTCAATGAATAAATGAATTTTTATTTACCTATCTATCATCATATCAGCTCATGTACGTCCCCCCCCCCCCCGAGGGGCTCGAGCCTGCCCTGAATTACTCACACTACTACAATAATAGAAGTGTGTCGTTTGTTACGCCGGTGACCTGTGTATACGAAGTAACTAGTATCTCACTGAGCCTGTGTATGCATTGCAGTATGGTTAAGTATATATTATGTAGGTATGCATTACTTAACTTATTATTTTTATATATATGTATATTTTTTCTTTTGTTTTTATAAGTATATAGCTCGTAGACGACTGTTGAGCACCTAGACAAACCATTCAGGTTTAATGGTGCTAGATGATAAAAAATTTTGTATTTTGTTTTAAAATTGGTAAATAAATTTAAAAAAAAAATTTGGGTGATCGGGCCTTAGTCTCACACGCGGGCCCTGTGCGGGTTGGCCGACTTCAAACACAACCTGCCAGTTTCTTCGCAGGCGTGTGCAAGTTTCCCCATCTATCTATATTATGATATAATTACAAATGTATATTTTTCAGGTTTTTCTCTATAATACTGTATTACGGTATTATTAGCCAAATTGCATAGTTCTAGGTCAACGGAAAATACCCTATAAATTTTGATTCTCTTGAGAGTGTCGAAAAGTACATTTTTTGCGGCATAAATGGCAGTACCTATATTTTTTTTACGTTAACTTAGAAGTTACATTTTTTTACAACTTCAAGGGACTGTAAACCGGAGTATATAGTTTTAATTTCATCTCGATACCCCCGTGCGTTCCCGAGATAAAAGGTCTTGACAGACGGACGAACGAACGGACGGACATCAAAGTGGTTCTATAAAGGTTCCGTTTTTTCCCTTTGAGGTACGGAACCCTAAAAAAGGACACAATACGCTCGTAGCTCGCGCACCACGCACCCTAGATATCCACGCAGACAAAGCCGTGGGCAACTGGTCATACCTTCATCATATCAGCCGAAGGAAGTCCACTGCTGGACATAGGCCTCCCCCAAGGATCTCCACGACGACCGGTTCTGCGCTGCCCGCATCCAGCGGCTTCCCGCGACCTTCACCAGGTCATCGGTCCACCGAGTGGGAGGCCTGCCTACACTATGCTTTCCGGTGCGTGGTCGCCACTCGAGAACTTTACTGCCCCAACGGCCATCTGTTCTACGAGCAATGTGCCCCGCCCACTGCCACTTAAGTTTAGCAATTCTGAGAGCTATGTCCGTTACTTTGGTTCTCTTACGGATCTCCTCGTTTCTGATTCGATCACGCAGAGAAAATCCGAGCATAGCACGCTCCATTGCCCTTTGGGTGACCTTGAGCCTTCTTATGAGGCCCATAGTAAGCGACCATGTCTCAGTTCCGTACGTCATCACTGGCAACACACATTGGTCGAAGACACGGCGGTATCTGGGACGTAAAGATATCGCGAAGCTTCCCGAACGCTGCCCAGCCGAGTTGGATTTATATTGGTCATACCCTAATAACTTGAAAACCATTTATCACCATATGATACCTGAAATATGGTAATTATTTACAAGTTACTACTAGGACCCAGATTAATGGGTGATTACAAGTTTCTGCCAAACAGTTTAGAAACGCCAGGAGGGGAAACATCTTGTTAACGACTTTGATGGCCTATATATTTCAAACGGTACGGTATATCCTGCAGTTAAAAACAATTTCGAAAACTTACAAACTTTTAGGTACAAGCTTTTAATATTGTATTGTCACGGTATATACATATGCAAGCAAAATTTCAGCTCAATCGGAAACCATGAAGTGGGTAAAATTTAAATTGCAAGATTTTGTTATCATTACAGAGACATCAGGGACAGGTGAAAATAAATAAAAGCTTGTAAAAATATGTTGTAGGAACTATTAAACAATACCCCACACAAAGGGAATACATAGCTTAATAAAAAAAATACATAGCTTCTTTACCTGTAGACGTTTAGATATTATATTTTTTTTATAATTCGAATTGATTTAGGTACACTTAAACTGTTTTTATACTAAATATCAGAAATAAAATTAAAAAATTATGACGTTCTATGACGGACAAACGGACAGAAAGATATTATAAGGGTTTATGGTAGGGACTACTAAAATCTAATAATCGACTTTTTAAACATTTTCAGTAGTACTTACATTTATTAAATGCGAAATTTAAAAAAAAGATTTGCCTGCGTGACTACAGTTTTTATGGATTTTATTTTTTTATTTTTAGGGTTCCGTAGTGAAAATAAGTTTCACCCCGTCCGTCTATCCGTTGGTATGTCACAGCCGTTTTGCTAAAAGACTATTACAGCTATAAACTAAAAAAATGGTTTTACTATTACATATACTAGTATATCGATGGGTTCGTTTGTGATTTTTTTTTATTCAATCTGGTTATTATAATTATTTACCTACGCTACAAGATTGATGACATATGGAACTGAGACATGGTCGCTTACTATGGGCCTCGTAAGAAGGCTCAAGGTCACCCAAAGAGCAATGGAGCGTGCTATGCTCGGAGTTTATCTGCGTTATAGAATCAGAAACGAGAAGATCCGTAGCGGAACCATAGTAACCGACATAGCTCTCAGAATTGGGGCAGTAAAGTTCTCGAGTAGCAACCGCGCACCGGAAAACGTAACGTAGGCAGGCCTCCCAGTCGGTGGATGCGGGCAGCGCAGAACCGGTCACTGTGGAAATCCTTCGGCTGATATGATGCTACAAAAGTGTAATGTTTTTTTTTGTACATTTGTTTAGATTGTGCCAGGCGATTGTTTGGCCTAGTCGAACATACACAAATCAACAATAAACATTATGCTCATATATAGTAGCAAAGAATAAACCTACATCAGACTTGAACTTTTACAAATCATTCGGGTTTTTATGACAGGTACCTTATTCAGATTTTTTCTGGAATAATGAAGAACCTGTGAACCTTTTTAAGTCCTAGTTATTCAAAAAGTTTCATTAAAATTGGTTTAGTTTTTTTTTGAGAAAAAGTAACAAACAACCTAGGTTTGTATAAGAGGTTTTTTTCCTAGAATAACTAACTGTGGCGTATAGTAAATTTACCAACGTAATCGATTCGGCTGTTTTGGAATACCTAGGGAACATACGTACATATACTCATCGACTAACCTTTTTTTCATAATACTAATCGGTATTTTACCAACATCGAACTGTTTTACATTTGACCTAAATTGAATGAACAGACATTGTTATCGGGAGTGAATGAACGAATGACTGAAATGTAAATCACGTCATTTGGTCGCTGTACCATTCGGTTGGTCATTCAGCACACTGAATGCACAGTCAGCGCAATGCTTCCGATTCGAATGTATTCACTGTTGAATCAGTATTCAATTGTGTCCCAACGCGTGCCTTAATTTTACCTTTTTGTGTAAAATAAACATAATTTATGAACTTCGACGCGATATTACCTGTTCATTAATAGCTTAATATCTTAATAAATATTGTTGAAAACGGAGAAATATATTTTTTGAAAACTGATTGAGAAACTGAAGGTGTATAGTTACTGGAGTTCTTGTAATCAAATACCTACAAACACTTTTAAATTCAGCGATTCTGAATTTGGTAGCTAATATAGTATTTGGAGTTCTAAGTTATTGTGAACAAAACTATTATACATTTCTGATTAAACAGAAAAACCACACCTGATAAGCCCTTGGCATCATCTCACCCGATGGTAAGTGACGATGATGCCGAAGATGGAAGCGGTCTTACCAAAATTCCCCAACGTAATGGAGACCTGGCTATCTTATCTTCAAGCCGGAACACATCAATGATGTTTACACTGATTTTTGACGGCGAGACTTAGATAAGATGGTGGTAGCTAGCCAGGCGGGCTATGAAAATGCCCTACCACCAAGCAACGGAGTCCTACAAAGTTGACCCAGCCGGGAATCGAACCTGCGACCTCCTAATGTGAAGCGAATGGACTAACCATAACGCCACTAGGCGGTTAGATCGATTTAGTCCATAGAAATGCTATAATAAACGTAACTAGTTAAACATTAGTAGGTAAGATAGCCAGTTCTCTATTAAGTTGGGGAATCTTAGTAAGCCCGCTTCCATCTTCAGCATCATCGTGACTTACTATCAGGTGAGATGATGCCAAGGGCTTACCGATTGTAAATAAAAAAAATTTGTAACTTTTACTTAGCATTTATAGACTTAGTAATGCCCACTCAAAAAGGCTTTAGAAACTCTATTCTTCTAAATTTCGTTCGCTGAATTAGCTACACCTAATTAAAAAACGTAAATAAAAGCTATATTAACGTTTCTATAATGTCGGCAGCGCCGAGATTGAACTCAGAGCGGCCCTTTTGTCGCTAGGGTTAGACGCGAGCCGGCAGCGGCGAAACGTGCAGCTAATTCAGCGAACGAACTTTAAGATGCAATTGATCGAGCTTAATATAAAATATGGTGGTGTTTGTAATAAGACACATAAACGTAAATTTTTTTGATTTCAAAAAAACTATCCCATAGACCCTGTTTTTGCATTAAATGCAAATTTTGTCGGAAACGGATTGGTTCATCATCATTACAGCTCATATACGTCCCCACCGAGGGGCTCGAGCCTACCCTGAATCAGGGCGATTAGGCCTTAGTCGACCACGCGGGCCCAGTGCGGGTTGGTCGACTTCACACACAACCTTCGAGTTTCTTCGCAGGCGTGTGCAGGTTTCCTCACGATGTTTTCCTTCACCGTTAAAGAAATCGGTAAGTATGTACGTAAGTTTTGAAAAACTCATTGGTACATTGGCCGTCCAGATTCGGAAACGGATTGGTTATGTTGAATTAAATTAACACACCAAAATTGGTGACTTTGACACCTTTCATTTTAATTGAACATATTTTTTTAAAACTTATTTGAAAGAAGAAAAGTAATAAAAACATGCTAAAATCGAGAATTGGGCGTTTGGTTTCAACGTAACAGCCGCGTTGAAAGCCGCATTAATTTGAACTTAAAAGGAATAGATTTTAGTTCGATATTATTTTACCACGGATCTACCTACTCAGATTAAGTCGTCTTAAAGCCTTTAAGGTAATAGTATAGAATACATTATGAGCACTCAGGTCTAGCTCTAGAATAGAACCACCCCATCTTCTTTTTTTATTAAAAATTTGAGTGCGTTTGACTATATCTCACCTGATGGTAAGTGACGATGACTCTTCCCGAGGGTGTCGTAAGAGGCGACAAAGGAAACAAACCGGAGGATGGGCAGCGTTATGTGGCACCACACTGCACTCTGCGATTCCCCAACCCGCCTGCCAACCGTGGTGATTACGGCAAACCTGCCCCCCACTTCCAACGCTAGGGAACCCTGTGCTCAGCAGAGGACGTCTATTGGCTGATGTACTACCTGTCTTCTTGCTTTTTCTCTGAGCACTGGGTTGTCTGGTAGAAATCGGTCTCAGCGATAAGACCGCCTAAATTGTACGTCTCTTAGTTGTATTTAAATTTTGCATATGTATTTATTTTGATGTACAATAAAGAGTTATTCGAATTAGATGTGATGACAGTCATCATAATCACATGCCAAATCAGGCTGATTAGCAAGCAGTCACGTTTTTATTTTTATTTAACCGAAGTTAAATTATAACGCACTTTGAATGGAATTCCATAACGGTTTCATTCATCCTAATTTTGTGAATACATTGATGCGGGCACCAATGTTGGTGAGATAGTTTCATTTTGACTTAATGTAGTCTTGCATGACCAAATGAGATGGGAGCTATCTTATTTAAATAAATAAGGCACATTTGGATGTATATTTCTAAAGAGATACTATTTCGTGTAGACGTGACTTGGAATTTAAAAACCGGTTAAGCGCAAGTCAGACCCACGGAATGAGGGTTCCGTCACAGATTAGGTAATGTTCCGTACCATCACACTATGTAACGCGTACAATACCTAATTCATTTCAAACAAAATACAATAACTAGAGCACCAGAACTATGTTTTTTTGGTTCAGTTTGAACTCCTTAGAGCGAGTACGGCTACGGCTCACACTTCCCCGGTTTTTATAGTTATTATTTTATATACATTGGTCTTCCTACACTACGCTTTCCGGTGCGTGGTCGCCACTCGAGAACTTTACTACCCTAACGGCCGATGACCTGGTGAAGGTCGCGGGAAGCCGCTGGATGCGGGCAGCGCAGAACCGGTCGTCGTGGAGATCCTTGGGGGAGGCCTATGTCCAGCAGTGGACTTCCTTCGGCTGATATGATGATACATTGGTAAACCCTAGCCATCAACTGACCTGATGGTAAATGACGATGATGCCTTAGATGGAAGTAGGCATACCAAGATTCCCCAATGCAATTAGGAAGTCATTCACCAGAGAACCAGAGCGACATAGCTCAGCGAATTAGCCTACTGAAGTGGCAATAGGCATAGAATCTGTTGCAGAACTGCGATGGCCGCTGTATAAGTTCCTTAACGCCGTACGGTATCAGGCCCTAACTCAGTAGTTCCACGCCTGTGTAGTTTATACAATTTCAGTTTTTTTTATTATTTTTTATTCACAATTGGTAAACCCTTGACAACATCTCACCTGGTGGTAAGTGACGGCTTACCAAAATTCCCCATCGCAATGGGGAACTGGCTATCTTATCTTCATGCCGGAACACACCAATGATATCAACATTGATATTTGGCGGCAAGACTTAGATAAGATGGTGGTAGCTAGCAAGGCGGGCTTAGAAAATGCCCTACCACCAACCAAACCGAGTCTTACAATTGACCCCGCCGGGAATCGAACCCGCGACCTGCTGTGTAAATCCAGTGAACTTTGCCTCTGAGCTACGGAGGCGGTTAAAAATAGTTATTATTTTATTCCTTTCAGTGTGCATCATTGTCATTACAGTCGGCTTTACTTTTTTTTGCATTTTGACTTTTCACACAGTTTAGTTAAGTTGCGAGTTAACTTGCGGTTTCGGCAAGTTAAGTCCTTATCGTAGTTTGGACGGGGATTTCCATTTAAGTAGTGAATTGATGGTCAATTATACAGAGAATAGAATAATGGTCTATATATCCACCCGCCCGGCTGTGGGTCTCTCGCACCCCGGCAATTAAACTCTCTGCGTGTGTCAACTAAACTCCCCGGTGTAGATGGTCGAGTTTAGTACTACAGTTCATACGACCAGTACGTTAAAAAACGGACAGTTGAACTTGTTACGTTTAAATCAGCCTTTAGGCAAACCGGTTAGGCCTACAAAAATAAAAGAGGAGATGAAAGTCGGGACCTTTAAAACATTTAGAACCTTTAAAACATGGGTATAGCAACATTATGAATGTACTTTGAATCTGAGGAGCAACACGTGCTTGTGCACATTTAATTAACGACGACACCCGTGCGGTGCCGCCACAGTCGCCGCCTCTGCCGATACAGCACCGACCCCCACCACTACCAGCCCAGTCGCCGCGCGCGAGTGCCCCACCACGCAACATCTCACCGGCAACGCGCTACACACAGGCCTCTAGATCGGAAAAACAACTAGTACTGTGTCATCAGAACATAAGGTCTATTAACAATAAGACAAGAAATCTTGAATTGCTGCTATGTGGAGAACTGAATTGTGATTTATTGTTGCTGTCCGAGCATTGGCTCAAGGATTTTCAGTTAGACTCAGTTACTCTGAATAATTTTGATTTGATTGCACATTATTGTAGACCTAATATAGAACATGGTGGAAGCTGTATCTTTGCAAAGTCCGGTATCCGAGCCATAAAACGAAAAGATTACTGCGATACATCTCAGGAACAAATTTTTGACTCTTGCGCTGTCCAGTTGTTAGACTCCGACATTTTAGTTGTCGCCATCTATCACTCCAACTTAACTAACCATTCGGAATACCTTACTATTTTTGAAAAGCTTTTATGTAAAATTAATGAAGACAGACTAGACGCCATAATCATGGGAGACGTCAACATAGATCTGTTAGAAAATTCCAACCTTGCTAGAAAGCTGGGAGACATACTTGCCGTACATAATTTTACACAACACGTAAACTTCCCAACTCGCATAGATGGCGACAGCTCAACATTACTCGACCATGCGTACACTAACATCCTCGATGACCGTGTGTCCGCCACTCCAGTAGACACGCACCTGAGCGATCACAGCGCAGTGCGGCTGGCCGTGCCCGGCCACGCGTGCCCTCCCCCTCCGTCCGTACCGGCGCGCGTCTTTAGCCATACGAACAAAATGAATTTTAGAGCTGCCCTTGATAGCTTGGACTGGCCCGAGATAATTGACCGCGACGAAGACTGTCAGACGTTAGCTTCTAGAATAATTTCAATTTTTGTAAACAAACTTAACGACTGCATTCCGATTAAAAATATTACTAATAAGTCACAGTGTAAGCAATGGATAGACGCAGATTTGATAAATTTAAAATTACTTTTGTTTTACGTATTAAATACAAAAGCGAAATTCCCATCCTCAAATGAACTAGCAGTTATGGCAGAGAAAACATTAAGACGATACAACATCCAACTTAAGAGTAAACGAACTGAATATTACTCGAAATTAATTAATAATAGTAGTAATAAATGTAAATGTATGTGGCAGATCATTAACATCGAATTAGGGCGTAATAGGCGGGATCGCGTGGACTTCACAGACCTCATAGTAGACGACTGCGGGCAACCATTCTCCACCAAGCAGGAGTTGGTGAACGCCTTGAATGAGGAGTTCGTGACAGCGGCTACGCGCTGCGGAGCTCCGCCAGCCAACCTCCCCCGATCGATGACGTCTCTCTACGACATCTCATCCCCCGTAGATTCCTCAATGTGGCTCAAACCGTTCTCAGACGACGAAGTAATAAATATCTTACGCTTTTACATCGCCCCTAAAAACAGCACCGACATCTACAACGTATCTGCTGGCCTCCTAAGGTTTGTTAGCCCATCAATTTCTCTGCCCCTAGCGTACCTTTTCAATAAATGTCTACATGACGGTGTCTTTCCTCGTGCACTTAAAAAAGTAAAAATTTCCCCACTTTACAAGGGAAAAGGTCATAAATCTCAAATCAAATCCTACCGGCCTATATCACTGGTGCCTGGAATTAGCAAGGTCCTTGAAGTAGGTTTGAACAACAGACTGCTCTCTTTCTGGCTCAGTCGCGACATAATGTCGGATAAACAATACGCGTATCGTCAGGGCAGATCAACCACTGACCTAGTGCGAGAAGTGGTGTGGCGGGTGCTGAGCGCTCGCGAGGCGGGCCACCAGGTAGCGGTATTATGCTGTGACCTATCTCGCGCTTTTGAAACTGCCGACCATTCGCTGTTAGCGACCAAGCTAAGCTTTTACGGCATTAGGGGCCCGGCACTATCACTCTTAGCCTCTTTTATGTCAGATAGAGCACAGGTATGCGTAGGCGATAAAGGTCGCATTCAGTCCACAGAGATGAGCAACATTATAGGCGTACCGCAGGGTTCCTGTCTATCTAACACCTTGTTTACAATTTTACTAAATGACCTCCCCAGTGTCATTCAGGGTGCAGAACTATTCATGTATGCCGATGATGTTACCGCTGTAGTTACTGCCAAAACCCACGTCCAGTTGGAATGTGCCCTGAATGACACTGTTCAGAAGATAAACCTGTGGTTCCAATCCAATGGTCTTGTCTTGAACAAAGAAAAAACTTGTTTTTTAACATTTAATCTGAATGGGTCAATGTCGCATCAAATGAAAGTTTACGCCGATAATTGTTTAATACAACAGGTAGGTACCACGCGTCTATTGGGCTTCCATCTAGATAGCACCCTCACCTGGGAGACGCATATAGATGTGATGTGCGCGCGCCTAGGCCGGGCCTGCTTCGCGCTGCGCCGCCTCGCGAACACTGCGACCAGGGAAGCCGTCAGGAGTTGTTATTTTGCCACCGTACACTCGTTGCTGACCTACGGGACGGAACTATGGGCACGCGCTGCCGATAGAGACCGAATATTCGTCATGCAGAAGCGAGCTGTGCGGGCAATGGCGGGCGTACCAGATGATGTATCTGCGAGTGAATATTTCACTGAATTTAAAATTCTGACGCTTCACTGCCTTTTTATACAAGAAGTCGCAGTGTTCACACACACTAACTTGCATTTATTTAAAAGAAAAGGTATTAACACTGCTTTCAATCTCCGAAGTAACTCCCACAAAGATAGGTTGGTCACGGAGCCACACAAGCTCAGTAAGTCGGAGCGGTCCGTGTACATACTGGGGCCTGCAGTATACAACAGGCTGCCGGACTCTGTCAGGGATGCACCTTCCACACAATCGTTTAAGACTCGTATCAAAAAGTGGCTGCTCGAGAAACGATTTTACGAGTTTACTGAATTCCTGGAACTGCCAATACTATTATAATTTTATTTATCTAATTAATGCTAACGACGACGGTTACTGTGTTATTGTTATTTTGTTTTTATTTAATTGCATTAATATGCAAAAAAAATGTTATTTTAAGTAGTAGTGACTTTTTATTAAATGTTAAAATGAAATTTATATGTAAGGTTGCCTAGACCTTAGATTATTATAATAATCTAATTTTGTATTTTATTTTATTTTCGACGTGTAACAATTGTTATCAATAAAATTTATCTTATCTTATCTTATCTTATCTTATCTTATCTTATCTTATCTTATCTTATCTTATCTTATCTTATCTTATCTTATCTTATCTTATCTTATCTAATTCATGAGTTTATGAGTTTATGCAGCGAAACTGGCAAACTGAGATCACAAAAAGTTTGTTCTATAAATACGTAGACTTGATACTTGTAGTACCTACACAGAAGGTGCAAACACAGACTACTAAAGAGATACTACCTACACATGGTGAAAACTTTTCAATAGTTAGGGAGTGGGGACATGCAACTCTATGCCACCTACTTAAAATCTTAATAATTAGTGAACAACTCATTTATCGGAAAAAAGAACTTATGAAACCCATACAAAAAGTAGTTTTGAATGACCTATTCAACGATACCCAACACGATAGTAAGTGAACAAAAAGAAAGCCCCTTCAAATGTAGGGGGGGTTACCCTATTTTTTTTTACGCATTTTATTCCATAATTTTATAGTGGTCACATCTTCTTTATATATATAAATCTTCTGTCCGTGTGTTAGTCATTGAACTCCTCTTAAACGGCTAATTCTTTTTTTGTCGAGTTCGTTAATTCTTTTTTTGTCGAGTTCGTTATTGTCAGGAGAAGGTTCTTATGTAGGGTAGGGTAGGGTAGGGTAGGGTAGTGTAGTGTAGTGTAGGGTAGGGTAGTGTAGGGTAGGGTAGGGTAGTGTAGTGTAGGGTAGGGTAGTGTAGGGTAGGGTAGGGTAGTGTAGGGTAGGGTAGGGTAGTGTAGGGTAGGGTAGTGTAGTGTAGGGTAGTGTAGGGTAGTGTAGGGTAGTGTAGTGTAGGGTAGAGTAGTGTAGGGTAGGGTAGTGTAGTGTAGGGTAGGGTAGTGTAGTGTAGTGTAGGTTAGGGTAGGGTAAGGCAGTGTAATGTAATGTAAGGCGGTACGTAGTTCGCCGGGACAGCTAGTATATATATATATAAACATATACAAGATGTAACATAATTGGTGAAGGTCCCGTTAATTGGGACTTATACTCATCAAACTGAACAACTTTTGTTCTACAAGTTTGCTGAAATCGCAAAAAAAATTTGAACTCTTCATACAAAACGATCAGCTGCTTGACTAATTTTGTGCATTTAATATGGAGCGTATTTTTTTTTTGAGAATTCACTATGGGTTTCTTGGGGAAAGTTGTTCAGTATGATCAGTAGAAGCCCCAGTTAACGGGTCTTACACCATTTTTTTACATCCTGTATAAAGGTGAAATTCAGTAAAATTTTATTTGTAAGGCGTTTTTAGGAATCCGGCGCCCCGGGCACAAAAAAAATCCGCCCCTCTAAGTATCAAAAAATCGGCTAAGTGCGAGTCGGAGTTGCACGCTAAGGGTTCCGTACTGCCACACGATAAACGTCACCTTACTGTAACCTTCTTTTCGCAAGAAAATCTATAAGAATTATGGACTACCTAATTCAAATTTTGCTTTAATATTTTCTACTACGACTGGCGTAAGAACAACTGAAAAAGGGGCGGCCCCGCCCCTCTCCTCTTGCCGCCTCGGGCCAAGTCCCCTCTGGACATAGGGTAAATACGCCTCTGGTTATAGTCTGACAAAAATGACTGTGACATACCAACGAACAGACGGACATGGCGAAACATTAGATTTAACACGTCTCGGAGTTACCCATAAATAATTATCCTCTATTCCTATATGTATAGTCAGAGATTGTACAGGGTCAAATTTTATTAGCTTCGTTCCCACAGCGCATATTATAACTATTTATTGACCGTTATTGGTATACTATAGAAAAATAGCATGTTTTAAAATGCTACACACATAAGTCGAAAAGGCATCAACCGAAACAAGTGTAAAATGTGCGTGTGAAATGCGACTATTGATTAACAAGAACAACCATCTTATACATAACTCATCATTATTATTTCCAACATCTCCACCCAACTGCACGATTTATTATTAATAAGCCATTGTGACACAGGCAGATGACAAAAAAATAACAGACGTCGACGACAGAAAAATGACACAGGAAAAGATAAAAGCAAACAATAGTAACGTACCGTTAAGGAATTAGTTATAAATACATAAATATGAGAACTTTCTATATATTTTTATTGAGTAACAATTTCAGCCACCAAATAAATAGTAAAAAAAAATATCTCATCGATACAAACCAAATGAGCCCTAACTTGACGCGGTAATGTCATTGTAGAGTTTTTTTACCACTTATAACTCCATTTTTATTCATTCATATCAGCTCATATACGTCCCCACCGAGGGGCTTGAGCCTACCCTGAATTACGACGATCGGACCTTAGTCAACCACGCGGGCCCAGTGCGGGTTAATCGACTTCACACACAACCTGCGAGTTTCTTCGCTTTTTCCTCATAATGTTTACCTTCACTGTAAGAGCGTCGGATACACGTACATATGAAATCTAAATTCGAAATCGTATTGTTACGTGCCAGGTTCGAACCATAAAAGGAGGCGGCAGCACTAGCCATTACGCAACCAAACTACATTATCCAACCAATTTGACGAAACCATATATTTTTGCAAAATTTCTAAATTTTAATTTTAACATTTTATTTCCTATACGGAAAATAAAACTATAGGTACCTTTTCAAACGTAACTAAACGTTGCAAAGAAAATACGAGTAGATATGAATCTTACAGGGTGTAGAAACTTGAGAGGAAACGCGGTCTAAAGGATAGGTAATTGAATAAAATGTTGCTGTCTCACTCCCCCAAACCTCTCCGTATACAGCTAGAAAGGTAGTAGAACTGCAGCGCAGACCGATAATAGGCACCAAAATCGACCAAAACAGCATTTTGTAGTACCCTATTTCCACCTCCAAAACTAGCGTAATAACATATTTTTTTCAAAAATAATTTAAAAAACGCTTCAACTATGCCTTTAAGTTTTCATTTTATTGTTAATATGCGTATTATTTTTTTGGTGGGTGTCTGAAAATGACGCTTCAATTGGGTCATTTTCTCAGTTTTTGAAGGCTCCTACTTCCTATTTGAATTAGAATATGAGAAAAAACAAAATATAGAGGCATGGCCATGGTAGATATAGGTTTCAAAGAAAAAACGTTTTTGCTCTATTGTCACTATTCAGGAAGGAAACATGGGACTATATTTGTATGGAAAAAATGGCACCCGCTTTTCCTCTTAATAATTCGTAGCACCGGCTTCGAGTGTCCGTTACAGGGCGTTCGAGTTCCCGGACGCGGCCAGGATGCCTTCCAAACGCCCGGAGAATATTAACTCGCAGTAGGATAAAAATGGCGGCCGGTGGACCTTCTCAGGTGACAGTAGAATTTGACGGCGGTAATTTGACACCTTTATCCGGGTCAGCTTCCGGCAAAGTAGCGAGTTGACATGTTCAGCAGGCGGATCGTGCGTCTATTCTAAATTATAAGCCTGTTTAAAAAGTTTCATGTTATATTTGTTACTAAATTTCAAGTAAGGTATTTGCTACGTACAGTCACGGAATTTGAATGTTTAGCAGGTTCATGTCTCTTTGATTTTGTCGGGTTATGAAATTAGTTAGACGTGTCATTCGTCATCAGTCAAATGATCTCGGAAATGTAGGTAGGTACTTAAAACCCGGCAAAATTGAAGTTTTATGAAACTGCTACACAATTAAATTCCGTGACTGTACATAGGCTAGTTAAAAGTGTTATATCCTTACTAGGTTAAATGAGCTTTACCACCTATACCTATGTTCTGTTTTACTAAATGGAATGACGAGAAATCTTACCTGTCTGAGATTAGTTACGAATTCAAAATTCACGTTTAAAATTCTTCCAGTAGTGTGTTAGGTCTTTCGGCCTGAATTTTTTAAATTGGACAATAGAAAATAGAATAGAAAAACAGTTTATTTTCACCAAAGTAATACTTATTACATGGCTGAGACCTCCTTTTAGGTACGGAAGTACCTGTGTTAGGGGATCTCGCTCCTCCATTATTTAATCTATTGTACTCGTATAATAAAAGTAGAAACAAAATATTAAGATACAAGGTGACTAACATTAAAAATTTAAGGAATTAAATTAAATTAAATTAGAGAGGAAATACCTATTCAATTAAATTAAATAGCAGTAAGTCTGTCTTCTGTAGTGATATATACACGCAGATAGTGTATTCGTGCGTGTGTGTGTGTGTGTATGTGTGTGTGTGTGTGTGAGAGAGAGAGAGAGAGAGTTTGTGTATGTGTTTGGGGTGTGTAAATGTATCTTCATAGTTATTTTTAAAATACCAACTCAAGAAGTCGTTCAGTTTCGTCATAGCTAATGGATTCTAGCCATGATATTAAAGTTTTCCTGCATTTAAGAATGTTCATTGGATAAATAAGAAGTACTTTATTAACTTTGTTATAGAGGAAAGATGAGCGTATAATAAAATGGTGTGAGGCAAATGTAGTTCTATGCAAATATTTTTCCACTACCGATACTACCATTTTATTCCTCTTTTGTTGTATATTAGGATCAAAAGGAAGAGATTTATGTTTTTTAATTATGGTTCTTAGGATGTATAGTTTTCTTACAGTGAGAAGATTAGTGATCAAGTACAGTTGCTCAGTTGGAAATCTAACAGGCTTGAAACACATAACCTTTAGTAATGCACGCTGAGCTCGCTCCACTCCCAAGAAATAAGTTTTTGACGTACCACCCCAGATAGGTATGCAGTAATCTAATACAGATTGAGCAAGGGCAGTGTAGACTCTCTTAAGCAAAGCTAGATCAGCTATATGCCTGAGGTTTTTCATAAACTATATCAATTTACGGTAGTAATTTACTTGCAAATAAATCCAAGTGTGTGTACCAATCTAGTCGCTGGTCCAGCATTACCCCCAGATACTTAACGGACGTTACTCTGTTTATATTAGGACATGAGCAAGAGACACTAGGCACCAGAGAACATTCATGTATCTTAATGTTAAAATTACTACTTGGACTTGACCTCTTGTTTATACTAAAGCATATGTAGTTTGTTTTTATTACATTAAAAGTAAGAAGGTTAGTGTTAAGCCATTTAGCAACCTGTGCGAGGCCGATCTCAGCGGAATTGAAGACTGATGTCCATGATGGCGCTTTAAAAATGAGCGCCGTGTCATCAGCATATGAGAAAATATGTGAATTGTTGACTTTAAGGTTGCAGAGGTCATTAATGTAAATAAGGAATAAAGTGGGGCTCAGAACACTTCCTTATGGAACACCATAGTTTATGTTTACATCACGGCTGATGTATTCCCCTATCTTTACTCTTTGTTTCCTTTTAGAAAGATAATCCCTAAACAAGGCAAGAGGAACACCTCTAATTCCTAAAATCTCAAGTTTTTGTAGAAGGATGGGGACAGAGACAGTATCAAAAGCCTTCTTAAGATCAATTATGGCATTTATCACCACGATCAAGATAATCGACTATTAAAGAGGATAAAGCCAGCACTGCCTTACAATGTCTTACAGATAAGACGGCACTATAATGATGCTTCTACGAGTATAAAGAAAAGGAAAATTCTGGAAATCTTTAATTTAACTTCAAACGGAAAAATTGTACATAATAAATTCAAGCGCTACTCTGTAACTGAGTGAAGGGAAGTAGATACAGAAAAAATCATCATCATCATATCATCCAAAAGACGTTCACTGCTGAACAAAGGCCTCCTCCAAGGATTTCCACAACGACCGGCCCTTTGCTGCCCGCATCCAGTGGCTTCCCGCGGCCTTCACCAGGTCCTCGGCCTGCCTTCGCTACAACTTCTGGTGCACGGGCGCTACTCGAGAACAAGACCCACATATTGAGAGACTCTACTGGGACTGTGCCTAGATCCTGCATAGTCTTTGCCTTGATCTTATATCGTCAGCGAATCGAAAGTGGCTGATGTACTTACCGTTGATATTGATTTCGAGTCCTTCCCAGTCCAGAAGCATGAAAACATCTTCCAAACAGAAAAAAAAATACTTTATTAAAAAAGAGGTTTTCTAGAAAATTCCATTTATTTCTAGTTTCTTAAAAACGTTTCTATACAATTTTGCTTAATCAGCTAATGAAATTGTTTTTTTATTTTGATTTGAACTTTTAAGGGTCTTTGGTATGAGTTGTTTCAATTTCATTAATACAAGTTATTTTTAAAGACAATTTCATATTTCTGAAGGACTCTTATCCTATACTATTAAACGAATTTGTATGCATGTTTTGAGATCTCGGAAACGGCTCTAACGATTTATAAATTACCTATGTAAGGGTTTTGGGGGGCTAGATCTAGCAAGGTCTCATCTCAGGAAAAAATGAATTTTATCAAATCTTTACACATGTCCTCTTTTCCGCGTAATAATAGGTTCAGTTATTTCACTGCACTAGATATATAAGAAATAGACCAGTAGTCAAAGCGTTAGACTTCCTCCTCGTAAATAATGGGGTTCGATAATCAGACCGGTCGAATCTTTTTGTATGTTTTTGTCTTTTTTTTTTCAAGCAAAGCTTGCTCGCTCAGTTATTTGTTAAATTGTAGTGGTTAACTCCAACGAAATGTAATGTAACTATAACGATAAACCGTAACCAGCCGTCAAATCGCCGGTTATATATGGGTTGCGCCATTTTAATTACGGTTAAAATGACGTCATTACTTAACGCTAACGTTAACTGCTCGATTTTGATCGGTTTTTGTAATAGTTATGGTTAAATACCGGCGATTTGTCGGCTGGTTATGGTTTGGTTATCGTTGGGTATTGGGAATCTTAGTTACACCAGTTACATGGTGCAATGCAACCCACCCTAAGATTCCCAAATGCGAGCAGTATTTGTGATTTACGCGTTGCAACCGACACACGAACAGGCTTTGGCTCTATATTAGTATTAATGTTCTGCATGGCTTTGCCATTAAGTGGCCTCTGATGCATTCGCTCGATCGGTTGCGTTCGAGCATAAATAACTACAGTATAACTAATGCTTTTAGCCAGGTTTGTTGGTAGTGGTTTTATGAGTCGAGTAGTCAAATAGTAGGTCACTCTTGTACAGGCTGTAAATAGCGTCGGTGGCACAACGGCAAGAGCCGCTACCTCCTATCCGGGAAGTCGTGGTTTGACCCTGCCACGTACCAGTGTTATCGAATTTCGGTCTCACGTACTTTTATCCGACGCTCTTACGGTGAAGGTTGTGTGTGAAGTTGACCAACCCGCACTGGGCCAGCGTGGTTGACTAAGGCCCGATTGCCCTAATTCAGGGAAGGTTCTCGAGCCCCTCGGTTGGGAGGTATATATGTGACAGGGTGTAACATAAAGGCGCACTGATACTTTAAGGTGTGTTTGTACTCATTAAACTGCTACAACTTTGCTGAAGTCGCGATTTTTTTTTTTGACTTTTTTATACAAATCGGTCAGCTGCGTTTTTATGAATCACTTCAACTTCATATTACATCCTCTATGTGTTTATCGTAGGTAGGCTGTAGGTACGGACAACGGTACTGACAAATACTTGTATGTGACGATGGCTGGTGTGCCGTTTCACTAGGGACTTAGTGATTTGGAATGTGGATATTGTTATTAAATGTTCCAATCACCAAAGAGATCCATCACGAACATTGTATGAACAAGTAACTGGCTGTATGATAAAATAAAAAAATAAAAAGTAAATCAAAGTACTATTCTTATCCTTAAGTTGAATTTACTTGTTTTCTTATAGAGGGTGACAAAAAGTAATGTGTGCACCTCGGGAGCGAAACTATTTAAACTTGAGTGACGTACTATAAATCCCTTGCGCTCTGGATTATTCTTTAGACTCCTTTGCTCCGCTTTGGAATCAAAGAAACTTACTCGCCATAAAATAGCTGTTTGCTCCTTAGGTAAACAATCTTCTTTAAACGGGCTCCTTATTACAACTATTTACCATCTATAATATAATAAAACTGTAACGGAGCCGCGTCTGTACATGAAATATTTTTGGAAAATAATAACTGTGGTGGACATTACTAACGATATAGAGGCCAAAACAACAACTTTTGGAATTTTTGTCTGTCTGTCTGTCTGTCTGTCTGTCTGTATGTTCGCGCATCACGCAAAAACTACCAGGCCGATTTTGATGAAATTTTGTATGGTGGTTCCTTATAGCCCGGGTTAACATATAGGATACTTTTTATCCCAGAAAATTCAAGAGTTCCAGTGGGAAAATCAAAAGTATTCATTAATAGAATGGCTCACCACGCAAATGTGGCTTGACCTATTACAATCAAATTTTACACGTTGATACCCTTATCGCGAACTAAAACTGGGACATTGTGAATCCCAAAAAAATTAGGGTTCCTACAGGAATGCAAAAAATTGTATCTTTTACTCAACGTAAAAATATGAAACCTTTACATTGGGATGGGGTGTTTTTGACCATCATTGTATAGTCGGGTATTCTTTATCCCGGAAAACTAAAGAGGTCCCGTGGGAAATTATCTATCGATACTTACAATAATATCACTAGAGTACTTTTTTCTATATATTAGCTACACATACCATACATTATAATCATAGTAGCAGAATGTCAATAGATGGCACTGCAGGGATAATAAAACGCGCTTAAGTTGTATTAAACCATTAAAATATTATTTCATACTTTTGAGTGGATTGCTTTTATGTATTTTTCAGCATACGCTACTTTAAACTCTGGAACTATGGTACGATAGCGATGTGTTTCATAGACGAACAGAGACGTATTTTTTTACAGATTCCAATCGTGTAAAAAAATAAAACACATAAATCGAGTTTAGCATCTTTTAACAGGAGGCACAGATATGGGAACTCTTCTGACGGCTACTATTTGCGTGTGGCTGTTGCTCTCCGCCTGCAATATCAATATCTGTGAACCTCATCAATGTATTTGCGGGTCCACGGCGGAGGCAATTGGCCATCACTCACTGAGTTGCAGTCGTGTTTGTGAAGATTCCCACGTCACCAATTCCTTAATGACCTCTCTCGGAGGGCACTGGTCTCGGCCAGATGGAATTGATTCCAGACAGAATGGAATATTCCATCTTTGATGCAGCCGCCGGCCGGGCTTTAGTTGATCTGATGGCAAAAGGCCGGAGGGTTTAAACAGGTGCTATGGCAGAGAGGAACGCGTCTGCTTTGGGAAGTCACTTTTTCTGCCTCACTCCTCACCCGTACGGTACTGCTGCTCAATTTGCGGTGAGAAAGAAGCATAATAAGTACTCGGTCTTGGAGGCAAATTACTGCTTTGTGCCGCTGGTCTGAGAGACAACCGGCTGCTGAACCCTCAGAGGCCTTTGCCTTCACAAAGGAGATTGGCCTTCGCCTTCGAGAGAGATGTGACGTGAGGTCCTACCTGCTGCTAAGGTTGTCTATTGCCATCCAGCGCGAGAAGTGCGTCTTGGGCTCCTTTGGAGCTGATACGACTCGAGGATTTGACCCATATTAATATTGTTAGGAAATTTTATTACTAGATTGATACCTATAATGATTTGAATTAGTTTTTTATAATATAGGTATATGTGTTATTTCATCATATCAGTTTATATACGTCCCCACCAAGGGGCTCGACCTGCCCTGAGTTAGGGCGATCTGGCCTTAGACGATCACGCGGGTCCATTGCGGGTTGATTGACTTCACACATAAGCTTCGAATTTCTTCGCAGGCGTGTGCAGGTTTCCTCACGATGTTTTTCTCACCGTAAGAGCGTTGGATAAACGTACATACCAGTATGAAATCGATATTCGTATAGATATTGGTAAGTGGCAGGAATCGAACCACGGCCTTCCGGACAGGAGGTAGTGGCCCTAACCGTTTTGCCACCGACGCTCTATATTTTATTTAAATGTGTTTGTTTGTTACCTATTCACACTTCAACACCTCTACCAATCTTGATTAAATTTGGCATGCAGGTAGCCTGTATCACTGGGAATGAAATAGTCAACCTTTTATCTGTGGAAATTATCATAGCCCGATGCAGTTCCTGAGGAAACTAAAACAATACTCTTTGTTCGTTTTATTTAAAATCGAAACGAAAAAATGGATTGATGTGATTTTTAGCACAGAGATGAGGTGGAAAATGATATAATTTACTAATAAGTATATCCTGACATAGTTCCCGAAGGATCTGGGGACAACTGTTTTCTACGCTCGCGCACGTCGGTGGCGTCGCAACGGAGCAACGGATTAAAGTGTTTTTTTGTATAGAATTTGTTGAGGGGGTGGGAAGTGTCAAAGACTGCTAATCCGAATAGCCCGATACAGTTCCTGAGGTACCTGGAGAAAACTCATGTCCACGCTTGCGAGCTGATTGTGGCTGGCGCACCACTCACGCTCAAAAAGAGTCATAAAAGCTATGTCCACGTGGGCGAAGCCACGGGCAAAAGCTAGTTCATAATATAGTACTGACTGAAATAGCACTTAGAGACTTTGCGACTTTTCATACAAACGGCGTTAACGATTTTCACCTCTTAAATATTAACCGCTTTGGACCAATTTTTGATAGGTTGTCAGCGAGAACAAAAGCTAAGCTTATCCTCCTTCGGCCCAATTCCAAAGATGATACTACGTAGGAAGACCCAGTGTCCTAATATTAGAGCTTAATAATGAAGTCCCTAACGCCCAAAACAAAATTTGTAAATATCTTGGTGACTACAAATAATCTAGTTTTTATATTTTGAGGGTACTTTAGTAGTGGCTTAGGCTTGCCAGATAGATAAAAAAAACTCCAAAATATTTTATTCTTTTAATAGTACTTTGGGCCACTACTTCAAAATTAGGCACTTTTGACAGTCTTAGTAATCCCATACGAAATGAGAACTTAAAAATAAGAAAATACAAAAAATCTACTTATTATAGCTTCTTTTAACGGAATAACACTACACAACATCATTTAAGTTATAATACTTTTTTCGGTACACATATGAACTTAAAAAACCTTAAAGTACAAAAATAGTTAACTTAATGTTGCTTCTAGTAACAAAATAATAACTTCTACTAAATGATAGTCATTCATGGAACAATTTGAAGCAATTTATTTTAAAAGTAAGACACGGAAACTAGACACACTTTGCAACATGTGCACTTTACAGTGGACTTTTTGTCACAGTTAATCAACCGACAACGATGTTGTTTTTCAGTAACTTCTGGCAAATGACTTGACCCTTAGATTCTCTTTATCTTTTTCGGAATTGGTATAGTAGCAGGCCGTCTACGTTTTCGTATCTTATCTTCTTCATCTTCTTTGAAATCGGAAATCCACGTATCTTCCTCATCTTCTTCGAAATCGGATTTTTCAAGTATTTATTTCTAAAACTTGATTGTCTTTTACAGCTGTAAAAAAAATGTGTCTGCCCGATGGCCTAGAACTAGAACAAACCACACTAGAACAAATATTATTTCTGTTCTTCTCACACAATCGCATAAATTCGTTCTAATAAGCAGGATAGCTGAAGTAATATGATATAACAGTATAAGATATATATGCCCAGCGTTCTAGTATAAGTACAAAAAAAATATTAGCAAAAAACATAAGTACTGTTATTGACGATGGTTCGAAAAAATAACAGTGTTCATATAAGATTGATTCATTTATCTCGGTAACAAAACAAATCTATGACTCAGAATTTATTCGGATCCAAAAGTAAGGACTTAACTAAACTCGACGAGATTTTCTGTGAGTGCGCATCAAAAGATTAGAAGAAAACAACTAGAAAATTCTTATAAAAAATTTAACCATTTATTGTGTTGGATGGCGATCGTTCTATGCTGAATCATAATGGTTGATAAATAGTGAATTTTATGGTATCTGAGAGCTTACAAATCTGTGACTAGTTCGCAAATTTTGTAGCTTTTTAGAGAATGAACGAAAATACACATCAAATGTCACAAAGGAAGTCTATACACTCTATAAAAACTTAATGAAGATAATGTCTAATTACACATATAAAGTTTCAGAAACAAAGACATTCTTTTACAACTCGAGATAATAAATAATAACATAAAAACATTGACAGTTTTCACTAGCAAACAAAGAAGGAACCTAAATTACTCTATAATTATATCTATGACCTATTTCTTCTTAAATAAAACATTAATTACGAAACAGTAGCTCTATGCATATCTTTATACACGATCCTGAACTATATAAACTTATCTACGGTATTAAAGTCGCATATTTTAAATTTGCATAACTTGTATGTAGTTTTTTTTACATTTTCATTTCCTAAGACCCTTAAAATTAACCCTTACCTCTAAATTAGAAAGAAAAAGACTATTTTACTTATATTATTTGACCACGAGGTGGTGTCATGCAATTGCCAGATACTAATAGCAGTACCGTACTTCCGTCGGAATTTCCCTACTCTCAAAATAATACTTTGTCCTGTTAGATAACGACTGCACCATACGTATTATTAATAGTGGAATTCCCGAACTAAAAATATGTAAACATAAAACTTTTTAGATAAGGTCAGTCGGGCCAATGGAGAAAGAAAAGATAAGCTAGAGAGAGGACCTACTTGGAATCTGAAGATTGTCTGAAAATTTCATCGAAATCGGTCCAGCCGTTTTGGAGTCTATAAGGAACATTTTTTTAAAAAAATTATGTAGCTATTATCGATCCGACTCTGCAATGATCTGAGAACAACCGGACTATACGCTGTTATCGCCGATTCCGGGTACATCAATGTACAAGAGCTCTTTTCTTGTCCTTGGAGTTGCTTTCTGGAACTTTGTGCCACCTGCTGTTTCAACTGCTGCTTCCCTGGATGAATTCAAGACGATGCTACAACCACTTACTTGCTATTGAGCAAGCTAAGTCGCGAGTACATAGTTTCTGGTGTGTGATGTGCTGGTAGGGCTGTCAAGTGTTATATGATACAATACTTTTTGTAAATCGTTTTGTTTGTGTTTTTTTAAATGCCATGAGTTTTATATTATTTTTGTCTTTATTTTAAAAAAAAAGGTTGAGCTAAAGCTTTTGTATTTTGTAATGATAAAGCCTACTCGAGGGTAAGCAGGCTAAAATCTTAAAATATTAAAAATTTTAAATACAGAACATAATTATAAAAAGCGTCTGATTATGGAATCTATGTAAATGGAGAGGCATCAAGATTTAATTAATAAAAGGAAAGATACAGAAACCATAGATAAGATCTACCATGATTTAATTAAATTAAAATAATCTTTAAAAAGTACCGTTGTTACCCTTTCTTGGTTAATTAGTTGGAAATTTAAATTTGCGTTTGTATTCATGTAATTTCAAAATTTGTAATTGTAAGTGTCTTTTAAACTTTATGATTATATTTATGTAGTTCAAAATTGACAACCCTGGTTATCTGGGTAGGTGATTTGAATGACTGACTGTATAATTTGTAATATTACCAACTGTACATAAGACCAGTGTTAGCACACGGTTTTGGCTGTCAGTTGACCAATAATAAGATTTATGAACGCATTGTTCATGTGACTTTATAATTTCTTAATATTATAGTGTCTTTTAACTAACGTTAAGATAATTAAAGTTAATGAATTAATTAATTAAGTTACATAGTTGGACTCACATGAGTTTATTTATTTTAATATGGTTCCAAATTTAACGGACAAAACAGGTTATAAGTATTCACCGCTATAACCTGTCCTCAGAACATTTTTTTTTGTTTAAAGTTTATTTACTTAAATAAACGATACATATTTTTATTACTTAAGCTAAGTAAACAAATAAGAAAACCTTATAATCTCTTTTTTAGTTATTTTAATCACAGCCCTGATTAAACAAAATCATTAAAAAGGATTAAAAATGATTTGATTTGTAATCATTTTGAATAATTTTTAATCGTTCAAATCATTTCTAATTCTTATGAGCGTTTAACATGTGATTTACATTCAAATCCTTTTATTATATCAGGGAGGCTGTAGTTATTAGCACTTGAATCCAGTCTATCTCTGTTGTGCTATGTGAAGGAAAAAAAAATGTTCCTTATAGACTCCAAAACGGCTGGACCGATTTCGATGAAATTTTCAGACAATCTTCAGATTCCAAGTAGGTCCTCTCTCTCGCTTAACTTTTCTTTCTCCATTGGCCCGACTGACCTAGGGTCCTTTTTACTTTTAAATTGCATATTTTTAAGACCATTTTTCAAACAACTATCAAATGTCCACGTAAGCTATTTATATCTTGTTATTGAAGTGTGGTTTTCCTTAATAAATGCGATGTACCTATGCTGACCACTCTTATCTAAAAAGTTTTATGTTTACATATTTTTAGTTCGGGAATTCACATGACTAATATAATGTGTGTGTTACAGTCGTTATCTGACAGAAAAACATCCTGTTTTGAGAGTAGGGAAAATCCCAAAGTTCTGTCATCCACGGATTGTAAGTACATTCACCATCAACCAACTGATCTATCTCAACCAGTTCACGTATTTTGGGTACCAAGAAGCTAGAAGCTAAGAAGCTAGTGGGTGTTTGATAGACATAAAATTAGCATATGATTTGACTAGGTTAGGGATCATCTATTTTGAATGGAAATTATTTATTTAAAAAAATGGTCAGATTTCAGACAAGTTTCGTCATCAAATAAATCCTATGTGAAGCATAACACAAAGATTTCAAAGATATGAATAGATTAAACTAACCTCTCCTCGATGCGCATGCCATTACGACGACGTTTTCTGACAGAATGTCAAAAACACCCCCTTCCCCCGCTCATTGAAAGTAGTGATACCATAATTACGATATATCCATTGACTAACCGGATGCTTCTACCTGACGTGGCGCGTATTTCAAACATTTTAAATGGCCGTGAATATTAAGTTCTAGTATTAGCACAGTGGGTCTTGTTCCAATGTGGCTATAATAATACTGGGCTTTTACGACATAGTAATTTTGTTCTAGTACTATCACTTCGTTTTTTAGATAAAGTTAATAAGTTTTATTTTATTGTCGTTCACATGTTTTAATACAAAACTAATTTCGGTAATTTTTTGATTTATTTATAATCAGAAATTTAAAAAAACAAAACGTGTAAGCCTATTTTTGTTTTGACTAGCAACCTATCAAAAATTGGTCCAAATCGGTTAAAATTTAAAAGGTGAAAATCTTTAACGCCATTTTTATGAAAAGTCAAAAGGTTAAAGTGTGTTTTTCAATGTCACAAGGTTACAGAAATAGCTGCATTCACCGGGCCGAAGACGTATACAATTCGTACAAGCCTGTGTCGAACACAGCAAGCTGATAATGGATAGATATGAGAAATAAACTGGTTCAAAGCAAAACATACTTGACACACATTCGTAAAGTAAGTAAAATTAACATCCTTAGCTGGCAATATGGTTTTTGCTGAGCAAATGATTCGCTCCAATTACAAAGTTTTAATTAAGTAAGTACCAAAGTTAATTTGGGTCATAAACTTTTTGAGTCTCACTTGAAGCAATAAAAACGCGCCGGCTGCGAAGTACCCACAAGTGGGGCTGTGGAGAGGGGAATGCGCGATATGAATGGATGAGGGAAGCGAGAAATAAAAGTAATTAGAGAAAGTTTGCCGTTAGTGGCGAAATTAAACCGGTCACAGACGGTGCTGGCGTAAATATCCTGCGATATCTTGAAAATAAATATTTACACAATCACAAAAGTATTTTTAGATATTTAATATACCCAGACACAAAAAAATTTACTCAAAATAATGTTAATAGTAAAAATTAAAAACGCTGAACTCGTTAAAAATCCTACCTCTATCGCGACAACTTAGTACAATTTTGCAGTGTTATTTTTGGTTTTGCAAATTTTCTAGAAAAGTACCACACTGATATTGATAAAATTTATAATATGGGACCAATTCGAAAGTAAACCCTATCAAATAAAGAAAAAATCATGAAAATCTGGTAACAAACTGCGAAGATATCGTGTAACAAACACAAAAAAATAGAAGCCACGATAGGTAATCTATAAAAGGCACTTTATTTCCAAACTAAAGCAGTTAACTCCCATTACATATTTACGTGAACAATAAACTTAATCTAAATAATTGAAAACGCTAAACATGTTGAAAAACCGACTTCCATCGCAACAATTTAGTACAATTTTGTATTATTATTTTTGGTTTTTGAGAATTTTCTAATAAAGTACTTCACCGATTTTGATAAAAATTTTATAGAACCAACTTGGGAGCATATCCTATCGAATAAAAAAAGAGTCATGAAAATCGGTTAACAATCTGCGAAGATGTCGCGTAACAAATATACAAAAAAAGCAAAAACAAAAAACAACATACAGTCGAATTGAGAACCTCCTCCTTTTTGGAAGTCGGTTGATAACACATTATGACTGAATTTCTCAAAAAATGCACAACCATTTAGATAGTGTATATTTTTTTTATTATCTGAATAAGATTATTAGATTATATAGCGATATGGGAAGAAACCTCCAGCAGCGGAATTGAGAAAAGGAATGTAAGCCTCATTTGTAGTCGGCCTCAATTTGGTGGCGAGAAACTTGCGCCGATTAAAACTAGTCTGTATCGGGACAGGGTCAAAGCAGGGGTATTTTTAGGGTTCCGTTGTTCAACTAGGAACCTTAAAGTTTCGACATGTCCGTAGATATATCACAGCCACTTTACTTTATAACTATCACAGCTATAAAGCTAAATGGTATAAATATAAAATAAGTGACGCCTATAAACATGTGAAAAAAAATCTGTAAATTTTATTTTTACCTCATATCGTAAAATTAGATTTATAAACTTTAAAACCAGTTTATATTAACATACTTTATTGAACACCATACCGAAATTTAAAAACAGATTCATATTATTGTAACACTTTTCCTCTAACAAAATAATGTTATAAAATTGTTTTTTTTACTAATACGATCTCCAACAAGTTAACATATATAAGGTCAAACAAAATTAGCTGAAACTATTTTAACTGGTGCTTCTATCCATGAAACTGAACAACTTGTCAAATCGCAAAACAAAATTTGGCTCTCCCATGCTAACTCGATCAGCTGAACAGCCAACTTAGTGTGGGAAGTTCAAAATATTTTTTTTTGATTTGACTATGGGTTCCATGGGAAAAGTTGTTCAGTTTCATGGGTAGAAGCACCTATAAAACAGTTTCAGCTAGTTTTGTTAGACCTTATATATGCGTGGCGCGACATTTTTATTGCATTACAAAAAAAGTTTTTATTCCAATTTTTACCTATCTGTGACAACGCCTTTAGCGCATGCGCGGTAATGTGCCGTGTTATGACTCTATTATAGGTTTTGTTGTATATTTAATTACGTAGGAAAAACTTTTTTCTTAGTCTCTTTATTTTGATCTTTCATTTAATTGGTTGAATCCCAATGTATGAGATTAGATATATTAGTGTACATAACTATATATAGTTTAGTACAATACATATAAAGCCAATGTCTAAACCTAATCATAAAAAATCTAATTTAAAACCTAACTTAATTATAAATTATTTTGTACATAATAATAAGAAGATCTAACAACTTCGGGACGTGCGAGGGGCATGAGATGACCCCCCTCCTATTTTTGGGAGGGGCAGTTCGAGTCTGGCCCGCGGCGTGTGCGCGCATGGCTATTGTAAATTTATTACTTAATTTCTCTTATTAAAATACAGTGCTAAATATAAGATTTATAAAGGACTATTATTTTCGATCTAAAATAATCAGAAGTGCGATGGTGATACCTACCGTACATTTCCACAAGTGTTGGTGTAATACTCGTATATAGTGATAGAACAGGGATTGTTTTGGTGAGTGACTCAATAGGTAAAAAATAAAAGTCAAATAAACTATTATTTTTTATTGCTAAAGGACACAATTATTTTATTGAACTAACTGTGAGTTACATGTACATCCATTAACTTTAATGTTTACATTAGCGTAAATAATTTATGGGTTGGACACACCATTAGTGGCTAATGGCGGATTAAATGCTAATGTTCGTTTCTGCAAATGGTTGTGTGTCTCACGATTTGTGTATGATAGAAAACAATAAATATCACTGCGTGTGATTATGAACTATCGAATAATTTAGTAATAATTTGGTTATAAGAACATTACTGTTAGAAAATGTATTAAAAACTATAGAATTATATTATTAGTCTAAGGGACAAAAGTTCTTTGTGTTGTGTTCGAAGCTCGGGTTTGTTTATGTTAGTGCGCCAGTAATTTGACTCTGTCCGTCGCAATACGGGCGTGTTTATCTGGACACTTGAAAAGGTGAAGCTTGACACTGTTTAAAGAACTGTTTTGTAGAAGTACTTGTTAAGTTGCTATTTTCAATTTTTAGGGTATCGTATGTAAGATGGGTCGGTATAAAAAGAGACATCGGTCTCACAGTTCTTTCTCATCAAGGTCGACTGAGGTAGAAAGACGCTCCAAAAGAAAGAAGTATAGGGAGAATTTGAAGAGAAAGGAGAACAGAATTGAAGCTTTAGAAGGTTTAATAAGGGAGTTAAGGAAGAAAAGAAATTATCATTCCGAAACCGCAACTGAAACTTTAACTCCAGGACCGCAGGCAATAGTTCGCTATGTGGGCCGTAATGACTTCATACCTGAGTTCAATCCACAGACTTCTTCTGTGTCTGTTGAGCATTGGATCCGGAATTTAGAAGGTGTTGCTAACATGCATGGTTGGGATGAACGAACATTGATCTGCAACTGTACTTCGAAACTTAGCGGTTATGCTAAGGGTTGGTATGAACGCCAAGCTTCTTATGAAATCAGCTGGAATGAGTGGAAGGAGAAATTAATCAGAGCATTTCCATTTACTAAAAATAAACTGTCACAAACCAGAGAACTTGTGAATCGTATTAGATCAAAGAATGAAGATCCGATCAAATTTTATTATGATAAACTGGGTATTGGCATGTCATGTAATATGAGTGATGAAGTAATAGCCCAAGCAATCATAGGGACTCTTGGGGACAAACTGTTTGAGGTTGGCGCTTTATCTGCTGGGTGCTATGATACAAATTCTTTGCTTAAATACTTGGCAAACATGAAGACATCGACTGATTTTGCCGAAATAAAGCACTCAGAAACATCTCTTGCTCAAAATAATTTAAAGAAACTGATCAAGTGCTTTGCATGTGGCAATGTTGGCCACAAGGCAAAGGTTTGTGGGAAAATTAAACATAAAAAAAGGATGAAAGAAAATGCAACTTCTGTGACCACCTTGGCCACCTTGAAGAAAATTGTTTTAAAAAGAAAAATCAGAACAAGCATTGCTCGTATTGCAACATCAAGGGACATTCATTAGAGGAGTGCAGAAAAAAAAAAGTTGGGCAAGACAAAACTATACGGAAAATTCAATCTGTTTGCAGTGAAACATCTGACAGGAAATATTTTAAAACTGTTTTGATAAATGGATCTCCAGTTGAGGCATTTATAGACTTTGGTAGTTCGTGTAACACAATAAGGAAAAGCTTATGTGATCGATTACAACTAGAATCTACAGTCAAGGACGATATTATAATCAAAGGGTATGGAGATGCCTTGACAATACCGTTGGGTTTTACTTATGCTTCTCTGTCCGTTGATGGTGTAGAGTTGGAAACACATTTTATATAGTACCAGATGAAATCCAAGAATTTGACGTTTTAGTGGGCCAACCATATACTGAGTCACCTGATTTACTTATCGTTAAAACGTCGACACAGCTCAATGTGTTCAAAAAAGAAATGGCATTAAATGTAGAAAAGCTTTGCGAAAATTTAAATAAAGTTCGCTTATACCCACTCAAGGACACAGAATTAAATCCTGGGTTGAATAAAATCCCAGTGCGATTAGACCCTATTGTTTGTGGTATGATGAACATCAAGAAGAGCGAACAAAGAAAACCACTGTGTGAAAGGGATGTGCTTGATGATAGTTTTGAGTCAAACGATGGTAATGCCGTCATAAGACTAGTTAATAAAACTAACGCGATCATAAATGTGAAAGAAAAAGATTGCATAGCTCGAGCCGAACTAACTGAAAAAAATCCATGTACACCTAAAATAGGTGAGAACCTAACTACATCACAGAAGGACTCACTTACCACCCTCCTGTGTGACTATGAGTGTTGCTTCTCTGGAGAAGGTATGGAATTAGGTAATTGTGAAATTGAGATGACTATTAAGTTGACTGAAGATAAAGTGATTAATTACAAACCCTATAGAATGTCATTTCATGAAAGAGAAGTAGTGAAACAGATTTTGGCTGAATTACTAGAAGCTGGCATCATTGAGGAGTCGACATCATCTTATGCCAGCCCGATTCTGTTGGTCAAAAAGAAAGATGGTGGACATCGACTATGTGTTGACTACAGGGCTTTAAATAAAATCACCGAAAAGGAAAGGTATCCATTACCTTTGATACAAAATCTTCTGGATAGATTGGGGAACAAGTCAGTGTTTTGTAGTTTGGACCTTGCTAATGGCTATCATCAAATTAAAATATCACAACCATCAAGACATCTTACAGGATTCGTCACCCCTGATGGACGTTATCAGTATCGAATGATGAGCTTCGGATGGTGCAACGCGCCAGCTGTTTTTCAGAGGGCTATGAATCAGATTCTTTCTCCAGTTATCCATAAGTGCGCAGAGGTCTATATCGATGACGTGATTGTGTGGGGAGAGGATGTCGATGACTGCTTGAACAATCTTCGGAGCGTTCTCGAGTTGATCAAAAGCGCGGGTGTAAAACTAAGGCGGAGTAAGTGCTCTTTTCTGATGACGACTGTAGAATATTAAGGTCATGAGATCACCCGTGGAGAAATTAGACCATCTACTCACAAGTTGTCTGCAGTTGCTGACAATTTTTGGGACTCGCTTCTTACTTTCGCAAGTTTATTAAAGGGTTTGCTACAATTGCCAGACCACTTACTGCTTTAACAAAGAAGGACGTAGAATGGTGTTGGAGGCTCGAGCAATCCGACGCCTTTAATAATCTGAAAAGATTACTCACTTCTGGTCCTGTCCTTGCTATCTATAGCCATACTCGGGAAACGCAAATCCATACTGATGCTTCCAAAGTCGGACTTGGCGTACTTTTGCAACGTCAGGAGAAAGATGAATGGAAAGCTGTTGCTTACGCGAGTAGACAGACAACTGCTACTGAAGCAAAATACCACAGCTTTGAACTGGAGGCGTTAGCCGTTGTTTTTAGCATCCAAAAGTTCAGGATTTATGTCTCCGGGCTTAAGTTCTGTGTAGTGACTGACTGCTCCGCTTTGCGGTTGGCATGGTCAAAGAGAGATTTGTCAAATCGTATTGCACGATGGTGGCTTGATCTACAAGAACATGACTTTGAGGTCGAGCATAGACCAGGAAGTGCGATGTCTCATGTTGACGCTCTTAGTCGGAATCCGATTGCAATACCACACATCGAGGAGAAAGATTTTGTTAATGCTCTTCAAGATTCAGTTGCTGATCAAAAATCTTCAACTGGAGCTTGAGGCTGGCAAACAAAAAAAAATGGACTCTCCAAGGATTATAAAGTCGTCAATGACTTGCTGTACCGTATTGTAGATGGCGGAATGAGACCCGTTCTACCTAAAAATGCTAGGTGGCACATAATGAAGACCTACCATGATAACAACGGTCATCTAGGGGCGGCAAAATGCTTAGAGGCAATCCAGGCAAAATACTGGTACCCTAAGATGCGGAAAAGCGTGGAGAAGTATGTGGCTAGTTGTATCGGATGTCAGTTCACGAAAAAGCCCACGGGTAAGCAGCCAGGATTACTGCATCCAATACCAAGGGATCCTGCTCCCTTTCACACGTTACACGTAGATCATCTGGGGCCATTTTGCAAGAGCAGTGGTAAAACTTACATCTTTGCCATTATTGACGGGTTTACAAAATTTGTATGGCTAGAAGCCGTCGCGTCGCAAGTGCCAATGCCAGAGGTGCTATTACTACACTAAACAGGTTAAGCCAGGTTTTCGGTTACCCAATGAGAATAGTCAGTGACAGAGGCACAGCATTCACGTGCCGAGAGTTCAAAGACTATTGTGAAGAAAACGGAATAAAACGCAGTGGCCTCTCCAAGAGCAAATGGTCAAGTCGAGAGGTTGAACCGCACAATTTTGAGTTGCTTAACTGCTCATATGGGAGAAGAGCAAAAGGGCTGGGATGCCTATTTACCAAACGTTCAATTGGGCATTAACCCTACAGTGAGCCAGGGGACCGGTAAATTTCCTCTTGAATTACTGTGTGGTCTGAGACCACGACTGGCTGGTGATTTCCAAGGTGCACAACGTACTCCAGATCTGGAAGGACTGAGAAAAATCGCAGTCGAAAATATTGCGAAAAATTCATATGCCATGAAAAATCGTTTTGATAAGAGCCGACGGGTAACAAAGCCGATACCAGTAGGCAAACTGGTTATGGTAGAGCGCAAAATCTTACGACCCGGACTTACAAGTGGAAAGCTTGTTCCGAGGTATGCAGGGCCTTACAAGGTGACCGCAGTCTTACCAAACGATCGGTATGAGGTTACCTCAGCCGCGAGGGGCAAGAGGGCATATAAAAATGTTATCGCACGAGATAAACTTAAGCTCTGGTGTGCCAGACAAGAGAATTCATCAGATGAGGAATTAGAAGAGAATACTGTATCATAAACATTTATTATCATCATTACAGCTCATATACGTCCCCACCGAGGGGCTCGAGCCTACCCTGAATCAGGGCGACATTTATTATATTTATTACCCAGAAACATTTATTATATTTTACCTTAATCGAATTAGTAGGCATTTGGGCCGTAAAAATTGTTAACGGAACTATTGTTACTGCCTTTGGGGTTATTGATTTCGCCTTTCGGGCTATAGACTTACTTAACTATCTTACTGTATTTACATTGCCTATGGGGCTATATTATATTGCTGCCTACGAGGCTATGTACAACTGCCTACGGGGCTATAGTTTGTGCAACTGCCTATGGGGCTATGGTATGTGCAATTGCCCTCGGGGCTACAATATGTACAACTGCCTACGGGGCTATAGTTTGTGCAATTGCCTATGGGGCTATGGTATGAGCAATTGCCCTCGGGGCTACAATATGTGCAACTGCCTACGGGGCTATAGTATACAACTGCCTACGGGGCTACATTATGTTGTTGCCTACGGGGCTATGGAACTACCTACGGGGCTCTATATTACTGCCTAAGGGGCTTGCTGAGGAACAAGTTCAACGTGGAAATCTTTGACGAAGAATGTTGGATCTCCTTCGAGGGCGAAGGAGTACGAGCAGAATGGCCGAACTAATAAGAAGATCTAACAACTTCGGGACGTGCGAGGGGCATGAGATGACCCCCCTCCTATTTTTGGGAGGGGCAGTTCGAGTCTGGCCCGCGGCGTGTGCGCGCATGGCTATTGTAAATTTATTACTTAATTTCTCTTATTAAAATACAGTGCTAAATATTAGATTTATAAAGGACTATTATTTTCGATCTAAAAATAACTAGGTATTAAAACACTAGTATGATACTTTAAAAACCATTTTTATCATACTCTTGTTTTGTTGTCATTATGCAACAGTTTCATAAACTAATATTATGGTACCTCCTCTACATGTCAACTTTGTAGTAACAATTATTGTGCAATACACATAAATATATTGAGTATTGGGTGTTTTTTAGAATTCTGTACACAAAGGGTAAAAACGGGACCCTATTACTGAGACTCGCTGTCCGTCCGTCCGTCTGTCTGTCTGTCCGTCAGGCTGTATTTCATGAACCGTGATAGTTAGACAGTTGGAAGTTTCACAGATGATGTATTTCTGTTGCCGCTGTAACAACAATTAATACAAAAAATTAGAATAAGTGAAGTTCTTCTATTTTAAAAAACGTGTTTTTTTATACATGAAGAATCTAGCACCATCTAGTATGATGGTACAGAACCCTTTGTACTATCACCATCTAGTATGATGGTAAGGAACCCTATGTGTGCGGATCTGGCTCGCACTTAGCTGGTTTTTATTTTGTTCACGTACCACATCGTGTGGGGATCGTTTAATTGGTCTTTCATAACGATTAAAAACTAGTAAAGCTTAATTTTTGATAAATGAATTGTTTACGAAATACTAAGTTTTTAAAAATTATACACAATTGATTATACGCAGGGCTGAGTCACTGTGTCGCTGTAACTGGCTGAACCCAGAGGAACGAGTTAGGCAGGCGGAGTCAGGTCGGTTGGGCCTAGGGGAGACCATAGGCAAAGTATATATATAAGTACTAACATACAGTACGGGCACTCCCTGCCGCTCTCTGATTGATATAGATTGGTTATAGTTTGGTTCTCGAACGAATTAGTTAATTAGTTAATTAATTAGGACGTTTAGTTTGTCGTAGTTTTGTTTGCTCCGTCATTTGTTTTTAGAAATGTCAATTCACGACCGTTTGTATGCAGTGTCCGGGGTGTGCCATAAGGTCCATACCATAAAGACCACAGGCATAGGCGGGGTTTTATTTTTGAGTTTCTTTTTCTCCTAGAAGGGTGGCAGACCAATGCTTACAAGGTCTATCTCCCCAGTCCCCATCATATACCTACCTAGGTATGTAAATTCAACATTAAATCACTTAATTAATTTAATTTAAACTAAACTTATCTAATCTGATTGAATCTAATCTAGTCTAGTCTTAGTTAACTGTAATTTATTTTTCAATACATCATCATCATCATATCAGCTCATATACGTCCCCACCGAGGGGCTCGAGCCTACCCTGAATTAGGGCGATCGGGCCTTAGTCGACCACGCGGGCCCAGTGCGGGTTGGTCGACTTCACACACAACCTGTAAGTTTCTTCGCAGGCGTGTGCAGGTTTCCTCACGATGTTTTCCTTCACCGTTAAAGCAATCGGTAAGTAAATGTACGTAAGTTTATGAAAAACTCATTGGTACATTGGCCGTCCAGATTTGAACCCGGTACCTCTGGTTAGAAGGACCGAGTCGTTACCGGTTGAGCCACCGACGCTTTTTCAATACAATTGCTCGAAAAGTGATCCTTTATATGCCAGTCAAGTGTGCGCAAAATTAATTTTACCGCACACGTGCTTTTACTTTACCACTTTTTTTTATTTCTAGCTTGGAGGAACAAGACATTTCTAGCAAAGAAAATATATAATAACCAGGTACAGAATCTTTTTTTAAACTTTTGATAGGAGAATTTTAAAAGTGATTGGTTGTTCCTCCGTGAGGTTAGTATTAACGCTAGCTGATAAGATTCTCTTTTTGTTATATCTTTATGAAGAAAGGAGAATATATATGAATGAAGTGCATAGGTTACACCAAGAAATAGGTTCATCTTTTCAAGGAGGTTTTAATGCTTACAATAATATTATCCTAAGCCCTATTGTAATCTATTTATGGTTATAATAAAAAAAACTTACTCATGTGTACGTGTGTTTAGCTAAATTAAATATGACGCAATTTTTCATAAAACTGAATTGAGTTGTTTAAGTTGTGAAAACGAATAAGATTATGAAAAGTTAATATTTTCGTAATAAAAAATATACTTATGTGTATGTATATGAAAATAAAAAATGAGATTACTCCCCGGACATTTAAAATGAGCCACAATTCGCGTAAAATTAACTTTGGTTGCCGAAACCGTTTTTTATTTTAGCTGTTTTCTCACAACTGTGTTGAAAAACTTCGTATAATACATGGGTGTAAATGTAAAAGAAAATAACAAACTCGTGACGATGGTAAACTCTTGCCTGCTGCTCGGCCTCACAAATGTCACTCGTTTGTTATAGACCTTTTTACCACCCTTGTATCATAAATAACTATTAATAACATTTAAAACTTAAACCAGAGCGTTTCAACGTCAAATTAAATAATGCGCCCCAAAACTGTTTGATCTACAAACTTAAACACCCACACCTATCCAGTTTTATGTGTAAGCACCTCATACATACTTGTAGAGGTTTATTGCAGAGAGGAGACCGTAAAACATGAGTTACGGTTTACGTAACGTACAGCAACTCTTTTGGAAATCGGCCAACAGACATCGTATTACCGCCTGGACCTAGCTGAGTGTACTTGCCTGGCTGTACGGCGAACAACAATGATATCAAAATGTTCTTATGACACATACTCGTCCGTATTTTGAACATAGAAATTTTTAAAAGGACTTTATGAAGCATCGGTGGCTCAACCGGTAACGACCCGGTCCTCCTAACCAGAGGTGCCGGGTTCAAATCCGGAGGGCCAATGAGTTTTTCGAAACTTACGTACATAATACTCACCGATTGCTTTAACGGTGAAGGAAAACATCGTGAGGAAACCTGCACACACATGCGAAGAAACTCGAAGGTTATGTGTGAGGTCGACTAAGGCCCCATCGCCCTAATTCAGAGTAGGCTCTAGCCCCTCGGTGGGGACGTATATGAGCTGATATGATTATGACTTTAGGATTTACAAAACAAAAACTGTTCATCTGAGCCTGTAGTTAAGAGATATTTAAGTTATCTACATCTTTTCATCATCATCATATCAGCCGAAAAATATTTACTGCTGGACATATGCCTCCCCCAAGGATTTCTACAACGACCTTTTCCAGTGGCTTTCCCGTGTAGTTCATGAGGTCGTCGGTCGATCGAATGGGAGGCCTTCCTACGCTGCGTCTTCTGGTGCGCGGTCGCCACACGAAAACTTTGCTTCCCCAACGGCCATATACGAGCTGTGTGCCCCGACCACTGCCACTTAAGTTTGGCAATTCTGAGAGCTATGTCGGCAACTTTGGTTTTCCTGCGGATCTCCTCGTTTCTGACTTAATCATGCAGCGGAATTCCGAACATAGCTCGTTTAAAAATAAATAATTATCAAGATAGCCATGCCTAATTGTATGGGAGATTATTCGTTACTCCGCTTACACTTCTAGTGTCGACAGCATTATTGATGATGATGATCTATCAGACCGATTTGGGTCATGGCGACCACTTCGACTCCTAGTCAGTATGCCGCGCTTGCGCTCGAAGATGGTATAATCTTCGCAGCGAAACTCCTTGCGCACTGACGGTATTTAAGTATGCCACCCTCGTAATTGCATGAAATTAATGGTCGCAAGTGATCGGGCCTTTAACTGTTCGCGTTTGGTATCAAGGTCAGCTTTACGCTGATCCTCGAACTCGCGCACTTGCCTAATAGTGTATTCTTAAATACCAAGGCCACATTTCACTTGAGAGCTTCTAATAAGCAAGCAGCGAGCCGTTTTCCCTCGATATCCATAGGGGTGAAGCCGCGTGCAACTAGCTAGTATAATATGTAAAATAGTGACACGGCCTAGAGGAGTATGGCATAGAAGTTTTTTTTTATCTTTTTGTTTAAGTAGGTATGTGACGTTAAGGAAATTTTATCACATCTACGAGGGCTTCGGCCTAACGGATCAGTGATGATCCCATTATATTACCAGTTCCGGCCATTCCGTCGCTCGGCCTATGGAAATAAAAAGTTATTTTTGAATCGCAGGTGAAACGGTCCGAAGGATCCCGCTTGAATTGAAAATTTGTGACCGAGTTTATTTTGATCGGGAATAAAGTTTTGTTTGTGAATTGTGGCACAATCAAATCGTGCGGTGTATTTACATGGAATCATCATCGTCATCATATCAGCCGAATTACGTCTACTGCTGGACAAAGGTCTCCCCAAAGGATATCCACGACGACCGGTTCTGCGCTGCCTGCATCCAGCAGATTCCCGCGACCACCACCAGGTCATCAGTTGGACGCCTGCCTACGCCTACCGAGTGGGACGCCTGCCTACGCTACGTTTTCCGATGCGCGGTCGCACTCGAGAACTTTACTGCCCCAACTGTACATATAGTACAGTCATTAAATGTATTCTTTTCTAAAACAACTATCCATAGCCCTCAGAATCATCTAATCTGTTGTTAAGTGACGATAATGCCGAAGATTTAAGCGGGCTTACGAAGATTCCCCAACGCAACGGAGAACTGGCTATCTTATCTTCAATCCAGTACACACCAATGCTGTTGTTTGGCGGCAAGATTTAGATAAGATGGTGGTAGCTAGCCAAACGGGATTAGAAAATGCCCTTCCACCAACTAAAACTAGTCATACAAAGTTAGACACCGTCTGGACGGAAACGAAATTTGCGACATTCTGGTGTGAAGCAAATGGATTAACTATTACGTCACGGAGGTGGTTTAGGTTGGAGCAAACGAATCATCACCACCTTAACTCGAGGAGTTCAGTATTCTTTGTATGAAATTCTCTACTGCAAAGAACAATAATCAGCATCAGAAGTCAGAACCTACAAAATATGTGATTTACAGCTGAGATTGCTCAAAACTATAGTCCCTAGAAAGATCAAACTAAAACACAAAGATAATAATGAAGGTCTATTTTAATATTGTGGTGTAATAAATATCTTTAATAAGGTAACATGCGCTATATTGTGTTAGTATGCATGTAACATAAACAGCCTAGATAAAAAAAACTAAACCAGATGGGTCTCGACCCCTTTCGTTCCTACCTATGTAAAAGTTGCCAAAATGTAATCCTTACTAATATTATAAATGTGAAAATGTGTTTGTTTGTTACCTTTATAGGCTTCAACGCCTTGACCAATTTTAATAAAATTTGGCATGCAGGTAGCCTGTGTCACAAGGAAGGACATAGGCTACTTTTTATTTCGTGAAAATAGCATAGCCCGATGCAATTACCGAGAGAACTGAAATTAACATCGCAACGGAACAATGGATTGTGTAATTTGCACCGAGATGGTTGAGGGGTGGGAAATGACACGAGTTACTAAGAAGCATATCCTGACATAGTTCCCGAGGGATCTGGAGAAAATTCATGTCCACGCTCGCGAGCCGCTTGCGGCTCGCGCACCGCGCCACCTCTAAGGCAGCCACAAAAACGATGTCCACGCGGGCGAAGCCGCGGGCAAAAGCTAGTAATGATTAAGGGGGAAGCGTCTGAGTGTATACCCTGCCCAATGCCTTAAACAAACTACCTAAAGACTGGGTTATGAATCATATACATGATAAAAACCCTAAACAAATAAAAACTAATCTAAAGAAATTACTTTTGCATGGTTCGGAGGTGCACCCGTACAGTTCCCCCGCATTAGCGGATGTCGGGCAACATCCTAACTGGCTATAAACGCGCATTATTATTATTATTGTTATTTTAGTGCTTAAGTTAACCCGAGTGTGTAGTGTGACCCCTCAGGTGCACACAATCTTAATACTACATTTAGCGTTCTGATGTTTTTTTTATATGTAACTCAAAAAAATAAATAAACACATGTCGGAGCGTCATTGAAAACACGACCAATACCAGCTCGAGATAAGTTTACATAGATCGTTAAACTTTGTTTGGATCAAACGTCAGGTATTAGTACCTGGTTGAAACCGGTGGTGGCGTGACAATCGCTTGTACTCGTGGACCGATCGTATGTGGTAGCAAAGATAACGCATTAGCAGTAGGCTGTTTGTGATTGAGGTGGCAGCACTGAATCACAGATGAGATACTAGTTACTTCGTACTGAGTTGAGAATTTATTGGATCTGTGGAGAAGCCATATTAGCTGGCAGTCAGTCTCGGGGCAGACACTTTTTCACGGAGCGTCGAGCAGAACACAAGTAGTGGTGATCTGTGAGCAAAAGAGACGTGTCGCGCTATCGCTGGGATCACCGCGTTTGCATCCATTGTAATCTAAGGCATCCTATACAATTTCAATTGCCGAATGATCAAGATTATTGAAGAATGACCTCTGTGATATAGCTGCATTGTTATTTAGAAGCCCGCGAACGAAATAGTTAAGGACGTGAACCACAAGGCCATCCATAACCTAACCACCACCCCCCCTTCGACATCAGAAGTTGGATTTTTCCCAGCGCTCGCAACAATGTGCACAACGACGGGAAAATGTGATAAATGATGATGGAGCAGCGAAATAAAAACCCACTGGCAGCAATTCTTCATGCAACAGAACCAGAACATACTGCGATTGATTGAGGCTATGCGTGCACCATCCTACATCTGCTGCAATCACATTGACAGAATTGACCCCAAATATACCTGAAGCTAATTCACGTGCACGGTGCACAACTGTCGACATCTCCCTTACGGAACGACCATTGGAATGAGGTGTTACGAAAATCCGGTGAGTCGTACCCCTTTTGTTTTGATAGTGGTAGTGGTACGAACGCAGTACTATTACCTAATCTGTGGTGGTACCGATTGTTCTCTCGCTAAAGAAAGTTTCATGTATTTTTCAGGAGTGTGTTCAATGCTAACGCATGATTGACTGTTGTAGGCAACGCTTACGTTTACTGTACAGAACAAATATCGAGTGAGGGTAATATTAACGTGCTGAACGATATTATGATCGGTTCAGATATTTTAAATCTAGGCTTGAGGGTATATTTAAACGAGTCTGTCAATAACAAAACAGCTCGACTGTCGGAAAGAATGCGAATAGTGATGATTGCATTAGCAGCCAAAATGATGCCTTGTTGTCCTTCAAAGTACTCCTTCAAGTTCTTTCAGATTATTTCTTGTGACACAATGTCGTGATTGAACGGAAGATTTAAAAAGAGGACTCATTGTAAATATGATGATTCATTTAGTTATCTAGAGTTTCGGTTATACAAACTTAAACCAGAATTGAAAGTATTGAAACCCCTTAAGCTTTTATAATATTGAGACTGACATCTTAACATGGAGTAAACCCTTATTAGCTTTCGTAGTATTGGGACTGATATCCTCATTGATCATAGGCCAAAGTTGTTGCCTATTTTTATAATAGCTTTCGTGATAAATTTGTCGAGGGCATCCTTAATGCCCCGCTATCGTATAGACCCTATGTAGGTAGATGACTTTCGGGGACCCCAATTAAATATTTTGTTTACCAATTGTAAAAAAAAAGAATAATAACGGGGTAGTATGCGGAGTGCAGTGGTGGACGTATAACGGCTGATGTGATGATGATACAGGATTCACGGGCTGGAGGCTGCGAATGTCATACGCTTCGAAGCTTTCCCTTTTTGACGGCCTTATCATGCTGGCAAAGAAAAAGAATGGCATAGAACGCTAGTGTGTTGATAACCGTGAATTAAATGACAACATCATGCCTGAAGGGTAATCGCTTCCTCTGATAGTTAACCACAACGATGGACTTCATAGGTGGTCACTATTTCACCACCGTCAGGCATAGCCAGGGATTACATCAGGTGCATTCTATCCCTATTAAATCGAAATGACTGATTTTGTAATTCTGGAGGTTCTGTTCGAGTACATCCATGTGTCATTCAATCTACGTAATGCCCCCTTGTGTTTCAACTCACGTTCTAAACGCTTTAAGCACTTGTGTGGCAACGGTCAGGTGACTCTTAGTACGTTTAAACGTTGGTGCTCATAGTTAAGTATCCTTTAAAATATGCTCACTTCCTTAAAGTATAGTAATGAGATTTCATGTTACAAGTCCTTCCATGATGATCATTTGGCAACAACCAAACTGTTGGGTTAACCGAGTTACGAAGTACAGCCTCCTGGAGTTGCTTCTAGGTACGAGTAAAGTAGCTTAACCTCTAAATGTCATGTTTGTCGATTACACACACAGGCTGTAATTTTATCTAAGTGAAGCACGACAAAAGACTAGTGATAATACGGAGAGTAACGCATCCTATGACAGGAGTTGTTAATCAGCTTGCTGCTGATGTGATAATAGACATGGGCCTCCCCCATGTTGGAGCGGTTTTACCAATTGTAAAAAAAAAACGCTACGCTTGGCGGGCTGTTTGGCGGTATAGTATAAGCTTGAAGGACGATGTTGCTCATCCTCAAATTTTTGGTCCCTTAGTTGCTTCATAAGGAACCCTCGGAAAGAGATGGGGTGTTACATTGCTCTGGGGCAGCACCACAGGCTGATTTCTAAATTAAAGCTTAGCTTCACAAGTTACCTAACTTTGTGTTGTTACAAATCGACAAGCGTAACCGACCACTTTAGATATCAAATATCGTCTGAGTTATTGAGGACAGACTACGTTAAATGCCCGATAGTGACAGTATTATTGACTTGGACAGAATTGATGATGGAGAGACTGAACCTCGACCATCTACTAGTGCAGAGTAAGGACTTTTGTACTTGATCATGATTTTAACGTTCACTAGTTTGTATTTTGAACCTTAGACGTAAACAATTTTTCGCAACTGGATGCCAATAGCCTCAGCCATTCGTAGACGTAGGCGTAAAACACCGAGTTATTTTCTCGTTGCTGTGCGGCCACAACTGTGTGTGGCGTGCGTTTGGCTCGCAGGCGTATCACCGGAGGGAGGTGATGTTGGCAATTACCAAAATTAGGTGAAGTTCGAGATCGCTGGTTGAATGCGATAATGTTGTTTTGGACACCGCCGGAGGGAGGTGGTTCAAGAGTTGCCAGGTGGGTGACTGTTTTATTGGGTGGACACCTGAGAGGTTGTCTGAGAGTCGCCAGGTAGAGCGACTGTGAGTTTGGGCGGGCACCGGATGGAGGTGGCCCAGAGTTTCCAAGATGGGTGACTGTTGTGGTATTGAACCGAATGGGGGTTACCGAACTGCAGTTAATTTGTTGCGAAACATTGCGATACATTGCGAAACGTTGCGATACATTGCGATACAATTCAAGTGATTAAACGAGTTAAACGAGTGTCACGCTATCGCTGGGATCACCGCGTTTGCATCCATGTAATCCAAGGCATCCTATACAAGTCGAAGGGGTGAGTTAGGTTATAATAATAATAATAAAATTTATTTATCGACCAACAAAGGATCACAATAGCGTTAGTAACTTATTCTAGGACTTAGACTAGTGTTAGTAATATACACAATTACATTTACGTTATATGAAATTTATTTACAATATCACGACTGTTGTTGGCAACGTGAACCAAGCAGCAGCGGTTCACAATTGCGCAATCCAGTCTACTGGCAAACATAGCCAGGATGCTATTCTATGATATGGATGGCCTTTCATAACCTAACCCACCCCTTCGACATAAATATAATTTTAAAATTTTATTTTTTTCTTAACGGTATCGCCTCTTCTCGAGACCAGCTCACGAACCTCAAGTGGTGCGTGGTCAACTCACAGTCCCCGCGCTTACGGCCAATCGTCACCGTGCTTACGTCTGTCTGTCACCGCGCTTACGTCTATCTGTCAATGGGAGAGTTTGGCAGCAGAACGACCAGAATGGCGCAGGATTGTGAATAGGCAAGTGCGCGAGTTCGAGGATCAGCGTAAAGCTGACCTTGATACTAAACACGACCAGTTAAAGGCCCGACCACCTGCGACCAAATCATACAATTACGAGGGTGGCATACTTAAAGGCCCTCATTGCGCCAGGATTTTCGCTGCGAAGATTGGCTACATAAGCCATCTTCGAGCGCACGCGCGGCAAACCGACTAGGAGTCGAAGTGGTCGCCATGACCGAAATCGGTCGTATAGATCATCATCATGTGTAACCGCGCTTATGATTAGCCGTGCCAGATCTGCTTTAGTTACGTGCTTACATTAGGTCGACGCCTGGTTGACGGCGAGGAAAAAGGCGATACGGTGACGATCCGTTTCCGGGTTGATATGTGACTGTGCTTTGACCCTAGATCTCAAAAAAGTTATTATTTTAGACCCGACAACCGTTTGTTTAATTATTGCTGAGGTCAAACGCAATAACTTTTGTTCCGAGACTTTTAAAATAACTGCCATATTATTTTTTAGATGTCGGCGGCCGATCCTGGAATTTATTAGATCATGAAATACCCGGCCATATCATAGAGGTGCTATGAAGAAACTACATCGACGGAGCACCTTTCTACGGTGCCACTATAGACATGCTAAAATAGTTTTTTCGGAGCCCCCTATTATGAGCCTAGGCATTTCAAGTCAAATTAATAAATAGTAATAATTAATAATACTCGCTTTTGCCCACGGCTTCGCCCGCGTGGACATCGTTTTTATCACTGTCTTTGAGGGTGAGTGGTGCGCGTGCAGCAAGCGGCTCGCGAGCGTGTACATAAGTTTTCTCCAGATCCCTCTGAAACTATATCTGGCTAACTACCTCAACCAATTCTAAACAAAAAATCACTTCAATCCGTTGCGACGCCGACGTGCGCGAGCGTGGAAATGTGTTTTTCGCAGATCCCTCGGGAACTATGTCGCGATATACTGATCCCTCCTCCTTCCCTCCTCCTAAACCGTTTTTCAGTTCCCTTAGTAATCGCATCGGACTATGTTACAATGCAATACAATATTCTTTATTGCATCACAACATAAAAAAAAGAAATATGTTATTTTCACGGGATAAAAAGTAGCCCATGTCCTTTCCAGTGACACAGACTACCTGCATGCCAAATTTCATTAAGATTGTTTGAGGTGTTGAAGCGTCAAAAGGTAACAAACACATTTTCACATTTTTAATATTATAGTAAGTACATAAGAATAATAGAAAATACAGTCAGTTTTTTCATAACAAATGTAGCCACACGAGTTGATGATGTAATATTTGTTATTAGTTCTTAAAAATGAAGTAAGATTAATCCGGTCATATTTAAGCAAATAATTTGCATGACCAAGTTTGTAAACTTAATAATCATCATCATATCAGCTTATATACGTCCCTACTGAGGGGCTCGAGTCTACCCTGAATAAATGTCACTAAATCAAATTTAGACTTAATATCACTGCAAAACCTTCCGAGATATTACGGTGACTTCTATTTCATCGTATCAGCTCATATAAAAAAGCTCATAGTAAAATAAAATAAAATAAAATAAAGTAAAATATTTTTTTACCAATAAAGTGATTATGATTATGATTATACGTCCCCACCGAGGGGCTCGAGCCTACCCTGAATTAGGGCGATCGGGCCTTAGTCGACCACGCGGGCCCAGTGCGGGTTGGTCGACTTCACGCACAACCTTCGAGTTTCTTCGTAAGCGTGTGCAGGTTTCCTCACGATGTTTTCCTTCACCGTTAAAGCAATCTATGAGCTATGTACGTAAGGTCCGGAAACTCATTGGTACGTTGGCCGTCCGGATTTGAACCCAGCACCTCTGGTTAGGAGGACCGAGTCGTTACCGGTTGAGCCACCGACGCTTCACGACATCTATTTAAAAATCTTGTATCACAATGTACTATTGTCAATTACGATGTTTTCCTTCACCGTTAAAGCAATCTATGAGCTATGTACGTAAGGTCCGGAAACTCATTGGTACATTGGCCGTCCGGATTTGAACCCAGCACCTCTGGTTAGGAGGACCGAGTCGTTACCGGTTGAGCCACCGACGCTTCACGACACCTATTTATAAATCTTGTATCACAATGTACAATAGTCAAATATTTCCAGTGCGTGAAATAAGTAAAATCACTATCGTACACCTCGCAAATTGGATGGCAACTATGTATTTAAGCTAACGGGGCTTTTGATAATTTACTGTAAATAAAGAGTAAGCCCTCTGCAGCTGGTGAAATAAACCGAAATCGCAGTGGTTCACTCCACACCTACCCATTCAACAGTTCCGTCTGAGCAACGCATGTAAGTGCTTCACGATTATTATTTTTTACAGTAAGTTATATTTTACAATGCACTCGATTATGTGACACTGACACCCAGATCAAAAAAAGTCATAATTGAAAACGCTAAACACGTTAAAAAAACTAATTCCATCACATAATTCATAATAATTCAAATTTATAATAATTCATTTATTTAATTCATAATTCATTTATTCGCTTTATACAGGGTAAAGATACAACACCTTAGTACATTTTTGGTTTTTGTTAATTTTCTGATAAAGTACTACACCGATTTTGATAAAATTTATATGGCGACACACAGAAAGCACTAGCTTTCAAATAAAAAAAGAATCATAAAAATCGGTTCAGCCAGTCAAAAGTTCTGAGGTTCACAAAAAAAACATACAGGCGAATTGAGAACCTCCTCCTTTTTGGAAGACGGTTGAAAAAAAATCTGATAGAATCTCACGTAAATTTAATGTAAAGCCATCAAAAACACTCCAAACCTATACGTACGCTGTACACACACATAATATATCACAACCACTCCAAAATGCTCGATATTATGTGCTAAGACGTCGTCCTAAAAACGCACACACATGCTTCAAAGAGTGGTTTACAGCATTTTATCTGAATATGTTTTTTGATCTGATTTGAGACATGAATGAGTTATATAGATAGGTACATAATTCCTTCGGCAGAGCAATTTAAACATAGTTTGGAATAAGTAAGATCTTCCACTTTACAAAACGTCGCTGTTTTACAATACGGCGCCATTCAGCGCGCCGTTTTGGAAATTGGCGGCGTATCTACGTAAGTAGTTTAGCCTAGTCTGTACCGGTTTATCCTATCGCATAAAAGTTTGACCGTTAGTATATACATTGACGTATACATAGACATAGTTGATTGTAAAGCACAATTAAGCAAGAACATCAGTGTTTTCGCGCAGTTCTAGGGACTGTGCCTAGGGCCATGAACTGTATCTACGAGTATACTAGAGTAGTGAAAACGCGCATAACACACTGTAAACAGAAAACACTCTTCTCTTGTTATGTAATCAAATCAAAAGGGTAAAAACAGGACCTTATAACTAAGACTCCACTGTCCATCCGTCCGTCTGTCACCAGGCTGTATTTCATGAACCGTGATAGCTAGACAGCTGAAACTTCGACTAATGATGTATTTTTGTAGCCGCTATAACAACAAATACTAAAAATTAGAAAAAGTGAAAGTCTCCTTACAAAAAACGTGTTTTTTTAAACGTGAAGAAACTAGCGCCATCTAGTATGATGTTTTTTGAAACATGAAACTAGCGCCATCTAGTATGATGGTACGGAACCCTATGTGTGCGGTTCTGACTCGCACTTAACTGGTTATTATAAGTAGTTTTGTAATTTAGTTTTGATTTTTTTTTTCATAATTCTATATAAAACAAAAAGTAAAGTTCGTACATATTATATTCCCTACCTAAGGGCTTCGTGTGGTAACAAGCTCATGTCAATAAAAATACTGTTCAGGTTTAAACAAGGTCTTTTTTTTTATTCACAATTGGTAAACCCTTGACATCTCACCTGGTGGTAAGTGACGATGTTGCCGAAGATGGAAGCGGGCTTACCAAGATTCCCCAACGCAATGGGGAACTGGCTATCTTATCTTTATGCCGGAACACACCAATGATATCAACATTGATATTTGGAGGCAAGACTTAGATAAGATGGTGGTAGCTAGCCAGGCGGGCTTAGAAAATGCCCTACCACCAACCAAACCGAGTCTTACAATTGACCTCGCCGGGAATCGAACCCGCGACCTCCTGTGTAAAGCCAGTGAACTTTGCCTCTGATTTATGGAGGTGGTTAAAACTTATTAGAACCAGATTTATTTTCTGTGAACATCAAAAGAACCTTTTAGATATTTACCCATAAAAAAATATTGGTAAATATCTTTCAAAATACGGGGCAGTTTGGGCTCTTTAGCGTTCGTTAAGGCCGTTCTGTGTGCCAGATATTCCTGAATACCTCATACAAGATCTTACTTTTAGAAGAAACGCTATTATTAATGATATAATCATTGATAAGATAGCCACCAGGCACCGATACAAGATTTATTATACTTCACTCGATACAATTTAATCCCAAAATAACCTCTAAAACCGTAATAAGTGGATCTTGAAACAAGCTTTACTCTATATATACTTAATGAAACTTTATGAAACTAAATCAATCATAAGTTCACTATTAATTTCACGTCTATAGCATTCGATATCTTATGCAAATAATTTTAAATAAACTAATACCCACAGTCAAAAAGCGCAGAAGGTTCGATATGACGCGTTATTTTGCTCTCTAATAAATGTAGGTATGGGAAAATATATGGGTTATACTTGAGGGACAAACGCCTAAGGCATAGCACAGAAGGTCGTGCTCTTCTTCAAAAAAGGCGACAATACCCTGCTGAAAAAATACAGAACTATCTCACTTCTGAGCCATGTCTACAAGCTGTTTTCGAGATTCATTACGAATCGTCTCGAATGCTGGTTTAACGACTTCCAGCCTCCCGAACAAGCCAAAAGGCTTTGGTACCATAGACCACATACATACGCTGCGGCGGATTATACAGAAGACCGAAGAGTAAAATCAGCCACTATGCTTGGGATGCGTGTACTATGAGAAAGGCTTTGATTCGGTTGAAACTTGGGCTGTGTTGCAGTCTATCCAGCGTTGCCAAATTGACTATCGATATATCGAGGTACTAAAGTTTATGTATGAAAACGCCACAATGTCGGTTCGCCTTCAGGATCAAAACTCGAAACCTATGCGGCTACAGCGATGGGTGAGACAGGGAGATTATATCTCCAAAACTGTTCACTACCGCCCTGGAAGATGTTTCTAAGCTTTTGGACTGGGGTGGACTCGCCATCAATATCAAGGGCGAGTACATCATGCACCTTTAATTCGCTGACGATATCGTGATCATGGCTGGGACTATGGACGACTTAGCCACAATGCTTGATGGCCTCAGTAGAGCCTCTCAACAAGTAGGTCTTAGAATGAACATGGACAAGACGAAAATTATGTCAAACGTCCGTGTCGTACCTACTCCTCTGAAGGTTGGAGGCTCTATATACACTCGAAGTTGTTTTTGAAAGGGACAAACAGTCCAGTTAGCTAGGTCCAACTTCGAGAAAGAGATCAATCGTTGAATCCAACTCAGCTGGGCAGTGTTCGGGAAGCTTCGCAATATCTTTACATCCAAGATACCGCAGTGTCTTAAGACCAAGGTCTTCGACCAGTGTGTGTTGCCAGTGATGACATACGGAACTGACACATGGTCGCTTACTATGGGCCTCATAAGAAGGCCTATGGGTCACCTATGTTCGGAGTTTCTCTGCGTGATTGAATCAGAAACTTAACTTGCTAAACTTAAGTGGCAGTAGGCGGGGCACATAGCTCGTAAAACAGATTGCCGTTGGGACAGTTAAGTTCTCGAGTGGCGAACGTGCACCGAAAAACGTACCGTAGGCAGGCCTCCCACTCGGTGAACCGATGACCTGGTGAAGGTCGCGGGAAGCCGCTGGATGCGGGCAGCACCGAACCGGTCGTCATGAAAGTCCATGGGGGAGGCCTATGTCCAGCAGTGGGCATCCTTCGGGTGATATGATGATGAGAAAAGGGGGGAGATGAGGCCCCTGAGGCTGGCTCACGGAATTGCCTTAATAAAACGTGAGGAGTATCTGCTATTCAATCATTATCATACTGAGCATGATGGAAATTAAGAACTACAAAGAATGATAATAATTGATTTTGCTGAAAACGTTAAAATCCAACTTAGATCTTGTTGACAACTAAGTAAAATTTTGCAACATTTTTTGTCTTATTTAATTTTTTAAGTACTTATCCGATTTTGATACAGGCATAAGCTATCAATTAAAAAGACAATGTATTAAAATCGGTATACGACTTGCGAAGAAATCGCGTCACATACATACAAAAAGTATAGTCGAATGGAACCTACTCCTTTTCAGGGTTCCGTTCGCAAAGGGCAAAACGGGACCCTGTTACTAAGACTCTGCTGTCCGTTCGTCCGTCTGTCTCCCTCCACGCTGTATTTCATGAACCGTGATAGCTAGAAAGTTGAATTTTTTACAGATGATGTATTACTGTTTTTTTTGAAACGTGAAGAAACTAGCGACATCTAGTATGATGGTACGGAACCCTTTGTACGCGGTTCTGATTGGCACTTTGCCGGTTTTTTAAAGTCGGTGAAAGACGCGAATAGTTTTATTTAACATATAGATCAGGGTCCATTTCGTGTAATACCATGAACCATCGATCACGAGCATCTAGCAGCGTTCCAACGAATGGTAACGTTGAGCAAGACTCTATCGCTTTACTTTGTGATATAATAAAGTCCCATTGACGTGGAGCGCAGTGCAACAATCCAACATCGCAATCTGAGCCGAGCCGACTTCCCGACGTTTTCATAAGGATTTTCCTCGGCAACGAAAAACTTCATTCGCAACTTTTCCTTTTTTCTCCTTATTAACTTTCCGTCTTAACTAAGGCTCTTCTGCTATTTTAAATTTAATTCTATTTAACGCGGCTCTGGACGGAGTAATCCTTTTCTATCTCCAAGTAATGGGAGTTTTCCTGTAATAATAAGGTTTCTCGAGAACCAGGGAATGTGGTTAGTTATTTTAGATAATTTAAGTAAACACACATAATAGCACGTGTAGGGGGAGAACTCGTGCCCCAGCAGTGGGGACGCTGTGGTTTGTCAGAAGCAACAAGTAGTTACACATCTATTTACAAGAAATGGTGACTTATCACATTATTACCCTCCTGCGCCAGAAGGAAGGTTATGTTTTTCGAGTGTATGTTTGTTCATGTATATTTACTTATTTATTTCTTTGGCACGCCCTGTAGCCTTAACGGCTTGATGGATTTTAGAGTGGGAAGTATCGTTAAATTTCTCTTGACTCCATTAGTGACATAGAATATGATATGACTGGAGATGATTCCAGATGTGTCTGAAAGTCGCGTTGCACACGTTCATAGATATAAATCTAAATGTCCTACATGTGACCGCGGGTGATGCTTAGTGCAACACTAGGAACCCGCCGTCTATCCCTTGGATAGCACGCACGATAAGACAAGAGGAGTGTAAGTTATGAAATAAATAAATAACGATAAATAATAACTCTTCAGACATCAGTGTATGAGTTTAATACAAGACTTTGTGATGGAATGAAAACCTTTAAGCAAAATTAAATTATAATAATCTCACAATTCTTAGTTCTGATTGAATATATTTCGAACAATTAAATTCCAAACATCAATTAATCAACAAAGGCGTCGACAACTCGACATAGATTAATAAATCTTTGTGTTATGTTGAAATAGAATTGTTTATTTCTCCCTACGGAAACGTGATGAGTCAGCGCTAGCGCGATATCCATCAGCCACTGAATTATGACCTCCGGTGTCACGCCTATAATGCCAGCTTGCGATCTGTTGCAGAAGGAATTTACAAGGGTAGAAGGTCTTGTTATAATGGTTTCATGTTAGTTGGCAAACATTGAGAAGTACTCATTTAGATAAATCAAGTGGTAGGCGGACGGCAAGTGCTTGTAAAGATTCACTGGAGATTTTCAACCGTGACTTGTTTCGTACAAAACACAATTTTTTGGCATTTTGTGATGTTATTGAGTTTTCGTTATACTGAGAGAAATTGGCGTTAAAGCACACCCCGGACACATCGAGAAACGATATATATATTAACAACTGACGTATCTATAGGCATGAATGCAGGTAGGGCTGAATCACCGGCGGCATCGGTTTGTTAGATATTTACTGCATGTAACCGTCAACAGTGGCTACTTGGTAGGTAGGTAACTTACATTAATAAAATTGTTCTTCAAACAGCTACTCGAGCGCTGCTTTTGTCGGTGAAACAACCTCATATAACTACCTAGAGTAAACAAACTGGAGCCAGAAAATTTTGACGTTTCAAAGAGTGAATCGTTATATCGAGTGACGTTATACAGAGTTTACACTGTATATCTAGTTAACAGGTAGAGTACTGAAGACGAAAGTTAGGACTTAGAAAAATCATCAGAGAGCTCCGTTGCTGATGGAGTCGTAGCTCAGGACTTTGATCAGTAGTTTAATTCATTATCGGAAAAGCTATTGATTTTTAAACTTGTAAACCATAGATTCTCTTGTAATACCCAATAAATTACCAATTAAAACCATATAAAAATTCACAGTATATAGTATTTCTTCTGAGGAATAATACTAACTATCTGCATTAAGTTATGGGATACCAAAGACGTTTTTTAGTATTATTTCTCAGTGAGATAGAAAAGGGTAAAAAAGTTTCAGTAAAATCGGAAGAGGATCTGGTTCAAACGCAGTTGATGTAACGTGAAACATATCCGGTACTTTTTCGTTCGTAGTCCTCTCTAACTCTTAATTGCACTTGATGGATGCACTCGAATTATGGCCACATTTATTACAGCAATCTGTAACAGGGTTACTTCGTTATCCGCGGTAGATAAACACCCGAATAACGGTAATGCTAGACGCAGCCCTGGGCGCGTTGGTTCTCGGGTAATAATAGAGAGTGGGGATGGTAGTGAACGGGACCGGTGGCAAGCCGGGACACGAGAAACGCAGCGTGGGCATTAGAGGTTGGTTTCCGGACACAGCAACAGCGTCGGAAAAACAAGGTAATTATTCTCTCGTTAAGTCCTGTAAATCTGTGGAACGAAGCGATGAATTTTTATTTTCTTAAATTTTAATTTTGTTTAATAAAAATACTAATGCCTTCCGATTTAACAGGCCAACCTTGTTGAGAGAAGTTTGACGAGTTGAGGTGAACGGGACCAAGACAACAACACCCAGGGAAAACGTACAAATTTCACCAAGAGCTCGACGTAGGAGAGTAGTCGTAAGAAGCACGTTTCTATCCTTGCGGTAACAATGGCCGCGGTCTAAAATACCCGGCGCATTGCCTCTAAACATTTATCTCTGATTATTCATCAGCCTTAGCTTAGTTTATCAAACTGTTAATGTCGTACTAGCTCATTATTGCAAACATTTTATTTTATGAATTGTTAATTACTTGATAATTATTATAAATATTGCGTGGCTAAAATTTAACACCCAGAATACAGTCAACTGACCTTGAGTTAACTTTTGAGAAAATGGACATAAAATAACTGCTGTCGAATTTACTATTTACTGAATCAAGTCTCGAAAACCTAAAATCTGATTGAGACAGAATTATTATAACATAAAAATTGTTGTCAAACGAATTTTCGACTTGATTAATAATTTAAGAATGAAAATCTACCAGCTAGGTAATATCAGCAGTTTTAGCTCACATGTCTGTCCGCCATCTTATGTTCTGAGGACTCAAGGTCATGTCATTATAATAAACTGAAATAACTCGGTATTCTGTGGGTAAAAGAATTACAGATTAAGTATTTCTTAGTTGCCTAGAACAGAGCTATGTTTTAATTGTTAATTAACATGATTTTCCATCAGTATTTGAGAGCTACTATCAGTATTAGGAATAGTTTGTTGAAAGTTGAGTATTAAATACTAGTACGGCTGTTACCTAAGACCGGAAAGAATTAATCGATAATTTGAAGTAATTTAATTACTCAGTTTTACCAATGATCAAAATAAGTTAAAGCTTTATTTATAAAATTATACAATAGCTTTTGCTCAACACATACTTCAGTATGAGAATATATAGAGCCTATTAGTGATTACGTCACGACTGATATACCAAGAAATTATTGTCTAATTTTAAGCCAGTTTATTACTGCAAAGAATTTATTATTTTAATATTATTGTTAGTAGAATAGGGTTAGAGATAAAGAGAGAGTGTGTGTGTGTGTGTGTGTAGTAGAGTGATATTGACAAGGAGAGTCCGGTAAATGACACAATAGCACGGATGTAGTCCTCTGCATCCGTCCCCTCTATGCTGATGCTTTCCGAAATCTTTTTAGTCTCAGTTTCAGTCAGTGAGTCAGTTTCAGTCAGTCAGGCAGTTATCAGTCGGCAAATTAACGCGGAGTGCCACGGATAAATGGCATAATTGTACGGTTGTGGCGGCTCACAATCGTCCCCTCTGTATCTCGTCGGGACTCTAAGACCAAGGGGGTGGTTCGGTCAATTGACGCGGAGTTCCACAGATAAACGGCATAATTGTACGGTTGTGGCGGCTTACAATCGTCCCCTCTATATCACGTCGGTACTCCAAGACCACGTCAGTAGTTAAGGTTTATAATTTATAAGGATGAGAGTATGAGTGAGTTTGTTTTCTAAGTTATTTTGTGATAATAAATATGATAAACCCAATTAAATCATTTGTTATTTCCAGACCCAGCTTCCTATTCTCTCTATTTCCCTGTAACAGATCTCGTGCCGTTCTTTCGGTTTCCAGGTGGCCGATTATTTTACTTGTTTTATTTCAGTAACCTGGTGTCGCCCGTCAACTCGAATAAGATCTTGCGGTTGAAAACCAAATTGTCCAGTTACCTTTAGTTTAAATAATTTCGAGTATAGTAAATTCAGTAAAATATTTAGTCTCAGTAATTTTTATTCGTTTGTTTGACGGCGGCCTAATAGCGGGAAAACCACCCCGTTACAACTCTTTGGTCCCGGCGCCAGCCTGCCTGGGTCCTGTGACGTGGGTGCCAAAAATATATTGACCAATCGGCAGGTGTGTTTCAAAGACCCCCTACCAGGGTCCGTTGACGCACGCTGACCCCACTAGTGACCATTGACGTGATATTACCGTATATGGTCAGTCACGTGATAAATAACCAATCAGAAGCCCAAATTATGAGTCAACAACACCTTTGACGTCAAAGGGTTAATAATATTAACCAATCAGGTGTCAAGGTTATATCTCACCATATACCTGTGACGTTAAAGGGTTGACAATACTGACCAATCAAATTAGCCGTTTTATCCAAAAATGCCCCAAATTAGAAATATAGGTCCGTGATTTTGGACCACAGACCAGTCAGTAAGTAGGTCAGAAGTAAGCAAATAAGCAGTAACTTACTCCGGTGAAATCCGTCAATCTACCAGTCCCTGTGAATTATCACAATACTACAAGTTAATCTAACCTGATCCTAAGTCATTATACTTGCAGGATTCAAACCTGATTATTCTTAATTGTGATTAATTCACAGGAGAATAACAACAGATAGGAAAACGGTATCAGCTTGACCCCTCTATTAGCTCTGTCCCCGTGAAGATCGTGTGCACTGTGCATGAATAAAAAATTAATTGAAAAAACATTTTCCAGTGGACCAAATTGTGAGTCTAAACTATTCTCTTATCCCCTTGAACACATACAAAAAATTTGATCAAAGTCGGTCTAGCCGTTTAGAAGGAGTTCAGTGATATATACACGGACAGAAGAATTACCCTTAAAAAATAATATTACGTTTAAATATTTTTATTTCATTTAATTACTCATGTTACGGAGGCAGGGCCCCCTACAGTGATAGTGGGCCCATAATTACGGGTCCCGGAACCATTTACAACTCGCGGAATGAGTTACAGAAATCAGAATTTAATATTTTTATTTAAATAAAATCTAGAGGGGAAGGTGTAACGAGCCTCGTTATTTTCAGTTAATTATTAAATGAATAAATGAATAAATAAATAAATTATTAAAACCGTTAAATTTATAATTGATTAAAGTTAAGAACACCTGAACACCCGACAGCTGAGGGCTATTATTATTATTATTATTATTCCTACTATTATTATTATTACTACTATTATTATTACCACTATTATTACTATTACTATTATTACTATCACTACTATGATTTGTAACGGGACAGTTTTGCCTCGTTTCTTGGGCAACCATTAACAAATTAAACTAAATAAATAAACTACCAAATTAGAACAATTAAATACAACCAGATGTCATTGTTGTTAATGGGCGCCACCAGGGTTTTATAACTCGGTTCCTGGAACCGGAATAAGCAAGAGAGATAATCTACGGGTCGAGAGAGTGAGAGGAGGAGCTGTGAATAATAAAAACATTAGTTGCATATATTCGGTTTATTTACCAGTTTACAAAAGATTTATAACACTCACACACTCATACCAAAACTTAATACTAGTGGGCTTTTTAACCACGGTCTCCCATAACCTGCCTAAAACTAAACTCCACCAGAGTGACCCTTAAACTTTCCACAACTATGGGCTTTTTAACCACGGTACCCTAACCTGACTAAAACTAACTCCACCGGAGTAACCAATTTCTTATAACTAGTGAGCTTACAAAGATTTTATTTTCACCCAACTGGTGATAATTCGTTTAATTAATTAATTTTGCCAAATTGATTTAGTTGGTAAACAATTATTAATAATATTTATCTCTAGAACTTATTTCAGTTCGATAAATAAATTAGAGTTAAACTCTGTAACTAATTTATATTTAAAATAAGAATTTACTGTCCACCATCTTATGAACGGGGACGCAACACAACGTCGTAAACGACTGAGACATTTATTTACTAAACCAAAGCCATGCCAATATTCGTGGTCTGAAACCCAACGGAATATTATAATATAAAAACAATTAATTAAACAATTGAATTACAACTTTACAATCTTAATAAATTAATAATAGTAATCTACGGAATATTAATCAACTAAATCGACTCTCCAAATAATTATGTAAATAAATTGAGGGAGAGAACACGGTCAAAATTACCCAAGGTGAAAAACACCCGGTCTTACTCCCAATGTCCTCTCCGGCCGGCTCACCAAATATTCCGGAACAAGATGGACGCCATAGGTACGTGGATACAAGTAGTAGAATACGTTGAGCTTCGCTGGTTCACTCCTCGCAGCCTTCTCTGGTATCCTTGGACAGTCCATGGGTCTTCTTGTCCTCACAGATTACACTGGATGTTCGTATTAAACGAAGCTGGCAGTCAGGCCGGTGGCTACTCCTCAACTAACTCTCTCCATCACTGTCCTCCGTCCTCAGCTCAGCAGTCCCGAATTTCCCCACTCCTGACATTTATGCACCTGAGTACTCACATTGCAGCGCACCGAGTGCTACGTCGATAACTAACTAACGATCGGGTCTTATCGAGACAGGATAATATAAATTACCCTGTTACACTCCCCCTCACCAGACGTGCACCCGGGAGCAGTATTTTGAAGTACTCACCAGGTCGGCCTCGACGATGAAGTGTGACTGTGTAGTTTGGAGCAGTACTCTTGGGATTGCCAGCTAGATGAACATGATTGAAGTTGAGATGACGACGATGTAATTTTAAGACAGCCAGACGTGGATGAAACTGAATAACCAAGTGCTTTATTTATGTTGAATGAAATTTTTCATCAAAACTTGTTTATGAGCCTCTCTTATTCCTAATTAACAACTGGACTTCTCCGGTATGGTTCCACACACATGTTGAGTTTTTGGCTCAAGGTTAATTTCGTGCCCAATTATTGTCGCAGCGTTGATGTTCGATACTTTATCCAATTTTACAGTACACGTCCAGAAACTCTTGAAGTTTATTTACTCACAATGATGTTATACATAAGCAGTAATTTCCTTACAATTGATCAGCAACCGGAAAACTTCTGGGGTATCAGTAAAATTTCTATGAGCAATCCTTGTGACCAATTTTAAACACCAAGTTTCTCACGAAGTCCATACCCAAGACCAAGGAATAACTCAAGTCTGGTAATACTCACACAAGTACTGTCCACCTGCAACAGTTCCGACTCAATTAATAAAAGATGTTCCATTCTTACTCCTGCAAGTAGAATGATAAGCAAGAAACACTCTCTGTTGAGTTTGATCCTCCTGGAGTCCATCAGCAGCACAATCCTTGATGTCTTCATGTACTTTAGCGTTGACCTAACGAACTCTCACTACCAGCATTCAATATTCCAATCAACCTAACTCCAATTATCCCGATTGCTATCGGAATGCGTGACGTTTCAGCCAGTGGTAAACCGGTACTGTGTTTGGAGATCTGTCGTGACGTTAATCGTTGAATAAAAGATGCTGGAGGGTTCTTCCCCTGACGAATTGGAGGTAGCGTTTTCTCGAGACGAGACATAAGCTGAAGATAAAGCTTCCACTCGGAACGATGTCGACTCACTTATGCTGGCTCAAATTGAGGTTCAACTTCCTTCTCCCATGCAACATCTGAAGTTTGACAACTTCAGGTAGCTCTGCGTCCACAAGGATGCCTAAAATTTTGAGATGATTAGACTCAATTAATTCTGAGCTTACCTCGAAAGTCACAGCTGACAGATCTTCTAACAACTTCACTCCATGGCAACTTCATGAGGACTGAACGACTCAACTTGAGTCTGTGAACTTGTTGTACTTGAGTTTATCTTAACAGGTGGTGAAATAACTGATGACGTGGTATTTAATGAACGAACCATTCCAAGGAAAGAAACCGTTTTGCTTCTTCCCCGGTCATTACTAGGTCACCGGGACCCAATCCAAGGAGAGAGGTTCGCAGCCCTTCTCCCGGTCATTAATCAGTTCCTTACTATTCACAAAGTTATTAATTTGCTCATCTTCTAGTTGAGCGTCATTACTATTTTGAATATAGGTAATAGCTGTCCTTGCAGTATAACGACCTTCTTGATTACTCTGGATGGACAAGTTTGACGTAAAAGACCTGAACCTAGACAATTATTACAGACTTCCCGACGTATACCTTCACAAAACTCGAATATCTATCCAGATCACTACAAATGAAGCACGTACTTGGTCTTCGCATGTAACGTGAATCAACTACAGTCGAGCATTAGATGTTGAAGCTGACTGTGCTAACCGAGCTGCATTACGTGACTGTTGAGAAGCTGCAAACTGTCCAGATGGTTGAGTAGACGGAATTTGTTGTCTTTGATATAACTGCTGACGAGAATAGGCTTTCATTACGAGATACGGAGTCGTCAGACGTCACAACACTCCATATTTATTATAATACTCTCCACAACTTCATATCAACACAACATTTAAGTAGACTTACGTAGGTATAACTGGTGAGATGATTCACAACCACTACTTCAGTAACACTATTACCTGTTTGCATCCTTATGGTAAAATTTTCTCAAAAATTTAACTGTATAATATCAGATGAAGTTATCTTAACCTCAAGGACCTCTCGAAACGACGAAGATGCTCGATGTTGACTAGTTGACGGTAGCTCTTGGTAACAGGGCTGACCAGACGCACTAGCGTACTCCCCTTCCGCCAGACCGTAACCCACCGGGTTAACGGTTGAATTCGATGACTAGTCAGCTTGAACCGCGTGGATGGTCTTGAGGTATACAAATAATTATACAGATTGAAGCTCAACAGCGTATATCTTAATTGTCGATACCACGTTTATGCTATATGAAATATCGCCTAACGACAGACAACTGTCGTGGTCTATTGTAACTTTGTGTATATTATTTAAGAATCTTGAAGATAAATATCATGAGAGCTGTTCATACCTGTAGCTATTGACTGGTAAGCTTAGATGGTATCGCAGCTGATGACCGTGGATTTACAATCTCATTAACTTTAACCTGTAAACTATTTTTTTTTTATTCCTCGTTGTCCTCAACCAAAGTATTCAATTTGTAATATCCACTAACTATATTCTCCAATTCTCCGGTATCTTTCCAAGTCTGTGATATTTAAATTACTCTGAGAGTCTTCATAACTGATGACTTTACTCAAGCGATGTTGTGTCATTACATATACTTAGATTTGAATAACTTTGTAAATTTGAGTCCGTTATAACACTCTGCGTAGTCAAAACATTCATACTGTCGAAGTAACTATCACTGGCAAAAACGTGGAGATCTTGTTAACTTTGACGAGGTTAGATCTTCAACAGGTTTTGCTACTTTCAATAGTTCTATTACTGGAATTTGACGAGCGATATCCGAATCATTAAGCGTCGTTTCGTGATCACCAGTACAGGTTTTTTTAAAAGACTACTGATGAATCCGGAGAATTTTCAACAGCACAACATCTTCTTCAGACTCTTTAGAAATATCAACCTTCAAAGGTGCCACATTGTCAAGCTGTTGTTTCAGATTCTCATTTTCTACTTTTTTGTGTAAGTTCTGTAGATGCAATGTAGTCTTTGAGGTTATTAATTTCACTCTCAAAATCATGAAGTTGCTTTCCTTAAGCTCAAGTACTTTCTCATTGTGCTGTTTAAGTAAATCCGTTGTTAATTTCTATTCTTCATTTTGTGATGTCATAAATGCCATAACTTAATTCTTGTAATACTTAGTCTTCTTCCTTCAACCAAAATCTGCACAGCCGTCTTCTCGCCTTCCCTGAGAGTTTCCTCACATTGCATAGTAGACAGTTGTTATCTTAGTTAATCATTTGTCACCTGAAGTTCACTAATTTTCCCAGTATAAAACTCAATTGGTATTTCGAATTGGTACAATCTTTTACCACGATTTCTAACTGGTGAAAGACAAAGAAACTGAATTTTGGACACCCTCACGAAACATTAGAAACTAGTCCAGCTCTAAGATGTTTTGATATCTTAACTGAAATTATTTCAAATTTGGTGTAGTTATTGTAAAATATAGTCTGTAAATTATCTTAAGAACCTCCAGGGTGAATATTATTTAAACTTGCAGACTATTGTACTCTGGTATGATCAGTGACACGTAAAACTGTGATACTTGTTGCTGAGGGATCGGTAGACGAGGCTAGTACTGTGAATCTCCAGGTATTTCAGCTTAATTTCCAGTTGGATTTCAATCAACAATCCTGGTCCTCCACTAACAACGAGAAATTGGTTTTCACTTCTCGTTGAGCTCATACTCGTAGTTCACAATGTGCTCTAGCTTCAAGAGAGTTGACAAAATCATTTGCAGAGACCCTTTCCTGAGAAAAACTGAAGCTAGCTACTGTCTACCGTCTTTAATCTCCTTCCAACGGCTGTACGGAATATAAGCTGATCCTTGTTGATTATTCGCTGTCCCAGGATACCATTCCTGTGGTGATGTTGGGCAACCATTGTTATGGTCTTGTGAAACATCAGGTAACCCAATAGTTTGGACAGCAGTCTGCGGTACATCCATGGGCACTAGTTGGGATAATAACGGATCAGACGTAACTTTAGCTAATCTTATGTTTTCAACTCGTTCTCTATTTGGATAACTAATAGTTGCTCAGAGTCGGTGAACTTGATCTTCTACAAAGACAGGAGTGCTCGAATTGATTAACCAATGGTTTAAGCTACGCCATTTCGCGTAAAAGAGACTCACGTAACTCACGTTCACGTTGTGTGTATTGGTTATATGTGCGTACCGTAGATCTCGTACTTATCTGAGAGATCTGTTACTGAGCTATCCTCTCCAGATTATTCACCTCGAAGCCACCTCTGGATCTCCACGGAGTCTCTGTTGTAACGTAGAAGGCTCCCAATCCATGTTATCAGCTACGTCATGACCTGTCTGACTCTATCTTCTGCATGTCCGGAAGAACTAGATGACTGTGTCTGTAACTGGCTATTTATTCTGTTATCCAACCACGTCTAAGCAGTGGCGATTATAGAAGACGTTGATCCACTTTTAACTGAAGCTACAGTGTATTATTGCCCAACCTCACCGAAGTAGAGGCGGTTCCAGCTGGAACAACCCGCTATTCAGTGACGTAGTTGCTAGATTGCCCAACCATGCAGAAGCAATGGCGGTTCTAGACGAAGCAACTACAGCATGTTGGGAACATCCAGAAGTGTCTCAACGACCCTGACAGCGTTCAAAATATTCTAAAATTACTCAAAGATCAGGAAATTGAAATCTAACTCATGTATAATAACAGACCGTCAATTGATTACTTGTTGATCTGATCAGGTATGGTCAGATCTGATTCATTTTTCCCGGGAACCTCCCCGTGTTTCTCGCTGACGGTTAAATAAACACCTTCAGACATAACAAAAACCAGATGATGGATTTCCCCAGGTCAGATGGATTGTTGACCTCTTGTTTTCGAGTAACTCGTGTGACGTAAAACTAATTACCAGCGGGTACACCCCACGGCTTATCTCCTCAGTATAAAAAAGAAAGTCATCCGCAGATGTTTCACTTGGAAATTGTCTGTCGACATAAGTGCTGGTAAGTGTTGTAATCTTTGATAAAATTTTATATTTTATGTTTTATGGTCCAATGTCTTGCTAATTGAACCATCAAGCGAGGCCGCCGAAGGCGGCCGAAGCTCGATGTAAATTATACTTCATGTCTCGCCCTTCGAGATTACAAATGTAGAACTTTAGAGTGATATTAAAAAATTTTTTGTTATAATTTTGCTCCGTTATGGTAGCATGAGTTTCTCAGCGAAGTTGTCTCCCTGGACGTTGATCGGAAGGTTGTAAAATCTTGCAAAGACCTTAGATTTTTGTGACCATCCGGCAACCCTTTTTATTTCGTCAATATTTATGCCTCTTTCAGCCGCTTTTGAAGTCGATGCGTGGCGAGTGCTGTGAGCAGTGTATCGCTCGTCTACTCCCAACTCATTGAGGCCTTTCTTGATTCATAGTCCTATTGTATCACGCGATATTTTATTGTGTGGTTTCTGAAATGATATTAAAAGAGTGTCTTCTTTCCCTCTCAGGTTTTGTGTTTTCGATATGTAATGTTTGACTGTACTTGCTATGCACAGACCCGGTTTTTCTTTAAAGAATGGTAGTTTCAGCAACGGTTGTACGGCTCCTGGTCTCGATGTTTTAATGTGGTCTGGGATTTTTATTTCTAATCCTTTATGTGTTTCTGCTACATTGCTTATTTTAATTTTTGCTAGAGTTTGTATCCGATGCGCCGTACCTAGAGCTAGAAGCAGGACGAGCTTCTTAGATAGCTCCTTCAAGGAGAGAGATTCGAGAGGGTATAACTCTGCGATTTTGTCTAGAACTGGATCTACATCCCAGATGGCATCATATCTAGGTTTAGTAGGTCTCTTTTTATATATTCCTTTCATGAATCTGTTGATGATCTTGCAGCTCGTGATTTCTTCGGAAGAAATTAGTGCTAACGCTGCTTTGCCAGTATTTATTGTTCCATGACTGGCACCTTCTTGAAACCTTTTTGTTAGAAAAGTTAAAACTTTGGACGATGAGACGGCGAGAGGATCAGACTGAAGTTCCTGGTTGAATTTCCACCAGAGTTTGTATGTGGATTCATATTGTTTCAGCGTTGAGTCTTCTAGGGATGCTATTATTATTTCAGTTGATTCTTTTGGAGTTTTCTTGTTCAGTAATGTCTGCCGGATAATTTCGCGGCCACCAGGGTAAGGTTTCTGCTTAGTGGATGTGTCTTGGAGCTGGAAGAAAACAGAAGATTAGTATGTGGCTCAAAAGTGATCCAATTTCCTATTATTAATTTTTTGAAGGCTGGGAACCAGTTCTGACTAGGCCATAGAGGAACTACCAGGATTCCTTCCGCTTTATCCATTTTTATTTTCTGTATTACCTTGGCAATCACCGCGAACGGTGAAGAAGCATAGAAATACCACGGCCTCCAACTGATTGTGAAGGTGTCTATCGGGATAGCTTTTGGATCTCTGTCCCATGAGCAGTAGCTAGTGCATTTTTTATTAAACTCTGAAGCGAAAAGGTCTATTTTCGGGATACCAAATACTTTAGTTATCTTTTTATATGCGTAATCAGCTAGTTTCCACTCTGTATCTCGATTTGATAAACGTGACAACGAGTCCGCTTCCACGTTGTCTTTTGACGCGATGTACGATGCGTAGACCCAGAGGTCCCGACGCTCACACCAGTTCCATAAGTCTCTTGCTAGCTCGTGTAGATCTTCTGATCTTGTACCACCTAGTTTGTTGATGTAAGCCAGTGTGGTAGTGTTATCTACTCTTAGTAATATTTCTGTAGAGCGTAAGTCTTTTGCAAATAGTTTTAGAGCTATAAATGCTGCTTTTAGTTCTAACTGATTAATGTGTAAGGATTTATCAGCCTGGGACCATACTCCGTGGGCTCCCTCGCCGTCACAGTAGGCGCCCCAGCCTGATAAACAGGCGTCAGAGAAGATCACTTTTTGGAATTGAAAACTCCTAATTTTTCTGACTGCAATCGGCAGTCTGGTATGCCACCAGTCTAAGTCCTCCGCTACGTATGCTGGGATGTTCATATTCTTGTCATAACTTTGTCCGCTAAGGTTGAGGGCTTCTAACTTAGCTTTTTCTAATAACTTACAGTGTAACATCCCATAGTCAACTGCTGGGCAACTTGCTACTAGCATGCCTACTAACTGGGCAAACTTTCTTATTTTGCACGACTTTTTGTGTTTTATCGCTTCTATGTAAGTGATAAGTGAGTTTCTCTTTTCATTCGGAAGTTCAATTATCATTCTTCGAGAGTTTAATAAAAAGCCCAGATATTTACACCGTTGACTAGGCGATAAGTTTGATTTTATCCTATTCACAATAAATCCTAGTCTTTCTAACAGTTCAATCGTCGTTTGTAAGGATTTATGACATTCCTCTATGGAAGTTTCTAGACATAAAATGTCATCAAGGTAAATTACCGATAAAAACCCCATCGACCTCAGATAAGTCATAACTGGTTTCATAAGTTTTGTAAAGACGTATGGGCTCTCACAGAGACCAAAAGGTAGGCACGTGAATTCGTATAGTTGTCCCTGGAATCTAAATCTCAAGTATTTTCTATCAATTTTGTGTATTGTTATCGCAAAATACGCGTCTTTAATGTCTACTGAACCCATGAACATGAATCGCTCTAGCAACCTGCAGGCAGATCTGAGGTCTTCAAGCTTGAAATGTTCCGTATTGACAAAGAGGTTGAGCTCCTGTAAATTTAAAATAAATCTTTTGGATCCATCTGGTTTTTCTCTCAGAAAATAGCTAGAAAGGAATTGATCGGGTATGTCAGAGCACTTACGCCATCCCTCGGGTAGATCTCGGTTTCGGGCCCATGATGTCAGCGCGTGACCCGAGCGATGGCCAAGCGCAAATTGAATCTCGAGACCACCGCAGACCTTACTAACCCAGCTCTTCTTTCTTTTACAGCAATGGAACTCCACTTAACTCCAGAGCGACCCGAGCCGTACGATCCCGAGAATCCAGGTTTCGTCCGACCAGACAGACCCAGGATCACCAGCACTCGCCCACGACTGCCGACCAGGCGTCCACGAATATCAATACGACCAGCTCCGGCCGGATTAGTCAACTTGGCTAGGAAACCAATCACCAGCGGACATCGAAGCCTCTCCACGAAAGATGTCGACCCGGGCCCACGTCTGCGACGCAGTCCCCAGCCGACCGCAACAAGCAACAAGGTAGCGCCGTCCAGGCCACCTACCAGTGATAAGGCCGCGCCGTCCAGGCCACCCACAAGGGATAAGGCAGCGTCGTCCAAGCCACCAGCAAACGACAGGGTAGAGCCATCCAGGCCATCCGCGCTCGAGAAGACAGCACCGTTAAACGTGAAGACGACCAGCTTGCCAGTAACCGAAAGGGTGAAAACCAATTTACCTACAACTGAGAAGACGGAGGCTAACCGGTTACCGACCGCTGAGAAGACTCGGTTACCGGCAGCCGAAAAAGTAAAGATGACCAATGTACCTGCAGCTGATAAGACCCGGCAACCAGCAGTGGAGAGAGGGAAGACGACCAGTCAAACTAAACGCTCCCACCCCCCGCGTCACACCAGTCACACCGTCCGATACAGCCAACACCGGACTCGCCCAAGCAGACACGAGGAGGAACATCGGACTGACCGCGAGACAGCTGACCCAGCGTCCGGACGAGAGCCAGCAGCTGGTACCAAAGACACGGACCCGGGCCCACGTGGAAAGCGCGGTTCCCGGTCGGCGCCGACAGCACCAGAAGTGGAATCACCGAAGCAACCTCGTCTCAGGTCAGTGATCGTGGTACCGCCCCAGAAGAAGAAGGTCAGGTTCGACCTAACCTCTCGCTCAGAAAGGGCTGCCTGGGAGGACAAGGAGGCCTACACACCGAGTGGCGAGACATCCCATGGACAGCAGAAGAGGAGGTCATCGACGCGATATACCAGCAGCAACGCGGAGTGGATAAGCCATGACCACGCTCCTCTGCTCGACGAGTACCCCAAGCAGTGGGAAGAGCAACCAGGAGACCTCTTTACGCCACCCGTCAAGGTACCGGGCCCGGAGACGACCCGACTGGAGCAACTCTAGGTTACTACTATTATTATAATTACTATAACTATGACTATTACTATGATTATTGTTCTTTTGTATTTGTTCTTTTGTATTTGTTCTTTTGTTCATTAAAAGTGTTTAGCATAGATTGTTCGTTTTCCTTCGAAGCTCCACCTACCCACCGCCAGATGGCTACGCGAGACGCTGGGGGTCCGTGGGCGATAAGAACGGCCGAGGAGATAAGAGCCCGAAAATCGGACAGAAAATTTCTCTTCGTAAACGAAGAGAAATTTTTGTTCATCGAGTCCTAGGAGACTGTTCTCGAGTAATTACTGAAATAATTATTCGAGACGTGAAAATCTTCTAAGTCCGAATAATTGTTGGAATAATTATTCGAGACGTGGATGTTTTCTGAGTCCCAAATAATTATTGGAAATAATTATTGGGAATAATGAATAATTATTCGGGACTTAGAAAATATTCGGAGTCGGCCGAGCCTCAGGTCCCCATCCTAGAGGGCGATGGATCGTTTTGAGTTTCCGTGGGTAATAAGCCCCACCGGGGTGATAAAGGCCAGATTTCGAGTACGGAAAAGACATTCAGTTTTAAGGTGGAACCAGTCGAAGACCCTTCACTGGACAATCACCAGGAAACAGTAAGTATTTTTGCCTTTGGTACGCGACGGAGGCCATCCTCGCACCCCACCGGAAGTCGTCCAGACTCCGTAACCCCCCCCCCCCCCCCCCGGAGGTCGTCCAGACCCCTTGATCCCCCCGGAAGTCGTCCAGACTCCGCGTCCCCAACCGGGAGCCGTCCAGGCACCGTGTCCCCCAGAAGTACCATCGGTCGGCGAGACAGGTTCTACCGACCGTCGGCCAAACAGACACCGATTAAACCTACAGTCGATAAAGCAGAGGTCAGACGAACCAACCATCGGTAAAGCAGTGCCCTACTCTGCCTACTGTCGGTAAAATAGGGTTTCGCCAAGAAATCGTGCTGCGTCGATATATATATATATATATATATATATATATATATATATATATATCTATGTAATTTTCTGGGTGTGTTTTCTTGATCTCATAATAAACTAAAGTAATTGGATTTAAATTGTTTTTTTTCCTACGTTTTCCGACGCCTGCCAGCTACGATATTGTCTTACCCTTTTCCTTGTGAATCCCTGGCACCGGCGAGCTTCACATTCGAGCACAGGGAAGTCAGCGATACGTGTCGTTACAATATTGTTTCAGCGTTGAGTCTTCTAGGGATGCTATTATTATTTCAGTTGATTCTTTTGGAGTTTTCTTGTTCAGTAATGTCTGCCGGATAATTTCGCGGCCACCAGGGTAAGGTTTCTGCTTAGTGGATGTGTCTTGGAGCTGGAAGAAAACAGAAGATTAGTATGTGGCTCAAAAGTGATCCAATTTCCTATTATTAATTTTTTGAAGGCTGGGAACCAGTTCTGACTAGGCCATAGAGGAACTACCAGGATTCCTTCCGCTTTATCCATTTTTATTTTCTGTATTACCTTGGCAATCACCGCGAACGGTGAAGAAGCATAGAAATACCACGGCCTCCAACTGATTGTGAAGGTGTCTATCGGGATAGCTTTTGGATCTCTGTCCCATGAGCAGTAGCTAGTGCATTTTTTATTAAACTCTGAAGCGAAAAGGTCTATTTTCGGGATACCAAATACTTTAGTTATCTTTTTATATGCGTAATCAGCTAGTTTCCACTCTGTATCTCGATTTGATAAACGTGACAACGAGTCCGCTTCCACGTTGTCTTTTGACGCGATGTACGATGCGTAGACCCAGAGGTCCCGACGCTCACACCAGTTCCATAAGTCTCTTGCTAGCTCGTGTAGATCTTCTGATCTTGTACCACCTAGTTTGTTGATGTAAGCCAGTGTGGTAGTGTTATCTACTCTTAGTAATATTTCTGTAGAGCGTAAGTCTTTTGCAAATAGTTTTAGAGCTATAAATGCTGCTTTTAGTTCTAACTGATTAATGTGTAAGGATTTATCAGCCTGGGACCATACTCCGTGGGCTCCCTCGCCGTCACAGTAGGCGCCCCAGCCTGATAAACAGGCGTCAGAGAAGATCACTTTTTGGAATTGAAAACTCCTAATTTTTCTGACTGCAATCGGCAGTCTGGTATGCCACCAGTCTAAGTCCTCCGCTACGTATGCTGGGATGTTCATATTCTTGTCATAACTTTGTCCGCTAAGGTTGAGGGCTTCTAACTTAGCTTTTTCTAAGAACTTACAGTGTAACATCCCATAGTCAACTGCTGGGCAACTTGCTACTAGCATGCCTACTAACTGGGCAAACTTTCTTATTTTGCACGACTTTTTGTGTTTTATCGCTTCTATGTAAGTGATAAGTGAGTTTCTCTTTTCATTCGGAAGTTCAATTATCATTCTTCGAGAGTTTAATAAAAAGCCCAGATATTTACACCGTTGACTAGGCGATAAGTTTGATTTTATCCTATTCACAATAAATCCTAGTTTTTCTAACAGTTCAATCGTCGTTTGTAAGGATTTATGACATTCCTCTATGGAAGTTTCTAGACATAAAATGTCATCAAGGTAAATTACCGATAAAAACCCCATCGACCTCAGATAAGTCATAACTGGTTTCATAAGTTTTGTAAAGACGTATGGGCTCTCACAGAGACCAAAAGGTAGGCACGTGAATTCGTATAGTTGTCCCTGGAATCTAAATCTCAAGTATTTTCTATCAATTTTGTGTATTGGTATCGCAAAATACGCATCTTTAATGTCTACTGAACCCATGAACATGAATCGCTCTAGCAACCTGCAGGCAGATCTGAGGTCTTCGAGCTTGAAATGTTCCGTATTGACAAAGAGGTTGAGCTCCTGTAAATTTAAAATAAATCTTTTGGATCCATCTGGTTTTTCTCTCAGAAAATAGCTAGAAAGGAATTGATCGGGTATGTCAGAGCACTTCTCGATCGCTCCAATTGCCAGGAGCCTGTTTAATTCTTTCTGAATATCTGAGTTTTCCTGGGAAGACCAGGTTTTCCCCACTGGAGGATGTGTTTGATATGGAGTTTCTTTAAAATTAATTTTGTGACCCGTAACACATTGACGGATGAATCTATCTGGCGTAATTTGTTTCCAAGCCTTCAAAAAGTATCTTAATCTTCCTGCTAACTTTACCTGTCCTTGATCCTCTCCTATCGCGTCCGTGACCTGCTGGTGCTGCTGTTGTAGTTGCTGCGGCTGCTGCTCGAGTGTCGACGAGGATAGTTCAGACTCTGAGTCTGATAGGATCTGTTCTGGCCGGACTGTTTCGCTGGTGTCTTCTGGACTGCCGACTTCGGAGTCTGAGGTTGAAATTTCTGGCTCGTCAGGTTCGTCGGCTTTCGGGGTGCTGACGAGCCATTCCAGTTTCCCGAACTGGGTGTGAGAGTTTTCTTCTGAGGCTGGGCCTTTAGGTCTTGGGTCAGTTTATCCATGCTCTTTATTTCTTTGATTTTTTCCCCTAGTTTCTCTCCAAACAAATGTGTATCAACCTGTCTTTCCTCTAGTGAGGATGCCACCTGCTTTGTTAACCCAGGTAGGATGTAAGCACGTCGAGCAGTGGATTGCGAGTGATGAAGCTCTGCTTGGATTTTTGCTGCATCCCAAATATTACTCAGTATCTCTTTCGAGTCGACTTTCTCATTCTCCAAGAGCAGGTTAATTACCGGCGCCAGGGCTGATAGACTTGACCCTGCTAGTTTTTGTGTATTGCAGAAATACTTATCTCGCTTCAAGGCTGGTTCACTCAAGGTCGACGCTATTTCTAGGTTCAGTATTGGGGCCTCTAGCAGGCAGGCTCCCTTGCGAGGATATTTTTTAAGGAGGTTTTCTTTCTCCTCTTTTTTCAGACCAGATTTCAGCCACGCGTTCCATCTAACTACAACATCAGTGTGGATTTTTTGACAAGCCTCTTCAGTTTCCGGTGCCTGACCCAAGATTTTTATAATATCTTCATCGAGAATCGTTGGCTGATCTGACAATTCCGCCTTGCCTGAGCTTTGATGTTCTGCTTCTATCTGAGTTGTGTCCGAATTATTTTTCTCAGGGTCGCCAGACAAGTCAATAGGTCCGTTTTGAGGTTCTTGATTTTCAGGTGTTTCTCGAGCACCTCGATTATCAGAGCCTAGCTGCTCAGACGAGTTTTCTGGGCCGTCGTCTGTAAGCAATTCAGAAAAGAAAAAACAAACCGGTTAACATTATTATTCTTAAGGTCGTTATTTTTATCACCTCTCGTGTGATGTATGTATGTATATATATTGACAGGTAGTTGATAAACCTTTTTTTTTTTTTTTTTTGAAAAATATTTTTCAACTGCCTGAGTTCTTTGGTCTTATTCCTGTCTTTCATACAGGCTTGACCCGAAATTTATTAGGATACGACTCATCTCTCGTACGAGTTCTCCTATTATTTTTCAGATTATTTGTAAAATTTTTTACCTCTTAAAGCATTGTTAATATTTCCATCTGCCTACATGTTGGCAGCCCCCTGTGTGGGTTGGGACGCTAGAGCTTTCATAACCAATTCTTTCAAATCTTTCATTTCACGACGTAACTTCTTGATTTCTTCATCTCGATCCTGACTGTGGGAACGCTTCTTGTTTTTCCCCATAATAAATAGATTAAAACGTACGTCAAAATAGCTAAAAATATTTGGTGTAAACGAGAGCGTTTTCTCGAACGTGTAATTCGCTTGGCACACAAATAACTAATGACGAAAGTGAACACCTGGTGGCGCAAGGAGCGACCAGGCGGGATTTTAAAAGTTTTAAAGACTCTGAACGTGTGATTTGAAGGCATGAAGTAGCTGTACTACATTTGTCATCTCGAAGGGCGAGACATGAAGTATAATTACAAGTCATATTGCTATGGTGACTGTGACCCATAGTATTATAACATCCTTATTAGCTTAAAAACTGCTAAAATTTAAAAAATTTCCATATTATTTAATTGCATTATATGTAGTAACAGTCAACCAACATGCACATGATCCCACAAATAGACATGGGAAATGAGAGCTTCTGTCTTTGTCCCTCTTTACAGTTAAATCTATTTCTAGCCTAGTAAACAACCCAAGTGCGTTATCCGTCCTTGATTCCTAAAAATACCCGTGACCATGAACAACTCTTTGGTCCCGGCGCCAGCCTGCCTGGGTCCTGTGACGTGGGTGCCAAAAATATATTGACCAATCGGCAGGTGTGTTTCAAAGACCCCCTACCAGGGTCCGTTGACGCACGCTGACCCCACTAGTGACCATTGACGTGATATTACCGTATATGGTCAGTCACGTGATAAATAACCAATCAGAAGCCCAAATTATGAGTCAACAACACCTTTGACGTCAAAGGGTTAATAATATTAACCAATCAGGTGTCAAGGTTATATCTCACCATATACCTGTGACGTTAAAGGGTTGACAATACTGACCAATCAAATTAGCCGTTTTATCCAAAAATGCCCCAAATTAGAAATATAGGTCCGTGATTTTGGACCACAGACCAGTCAGTAAGTAGGTCAGAAGTAAGCAAATAAGCAGTAACTTACTCCGGTGAAATCCGTCAATCTACCAGTCCCTGTGAATTATCACAATACTACAAGTTAATCTAACCTGATCCTAAGTCATTATACTTGCAGGATTCAAACCTGATTATTCTTAATTGTGATTAATTCACAGGAGAAGAACAACAGATAGGAAAACGGTATCAGCTTGACCCCTCTATTAGCTCTGTCCCCGTGAAGATCGTGTGCATTGTGCATGAATAAAAAATTAATTGAAAAAACATTTTCCAGTGGACCAAATTGTGAGTCTAAACTATTCTCTTATCCCCTTGAACACATACAAAAAATTTGATCAAAGTCGGTCTAGCCGTTTAGAAGGAGTTCAGTGATATATACACGGACAGAAGAATTACCCTTAAAAAATAATATTACGTTTAAATATTTTTATTTCATTTAATTACTCATGTTACGGAGGCAGGGCCCCCTATAGTGATAGTGGGCCCATAATTACGGGTCCCAGAACCATTTACAACTCGCGGAACGAGTTACAGAAATCAGAATTTAATATTTTTATTTAAATAAAATCTAGAGGGGAAGGTGTAACGAGCCTCGTTATTTTCAGTTAATTATTAAATGAATAAATGAATAAATAAATAAATTATTAAAACCGTTAAATTTATAATTGATTAAAGTTAAGAAATTGAAAGATTTGCGCGCGACAAGCCGATAGCCTACCCGCGGACTAGAAAGAGAAAGTATTCGAGTTGGAAAGAGACTTGGAGTGATGAATAGTATACTTGTTGTAATGGAAGTACCGCTGGAATATACTTCGAGGGTGTCTGCGATCCATTTTGGTAATAATTTGCTTGTGGTGGCGGTACCGCTGAGATATATCTCGAGGGTGTAGTTCTCGCCACTGGATGGTAAACTGGACTATCGTAAGGAGCATGATGCGTCGCCCCAAGAGTGGTCACTGGGCCGAGGCGAGAGAAAACGGGTTGTCTGGACGTCGAAAGTTGTGTGGCCTGTCCTCCGACTGACAGGCTACAACTAATTTCCACCGTGCGAGACTCTCGCTCTCCCACGTCGATTTCGGTCACTACCGCGTCCTCCGGGTGTAGACCGCGAAGAAACAGCTTTAATCTCCCTCTCTCCATAATCTCTGTAAAATAAAATCTATTAGTAATGAATCACAACAGGTTAACTATTCTAGTTCTTATTAACTACCCGTTTACTACGTCTAGGGATTTTTAGGTCGGGCAGATAGTGCTGTCCTAGTAATTTGTTCTTATCGGATCTAAGTTCAACTACTAAAGGACTGATAATCTTAGATACAACAGCAGGACCTAAATATTTAACCCCCAAACTAGCACTATAACCTTTCGCTTTATTACTTAATTTTCTGTTCGGGTAATATACTAAATCATTTACAGAGATTTCCGGAATTTTTAAGTCGTTGCCGTTATATTTATCCTGACGATCACTCTCTTCTTTCATACTAGATTCTATCTTGTGTCGTAATTCCACGAGTCGCTGGATTCTCTTGGGCCATTCGGGATTCTCAAACTCGAGATCTGTTACTTCTAAATCGGTGACTTTGTTAGCAAAACGAGGCTCCTGACCTTGTACCAGAAAGTAAGGAGACATTTTCAAGGAAGAGTGATATGCACTGTTGTAGGCCAATTGCAGTTCACCCAAATGCTCATCCCACTCTTTCTGATCCTTTTTGATGTATGCTCGGATCATGGGTTTAAGAGTCCTGTTGATACGTTCGACGGGATTTGCTTGAGGGTGAAACACAGCAATAGTTGAAAAACGAACTCCCACCTCCTCGAGGTAATTTTTCACCACTGAATTTATAAACTCCGTACCATTGTCAGATACGAAGTATATTGGGTAACCTCTGGAAGCAAAGGATCTTTTCAGACACATGACGGTACTATTCCCATTGCTTCTACGCAAGGTATAAAATTCTGCGAAGCGGGTGTAAAGATCTTGCACGATTAAGACGTATTTGGAACCTTGTTTTGATCTTGGAAAAGGTCCCGTGACGTCGGCTGCAACAACTGCCCACGGATTAATTGGCTGTCTAGTTTGAAAAGGTGCTCTTGACGATGTTTGTTTATACTTGACCTGTTTACATATTTCACATGCTGCCACAAAATCTTCAACATCTTTGTACATTCCCGGCCAACAGAATTCCTGTTTCAGACGTTCGTACATCCGATCCCGTCCCAGATGGCCTGCATCAGGTTCTTTATGATGTCTTTTTAAAACCGCGAGGACTTCGTGGTCTCTCAAAACTTTTTTCCATTCATTATCGTCTCCAACAATTTCTTTAAGAGGATCTGGTCTCCTAAAATAAAGTTGGTCTTGTTCAATTTTCCAATCTTCAAAGTTCCTCGGGTGTTTTCTGACGTTATTAAATTTCAGGTCATACCAACTTAGTGTTTGTAAATGTAAAAACTTGGCTTTTTGTAGTCTGTCTCTAATCTCCATCCAGTCTTCAGGAGCGTCGTCTTCGTACAAGCGAGACAAAGCATCAGGTCCCTCGTTTGTGGTACCGCGTTGATGCTTGATGGTGACTTGGTGGGAGAATAACTCTACTGCCCAACGTGCTAAACGGCCATTTGGGTCCTTCAGCGAGTGCAGCCACATCAAGGAAGCGTGATCCGTGACTACTGTGAACGGAGCGCCTTCCAGATAACATCTAAGTTTCTTCACCGCCCAAACTACAGCTAAACACTCTTTTTCTGTAGTTGTATACCTGGTTTCTGCACCGCGAAGCTGACGACTGAGACAGATAATGAGATGCTCCTTGTCAGTTCCGGGTTCCTTTTGCACTAAGAACGCACCGAGACCTGTATCATAAGCATCTGTATATAACAAATACGGCCAGTCTGGTTTTGGCGTAATTAGTGACTCTGCGTTGATCAGTGCTCTTTTCAATTCTTGGAAAGACCTTTCTTCTTCTTCCCCCCATTTCCACTCACTGTTAACACAAGTCAATTTATTTAACGGACCTTGAGCCTTAGCAACGTTTTTTAAATGGCGATGGTACCAGTTTATGAGACCTAGGAAACTTCTCAGTTGTTTCTTGTTTGTAGGGGTCGGAAAATTAACAATAGGAGCGATTCTTTCTGGATCCGGGTACAATCCACTCTCGTTAACCACGAATCCAAGAAATTTCACTTCATCTCTACAAAATTTACATTTCTCTAGATTGATGAGTAGGCCAAATTCACGGAAAACTTCAAAAAGTAGTTCCAAGATTTGCAAATGTTCCTCGAACGTTTCACTGATGACTATCCAATCATCCAAGTAGGCAAATACTTGTTCTGCCCACTTGGTTGGAAGATTTCTGTCAACTAACAATCTGCAGAATCTTGCTTTGACAGTGTCCATGGCTTTTTGAAATGTACTTGGAGCTCCGACAAGCCCATACGGCATACAGAGCCACTCAAATTGACCTTTTCCTTCAACCGAGAAAGCCGTGAGAGGAATAGATTTCTCTTCCATGTAGATCGAATGGAAAGCCTCTTTTAAATCCATTGTTGTGATGTATATTGCACCATGAAGAGCGCTCAGAATCCGGAGCATATTTGGAAGTGGGTGAGCCGGTGGAACTGTTACTTTATTGACTGGTCTATAATCCACACAGAATCTCCATTTGTTGTTTGGTTTAGCGACCATCAGTGGAGAAAACGACCATAAGCTGTAGCTGGGCCTGATGAAGTTTTTCTCTAACAGCTCATCTATCTGTTTATTCAATTCTTCACTCACAACTGGACTTCTACGATATGGCTTGATCCGCACTGGCTTTGCTCCAAGCTCCACAACTATTTCGTGTTCTATTATTGACGTTGCTCCAATCTCTTTTACTTCTTCAAACTTTTTTAACTCCCGTTCTAAAAATCTTTGAAGATCTTTTTCTTGAGTCGAAGAAACCGTGCATACACGTGTCTTATTATCATTACATTTTATTGGCAAGAACGGAAATACTTCTGGTGCATCTGCAAATTTCCAAGAGCGATTTCCACAGTCAATCTGAACACGAAAGTCTCTCATAAAATCCATTCCGAGTACCAGAGAGTAACCTAACCCCGGTAATATGCTGAGATATTGATTCCCTGCAACTGAACCGATCTGAATAATGAAGGGGGCTCCACCCTTACTTTTGCAAGAAGAGTGATCAGCAAGAAGCACACCTTTCATTGTCTGATCATTCTGTAGTTCACCAGCAGCTAACTCTTTGATATATTCATATACCGTGTCGTTGATATATGACAATTCGCTACCAGTATCCAAAATTCCTTGTAATTTAACCCCAAATATCCACACTGACACAGGAATACGTGACGTTTCCGTCGGTGGTGTACCAGTGCTTAGTTTAAATATACGTCTGGATGCCAGACGATGTATAAATGAAACTGCAAGGGGTTTTCCTTTAAGAATAGCCGGTAGAAAACTTGCTTGAGCGTTAGCTGGAATATTAGACTGACTGGATACTACAGGTTCAAGTTGCATATCTACTTCTTCTTCCCGCTCGCCTTCTGATTCTGTTCCATCTTCGGGTGTTTCTTCTATACACTGAGACAACATATGTAAATGTGTCATACCGCGAAGATCTAAATCAGCTTCAGATCCAAACGACGAGGGGTTTTCTAACAAACTCACACATTTTACAATATCGTGCGAGCAAAATAGTTCATTTAATATCTGTACACTGGATTCATTCTGATGAATATTAGAACTTCTATCACCAGATTTTGTTTTGTTTGAAGACAATGTACCATCAGAAGTGGGTGTATCTTTTACCGCACTTGCTGAGGTTACCAAAATATTTTTATTGGCATCTTGATCCCGGAAAATGGGTTTTTCTTTTACCGCACACTCCGGGATTTTTAAATTTTCACATCTACCACTCGACGACCCCAATTTATCGTTTCCCAAATCCTCAGAGTTCTCCGGTGAGCACGTGGGAAACAACCGCTCTCCCTTTACGCATTTTTTTGTTGTTGGTCAGAGCTGTTATTTGACTGTATTATTGCCGACCAGCAATTATTGCAAAGTGGTCTGCGAGGGCTACGGCAAGACTCAAACACATGCCCCGGCTCCCCACAATTAAAACACAAACTTGGTCCACGTAACAAGCGTGGATTTCTCAGCACTCCAGTTGGTTGACTTGTAGCTGGAGGATTTTGTATTGTTACCGTCTGTTGACGTGAAGCTGCATAATCTGCTATAGATTGAGTAGCCGGGGTAGTGACTTGTTGCTGCGGAGTAACCGGAATAACCATTTGCGGTTGGTGGACATCTAAATACTCGCCAGACGATTGTGTGGCCGGAACTAGTTGTCTTGAGACGAATCTACCATGATTCTGACCTCTGTTATTGTTGAAAGGAGTGGCAGGTCAACGGTATACTCCATATCTGCTATCGTACTTGATGGGATTTTGCATACGCAACGCGTTAAGTGCTGTCAACTCTGGTTCTTCCTCAACAAACTCAATCTCCTCCGCCGCCGTCTGGATCATTCCGAAACGTGTTCTCTCTGGAGTTTTCGTTTGCCTAGCTGTTTGGGTCAGGCTTGCATCTCTAGAACATCTTGCAGCCTCGTGAAGAGTACTCAGAAGGTCCTCATACGTGTGAACTTGACGTGAAAAAACCATAAGTCTCAACTCATCCGTTAAATGATTCCTAATGCAGTCCACTTGTTCTCTGACTAGTGGCGGCACCTGCATTGCCTGATATTTTTGTTGTACGCTCAATACAAATTCTGTTGGATTGTCACCAGGTTGCATCCTCAATTGACTGATGTCAAGTATAATCTGATGATCTGTGGTCGGACTTCCAAAAGCTCTTTTAAACTCTTCTTTAAACTGTGAGAATTTCTGCCATCTAAAGTAATTCGTGTCTACCCAACGAGCAGCTGCTCCTTTCAAAGTGTGACTTACTACTTTGAACAATTCCTCCTGAGTCCACCACTCATGACGAGCTCTTGCTACGATTGAACTGATATAATCATTGGCAATGATTCCTTCTTGAGGGAAGAAGATATTCGCCATCGTGACGCTGTCTTTGATTTCTTTCCAACGGTTGAACGGAACATTCGCTAGTCCATAATTATTTACAACAGGAAAATTATTCTGCGGCATGTGACCTTGCGCGTTCATGCCAAATCCTCGGTTTAGTTGTTGAGGGCCTTGATTATTTTGACTTGACCCTTGGTCGTTTCCCTGGTTCGTCGGCAGAGCGTAATTGAGTGCAAAATTTATCGGATTAACAACAGGTTGTGTAACGTTAACTCTAGGCTGATGAAATGCTTCCATCAAGTCTATCAATGGTGCTCGACCATTTAGTTGTTGAGCAGTATGTGTTGGTCTCCGATTTTCGTCTTGAACCGCTGCCGAATCCGCCTCACAAACTTCTCCTTGATTCTGTGAAGCTGTGTTTGAATCCGAGTGTCGTGACTCATTACGCGCAATGCGATCACGATTTGCCTGAAGTTCTCGTTCCTGTTGTTCCATTAAACTACGTAAACGGGCTTCTTGTTCTTGTAACTGTTCCGCGCGTGATTGCTGGTCCCTCTGTTCTTGATTTAAACCTGCATTCGTGCGCTGCTGTAAGCTGGCTCTCAGCTCTTGTAGCTCCCGTTGTTGTTCTTCTTGTCGGCGCAGCAATTCATCTCGTTCATCTAGTACTCGATTGTGCCTGATTACCAATTCCTGCTGTTGTTCTCTGATTTGTTCGCTGCGCTGAATTAATCGGTTAAACCCATCTGTCACATTGTACGACTCCGTGTTGTCTCCAGAGTGATTTGCACCTCCGTTTCTGCTAGCCAACAAATTTTCTACAACGATATAAGTGCGGGCAATCATTTCATCAAGGCTAGTCGCCAATACGGACGAGTTTAATGAGTTAGGCTGTGTATCTGTACCGCTGGTCGCTGAAGACCTGCCCGTAGCTGGGGTACTAGCGTTGTTTCTTCTGATATTACTAAAATTTAACCCGCTAGTGCCAGGGTTTCCTCCACTAGATACTCTTGAAACATTGTGCGGTGGTAAGCCTGTTAATTGACGATTTGCCGCCGAGATTTGTTGATGATCAGGCCCGGGGTTAATATTCTGTACTCCCGCAGGTCTGTCTGTCTCAAGATTTTGTGTTGGTACCGCAGGCACATTGTTATGTGTCCCGGGTGTTAATAATGGTGACGGTGTTCTTCTCCCTCTGCCTCTGCCGAACGAAACAAGTCGTTGGTCTCTCTCTTTGTCTTCTACACGTCCCTGAGACCTTAGTCTCATTACTTGTAGACGATCCATTACTACGGAATACTGAATATATTAGTTTGCAAGTATATAAAACGCAAAGTACATAAACATGCACAATACATGCACTTGTTCCTAGTTTTGAATTGAGGGTGGACAATTTCTGTATAGGCCGCCGCCAAACAGCGAATAAAAATTACTGAGACTAAATATTTTACTGAATTTACTCTACTCGAAATTATTTAAACTAAAGGTAACTGGAAATTTGGTTTTAGTTAACATTAAAGGAGAGAGCACTGTACTTATTTAAAAATAAAAATAAAACATTTAGTCCTTCCTTCACCCAAGTCCAGTCGAGTCTTTTATTTTTTTTACTCTTAAAAATTAATTTCAATTCACTAAAAATAAAAAGAAAAAATTAATTTCAATTTATATATTTATATATATTTTTAAGGTTCTATTGTAACTTATCATTTGTTATTTTTTTTTAAACAGATTATGCAAGTTCCCGATCCACTTCTGAAAGACTCCGGTGATAGCGATGTGCGTTACGATGGAATTTTATTCCAGTTCATTAATCGCACACCGCTATTGAAGCGGTATGAATGTGTTTTTAAAAATGTAAGCGGCTGTTCTTGTCGACTTTGGGTATGGAATGATGGCGGGGTGGTTGTTATAAATGCACACAACGGGCACACGAGAGAAACCACGACGCCGCTGCCCTCAAGTAATTCTAACAGCACTGTTTCATCTCCTCCTGAAGAAGCTCTTAACCGCAATCTAAACAGGTACAATTTGGATTTTATAATTTTATTTTTTATTGACAATTAACGTTTCAATTATTTACTTACAATTTTGTTTATTTTTAGTCATCCGCCGTCAATGGTTACACATAGGAACACCAGACAAAATTTATCGGAAGAAAATGAAGATGAAGATGAAGGTGGAAATGGTTTGGGTATAGCCAGCACATCATCATCCAACTACAATGCAGCAGTAGCAGGACCTCGTTCGGAACAATCACAGCCGTTGTGTGTTTACTGCCTCGAAACAAATGCTACGGTAGCATTTGTGAACTGCGGGCATTTGTGCATATGCCTTATATGCAAGCCAACATTATTTCAAGGCAGAGCACGTGAACGCTGTCCAATATGCAGAATGATGTCCGAGAAGGTTTTGCGCATTTATATGTAATTTATAATACTAGAATACCATGTGCGCGCGCAAGCGCGCGCCGTGACGCTAACGTCTATATGTATGAATAGTAACTAAAATTGTAATGAATTTAGGTATATAAATTTTATATATTGTATTGTATATAATCGATTAACTTGTAATTTGAAAATTAAAACATTCACATTAGTATATATATATATATATATATATATATATATATATATATATATATATATATATATATATATGTAACCAGTCTTCTATGTGTACTTTAAGGCTGGGCCGTAATAAATGGACTTTTTGAAATTTTATTTTTCTAATAATTATTGAAAGATAGTTTTAATTAAAGTTATCTTAGGCTTCCAAGTAAGCTTGCCATATTTTCTTATTCGGAAACTTTGAATTTTTTGATTCCAAAATTCATTGAAAAGGTAATTAGAAAAATGAAAATTCTGAAAATATATTGAGTACGGCCCAGCCTTAATGCCTGGGCTTATGTCAGTACAGTAAAGGCTGGAAAACGTTCTATAAAGTCACAGTAGTTCTCTGTCTTAAATTATTTATAACATTATATCTCACCTAATTGATATAAATTCATAGATTAATCAATTTAATGATATTTTGATTACTAATCTTAATAGTGGTAGGTATTAATTTGTAGTGTGGGATCATCATGGCTTAAAAGCTATGAATACGAAATTTAATGGAATGTTTATTCTATTATAATTTGTAATTTCTAATCTAGATGTATTTAACAATATTTCTCATATATGTAACGCAATGGAATTTGTCATAATAATAATTTTAAAATTATTTATGAAAATTATATTTTTTCGGAAATTTATAACATTATATGTCACCTAATTGATATAAATTCATCGATTAATCAATTTAATGCTATTTTGATTACTAATCTTAATAGTGGTAGGTATTAATTTGTAGTGTGGGATTATCATGGCTTAAAAACTATAAATACGAAATTTAATGGAATGTTTATTCTATTATAATTTTTAATTCCTAATCTAGATGTATTTAATAATATTTCTCATATATGTAACGCAATGCAATTTGCCATAATAATAATTTTAAAATTATTTATGAAAATTATATTTTTTTGGAAACACAGTGAATTCATCGAATAATCAATTTAACGAAACTTTGACGACCAATCTTAGTAGTAGTATGTAGCAATTGTTGTTTGGTATTAGCATAGCTTAAAAATTCATATTTACGATATGAATTTGAATGTTCACTCTATTATAATTTTCTATTCATAATTTGTCAGTCAATGATATTTTTCATGAATGTACTGCAAATTTTAATTATAAGATTATAGAATTGTTCTTACGTAACCCTGTCATTTTCGATATTACAATTTTCTCTGCAATTGCAGAAAATATCATTTGAAACTGTCGAATGATATTTTAGGCTTTTTAATTATTTATACATATATAAAGTGTAAAATTTATACGTAAAGTTCTTTGTAAACAAAATTTTTAACTAATCTGTCAGTCTTACTATTATCAAAGAAAACTGCTAATGATTTCCAACTACGTACTCGAGAAAGGGCTACATACACGGAAAGAAAATTATATGAAAAATTACTATCTGACATCGTAATCCAGAACCAGAGATTCACCATCTCACTTTTCAATAGAGTACATTTTAAAATTTACTATACATCTACCTAACTTTACGATGTTGGAAAGTAATAAGTGGTAAAACTACAGTAAATTTTAAAGTGTAATATCTCTGGTCCTCGATTACGATGTAAAATAGTAATTTTTCATACAATTGTAGTAATTTTTCTTTTAATTTTTTTTCCGTGTATAATTGCCCATGATTGAATACATCCTTCGTAAGATCGATTCCGATTTTATCAAACGTTTGCCCTTGAGCTTTGTTTATCGTCATACAAAATGCCAGTTTAACTGGAAATTGGCGTCGTTTAAAAGTGAAGGGATAAATATTTTCACAATATAACGTCATACGATTTATAAAGACAATGTTTCCCGCCCTGTCACCTGTTAAAATCTTACAACGTAAGACATTAGTACTTAATTCCAAAATCATTAGTCTAGTACCGTTGCATAAACCTTCACTTAAAGTAAGATTTCTAATTAACATAATGATCGAATATTGTCGTAATCGAAGTTCATAAGGAGCAATATTTGGTGGATTTAACGTATTGAGATATTCTGTTAGGATTGCTTCTTCGAATTGTCCATTGTCACAATTTTCTGTACTGTCGATAGCGGTATACGTTTTTTCAGTATTTATATCTAAAAGCTCAACAACTTCTTGATTAATTGCATCTACATCAATATTTCGAGCAGAAAGAATAACTGTTCCTGTAAGTTCATTGTAACGTTTTCCTGCAATAGTCTTTTGATAAATATCATTTACAATAATATAATTTCGTGTCGATATTGAACATGAATCAGGAAGAGATAACCTGTCGCAAGTATCATTAATTTTTCCATCCCCAATATCTAGTAGAAATTGAACGAATTCAATTTCTTCTGGCAATGCCGGCATATTTTGTTTCAACGAAAAAGTTCGAAAATAACTCCATAATGAACTGAATTTAATTGATAAATTAATAGTTTCAGACCTTGTCGCATGAGGTTGCACTGGGAGTAATTGACGAAAATCTCCGCCTAAGATCATTATTTTTCCGCCAAAAGGAATATTATTATTCATGATATGCTGTAACGTACGATCTGCAATCTCTAAAGCATATCTAGGTGCCATAGGTGCTTCATCCCAGATGAATACATCAACGCTCTGTAAAAATATTCCTTCTTTTGAATTTGGCCTGATGTTTGATGATGAGTCAGAAAACATAGGAACCAGTAAACCAAACGTTTTATGCACAGTTTTTCCGTTTGGTAAAAGAGTGGCTGCAATACCCGTATAGGCCATTGTACATACAATTTTACTTTTATCCTTTAATAACTGGTATAACGTCGTGTAAATGAAAGTTTTGCCTGAGCCACCTGGTCCATCAATAAAAATTCATTTACTATCAACATAATCACCGTCAGTTAATGTTAAAACATAGTTTACAATTTCTTTTTGGTCTGTGTTTAATTTATCATAATTTGAACGACCTATGTCGTCGTGTAAGGAATTTTGTTCTGAATCATCGATATCCTCAATGTCCGTTATTTGTGGCATTGTCGGGAACGTCTTTAGACTATAACCTTCCCTATGAAGCATTGAATTAATGAAAATATATGCTTTTTTTAGTCCATTTTCTAAACCAAAACGTTTAACTAAATCGTCGGACATAGATTCTTTAAACTCATCCCAAAGTTCATGTGGATGGAGTGGTTGACAATGAATTAGTATACGTACAAATAGACATCGTAATTGTCGAGGCATCATCCAAATCGTTGCTTCATTAAGTGTTCGCTTCCATTCATCATCGTCTTCAATGAGTCCAGCCGCTAAACAGGCTTTCGTAAATGTAGCATAAAGGACTCCATTAAATGTCAAAAGTTCTTCGTAGCTCTTCGCACCTTTGATGTGGAGTAACATTATCCTTAAATGAAATAATTCAGTCTGAGCCGGGCTTACAGAATACATGCGACCAATAACATTAAAGCATCGTTGTCGAGGATTCCATTGACACATTTTAGAATTATTTTTTTTTGAGAACGTGTAATGACACGGAATATCACTATATATATATTGTCTAGCTAATGGATCGCGTCTATTTAAATCAAAGTAATCAGTCAACATTGATTGTTTTTTTAAAGCTTCAATTATATCGATGTCATTGCAATCGTCATTTATAGTAATATTATGTTGATTTGGCAAATGGACTGGTAAACGTACAATGGAATGACTTTTATCTTGTAAAGGCTTACATAAAATTCGCCATACGGCTTCAACTGGTCCAACATAGCGAGCATCAACGAAGTTTTTCACTTCATCATGATTAATTGTTACATTATCCTCAGATTGATTAGGTAACTGGCCATTGTTTTCTGTTGATGACGGTGAAGTATTTTGTAAATTACCGTTTATCGTAATACCTGCTTTGTCGTGTCCTTTATATACATATTTATATAAATATTTGACAGCTCTTACTGTTGAGACTACTTCAACATTGATATGACAGTTAAATGTTAAAAGCAAAACACGATTATACGGCACAACATGTCGATTATCAAAAACTGTTTGATTTCTTGTGAATGTTATTCCAATCTCACGACGACGATAAGAAGGATACCCATTAATATCCAGTGAAGTTTCATTTTGAAATGTTTTCGGGAATTTTTTAGAGCATTTATCATTGATAATGCACCAGTCTCCGCAAGGTCCATGAAGCATATTGGTTGTACCAATATTATATAATATATACATAGTAGTAACTTTCGACTATCGATACATTTCGAGCATACAGGACTCAGCTGCACTGTGTTAAAGTATATCTATATATAACATAAGATGCTAGGCACACCGTACGCTCTCATTATTTTAGAAAAAAAACCAGCAATCATCTTGATAATTAATCAAAAATTAAATAACGTGTACCAATAACATATTCTAAATTAATTTATACTATGAATTAATTAGTTTATTAACTTATGTAAAAAAAATACTAACAATAGTCTTATCTGGTTGGAAGGAAGTTATGTGTTAAAGTAAAGGACTTCACATCCAGGAAATTTGAGGTTACTTCTGGCGTTCCACAGGGTTCTCATCTTGGGCCACTATTGTTCTGTATATTTGTGAATGACATTGGTAACAAGCTGGTATCTGAATTTTCGTTATTTGCGGATGATTCTAAGATATCCAGATGTATAAGAGATGTGAATGATCTCTATGTATTACAGGATGACATTAACAAGTTAACGAGTTGGTGTGATAATAATAAACTCAAGTTAAATGTCAAAAAGTGTGCAATAATCAAGTTTGGTCGGTACATGGGTGTTCATTATAATCTTCACCAGTATTATATAAAAAATGATGTGGTGCCTCAGGTAGATGAAATTAGAGATTTGGGGATTTACCTTGATAGCAAGTTAACATTTAATGGGCACTTGAACAATATAATTGCAAAGGCCAACAAAGTCCTGGGTGGTTTGATGAGGTCAAGTAATGACTTTAGATTTGACAATACATTAATTAGGCTATATTGTAGTCTAGTTAGACCAGTATTGGAGTATGGTTGCATAGTATGGGATCCCATCTTCAACTATCAGATAGATAAACTGGAATCAGTGCAAAGAAGATTTATAAAGCATATTCGATATCGCTGCAGTAAGAAAGGAATTCAACTGGATAGAAATCAAGCCTATGAATATTGTGGACTGTCCACCTTGACTGATAGGAGGAGATACTTTACTCTATGCTGTGGACTCTATATCATAAATGGTCTTATTGATGTCTCTGAGTTATTAAATGGATTGAGTTTCGTGGTGCCTAAAGTCAACCTCAGGACGAATAGAATAGTTGATACTCCATTGGTGAAATCACACTTTCTTACGCGATCACCCATGTACAGAATATCTAGGCTTATAAATGAAAGAGCAGTGGGAGTGATATTTCTAGGTGCAACTATTGATAAGTGCAAGAAAGAAGCTAGAAGAGTGATATTGGACTGACTGTTTTGAGGAGGAAATTGTTATTCTTGATATTGTATTATCTTTTTATTTTTTGTTACTAATAGTAATATTATTTTGTTTTTGTTTTGTTAAAACATTGATAAGAGTAGCTATATTGATTAATAATGATGTATATTTAAAATAGTCACTCTTTACAACACATATTATACATGTACAATTGCCGAAGGGCGTTTTAAATAAATAAATAAATACTAATGATTAATATAGACAAAAGTTTATTATTTTCATAATCATACAGATACATTTTTTTTATATTGTTTTTATAAGTAAACGAAAATAAAATTCAAAATTTCATTCAAATTTTTACAAATTCAAATTTTTTGTATTTTCCACCAAGGTAAAGTAGTCCCAGGTGATCTTCGTTTGCATTTTTGTTCATTTCTTCGAGAAGTTTTGGATCTTTAAGGAAAATTTCTGCAACTCTATTTGGCAGAAATACCGAGAACTCATTGTCAATTGATACAATGATAGTGTCCCCATATTTTGATTTGACAGACTTGAGATCACTGATTACATAAACTTCGTCAGCTTCCAATTCACTCAATTTTTTGGTTGGCAAAAAATTTTCACAACGGCTAATAACGTTGATTTTTGAGTAATTCATTGTGTACTATATAATCAGTAAATTTTCGTTATTTCAAGTAAAAAAATTTATTCAATAAAATAATATGAATATACGTACTTATTGAATTTTTTTTTGTCACACAATAATTTTCAATGCACGAAAAAGTGATTTTAATTTTATTTCTTTAATTAGTGCTCTCGATGAAGCTTTGATTTCAACTTATACAATTCAACTCAAATCAACCCTCTTTATAGGATGCTCCCCTCTTTAAAGTTATCAAAACCACGTCGCAATTGAATTCTCAGAAAATATTTATCACCACTACTCGAAATTAGTTTATTATGCGCAGTATAAAATTCGAAGAAGAATGTTAAATTAAATAAAATAATTAAAAAAGGTATATGTATTCCTATAGTAAAAAGTTTATTATTGTTTTAATTATACAAATACAATTATTTTTATGTTTTTTCATATCATAAGTAAACAGAAATTTTACGATGATTAAAATTGAAATAATGAAAGTAAGCTTCAAAATTTCATTTAAATTCTTGTTAATTCAAATTCATTGTATTTTCCACCAATATAAAGTAGTCCCAATTGATGTTCTTTTGCATTTTTGTTCATGTCTTCGAGGAGTTTTGGATCATCAAGCAAAATTTTTGCAACTCTACTTGGGAAAAATATAGAGAACTCATTGTCAATTGTTATGATGATAACGTTTCCATATTTTGCTTTAACAGACTTGATTTCACTGATTACGTAAACTTCATCGACTTCCAATTCACTTAATTTTTTGGTTGGCAAAAAATCTTTACAAAGGCTAACAATGTTGACTTTTGAGTAATCCATTGCGTACTAGAATCAGTAAATTTTTGATATTTTTCAAATAGAGAGATTCGTTTAACAAATATATGTACTTTTTTAATTTCTTTGTCACACAATAACTTTGAATGCTCCAAAAAGTGATTTTAATTTTATTCCTTCAATTATTGCTCTCAATGAAGTTTTGATTTCGACTTATACAGTTCTGCTCAAATCTACTCTTTTTATAGAATGCTCCCCTCTTAAAAATTATAAAAACCACATAACAATTAAAACAATAATTTTCATCAACCATCTTTGGAATTATTGCCTTACGCAGTAGAAATCTGAGATTTCTCGGAAAAATTCTTTAACTACAGTTCTGAAATTATTATTTTACGCAGTGAGAAATTTGAGATTCATCAACAATCCTTGACATAATTATTTTACGCAGAATGAAATTTGAGATTATTTATAAAGAATTCATCAACAATCCTTGAAATCATTATTTTGCGCAATTACTCAAGAATTCTTAGAAGAATTTTGATAACTGCGTACTGGCTTCTAAAAAAATCTTGACTGTTAAAACTAAGTAGTTGAAATTTTTTTTTTTTTAAATTAGCTATTAATGCGTCATTTCTACCACTATATAAAGACAAGCTGTCAAAATTTTTTCAATCAGTGATTTAACTCAGATCTTTCGCTGACGTCTGGAGTAGCAGACAAAGAGAAAGCGGAAACATATAAAAAAATTAATCTTTTTACTGAGTCAAGAAAGTATATTACGTGATTGAAAATATTTTGTCGAACAGTTGATAGCAATCAATTTTGAGTGACAGTTTAAAATGGATCGATCCAGTGGGCTCATCAATACCCTACAAAATTTAGTCAATTCAGTAGCTCATTCATTCAATGATTTGAGAGAAGAGACAATAAGTGAAGAGTATTCTCAAAGATGCTATAATGTTTGCTCTGATACAATTGATTATTTTAATACTATTTTGGCAGATCATTTTAAGATAATTTTGACATGTTCATGCAACGCCCACATGGTAATTATCGTCGAGTCTGCTTCTAACTTCCCAACATTTGCTCTCTTACCCGCTCAACACTGGTAAACTCAGCATCGAGTACTGTTGTCTTGAATACAGAAGGAATGCGATTGGTGTTTGAAAGTATACAACTTGGTTAGGAATTTGCAGTGGAGTACAGATGAAATGGAGTTGAGTAATTTTGAGTACAGTAGTGAGTACGTATCAAAGAAATATAGTTAATAGTAGACGCTCTATTGAGCAAAGTTGTCACCGAGTTGAGTAATTCGGAGTATAGTTGTCTCCCTGCCTCTCCTACGTCGTGCTCTTGGTGAAATTGGTACGTTTTCCCTGGGTGTTGTTGTCTTGGTCCCGTTCACCTCAACTCGTCAAACTTCTCCCAACAAGGTTGGCCTTGTTTTTCCGACGCTGTTGCTGTGTCCGGAAACCAACCTCTAATGCCCACGCTGCGTTTCTCGTGTCCCGGCTTGCCACCGGTCCCGTTCACTACCATCCCCACTCTCTATTATTACCCGAGAATCAACGCGCCCAGGGCTGCGTCTAGCATTACCGTTATTCGGGTGTTTACCTACCGCGGATAACGAAGTAACCCTGTTACAGTTTATTACATAAGTTATGTCAAAGGTGGTATCTTGGTTTATTGTACGATTAATTCGTTGGATTATTTTAATTATCTTATTGACCAGCTCATATGTATTATCTATCATTTTAGTATTAATAAAAGCAGTTATAATATAAATCACCGATTTCATTATTGATTAGGTTACTTTAATATAGTTTATCTGTAGGTTACGCGATCCTTACACCCGACTCTGGACGCGACGAGCTATCCACTCGTGAGGGGACTTTGTTAAATCCAAAGTAAGGCCTTCCAGCCTTCCGTAACGTTACAGGTAAATTTTGGCGCTCGAACAGGGACTTAAAAGCATTCTTATAAAGGTGTAATCAAAGTTAAATGAAACACAACGAAGCATATATCCCGTTGCAACTCCCTTTAGCATTCAACACGACCTCACGGTCAGTTGACGAGTATCTTTACAGTCTAAAAAAGCGGCTAATTAAATCCAGTTCACTTCGAGAATTTAGACCAATTGCTGAAACACAATCTGGTAATATTTGTTACGGTGACGATTTGATTAGTTTTACAAAGCAGCGGGAAAATTTAATAATAGGTAAGAAGCACATTTAGTTTAGTTTCGTTCTGTGCAACAGAGGGTAACTCACCGTCAGTCGGTACAGTAGAATTTTGAAACTTACTCTGACCATACGAGAATTTAAAGTAGAAATCACAGTTTTGCTCTTACCATAACGTAACCTAGTTAAGAGTATTACTAAGAAATTTTATTGTAAATCACAGAAGAACAGCGCTGAGTGTTGAGGGAGGTAGTAACGCGGACCTGTTAGCAGGGTTAGAAGCAGCAGAACATTCCGAGGGAGACACTGAGGTGTCCGCGACCGGTAATCAGCATTTAGAACATGTCGAAGTTCGCATCTCGCACAATGACTCTGTCCAGTCAACCCCATCTCGTAGACGAAGACCTCTGGGTCTTAACCCTTCATTGTGGCGTTCCGCGGATCAGTTAGGGATCGAGCAACTGCTCGACTCATCTGAAGATGAGGAAGAAGTAGAACTGAGAAGGTTAGAACGTGAGCTAGAGGAGAAGAAAGAACGAGCACGATTAGAGAGAGAGAGAGAGCAATGCGTGCGAGAGAGAACGAAACAGCGTTGCGACGCGAGATTGAGGAGAGAATGGCGGGAGAACTTCAGAGACGGCAAATAGATAGAGAGAGGCAGGAAAGGAGGGAAAGAAAAGCTAGGGAATTGCAAGAAAGATGGGCAAGAGTGAGAGCGTTGCAGAATGAACTAACAGAGAACCAAGGTAGTACAGGACCGAGTGAGAGTAGGGAAGAAATGACTGCTAGGTTAGAAAGAGAGATTCGGACTAGACTTGAGAGAGAATTTCGATTTCAGAGCACTGGTAGACCAGCGGATGGTAACGAGAACAGAATTGTAACTAACGCGGCACGGACCCAAGTAGAAGGAATAAAAGAGGGAGAATCACGACGAAATATAATAGATGTGAGAGAGCACCTAGCGCACCTAGTTGCGGTCGTTGTTCACGACTTTATATGTTTGTGCCCGTCGCTGTTTAGCTTTATGCCAGGAATTGTATGTGACATTTTACAAAACTATTTCACTGTAGATTTTTGATAATAAAGTAGATTTCAGGGAATATCTTAAAACATTAATGTTATTTATATGATGTTATTGATAATCTACTTTATCAACAATAATGGTAATATTTGCCAGTCGATAATAGTTTCGTAAAATGTCACATAGAATGCCTGGCGTAAAGTTATTGCGTACTAAACAGCAACGGGCACAAACATATAAAGTCGCCAACAACGGCGGTAACAAAGTACGTTGGTAGCATTCAATATCTGGCTCAAAGTGTGAATATAACTAACTCTAACTAGAACATAGTGACATTGGCAGTATCTTAGACAGGATCAAAGTACTAATGCAACAAAATGAGTACAGCTTAAAATGACAAAGGAGCAAAATTTATAAGTCTCAAAGAACTATTGTTACTAAGTCTAGATAGATTTAAGTGTATAAGTCACAAACTTGAATAGTTTCTCACATCATATGCATTTAATTACATTTGTTACAAACCATAACTGACATAATTTAAGTCTGGAACAATCAGCTGCTGGAATAAAATTCATTTGACATTAACAATAACTGGCTCTTAGGCATACCCGGAACAATATACGACTGTCATTAAGTCATATTGCATCAAACTACATTTTAGGACAAAAATGTGTCAGTAGAATCTTAGTCCGTTATTACAATACATGATGCTAATCTAATTTTTCTATGCAAAAATCCAAAGTCTTTCGTATCTTAATTACTTTTGGAATTATCTGCTATATTTATCGAAATAAAATGATGCGCATGATCCATTAACAAAAACCCAATATAACACTAATAATTACTTAAATCTTTTTTTTTTCCTTTTGTCCTACAGTCCTGCAGTTTGTTCCTTAAACTATTGATAATACATTGAGTTTCTTTAGTACACCATCCTTCTTTGCGTCCGTATACCTCAACGTATTTCATCATAGTGTCCCTCGCACTGTCGTCTAATCCAGGCCTGATATCTGTTTCACCGCAGTCAAAAAACGTAGGCTTTGCATCAGTTAGCGAGCATACTTTTAGTGCACTGTCTGAAAAAATTTCCATCATTAATCGCCTCGCTAATGACTTGCAATCCCTCGCGAGTCTCTGGCACGTCTGGAGCTTTATAACGTGAACGTAGACACCACTAGGAGATGAAAGTTCTATCAGATCTGGTCCTGGTTCGCGATACCTCAAGGTCCACCTTGAGTCATCTGGATCGTAGTTTGGAGGTAGAGTAAATTTAGCAATTTTTTTTTTGACCGGTTCACGGGTATCATCACTGCAAGATATCACTTCATCACCTATCTCTTCAGTAAATCTATCACTCTGAGATGCTTGTGACTCAGAGGCAGTAAAATCCTTCCAATTCTGATAGTTTTTCATCAATTCCGCAATTTCGCTGAACTTATCCCCTCTTTTAGTGTTAATTATCCCCAAATGTTCTACCTTCGAAGTGAATCTTAGAAGATGGGCTAGCATGTCACTGAACAGAGTGTCAAATTTCATGAAATAGCTAGCGTACTCTTCTGTAAAGTCTTTTCTGATCTCTGGTTTAAATCGTTTCATCATCGAACAATTCTGCAAACAAAACAGTATATTAACGTTACTATCATGAGAATAAAGACAAAAATGACAACTATAATCTAAACAATTATTTTAGCAAGCAGCAAAAAGGATAAATTAAGAATATAATTATAAACTTACATGCTGGGGGTGGGCCAACAACGAGGACTTCAGCAAATTATACGGCAGGGCGCACAAGATGGCACTTGGTGTATCTAGGAACACCCCAGAATATCTGTGGAGAACGGAAGCTGGAGTCCACGCAACGCGTCTTAACAGAAATCCAGCGAGGAATAAAATGAGCTTGTTTCGGTTTTCGCCATGTACATTTTCAAGCGTTGGTTGTGTATGTCAAACAAAGAGGTATTTAACTCTGTTGTGAGTCACTCAGATAATATTTCAACTCTGAACAGTAAACAATGTTATATTTTATTTTCTAACATGCTATGAGTAATCCTATTCTTTAACAAACAACTTTACATCCCAGGCTTATTTTATTTGAAAACAACTCTTCAAATTAATTCGATAAGTAGAGATGATCTATTTCGTCTCTTATTGATATAATCGTGGCCCTCTGCGCAGTTCATAAGAATGATTAAAGCAAAGCTGTGACTTTCGCTCATTAAGCCGAATTAAGTACTTATCAGTGACATATTATCTTTATATTTCTCGGTAAAATAAAAATAAACAACTATGTTCATTCAAATTGTGTATTTACTAAGAAACAATGTGAATACCTCCAGAACAATATAGTTTTACATGTGAAAGCTTATTCTGAGGTGCCATTAATTATTGAAAGTAGTTGTTCCACCGCTTTTTTCATTTCAGCACTAATTGCCTTCGTAGTAGTATCAAGATCTATAGCATTTGTGCCATATAAACTTATGTAGTGCATTATTTTGGTTTGCAAAAATTTATCATAAGTGACGGCCCGTACGTGCAGATATTTATAGTGCTCGTTCCTTTCGAAAGTTTGGGATGGGCTACTGTTATTGTCACGGAATAGGTCAACGGAACAAAGAACACTGGCAACTAAAGGGCGAACAATGCTGCATTGTTCGGTCAATGTAAGCCTTCAGGCTTGAAAATTGGCCATATCAGGCCTCATAAAGTTGATCAGGCCTGATATGGCATGATCTGGGTTGCTATAATTTGATCTGGTTTGATATAATTTGATATGTCTATATATAATTTTTTGATATATTCTGATATGGCTTGATATGGGCAGATATAACTTGATATGTCCGTTTATAATTTTTTGATATATTCCGATATAATTTGATCAGGCTTGATATGACTTGATGGGAGTTCTAAAAATTTTAAAAAATATTAATTTTGTATTTTTTAATTTTCTTTACAAAATTCTTCGAATCGAGAATTTATGTATATTTTATATTTTTTTTTTTCAATTTGCTCTACTAATAGTATACCTTAGAAAAATAAATTGCTGGTATCGCGGAACTAAACAATTACAATTATTTATTTCGTTCAAAACTTAAAAAAAAAGAAGATATTTTTTAACTTGTAAAACAAATATAGAAGTTATTTTTATTATTGTTTATTATGCTACATATCAGGCCAAATAAAAGAAAATCTTTCATGTATAAATCTTTTATTTATGTAATTAAATTTATGTAAATGTAATTGCCATTTTTTAATCTGTGCATTCTGAAAATTATTTAGAAATAAAAAAAATTTATAATCACTCAGATTTATTAAAATCTGACAATTTGCTAGTAATTGTAAATAAATCTCACGCAGCAATCGTACATTTCACCGCCGAAAATAGTATTAAAAACTTTCAATAGATGGCGCATGGTCGAAAAATTGTCTCCTATCTAGGGAGTTGAGTTTGAAGTGTTAAATTCGAAAAAAAGTACAATTCATAAACTCTTTTATAGAGTGTACCTGATTTTGATTTAGTTGCTTGAGCAACTAAAATTGATTTTATATTAAGCGACTGCTATTTGTTGTTGACATTTTTTTAAAACAGATATAAAAAAGATTATTCATAATTTAAATTTATGTTTCATGCTTTTATATATCTTGATATGGACATATCAATTTTGATCAGGACATATCAAGTCTGATATGGCCAATTTCCATATCAGGCCTGATATAGACGGCTCATATCAGGCCATATCAGGTCTGATCAGAATCTTTTTTCAAGGGTTTCCAGTGACCCGAAGCTGGCGAGCTATCAATAACTAATTGTATAACCTCCTGGTTTTCATTTAAAGGTGGTTAGCGGATAAACACATTCTTTGCTAAAGGTGAATTCAGCCACTGACTTGGGATGCATTTTAAGCCCGACTGGTCATTGAATCTGCCTATAAATTTAACTACCAAGTATTTTTTGGCTGATACCGTCGGCGAGGTCTGAAAAGCGCAAATGCTCGATTGAGAACTAGGTACACGCGTACTGAACTTATAACACTATGCAACGACACTTACCATATTCATGGACGTAACTTTAGTTCAAGAACTCGGACTTCACCAAAAAAACGTGTGCTTCTGAATTAGAAATAGGAAAACGTTGTTAGACAAAGAAGCCTATGGCTTTTTATAGGCAAACTCCCAAGAGAACCGCTGCATGGATAAGTAAAAAGTCAGACGACCCGTTTACATTAAAAATTTATTGGAATCTCAATTTCAAACCTATTAATATAAAACATTGTTATGGCATAGAAACAAAGGATTTGAAGCTATTTAGGCGGTAGCATAACTCAAATATACTGAAACGCTGATGTAACGTTCCTGCATTGAGTCGGTGATTGTTTTTGTATGTCTTCAGCCAATCGTTTTTGGATGAATTGCATTCCATCGTGGATATCATCTGTAATTAACCTAACCGAGCAAATATCAGAACCGAGATAATCAAAAAAGTATTGAGTGATATATTACTAAGTGACAGAACCAACGCAATGATCTAACACTTTTATCCCTTAACACCTGTACAACTTTTATTAAATATCCTAAAAAATCAAATTGTTTTGTGTCTAGAGTAGTTTGCCATTGACCGATAGTGAATTTGAATTCGAGACCAGCAAGTCAAGGTCGACAGCGCAAAAAGTTTAACCACGTTAAACATATTTGTTTTCTCGTAACCCAAGTCTCGTAAGAGTGAATTTTCAAGTGGGTATTTAGATACTCATCTAGACACTCAGTGCGACATCAAACGTACTTCCGTAAAAGCAAAGTTCGGCGCTAGATTTATTGCAAGGAAATTTTTATGCAAATTAAACACCAAGTATTTTCGAAATTTCTACTTGAAGAACTATCCTAGTTACATAGTTCACCTAATTCTGGCGCCACTTTCATTACATACCGGTTGGTACTTTGATCGGCGATTTCTCGGCCGGGCGAGCCCGCGGTGTAGATCGCATATTATGTTTTCAAACAGTCACTTGTCTTGTCACAGACCTGTTTTCAACCGACTTCAAAAAGGAGGAGGTTCTCAATTCGTCTGTTGGTTTTTTTTATGTTTGTTACGCGATATCTCCGCCGATTGTGAACCGATTTTCAGAATTCTTTTTTTATTCGATAGAGTTTACTCCCGAGGGGGTCCCATTGTCACCAAGTCAGGATCTTATGATGGGATCCCAGGGAAATCTAGGGTAACCCTAAAATTTTATAGTCACGTTTTACGTGTTTCATGTATTTTCTAAAATTATTAAAGTATTTGCGTCTGGTAGTCATCATCTCATGTTGATGAGCTGATGAATGAAGGTACAACTCCTTAACGGTTAGGAGTTGGAGGAAAATGCATATATTTTACGTAGTTACGTAAAGACCGATTTTTTTATTTTTTTTTATTCACAATTGGTAAACCCTTGACAACATCTCACCTGGTGGTAAGTGACGATGTTGCCGACGATGGAAGCAGGCTTACCAAGATTCTCCGACGCAATGGGGAACTGGTTATCTTCATGCCGGAACACACCAATGATATCAACATTGATAGTTGTATTCTTCAGATTATTCAGATGAGCTGATGATGGAAGATTTAGCTCCTTAACTTTCATGCTGTTGAGATAATGATGGAAGCCACAGGAATCTGTATCTCTTAATGAAACACATGCATTATATTTTGATGGTTCCTATTGCCAAGTGGGTGATTGGGTTTAGCGTTGTTAGATAGATAGCAATATCACTAAAAACAAAGAAAACAAAAATAAAAGTTTAAAAAACTAAAAACTGACTTCAAAATGAAATTCGTTTAAAAATATGAAATAATATTATTATACTTAGATACACGATATAACCCAAAAATTCAGTGTCAGCAATGTAATGCCTTAAGTAAAATGTGAGTACCTGTGTGCTGGTAACGACCTCAAAAAAAACTTTAGGCCCCTAATTTAATTCGTACCCACCTTTGATTTCGTTATTGTTAATTAATGTCGTGTATCTAAGTATAATCTAATATATAAAAATGAATCGCAAAATGTGTTGGTAAGCGCATAACTCGAGAACGGCTGGACCGATTTCGCTAATTCATTTTTGTCGAGTTCGATATTGTCAGGAGAAGGTTTTTATGTAGGGTAGGGTAGGGTAGGGTAGGGTAAGATAGGGTAGTGTAGTGTAGTGTAGTGTAGGGTAGGGTAGCGTAGTGTAGGGTAGGGTAGGGTAGTGTAGGGTAGGGTAGTGTAGGGTAGGGTAGGGTAGTGTAGTGTAGGGTAGTGTAGGGTAGTGTAGGGTAGTGTAGTGTAGTGTATGTAGGGTAGGGTAGGGTAGTGTAGGGTAGGGTAGTGTAGGGTAGTGTAGGGTAGGGTAGTGTAGTGTAGGGTAGAGTAGTGTAGGGAAGGGTAGTGTAGTGTAGGGTAGAGTATTGTAGGGTAGGGTAGGGTAGTGTAGGGTAGTGTAGGGTAGTGTAGGGTAGGGAAGTGTAGTGTAGGGTAGTGTAGTGTAGTGTAGGGTAGGGTAGGGTAGGGCAGTGTAATGTAATGTAAGGCGGTACGTAGTTCGCCGGGACAGCTAGTCTAATATATAAAAATGAATCGCAAAATGTGTTGGTAAGCGCATAACTCGAGAACGGCTGGACCGATTTCGCTAATTCTTTTTTTGTCGAGTTCGTTATTGTCAATAGAAGGTTTTTATGTAGGGTAGGATAGGGTGGGGTAGGGTAGGGTAGGGTAGGGTAGGATAGTGTAGTGTAGGGTAGGGTAGTGTAGGTTAGGGTAAGGTAGGGTAGTGTAGGGTAGGGTAGGGTAGTGTAGGGTAGGGTAGGGTAGTGTAGGGTAGGGTAGGGTAGGGTAGGGTAGGGTAGTGTAGGGTAGGGTAGTGTAGAGTAGTGGGCAGTATATGTAGTGCAAAACGTCATGATAACGCTTGGTGCAGCGCTAGCATCAAAACAGTTTAAACTCCAGGAGGCTCGAGTTTCCATACAAACGTAGTTACGCTTTTATACAAAAACTACATGCAGGATTGAATCCAAACTTTGTAAATATATTGAGTAGACACATATCGATGTTTGTTATTAGTTTTCATCTTAGTAAATTTTAACGTAACTAAATTACTTTTGTACTGAAAGTTTGAAACTGATCTTATTTTTTTCTGTTTTATATTAGTACATCGAAACTAATTACAAGCATCGATATGTGTCTACTCAATATATTTGCAAAGTTTGGATTCAATCTGGCATGTGGTTTTTGTATCAAAGCGGAACTACGTTTGTATGGAAACTCGAGCCTCCTGGCGTAATTTTAAATTATGTATAGGTATGCATATAAAAACCGTTTTAATACATTTATGAAGTACACTTCTAAACACGACGCTCGTTTTTATTTAAATTTTAAGAGTTTTATATATGAATCTTAATTTTATAAAGGAGAAAACTCAAAAAAAAAGATTCAGGTGAGTAAACTCCGTCGCGCGTCGGAGCTGACAGGCAAACTTTTTTAAATTACTACTTTTCAAAAATTCTACCTCAGTATGTAATAATTTTTTTAAGAATAATTTCCAAAATACCAAAAGCATCTATTGTCATCGGAAATACGGCGTCACTCCAAATTTCAGCTCAATTAGACCCTTGGCAGTCGCTCTAAAATCGATCGCAAGATTTGAACAAAACAAACATACATACATAAAAATATTGTAAGTTAAATTAAAGCTTAAAAAGACATATAATTGTGATCTGGCTCTCTTCCACAATCTACTTTTGCGTAGCATATGCCAACAGTACTTACAAAGAGTATCGTGCAAATATCTCTCTAAACTGCTTCACGGCTGGTTCTCGTATCGTAATGTAACAGGGGCAATCCCCAGTATGGAGCGTAGGTACTTACCTTACTCGCCCGTGTTGAAGGTGTGTTTGCACTGGTGCGTTTTTACTTTGCTTAAGACACATGTTTGTGCAAGTTACGGTCACAAGTCAGATGAGAGGCCTTGAAGAGTCCGACAGCGAAGATGACAGCAGCACAGATTCTAACAATTTGAGAAGAAGCTGTCCAGAGCTAAGCACAATGATTATTAATAGTGAATTGGAAGAACTCAGAGAAAAAGTGTCCTTACTTGAAGTACAACTTGAATCTGCGGAGAATGAAATAGAGAACATGTTGTCTGAAAATTATCGATTAAAGGGAGAAATTAATAAGTACAAAAGTAAATTTGAACAGCTAACTAATTCATGTACAATTTCTAGTACTGGGAGAAAAAAGAAAAAACGCACAAAACATAACAAAACCATGCCGACTCAATGTTTGGAAAACGGCTCGTCGACGTCTTCACCCTTGGCAAGTTCAGCACGCACAGCGCCACCTACTGCAGCTAAAAAAATATCTACAGATAAGATGAACATTAGCAAATCCAACATAATATTAGATGTTACTGAAAATAAAATGCCATCTATGAGTAGAGGTGGAAACTTATTTAAACCTATCGACACTCAAAGGAACTCACCGATAACTACAAAGGTCGCGACATCGAACCAACAAACCGATCTAATTAGTTCCACTTCGCTCCTCACAGAGGGAGCTACTGATGAAATCCAAGAAAAAACAATTCACATATTGGGAGGCAATCAGTGCATTGGTTTAGCAACTGATCTGATGAATTCGCGCCAAGGTACCGCATATGAAGTGTACAAGATCTCATCATTTATAAAACCTGAGGCTCCTGCTGAAGAAATACTGAAGTTCTCTCATATTGGAAAATTAAATAACACGGATAAGTTTATAATATGCGTAGGGGAAAACGACATTAACCCAACAAAACTATTTGCTGAACTTAGCCATTTCCTGAAATCTCATTTAAAAAACACTGTCATTGTATTGAGCGTTCTTCAAAATATAAATCTATGTGAAAAAAAATTAAATCATGATTTGAGGCTACTTTGTAATAACTTTGAAAACTGTAAATATTTAGATATATGTGACTTATGCAGAAATGACAAAATGTATAAGAAAAAATTGTGTTTTAAAATAAATATGCTCATTGACTGTATGGATTACAATAGGAAGTACCTGAATTTCAAGACAATTTCACGTTCCTACCCCAAATCAAATCACAAAAAAGATGAAGGATGTAAAAAAACATTACGGCAGTACACAATTCCCTATCTATTCAGTCGTATGGAAAGAAGAAATAGTAATTCAGAAAAGACAAACTATTTTTCTTCTCCTACAAGTGTTTCAAAAAATTGCTTACAGCAAAAAAAGAATACTATTCTCGATTACTTTTCCGTTATAAATAAAAATAAATCATTGAAAAATCATAGCTCCCCCCCAGTGAAGACATTTTTTCGTCCCTAAAAAGAAAAAAAATAAACAGTTTAAAGTGATGCATCAAAACATCGATAGCTTACGATCAAAAAAAGAATTTCTTGAGATTAGTTTATCAGAATTAAAAGATAAAAATATAGAGTTTGATGTTATATGCCTTTCAGAAACTCACATTAAATTAGGTGATGAAAAGAATATTAAATTACACGGTTATGAAATGGCAACTGGTTACTGTAGGAAATCAAAATCGGGAGGAACTTGTATTTTTGTTAAAAAAGGGTTAAATTACAGGGAAATTTATTTTTTCAAAAAGTATGTTGCAGAAAGGTACTTTGAATGCTGCGGAATAGAGATTCCAGCATATAACTTAATTCTATTGTGTCTATATCGAATTCCTAAAAAAAATATGGTTTCACTATTTCTGCACAAATTAGAAGCTGTTTTTTATGACTTATCACGGAAATATAAAAAACATAAAATAATTCTGACAGGGGATTTGAATATCAACACAATGGAAACGAATAACTCTACTAATCATCTGCGTGACTTATGTAAGAATTACAATTTTATATTGCATATAAATGAACCAACTAGGAAGTCATCGTGTATTGATCATATTTTGAGTAATATTAAGAGGGCTACTTCAGAACTGTTGCATTTACATATTTCCGACCACAACACTGCTCAAATTATTAGTTTTAAAGTAAAAAGTAAAATAGAGGCACCTTTATATTGGTATATTTACAGAAAAGATTATAGTGAAGACAATATCCGTAAATTCAGAGACTGTTTAAGTAGCCTTTCATTTAGTGACATTTATGAACAATCAGACTTCAACAAAGCATTTGATTTGTTTCATAACACAATCTGCCTTTTTTACCAACTTTGTTTTCCGAACATAAAAATTAAAACAACAAATACAATGAAGAGCCCTAAATGGATAACTAAAGGTTTAAAAGTGTGCAGTAAAACGAAACGCCACTTAAGATTTCATTACTATAAACACAAATCTATTGATCACAAAAACAACTATAACACGTACACAAAAATATTCAGAAGGTGTGTAAATGCTGCCCAAAAAAATTGTAACACAAGATACATGAATAATAGTAAAAATCTAAGCAAGGCTTCCTGGACTGTCATAAAAGAGGTGACAGAGAATAAATATTTATGTCAAAATATTAATGAAATCAAAATTGATCATAATATAATTAATAACCCTGTTGACATTGCCAATACATTCAATGACAATTTTATTGACATTATTAGTAATCATAGTCATACTAACAAATCTAACTTAAAAATGACATGTAATCATAATTTGACATCTTCTTTGTTTCTATTTCCTCTTTCCGTAGCTGAAGTAACAAATATTATTATGTCATTAAAAAATTCGAATGCCACAGGTCCAGATGAAATATGCACAAAAATAATTAAAGCATGTAAAGATGATCTAGCACCTGTTTTGACACATTTAATTAATTTGTCATTTGAGACCGGTACTTTCCCAGACCAGCTGAAGGTTTCTATTATAAAACCTCTCTTTAAAAAGGGGGAGCGAGCAATCATTGACAATTATCGACCGGTAGCACTAATTTCAGTTATCTCCAAGATAGTTGAGAAATGTATGCTTAAGAGACTAGTAGATTTTTTTAACAAATTTGGTATCATTAGACCAGAACAATATGGGTTCCAAAAAGGAAAAACTACTACGCTTGCTATATTTGATTTAGTAAACAATGTTTTAAAAAATATTGACAGTAAGGTGCTGACATCTGTTCTGTTTTTTGACATGTCAAAAGCATTTGATTATGTAGATCACAATATATTATTATATAAGCTAGAAAAGTATGGCATAAGAGGCCCGACACTGGATTGGATTCGTTCATACTTACAAAATAGAAAACAATGTGTTGAAATCAGCAATCTAGATAGTGATAAAGTAATGACTACATACAGGTCAGTTTTCAAGTATAACAGGAAGGGTGTACCACAAGGTAGTGTACTTGGTCCACTACTTTTCCTACTTTATATTAATGATCTGCCTGAAGTGACTAAATATAAATGCATTCTCTTTGCTGATGACATTTCTGTTATTGTGACATCTAAAGTAAATGACATTGAAATATTTGAATATGAAATAAATGAAACTGTAAAAAATATTGTGAATTGGCTGTCTAATAATAATTTAATTGTAAATTTGACTAAGACTAAATATGTAAATTTCTCTACAAGACATCGCAATCAAATTACTTTGGACATAAAATATGCAGAACAATCTTTGATAGAAGCTGAAGAGGTAAAGTTTCTAGGCTTGACTATCGATAAGTTTTTTAGTTGGAATGCACAAGTTAATAATATTTGTGGTCGAATTAACAGTTTTGTATATGTTTTAGGCAAATTGACTAAGGTTTCGTCACTACAAACTACTTTAATGGCGTATCACGGGTGTGTATGCTCTATATTAAGATATGGTCTATTGTTGTGGGGGAACTGTTCATTGGCGAATAGGGTTTTCATTGCACAAAAAAAGTGTATTCGAGCAATGTGCAGTGCCCATCCTTTCGACTCATGCAAACCACTATTCTCTAAGTTAAAGATTTTAACTATGCCTAGTATGTATATATACGAAGTTTGTGTTTTCGTGAAACAGAACAATAAATTGTTTAAAACTGCCAAAGATATTTACCCTCGTAACACGAGACACCCAGACAGACTGGTTCTAGATCATTGTCCACGAACAACCTTATACCAAAATAATTGCTTTAATATGTGCATCAAAATTTATAATAAAGTACCACATAATATAATTATTCTGCCCATAAATCTGTTTAAGAGGAGGCTATTTAATTGGTTATTAGAGCATAATTTTTATAGCGTTAAGGAATTTCTTGACGGAAAATTTAACGACTAATTATTATAACTTTGACATGTGATATAATTCGGAAATGTAATTTAATAATATAAATGAATAATAAGATGTACCTATTGACTTGCATATGTAGTGTAGCCAAGTAAAATTATAATTGTATTTAACTTATTTATGTTTGCATGCTATTTTAATAGTTGTACCAGGAGATTTTTTGTGCTTTGTTATCTTGCATTTTTGTATCCTTACCCTGTACAAAGCGAATAAATGAATTATGAATTATGAAAAGCTCTTATGGGTCCTCAGGAGGCTCGAGTTTCCATACAATGTAGTTCCGCTTTAATACAAAAACTGCATGCCATATTGAATACAAACTTTGCAAATATATTGAGTAAACACATATCGATGTTTGTAATTAGTTTTCGATGTACTAATATAAAAAAAAAAAAAAATTAGAGCAGTTTCAAACTTTTAGTACAAATATAATTTAAGCCTTCGTTTAGTTGTGTTTAAATTTACTACGATGAAAACTAACTACAAACATCCATATGTGTCTATTAAATATATTTGCAAAGTTTGGATTCAATCCAGTATGTATGTATGTATCCAGTATGTAATCCAGTAAAAAAGCGTCGGTGGCTCAACCGGTAACGACTCGGTCCATCTAACCAGAGGTACCGGGTTCAAATCTGGATGGCCAATGTACCAATGAGTTTTTCAAAAACTTACGTACATACTTACCGATTGCTTTAACGGTGAAGGAAAACATCGTGAGGAAACCTGCACACGCCTGCGAAGAAACTCGAAGGTTGTGTGTGAAGTCGACCAACCCGCACTGGGCCCGCGTGGTCGACTAAGGCCTAATCGCCCTGATTCAGGGTAGGCTCGAGCCCCTCGGTGGGGACGTATATGAGCTGTAATGATGATGTAATTTTTGTAATAAAGCGGAACTACCATTGTATGGAAACTCGAGCCTCCTGGAGACCCTTAAACTTTTAAAGCGAAACATCAATCAGAAAAGTGAACTTTTACGAATCCCTTTATAATTTCGAAACAACTAGTCGTAGAAACATAAATCTAGTGTCATTATTTATCTTTTATAATTAACTCGCTGTTATGACCTAGAATTTGCGTCAGAGCCGGGTGGCACTGCGGGGGAGGGGCACTGTGTAAAATTACCGAAACTGGCGCTCATGCTCCTTTCTTTTTATTATAACTCCCAACTCACATGCTACAGGGCGGTGATTCTTTCGTGTGTTTATAGATATTATTTATACCAAGTGAATAAAAAAATAAACAATGTTTATAGTTAAAAATAAGCAAGAAAAGTAAAATAAAAAAAGTGCCAAGTGCCAGTCGAACTCTTTAATAATCACGTTTGTTGTACGGAATGGCCCCTTAAATATTAATTTTATTTGAATTTAATTATTCATTTTTAAATTTAATAATACAATTCAATGTTCTGTGAATATTCCAAGCGTGTATTTGTTGCCGTTATCAATATCGAGCAAAAAAAGTCACGTTTGTTGTATGGGAGCCCCCTTAAATACTTATTTTATTCTGTTTTTTTAAGTCTTTTTGGTTATAACGGCAACTGAAATACATCATCTGTGAAAATTTCAACTGTCTCGCTATCACGGTTCATGTAGTACAGCCTGGTGACAGACGGACAGCGAAGTCTCAGTAATAGCACACACTGGACACTTTATACAACGAGCTAGAAATGACATTTTAAAAACGAATGACGGAACAAACAAAATGGCGACGTATAGGCGATCGACAACCAAACTGTAACCAATCTGTACCAATCACCCATGTAGTGATTTTTGTCGAGTTTAACCAAAGCAGGCTCAAGTAAGAGGCTGCGTTATACCTCAAGCTGCATTACAAAAGCACACCGCTACTATAGTTAAGAATGGCAACACCAAGAGCAATACCAAAGAAAACACTAAAGGCAAGGCCAAAATGTGAAGCCAAAGGCAACGCCACGCATTTTTCGCGAAAAAACTAATTACGCGATCTAAGGATGACATATTACACATTAAAAAAAATTTGGGCGATAGGGCCTTAGTCGACCACGCGGGCCTAGAGTGGGTTGGTCGACTTCACATTCAACCTTCGAATTTCTCCGCAGGCGTGTGCAGGTTTCATCACGATGTTTTCCTTCACCGTAAGAGAGTCGGATAAACGCACATATGAAACATAAATTCTAAATCACATAGGTACATGGCAGGATTCGAACCCCGACCTCCCGGACAGGAGGCGGCGGTCCTAGACGTTCATCCACCGACGCTCTGCAAGTTAATTAAAAGCTTTTAAAAACGAATGCGCACCAATGTAAACACACCTAACAAGCGACACAGGATGCAACTCCATTCGGCTTTATTACACTGCGCCTAGGGACCTTCTGTAGCACCGGTTAGGTAAATTACCGTTTTGCTATAAGCTATGCGATAACTTATCTCAATTGTCATTAGACATTTGACCTAAACAAACTAGCATACATACACATTAGCATTGCAAGTTAAATTAAAGCTTTTAAAAACGAATGCGCACCAATGTAAACACACCTTACAAGCGACACAGGATGCAATTCCATTCGGCTTTATTACACTGCGCCTAGGGACCTTCTGTAGCACCGGTTAGGTAAATTACCGTTTTGCTATAAGCTATGCGATTACTTATCTCAATTGTCATTAGAGAAATATTTTACAGTGAGAGCCAAGTGTAATGTCGAGTAGAATTCAAAATTATGCTTGAGAACTTTTTGTTTCCATAATCCATCCGCAACTTCTTTTATGGCGAACATTTCGTTGATTTGTAAGATGCAACAACCAATTACAATATCATCATCATTATCATCATCATCATCATCATGTGAGCGGACGGACGTCCACTGCTGGACATAGGCCTCCACCAAGGATTTCCATGACGACCGGTTCTGCGCTGCTCGCATCCAGCGGCTTCCCGCGACCTCCACCAGGTCATTGGTCCACCGAGTGGGAGGCCTACCTACGCTACGTTTTCCGGTGCGCGGTCGCCACTCGAGAACTTTACTGCCCCAACGGCCATCTGTTCTACGAGCTACGTGCCCCGCCCACTGCCACTTAAGTTGAGCAATTCTGAGAACTATATTATGTCGGTTACTTTGGTTCTACTACGGATCTTCTCATTTCTGATTCGATCAATTACAATATAACTTTAAATTTTAAAAAACACGAATACATAAAAACGTTACCCCTCTTTTTAGGAAGGAGGTTAAAGTTAATCCTATGTCACTCTCGGCATCAAGACGAATCTAACAGTACCTTGCATTCTAAAATCCATTAAGCCGTTTAGAAGATATCTAGAATAGAGAAACATGCATGCATTAGACCTGAAACATTACACTTCTTCTTCATGGGTAGTCGTGTAAAAACGGCATAGCAACAAAACAAAACATTGACAAAGTATATATATTAGTACTAACATACAGTATGGACACTCCCTGCCGGTCTCTAGATTGCGACCTCACCCCCTCGTCACTCAGATTGATACAGATTGGTTACAGTTTGGTTGTCGAACGTATAGGACTTTGTCGCCATTTTGTTTGTTCCGTCATTCGTTTTTTGAAATGCCATTTCTGGCCCGTTTATGAAGTGTCCAGGGTGTGACATTGATGTGTGCCTATATATTAATAATATATAGGTACCTATTTATATAGTAGAGCGTCGAGAGAATTTCGATCTCATATGTACGTTTATCGGACGCTCTTACGGTGAAGGAAAACATCGTTAGGAAACCTGCACACATCTGCGAAGAAACTCGAAGGTTGTGTGTGAAGTTGACCAACCCACACTGGGCCCGCGTGGTCATCTAAGGCCCGATCGCCCTATTTCAGGGTAGGCTCGAGCCCCTCGGTGGGGAAGTGTATATATGAGCTTATGTGATGATTTAAACTGTTTCCATTTTATTTTTGTGAAAATTCCCAAGCTATATTTTTCTTGAAATTGGTAAATATATAACAATATTTATGTATAAGAATAGAAAAACAAAAACAAAAAAAAAAAATCGCGCACAAAGGGTTCCGTACCATGATACTAGATGGCGCTAGTTTCTTCACGTTTAAAAAACACGTTTTTTCGTATGGAGACTTTCTCGTTTTCTAATTTTTATTATTCGATGTTATAGCAGCAACTGAAATACATCATCTGTAAAAATTTCAACTGTCTAGCTATCACGGTTCATGAAATACAGCCTGATGACAGACGGACAGCGAAGTCTCTGTAATAGGGTCCCGTTTTTACCCTTTTGGAATGGAACCCTAAAAAAGGTGCAAATAGTGTTTGACATAAATACACACGCTGCAACACAACATAAAGCAAAACAATAACATGAAGAAGAAAACAGGAAGTTAGGAAGAGAAATACACAGGCAAGACTTATAGGATTACATTAGCTCATTCGTCACTTACCACCAGGTGAGATGTTGTCAAGGGTTTACCAATTGTGAATAAAAAAAAATTCTAGATTTATAGCATGACCAGTCTTCGAGTAAAACGGCTGTGACATGCCATTCAGGTTTAATGGTTATAGATGAATGATTTTTAAAAATCATCAATCGTACGGAACCCTTTGTGCGCGATTCTGACTCGCAATTTACCGGTTTTTTTAATTCGCAATTGGTAAGCCCTATTTATAACCTTCTTTGTTTCAAAAGGGTCAGTTTTGTTAGAGTTATACGTCCCTTCCCCTTACTGGCTAAACCACTATTTTTAAAAGTATATTTATTTTTTCAACCGACTTCCAAAAATGAGGAGGTTCTCAAATCGACTATTTTTTTTGTATGTTTGTTACGCGATATCTTTGCACATAGTTAACCGATTTACATTATTGTTTAATTAGTCGATGGGATATGTTGCCAAATTGGTCCCATATAAATTTTATCAAAATCAGTGAACTGCTTTTTTTATAAAATCAACTTACATGCGCTGACTCAGCGACCTGAAGAGGATCTTGGCTTCCGACACTTTTTGATGAGGTCCGTCCCGAACCTGCGCCACTTATTGCCAGTTTGCTACCAGGATAGCGTTGAGGTCTTTTTCTACAAAAAATAAATAATAAAATCAACAAAAGCCAAAAAAGGTAACGCAAACTGTACTAAGTTGTTGCGATCAAACTCGGTTTTTTAACGTTTTTTTAATGGCAACGAAACTCGAGTTTTATGCAAGGTCAGACACGCACTTGGCCACTTTTTTTACTAAGCTCATCATGTTTGTTTTTCTGTAATAATTGCAAACTACAACTTGACGTTATTCAAGGACGTCAATGTGAAACTCATTTTGTCAGAAGAAAATAAAATAACAAGCGAAAGTATCGAAATAACAGCGAGCCTAGAGGGTGTAATAAAAAATAACAACCAACGCTCGTTATCTTCGCCTTGTTATAGTACGAGATTGCTTTTGATAGGCTATTTGTTTGTCGAGGAAACCTTATAAGAGGCAAATAGAGTAAAGCACCATTTGGTGTTACAATGTAACATTGCAACCTGTAACATTATTTTGCATCGGATAACGCAGCGATTGTTCGCTTTATTAGTACCCGACTGCCCAAAGAGAATGGTAAAGTTTTGATGGGCTATTTGTTTTTAGAGTAAACCTTATAATAGGTAAATAGAGTAAAGCACCATTTTGTAGTACAATGCAACACTGCAATCTCTAACATTATTTTGCATTAGTTACCGCATCGGGCGACAGTTCGCTTTATTAGTACACGACTGCGCAAAGAGAATGGTAAAGTTTGATAGGCTATTTGTTTGTAGAGGAAACCTTATAATAGGCAAATAGAAGTAAAGCACCAATTGGTGTTACAATGTAACATTGCAACCTGTAACATTATTTTGCATCGGATAACGCATTGGGCGATTGTTCGCTTTATTAGTACCCGACTGCCCCAAGAGAAGGGTAATGTTTTGATAGGCTATTCTTTTGTCTAAGAAACCTTATAAAAGGTATATAGAGTAGAGCACCATTTAGTATTACAATGTAACATTGCAATCTGTAACATTATTTTGCATGGGATAACGCATCGGGCGACTGTTCGCTTAATTAGTACCCGACTGCCCAAAGAGAATGGTAAAGTTTTGATAGGCTATTTGTTTGTAGAGAAAACCTTATAATAGGCAAATAGAGTAAAGCACCATTTGGTGTTACAATGTAACATTGCAACCTGTAACATTATTTTGCATCGAACAACGCATCGGGCGATTGTTCACTTTATTAGTACCCGACTGCCCAAAGAGAATGGTAAAGTGTTGATAGGCTATTTGTTTGTAGGGGAAACCTTATAATATACAAATAGAGTAAAGCACCATTTGGTGTTACAATGTAACATTGCAACCTGTAACATTATTTTGCATCGTATAACGCATCGGGCGACTGTTCGCTTAATAAGTACCCGACTCCCCAAAGAGAAGGGTAATATTGTTGGCATCGGATAACGCATAGGGCGACTGTTCGCTTTATTACTATCCGACTGCCCAAAGAGGAAGGTAATGTTTTTTGGTTGTATGTACGTATGTATGTGTGTATGCATGTATGTATATATATATATATATATATATATATATATATATATGCATACACACATACATACAATCAAAAAACAGTACCTATATATATGTATATATGTACGTATGTGTGTGGGTGTGTATGAATTTATGTCTGTTTTTATGGCTGAGCATTTAGCCTAAACGCCTTGATGGATTATGAAGTGCGAGGTTTCATCTTAACCGTGGAAGTGACATAGGGTACATTTTAGCTCAACTGCCCAAACAAGAGAGATAATGGTTTTATGCAGTCTAGATTTTAATTAAATTGTTTAAGTTATATTCATTTTACTTTTGTATTGTACGAGTAGATAAAGATGTAGGTTCGATTCCCGGCGTGGTCTAACTTTATAAGACTCGGTTTGGTTGGTGGAGTGTAGTTGTTCTTAACTTTTTTAATTTTTTATTTGACTTCTACTTTACAAATTATTATAAATGGATTTTAAATATGAATATGAAGGGTATTTTCTAAGCCCATCTGGGTAGCTACCATCATCTTATCCAAGTCTTGCTGATAAACAAAATGATAAAAACATTGGTGTGTTCCGGCTTAAAGATAAGATAGCTAGTTCCCCATTGCGTTGGGGAATCTTAGTAAGTCCGCTTCCATCTTCGGCATCATCTTCACTTACAAGATATCTGAGAAGATGCCAAGGGCTTATCCATTATGAATATAAAAAATAAAGAATAGGACGATATTGTAAAGCTTACACCCTAACTCTTTTTACAGGATGTAAAAAAAATGGTGTAGGGCCCGTTAACTGGGGGTTCTACTCGTCATACTGAACCACTTTACTCAAGGAACCCATAGTGAATTCGCATAAAAAATGTCAACGCTCCATACAAAATTCACAAAATTGGTCAATCAGCTAATCGTTTTGTAAGAAGAGTTTTAATTATTTTTTTTTCGATTTCAGCAAACTTTTACAAAAAAAGTTGTTCAGTATGATGCTTCGAGACCTACACCAATTTTGATACACTCTGTATAAATATAGGCTGATAAACATTATATCCACTTACGAACCTAAAACCTAACGTTCAACAAGCTTCATCAATTGAAAACCAAAAGTAATTGAATTTCATTACAGAAAATTATCTGTGTTGTAGAAAGCTATTATTTCAGTAACTGAAACTACTGAAAAACCGAATTTAAACTAGAATGGTAACCGCTTCTATAAAGCGACGTTAGTTTTTTTTAATAACGTCCTTAAATCTGAAATAACAAAACCCGGCCAACTGCGAGTCGGGCTGCCACAACGAGGGTTCCTTACAACCATAAAATATTTTTTTTGTATTGTGTATTTACAAAAAAATGAGGTGAATTGAAGGACAAAATTAACTATATAGTTGTAAAAATGCCCTTCAATACATCGATATACAACACGGTCAATTTTATAAAAATTGTACAATTTTGTAATCAAAACCATGTCAGCTCATATACGTCCCCACCGAGGGGCTCGAGCCTACCCTGAATTAGGGAGATCGGGCCTTAGTCGACCACGCGGGCCCATTGCGGATAGGTCGACTTCACACACAACCTGCGAGTTTCTTCGCAAGCATGTGCAGGTTTCCTCACGATGTTTTCCTTCTCCGTAAGAGCGTCCGATAAACGTACATATGAAATCTAAATTCAAACTCACTTTGGTACGTGGCAGGATTTGAACCACGACTTCCCGGACAGGAGGCGGCGTACCTAACCATTACATCACCGACGCTCGCTAAGTTGTAATCACAAAAAAAGAAACTATAAACTAGTACTGCGAGATCATGCTTCTAGCTAAATTTCTAGTCAGCGAGAAATTCCTTAAAGATTTTGTTTTTCTTGCGAGTGTCAAGATATGCGGCATAAATGGCTGTAATTTTTAATAGCGTTGACTTCGAAGCTTGATCTTTGAAACGGAGTTCCTTAACGCGGCTTGCGGGTAGAGTGAATTGGTAGAAATTGTCACGCGACATGCGTCACGTAACGAAATGCGTTGCGACGTTCGCGACCAAAATGTCGTAGGTGCCAAGAATTTTAATGGCGCTTATGTGTTTCTTTCAAAGCATAACTGAATGGCTGATAACTTAATGAGGTTTTATTACATTTTTTTTTTCTTGAAACATTAATATGATTTTTTCTTCTTTGTTTGAGTTCTTTAATAATTTTGATTAAAAAAAATATATGAAATAAAAAGTAAGGAACTGCATTCCTGACGGGGGTCCCCGGAACGCACCCTTTTTTACAATTCTAACGGACCGTAGACCTTAGTATTCGATATATGTTAATTTCTTCGTGATTCCTCCACGAGTTCCTGAAAAAAAGGGTCCTAACAGACAGACAGACGGACAACAAAGTAATCATACAAGGATTCCTTTCTTTTTTTTTGAGATACGGAACTCTAATAAGCCAGAATTTTCTCGAATATTCTCAGAAAAGCGTTCTATCTCTTAACGACGAATACGACGAATATTTTTTTTTAATTTTCACTTGTTTACCCGACCGAGGCTGCCTCTCCAGCGTCATCCATCTTATTTGCGGAGTAATGAATGGGCCCAGCATGTTCTCATTTCTCGACAGAGAAAGGACTGACATTGTAAAGGTTATGAAAATGAAGAGAAAAAATATAAAATCTTAGGCTTATTTTTTTCAACGAATAGTTACTATAATATTATAAAAGCTTTCAAATGGGTGATGCTGTGGGATTGTCTGATTATTTATGTCCACTATGTTCTCTAACACTGTCTGCTAGATGGATTGGAATCACTCTAATATTATAAAGGCGAAAGTTTGTGAGCGTGTATGTTTGTTACTCTTTTACTCAAAAACTACTGAACGGATCTGGCTGAAATTTGGTAGGTAGACAGATTAGGACTAACACGGACAGATTAAGATTAACACATAGGCTACTTTTTTCTACTGCACAGCGCACCCTCAAAAAGTCATTGTCCACGCGGTTGAAGCCGCGGGAAACAGCTAGTAAAACATAAAATTAATTCTTTGGTGAAATAAAAAAATTAAAATCATATTGTGAACATTTACGTTATAATGTAACAACAGAATATGAACATATGCTGTAACATCACGTCTGTAAGGATTCGAACTTTACATTAGGAAAAAAATCTATGGAATTACTCAAGTAAACGATTTGTAACATAATAATCAGTCCTAAAAATAATATCTCACTAAGTACAAATTACACCTAAAATAAAATGCCTTTTCATAAAATAAAACCCGTGGGAAAATTCAAAAACTTCACGCGGACGAAGTCGCGGGCACAGCTAGTTAAAAATAAATTGGGTACACTGACGAAATCTCGATACGTCCTACAGTTTTTTTTACCTAAATTTATTATGTATAGGTAAAGTTTATTACTCGAAATCTTTTTTCCATTAAATAGAAATATATATTTACTATCTGATAAAATTTGTCCAATTGTGCAGTACTGACTTTAACAAAAATAACTTTAAGTGGCCACCGTTGTAAGGTTAGTTTGATGAAGCATCAAATGTGACCTTTTTAAATGGCCTTACGTAGTCCTTGCATGCCTGCTTGCAATAAACTTCAAGTGCAATAAACTATCCCCAAGCCAAATTTAATTGACTTAAAATTAGAGCGATATTCGTTCCTAAATGGAAAATAGGAGCATATTTAACAAATGATGATTTTAGAAGCTTTTTAAATGCACGTGGCTAGATGCTGGCCGACTTTATGGAGAAGGAGAGCCTCTTTATGATGAACTCCTTCTTCAAAAATTCAAAACAGCGGAAGTGGACATAGTTGCACCCCAATGGCGTAACAAAAAACGAGATAGACTTCATCTTGTCGACAAGGAGGCAAATATTCAATGATGTCTCCGTAATCAATTCAGTCAAAACAGGAAGCGATCACCGGATGGTCAGAGGCACATTGAATCTAAAGACCAAGCTAGAAAGATGTCGACTGATGAAGTGTACGCTCCGACCGGCGCCCATCCAGCTCCAAAATCCCGAGAGCTTTCAGCTCGAGTTGCACAATCGTTTCGAATGCCTAGGAGACTGCGAGAATGTGGACGATTATAATGACAGGTTCGTGGAAACTGTTCAAACGGTCGTGTCTAAGATTTTTAAAACTCGCCGTTCAAACAGAACCAAAAAAATCTCCGACTTCCCCAGCAACCTCATGGAAGAAAGACGCAGATTGGTTTTGCAGTCCTCTGAAGACGCTACTCAGTATCGGCAACTAAACAGGCATATCTCTAAGTCCCTAACTCGCGATTTACGCCAATATAATGCAAATTGTATTAAGGAGGCAATTGAGCACAACAAAGGCTCAAAAGTGTTCGCGAGAGATCTGTCTGTTGGACAAAGCCAACTGACCAAGCTGAAGACTGAGGATGGCAGGACCATATCTTCTAAGACTGAGTTGCTGGAAGAAGTTGAGAAGTTCTATGGGCAATTGTACAAGACCCCACGTTTGCCTGTCAGCGATCTGGCTGAAGAGCCAAGAGCCAGACTAACCCGACACTATAGCGAAGATATCCCGGATGTCAGCCTGTACGAGATTAGAATGGCTCTCATACAGCTCAAGAACAACAAGGCACCGGGTGATGATGGAATTACGGCTGAACTTCTGAAAGCAGGTGGATCACCGGTACTAAAAGCTCTTCAAAAGTTATTTAATTCCGTTATACTCGTGGGACAAACGCTTAAGGCATGGCACAGAAGTGTGGTCGTGCTTTTCTTCAAAAAGGGTGACATCACCCTGCTAAAGAACTACAGACCCATCTCACTTCTGAGCCATGTCTACAAGCTGTTTTCGAGAGTCATTACGAATCGTCTCGCACGCAGGTTTGACGACTTCCAGCCTCCCGAACAAGCCGGTTTCCGAAAAGGCTTTAGTACCATAGACCACATACATTCGCTGCGGCAGATTATACAGAAGACCGAAGAGTACAATCAGCCACTATGTTTGGCGTTTGTGGACTATGAGAAGGCCTTTGATTCAGTCGAAACCTGGGCTGTGCTACAGTCTCCAGGGTGCCAAATTGACCATCGATACATCGAGGTGTTGAAGTGTCTGTATGAAAACGCCACCATGTCGGTTCGCCTCCAGGACCAGAACTCAAAACCTATCCAGTTGCAGCGAGGGGTGAAACAGGGAGACGTCATATCTCCGAAACTGTTCACCGCCGCCCTGGAAGATGTTTTTAAGCTTCTGGACTGGGGTGGACTCGGCATCAATATCAATGGCGAGTACATATCCCACCGCCGATTCGCTGACGATATCGTGGTCATGGCTGAGACTATGGAAGACCTAGGCTCACAGAATCGCTAAACTGAAGTGGCAGTGGGCAGGGCACATAGCTCGTAGAACAGATGGCCGATGGGGCAGTAAAGCTCTCGAGTGGCGACCGCGCACCGGAAAACGTAGTGTAGGTAGGCCTCCCACTCGGTGGACCGATGACCTGGTGAAGATCGCGGGAAGCCGATGGATGCGGGCAGCGCAGGACCGGTCGTCGTGGAAATCCTTGGGGAGGCCTTTGTCCAGCATTGGACGATTTGTGGCTGATATGATGATGATGAGAAGCTTTTTATTTGCTTTCCGTGTTAGTTACCTAGTTCGTCTGTTAGTTTGGGACAAATCTTACAAGCTTAATTAGAACTTTATACAAAATTTCAGCTCAATCGAAACCCGTTTTTTATACGCGTTTAGTTAAGTGTTTAGTTAACAGTGTATGATTAGCTTACTGACGTCATTCTAAATTCAATATGACGGACTCCCAAATATGACACATCAGTTTCTTCTTTATGTACTTACATGATTTGGATATCAAATGAAAGGGTTTGCTGAGAAGAAAACGAAATAATTAAATTATTTTTAAATTGAAGTTTGTACATAAAAAAAAAATTATTTTTCAAAAATTATTACACAACCTTAACAAAAATACCTCTAATAAAAATATCGGTTTCCTGGAATGAAATAGGGATAAGCTATACAGTTAAAGAGACGGTGGAAAGAATCAACCATGGTTAAACATGATTCAGCTTCATCCCTATCCCTACTAATATTATAAATGTGAAAGTAACTCTGTCTGTCTGTTACGCTTTCCCGCAAAAACTACTGAACGGATTTGGCTGAAATTTGGTAGGTAGACAGATTAGGACCTGGATTCAGACATAGGCTACTTTTTACCACGCTCGCGAGCCGCTTGCGGCTCGCGCACTGCGCACCCTCGAAAAGTCATAGAAACGTTGTCCACGCGTGTGAAACCGCGGGAAACAGCTAGTTGTTAATAAAGACTTTAAATTTGAGCATATTATGCTTTGGAAACGTACAACGCGTCCCAATTAGTCAGCGTTGTGCGATCGCACGCTTCAGCGCGCCGTGGCGTGCAGCGTGCGGCCAATTTGGCCGCATTGTTGCGTCCACGTTCAGCCTGGACGCACCATGGATACCACCTGACTATGGAAGTGTTAATAGTAATTAGTACAAAGTTACAGGTCTAGCGCTTACCTAAGTAGGTTCCAGCAGTAGTAGAGTGGTGCTGGAGGAATGTGGTGACGTCACGTAATTGACTATAGACAACAGACAATAGACAGATTGACGCGATACTTTATTAGCTTCAAGTGGCGAGCGCGGAAATTAGTTTTTATCCAGATCCCTCGGGAACGATGTTGGGCTTTGCTAAATACCTACTATTTAACTTCCTTTCCTTATAACTATCTCTGTGCAAAATAGATTAGATAAGATTTATTTTTACCCACGACGAACGGAAAGGAACGAAGCCAGTATATGTTTTTGGGGTTAGGGAACGTACCCATACTACGTGACGCGTTCAGAGGGGGAAGGGGTTCTACAAATTACCACACCTGGTCACAGGGACGGAGGGAGAGGAAATGTTTTTCTTCACGTAGTCAATATTCTTTAGGGAAATTTCGCGCTTTTTCGAGCTATATTAAATTCAAGTTATGGCGTCCAGCGTTCACCGTTTTTAACTCACATGTGGTAACACTAACGCACATACACCGGGACTTTTTTGGCGAGAACTTGTAGCGTCCAGTTTGACATTTTTCTTTTCTTACCCAAAAAAATAAATTTCGTGGTTTTTGATGTTTCATATTGATAGTGTATTATTACTAACATAGTTTTTAAGTTGTTGAACTAACAATTCTATGGATTTTTAAATCTGAAATAAAAATTGATTTGATTTGATTATTCAGAAAAATACCATTTATCCTACCGCCCCTGTGATCTACAATGTGTCCGAGGGGATAAATGCTAAGAACGTGTTCGTTGAAGATGATTCAGATGAAAAATAACTGTGAATAAACGACATCAATACTTTTTGTTTTCAGTAAATTAAGTTCCTGTTACAATATGTTTTTACATTAGTTTTTTTTTATTCATGATAATATTTTTTTCACTTTAATTTGTAGGTATGCATGCAGCAAGCGCCGTATTAATAAAGAAAAAAATATAAGCCAAATTATTTGTTTTTAACTTTCTATTTGCAAAAAATATAGAAAATCATAATTTGGATTACTACGTCAAAACTAGAGGGGTCTTGGCATATACTACGGGTGTTCACTGAGGGGGGAGGAGGGTAAAATGGAAAAAATCGGGTCACGTAGTATGGGTACGTTCCCTTATAGGTTGTTTGTGTGTGAGTGTGCGTTTATGTATGTCTGTTACCATATTACTCGAAAACTACTGGGTCGATGCCGTTGCGGTTCTTGCATTTAAAATGTATCATTTCAGAGCACGTTTACAACGTAGACAAACAGGGAGCGCTGCGGCAGCCAGGATGGTGGGCGCTTGAGGGCTTCTCAGAAACTATTCAGTAGATTTTGATGCGTTTTTTTTTAAAATTATATATATAGGTGTCATATCAGAGTAGGTTTCTAGACATGTTTTACAGCTCAGCTTTAAACCACAAGAGGACGGTTAGCGCTTGAAGACTACTCCGGACGGAATGGAACGGAGATGGCACATGATTGAGGGTGTGTATGAATGTATGTCTGTTACCGTTTTCCTTGAAAACTACTGGACTGGATTCGTTGCGGTTTTCTTGCGTTTAAAAGGTATTATTTCAGAGCAGGTTCTTAGTGATGTTTTATGGTGGTAGACATCAGAGAGCGCTGCAGCAGCCAAGATAGTTGGCTCACGAGGACTTCTCAGAAACTATTCAGCGCATATTCTTTGCATTATATATATAACATAATATCATATCAGAGCAGGTTTCGAAACATGCTGCAGACCATTAGGAGGTGCTGTAGCAGTCAGGATGGTTGGCGCTAGAGGGCTTCTCGGAAACTACTTAACCTATTTCATTACGATTTTTTCCGCTTTTTATGCGTGTATATTTTTAGAGCAAGTTTAGACATGTTTTAGAGCCGTGAACCATGCGAACAACAAAACCTTCGAGAGTAAGGAGTTCAAGGCTTTGAATGGGAAGGAGAACTTACTTAAAGTAAGTTCTCCTTCCCATTCAAAGCCTTTAAAAAAATTAAAATTCGTCTTTAAAAAAATTAAAATTCAAAATTTTGGTAAACTCACACAGGATGTTAAAACGTTATCGAAAAAAGAAAAAATAACTTTTTTGAAAGTCCTCCGACTAGATGAAAATAAATATCGAAAATCTAAAAAAAAATTAAGAAAATCCGCTGCAATCGTCCTCCCTATTCAAAATTTCAGTTAAAATTTAGCAAGGGCCGCCGCCTATTTATATTTAGATATGTACGTTTATACGACGCTCTTACGGTGAAGTAAAACATCGTGAGGAAACCTGTACACGCCTGCGGAGAAACTCGCAGGTTGTGTGTGAAGTCAACCAACCCGCACTGGGCCCGCGTGGTCGACTAAGGTCCGATCGCCCTAATTCAGGGTAGACTCGAGCCCCTCGGTTGGGATGTATATGAGCTGATATGATGATGATGACAGCAGTTTAAAAAACTCCAACTCAAAAACTCCATAAATTTACATACTGAATTAGTCACTGCTGCTGAACTAGACACTGCTGCCCATCCTCCGATTTTTTGATCTTTTAGTCGTCTCTTACGACACCCTCGAGAAGAGATGGTGTTTTACTATTCTAGGGCCGCACCACAGGCTACATAATCATTATTATCATCATGATATCAGCTGAAGGACGTCCATTGCTGAACAAAGGCCTTCCCCAAGGATTTCCCCGACGACCAGTTCTGCGCTACCAGCATCCAGCGGCTTCCCGCGACCTTCACCAGGTCATCGGTCCACCATTGGTCCACCGAGTGGGACGCCTGCCTACGTTACGTTTTCCGGTGCGCGGTCGCCACTTGAGAACTTTACAGCCCCAACTTTTTCCCCAAATTTTTTTCGTCTATCTCCCTCTCCTTCTCTCTGTCTTCAATATAAACCCATTGACGCAAAAGACATACTGTTGTGGAGACTATTGACTATTGCCGTGTGCGATTGCTAAACTCTATGCTATTAAGCCTCTTTTTCACTTCACTACCTTTGGCTCTGAGGTCAAGATCAGTGACGTGTAAGGAGCTTTTGAGAACGCGATATTAAAAGTCTGTGATCTATGCTTAAGGCGCAGTGGTATCTAAAAATCCAATAAAACAGGTTTTTAGAATTCATTTTTAAAGTAGTTAACAGTAAATTTAAAATCTAGGAAAACATGTTGGTATTATTGAGAATAGTTACGAGGGACTATATCGAATGGAAACACGATTTAATAAAGTTGGCTCGATAGAATAATTTCGCTTTTCGAGCCATTTTGTTGTCTATTTTCGGTTTTGTTCTTAAAATAAGTAATTTGATAATATGATTTATTTACTAAAGTTAAATTGGATTTTTATTTAATATAAATATGATGAAAATAAAAACGAAGACATCGAAAAAGTGCAAAAGTATGGTTATTTTCTTCCCTCTTTACACGTAGAGAAAAAGAGAAAGACAGATTTTCAAGTACCACGGGGCCTAAAGAATATAATTGTGTACTTCATCCTTTCTCATTTGTGCCTTAGGTGTATGTTAATCCATACTTTGTCACCAATAGGCATGTATTTACTGTTTTTGAAAAATGGAAACAGAAAAATTAAGAGGATTGTAAACCTGCGGCTTTTTATATCATCAGCGATAGCAATTTTCACCTCTTTTGACGAATTCTCGATAGGCTGTCAGTCAGAACAAAAGGTAAGATTTAAAGGGTTTTGTTTTTCCAATAAAATTAATAAGTTTAATTTTATTTGTCGTTCAGTGTTTGTTTTTAATAAATAGTTTTAAAAAAAATACGTATGAACCTAGCTTTTGATCCGACATCCGAAAAAAAGGACTACTAAGGAGTATTGTGGCGAGTCGGGACCAATTCCCTCTAATATGGTTGATGGGAGCGATGACCGACTCTCGCGTTATACTCGTGACCGGTTGCTGTCCGTGTGAACTGGCCTACTCTTGTTAAAGGCATTCAATGATTTTAACCTATAACTTTTCGTGTCATGTTTTTTTCATGTTCTAATGACATAATCAAGGATTGAATTTTGACGTTATTAACTAATTATTGTTTATTTCTTGATTCTTCACAAATAACATTGTTATTATTATCTTATGACTATCAGAAAGAGTGTGATTTGCACCTATTTAAAATAAATATATTGAATTAAATTTAATTGAATATTAAGGACTACTATTATAGAACTTCTTTTATTACATTAGGTAGGTACTCGAGAAGATTGTCTAAAACAGACCGACAGTCTGACGACGCTGTACAATCCCCAATCTTCCAATTTACCACAAAAAGTAAAGACGTAAGTACTAATACTAACCTTAAAGTATTTAGGTCCGCAAATGATAAAATAAGTATAAGTATTTCTCTCTGAAAATGTTACAAAACAACGAAACAAATTATATTAGTTTCATCATCATATCAGCCAAAATACGTCCACTGCTGGACAAAGGCCATATATTAATATAAAAATATATATAAAATAATCTAATGTCTTACAAGAATAGTTACTGGCGGGGGCATGACATTTGATCGCTGCAGAAAGTCGTGGCATTCTACGAAAATACATTCGTTTCGGCATTTCCGCTGCTCCTGTCGCTGCAGCTCAGTCATGGCCAGGCCCTTAGGGTTTCTACTAACAGCTGATTCGCTAATTGCGATCTGTACTTACAACAAGCAACGTAAGGAGAATTCAAAGTTATTTTATTTTGTGTATATGTATGACTTACTACTTGGTACATTTTATGTGTAATGAAGCTCTTCCAAAAAAAAAGCGTCGGTGGCTCAACCGGTAACGACTCGGTCCTTCTAACCAGAGGTAACGGGTTCAAATCTTGGACGGCCAATGTACCAATGAGTTTATTTAAAAAAAAACTTACGTACATACTTACCGATTGCTTTAACGGTGAAGGAAAACATTGTGAGGAAACCTGCATACGCCTGCGAAGAAACTCGCAGGTTGTGTGTGAAGTCGACCAACCCGCACTGGGTCCGCGTGGTCGACTAAGGCCTGATCGCCCTAATTCAGGGTAGGCTCGAGCCCCTCGGTGGGGACGTATATGAGCTGATATGACGATATGACGAAGCTCTTCCAGTGCAGTTTCCTACGTTTGTGACCTATAGGTATACCCGACACATGTAGATACCCTTATAAATGCACATACATATGTGCGTATTGCACGCTAATATAAAAAACGTTAAACGTTAAAATATATAGAGTCGGTGACGTAACGGCAAGGGCCGCCGCCTCCTGCCCGGGAGGTCATGCTTCGAATCCTGCCAAGTACCAATGTGATTTCGAATTTAGATTTCATATGTACGTTTATCCGACGCTCTTACGGTGAAGGAAAACATCGTGAGGAAACCTGCACACGCCTGCGGAGAAACTCGCAGGTTGTGTGTGAAGTCGACCATCCCGCACTGGGTCCGCGTGGTCGACTAAGGCCCGATCGCCCTAATTCAGGGTAGGCTCGAGCCCCTCGGTGGGGACGTAGGTATATGAGCTGATATGATGATTATGATGATATATAAAACGTTACTTGTAGCTTGCGTACCTATCAACACCAATAAAATCAACGCAAGTAAATGCCAAATCACAATTCCAGGTAAATTATAGCGACTCGCTGTGGCCAGCGACTTCGTCCGCGTAGATAACAAAATATAACAAATTATCAAAACTTTGATAGAACAACATTAAAGTAAATTATTTGTGATAGTTGAACCCAAAAACAAATTAGTTGCTGATTGTCATTGCGAAACAGACTTTAAAGTAAACTGCAGGCGCTTAAACTAGAATGGGCAGTTGTTCGGGATAAGAGGGATGTGTGGTATAAAAACTAAATCACCAGCGCCACATCATCATATAAGCCGAAGGACGTACACTGCTGGACATAGGCCTCCCCCAAGGATTTCCACGACGACCGGTTCTGCGCTACCCGCATCCAACGGCTTCCCGCGACCTTCACCAGGTCATCGGTTCACCGAGTGGGAAGCCTAATAATCATAATAGTTCAGTACCTACGCTACGTTTTCCGGTACGCGGTCGCCACTCAGGATATTTACTACCCCAATGGCCATCTGTTCTACGAGCTATGTGCCCCGCCCACTGCCACATAAATTTAGCAATTCTGAGAGCTATGTCGGTTACTTTGGCTCTCCTACTGATCTCCTCGTTTCTAATTCGATCACGCAGGGAAGCATAGTACGCTCCATTGCCCTTTGAGTGACCTTGAGTCTTCTTATGAGGCCTATAGTAAGCGACCATGTCTCAGTTCCGTATGCCATCAGTCATCACTGGTAACACACACTGGTCGGAGACCTTAGTCTTAATAAGACACTGCGGAATTTGGGACGTGAAGATATTGCGAAGCTTCCCGAACGCTGCCCAGCCGAGTTGAATTCGACGATTGATCTCTTTCTTGAAGTTGGACCTACCTAACTGGACTGTTTGTCTCAGATACACATATTCGGCAACAACTTCGAGTGTAGAGCCTCCAATCTTCAGAGGAGTAGGTGCGACACGGACGTTTGACATAATTTTTATCGTGTCCATGTTTATTAAGACCTACTTGTTAAGAGGCTCTACTGAGACCATCGAGCATTGTGCCTAGGTCGTCCATAGTCTCAGCCATGACCAAGATATCGTCAGCGAATCGAAGGTTGGTTATGTACTCGCCGTTAACATTGATGCCGAGTCCACCCCGGCCCTAAAGCTTTAAAACATCTTCCAGTTCGGCGGTGAACAGTTTAGGAGATATTACGTCTCCATGTCTCACCCCTCTCTGCAGCCGAATAAGTTCCGAGTTTTGATCGTGGAGGCGATCCGAAGGTGGCTTTTTCGTACAAACACTTCAGTACCTCGATATACAGGTTGTAAAATAATTGGTGTAGGACCCGTTAACTGAGCTCACACACTTCACACATTCCCGGCTGTCATCTAACCGTTATGCCTTACAGAGACTTAGACCATGTTTAAATCTTAATAACACTTTTAAGGCCTACTAAGGCTACTTTCACTCTCTCCTGGGGCTCTATGGGGCTGACCTTTGGGGGCTGGCCGCTGACAGAGATAGGGTGTTCATTCAGAGCACAAAAACGCGCCATCCATATTATCTCGGGAGTGGAATGGGACCACCCCGCGAAGGAATTATTCATAGAACATAAAATACTAACGTCTCCATCACTTGTTATATTCCATAACGCTAAACTAGTCAGGCTAACTAAGTCGCAAAAATGTATCCAATTCACGGGTCCCAAAATCTATTATTCAATTCCGGCTGACATTAGAAATGCACCGAGCAACTCTGTGTTCTTGGCCAAACTAAAAAGCTTTTTGATAGTACAGGCTTATTATACGGTTGACGATTTTTTTAATAAATAAAAAACAATAATAACAGTAAAATGTTTTATAACATTTAATTTCTTGAAAAATATTATAACTAACTTGTGCCTCATCTTGGTTTTAAAATTAAGTTACTTTGTGTTTTAAATTTGCTTTAAATCCATATCTATTATTTTATATATATAAAAGAAAGTCGTGTTCGGGAATAGGATAATAAGTATTAAAATATGATATTCATCAATAAAAAAACATATCTGTCAAAAATAATTGGGTAGGGTAGGAAAGTGTAGTGTAGTGTAGTGTGTAGGTATAGGTGTAGTGTAGTTAGGGTAGGGAATTGTAGTGTTGTGTAGGGTAGGGTAGTATAGGGTAGGGTAGGGTAGGGTAGGGTAGTGTAGTGTAGGGTAGGGTAGTGTAGGGTAGGGTAGTGTAGTGTAGGGTAGTGTAGGTTAGGGTAGTGTAGGTTAGGGTAGTGTAGGGTAGGGTAGGGTAGGTGTAGTGTAGTGTAAGGCAATATTGAAATTGAACAACTCTTCAGCAAGAGGGTTGCCATCAAGTTAGGCCCGCATATTTTGCGTAACGAATTTTAGTACTCCCAGCCATAGCACAGCGCTTGACGCAGGCATTTACCTCATCAGATCTACTTACTGCCCAGCGTTACCGCTGGCAACGTCTGACGAAAATAACCGCAAAAAGAACTATGATACCACACATTAAACGATTGTCACATCGGATGTCTTGATTGATTCTGTTTACAGCTCTTTATGGTGCACAACGCTTTTTTTATGCCACATTGCACTTACTTCAAAAGATTAAACAGTAGTCGTGAAATACCTGGGCTTTGTCACTGTTTCGTCACTTCCCACACACAGGAGTTTCCGTGATGTCTAAATCGACGGGAACTTTGAGGGTAGTATGGTTCGTTTTACCGCCAGGAAGCAGGATAGCAGTGACAGTGTCCAAGATAGTTGTGCAAAGAAAAGATTGTGTAAAACAGTGTGCAAGGGGCAGGAGGGTATGCACGTGCGTAAGTTCAATAATCGAATTCGGACGGACGGATGGACAGATTAAAGCACTAGGTTTTCAGGAGCCAGCAAGAAGTCTCCTAATCTTACATTGTGGTCCATTATCTTTGAGGAAACATAAAAGGAAGGTGAAGTAAAAACATCGTGAGGAAACCGTAGGTGTAAATCTAAATGCCCTACACGAGACTGCGGGTGATGCTAAGTGCAACACCTAAAAACCGCCATCTTTCCATTATGAGAGATAGAGTAATTTATTATGGTCCATTCTCTTTGAGGAAACATTAAAAAAACTATTTTATTTGCTTGTTTTTTTTTGAAAAAAGCACTACAGAAAGTAGCAATTTCAGGTTTTGTACTACTTAAATTACCTTAACTAATGGTTAACCATAAATTGCTTCATTTAGTCCCTCCCTCAATAATGTTTATAAATTCAGCTTTATATTAAAAAAAGTCATTATCACGGGCTAACTTTTAAACTCCGCCAACAAATGAAGAATTTCACTACAAACAAACAAGAGCAAAATTTCGCGCTTATTATTTTTGAAGTAATGCTAAATCAATGTTTAAAATATAAAGTTCCCTTTTAAATACACTTTTAATAATGATGTCGGATCCGAAAGGCATTTGAATTAATCGTCGCCAAAATCCCAAAACCTTTTCCCCTTATTGTCTTGCCACCTTCTACTTTATTAAATGCAAAATTCCTGATTCATAAAAATGTATATCCCCTACATTTACACAAAACAACCTCATTTCAAAGGCTCCCCTCGAGATGAGAAACTTTGAGTGCGATTTCTTTGTTATTTTTAATATCGACGTTTTTCACGTGGAACCGTTGGGTCTTGGGTCTGGAGTCTAATGGATTCCCAATATTTGTGTTGACAGACAAACAGGACGGAGAGAGCCATAGTATAAGAAGAGAAAGTATTTTAACTCGGATGACCTTGACTCATAGCTACGACATATTTAAATTCATATAATATTCTAACTTAATATTATAAATGTGAAAATGTGTTTGCTTGTTTGTTACCTTTTCATGCTTCAACACCTTGACCAATCTAGATGATATTTGGCATGCAGGTAGTCTATGTCACGGGAAGGACATAGGCTAGGTACTTTTTATCCTGTGAAAATAATAATAAATAATTCCTATAATTTGGGGATCTTCAAGGCAAGAGTGAATAAGCATTATTTGAGTTTGCGTGTACCATCCTTGACTGCATCATCACTTAGCATTAGGTGAATTGCAGTCAAAAGTACTCAAATCTTACTAAAAAAAAAAAAAATTTGCACAGTCTGACGCAGTTCCTGAGGGAACTGAAAAATTACTCTTTTTTGGTTAATTTCTTTAACATCGCAACGGAACAATAGATTTTTGTGATTTTTTGCACAGAGATGGTTGAGGGAGTGGGACATGACATAATTTACTAATTAGCATATTCTGACATAGTTCCCGAGGGATCTGGAAAAAACTTATATCCACGCTCGCGCACGTCGGCGTCGCAACGGAGCAACGAATTGAAGTGTTTTTTTTTAGAATTGGTTGAGTGGGTGGGAGTGACGGACTGCTAATCAGAATAGCCCTATCCGGGATACGGATCTGGAGAAAACTCATGTCACCACTCACCCTCAAAGACAGTCATAAAAACGATTTCCATGTCGTGGGCGAAGCCGCGGGCAAAAGCTAGTAAAAAATAAAGGAAAACATATTTTTTCGTTGTTTTTGTCATGTATGCGTTTTGTAGAAAAATGTAACAAGAAGAATTTACCCTGCAACACATTTTTTGTCTTTGTTTTTTTTTTTAAAAAAATGCATAGATTTTAATTATGTTTCCTTTAATATTTGAAACACTTAAGTTGGAGTACCGAAAAAAAAACTGTTATTCTAATATAATAACTGAATAGGTTGATCGATTTCCGTAATGTCAATGAACTTTTTGTTGGAAATTTAGTTCGAAATTATTATTTTATTTTAAGGAAAAAAAATATTCCGTGTTCTTTTTAAAGTTAAGACATTGATATCTTTTATTCAAAACAGTGGTATAGTATGTAGAGTTTTTTTATTACAAATAAAGCGTGTAGCTGGGCTGTTCTTCGAGATCCCACAAAAATTCGAAATTTCATCAAATCTTTAGAGCTTTTATTGAGAAAAAATAATTAGCACCTAACTCCGGTTTTTTTTTTGTAATAATGAACTATCCAATAGAGTAGACCATATAAAGACAGAGCCAAAAGTTAGAGCCATTTTTGAATAAAAAATATGAATTGTTTTTACTATGGCGGCAACCCTAAAAACTGAAGTTATTAAAATTTTTAAAAAAGACTGGAAATATTATAAAAAAAAATCCTTTACCTGAATTCATCGAAATCCAAATAGTAGTTTAATAGGTAGAGCCTGGACAGACACATACACACAGTAACAGAGAGAGAGAGAGAGTTTTTTTCGTTTTTTTTTTCTCTATTAGTGTGGGTGAATCGATCCCCATCCAAAACTCAACCTCGATTTTTCTTACATAACTTTCTAATACCTTCTCAATCCTTTGTCGCTTGTTAACCCTCGCTACTTAGTTACTCAAAAAAAGAAATACTAAATTTGACAGTCAGTGAAAACATCATTCTTATTGTACCATGGAGTAAGCTGAATTATTGCACAAAGCAACGCGGTTGGCGGGCGGGCAAGGGCTTTGAGCACAGATCCGAAAAAATAAGTAATTTACTAGCTTTGACTGTGGGTTTTCTTTAGTATCATCACACCTGATGTTAATTGATTATGATGCTAAAGATGGAAGTGTACTTACTAAGAATCCCCAACGCAAATCACATTGGGAAACTGGTTATCACAGATAAGAAAATACGCTGGCCCTTAACAGATGTTTGTGTGGCAACACTCAGATACGGTGCCCTCACGTTCGTTGAAATCTAGGTATATTTATTTAAAAAGGTACTAGTGTATATTATGGGAAAAAAGTTTGTGCTCTTATAACACGTTTATTACAATAATTGAAAACACTAAACTCGTTAAAAAGATTGTGTTCTTATAGCCCGTTTATTGCAATAATTGAAAACACTATACTCGCTAAAAAGATTGTGTTCTTATAATCCGTTTATGACAATAATTGAAAACACTAAACTCGTTGAAAAGATTGTGTCCTTACAACCCGTTTATAACAATAATTGAAAACACTAAACTCATTGAAAAGATTGTGTTCTTATAACCCGTTTATTACAATTATTTAAAACACTAAACTCGTTAAAAAAAAGTGTTCTTATAAACGGTTTATAACAATATTTGAAAACACTAAGCTCGTTAAAAAGATTGTGTTCTTATAACCCGTTTCTTACAATAATTGAAAACACTGAACTCGTTAAAAAGATTGTGTTCTTATAACCCGTTAATAACAATAATTGAAAGTACTAAACTCGTTAAAAATAGACTTCAATCACAACTAAGTACAATTTTGTTTCATTTTTTTGTTTTTGTTAATTTTCTAAACACATACGCTGCGGCAGATTATACAGAATACCGAAGAGTACAATCAGCTACTATGCTTGGCGTTTGTGGACTATGAGAAAGCCTTTGATTCAGTCGAAACCTAGGCTGTGCTATAGTCTCTCCTGCGGTGCCAAATTGACCATCGATAAATCGAGGTTTTGAAGTGTCTGTATGAAAACGCCACCATGTCGGTTCGCCTCCAGAATCAGAACTCGAAACCTATCCAGTTGCAGCGAGGGGAGAGACAGGAAGACGTTATATCTCCGAAACTGTTCACCGCCGCCCTGGAAGATGTGTTTAAGCTTCTGGACTGGGGTGGACTCGGCATCAATATCAACGGCGAGTACATAACCCACCTCCAATTCGCTGACGATATCGTGGTCATGGCTGAGACTACGGAAGACCTAAGCACAATGCTAGATGACCTCAGTATAGGCTCTCAACAAGTGGGTCTTAAAATGAACATGGACAAGACGAAAATAATTTTAAATGTCCGTGTCGCACCCACCCCTCTTAAGGTTGGAGACTCTACACTGGAAGATGTTGACGAATATGTATACCTGGGACAAACAGTCTAGCTAGGTAGGTCCAACTTCAAGAAAGAGATCAATCGACGAATCAAACTCGGCTGGGCAGCATTCGGGAAGCTTCGCAATATCTTCACGTCCCAAATACCGCAGTGTCTCAAGACCAAGGTCTTTGACCAGTGTGTGATGCCAGTGATGACTTACGGAAATGAGACATGGTCGCTTACTATGGGCCTCATAATAAGGCTCAAGGTCACCCAAAGGGCAATGGAGCGTGCTATGCTCGGAGTTTCTCTGCGTGATCGAATCAGAAACGAGGAGATCCGCAGGAGAACTAAAGTAACCGACATAGCTCACAGAATCGCTAAACTGAAGTGGCAGTGGGCAGGGCACATAGCTCGTAGAACAGATGGCCGATGGGGCAGTAAAGGTCTCGAGTGGTGACCGCGCATCGGGAAACGAAGTGTAGGCAAGCCTCCCACGCAGTGGACCGACGACCTGGTGAAGATCGCGGGAAGCCGATGGATGCGGGCAGCGCAGGACCGGTCGTCGTGGAAATCCTTAGGGAGGTCTTTGTCCAGCAGTGGACGATTTTCGGCTGATATGATGATGATGAATTTTCTTAAAAAAAAACACAACCAATTTTGATAATTTGTATATGGGACCAATTCGAAAGCTTACCTTATCGAATAAAAATAAACATGACAATTGGTTCACAATCTGAGAAGATGAAAAAAACTTAAAGTTCGAGTGAGAACCTCCTCCTTTTTGGAAGTCAGTTGAAAATCTCACTCATTTGAACAAAATGCTTTGCCCCTTGATTATTTACTCAAAAATTAAATAATAATCAAAAGCTCTACTAAACTCTAGTCCACGAGCACTGAAGAAAGACTTAAAAACTTTTCGTAAATTCAACATAACTTTCCCTAAATAAATCTGCATGATTAACAGAAATAACTTTAGCACTTTTAATAAAAACCTCTTTCGACATTTATTCAGTTTTCAAAAACGACTACTTGACAAAAACCAGCTATAGGTGAGTGTAAATGACCACACTATCATCATATCAGCTTATATACTTCCCCACTGAGGGGCTCAAGCCTATCTTGAATTAGGGTGACCTTAATCGACCATGCGCACCTAGCGCGGGTTGGTCGACTTCACATACAACCTTCGAGTTTGCAGGCGTGTGCAGATTTCCTCACGATGTTTTCCTTCGCCGTAAGAGCGTCGGATAAACGTACATGTGAAATTTAAATTTAGAAAACCCATTGGTAAGTGGCAGGATTCGAACTACGAGCGAAAGGAGAGGAGGCAGCGGCCCTAGCCGTTACGCCATCAACGCCTACGTGGATATAGATCCACATGTTATGTACCTTATCTAATAAACTGCGATTTTCAATCTTTTGTAATATGTTCCTATATTCTACACATATAGTCCCGGACTGGGACTGTTATGGGCCCTGGGAGACAGATGACCACTGTAACAATTCAAGCCACGTTTCGCCGAAATGTATTTGCCTTAACATAACTTCAATCGGAAACCTTTCGGCTCTTACAATAGACGCACACGAGCTTCCAAATAGTCTTATTTTTTACAACATTTTGCTATGTATGTATATATGTATGTAAGAGCGTCGGTGGCGTAATTTTTACGGCCGCTACCTCCTGTCCGGGAGGCCGTGGTTCGAATCCTGCCACGTACCAATGCGTTTTCGAATTTCGATTTCATATGTACGTTTATCCGACGCTCTTACAGTAAAGGAAAACATCGTGAGGAAACCTGCACACGCCTGCGAAGAAACTCGAAGGATGTGTGTGAAGTCGACCAACCCGCACTGGGCCCGCGTGGTCGACTAAGGCTCGATCGCCCTAATTCAGGGTAGGCTGAAGCCCTTCGGTGGGTACGTATATGAGCTGATGAGAAGAGAATGTATGTATGTTTGTTCGGGTGGAGCCTTAACATAACTTCAATCGGAAACCTTTCGGCTCTTACAATAGACGCACACGAGCTTCCAAGTAGTCTTATTTTTTACAACATTTTGCTATGTATGTATATATGTATGTAAGAGCGTCGGTGGCGTAATTTTTACGGCCGCTACCTCCTGTCCGGGAGGCCGTGGTTCGAATCCTGCCACGTACCAATGCGTTTTCGAATTTCGATTTCATATGTACGTTTATCCGACGCTCTTACAGTAAAGGAAAACATCGTGAGGAAACCTGCACACGCCTGCGAAGAAACTCGAAGGATGTGTGTGAAGTCGACCAACCCGCACTGGGCCCGCGTGGTCGACTAAGGCTCGATCGCCCTAATTCAGGGTAGGCTCGAGCCCTTCGGTGGGTACGTATATGAGCTGATGAGAAGAGAATGTATGTATGTTTGTTCGGGTGGAATCTTGCAAGTTAAATTTGACCCACCTCCCGGTTTCCGATTGAGCTGAAATTTTGCATACATATGTATATCGCGTGAAAATAAAAGCTTGTACCTAAAAAAAATTTTGGTATTTTTGAAAGTTATTGCTCTATTTTAAAAAAAAGTAAAGGATAGTAATAAATTTTAATTTTTTCGTATTTTGCTGACCAAACCCCTTCATTTAATACGTAACATTGGATTCAGTAAGTAACCATGGATTGTGAAAAATTTCAGCTCAATCGGAAAATGGGAAGTACGGCAAGTTAACGTAAAAACTTGTAAAAATGGTAGACGATAAACGTCTTAGATACCCTGAATTCGAATCACTAACCGAATAATTTAATTCTACCTAATGAGAAAAGGTTGTGAGTTCGTGGTAATCTTCAGAATTCATCAATATTTAAGTAAATGAAGTGGATAAATTAAGTTAATAATAATATGAACCCACGCTCAACCCATATTGTATTTAATTAAAACAATTTACGTAAATTATAACACTTTAATTATGTTTCAGAAATCGGAGTAGTGGTCGCTTAATTTTACACAATTAATACATGAAGTACGTACCTACAAATGAAATATTAATCTTCAGCCACAAATTATAATAATTCCACGTATACAGGGTGAAACATAAAGGTGCAGTGATACTTTATCTCTCTCTCTGTCTCTCTCTGCCACTATTAACAGACAGACAGCGGTTGCCTGGTGTTGCACTTAGCTTCACCCGCGGTCATATGTAAGGCATTTTAGATTTATTTTATTATTTTTTTTCCGTTTTTTGGAAAGAGGGGGAGTGATACATCATGCACCAATACAGCCGGCTGCGACATATATTCTAATCAACGACTTAGCTAAATGACATTCAGCAAAGTCGTCGAGCGTTGCATTCAACGACTTGGCCAGTTGTCCTTTAGTCATTTAATTGAATGTCGCCATTCAATCAACGAGCTAGCCTTTTAATAAAATGGCAGATTTAACCAGATGGCTGCGACAGATACATATTTTGATGCTTTTAACGTATCTGTATTTTTAACTTTGACTACATAATCTAACCAATCAACATGACCTATAACGTTATTCTTCACTTTTAATACAGTTGATACAGTTAAGATTTTTTGCAAGTCACCAGGCGTCGGGGCCTAATACTAGCGGCTTCCGTGACTTTGCCCGTGGCGAGAATAGGGTAGCTAAGTTAAGTACAAAAAAAATAACTTGTAAAATTATTTTTCTTTCACTAATCTGTCCACTTTCTGACTTTTCAAAAACCTTGCTCCTTTTGTTACAAACTTTTATTTAACTTGCAATGTTTTGACTGACTCGGTGGCTCAGTGGTTAGTGCTCTTGACTACTGATCCGAGAATCGTGGGTTCGATCCCCACCCAGGGCAAACAATTGTGTGATGAACAGATTTGTTTGCTCTGTGTCTGGGTGTTAAATATCTATATATGTATGTATTTAAACGTATATAAGTATGTATATCAGTCTCTGGTAACCCATAACACAGGGAATCCTACTTTGGGGCCAGATGACCATGTGTGATTTGTCCCAGAATATTATTGTCCCAGAATATTATTATGTACAAGTATTTTTGTTCGGGTGAAATCTTGCAAGTTAAATTTGACCCACTTCCCGGTTTCCGATTGAGCTGAAATTTTGCATGCATATCTTTATCGCGTGACAATGCAATATTAAAAGCTTGTACCTAATAATTTTTAGATTAAAAAAAAAATCCATACTGTCTTTATTGTTCAATACCTTAATCAAAATAACAGAATTAGTACATCAATTACGCTGAGGAACTATGAGGTCACGATTATTAGGGTTCCGTAGTCTGTCTATCTGTCTGTCTGTCTTTTTTTCCGTAGGTATGTCACAGCCGTTTTTCTCAAAGACTATTACAGCTGAAATTTGGTTTGTTATACAAATCTGTGACCCCTATATAGTTATGGAATAAAAACTGTAAACAAAAATAATTATAACTCCTTCACATTGAAAGTATGATTGAGTTTTTTAGTTTTTTTTATTCTCAATTGCGCAATTTTTATTTATTTTTTATTTGTTTGACAAGTCATCGCAGTATCTCGTTTATGGCCCTACGAATATCACGAAAAGAGTGATGAAAAATTTTTTCGCAGCGCGCATTGTGGCTGTCTCTCAAAGCGGGACTAGTTCCTACTACTACCTCGCGATTATAGTTCGTTTGCTTATTTAACCGCATCCTTGACGCTTCCCGACAGACACTCTGTCAAAGTCGCCGCGCCGGCGCGGCGGGCGGCATGATTGAAATTAAGGCGGCACCTTTGGCAAAGTGTTTGTCGGGAGTCGGGAGCCGTCAAAGATGCAGTTTAATGAGCGAGCGAACTTTACCGTTACTGCAGCACATAGACAGCTATCTGTCCAGGACCTAAGTCCTCCCCATTGTTACTTCAGTCAGCTTGTTGTTTGATCTAAATAATAACTACATTTTGGTTGATATCCTCTCATCCAAATCCGTTCAGCCGTATCAGCGTGATTAAGTAACAAACATCCACACTTTTGCGTCTTTAATAATACTAGATGGGATCATGCAAAGGCCAAAATTCGGGTAGGCTTATCGAACTCCGATTATCTCGAGGATAATAGACACCCAAGATGATTTAGCAACATTTTTCCGACGAGTGGCTTAGTGCGGCTTATAAAAATTAAATTTTTGAGCGCTTATTATTTTGGTATTGGACTAACTTTGTCCCGTGGCTTCGCCCGGGTGGACATTGTTTTTATGACTGTCTTTGAATGAGATTTCTCCAGACGGCTATTCTGATTAGCAGTCAATGTCAATTCCCATCTCCTCAGCCAGTTCTATACAAAAAAAATCACTTCAATCCGTTGCTCCGTTGCGACACTAACGTGCGCGAGCGTGGAAATGAGCTTTCCCCAGATCTCTCGGGAACTATATCAGGATATGCTAATTAGTGAGTTGTGTAATTTCCCACCCCTCCAACCATCTCTGTGCAAAAAATCACAATAATCCATTGTTCCATTGTATTAAGTAGTAAGTCTGGACAGGTGCGATAAGCGCCGGGAAGTGAGCGTGCCTTCAGCTCCGGTACCACACCGGAAATATGGGAGCCAGCTTCTCTGGCGTCCCGAGCGGGGATCGAACCGCCAGCAGCGAAAGCCGCGGGAGGTGAGCGCGCCTACAGCTCCGGGACCTACCTGGATAGTAGGTAGTGGTTCTCTTCCACGAGGCACTCGCCTTGCAGAGTACCGGGACAAGCGTCTTGGCGGCAAGACCTACCGTAACGGGTCCTTGTCTTCGCCTTATGGTGTTGGCAGGAATAGTGGTCCTCACTATATGACCTTGCTGTTGGTGAGTGTGGACGCTATATCATAAACCTGGTAGTTTAGCGTATCTGGTAGATGTACATGTTTTATTCCGATGTTAAAGAAATTAACCAAAAAAAAAATTTTTTTTCAGTTTCTCCGGGAACTGCATGGGACTATGCTATTTTCACAGGATAAAAAGAAGCCTATCTCCTTTCCCGTGATACAGACTACCTGTATGCAGAATTTTATCAAAATTGGTCGAGGTGTTGAAGCGTGAAAATGTAACAAACAAACAAAAACATTATCACATTTATAATATTAGTAAGGATAAGGTACATTTCTACGGTTACTAGGTCTAACTTGGAACTATGGACCCTTATAGTTTCGTTATGTCTGTCTGTCCGTCTGTACGTCGGTAGGTCACAGCCGTTTTATTCGTAGACTGTAAGTAAAAGCTGAAATAAATTTATTGATTAAAATCTATAAAATAATTCAGGTAAAGTGAGAGTGATTTTCTTTTGTTTTCGCTAACCCTATCATGTTACATCACCATCGTTAAAATTAAAAATATGAAAGGATTTGTAACTAAATATTTTAACGGTTTATAGCGGATTTTTTGTGATAGTTACATGTACTTTGTAATGTGCACCTTTTATCGTAATGTTTTTGGAATAATAATATATTTACTTAGAACACTTAGTTAGAATCTTATTAATCTTCAGTGAGCAGTTCCTCATTGGGTTAGGGAATCTTGATAAGCCCGCTTCCATCTTCTTGCATCATCGTAGTTACCATGAGGTGAGATGATGCTAAGGTAAGATAATAAATAAGTAATCCTTAGGAAGGCCTTTGTCCAGCAGTGGGCGTCTTTCGGCTGATACGGTGATGATGATGTAATGAGAGGTAACGTAACGTCCATAATGTAAAGATGTTTCACGCAAATACAATACATAAAAATAAAATAAATAAAATGTAGGTTTTATATTAAACTTGTCTGTGGCTGGAGCCTCCTTTTATTTTAAGCTAGAAATGCCTGTGTCAAGAGGCACCGCTCTTCCTTATCTATACATTCTTCCGAAATTATGCCTAAAATGATGATACAAAATAAATGAAACAAAACCGGCTAACTGCGAGTCAGAACTGCGTACACAGGGTTCCGTACCATCATACTAGATGGCGCTAGTTTCATGTTTCAAAAACTAACATACTAGATGATGAACCGAGGTCTTATAGACCCATAAGCCTTTCGTGATTCCTGCTGAAGGCTTTGGAAAAGCTGGTCGACAAACATATAAAGGAGGGTCCCTTGCGGAAAAAACCACTTCATGGACTACAATGTGCATATCAGTCTGGCAAGTCGACTGAAACAGCACTTCACCTTATAGTATCACTTGCTGAAAGAGCGTTGGAGAACCAGGAAGTATGTGCTGCTGCCTTCCTTGACATAGAAGGAGCATTTGATCGCACTACTTCCGAGGCAATCAAGAATGCAGCTATCTCCCATGGCATAGACCAAACGTTATGCAAATGGATAGATATCATGCTTAGGAAGAGAATTATAACATCTTCACTAATGGGGGACGAGGTTACTGCCACCACTACAAAAGGATGCCCACAAGGTGGCGTTCTGTCACCAACACTTTGGAGCCTAGTGGTCAACTCGCTCCTACAGGAGCTGAACACCGGACCTCTTTACACGATTGGTTATGCTGACGATCTAGCTATACTAATCAGCGGCAAATTTCCGAACAAAGTATCGCAAATAATGCAAAAGGCCTTGCGAAAAGTTGAAAGGTGGTGTGGTGAAAATCACCTGTCGATTAACCCTAGCAAGACAACGGTTGTACCATTCACAAGGAAAAGAAACCTACAAGGTTTACAAACTCTCAAACTGTATGGTACAGAACTAAACTGGTCCACGAGCGTCAAGTATCTAGGCATGACCTTGGATAAAGAACTAACGTGGAGTCTGCACACAGAAAGGATCATGGTCAAGGCCACGAAAATCTTTGGTATGCTAAGATCTGCGTACGGAAAGACCTGGGGCCTGAAACCCAGAGTCATTTATTGGCTATACACAATGATAGTAAGACCCATTATAACTTATGGCAGCATTGTGTGGTGGCCTAGAACGGAGTTAGGCACGTGCAGGCAAACACTGACAAAACTTCAGCGGTTGGCCTGGCTGGCAATTACCGGAGCATTTCGTACAACACCTACTGCATCTATGGAAATGCTGCTAAATCTAAAGCCGCTTCAAATACACATTCAAACAGAGGCGGCCAAGGCCCTACACAGGTTATCGTTAAATGGCATGTGGAATTTTGACATGCCCAAAACCAGACATACCAACCTACAACTAGAAACAGGTATGGAAAGGCTTATGCGCATGGGATGTGACAAAATACAGACTGTGCACATATTCAAAAAAGAATATAAAATCTATGTTCCTACGAGGGAAGAATGGAGTAAAGGACTTAAGCAACAAGGACCAAACACTCTTACATGGTATACAGACGGATCGAAAATGGAGTCTGGTGCTGGTGCAGGCGTTTATGCTAAGGATTACTCAGCGAGTATTAGTCTAGGGCAATATGCAACAGTCTTCCAGGCGGAGACTTATGCTATCATTGCATGTGCACATGAGATTATAGACAAGGAAGTCAAACAAAAAACCATCTATATTCTCAGCGATAGCCAAGCTGTTCTTAAAGCTCTTGACTCCTTCAGGGTTGACTCCGGGCTAGTGCTAAATTGTGTAAAGGTCCTCAATAAGGTGGGCCGACACAACAAACTGCAACTGGTCTGGGTCCCTGGACACGTAGGAGTGGAAGGCAATGAAGAAGCAGACAAACTGGCTAGAATGGGATCACAAACAACAATGTGTGGTCCAGAACCGAGGATAGGGCTACCAAGGAGCACTATTTTTATTATTATTATATCAGCTCATATACGTCCCCACCGAGGGGCTCGAGCCTACCCTGAATCAGGGCGATTAGGCCTTAGTCGACCACGCGGGCCCAGTGCGGGTTGGTCGACTTCACACACAACCTTCGAGTTTCTTCGCAGGCGTGTGCAGGTTTCCTCACGATGTTTTCCTTCACCGTTAAAGCAATCGGTAAGTATATGTACGTAAGTTTTTTTTTTGAAAAACTCATTGGTACATTGGCCGCACGGAGGACTATCAAGGAGCACTATTATCAGGGCATTAAAGGAACAGGCCGAGAGAAGACACAGATTGACATGGCTATCCAGAGATGGACATAAACACTCTAAGCTCTTCATCGGTGAGGTCACCACAGGGGCAACAAAGTACATTTGGAATAACAGCAGGACACGAGTCAGGGCGATAACAGGAGCGTTGACGGGCCACTTTGCCACAAACGCACACCTGCAAAAAATCGGCCTGACGCACGACCCGACCTGCAGGGCCTGTGGTGAAGATATAGAATCAATGGAACACTTACTGTGTCACTGCGATGTCCTGGCTAGCAAGCGTATGTACCTCTTAGGTGATGGCTATCCAAAACCGGAGGACTACAAGCACCTTCCAATCAGCGGAATTGCTGCGTTAATGCAGCACATCTTCGAGTAGGTTGGGGTGCAAAGGTTATAGGGGTAGACACAAAAGATCCCATTGGGTCGAAGTGTCGCTGCAACTGCAGCCCTCACTTACAAAGATAAGATAAGATAAGATAACATACTAGATGGCGCTAGTTTCTTCACGTTTAAAAAAACACGTTTTTTGTATGGGGACTTTAACTTTTTTGATTTTTAGTATTTATTGTTATAGCGGCAACAGAAATACATCATCTGTGAACATTTCAACTGTCTAGCTATCACGGTTCATGAAATACAGCCTGGTGACAGACGGACAGACGGACAGAAAGCTACGGAACCCTAATATCCAAAAATTAAAGTAATAAAAATAAAATTAAGTGTGTGTGTGTGTGCGTGCGTGTGTTTGAGTGTGTACGAGTGTATGTGTTATTAGTAAGTATTTTTTTCTTTTTCTCAAACACGATTATGTTTAACACTGACACAGTTTCTCCAATTAGTTCAGCGTGCACGCTCTCAGTTCATTCCAAGTGCTCTAAGTTATTCTTGTAATTTTATAGTATCTTATATAAAATATCTGTTTAGTTCGCTATTGGTTAATGGACACGGACATGGGCTCTAATTTATACCTAACTATACAATACATAGGGTGTTAAGTAAATCCCTGCGGCGCGCGGCGGCGGCCGGCATGGCACGGACCAACATTGCGGTTATAACAGACTCACTACTCTATGCATCTATCTGGATAGGACACAAAATGTTATATGGTATTAAGAATTCATCATATCAGCTCATATACGTCCCCACCGAGGGGCTCGAGCTTATCTTGAATTAAGGCGATCGGGTCCTAGTCACAATTATTAAATTAATTCATTTTATTAATTTGTGTATCGTACGCGTAGAGCGTCGATGGCGTAACGGTCAGGGCCACTACCCCCTATCTGGGAGGTCGTAGTTTGAATCCTGTCACTTACCAATGTGTTTTTGAATATAGATTTCATATTATGTATGTTTATCCAAAGCTCTTACGGTGAAGGAAAACACCGTGAAGAAAGCTGCATGTTGTGTGTGAAATCGACCAACCCGCACTGGGCCCTCGTGGTCGATTAAGGCCCGATCGCCCTAATTTAGGGTACGCTCGAGCCTCTCTGTAAAAACGTTAGTTAGTTATATTCCTTTGTCCCTCGGTAGGGACGTATATATGAACTGACATGATGATGATGATGATGATGAGTTTGTGTACCAAGTATTTCTTGAAATAAATCAGAATGTAACTACCTCTTAGTGCTGGTGACTTCCTTCGCATCGTCCGACCCGTGGGGGTTGAAAACGTAACAAATATTCAGCCATTTAGAAAAACTCGCGAGGTCTGCAGCCCACAGAGCCACTAAAGTTGGACTTTTACATCATACATGCTCAGAAAGTAGGATTTACTAGGTACTGTACAAAGAGGCCGTGTAAGTTGGCATTTGCAACACAATGCATTATTTCTTTAGACGTTCCATTTTCAAATCACTTTACGTCACACTAGTAAAGTGAACTTTACAGTTCAAGCTATGCAAAACTCCGTAGTGAAACAATCTCTTTTCTTATTAAATGATAAGAAAACTTTTTACTTAAAAGGAATGGCGGCATTTCATTTAATTTTTCTTATATTTATCTGATGCTTGCCTAAGTTTATGTTGACAATAGACCAACAACCTGTATTTCTTAGTTAAGCCTCGTACAATGTTAAGAAAACTTTTTACAAAAAAAAATGGAAATGGCGTCATTTCATTTTATTTGATGCTTGTTCACTTGCGACTGTAATAAAATAAGTTATTACAAGTTTTTACTATTTAAAAATGTTAGTTCAGCTTGTCAAGGACTTCAGCCGACGAAGAACTCGCCTGCCCGCCTGATTTCTGTCATCTCGAAGCAGAAGATGTTGTACAAAATCTGTTACCGAACAAATCCAAAGACCGATGTAGGTAGGTACCTAAAATCCTATGAATATTTCAATAAATGGCGTGAAGAAATAAAACCGGCCAAGTGCGAGTTGAACTCGCGTGGAGAGGGTTCCGTACAACGCCAAAGTCAATTACAAAATATCACATTTGAAATCCTCACAGTAATACGAGAGCTATTTTTTTGATTAAAAATTGAGTGTGTTTGACTGCACCTCACCTGATGGTAAGTGCCGATGCAGCCGAGGGTGTAACACGCAAGCTCAAATAGTGCCTATTCACTCTCGTCTTGAAGTTTCTAAATTATATGAATCGGGGAATACAGACGCCGGAAGGGAATTCCACCCCTTGGCCGTTCATCTGATAGAATTATTATAGGTTTTCGTGTAATCTACAAGCAATGAACTATATTTTGTATTTTTTTCAAAATTTTTAGGGTCAGTTGTTTCGGAGATCAGGGGTCAATTTCAGTCTTCTTGCATGATAAAATCAAAACTTTTTATTTTACAATAAAAACAAAAATTAATTTAAGATGATATATGAGTATGACACAGCAAGGTTCCCAAAACTTTTTTTTATTATTTCCTAATTTGACCCCCAAAAATGACCCTTATTTAAAAAAATATTCATTTACTTTGCATATCTGTGTTTGGGTCATAGGTAATCCTATGACATGGTGTAATCACCATCCTACCAAATTTCACCTGATTTGGTCTAGTAGATTCGAATCAAATTGGCTGTGACAGACGGACGGACAGACAGACAGACGCACGAGTGATCCTGTAAGAGTTCCGTTTTGTTTTTTTTTTTGTACAGAACCCTAAAAAGAATAAAATCTTTGTCAGAATGTGTATTGATTGTGTATTTCAGTCAGCTCTCTAAAACTTACAAACCATCTTCATTGTGGAGTTTCTACTCTAACTAACCTCGCATGAATGATGTAAAGTAGAATGCTTAATTCGATTGTAAGTAGCTATTACACCCTCGAACTATATTCTCCGTCCCTCCCTTCGCTCGCTCGGTCGTCTAAATATCTCGGGTGCACTCGATCCATTGGCGCCAAATTGGATCTTGTTCTGTAATAGCTCTCTTGCATCCCTTGTATAACAATCAACTATTAATTAGATGTAGCAAACTGAAGTTTAGTTGGAAAGAAGATGACATGTTTACTTACCCACGAAACATCAGTTTACTGCATTTTATTAAAAGTCGGTGAGGTTAGATTGTTATTTAAGTTTTTGAGGTACTCAATGTTAATATCACGTCTTTGAATCCAGTTTTTTGTGAAGTCTTATCCATAGTAACACACAGTTGGCTCACCAATGACCACTCCACTGCAACCTAATTCTAACCTAAGTTTCTGAGGCAGGTACTCAATGTTAATATCACGTCTTTGAATCCAGTTTTTTTGTGAAGTCTTATCCATAGTAACACACAGTTGGCTCACCAATGACCACTCCACTGCAACCTAATTCTAACCTAAGTTTCTGAGGCAGGTACTCAATGTTAATATCACGTCTTTGAATCCAGCTTTTTTGTGAAGTCTTATCCATAGTAACACACAGTTGGCTCACCAATGACCACCCCACTGCAACCTAATTCTAACCTAAGTTTCTGAGGCAGGTACTCAATGTTAATATCACGTCTTTGAATCCAGTTTTTTTGTGAAGTCTTATCCATAGTAACACACAGTTGGCTCACCAATGACCACTCCACTGCAACCTAATTCTAACCTAAGTTTCTGAGGCAGGTACTCAATGTTAATATCACGTCTTTGAATCCAGTTTTTTTGTGAAGTCTTATCCATAGTAACACACAGTTGGCTCACCAATGACCACTCCACTGCAACCTAATTTACCTACCCCTTCCCAATATATACCTAGATACCGGTAATAAGCACCTACCTAAACAATACAACATGAAATCTGACACTACCTACACTGGATTGTGTGCAACTGTCAGCTAGCGGTGAGTGGTTGTGACTACCAGGAGGCCCAGACTGAAAATGGTTGCTCCATATGTTTTGTTTTTAAGGCCCGGCAACCCTGAAAATTTGTCTTTGTCTTTTTCTGTACGTGTAAAGAGGAAAGAAAATAATCACACTTTTGAACTTTTTTCATGTTTTTCGTTGTTATTTTCATTATATTTATCGTTATTCAATGTTTTCTCATCATCAGTTACCTGTAAATTTTGTTTTCGTATCATCGTATTATTAATTCATCATCATCATCATCATTACAGCTCATATGCGTCCCCACCGAGGGGCTCGAGCCTACCCTGAATCAGGGCGATTAGGCCTTAATCGACCACGCGGGCCCAGTGCGGGTTGGTCGACTTCACACACAACCTTCGAGTTTCTTCCAGGCGTGTGCAGGTTTCCTCACGATGTTTTCCTTCACCGTTAAAGCAATCGGTAAGTATGTACGTAAGTTTTTGAAAAACTCATTGGTACATTGGCCGTCCAGATTTGAACCCGGTACCTCTGGTTAGATGGACCGAGTCGTTACCGGTTGAGCCACCGACGCTTTTATTAATTATCAATTTATTATTAATTAATTAATTAATAATCATATTAATATATTTATTAATTATAAATCGTATTATCAAATAACTTGTTTTAAGAATAAAACAAGAGGTACTTTTGCAAATTTATTCTATCGAGCCAACTTTATTGAATCGTATTTCCATTCAATAAAATCCCTCGTTAATATTCTCAATAATACCAACATATTTTCCTAGATTATAATTTCACTGTGAACTACTTTAAAAATTAATTATAAAAATCTGTTTATGCGGATTTTTAGATACCACTAGGCTTGCTCCTGCTGTTTAGCAAGTGTTAGGATAGGGACTCTCCACTAATTTGCTAAACTGCCCATTAGGAATGAACTATTTGGTAGTCAAAAAATAACATTTATAAGAGTGCTTAATAATCTATGTACAAGTACCTACACAAAATCCAATTTTTATTCCAAGACGTAAATTATTTTGACTATTTTATTTCATCAAGGTTTTTAAATAAACATCTTTTGGGGGGAAATTATATTGTGACATATGAAATGAAAGGTTATGTTGTAAGTATTTCAAATAAATATTTATTATATTTAAAAAAAAATCGAGCGAGACCTACAGTACTCGCATATGATGTGTAACATGTGACAAAATACTTTATAAAAGGACGGCAAAGATACGGCAGACTAGGCTGTATGGTCATAGATACCTTTGCCTTTTCCGCGCTTTTAAAGCCTGAAAAAACGCGACTTCCTGTTACACATGGGACACATTTCCATCCCATTTCACGAAATCACTCCCACAAATTGCAGGAAAGCTAGAGCAAAGATGTTATACATCAACAATAAATAGTTTTGAAGTTATTTTTGAAAATAGGTGAAAATTGACAATTCTCCCCCCCCCCCCTCTACTTATCTCAAAAACCACTGGGCCTTGATTCTTGAAAAAATCACAGTACATGAGTTTGAATGCATATATTACAGAAAAATCTATGAGAAAATCTAAAGACCGTCCGTTCCCACAGGAAAAATGAAATTTCTAAAGTCCATAATGAGTAGACCTCTACTTACCTAGAGCAAAGTATATTATGAGAGTTCTTGTGCTGTAGATAGTTAAAGTTTTGGTGAGGAACCCTGTTTGTGCGTGTTTTAACCGTGGTACCACGGCTTTTGTACCACAGGGGACCACGGGTATTTTTTTTTCCCCATAGACCCACTGCACCAGTATGGGACTACGGGTAATTAAAAAGAACTGTATTTTACCCGTTGACCACCGCTGTCATTATTTGCAGATTAGAAGATTATGGGTTTTTATATTAGATATACAATCTCTTAGCACATTATGATTTATGCCCTGCGTCACTACCCATGTCATGTCAAAGTCATTAGTCTAGATGTTCTGATAGTTATTGTGTGTTCGTAAAGATTTATGTAAGTTAATACATAATTGCAATATGAATGAAGAACACGTTAAACTAATAAGAAGAAAAGGAGGAAATATCTTGCTATATAACGGACACCAATTCTACAAACATAAAGATCACAAAAAAAACCAACATCTTTATGGATTTGCAGCAAAAAACGAAAAGAAAAATGCAGTGGTTCTGTTACTGTAAATAATGATGTAAGTTAATAAGCTATAAACACTTCTGCCGATTGGTAGTTAACGTCAAAAGTAAGTGATCACTTTTGCACTTTGTCGTTCTTACCGTACTTGACGTAGCGACATGGTACAAAAGTGATCACTTACTTTTGACGTTGACTACGTTTTTACATAGAAAATATGCGGCGTAGGCACACTAATCAGATGAGGGTTTGGTATCACAAAACCAAGATCAAGATCATCACGATTTTTAACCCCCGACGCCAAAACGAATGTGTGTTATAAGTTTGTCTCTGTGTGTGTATGTGTGTGTGTGTATGTGTGTGTGAGTGAGTGTTCATAACTACGTTTGATGAAGATTCGTTGGTTCGTTTCCAAGTTATGGGTGGTGAAAGTGGGGATAGAAAACTGATTTTTCTCAAAAATACCCGAGTGGGGTATCAAATGAAAGAGCATTGCCTGAAGATAACAAATATGCATGTTTTATGAAAATCCGCTGATCTGTTCTAAAGTTATCGGGGTGAAAGTGGGCATGGGAATTAAAATGCTTTTAAAATACGCAAGTGAGGTATCAATTGAAAGGAAAACCCAAGGAGAACAAAATTGTATGATAAAATTGATGAAATTGATGTTCTTAGTGTTTATGCAAACAGACACCGTACAAACAATGTATGCGAATCATGGAACTGCAAAGTTAACAAAAAAGTAACCAAAAAAACAGTCAATATACTAAGGTTGTTAAATCATTTGGAAAAAATTACCACTTTTACACTTAATTCACGAGTTAAGTCGAGAGAAAGTCTCCAAATTGATAACGACGATTTTATAATCGAAGTTCAGATGGAGCTTATTGCGGGAGATATAACAGTTGGTTATGCTTTAGAAAAATTGCGTTAAAAAAATGACGTTAAGTAATAGAAATAAATAAATAATTTAGTTAACAACTTTATAATAACAAGGTTAATATAATAAGAATTAGATTTATTTTGTGGTGTGTAACGAGCACCAATATTTTGTTTATTAAAGGTATTATTAAGGGTGATTTTAGAGTCGTGATCGAAATTACATTTTAAGTGGTGATTTTTTTTTAAATGAGGGCGGAATTTCTCATTCCATTTATTAGCTGTCATAGGAACTTCTCATGTATCAACTCCCGAATTTTTGCGGTATCGATTTCACTGGTATCGATAAATTTCATAACACAACCAACAAAATCTCTTTTTATTTTTTGTGCGAATTTGATCTATAGTCATACAACGTTTTTTCCTTGTATTGACCTCAGAAATGCGTGGTTGAAATATTTCCCTTTTCTCGCGGGCACCCTGTATATTGCTAAAATAAAAATACTAATTTCTTCTTTATTTAAAATATCGTCATGATCATCATTTCAACCACGCATTTATGAGGCCATGACAAGGAAAAAACGATACTAGATATGTCAAGCATCCTTCAGAACTTAATATTGTTTCTTTTTTAATTCCACGTAAACGTTTTTTAAACACCATACACAATTTAATGTACCGACTCTCACTGAAAACAGACATAACATTATCGGTCTCCCCGAGTTTCGGTCCCAAAAAAAAATTAATAATAAAATATAACTAAGTATGAATAGACCACTATTTCGGATGACCTCTTTTCCCTATTGGACTCCTAGTCGACATTAGATAAGAAGGATGCTTGACGTATCTATTGCAGTGGTACTACGGGGAATTAATTTTTTGCGAGAATGACCCGTGGGCCCACGGAAAGTTTCGTATTCAAAAATTTGACTTAAAACTGGAGGAGTGGGGTCTACGGGGAAAAAAATTACCCGTGGTCCCCCTGTGGTACAAAAACCGTGGTACAACGGTTAAAACACGTGTTTGTGTGACCCCGAGTCGCACTTGACCGGTTTTTGAAATGAGCTTAGCTTCACTTGTACCTAAATATAACGGAATCTAATTTTCACCCACATCAAGACATCGCGTCGGATTAAATCGAAAATTTCCACACGTAGTAACAACTGATGACAATACAATCCTTACTTAATATTATAAATGTGAAAATGTGTTTGTTTGTTTGTTTGTTACCTTTTCACGCTACAAAAACTCGACGAAACTTGATGAAATTTTGCATGCAGGTAGCCTATCTCACTGGAAAGGACATAGGCTACTTTTGATCGCGCGAAAATAGCATAGTCCAATGCAGTTCCTGAAGGAATTTAAAAAGAACAAAATATAGATTTTATGCTACACCGACAAGAGCATGGCTCTTAAATTATGATGATGATGATATATTTTTTATGCAGAATTGGTTGAGGTAGTAGGAAGTGACATAGACTGCTAATTAGCATTGCCCAATATAGTTCCTGAGGGAACTAGAGAAAACTCGTGTCCACGCTCGCGAGCCGCTTGCGGCTTGCGTACCACTTACCCTCAGACAGTCATAAAAATGATGTCCAAACGGGCAAAGCCGCGGTCAAAAGCTAGTAATTTTTAATTATTTTTATGATGTATAGTTTTCGATTTATTATTTTTTAAGTTCCTTATCCATAGATGTGGTGGAACGGAACCCTCGGTGAGCGAGTCCGACACGCACTTGACCGGTTTTTTAGTTTTACAAACTGTAATAATTTATTTACATATAAAATACAGGATGGCTTGTGGGTACTTATTTAACTGTACAACCAACCTTTATTAACGAAACTTATTATTAGTAATTCAATTGCCTATAGTACTTATAATATCAGCTCATATACGTCTCCGCCGAGGGGCTCCAGCCTACCCCAAATTAGTACGATCGGGCCAGTCGAGCACGCGGGCCCAGTGCGGGTTGGTCGACTTCACACACTACCTTATGCCTCCTACACACGCTTGCCACAAACCACGAGCCACAAGCGTCTACAAACGCTCGGCAAACTAAGGCAAGCCCAAACGTCAATACCCACACGCTTGTGAACGCTTGTCGAGTGCGCTAGTACTTCCTTTGACTCGTGCAAAACACCAACACTTGATCCGAGCGTCGGCAAGCGTCGGCAAGCGCTCGCAAGCCGGGCCAAGTGCCTCGCTCTACATGCTTGTACTTGTGGGCGCTCGTTGTGGCTCGGCAAGCACGTGGAGGCACCATTAGAGTTTCTTCGCAGGCGTATGCAGGTTTCCTCACGATGTTTTCCTTCACCGTAAGAGTAGCCATACTCATCATATCAGACGAAGGACGTCGACTGCTGGACAACGGCCTCCCCCAAGGATTTCCACGAAGACCAGTTCTGCACTACCCGCATTCAGCGGCTTCCCGCGACCTTCACCAGGTCATCGGTCCACCGAGTGGGAGGCCTGCCTACGCTACGTTTTCTGGTGCGTGGTCGCCACTCGAGACCTTACTGCCCCAACGGCCATCTATTCTACGAGCTATGTGCCCCGCCCACTACCACTAAAGCTTAGCAATACTGAGAGCTTGTCGGTTACTCAAGGTCACCCATTGGGCAATGGAGCGTGCTCAATGCTCGGAGTTTCTCTGCGTGGTCGAATCAGAAACGAGGAGATCCGTAGGAGAACCAAAGTAAACGACATAGCCTATACTCAATTGATATAAAAGCTACTTATTGGACATACAAAATTTACTTAAATAAGTTTATCATGGGAACTTCGTTTAAAAAGTCTAAAATATTTTATTTAAAAAACCGGCAAAGTGCGTGTCGGACCACGCGCAATGTATAGTTCCGTAGTTGCCATTATCGCTTCCATATCCAATTAAGCGATAATGGCTAATTAAATAATATAATATTAACGAATTAAATTTACAAATACAGCGATTTAGTTGTTAGGGGGTGGGGACACTCGACTCATACAAAATTTTGCACTTTCAAGCCTATTTTTTCGAAAACGGAACCCTAAATTATAAAATGGTCTTAGAAGACTCACTTCTATTTTTTAAGCTCTAACCAACGAGTGTGGGATACACGATTGGGTTTCACGAGCAAAAAAATTATCCCCACTTTACTTGTAGAGGAGGTACCCTTAAAAAGTATATTTCCCAATTCTTTTTTACAGTTCTCTCCGCGTATATCTTTGCCAAATTTCAGATAGTCTAGGAGCTAGGCTACGGACAGACAGACGGACAGACGGACAAACAGACATGACGAAACTATAAGGGTTCCTTGTTGTACTGCGGAACCCTAAAATTTACCATAAGGTTCCTTTCTGTTGTTCAGTTTCATGAGACGTAATTAAAATTTTGTAAAAGAGGTTTTATTAATTTCAGGTTCAGATACAAATCATACACGATAACGTTTATACATTACTAGCTGTTTCCCGCGGCTTCACCTGCGTGGACAACATTTCTATGACTTTCCGAGGGTGCGCAGTGCGCGAGCCGCAAGCGGCTCGCGAGTGTGAAAAGAAGTAGCCTGTGTGTTAATCCAGGTCCTAATCTGTCTACCTTCCAAATTTCAGCCAGATCCGCTCAGTACTTTTTGCGTAAAGAAGTAACAAACCTACACAATCACACACACAAACTTTCGCCTTATTATTAGTGTGAGATGTGACGTGATATATTAAATATCCAGACACAGAGCAAACTAATCTGTTCGTCACACGGATGTTTACCCTGGTTGGGATCGAACCCAGGACCCTCGGCAGAAACAGACCACGGTACTACCGGGCCAGTGAATATTGTTGCACCTAACAACATCCATTCATGAGCTCCCGTCCGTCAGTCCTGAATTACCATTAGAATGAACATCAGCAAAACTCAAAATGTTTCGTGCGGAAGCTATAAAATTTACATAGGTCCTCGAGACCCAGGAGTTGGGTACCAACACTTGTAATATGACGAAAATCTCGCTCTTTTTATGCCAAAGACCAAGTATTCTGTCTCTTTTTAACGCCAAGCGTACGAATAAGACAGGGAAAATGTTTTCGCATTGGGTGTTGTGAAATATACATGGAGTCGTACACGGTGCGTAAAACTTAAATTGTTACGGACAACATGTGGGTAACAGAAGGCACGGGATTTATATCTATTGTATGTTTGACCCATGTTTGACCTGCTCACTGTAGGTAGATATCATTTATAGTAAGTATATATTTCCTCCGCATAAAATGGTATAGTTTACTAGCTTCTGCCCGCGGCTTCGCCCGCGTGGACATCGTTTTTATAACTGTCTAAACTTCGCGAGAGTAGACTACATGAGTTTTCTCCAGATCCCTCGGAAACTATATCAGGCTATTCTGATTAGCAGTCTGTGTCACTTCCCACCCCTGAAATATTTGTATGCAAAAAATCACAACAATCCATTGCTCCGTTGCGATTTTAAAAAATCAATCAAAATGGGTTTTGTGCGGGACATTGGGTGCCTTCTGCGGGACAATGGATTTGACCCCCTTTCCGGGGCCTTCTTGGTGCAAAGGCTCTCTATAGCCATACAACGCGGCAACGCTGCGAGCGTAATGTGCATGATTGCGCGGGGAGCGGGGAGGTCATTCAGGGGTGGTTTATTTTAGCTGAAGAAATTTTATCATTTATTTTTGAATTGGTGTGTTAGACATTAAGTCATTAAAAAATAAATGCTTAACCAAAAAAGACTATTGTTTCAGTCCCCTCAGAAACTATATCAGACTATGCTATTTTTACGGGATAAAAAAGCCTATGTGCTTCTCCATGACAAAAGCTACGTGCATGCCAAATTTAGCTAGGATAGGTTGAGGTGTTCAAGCGTGAAGAGGTAACAAACTAACAAACATATTTTCACATAAGTATGAAATTGCCGATTCAGTTTTAGAAGTGCAATGCCAATTTTTATGTTAAAAAAACGGTATTGTTTTTTTTATTATTGACCATAAGGTCAATACGCTACTTATGGTCTTTTCTTGGTAACTAATGGTATGTATTTCATATTCCAATCCCCTGTGCTATTTACCATTGAATTGAACAAAGGCAATGAACCACTATAGAAATTAGTAACTACCGATTTAGATCGCTGTAATCACACTAATATTATAAAGGCGAAAGTTTGTGTGTGTATTTTTGTTAGTTCTTCACGCAAAAACTATAAAACGATCTGTCTGAAATTTGGTAAGTAGACAGATTAGGAGCTGGATTAATACATAGGTTACCTTTTTCTACGCTCGCGAGCCGCTAGCGGCTCGCGCACTGCGCACCCTCGGAAAGTCATAGATACGTTGTCCACGCGGGTGAAGCCGCGAGAAACTAGTTCTTTTTAAATCGAACTTAGCTCCATTTCACATTTATTTTTGTTGGGATAGATAGTTACTGGCCGTATGGCTCTCGGCTTAGAATAGGGCCATCCTATTTCATCCAATAGGTGTCGTAAGAGCCAAGGGACTCAAACCAGAGGATGGGCAGCAGCGTCTTTCCGTGACTTGCAGCCAATCTGCAACACTGCGATCGCCAACCCGCCTGCCAAGCGTGGCGATTACGGCAACACCCCCCAAATGACCGACACAAAGAAAAAACGGCCCCTAGTCCCCGGCGGCCCCGCTATTCCTGGCTCCGGTAGCGGTCAAGGCAACGGCGGGGCATGGGGTGCGAAGAATCCCCGGCAGATGCCAGGCTACCAAAACAAAAGACCTCTGGCCCTGGCAACCTACAACACGCGCACACTGCGAACCGACGTAAATCTAACAGAACTCGAGGAAGCATTGAGCAGGTTACGATGAGACATCGTAGGATTGTGTGAAGTCCGAAGAGAGGGGGAGGACACCATAATCCTTAAATCCGGAAACCTGCTTTATTTCCGGGAGGGCGACCAACTGTCCGAGGGTGGTGTCGGGTTTCTAGTCCTCATTAACAATGTGGTCCGGATCAAGAGTGTTTCGGCGAGGGTAGCGTACCTTATTCTCCGAATTACCAAACGGTATTCGCTGAAAGTTGTTCAGGTATATGCACCGACCGCGCAACACTCCGAGGACGAAGTGGAGCTCCTATATGAGGATATCTCTAGAGCTCTACATAATAGCTCCCGGACTCAATACACCATTGTTATGGGGGACTTTAACGCGAAACTGGGCAAACGAAGTGATGGTGAGCTGAGAGTGGGGAAATTTGGATATGGAGAAAGAAATGCACGTGGCCAGCTGCTGGCCGACTTTAAAGAGAAGGAGGGCCTCTTTATGATGAACTCCTACTTCAAAAAGCCTAAACAGCGAAAGTGGACATGGTTGCATCCCAATGGCGTAACGAAGAACGAGATCGACTTCATCTTGTCGACAAGAAGGCAAATATTCAATGATGTCTCTGTGATCAACTCAGTCATAACAGGAAGCGATCACCGAATGGTAAGAGACACATTGAATCTAAAGACTAAGCTAGAAAGATGTCGACTAATGAACCGACCGGCGCCCATCCAGCTCCAAAACCCCAAAAACTTTCAGCTCGAGTTGCACAATCGCTTCGAATGCCTAGGAGACTGCGAGAATGTGGACGATTATAACGACAGGTTCGTGGAAATTGTCCAAACGGTCGGGTCTAAGATTTTCAAAACTCGCCGTTCAAACAGAACCAAAAAAATCTCTGACTTCACCAGCAACCTCATGGAAGAAAGACGCAGATTGGTTTTGCAGTCCTCTGAAGACGCTACTCAGTATCGGCAACTAAACAGGTGAGTATTAAAGAGGCGATTGAGAACAACAAAGGCTCAAAAGTTTTCGCTAGAGATCTGTCTGTTGGTCAAAGCCAACTGACCAAGCTGAAGACTGAGGACGGCAGGATCATATCGTCTAAGACTGAGTTGCTGGAAGAAGTTGAGAAGTTCTACGGACAATTGTACACGACCACACGTCTGCCTGTCAGTGATCTGGCTACAGACCCAAGAGCTAGACTTACCCGACACTATTCCGTTATACTTGAGGGACAAACGCCTAAGGCATGGCACAGAAGTGTGGTCGTGCTTTTCTTCAAAAAGGGCGACAGTACCCCGCTAAAGAACTACAGACCCATCTCACTTCTGAGCCATGTCTACAAACTGTTTTCGAGGGTCATTACGAATCGTCTCGCACGCAGGTTTGACGACTTCCAGCCTCCCGAACAAGCCGGTTTCCGAAAAGGATTTAGTACCATAGAACACATACATACGCTGCGGCAGATTATACAGAAGACCGATGAGTACAATCAGCCACTATGCTTGGCGTTCGTGGACCATGAGAAAGCCTTCGATTCGGTCGAAACCTGGGCTGTGTTACAGTCTCTCCAGAGGTGCCAAATTGACTATCGATACATCGAAGTGCTGAAGTGTTTGTATGAAAACGCCACCATGTCGGTTCGCCTCCAGGATCAAAACTCGGAACCTATCCAGCTGCAGCGAGAGATGAGACAGGGAGATGTTATATCTCCGAAACTGTTCACCGCCGCCCTGGAAGATGTTTTTAAGCTTTTGGACTGGGGTGGACTCGGCATCAATATCAACGGCGAGTACATCACCCACCTTCGATTCGCTGACGATATCGTGGTCATGGGTGAGACTATGGACGACTTAGGCACAATGCTCGATGGCCTCAGTAGAGCCTCTGAACAAGACGAAAATTATGTCAAACGTCCGTGTCATACCTACTCCTCTGAAGGTTGGAGGCTCTACACTCGAAGTTGTTACCGAATATGTATACCTGGGACAAACAGTCCAGTTAGGTAGGTCCAACTTCGAGAAAGAGATCAATCGTCGAATCCAACTCGGCTGGGCAGCGTTCAGGAACCTTCGCAATATCTTTACGTCCCAGATACCGCAGTGTCTTAAGACCAAGGTCTTCGACCAATGTGTGTTGCCAGTGATGACGTACGGAACTGAGACATGGTCGCTTACTATGGGCCTCATAAGAAGGCTCAAGGTCACCCAAAGGACAATGGAGCGTGCTATGCTCGGAGTTTCTCTGCGTGATCGAATCAGAAACGAGGAGATCCGTAAGAGAACCAAAGTAACCGACATAGCTCTCAGAATTGCTAAACTTAAGTGGCAGTGGGCGGGGCACATTGCTCGTAGAACAGATGGCCGTTGGGGCAGTAAAGTTCTCGAGTGGCGACCACGCACCGGAAAGCGTAGTGTAGGCAGACCTCCCACTCGGTGGACCGCTGACCTGGTGAAGGTCGCGGGAAGCCGCTGGATGCGGGCAGCGCAGAACCGGTCGTCGTGGAGATCCTTGGGGGAGGCCTATGTCCAGCAGTGGACTTCCTTCGGCTGATATGATGAGATAGTTACTGACCGACCGAGCGCGAAGAGCGAGCGAAGCGTCTCCGTCTCAGCTTGGGAAAAAATGCTGTCGTATGTCCGGCGGATGTCCGGCTGTTCTCTCCTTGCAGGTCGCATTTCTCAACAGATTATCGTGAAGTTTTGTGAGCAAGTTCGATAATTATATGGATATGTTTTGTAGATTCAGTTTTTGAAAATTTTTCAAAATGGAAATTTTCTAAGATTGGAGTTGAAAACGTTAAAATATCGCGAGGTGTACAGCTCACAGAACCACTAGTTATAATAATTAATATATTGTTTAATTAAGTAGGCTATATTCATTCATTTATGACATACATTTCGCCCGCGTGGACATCCTTTTTATGAGTGTCTTTGAGGATGAGTGGTCGCGAGCCGCGAGCGTGGACGTGAGTTTTCTTCAGATCCCTCAGGAACTATATGGGGCTTTCTGATTAGCTGTCAATATAACTTCCCACCCCCATAACCAATTCTATACAAAAAAATCACTTCAATTCGTTGTTTCCATGCAACGCCGACGTGCGCGAGAGTGAAAATGAGTATTCTCCAGATCCCTCGGGAACAATGTAAGGATATGCTTCATACCATCCGAAAAACGTCCTCTGCTGGACAAAGGCCTCATCCAAGGATTTCCATGACGACCGGTCCTGCACTGCCCGCATCCAGTGGCTTCCCGCGATCTTCACCAGGTCGTCGGTCCACTGCGTGGGAGGCCTTCCTACGCTACGTTTTTAGGGGCACGGTCGCCACTCGAGAACTTTACTGTACAGACAGCCATCTGTTCTACGAGCTATATGCTCTGCCCACTGCCACTTCAGTTTAGCGATTCTGTGAGCTTTGTCGGTTACTTTGGTTCTACTGCGGATCTCCTCAATTCTGATTCGATTGCGAATGGAAATTCCAAGCACAGCTCGCTCCATTGCACTTTGGGTGACCTTGAGCCTTCTTATGAGGCCCACAGTAAGCAACCATGTCTCAGTGTCGTAAGTCATCACTGGCAACACACACTGGTCAAAGACCTTAATCTTAAGACACTGCGGTATTTGGGACGTGAAGATATTGCGAAGCTTCCCGAATGCTGCCCAGCCGAGTTGGATTCGTCGATTGATCTCTTTCTTGAAGTTGGACCTAACGAGCTAACCTGGAGCTTTGTAATTGTACAATAAAGCATATTTGATTGATTGATTGATTGACTGTTTGTCCCTGGTATACATATTCATCAACCACTTCCAGTGTAGAGTCTCTAACCTTTAGAGGGGTGACACGGAAGGAGATTTAAGATTATTTTCGTCTTGTCCATATTAATTTTAAGAGCCACGATATCGTCAGCGAATCGGAGGTGGGTTATGTACTCGCCGTTGATATTGATGCCGAGTCCACCCAGTCCAGAAACTTGAAAACATCTTCCAGGGCGGCGGTGAACAGTTTCGGAGGTAAAACGTCTTCCTGTCTTACCCCTCCCTGCAACTGGATAGGTTTCGAGTTCTGGTTCTGGAGGCTAACCGAAATGGTGGCGTTTTCATACAGACACTTCAACACCTTGATGTATCGATGGTAAATTTGGCACCGCTGGAGAGACTGTAGCACAGCTCAGGTAACGACTGAATCAAAATATTTCTCATAGTTAGTGTTTAAGCTTGTGCGTCGAAGGATCAGTCATTCCGTCACTGTTTCCTTTTATATAATATAACGTTATAGTCTGGGTTTAAGCGGCTGTGTATGCGTACATATGTTATTACTAGGCAGGTAGACACTGTAAGGGATATTTGTCCTGTCTATGCGAGCACTATCGTCGGCTTCCCTCAATCACCAGCACAGGTATAAATACAAATTTTCTTTTAAATTCTTTTTTTTTCTCATAACTATATTGTTGACCACTGAGGTGCGTGTACGTTTTTCTTGGTTTTGGCTGAAAAACAGCGTTGTGAGTACTCTGCGACCCACAACATTTATGCTGAGCCTGGACCAGTTTCATTAACTTGGCACCACTGACACTGTTTCATATTTTTTTATATAAACTAGTAATATTTGTCATTAAGTTTCATTTATTTGTTTGTTTATTGTTAAAATGTATTGTGCCTTTTTAGTGAAATAAAGTTTTATCTATCATCTATCTATCTATAGTCCACGAACGCCAAGCATAGTGGCTGATTGTACTCTTCAGTCTTTTCTATAATCCGCCGCAGCGCTTGTTCGGGAGGCTGGAAGTCGTCAAACCTGCATGCGAAACGATTCGTAATGTCGCTCGAAAACAGCTTGTAGACATGGCTTAGAAGTAAGATAGGTCTGTAGTTCTTCAGAAGGGTGTTGTCACCCTTTTGAAGAAAAGTACGACCACATTTCTGTACCATGCTTAAGGCATTTATTCCTCAAGTATAACGGAATTAAATAACTTCTGAAGAGCTTTTAGTACCGGTGATCTACCTGCTTTCAGAAGTTCAGCCGTCATTTCATCATCACCCGTTGCCTTGTTCTTGAGCTGTCTGAGGGCCATTCTAATCTCGTCTGGGATATCCTTGGTATAGTTTCGCGTTAGTTTGGCTCTTGGGGCTTTAGCCAGATCGCTGACAGGCAGACGTGTGGTCGTATACAATTGTCCGTAGAACTTCTCAACCTCTTGCAGCTACTCAGTCTTAGACGATATGATCCTGCCTTCCTCAGTCTTCAGCTTGGTGCGTTGGCTTTGTCCAACAGACAGATCTCTCGTGAACACTTTTAAGCCTTTTTTGTGCTCAATTGCCTCTCTAATACAATTTGTAATATACTTGGACGAATCGCGAGTCAGGTACTTAGAAATCTGTCTGTTTAGTTGCCGATACTGAGAAGCGTCTTCAGAGGACTGCAAAACCAATCTGCGTATTTCTTCCATGAGGTTGCTGGTTAATTCCGAGATTTTTTTGGTTCTATTTGAACGGCGAGTTTTGAAAATCTTAGAACCGACCGTTTGGACAATTTCCACAAATCTGTCATTATAATTATCCACATTCTCGCAGTCTCCTAGGCATTCGAAGCAATTGTTTAACTCGAGCTGAAAGCTCTCGGGGTTTTGAAGCTGGATCGGCGCTGGTCGGAGCTTAGACTTTATCAGTAGACATCTTTCCAGGTTGGTCTTTAGATTCAATGTTTTGACTGAATAGATCACAGAGACATCATTGAATATTTGCTTCCTTGTCGACAGTATGAAGTCAATCTCATTCTTCGTTACGCTATTGTCACCGTATTCACTTCCGCTTTTTTGACTTTTTGAAGAAGGAAGTTCATCATAAAGAGGCTCTTCTTCTCCATAAAGTCGGCCAGCATTTGACCACGTGAATTTATTACTCCGTATCCAAATTGCCCCACTCATAGCTCACCATCGCTTCTTTTGCCCAGTTTTGAGTTGAAGTCCCCTACAACAACGATATAATGGGTCCTGGTGCTATGTGTGGCTGTAGAGATGTCTTCATACAATAGTCTCTACCTCATCGTCGGAGTGTTCCGTGGTCGGCGCGTACCAGTCCTGTATCCGCGTACCTGTATGTCCTTCATCGAATACCGACATCACCGAGCATATGCTTATTAGTAAACTAGCTGTTGCCCGCGACTTTGTCCGCGAGTATTTGATTTTATCACACGGTTAACTGTATTTGGGTGGACCGTTGTACACTACCTATGACGTGTTCTTTATATATACCGGGCACACCATCTACAGCTCTGCCACGCCTTCTCTGGTTGAAAACGCCTTGCTGCTTATTGTAGGTGTAATACGACGGAATTTCCTCATACAGCAGAGTTTCGGCGAATTCATCGAATTCACAAAGCGGAAAAAATGCTAGCAAAGTAGTTTTTCAGCAAAGTGGTTTCTTACCGTTCTGCAACATTGTCAGGGTTGAAATATATTCTTTGTCCCCCCTCGAAATGAACATCCAGATGTGTCACTGGTGGAGATCTTTCATGAATAGGATAACTCAAAATACGCCATACCGCCTCCGATGAGCTTATGCATCGGCCCGACTGAAATCTTATGACTTCGTCATGTTCAGTACGTCTCAAAGCAAACGTGGCCTGTTCACTGCCTTTACTTAGCACGGGTGAATAGGGCACGACCCATTTGTTTTCCGCAACCACGTCATGTCCCTGTGATCTTATTGTAGCCGTAAACCCATCATGCTCGGGTGACCGTCGGCGGTAAGATGGATACCCGTCTTCATCCGTTATCGTGTGCTCTGCCAGTGCTTTAGGTCATCTCTTAGAACAGCGACCGTCCTTCATACACGGAGAGTTTCTATTCATTGCCCCGCACGGACCGTGCACCGTTTGCGTTTTTATGATGTCTTACAATACAGGATCTTCGTTACGATCCGGAAATTCAGCATTTATCAATTTGTTGACATCGTTAGGATGAATTTTCTCCTCTAGCCATAGCAAAATATGTGCGTGAGGTAAACCACGCTTTTGCCATTCTACGCTATACATATAGCATAGAGCTGATCCAATAAAAATTTCTTTAGTGAGCAGGTTTATCATCAACTTGAGCTTTAAATGGAAAACCCTTGCTATTTTGTCATGACGATCATACAACGCTTGACTTTCAAACAGTTCCTGCGTTATTTCTCTCCAGTTTGGATTCGTGGTAAACGTAATAAAAAGGTCAGGTCGGCCATATTTTCGGGCATAACAGAACGCGTCCTATGTACGTTTGTGCATGTAACGGGGCCACTGTCTCAATTTTCCAACGCCAAGTTACAAAAAAAAACAATTTTGATTGACCAAATCGCAGAGCTAATATATCAGAATCCGTATTGCCTAAGCCAAGTTACAAAGAAAACAATTTTTATTGACCAAATCGTACTGAGAGCTATATCAAAATCCGTATTTCCTAAGCCAAATAAGAAGAAAACAAATTTCATTCACCAAATCGCAAGGCTATATCAGTATCCGTTTTACCTTAGCCAAGTCAATTTAATAATTGGATCAATGTTATTTTCTAAGAAAAATACTGTATTCCGAAAATTTTTAGTAGTGCGAGCGTATCATAACTTAATAACTTTTGATTAATTTCAATAGCGCGTTCTAAAACCTAACAGCTTTATATATAGAAAATTTGCCGTAAAGTATAGGGTAAAAAGTCACCCAGGTTAGAACTAGCAGAAAAGTTCCGTTAGCGCGTTGTAAAATACAAGTGCCATCTATCATATTTTAGAGAACGATTCTGTAGTGTAGAATAGAACTAAAAAATACTTATTATTCAAAATATCTCGTTTTTTAATCGATTTGGGAAAGCCAGATAGAACTAAAAAATACTTATAATTAAAATAATATCTTGTTTTTTAATCAATTTGTGAAAGCCAGAAGGTTGGTTTGAGATTTTCAAAGGTTACTAAACCTGTTCAAGTTCAGCCGGCCAAGTGTGTGTCAGGCCACGCATTGAATAGGGATCCGTAGCAATTTTCTTTCCCGCTGAATCCCGTCACTTTTATAGGATTTATACTTAATTCGATCGGTAATATAAATTATCAGCACTAAGATGTCCAAGTTACTATGGTTTTTTAACTATCCCACGGGAACCCTTTAATTTTCCGGAATAAAAAGTATCTAAGATGTTGACCAGGGATATAAGGTATCACCATGCAAAATTTCATTGAAATTGATTTAGGAGATTAGCCCGTACAAACAGCCAAACAGACCAACAGACAGAGAAACAAAAAATATTTAAAAAGAACATTTATAAAAAAAAAATCCCTCTTTTTACATCCCCTTGACTTGGTTTTAAGCATTTTTTTTCTATGTACAGAAATTCGACCTCTAGAGTTTTATTATATGTATATAGATTATATCATTTCCTACCACCTTAACCATCTATGTGCAAAAAATCACAACAATCCATTGTTTCGTTGCGAAGTTAAAGAAATTAACCAAAAAATACTATTTTTTTCCGTTCCCTCAGGAACTGCATCGGATTATGCTATTTTTACGAAATAAAAAGTAGCTTATGTCCTTTCTAGTAACACAGGCTTCCTGCATGCCAATTTTCATCAAGATTGGTCGAGGTGTTGAAGCGTGAAAAGATAACATACAAACAAACACACTTTCACATTTAAAATATTAGTAAGGATAAGTAAGGTGTACAACTCGTGTAACAATAGAAGTAAAGTACAAAGAAAAGGAAACCAGATGACGAATAAGTTCTCGTGTTTCATATTTTAACAGACTAAGTACAATAAAATGGATCAGATGAGAATAATGTAAGTTCTACTTGCGCAGAGAGCGTATTATGTTTTTGTATATAATTTTAGAAAAACCTAAAAACTTTTAGGTACAAGCTTTTAATATTGCATTATCATGCGATATACATATGCATGCCAAATTTCAGCTCAATCGGAAACCGGGAAGTGGGTCAAATTTAACTTGCAAGATTTCACCCGAACAAACATACATACGAGTACATTGCAAGTTAAATAAAGTTTGTAATAAAATAACCGGCTGCGGTGCGTAGTGGCCAGTCTACTCAATTTACACCTGGAGGTTAGATTCCCGGCGGGATAAGACTCGTTTTAGTTGGTCGTTAGGCGTTTTCCAAATCCACCTGGCTAGCTACCACCACTATCTTTCCGCCGAACATCAATGTTAACATTATTGATGTGATAATATTCTGTTCTCCATTGCGTTCTTGGTAAGCACACTTCAATCTTCGGCATCATCGTCACTTAATATCAGGTGAGATGATGCCAAGGGCTTACCAATAGTGAATAATAATATAGCCGTCGCGGGACGCCCGGCGGATGTGAAACATTTTAATACTACCTACACTTTGATCTTTTTTTTTTCTTTTTGATCACTTGATCGTCACTGTCACTCATATTTCGATTCAATAATATTGACACTGATTCGAAATTCGAAATGATTCGATAGCGTTGGCGCAGAGGGGGCATAATAGAGTCATGCCGTTTGCCGTTACGGCATACGAGTCGTTTTTACTGCTTAGAGATGTTTCACATCAAAAAGTTCCTAATTTTAAACAAGATACTTAATTTATGAAACCTTATGTAGCCACGTAACTATGCTCATAGTAATCTGCATGTTAGCATACAAACGAGATATATAAAATTATGGGCAAGTAATTTAAAGTTTGAAACTTCATTACACGCACCGCTGGAGATCCAAGGTGGTGATTTATTTATATCCATGTGGTACTTGGAGGTTATACTATTAACGGATAGTGTTTTGTTAAAGTTATAACCGATTGGGTCACTTGCTAACAAACTACATATACATGGTGTGAAAATCACTACTAGAATATTATGGGATCCAACAAAAAAATAATCATCAAAATCGGTTCATAAACGACGATGTTATCCGCGAACACACATAAATATATAAGGTCAAATTGAGAAACCTTCTCCTTTTTTGAAGTCAGTTAATAAACCAGCCAAGTGCAAGTCACACTCGCGCACTAAGGGTTCCGCACCTAAATTTCATCTACAGCGCCATCTATAAGTAAAAAACGGAACTAATTTCTGTTGTTGTATTATTACGTAAATTACCTGTAGAAGATACTACTAGATTCCACTGGGTATCGCTTATTTCTAAACAATCGAACAGAAAGACTTTAGATTTCCTCATAGATTTTCCTGTAAGCCACGCATTTAACATATACAGTGATTTTTTCAAAATTAGTTTCGGAGAAAGGGGGCAGGGAATGGTAATTTTTTTTTTATATTTTCTCAATTTTCTTTAAACTATTTGTCTTAAAATTGTAAAAAAATATATTTAAAATCAAACAAACAACAAACTCTTTTATTTAATATGTCTTACGATATAGTTTGCAAAACTTTTTTTACATTTCCTAATTTAACTTCCAAAGTGGGCCCACATGTTTCGTCTTTGTGTCACCGACTTACACATGTGTACTAAATTTCAACTCAATCGGTCCAGTAGTTTCTAAGAAGATCGGCTGTGATAGACTGATGGATAGACAAATACACGAGTGATCCTGTAAGGGTTTATTTTTTTCCTCTTGGGGTACGGAACCAACAAATTATCAAAGTGCAGGCTGCATTAAAATATTTCAAATCCGCCGGGCGTACCGAGATGCCTTTTTGTTATTATTAGTAAGCCCTTGGCATCATCTCACTTGATGGCAAGTGACGATGATGCTGAATATGGAAACGGGCTTATCAAGAATCGGAACGCTATGGGAACTGGCTATCTTATCTCCATGGCCAAACACATCGATAATGTTAAAATTGGTGTTTGGCGGCGAGACTTAAATTAGATGGTGGTGGTAGCTAGCCAGGTGGGCTTGGAAAAAGCCTAACCACGAAACGAATCGAGTTTAACCCCGCCGGGAATCGAACCTCCAGACGTAAAGCGAGTGGACACTACACCACTACGCCACGGAGCCGGTTTTTTTTATCAAAAACTTAATACTTCGTTTGCGAAAATATAACTTACATTATACTCATCTAATTCGTTTTATTGCACTTGGTCTGTTAAAATGTGAAATATGATAGTTTATTTGTCGTCTGGTTTCCTTTTCTTTGTACATATCCTACTTCTATTGTTTCACGAGTTGTCCATTGAAATACCTATAACTATTTTAAAAATATATTTATATAATACTAGTAAGTCTGAGAGCTGTAGATGGCTCTGCCATTTTGAAAAATTTCCAAAAACTAAATAGACAAAAAAAGAACATTTAATTTTTAACCTGCTTACAAGATTTCACGAGAATCGGTTGAGAAATGCGACCTGTAGAGGTGAACAGCCGGATATCCGGTCATCCGCCGGACATTTATAAGCATTTCTGCTTAAGCTAAAACGGAGACGCTTCGCTCGCACTTCGCACTCGATCGGTCAATAATTAAACTGTTGGTTCTGTGTGTAGACCTCGCGGGTTTTTGAAATGGCTGTAAAAATCCGCTAACGTTTTCCGCCATTTTTAAAAATTCCCAAAAACTGAATGGACTAAAAATCTATTTAATATTATTGAACCTGCTAACAAATTCTCACGAGAATCGGTTGAGAAATGCGACCTGTAAAGAAGAACAGCCGGACAGACGCCTGACATCTAGACATCCGGACATACGAAAGCTTTTTTGCCTAAGCCGAAACTAAAACGCTTCGTTCGCGCTCAGCGCTTGCTCGGTCAAAAGAGTTTCCATACAAACGTAGTTCCGCTATAATACAAAAACTACATGCGCCGGATTGAATCGAAACTTTGTTAATATATTGAGTAGACACATATCGATGTTTGTAATTAGTTTTTGATGTACTAACATAAAACAAAAAAAATAAGAGCAGTGTCAAACTTTCAGTACATAAGTAATTTAAGCCTTCGTTTAGTTAGTTCGCCTTAGTTTAGCCTCCTGGGGACCCTTATTAGGCCAAAGAATATACCAAGTAGAATGAAGTTTAACTCCTAAATTGTGTTAATGCAAATAACAGCGTGTTAATGATGTTTAAAACCAGTTAAGAGTGCTATGGTACAGAATACATTATAACGTAGATAATATTTATATACGAGTATTATAATAAAACAAAGTCCCCCCACCGCGTCTGTCTTTGTGTCTAAACGCACCCCGCAACCTCGATATCCATGCAGGCAATGCCGCGGGTACCTGCATGTGTCAACATACATCGGATAGATTTTGTGTCTGACTGCGTACGATAGTCGCAATCTGAGTAAGAACAAAATTTTTCTCACGTTTCACTCTTTTGTTAGTGCTCTTAATCATTTTCTTCTGTGGCATAGTCACAGAATAAAGAGTGCTACGGTAAACAATAGTTTATAACGTAGGTAATATTTATATTACCCTAGCTGTCCCGGCGAACTACGTTCCACCTAACACTACACTATACTACCCTACCCTAACCTACCCTACCCTATCCTTCCCTTCCCTACCCTACCCTACACTACACTACACTATACTACCCTACCCTACACTACACTACACTACCCTATCCTTCCCTACCCTATCCTACCCTTCCCTACCCTACCCTACACTACCCTACACTACACTACACTATACTACCCTACCCTACCCTACCCTACACTACCCTATCCATCCCTACCCTACCCTACCCTACCGTACCGTACCCTACCCTACCCTACCCTACACTACACTACCCTACCCTACCCTACACTACACTAAACTATACTACCCTACCCTACCCTACCCTAACCTACCCTACCCTACATAAGAACCTCCAGACAATAACGAACTCGACAAAAAGAGAATTAGCGAAATCGGTCCAGCCGTTCACGCGTGATGGCGTGATAAAGGGAAATAGGGATTCATTTTTATATATAGATGTGTGACAGGAACATGCTAAACGGTTCGATATAACCTGACAATCATGTTTAAAACTCAGTTAGCAGATTTAATCAAGAACATACCCTCTCGGTGCGTCCCTCTATTTCCTATGAGATCGACGTCTCACGCAGTGGTTCCCACATTGGCAGGGCCTCCCCACTGCCTTTTTGGTTGGGCTACTAAGACCGAAATGTATAGGCTTAAAAAATATAATACAATTTGCATGAAAGTGCATATTTTGCAAGAATTTTAATTTATACAGTGTTATATTTATATAACTTTACAGTGTGTATCGGATAGGGTTACCGATGTAATACACCACATTTCATCGGCAAAAACTCCCGCATTAAATAGCCGCATCCTTCTACCCTCTAAATGGCTTTTTTATTTTCATTTTTTTTGTAGCTGTTCTTTAAAAATATGTTTTCTTTTAAATAAGTAGCAGTACGGACTTCAAAATGGTCTCATTTTTAAGGTTATTTAATTTCTCTGATAATTCACACATAAAATTAACCCAAACATTTGAGGAAAAAAAACATAACAAAGAAAAATAAAAATAATTTCTTATTTTCCTTTCTTGAACCTACTGCAAAAACGAGGTTGTTAACTTGTTATTTTTTTCTTCTTACTTGATAGATTTTAAGCTAAGCTAAAAAACGAAACTAGATTATCTACCACTAGTCACTTACACAATGATGCAAATTGATGGTTAAGAGACCCTTCTGCGAGGTTGTGACAATCATTTAATTATAATTTCACAGCTATTTAACATTTTTACCTTTTTTTAACTCAAACACTTCTTATACAATTGTTCAAGGTACCTCCATTCTGCAGACACAATGCAGCTCTCCCTGCAAACTGCTGTGTGGCCCGTCTGGACCATTTTTAGGTAACAAACCGCGAATGTCGCGTATCAACCATAAATTAAGAATTATGTCACTAAGTAAGAATCTAATGGTATAGTATAATTTGCTGTCGTTTTATAGCTTATCTCAAAATCAATCGATTAAGAAGAAAAAAACAACACATTAACGACCTCATTTTTGTAGTAGATTGAAAAAAAGGAAAATAATTTATTTTAATTTACATTTTATTTTTATCAAACTTTTTGTGTTTTTTTTTAATGGTTTTGACTAATTTTATGTATGGATCACCAAAGAAAACAATTTACCTTTCAAATGAGACCATTCTTACTGCTGCTAATTTAAGAGAAATCTTATTTTTCATGAACAGCTACAAAGAGAAACTGAAATAAAAATGGCTGCTATTTAGAGAGATCCAGGATGCGACCCTTTGATGGGGGGTTTTTCGTCAATTAAAATGTGGTGTGTTACATGCCGTTAAAATATAGGTAACCCTATCCGATACACACTGTATATGTTTCGGATTGATTGATTGTTCGTAGGACAGAAAATCTGAACTCTCCACGAAAACTTATCTTCTCGCATGAGTGTATAAAATTAAATAATTTGTAAAGGAGCTATTTTTTTTTTAGATTTTCCTAGATATACCACTTACAGCACATTAAATCTTTTGGAAAAAAAAAGTTTTACCCTTTTTTATGGAATATTTTAAAAGTAAAAGATACAAAAATAATTTAAATATCAATATGCAAAATTTCATCAAAATTGATCTAACGGTTTCTCTGCTAATCGATGATAATGTTTTAGAGATAAAATATTTTTTGGTATGATAGGTAATTTTTTTGTAGATTTACCACACATGGCATATATTAGATGTTAATTAAGTGGCAAAAGTTTAAGAACATTCTTAGCGCTATTTATATAGAAAAAAAACAAAAAAATTACACACACACACACATTTTATTACTATTTATTACTTAGTAGGTGTCAGATATATTTTCTCTGTGCAACCAAAAGTGTTTGGGCCTTTTTATTGTTAGCTGCAACAGTTAGCCCCCACATTTGGGGCCCTCCAATCCAGGGGCTCTCTGCGCTCTCAATCAAACCCTGGCCTGGCGGAATCTAGTTATCCTTCGTGATTGGATACAATGCAACGCTTGCAAACTGTGTTATACGCGGGATCGCTGGCAAATTCGGTTCAGTAGTGGAGCAACTTTAAGTTTAGGGCTACTAAAGTTAAAATTATTGTTTCCATTATAATAGACTATAAGTTACTAGATATATATGATATTATGATGTATATGACAATAGAGAGCGTCGGTGGCGTAACGGTTACGGCCGCTACCTCCTGTCCGGGAGGCCGTGGTTCAAATCCTGCCACGTACCAATGTGTTTTCGAATTTCGATTTCATATGTACGTTTATACGACGCTCTTACGGTGAAGGAAAACATCGTGAGGAAACCTGCACACGCCTGCGAAGGAACTCGAAGGTTGTGTATGAAGTCGACCAACCCGACCAAGGCTCTATCGCCCTAATTCAGAGTAGGCTCGAGCCCCTCGGTGGGGACGTATATGAGCTGATGAGATAAGATGAAGATATGTAGCCCGCGACTTCATCCGCGTGTATAAAAAAACCGGCCAAGTGCGAGTCTGAACCGCACACATAGAGTTCCGTACCATCATACTAGATTGCGGTTTACGATTTATGACGTATTAAAAAAACTACTAACTAGATCTTGTTCAAACCTTTTTTGCGGTGGAAGTTTGCATGGTAATGTTCATCATATATTTTTTTTAGTTTTATCATTCTATTATTTTAGAAGTTACAGGGGGAAAACACATTTTTCTAATGGAATTTGGAATAACACACTTTGGAAGTGTCTCTCGCGCAAACTATCCAGTTTAGAAAAAATGATATTAGAAACCTCAATATCATTTTTGAAGACCTATCCATAGATACGTATGGGTTTGATGAAAAAAATTGTTTTCAGTTTCAGTTCTAAGTATGGGGAACCCACAAAAATTTTTGTTTTTTTTTTCTATTTTTGTGTGAAAATCTTAATGCGGTGCACAGAATACATCTGTAAGTTTCAACAGTACAGTTCTTATAGTTTCGGAAAAAAAGTGGCTGTGACATACGGACAGACAGACAGACAGACAGACGTGACGAATCCATAAGGGTTCCGTTTTTTGCCATTTGGCTACGGAACCCTAAAAACAGTTGTTGATTGTCGCAGACAGGCGCTCACAGGAAACTGCAGGATCTTGAACTAGAACAGGAAAGTTTTTGGAGATGAAGGGTATGTGTGGTATAATTATTGGCCAAGTGCTTGTCGGACCACGTGCATAGTAGGGTTCCGGTAGTCTTTAAAAAAGGAATGTACTAAAAAACAAAGTTATTTTTCGATTGTTAATAGAACATTTTGTATGGAGTATCTATGAACCTTTTACAAATACAACTGCATATCTATTAATCGTCGAGATCCAAGAGCTGGATGGCTGTTCCAGACATTATCGGACGAAAGCTCACAGACTCCAGTGGCTCGGTCACCTAGTGAGAATGGGAGAAGATCGATATGTGAAGAGAGCCTATCAGGGTCAACCAACAGGTCGACGCCCGGTCGGTCGCCCCAGGTATCGATGGCGCGATGTGGTGAACGCGGACCTACGCGAGCTCCAAGCCGACGACTGGCGCGAAACCACACAAGACCGGGACAAATAGCGAGTTCTCGTATCGGAGGCCAGGGCACACTTTGGGTCGTTGAGCCAGCGGAATAAGTAAGTAGTAAGTAAGTCACTGTCGCCCCAGGTATCGATGGCGCGATATGGTGAACGCGGACCTACGCGAGCTCCAAGCTGACGACTGGCGCGAAACCACACAAGACCGGGACAAATAGCGAGTTCTCGTATCGGAGGCCAGGGCACACTTTGGGTCGTTGAGCCAGCGGAATAAGTAAGTAGTAAGTAAGTCACTGTCGCCCCAGGTATCGATGGCGCGATATGGTGAACGCGGACCTACGCGAGCTCCAAGCTGACGACTGGCGTGAAACCACACAAGACCGGGACAAATAACGAGCTCTCGTATCGGAGGCCAGGGCACACTTTGGGTCGTTGAGCCAGCGGAGTAAGTAAGTCACTGTCGCCCCAGGTATCGATGGCGCGATGTGGTGAACGCGGACCTACGCGAGCTCCAATCTGACGACTGGCGCGAAACCACACAAGACCGGGACAAATAGCGAGCTCTCGTATCGGAGGTCAGGACGCACTTTGGGTCGTTGAGCCAGCGGAGTAAGTAAGTAAGTCACTGTCGCCCCAGGTATCGATGGCGCGATGTGGTGAACGCGGACCTACGCGAGCTCCAAGCTGACGACTCGCGTGAAACCACACAAGACCGGGACAAATAGCGAGTTCTCGTATCGGAGGCCAGGACACACTTTGGGTCGTTGAGCCAGCGGAGTAAGTAAGTAAGTCACTGTCGCCCCAGGTATCGATGGCGCGATGTGGTGAACGCGGACCTACGCGAGCTCCAAGCTGACGACTGGCGCGAAACCACACAAGACCGAGACAAATAGCGAGTTCTCGTATCGGAGGCCAGAACACACTTTAAGTCGTTGAGCCAGCGGAGTAAGTAAGTAGTAAGTAAGTCACTGTCGCCCCAGGTATCGATGGCGCTATGTGGTGAACGTGGACCTACGCGAGCTCCAAGCTGACGACTGGCGTGAAAACACACAATACCGGGACAAATAGCGAGTTCTCGCATCGGAGGCCAGGACACACTTTGGGTCGTTGAGCCAGCGGAGTAAGTAAGTCACTGTCGCCCCAGGTATCGATGGCGCGATGTGGTGAACGCGGACCTACGCGAGCTCCTAGCTGACGACTGGCGCGAAACCACACAAGACCGGGACAAATAGCGAGTTCTCGTATCGGAGGCCAGAACACACTTTAAGTCGTTGAGCCAGCGGAGTAAGTAAGTAGTAAGTAAGTCACTGTCGCCCCAGGTATCGATGGCGCGATGTGGTGAACGCGGACCTACGCGAGCTCCAAGCTGACGACTGGCGCGAAACCACACAATACCGGGACAAATAGCGAGTTCTCGCATCGGAGGCCAGGACACACTTTGGGTCGTTGAGCCAGCGGAGTAAGTAAGTCACTGTCGCCCCAGGTATCGATGGCGCGATGTGGTGAACGCGGACCTACGCGAGCTCCTAGCTGACGACTGGCGCGAAACCGCACAAGACCGGGACAAATAGCGAGTTCTCGCATCGGAGGCCAGGACACACTTTGGGTCGTTGAGCCAGCGGAGTAAGTAAGTATACATTAATCATATGAATCATTCATCTGCACTTACCCTCAATAACTCAACATTATATTACACAATGCGGCACAATTTGCTCCTACTTTTACACATAGGAGAAGTACCCTAAGATTTTTGAAGTGAAAACTTAGGGGCGTTGGGCACCAGGAATACTCGGAGGGTTCAAAATTATAAAACTGCATTTGAGAAGTTAAAAAACCACTGAAATTGCGACACTGTTACCTGTTACCGTGACCGTAACCAGGAACACTCGGAGGGTCAAAACTTATAAAACTGTAAAAAGTTTTCACTTCTGTCGGCAATCTCGGAGTGGTTAGTTTTTTTACAGATTATATCCCATATGTTTATAATCGTCACAGATTTGAATAAACATTAAAAAATTTAGATTATTAGTTCCAATTAGTTTTTGAGTAAAACGGTTGTGACATACCGACGGACATACAAACGGATGGACAGATGGACATGGCGAAACCGTAAGGGTTCCTAGTTTCGACTCTTCAGACCCGCATACTGTCAGAATCACAACGTTGAGAAAAGTTACGTAATAAAGTTTTGGAAGGGACAAATTCAAAAAAAGTTCAAGCTTCAACTTGAAAAGAATTTTAAGAATTTTGTATTCTTCTCAGCAAACGCTTTCATTTGATACCCATATCATATGCATAGAAAAATAACTGATCCGCCATTTTTGGAAGTCGCATAGCTTACCATATTTGTATTGTTCTCCAACGAGTATTCAAAATTTTAGCTCAATTGGAGACAGTCAAGTGGTTCTAATTTAACTTCCAAGATTTCTCCCAAACTAACAGACAGACCAACACCTCGAGCTAATATAAAGCTTGTAAAAAAGTTATTTCATTCAAACAACCCAAAAACATAATTGGAACTTTAACTCTCAGGATAACAGAGTGCACTGAGAGCTAAGATGCACCCAGAGTACAGAAATTGTATTAGGTATAGGTAGTATAGCGCTGACTTGTTCTATAACGCTATTAAGGGAACGTACCCATACTACGTGACCCATTTTTTTCAATTTTCTACCTCCATCCCCGTCCTCGGTGACCAGCCGTAGTATATTCCAACAAGAGCCCCCCCCCCCCCTCTAGTTTTCACGTAGTAAATATGCTTTTATATAATATTTTGCAAACAGAAAGTTTTAAAAAAAATGGCTCATAATATTTTGTCTTTATTAATATGGCGCTTGCCGCGTGACATGACGAGTGCGTGCATACCCACAATTAAAAGTGAAACAAATATTATCAAGAACAATAAAACTTCTGTAAAAACATATTATAAAAGAAACTTTCTGTAAAAAAAATTAAAGTTTAAAAAACCTAAAAACCGACTTCAAAAAGAAATTCACTCATACGTATGAAATAATATTTTTTCACACGAAATTAACCAACAACAATTATGAAATCAAAGGTAGGAACGAATCAAATTAGGGGCCTACAATATTTTTTGAGGATGGTGCCAGCAAAGCCATCGAATCTAAAACATTTGATAGGTACGAATATTGACTTCGTGAGGAGTACCTAAGCCCCCGCCCCTGACACCAAGCATGGTAATTTGTAGACCCCTCCCCCCCCCCCTGAACGGGTCACGTAGTATGGGTACGGTCCCTAATGGATTTAATACGTCCACGAGAGGGACTTCGATCTCGCTAAAAATACGATAATTTTAAAGTCGCCTCCAGCTTGTTTTAGGCGCGAGTACCCTGCTCGCACATGCAAAAAAATTCTTGGTGTGGTAATTGACTAAGATCCCCGTACAAAGTTCCACAACAAATGATACAATTAGACACAGAGACAGTGGCAGTTGTACCAGACAAATCAAATTGTACCAATCAAATCACCACTCTCAGATATTTAGGAGCACGTTTGAAAACTCTTGAACGTGAGAGTTGTCACCAAGTTGGACCCAAAAATTTTGCTTGAGGCGCAATTTCAGTACTTCTGGCCACAGAACAGAGCGCTTAAGGCAGGCGTTCGCGGTTCATACGTGAGGGGTCTGGGATTAAAACCGGTTCCGTGGCGTAGTGGTTACTCGCTTCACATGAAAAGGTCTCGGGTTCGATTTGCAGCAGGCTTTACTTTGTTAGATTCGGTTTCGATGGTGGTAGGAAATTTTCTATGGAAGACCTAGGCACAAAGCTCGACGGCCTCAACAGGGTCTTAAATGAACATGGGCAAGACGAAAATAATGTTAAATGTCCGTGTCGCACGCACTCCTCTGAAGGTTGGAGACTCTACACTTAAAATTGTTGACAAATATGTATACCAGGGACAAAACACTCCAGTTAGGTAGGTACAACTTCGAGAAAGAGATCAATCGCCGAATCCAACTCGGCTGAGCAGCGTTCGGGAAGTTTTACAATATCTTTACATACAAAATACTGCTGCGTGTCTCAAGACTAAGTTCTTTGACCAGTGTGTGTTGCCAGTGATGACATAAGGAACAGAAACATGGTCGCTTACTACGGGCCTCATAAGAAGACTCAAGATCACTCAAAGAGAAATGGAGCGTGCTATTCTCGGAGTATCGATGAGTGATCGAATCAGAAACGAGGACATCCGTAAGAGAACCAAAGTAACCGATATAGCCCTCAAAATTGCTAAACTTAAGTGGCAGTGGGCAGGGCACATAGCTCGTATAACACATATCCGTTGGTGCAGTAAAGTTCTCAAGTGATCTAAAAGCTCGTTCGTCTAGATACTATTATATTATTTCGGGATATACGCTGTCACTACACAAAGTTTCGTCAAAATCCTTTTAGTAGTTTTTGCGTGACGCGCGTTCAAACAAATAGACAAACGGACAAATAGACAGATAAACAAAAATTTTATAAACTGTTTTAACATGTTCAGATACCCATTTTTAGTCGCCTGTAAACTAATTTTGGAATGACCTAAAGGAATGCCTTGCGAGTCTATACTGATCGACTGATGGTGTTATTTTGGGTAATGAGGAGTTTTACCATGGTATGCCATGGTGGTGTTCCTATTTATCTTAGTACTAATGTTATGTATGGGTCTACAAATGAATTCCATACTTCCTTATTATGGTTACGAAGCCTTGATGACGCTCTGTATTACATAGATCCTAATACTACGAATTCGGGGTCTAAATAAATAGATAACTCTAGTATTACTGTTAACGGTTACATCGCCCTGGTTGATTTTTCCGATTGTATTTAATGTATGAAGATTTTTTTTGCATTTACGATTTCATTATAAAATATAATTACACATGTCCACAGAAAAGCAAAAGAACTTTTATGTCTGAGTATTATAACCTACTAGCTTTTGCCCGCGGCTTCGCCCGCGTGGACTTCGTTTTTGTGACTGACTTAGACGTGGACATGTATTTTTTCCAGATCCCTCAGGAACTATGTCAGGATATGCTTATTAGTAAATCGTGTCATTTCCCACCCCCTCAACCATCTCAGTCCAAAAAAAAACACACAACCCATTGTTCCGTTGCGATTATTAACCAAAAAAGAGTATATTTTCAGTTCCCTCGGGAATTGCATCGGGCTATGCTATTTGCATGGGATAAAAAGTAGCCTATGTCCTTCCTTGTGACACAGGCTACATGCATGCCAAATTTCATTAAGATTGGTCAAGGCGTTGAAGCGTGAAAAGGTAACAAACAAACTAACAAACAAACACATTTTCACATTTATAATATTATAGTAAGGATTAATAACGTTTAGTCGATTCCTGTTCGTCACTTTTCAAACTAAATACTAATGCGTTCGCTCCTCTACGTCATTATGTGAATAGATATTTTAATATGGCAATTATATGTTTGGCCATTGTTATCCTCTATATATTAAATCGATCCATCTTTATTAAATAAAAGTAAGTGTGTGGTTATATGAAACCACGGTAAAAGTGAAACTTTACAGAGGACGAAACGATCATACCGTCAGACGAAAGCGACCGTCACGCGACATGCAACACACAGACGAAAAATTTTGAAAGTTTCACTCTAAAAGATCTCAAATTGATTGCGGTTTATAGTTATGTTACGTTACATTTATTGGATATATTTGTGGTTATGTAGTAATAAGAAGAACAACCAACTTCAGGACGTGCGATGAGAGACTGACCCGTGGCGTGTGCGCCCATGGTTATTAAAAAGTTATTACTTGATGTCTTTTATTTAAATAACAGTAACAAGTAACAGATTAAAAAAGGACTGTTATTTTGATCTAAAAGTAGCGAGGACCGAAACGACAAGCTCTTAGGTTTGACTTGACAGACAACGTCCGAGCTGGACGAGCGAAGCGAGTGTAACGCGGCAGCGGCCGGTGAAGCGCCAGAAGCAACTTTGCTCGTTTATTACTAACCACATTTTTAAGTTTTTGTTTTATTCTTTTTATTATAACATACAAGTATAGTATTTTTGTTTTTTTTGCATCATTTTCTCAGTTTAAGTGAGCAACACGATAAATCTTTCATTTATTCATTCACATTAAAATTATTTAATTATTTCTTTTTTTTTTGATATTGTATTATTTTGGTGATAAATCTTTATCTTTTTAAGTATTGTTTATTGTTGTTTGATGAATTTATTTTGATGACAGGTCTATCGTTTTGAGGACAAACTATATTAGTTGGTAAAAGAACATTTTGTATGGAAAGTCTATGAACTTTCCAAATCCAACGTACCACTCCAGCACCCCGTATGTTGGTTAACTATTACTCCTAACTAAGAAAGTTTACTTAGCCGTGATAGTTTTTCTTTAAGATTGATTATATAACTCGTACTATTATTTTTTTAATCTGATGTCCTATGTAGCGGTTTAAAGCGTCGGTGGCGCAACGGCAAGGGCCGCTACTTCCTATCTGGGAAGTCGTGGTTCGAGTCCTGCCACGTACCAATCTGTTTTCGAATTTCGATCTCATATGTACGTTTATCCGACGCTCTTACGGTGAAGGAAAACATCGTGAGGAAACCTGCACACATCTGCGAAGAAACTCGAACGTTGTGTGTGAAGTTGACCAACCCGCACTAGGTCCGCGTAGTCGACTACGGCCCGATCACCCTAATTCAGGGTAGGCTCTAGCCCCTCGGTGGGGACGTATATAAGGTCTATCAAAATTTGCTGAAACTATTTTAACTGGTGCTTCTTACCATGAAACTGAACAATTTTCCTCATGGAACCCATAGTCAATAAAAAAAATTTGGCTCTCCCATACTAACTCGATCAGCTGATCAGCCAACTTAGTATGGGAAGTTCAAACTTTTTTTTTGAGATTTGACTATGGGTTTCATGGGGAAAGTTGTTCATTTTCATAGGTAGAAGCACCATCAGTTAAAATAGTTTCAGCTAATTTTGTTAGACCTTATATATGAGCTGATGTGATGATGATGAGCTGGCGGGGGGGTGGGGGAGGATACATGACTCTAAAAGAAATAAGCCGTTTAAAGCTTAATATTTCACAAACCAATAACTTAATTTAAAAATGGTTTTAGCAAACCGTCAGTAGTTTTAAAAGACCTATTCAACGATATCCCACACGATAGGGTACGTCAATAAAAAAAATATCCCCTTTTCACAAATTGGTTGCCCCAAAAAATGTTTTTCAAGATTTCATTGTACTACTTTGTCGGCGTAATTAATATATATACTTATGCCAAATTACAGCTTTCTAGTACTAATAGTTTCTGAGCTAAGCCGCGGACAGACGGACTGAAAGACAGACATGGCGGAACCACAGTCTAAGAGTAGCGAGTTATAGTTTAAGCACACCCTGGACACTTAATACAATGGGGCAGAAATGACATTTCAAAAAAGGAATGACGCAACAAACAAAATGGCGGCGAAATCCTATACGTTCGACAACCAAACTGTAACCAATCTATATCAATCTAGGTTGTTGTAAAACTTGATTAGGAGTTCGTCATAGTAAAGAAAAATTATAAGGGAAAGTAAAAAGAGGTGTGGTTGACACTAGTGTTTATATTGAAGTAACTAAGTAAACAGTAAACACTAGAATATTGAATAAAGGAATATGTCAAATAGAATATGCCTAATATAAAAGAAAAATAACTTATAAGAAGAAGTCTGCACAACAGAGATTAAATATCTACAACACCCGCCGCCCTTAATCTATGTTGTGCCTATCAACAACAATAAAAGTTATGTTTCGAGTCCTAAACTAATTGTACACTTTTTATGTAGTAAAGGCCCAAGTGCCTTAGTTACATCTGCAGGCATGTCACTACTTTTTGATTTGTAACATCTTTGCTCTCGCTTTCCTGCAATTTGTGGGAGTGATTTCGTGAAATGGGACGGAAATGTGTAACATGGGACGGAAATGTGTAACAGGAAGTCGCGAAAGCGCGGAATTCTACTTTACGAGAGTCCGACTCGCACTTGGTCGGTTTTTTTCGTTACTGTCAGATCCACCACCCAGGTACAATATCGTCATCAAATCTAACTAACAAAGTATTTTGTCACATGTTACACATCATATGCGAGTACTGTAGGTCTCGCTCGAATTTTTGATGTGTAACATCTTTGCTCTCGCTTTCCTGCAATTTGTGGGAGTGATTTCGTGAAATGGGACGGAAATGTGTAACATGGGACGGAAATGTGTAACAGGAAGTCGCGAAAGCGCGGAATTCTACTTTACGAGAGTCCGACCCGCACTTGGTCGGTTTTTTTCGTTACTGTCAGATCCGCCACCCAGGTACAATATCGTCATCAAATCTAACTAACCTAAAGTATTTTGTCACATGTTACACATCATATGCGAGTACTGTAGGTCTCGCTCGAATTTTTTTATATATTCTAATGTAACAACATTATTGTACACCTTTTCCCTAATAAAGTGAAACTTAGTGTCAATATGCTTCGTCCTGCTGTGGTGTATTGGATTTCGAACTAAGTTGATGGCACTCTGGCTATCAGACGCTATGTTTACTGAAGTTTGTTTACCTAGCGCTTTAGCTAGCGCCATATACTCAGATTCCGTAGAAGACAAAGCGGTGGTAGGCTGCTTCTTAGACTCCCAGGATACTGGTCCTCCAGCTAAACGGAATGTGTAACCAGTATATGATTTTCTGTCCATCGGACAATTAGCCCAATCGGCGTCACAATATCCTTTTAACGGTTCTCCACTTTTTCTGTAAACCAATGATAGTTTAGAGTACCCTTCAGATACTGTAGAACCCTCTTTGCAGCATTCCAGTGTTCCTTAGTAAAACATGTATTAAACTGACTCAAATAACTCGTTGTTTAAGCAATATCGGGGCGAGAATTCTGCGTGAGATACAAGAGGCATCCGATTAAGTTTTGGTAAGGATAAGACTCACCAACTTCACCATCAGTTCTCTTCTCCATACATTTCTTAACTAATGGAGTATTCACAGTCTTGCATTCCCTCATATCAAACTTATCCAGCAACGATAAAATATAATTTGACTGGTTTATTTTAATACTATCGGAATCACATTGTATTTGCAATCCCAAATACGATTTTAGTATTCCGAGATCTTTTAGTGAAAAATATTTCGACAAATCTCTCATGACAATGTCAAATGTCAAATCAGATTTATAGAAGATAATTATGTCATCGACAAAGACACCCAAAATCACAAGTTCTTGTCCAAAGAGTTTAGTATATACGCAAGGTTCAGAAGGAGTTCCTATGAAACCAATTTTTAAAAGCGTTTCATTTAATTTTTTGTTCCAAGCTCGTGGTGCCTGCTTAAGGCCGTATAATGATTTCTTCAGCAAACAAACCTTGTTTTCTTTGCCTTTTAATACGAAACCAAGGGGTTGCTCCATGAAAACTTCTTCTTCTAGATCTCCGTTTAGGAACGCAGTATCAACGTCTAGATGCTTCATTCTTAGACCCGTCTCTGCGGCTAATGCCAATAGGGTGCGCAGCGAAGAATGACGAATCACTGGTGCAAACGTCTCATCGTAGTCTACTCTTTTGACTTGATTAAAACCTTTGACGACCAGTCTTGCCTTATATTTCGTGATATTTCCAAAAGCGTCCTTTTTAATTTTATAAACCCATTTACATGGTATGATCTTCTTGTTTGGTCTGTCAACCGCCTCTTCAGTAACTTCCGATGTAGATGGTTCATTGGCAGGACCGGCACTCTCAATACAATCGAAAAATTGACACTCTTTGGTCTCCGGCTCCTTTTCTTTAAATAATAGTATCGAGTCTGACTGTACCACAGGCTCAGCTTGCCTCTGCTTCAACCCTGTAAAGTTATCTTCAAAAAAGGTTGCATCTCTGGACATAAATACTCGTCGTGGGTTAGACAGATCCCTAAAAATGTAAGTATTAGGATTTTCTGAATAACCGACAAAAATCGCTTCCTTTGCCTTGAGATCTAATTTCTTCCTGTGACATGAAGGTATATGAACTAGTGTTCTACATCCGAATACTTTCAGATGAGCAAGATCACTTATACGACCACACCACCTGTCATATGGAATTTGCCCACCTAAGGCTCGGTGAGGCGACCTATTCTTTAGATACACGGCAACCCGGAAAGCATCTTCCCAGTATGCTTTAGGCAATGAGCTTTCAGCTAATAACGTTCTTGCCTTCTCCACTATAGAACGGTGAGTTCGTTCCGCAGTGCCAACCTGTTGGGGGCTGTATGGTGTCGTCATTTGACGATTAATACCTTTTGAATCAAGGTAATCAATGAATTCCTTATTAACGAACTCTTTGCCACCGTCACTCCTTACCGCTTTAATCTTTTTATCCAATTGATTCTCTACGAAGGTTTGGAAGAGACAAAACTTATCTTTGACCTATGTCTTTGAAGAAATAAAATAAGTAAATACTTTTCTTGTATAATCGTCTACCAAAGTTAACATATACTTATTTCCTTGAAAAGAGGTTGTGCACATAGGACCACATAAATCCATATGAACCAGTTCTAGAGGTGAAGTAGCCCTGTTAAAAGCTACTTTCTTAAAAGGTTTTCTTGCTTGTTTACCTTCTACGCAAGCGATGCAATTGCTTTTATCTACCTTTTTATATACTACGCCCACCTCGTGATTCTTCAGTTGGCTCATGTCTATACGACACAAGTGCCCTAATCTCTTGTGCCAAAGTTGGTAACTATCCTGACAACCAGAGTGCACATCTTGCATCAAATAATTATTTGCCACGTCATCGGGAACATTCACAGTACTATCGAATACAAACAGTCCACCACAGGTCGAGGCATGAAGAACGGAATCACCTGTAAAACGAAAAGTATTATTTTTGTAAAAATTACATCCACTTTTATCAAAAGCACATATAAAACCCTTGTCAACAGCTTTCTGTACCGACAACAGATTTGTTTTTAAATCAGGAACAAAAGCAACATCACTTATCCGGTTGACAACGTTCTTTGGGGTATTTATAGAGATATTACCAATTCCGCAGCATTCAATTTGCACTCCGTTAGCGACAGTAACGCTACCTTTATCCGTTATTGTAATGTCTTGAAACCAATCACGTCTAGATGTCAAATGCCTTGTACATCCTGAGTCTACGTACCACAGATTCTTATTAGAGCTGCCAGAAGTGTTGAGAGCAGTAAAAGTAGAGTCATTTTTGTTTACCGCATGGGCTTTTACCTTCTTGCTCTTCAATGGACAGTCTGGCCTTTTATGTCCCGGCTCTTTACAATCGTACTTCTTAGAATTCGGCTTCTTCTTAGTATTAAATACGGAATCCATTGGCACGGCTGCATTTTTGGACATCTCATTCAGCAGTTTATATTTCACTAAATCCGTAGTTACGTCTACATTACAATTTTCTAGTGCCATTATAAGAGAATCATATTTTGGGGTGAGACCTCCCAAAAGTATAGCAGCAATGGACGTATCTTCGATAACCTTGTCAATATCCGCAAGATCCTGTGCGGTTGACATAACTGCGTTAATGTACAGTTCGATGTTATCAAAATCTGACAGACTTAATCTGTACAGTCTACGTCCTAAAGCTAGCCTTCGTCCCATTCCTTTATCTTCAAAAGCTTTTTGCAAAGAATTCCACGCTTCGGCTGCAGTTTTCACACATCTGACGTGAGTAATAGCTGCACCATCTACTGTCAAGCATAACTTAGCAAGTGGTTTCGCGTCGTTTCGTACCTTGATCGAGGCGGGGGTCGTGTCTCCTTCCGGATAACCGATAACTGTTGCCCATAAATCCTCATGTAACAGGTAATTTCGCATCTTGAATTTCCACGTAGGATACCCACCTTTATTTTTTAGGCAGAACGATGGAATCAAAGATGAATTTGACGACGAGGAATAAGATCTTAAAACACCAGACTCATCTCCAGATTCGTGTGACATTTCGATGAAAAATATTTATATCAGTCACACGAAGAAATACACTTTCTACAATTGCAATAATAAACTTTACATGAACACATTCCCTTCGTGCTGATAACGTGTTGTAAAACTTGATTAGGATTTCGTCATAGTAAAGAAAAATTATAAGGGAAAGTAAAAAGAGGTGTGGTTGACACTAGTGTTTATATTAAAGTAACTAAGTAAACAGTAAACACTAGAATATTGAATAAAGGAATATGTCAAATAGAATATGCCTAATACAAAAGAAAAATAACTTATAAGAAGAGTCTGCACAACAGAGATTAAATATCTACAACATAGGTGACGAGGGGGCGAGGTCGCAATCTAGAGAGCGGCAGGGAGTGTCCATACTGTATGTTAGTACTAATATATATACTTTGCTATAAGGGTTCCTTGTTGACTTCGGAACCCTAAAAATAAATGTTTATAACGAATAAAATATGACAAACCACATCCACAGATTATCGGAAAAATATTCAAATTTTGTAGTTTCAGTTGTAATACGCACAACACGCGTTGGAATTAGAAATTAGTTATTCAATCCGCCTAAGGCGATTATCACCCAATCAATACCCAGCCACCGTTGTTCCTGTGCGAACGACCTTCCATCGGCTTATTTTATTACTTTTACTGTTGCCTTAAATTAAAACGTCCCCATGGCGAAAACCATGTAATATTTAAAAAAACGTACAGCCGATTTGAGATTATCCTCCTATTTTGAAGTTGGTTAAAAAAAAGTCCACAGATCTGTATTGGTCTAAGCGAAGTTATATTTGCCTTGGTAGAAGGTTGTTTTAGCCCGATCCGTGAAAACCTATCACGTTTACTGTACCTACCATTTATAAAACCTTTTATTTTAACTTGCAGTCTTTGTATGTAAATACATTCATTGTATCTAAATTCATTTTTGTTTACTTAGGTCAAATCTTGCAAGCTGAATTTGACCCATTTATCTGATTCCAGTTCAGCTGAAATTTGGCATACACGTTTAGATTGGAGGACAATGCATGGTTAGCTAAGTGACATCATTCTAAAATGGCTAGCGTTGCCAGGCGTCCGGATATAGCCGGACAGGGTTAGGCTTTTTGGACGCATGTTCAGCCTGTCCGGCTTTTTTCAGGCTTTTTAGATGTCACCTGGGCATTCGGGTGATCTCTGTCGTATATATGTGACTATGGCGGGTTTTCGTAGTCTGCTTAGGACCTCGTCTAAAGGTCAGTAAACATGACTGATTGATTTAGTCGTGTCTAAAGTGGGCATTATTAATTTAGGAATTCCGGATTTTTTACCCAAAAGTCCGGCCAAACTAGCAGGTATGTCCGGCTATTTAGTTTTAACACCTGGCAACCCTAAATATGGCGGACTCCTAAGATGGCGGACCAGTTATTTTTATGCACCTCCATGATATGGGTATCAAATGAAAGGGTTTGTTAAGAACAATACTAAATAATTAAATTTTTTTTTCAAATGAAAGATTTCATCTAAAAGTTTTTATTTAGGTTTTTTGAAAAGTATTTACCCGGAACCTATCAATTTGCGGCTTACGTCAAACAATGAGCAAACAAAAGGGTCGAAAAGGGCGCAATCTGACCTCGCCGGGCTCAGTTATTTCGGACTTAATTATTCACGTCAAAGAATATTGAACCCTCTTTTATACGGGTCCTGATTAGCCATGTCAATTAACTCCGCTTAGTTTTGTTGTTCTTTTTGCTACTCTGACCTCAGGAGCTGATCATGTGTATCACCAAGTACTTTCCTTTACCAGCATACATGAAAGCAATAGCAACATCTGTGTTAACAACATTGATGTGCTCCGGCTTGAAGATAAGATAGCCAGTTCTCCATTGCGTTAGGGAGTCTTGGTAAGCCCGCTTCCACCTTCGGCATCATTGTCACTTACCATCAGGTGAGATGATGGCAAGGGCTTACCAATTATGAATAAAAATATAAAAAAATACTGACCAAGTACAAGTCGGACTATTGCACCGAGGGTTCCGTACAACTATATCTCTCCACACAAATAGATATAACAATAATGTCTATTCATTACAAACAAAAGAGATCAACGCGAGTGACAGAAAAATGCTTGTTTTTCATTTATTTTAGACTCCTTAGCGCGAGCATGACACTCACTTGGCCAGTTTTTATAATTATTATTTTTTTATTATAGCTCGTAGAACGGATGGCCGTTGGGGCGGTAAAGTTTTCGAGTGGCAACCACGCACCGGAAAACGTACCGTAGGCAGGCCTCGCCACCCGATGACCTGGTGAAGGTCGCGGGAAGCCGCTAGATGCGACTAGCGCAGAACCGTTCGTCCTGGAAATCCTTGGGAGAGGCCTATGTCCAGCAGTGGACGTCCTTCGGCTGATATGATGATAAACATAAAGATATAAACACAGGACAATGGAAACCCTAATTGGTTTTATTCGGGTTATAGGATTACACGGAAATGGCATCATACCTTTCGAGTCATGTTTAGTGCCATGTAAAGTGCAAATTTTCGAGCAGCATTACAGAAAAATCTTCTACTCACATTACTGCTTACATGGTTTCTATATCTTCATCGAGGATTTAGAAAAAAAAAACACGTATGTTGACAAATCCCATTACTCTGCGCGGGTGAGAAAATTCAATATCTCGTCGTCTTTGTACTTCCTTAACAAATTCTATTGCAATCCGCGAATAAACTTCCAATGTAGGTATTTTATTTAACTCACTGTTTCCGTTTGATATTTGTTTTGTTCGGCAAAGTTACAAAAGAGCTTTTTGTGATTCACGTATCGTTCCTTGTAGGCAGGAAAATGAGGTAGTTTACGGCTATTGGCTCATTGGCGACGAGGAACTTGTCTGTAGCAAGCTCTAAAGTCAAAATCCTCGAGCATCGCCGCAAGTCCGCAGCGAGCCTGCCTATCAGTGTTCTACAGGATTCATTTTAGAGAGTGTGTCGTGGAGTTTCACGACTTTATCCCCCTTTCTCCGTTTTGCTATCAGACGACCAGGCGCGGGGGGGATTACACTCCTTTGTCGTTAATGTTCTACCTATACATACGAAACGTTTCGCTTCATCGTTCATCGGCCAAGCAGTGGAATTCCCTACTGGCGTCTGCGTTCCCCGATTAGTACAGTTTAGGAATCTTCAAGATAAAGAGTGAATAGGCACTGTTTGAGCTTGCAGGTTCATCCTCGGCTGTATCAGCACTTATCATCAAGTAAGGGGCAACCAAACACGGTCTTTTTTTTGTGTGTGATTCCAGTTACTTTTTAGCATAGAGTACTGTAGAAGGAGCCCAAGGTTTGAGGGGGGGTGGGCACCAACGGGGTCATAGTAACCATCAAACCACTATAGTCCACCTAGCGACTCGAACACCCGCCTGTACCGCAATAATGATAAAGTGCCCCACCAATAATAATAATAAATAGGTATTTTTTAATCATTTGCCACAAATGACTATTTATCTAAAAAAATAGAATGCCATTATGAGACCTCATAGTGTTTCGTCGTCATTTATTTAATAATTTAATTAGTTATAAATTGAAAACTTCATAGAAACCTACCGAGTAAGGTTTTTACGAAATGTAGGAGGTCAATTTCGTGAACAACATTTCGACATTAGGGTATTTGACACAAATAAATAATAAAATATTATTCGCTAAAAATCATATTTTCTTCTACAAAAGTATAAACTTACTTTTTGTATTATAATTTTATTTTTTAATCCATTTTCAACTTTATATTTATTATTATAACTGAATTAGTTTGTTAAAAAAAATGACGCCACATGTCTGTAAAACGCAATTTCATAACAAAATTTCGTTTTTCAACCGACTTCTATAAAAAAGAAGATTCTCAAGTCTACTCGTATATATCTTTACTAGCTGTTTTTAGCCGTTCCCGTGGGCATTTCCCAAAACGCTTTTTTTGCGGATGCCTACTGTCATAACTGCTATCTGTATCCAAAATTTCAGCTCGATCCGTCTAGTGGTTTGAGCTGTGTGTCAGTCAGTTACGGTTTCCCCTCTCTCTTCTCTTTTCGTGTGACACAATGAACCGTGCTATCCAAGGGATAGACGGCAGTTGTCTGGTGTTGCACTTAGGTCACGTGTAGGGCATTTAGATTTACACCTACGGACGTGTGCAACGCGACCTTCAAACACATCTGGAATCAGATGTGCAGGTTTCCTCTTATATATACAGAAGATGTATGACCTCGCATATTTTTTACATAGTAGTCAAATTTCAATAATTATTTTTCTTTATTGTATGGAGTACTTCAAAATTTGTTAAAAAAAATTATCAAAATCGGATTAGGACTTTTTTATCTGGGGGCACGGCAGTGCCCCCGCCAAGTCGAGAAAAAAAAGCGGCACGGCCGTACCATCCTTTTCTCGAAGAAGTTCAGGCCATTTTCGACCCCCCCACAACTTCGTTGTAGATAAATCTAGAAGCCTGAATTTTTTGTACCCAAGCAGGCATCATATAAGCACGGTATATTCCAAATTTCATTCAATTTGAACCAGTACTTTAAGAATTATAACTAGTCAAAGTTTCCTAATTTGTCACTCACCACTGACTGACAGATCATCAAAATTCCAAGGCACTTCTAGCCGACATAGAAGATTCAAATTTAGAATACAATTAGTCTTTAGTGTATAAAGCAAGGAAAAACTCAAACATTTTGCAATTTCGGTCCAGTTTTCTAGTTACACAAACTACATAAATAACTTTGTAATCCCATATAAAATATATAGGATTACAAAGTTATTTATGCAGTCGCAGGACCGAACTCCTTGATTTACTAGTTTTTAAGGCGCAGTTCATGAATCAATGTAGTTTTCTACAAAAATAAGTGAAATCCCACCAAAAACATCCTGTAAAAACTAGCCAAGTCTCGATTGAGCTGCTTGTTTTTCTATAAAAAGTAATGAAATCTCTAAGCAAAGCCAAGCCTAGTCTAGGGTTCTTTACTGCGATTTCTTTATTATTATGGTTAGATTTTATGTGACTTGGCCGTTGACTTGGATGTCTCAAGGAGTAAATATGCATAAAGAATGTTCAACGGCAGGTCACATAAAATCTAACCATAATAGAAAAGAAATCGCAGTAAAGAACCCTAGACTAGGCTTGGCTTTGCTTAGAGATTTCATTACTTTTTATAGGAAAACAAGCAGCTCAATCGAGACTTGGCTAGTTTTTACAGGATGTTTTTGGTGGGATTAAATTAACATAAACAAAAAAAAATGCAAAATTGTAGTTGCTCCCGTTGAATTCGGTTGTTTTTAATGTGTTTTTATAAATTGTAATCTATATGTAGGTAAATAACAAAGAAACCCTTGTTCCTTTTGGTCATCGCATCACGTGTGAACGGCTGGACCGATTTTGCTAATTCTTTTGTTGTTGAGTTCGTTATTGTCAGAAGAAGGTTCTTATGTAGGGTAGGGTAGGGTAGGGTAGTGTAGGGTAGTTTAGTTTAGTATAGTGTAGTGAAGTAAAGTAAAGTGTAGTGTAGTGCAGTGTAGTGTTCAGCTAGTAGTTGATAAAAACCGGCCAAGTGCGAGTCGGACTGGCGCACGAAGGGTTCCGCACCATAATCTATAATAAATGACGTATTAAAAAAAACTACTTACTAGATCTCGTTCAAACTAACTTTAGGTGGAAGTTTGCATGGTAAAGTACATTATATATGTTTTTAGTTTTATCATTCTCAAGTTACAGGGGGGGGGGGGGGGACACATTTTACCACTTTTGAAGTGTCTCTCGCGCAAACTATTCAGTTTAGAAAAAAATGATATTAAAAACCTCAATATCATTTTTTAAGACCTATCTATAGATACCTCATACGTATGGGTTTGATGAAAAACATTTTTTGAGTTTCATTTCTAAGTATGGGGAACCCCCAAAATTTATTGTTTTTTTTATTTTTGTGTAAAAATCTTAATGCGGTTCACAGAATACATTTATTTACCAAGTTTCAACAGTATAGTTCTTATAGTTTCGAATAAAAGTGGCTGTGACATACGGACAGACAGACAGATAGACATGACGAATTCATAAGGGTTTCGTTTTTTGCCATTTGGCTACGGAACCCAAAAAAGTAACTCAAAATATGACTAAGACTTAATACTGGTTTCTTGAGCGTAACCTTTATATATTTTGTTTGCATTATGGTTGAGTGAATACTTAATGTTTACTTCCTGGCAGTGGACGTATTTCAGCTAATTCGATGCATGCGTTCATGTAATTTTTAATTATAAACAGACCTATAAATAACAAGGCTCATCGATCGGCCTAATTCTGGAAAATCGAAGATGAATTTGCCGACAAATTAATTATTATAGTGATAAATCAGTTTTCTCGGAACTGTGCAGGGGATCGCTGCCGAGTAATTTTCAGGCAATTTCCCCTATTAAGCGTGTCTTCATTGTCGGTTATTGTTTGGGCTGATGTAAATTAAATGGCAGCCGAGCTCTGGCGGGAAATCCTATTAATTATTACTTTGCATAAGACATGACGCTATTTTGATAAAAGATTCATTGTCCAAACACGCCAATATTCCACAAAGTGTATAATAAAAAATATTGTCACGATTTTATCTTACTTGATTGAAATTTAAATTGAATTTATATAACTTTTTCATCACACCTATTTGAAAAACGTTGATTGGTTCGTCAATGACTGACTTCTACTTTACTCTCTGTAAGGAGTTTTGTTTCTCTCTTCTGATTCGTCCGCGGTCGTTAAGGTTGAATGTAAAAAAACCAGCCAAGTGCGAGTTGGACTCGCCCATCGAGGGTTCCGTACAAATTTGTAAATGAAATGAAATGAAATGAAAGTTTATTTGCATAAAACATGGTTTTAAAGTTGTTGCATTATTTAGGTAGTCCTCATATTTCACCAGATTGGCATGCAAATGTTAATCTTATTATAATTATTACTTATAAAATTCACAGCTAATACTTATACTACCAACTATACTACAAAATAAAGTTACAGATACAATTGCATTTGTCATAGTCAATATTAATTGTCAAAATGTCTATATAGGAATTCATTTACGGAATAAAATAATTTTTCTTTAAGATATGTCACAAGTTTGCGTTTAAATGATATACTATTCGGTATTGATTGTACATACGAGGTAATTGAATCTAGGGCTGTATTAACGTTTATAGTCTGCTTTCTACGTGAACTCAATGTGTTTGTTGAATTTCCTGTTAAAAAATATGTATAATACTATATATAAAACATATAAGTACGTAAGTACCTATGTAGGTTTGTGTTTAATTACAAACCTTTAAAAAGGACTTAGCAGGTTACGCATAACATTGCAAACTGTTGCATACTAGATACACCAAAATTATTAGGTAATGAAAAAAAGATGATGTAAAAAAGGAAAGATTTTTTTAATTTTTCGTCGTAAATCGAAAACTGTACATCATAAAAATAATGAAAAATCTGTTTAAGCTTGTGCCAATGAAGCCCCTTCATACGATACCCCACATGACACGGTTAACTCAATTCAAAATTTGGACCACCGTTTCTTGCTTATTTGATTACGTACTTTAAATATAGACTACATTTTTATGACTTAAATACAAATTTAAGTACGATGCTTCGATAGCCGTGGTCTGCTCGCGACCTACTCGTATGTTCTATAAACATCACGTCAAGTCCCGCTTTCAATTTGTCATCCCTATGATACCTTGGTTGGTTGAAATCGGTTCAGTAGTTGTGATGATGTGATGTAACAAAAATAAACAAAAATGTATCTAGTTTGTGACAACCCTTCGTTTTGACTATGCGTTTGTGCGTAAAAATAAGTTATTCGCACATTATTCTCTTAAAAGTTTCAATGACTGTTGTTTCTAAAAAACATAATAAAAAATTGAATACTTACGTGAAGAGAATGCTGCGACTCCGGACTCCATCACGAAAATGTTATACTTACACAATAACGACTTACTGATGTACAAAGTTACATATTTTCCTATTTCTATATGAAATAAGGTCAATTTTTCCTCGCTTCTCGTGTTTCTGATAGCAAAATAGAAGCATGACTGGGCTTGATCTCGAGCGTAACTTTTATTTCAAAGTACTTGGAAATATCTCTTTCGTTCTGACGTAAAACCTATATGTTATTGGAATGGCCTACTTTGGCTCCAAATATAGAAGCCTAAAGGTAGAGCCGAAGAATATATTCATACTGGATTTTGCCCGCAGTATCGCCCGCGTGGACTACAACAAGTTGAACATTTAAATGATCTCCTTAGTGTAGGGTGGATAGTAAGTACTATGGAGAGGTCAAGCTGTATCTCTGGTCACAGAATAGTGAATATTACTTTACTGGTTCATCCCACCAGAATAATATGACACGTGGCTTACATTTTGAGTTGAACCCCAAACTACTTAACTGTGAAAATCACATCAAAATCAAACTGATTCTTACAAAGTTAGACCTCCCCGGGAATCGAACCGGGAATTGAAAACACTAAGGAAACCCTACTTTGCGCGTGGTTCGATATGCACTCAGCGACTATTTTTGTAGTAGTTACTAAGAATATATTCTAAAGGCCAGAGAAAAGATATACCTAAAATCTTTCAACCGACTTCCAAAAAGGAAGTTTTTTTGTGTTTGTTACGTGATATCTTCGCAGATTGTGAACCGATACTTTTTTTTAGTCGATAAAGTATGCTTCCGAATTGGTTCCATATCAGTATTGTTTAAATCGGTGAAGTACTTTTTAGAAAACTAACAAAAACCAAAAATAATAATGCAAAATTGTACGAAGTTGTTGCGATAGAAATCGCTTTTTTAACGTGTTTAACGTTTAAAATTATTGATTTTAAGCTTTTATTCTAATTCACTACATTTCTTTATTTAATTCTCCGGGTCAAATCTTGCAAACCATTCTAGAGCAATTTCCAACGTTCCGATTGAGCTGCAATTTGATATGAAGCCGTATTCCCGGAATCAAGTTTTCCTTTTGGCATTTTGAAGGATAAAATAATTTTCGAAAAACCTAAAATCTTTTAGGTAAAAGCTTTAATTTTAATATTTCGTATTCTTTTCAGCAAACCCTATCATTTGATACCCAGATCATGGGCAAAGTATATATATAAGTACTAACATACAGTATGGACACTCCCTGCCGCTCTCTATATTCGGACCTCACCCCCTCGTCTCCCAGATTGATACAGATTATTTACAGTTTGGTTGTCGAACGTATAGGATTTCGCCACCATTTTGTTTGTTCCGTCATCCTTTTTTGAAATGTCATTTCTGATCCGTTGTATGAAGTGTCCAAGGTGCGTCATGGGGTTGCAAAAATAATTGGTCTACCATCTTTGGGATTTCGCCATATTGGATTTAGAATGACGTAACTTGGATAACCGTGCCTTTTTCTCATACAATACCATGCTCGCTAATTTTTGAATTTGAAACCATGAATATACAATCTGGTGATGGCCGGCCCATAACACATATCATGGACTTGAACTAAAATATAAATTAGAACCCAAAAAAATATTCTTAGAGCGCAATCTACTATATAAAAATAAGTCGGGTTTTCCTTCCTGACGCTATAACTCCAGAACGGCTGGACCGATTTGGCTAATTCCTTTTTTTGTCGAGTTCGTTATTGTCAGGAGAAGGTTCTTATGTAGGGTAGGGTAGGGTAGGGTAGGGTAGGGTAGGGTAGTGTAGGGTAGTGTAGTGTAGGGTAGTGTAGTGTAGGGTAGTGTAGGGTAGTGTAGTGTAGTGTATGTAGGGAAGGGTAGGGTAGAGTAGGGTAGGGTAGTGTAGGGTAGGGTAGGGTAGTGTAGTGTAGGGTAGTGTAGAGTAGTGTAGTGTAGGGTAGTGTAGTGTATGTAGGGTAGGGTAGGGTAGTGTAGGGTAGGGTAGGGTAGTGTAGGGTAGTGTAGGGTAGGGTAGGGTAGTGTAGGGTAGGGTAGTGTAGGGTAGGGTTAGGTAATGTAGTGTAGGGTAGTGTAGTGTAGTGTAGTGTATGTAGGGTAGGGTAGGGTAGTGTAGGGTAGGGTAGTGTAGTGTAGGGTAGTGTAGTGTAGGGTAGTGTAGGGTAGGGTAGTGTAGTGTAGTGTATGTAGGGTAGGGTAGGGTAATGTAGGGTAGGGTAGGGCAGGGTAGGGTAGTGTAGTGTAGGGTAGGGTAGGGTAGTGTAGTGTAGGGTAGGGCAGTGTAATGTAATGTAAGGCGGTACGAAGTTCGCCGGGACAGCTAGTCATTTATAGTTCTTTTATATAGCCTTTATTTTCTCAGCTTGATTACGTGTTGCGTAAAGCTAGTAGGTATGATACTAACATTTAAAGTGATAGAGGCGTCGTTATTCTTACAACTTTATATAAAACTAGCTGTTTCCCGCGGCTTCACAAGCGTGGACAACGTTTCTATGACTTGTCGAGGGTGCGCAGTGCGCGATCCGCAAGTGGCTCGCGAGCGTGTAAAAAGTAGCCTATGTGTTAATCCAGGTCCTAATCTGTCTACCTACCAATTTCAGCGAGATCCGTTCAGTAGTTTTTGCGTGAAGAAGTAACAAACATACACACTCACAAACTTTCGCCTTTATAATATTAGTGTGATTGCCGCGTTTGTCAGCTAGTTAGTCTGTTTGTTAGTTTGGAACAAATCTTGGAAGTCAAAATAAAACCACTTCCCGGTTCATGATTGAGCTAAAATTTTGCATACACGTTAAATTTGGAGCACAATGCATGGTTTGCTAAGTGGCGTCTTCTAAATCCAATATGGCGGACTACCAAAGATGGCGAAGCAGTTATTTTTATTTGTCTCCAGTATATAGGTATACAATGAAAGGGTTTTCTAAGAAGAATACAGTTTTTTTTAATTAAATCTTTTCATCATATCAGCTCATATACGTCCCCACCAAGGGGCTCGAGCCTACCCTGAATTAGGGCGATCGGGCCTTAGTCGACCACGCGGGCCCAGTGTGGGTAGGTCGACTTTACACACAACATCCGAGTTTCTTCGCAGGTGTGTGCAGGTTTCCTCACGATGTTTTTCTTCACCGTTAAAGCAATCGGTGAGTATATGTACGTAAGTTTCGAAAAACTCATTGGTACATTGGCTGTCCGTATTTGAACCCGGTACCTCTGGTTAGGACGACCGAGTCGTTACCGGTAGAGCCACCGACGCTCGCAAATCGCATCTTAAAGTTTTAAGGTATTTCGAAAAACATTAAAAACCTATTCGGCCCCCTACAAAACCCGTATATCCACGTCAGCATCCAAAACAAAGTAAGATCCACGTCCTCTAGTTGTACGGCAATCACAAAACATTTGTATGCGGTAAACAGCGTTCTTACAAAACAATGGCTGCGTCGGCTTTAGTTTCCGCCTGCTAATAGAATCTACTGTGCTGCCACTTCATACAATGACTACTGTGAATACATAACAAGATAGGTATTAGCCCGCATGCGTTCGGTCAGAGGCGGATGAGGCAGGGTTACTCGAAAAATACCTAATAATAGGGATGACGAATGCTAATCATCTGAAAAAAAGCGTCGGTGGCTCAACCGGTAACGTCTCGGTCCATCTAACCAGAGGTACCGGGTTCAAATCTGGACGGCCAATGTACCAATGGGTTTTTCAAAAACTTACGTACATATAATTACCGATTGCTTTAACGGTGAAGGAAAACATCGTGAGGAAACCTGCACACGCCTGCGAAGAAACTCGAAGGTTGTGTGTGAAGTCGACCAACCCGCACTGGGCCCGCGTGGTCGACTAAGGCCTAATCGCCCTGATTCAGGGTAGGCTCGAGCCCCTCAGTGGGGACGTATATGAGCTGATATAATAATAATATAATAATGCTAATCATCTGAGTTACTTTTAATCATCTTTTAAAAAACAACACTTTGTTCTAAAAAAAATTAAAATACCTAGGCGCGACGTCATAGTTTTGCAGCGTCATTTATGTACTCATTTTGTGAGTTTGGTGAATTAAAAATCGAAGACTTGATGGAAAACGAAACTTGTAAGGTTTTCCGAAGTTGAAGTAGGAGGGCAATTTAGTGATCAAGAGTTCATAATTTATTTCTGACGCTGTCGTCATCCCTATTGGTGATAATGGTCGTAAAACCACAAACTTAACAAAATTAACACTAGTGCCAAGACACAAAACAACCATCCCTAGGAAAATTTGGAGATCTCATCAACTGATTGGAAAAACTTTGTAAGTATATGAAGTAAAAAAAAATTTTTTTTTGATTCATATTGTCTAGGGAACGTCCATTAATTACGTCTACATCTCACCAAATCTTATTAACTCCCGGTCAACAAAAGTATCACGCCAATTTACTCTATCGTGGTCTGAACTAAAAAAGACGAAATAGTATAAGAAATTTATTTAATTTGGTAGAGATCTCACGTGAGGGAGGATCTCACGTAATTAATGCACATCTCTGGGATCCAGGGCATATATAAAATTAAGGACCCCTGTGTCACTGATTTAATCTACTGGTAGGATCACCGTACACCACCGTTTACTAGAATCGTGAGAAATCGTCTTTTAATACATTTCTATTGTTTTATAAACTATCCACGTAGACAGTTCACTATAGCTTTTGCAGTATTTAACCCAGAAATGGTGTCATCAGAGCCTGATTGTATTTATAGAGCCTATTGGTGTTAGAATAGGGATAGTGATAGCATCAGAAATAAATAATTAACTCTTGATCACTAAATTGCCCTCCTATTTAAACTTCGGAAAACCTTACTCGTTTTGTTTTTATCAAGCCTTCAATTTTTAATTCACCAAAATCACAAAATCACACACACAAAATGACGCTGCAAAACTATTACGTCACGCCTAGGTATTTCAAACATTTTTAGATCAAAATGTCATTTTTGACAGATGATAAAAAGTAAATCAGATAAGTAGCATTCGTCATCCCTATTATAAAAATTCTTACTTACACTTTTAGAACCTTAATAATTCTTATTAATACTATAATAAAATCATCGATGGCGTGGATGGAATCCACCTACCTCGCGTGTTTAATATAATGTTTCAAACTGCTGTTTTCTGAGTTTCTTAAAACTGAATATAACCAACGGACAAACAAGATGCACAAAATGTTAAAAATATACTTATTTTATGTCAGAAATGGTACAATCTAGTTTTTTTTTACGAAGCTACGAGTAAGCAAAATCATTAAAATACTTAATCCATCTCTGTCTTCAAGGTTTATTTCTATATAAATGTATTGTATGATTAATTTTGACATATACCCCCGTGAGACTCACGCGTCCTGTTAACAACATAACAGCACTTAAACCGATAATTAACCTGAACCATCTATAATTAGGTGCGCGGGTTACGGCTTCGGTAATTAAACTCGAGTTCCGTAATGTTAAGCTTTATTGTTTGCGGTATGTTTAGTTAACAGTAATGTTTTAGTATGTAATTATTTACGGTATTTATCAACCCATTTGTTATCCACAATTGGTAAACCCTTGGCATCATCTCACATGATGGTAAGTGTCGATGATGCCGAAGATGGGAACGGGCTGACTACTCGTACGTTCGCGTAGTACCTACGCATGTAGTAGCTGTAGCGCGTAGAACCAACGCATGTAGCAGCTGTAGCGCGTAGAACCAACGCATGTAGCAGCTGTAACGCGTAGAACCAACGCATGTAGCAGCTGTGGCGCGTAGAAACAACGCATGTAGCAGCTGTAGCGCGTAGAACCAACGCATGTAGCAGCTGTAGCGCGTAATAACTACGTATATATTATCTGTAGCGCGCAATAATTACGCATTTCAGTAAAAAATTAGAAAATAAATGAAAAGGTACCTACTTGATTGTAAGAAATATGGAATAATTTAATAATAAAAATAATTTATTTATTGACCAAAAAAAAGTTCACAAAATATTATATAAACACTTTAACACCGCCAAACTACGAAATCAACGAAAATGAATTACGGGGTAATGAGATTAAGTTATTATTGAAAATGAATTGTCATTATTTAAAATCTTATAAAACTAGACATCATAAACCCAGTTTATGCTGAATATATTAAATTTATACTACTTTTTTGAACCTCGACGATAATACGTATAATTTCATAGTTGCACCGCCAGAAGTAGTAAAAACGTCAAAACAAAAACCAAAGTTAATCGAGTCCTAAAATATTCCTTTCAGAATTTGGAAAATATTATCCTTTCGACGCGTAGTACCAAATTCACAAAGTGCCATATGGCCTTTCGCGAAATGTATTTTTTTAAACGCAAAGCACCAGATTCTCAGAATACCAAATACGCTTAGTGCCATTAAGCATAATGCCATATTCGGAAAATACCATTTTCTGCTACCCAATGGGGAGGCCCTGCTTCGGTGGTTGAGGTTCTTTGACTCAATCAAACCTGACCGAACCTAATATCGCTCGCTTCGCTCGCTCATTTACAGTTTTTTAGAAAAAACGAATTTTAGCCAACTCCAGTTTTGGTAACAGTTTTGGTAACTAGCGTATTTGGTACTATGTGTATTACAGGTTTGGTAACTAAAGTAGTAGGTATCTTGCGAGTTTGTCACTTTACAAACTAGATACTTGGCCAAATTGGAGTTTTGCGTAATTGGACATATGCGTGCGTTGGCACTTTGCGAATTTGGTACTACGCGTCAAAACTAATATTATTGTCAAACACATTAAGTTGACTAAATTTAAAAACAAATTATTTACAACTAAAACCGGTAAAAATGAGGTCTTCGTTACAAACTAATATGGATTTGGTTATAAACAGAAACATAAAATAATCTTCCTTAATTTGGTGAAACTACCCTGCCTACACTATATATCTACATGTAATTCTCTAAGGCTTCTTCGTTCCTAGGTCGACGACGATGAAGGTTCTTGATCGCAATTATTAATCAGACGTGTCTACTGGCTTCAGGCTTAAAAATAGTAGAACGATGTACCCTGAAATGGATTACACAGACTTGCCAAGATGGTATTTAAAAATTAAAAATTGGGTACGACTCACGTCCTTTGCATCGGAATTTTTGCAAAATAATTAGATGTCCATTTCCTCTACAAAAAAAGGCTGCACAAATTAAATTACATAAGGAAACTACCTGTACATAAGTTCAAATCCACGGCATAATTTTTCATTTCTTTCACCCAAAAATCTATATTTCTACCATACCATCTGTCCAGCAATTCCAAAACAAAATATTTCAGCTCATTCCCAATTTAAATTATCTTTTTTCTATCGCTTAGTACTTAATCTTTTAATCGTAATATCCGATATCATTTCAACAATATCACATCGAGATCAACACAAAGATGAGATAAGGTCGCCTTTTGTCTTTGTTTTGTATTTAACCGCCTCCGTGGCGTAATGGTTAGTCAATTCGCTTCACACCAGGAGGTCGCGGGTTCGATTCCCGGCGGTGTCAACCATGTAAGACTCGGTTTGGTTGGTGGTAGGGCATTTTCATAGCCCGCCTTATTTTCATACCACCATCTTATCTAAGTCTTGCCGCCAAACATCAGTGTCAACAGCATTGATGTGTTCCGGCTTGAAGATAAGATAGCCAGATCCCCACTGCGTTGGGGATCCTAGGTAAGCCCGCTTCCATCTTCGGCATCATCGTCACTTACCATCAGGTGAGATGATGCCAAGGGCTTACCAATTGATAATTTAAAAAAAAACATATTATTATAATGACATAATATTTATGTTATTACAATCGATCATGCAATCCTTTTGTGTATGAGTCGGTGTTGCGATGTTTCCGTCCAGGCGACGACAAGTCGGTAACGGAGACGAGATACTGGTGCGATTTTGATCCGCCTCGATGGGAAAGACAAATGACAACATGCATAATCCCAACAAAACATTCTGTGAAAAAGTGCCAAGTCTCGATCTTCTCATTACTAATTTATTGTTTTTCAACGCCCATCACAATGTACAACTAGGTTGGGTACGGTTAAAGGTAAAAGAAGGATGAAGTTGAGGCTGATCTTTATTTCGAAAGTCTTCCTTTGTATTAGTACTAAACCTATCATCATCATATTAGCCTAAGGACGTCCACTGCTGGATACAGGCCTCCCCCAAGGATTTACATGATGACCAGTTATGCGCTGCCCGCATCCAAGACCAAGGTCTTCGACCAGTGTGTGTTGCCAGTGATGACATACGGAACTGAGACTTGGTCAAGCTCAAGGTCAACCAAAGGGCAATGGAGCGTGCTATGCTCGGAGTTTCTCTGCGTGATCGAATCAGAAACGAGGAGATCCGTAGGAGAACCAAAGTAACCGACATAGCTCTCAGAATTGCTCAACTTAAATGGCAGTCTACGAGCAGTAGAACAGATGGCCGTTGGGGCAGTAAAGTTCTCATATGGCGACCACGCTTCGAAAAACGTAGTATAGGCAGGCCTCCCACTCGGTGGACAGATGACCTTGTGAAGGTCGGAGGAAGTCACTAAACCTATACTGGCATCTAACAACTACCTTTTTATGTGTGTTACCTCAGAACTTTTGACTGAGTGAACCGATTTTTATGATTCTTTTTTTATTTGAAAGTTAGTGCTTTCCGTTTGGTCCCATAAAAATTTTATCAAAAACGGTATAGTACTATAATATACAATTAACAAAAACCAAAAATAATAATGCAAAAATGTACTAAGTTGTTGCGATGGAAGTCGGTTTCTTAACGTGTTTAGCGTTTTCAAATATGTTATTGATACAGTAAAAACAAGGTACTTATATATGTTTTAATTTTTTCAATATAGTTAATAAGTTTTTTTTTCATTCCATACAAAACATAGATAGCGATATTTTCATCGTTTTAATTGGTTCTAAGATACAGGGGCCCGAAAATCGGCCGAAATGGTATAACTTTTTAGAATGTTCCATTAATCTGCCCACGCAACAAAAAAAATCTTCATCAAGAATAACTCATCGTGAAAGACACATTGCAGCATGTAGCATCTTTAGCGCGTAGTACTTACGCATGTAACAACTCTAGCGCGTATAGCAGCGTTTTCAAAATACACAGCGAACGACTGAGGTGCGATCTAAGGCGAAGTTCAACAGTAACACACTCAATGCAGACTGATATACGCGCCTTGATTGAGTACCCTTAGTCCACAGCTGCTAAAGATCATTGGTGTTAACAGCACTGGTGTGTTCCGGTATGAAGATAAGATAGCCAGTTCCCCATTGCGCTGGCGAATGTTGGCAAGCCCACTTCGGATCATCAGCTTCGGAGCCCGCATCATCGTCATTTACCATAAGGTGAATATACCAAAGAATATATAAATTGTGGATAAATAATGGCCGAAAAACCTTAAAACTATTAGGTACAAGCTTTTATTTGAAAAGAGATTTTATGCCCAAAAAGTCAAATGCTTAAATGAATATAAAAAATACACGGTTCCAAATTCAAAAACGGTGAGCACAATATTGTATTTTCTACGATTCTATGGAAAAACAAAAGACCTTGGATTCCACCTCCAAAGTTCATCAGCAGATCAATTTCAAAATAACAAAACGATCTATTGTCACCGGGAATACGGCTTCATTCCAAATTTCAGCTTAATCGGACCCCTGAAAGTTGTTCTAAAATCGATCGCAAGATTTGAACTAAACAAACATTGCAATTTAAATAAAAGCTATTAAAAAAATACAGTACAAAACAGTCATAGACACATGTAAAAACAAAATGAAAATTTTCGTGAGCAACAAAAAATAAACAAAAGCGCCAGGTATAGCGTACTATATTATCAATACCATTTCGTGCTATAGAATAGAAAGAAGAATTGGATGTCACCGTGAATAAAATATGGTATTGTGTGTGCGGAACCCGCTATTGTTAGGGACGAATTACGACCGATGTTTAGGGTTCAATAAATTGCGCATCACCTGTTACAATGTATCGATGTTCGTTTCGCGGCGTATTACATACTGTTATCTTCGCCATATGTGCACCGTAATATATAATATATATGTAATAGGCTCTGAACGATTTGAAAATTGGTACTTAACCGTCTGAGAATTAGTTTGCAAAAAACAGAACTCAATCACACCCTGGACACTTCATACACAGGGCCAGTTCACACCTATACAAAGGGCCAGAAATGACATTTCAAAAAACGAATGATGGAACAAACCAAATGGCGGCGTAATCCTATAAGTTCGACAACCAATCTGAATCAATCTTGGAGACGAGGGGCTGAGGTCGGAATCTAGGGGCGGCAGGGGTGTCCATACTGTATGTTAGTACTAATATACAGGGCGTTTGGGAAGTAGTGCAGAAAACTGAAAGGGGAGCCAGAGGCGGTCATTTGGAATAGATTTGACCCAATACACTTGTAGCCTAAGTCTCACAGTTTTCGAGATAATCGCTTTTCAATTTTCAGATTTTGTATGAAAAACGCATTTGTTTAAATATTTCGTTTTTCCAAAAATATGTTATTCTACAGTTGTAGTGCAAATTATGGTAAAAACTTCCTCATTTTATCAGCTTTTCAACAAAGTTAAAAAGTTAAAAAAATACAAATTCATTGCAACAAAAAATAGTAATTGCTGTCAAAAGGGTGCCCTAAGTCCCATACAAATTTTCAAGAAACATTATTTTTAGTTTTTTTTAAGTCCAAAATTTATCATGTTTTTCGCATATCAACATCTGTAACTCTCTAGAATAATTGAATAACGTTGAATTAACAAGTTCATGCAAAAAATTCGAACTTTATTTTTTCTATAGAAAATTGTTGTAAAATTAGTATGGGATTAGTTGGGGACAGGTTGTGCCATGGGTCGGGAGTCGGGAGCTGTTACATGAAAACTTGTTTAGTATATGTATCTATAAATAGTACAATAGTATAAAGAGTACAAGACGGCTTCTTGATACTTGTTTTAATGAATTGTACAACCACGCTGTGCATACTTTCTCGCGTAGCCTTCCCCCTCTGCCATACATAAACCAGCATTTGTATCATCGCGTGGTCCGAGTAGTAGGACATACACACGCTTACCTAGTAGCAAATAAAATTGATGTAACAGACTTGAAAAATTACAAATAATCTAGGCTTGTATATGACGGAACGTACACTGTGACGGTAGTGAAACGTCGGCTGTGTATTGAATTTTATTTAAAATAAGTATTACAAATATCATTTTTTTTTTACGTGTTATTTTAAAGTGGAATTTGATATGACGAGCCACGAAAACTGTTAATCTTGTGAAATAATAAAAGGAACTAAGTGAGTTGTGATAAAATTAATATGAACGGTAATCCAGTTAAATACTTAACAAAAGTGAAAAATATCATTGAAACTGTGTTGAAAACCACTTCTGAACAACAAATATAAAAGTTCTTATTGAAAGCAAACCAAAAACAAACCGAAAATCGATTAAAATCTGGTTAAAATCCGTTATGGAATTCAAAATAAAACATGTCCTGTTGTACCTACAGTTTATTCTGAACAGCTGGAATTTCTAAAAGATCAAATCCGCAGTCTTCAGGAAAAACTTGACGCTGCAGACAGACAAATTGAAGAGTTGGTCTGTGAAAATGGCACATTAAAAAAGCGAATTTCAAAATTTGAACTGAAGGTCACTCATCTGAAGGATATTTGCTCGTCAACCAAAAAGAAAACAGAAAAGTCTGGTAGGCAGAAAAACATCGGTAAGGTTAAATTGAATTTTTCAAATATAAGAATGGATAATGGGTGTCACACTACAACTACGTCGGAACGCAAGGCTCAAAATCATTTTTTGTACGACACAATTGTAACACCGCCATCTAATGAACTGCAAAGGAAGGACGACCAAAGATATACGGGACAAAAGCACGCATTGGAAGTGAAATGTAACCACCCTACTAGTTTACCCATATCCAAACCAGATGGCGCCTTCGTACTTAAGGACATAATGCCATCTGTCGAATCGGAGAAAAAAGAGGATCAAATATCGTTGGGATCACAGCAATCGCTGGAGCTTGCCTGCGCACACACAAGTGTTGATCCCACAGACAAACTGATCATTCAGTTTTGTGGGTCTAATGTTTACCTATGTACTCATTTTTTCGATTAATAATTATATAAATAAAAAATAAAGTTCACCCATAAACAAACATGAGGGCGCTGCCACTGAAACTAAAGCAAGTAAGCACAAAATTGTAATTTTGGGTGATGAGAAGCTATCGGGATTATCCGAAATGCTAATAAAACCTCAGGCTACCACATCTCAAATATTGGAATACTGCGATTCTTTGGAAAAAAACTCTCAATGAAAATGACATATAAGTTATAAGTAGTCATGATTCAAACCCACAGGTTATACACTCCGAATTATGTGTAGCATTAAATAAAATTAGTGTTTTTGTGTACATAGTACCCGTGATGCAAAACCGACATTTAAATGAAAAAACCTTAAATAACCATTTAAAACTATGGGTTCAAAATTTTAGAAATTGTAAATATTTGGAGCTAGATCGCTATATAATGTATCAAAATAACTTTTATCTCTACTTAAAGTGTTTTTGTCGGAAAATTAACGTACTTGTCGATAATGCTGAGTACCAGTCTCAGTTTCTCAATGTGTCAAATTGGGTACACAGGTTGAAAAACACAAACAAAAAAGACTCCAGTATGAGTAACAACAAACCGCAAAAAGGGACCATCCCCTATTATTTTCCAGTGCTAGTTAAAGGAAAAACCAAACAGAAGGAATTTCCTCTATGTTGATTTACAGTTTTCCAAATTTCTTTTGAAACATTATCAGTCTTTACTATGCTTTTTTGTACCGCCATTCTTTTTGCATGTCTTAATATTTTTTTATATATTTTTATGTACATTCTGCGATGCTTTATTACAGAAACATCATTTTCAGAACTAATAGTACATAAAAACCGTTTCATTAGGCTTGAAGTTAGTTTCCCTTTTATGATCCATTTAATACCTCGTATATTTTTTAACTTTAACCCACTTTTTCTTTTTTCTAAAGCTCTGTTTGTAAATTAAACAAATAGTCTTTATGAAGTTATTTATCCCCATTAAGTTCCAATTTTTTGTTATCAAATAATACCTATAACTTTGCATATTTTTCTCACTAAACGATCGTAGTTCCTTGAGTATATGTAAATTTTAATTTTTATTTTTCTTTCAGTTTGAATATCACATGATATACCAGCATGTCCATCAGCAAGTCCATTATGGTCAACAATCATAGTTAATATATCATTGTCACACAAATTAATAAAATTATCAATACAGGAAGAAGTGTCATTCTGTTTAAAATTTACTTAATTTATGAGATGCCTGAAATCGTAACACTGCAATAAAATTAACATGTCATTTCTCTTTTTTGTGTCAACTGCAAAATTTATATTGAAATCACCACAAGTGGTATTAAGACATGCAAAAAGAATGGCGGTACAAAAAAGCATAGTAAAGACTGATAATGTTTCAAAAGAAATTTGGAAAACTGTAAATCAACATAGAGGAAATAAAGTTAGATCATCAGTTACAAAAAACATTTGCCTAAAAAATGGAAAATAAATTTATCAGTAACCCAGATAAAGTATGTGATATTTTTGCAGAACAATTTAGTAGTATCTTGAAAATTGATTTATGTGACGTACAGGAAGCGAAAAACTTTCTTGAATTGGGAATAAAAAGAGTAGAAAATGAAATGTGCCTTGATCCAACTACACCTAAATAAATAGTGAAAGTTGTGGGAAGCATGAAGGCAAAAACTTCTAGTGGTTATGATGAAATACCGGTAACAGTAATAAAAGCAAACCTGGACATTCTTGCAGAACCACTCTCTTGTTTCTATAACAATTGTTTAGACGAAGGTTTATTTCCTGAGCAGTTCAAACTACCCAAAGTGATCCCCATATACAAAAAAGGCGCTGTGACTGATCCTAGAAATTATAGACCAATTTCCTTATTACCGACACTGGGAAATTTTTTTGAAAGAATTATAAAGGACCGACTACTGCGGCATCTAAACTGTTATCAAATTTTAATCAAACGCCAATTTGGCTATCAGAAAAGTGTTGGAACTACAGATGCAATAGACATTCTTGTTAATGATTTGTTGTTAAAGCTGAACGATAAATTGAAAGTGGCAGACCTGTTCCTAGATCTAAGCTCTCCTTTCGATATGATTAATCATAGACTACTTATTACAAAACTAGATCCTTATGGGGTCAGAGGCAAAATTTTAGAGTTGATAAAAACTTACCTACAAAATCGAAAGATGGTTGTAGAACTTAGATCAACTAACGATTATGAACATGAAAAGGTGCATAAATCAAATTTTGTTAGCATAAACAGAGGCGTACCGCAAGGGTCCGTATTTGGTCCAATATTTTGTATAACATTTATTAATGACATGATTACACATATGCATAACTGTCTTGATGATAACACGAATTGGTGGTATTTGCTGACGATATAAACGCAGTTTTATCTGCCTATAACTTGACAAGCTTAAATGACAAGGAATATCGCTCTAACACTGCTTTCAATACATGGTTTGAAACAAACGGCCTTAAATTAAATGCTAACAAAACTAACGTGATTATGTTTCGATCAACTTCTAGAAACAAGGATATGTTAGAAATTTGCTTCAATAGAAACAAAATAGAAATGGTGGAAAATGCAAAGTTCCTAGGAGTACATAATATAGATGCTGATTTAAACTGTAAAAATGAACTAGTGCCCTTATAGAGTCAAAACTGAGATATAGCATTCAGTTGTGGGGCCACAGCTACAAGTACAATGTAGAAAAAGCTTTCGTACTACAAAATCGTGCCATTAGAACTATGGTACGTATACCTCAAATGGATTCTTGTAAAGAACATTTCAAGAAATTGGAGATCCTGACAGTTCCTAGTCTTTACATAATGGTAGTACTTAGTAACCTTGCCAAAAACATATGTGAGATTGAAAGTGTACAAGAAAGACAATTAAGGAACAAACGAGAAACCAAATCAGATACAACCAACACTAGAAGTTGTTAAGCGTGGCTCACACTATCAGGCAGTAAGACTGTTTAACAGGTTGCCAGATGATATAAAAAGCTTAATATACAATAGCTATTTTCGACCCAAACTGAAGTCTTTTTTACTTAAAAAACCACTATAGTGTGGGCGATTATCTAAATTAGTTGACAAAAGTTATAAAATAATTTTGTTAGGACTGACATTATATTGCTTTCAGACTTCACTTTCATACAATGTTGGCATATTGTAATAATAATAAATTCTTGACATTTATTTAATTTTGGTGTGTGTTTATCTAATGTCAGGAAAAGATTTGTTTTAATATTTTTATTGTAATTATTTTGATTATGTAGGTTATTTTTATATTTATGTCTACTTCATTTTTATTTAACTTTGACATGATAAAAGTACCTAATGGATTCTTGATGTGTATCTATTTTTGATATGTTTTTGTTAACTGACGTAGGGAAATTATTTGTTTTAATTTTTATTTAATTCTAATTCCATGAGGTTACAACTATAAAAAATTTTCAACGCAATGGTTGTTGCTTAGAAATAAATGAACTTGAAATTGAACTTGAGGCACCCTTATGACAACAATCATAGTTTTTTGTAGCAACTCATTTGTATTTTTTTAACTTTTTTACTTTGTTGGAAAGTTGATAAACTAAGGAAGTTTTTACCGTATTTTGCCCTTTAACTGTAGTATAACTTTTTTTTGGAAAATCACGAAATATTTAAACAAATGCGTTTTTGTCCTACGCCTCTGGCTCCCCTTTCAGTTTTCTGCACTACTTTCCAAACACCCTGTATATACTTTGACTCAATGAAAAGAAAAACAGCGGCAGGCTTTATAAACTTTCTTTCCTGCTCAGTATACGTACTTTCATAATAAAGACTAGCTGTTTCCCGCTGCTTCACCCGCGTGAATCACGTTTCTATGACTTTTGGATGGTGCGCAGTGCGCGAGCCGCATGCGACTCGCGAGCGTGAAACAAAGTAGCCTATGTGTTAATCCAGGTCCTAATGTGTCTACCTACCAAATTTCAGCTGGATTTGTTTAGTAGTTTTTGCGTGAAAGAGTAACAAACATACATTCTTACAAACTTTCGCGTTTATAATATTACTAGGATACCGTTCCGGAAAAAAAAGCTCTTTTTACCCGACTACTAAAAAAGGAAGGGTAATGTTTTTGACTGTCCACGTATGTTTGTATGTATGTATGTAGGTATAAATGTATGTATGTTCATCTGTTCCCTCGTATTTCCTAAACCACATAACTGATCTTGACTTATCTGATCAAGACACGACACGCGGTGGCTGAGCACAAAAATAATGGAAATAAAATAAAAGTTAAAAAAAAACTAAAACCCGACTACGGAATAGTATAAAAACAAGAGTTTCCCGCCTGAAAGCGTAACCAGTATTTTTCTCTTAATCTGTGGTAAAAGCCTTAGTCGCAAGCCATAATGATAAGTACCTACTTATGATAAATTGATTACGATAGGGCTTGCGACTAAGACTATTACCCCAGATATAGGCAAAAGTAAAGGCTATTATTTCAGGCGGAATTCTCTTGTTTTCATTCTTTTCCGTAGTCGGGTTTTGTTTTTTTTTTACTTTTTTTTTTTTTTTTGGTCCGGTGTAGCTGATAGGCATAAAATATCTACAAATTTTACATATTAATCGAAGACGGTAATAGTTATTTAGAAAATAATCTCTGAAACTACTAAACCGATTTTGAAAATTCTTTCACCAGTTGAAAGCTACATTATTCCCGAGTGACGTTTTTGGCTCGCGCACAACGTACCCTCAAAGACAGTCATAAAAACGAAGCCAACGCGAGCGAAACCGTGGGCAAAAGCTGGTAGATTCACAAATTCCAGATCGTTAAGAATATAACCTGGATTTGCGAGACATTTAAGACGTCAACAACGGGATAGGAGGTTGGCCCGGCGCAGGGCAACAAGGTATTTAAGCGGAAGTTACGATACAACTCAGCCAAATGGCCTCTGTAAATAACAGGCTATCTGTGGAGCTAGCTGCCAAACTGCTTGGCAGCCTCCTTCAGATCTCCGCCTTGAATAATATTATAACGAATTCAACAACAAAGAAAAATCAAAACTTATTGTGACTGTACAAAATAATATATGTAGAACCTGGAGAATCGAGCGTTGCTAGGAGTCTTCTAGACATAAATTAAAGATGTTATTTTTTGGGTAATAACGGATTTTTAGGGATGACACATATCTTGATAGTCTTGAAACGAAAAACATTACCTAAATACAAAATTCCATCCAAATCGTTGAAGCCGTTTCCGAAAAACTGATTAATATTAAGGTTGTAAAAAAATTGGTCTGGAACCCGTTCACTGGGGCCTACTCATCATACTGAACAACTTTCTCCAAGGAACACATTGTCAATTCTCAAAAAAAAAATTAAGCCTATATACAAATATACACAAAATAGGTCGATTAGCTTATCAATTTGTAAAAGCACCTTAAAAAACTTTTGAGATTACAGCAAAGTCATAAAACAAAAGTTGTTCAGTATGATAAGTAGAATCATACTGAACAACTTTACCCAAGAAACCGACAGTCAATTCTCAAAAAAATGGACCCTCCGTACGGAAATGCACAAAATCGTTCGATTCGTATAAAGAGCCATTGGGAAGGCAGTTCTGTACAGTAGCGTTGAGTTAGTAGGTATGCCGTTTCAGTGTCAAAGTGTTGCTGCATTTGGCGGCTAGTCTTGGAGGGCAGCGGGATCCGAAGCACGGTGCACCGCTGGCCGACCGTAGCAAGTAGGGGGCCCAATTAGTAGGCTAGCCACCTATGAAAGGCTGCCCCGCCACCTCACGCAAAATCCCGGAATGCTCCATCGTGCCAATTGGCGATTGGACGGGAGGACCCGATGGCCATCTCCGGGGGGGTTCAGGCGTCCCCGCGGTCTCCAGGCTAGTCTCTCCTTCAGTGCAGCGACCCTGTGTTCGCTACTGAATTCTTCTCAGCGCCTCGTACAACTGCCGCCATTCTTGACTATTCACTCCCCACCCAAACAAACTATGAAACACAACAAAAGAAAGAAGGTTTCACAGCGGCTGCACTTCCTCCCACTTAAAACGCACCTCGCCAATATCAGAGGTTTGCACTCCAATCTCGTTGCGGTCCATCACTACCTCGAGACCGAGAAACCGCAGTTGTTCTTTCTCACGGAGACATAAATCAGACAACCGGCAGACGTAGCTTATCTGCAGTACCCAGGTTATTCTCTGGAGCACAATTTTAAAGCGCACGCCGGTCTCTGTCTTTATGTTAGCGACAACATCTGCTACAAGCGTCTCCGGAACCTTGAGGATTTCTGTTTTTCCACTATGTTGGTGATGGTTGATACCGGCGTAGACAAAATTATCTACGGTAGTGTTTACCGTTCGCACAGTGGTGACCAGGAGACAACCAGGCTAACTGAACATCTGTGTGAGGCCGCCGATGAGGCTTAACTCAGGTACCCAACCGCGCAGCTGGTTCTTCTCGGAGACTTTAATGCCCACCATCAACAGTGGCTCTATCCATACGAGAAGACTGATCACGCTAGAAGAGAGGCGTTCAAACTTGCCCTAACGCTAAATCTCTCCCAGCTGGTCGACCAGCCAACGCGTGTACCTGACGTTGACGACCAAACGGCTAACTGTTTGGACCTTCTGCTGACAACGGAACCAGACCGATATAGTGTGTCATTATCCTCTCCTTTGGGTACCTCTGACCACTGTCTGGTGAAATCTGTGCTGTCATGTTCACCTCCTGATCATAGTTCTAAGGCTACAAGACGGGTATGGCGGTACAAGTAAGCAGACTGGGATGAGATGAGCCTCTTTTTTGTATCTTATCCTTGGCAGCAAACGTACTTTTCTTCCAGCGACCCGTCGAGTTGCGCGACAGCAGTCTCAGAGGTTATATGTCGTGCAATGGAATGCTACATTCCATTTTCCGACATTCCTCTGGAATACAAAGCGCGCCCAAGGTTTGGTGCTGAGTGTACCAGGGCTGAGGCCCTGAAGCATTCGGCTTATCAGGCCTGGGCTGACCCTCGAGCTCGCAAAGCTCCGGAAACGCGTTCCAGGAAGAAAGCCTTTAATGAAGCTGCCAAGTCCTACAAAAGACACTGCGCAGGGCACGCTTTGACCACATAAGCCATATTGGATCAAATCTTGCCTCCTACCCTTCTGGGAGTAAGGAATTTTGGTCCTTGGCTAAGTCGGTCGAGTCGGATTTCTGCCGCTCGTCTTTGCATCGACTGGTAAAACCTGACGGATCACTGGCACACTCCGCTGCAGACAAGGCAAATTTATTTGCCTGTATGTTTGCTGAAAATTCGCGTCTGGATACTGCAAATAATACACCAACTCAGATACCTTCTTGCGGTACTGTAATGACTTCTTTTCGTATTCGCCAAAAAGAGGTTCTTAAAACTCTTTGCAGTCTAGACGTGAATAAGGCCAGCGGTCCTGACGCTATTCCAGCCATAGTTCTAAAGAACTGTGCTCCTGAGTTGTCTCCTATGCTGACACGCCTGTACCGCCTCTCTCTCAAAACCGGTATAGTTCCAAAGTCTTGGAAGCTTGCCAACGTGCAGCCCGTGCCTAAAAAAGGTAGTCGTGCTGACCCATCCAACTATCGACCTATTGCAATCACCTCCATACTCTGTAAGATTATGGAGCGTGTATCGAACACCCGCCTCTTAGCATACCTAGAAGACAATGACCTCCTGAGTGACCGTCAGTATGGCTTTCGCCGGGGTCGGTCAACGGGAGATCTTCTAGTGTATGCTACGCATGTATGGGGTGAAGCCATAGAGAAGCACGGTGAAGTAATCAAATGTAAATCAAAAATTCAAGTTTAGTGACTGGGCAACTGTAGGTATATACAAGAGTAGAGAAAAATTGTTTTCGCTTTACGAACAAAAGACATACAACTTTGATCTCAAGTTTCTTGAGTATGTTAAAAATTATTCCAAATTATTTTAAAGAGTTTGTTTGGCAGCTAAAGCCAACTTCATCTCAAAGAAAATTAAATATTCTGAAAATAAAATTAAAGCTGTTTGAAAAGTAATTAATAAAGAGACCAGGAAAACGAAGCCGCGAGAGAAACAATATGTCTTACAAAGTGATCGTGGTCTCATTTCTGAAACCTCAGAGTTAACACAAGAAATTGAATCTTTCTTTACAAATGTTCCACTTAAAACAATCGAGAGCCTTGACTCGTCGCCTATTCTCGCAAATCAATTACTTTCTGAAAATGTACCAAAGTGCGAAGAAGATTTTACATTTCGAAAAATTAATCCACACACAATTATAAAAGCTTTTAAGTTGTTGAAACTAAAAAATACTGAGGATCTTTGGGGCATGTCTGTTAATTTAATAAAATCCGTAATTGAAACTTTAGCCCCTTACTTGGCCGATCTATTGAACATTTGTATTGACACTGGAGTGTTTCCGGATCTCATGAAATTTATTAAAGTTGTTCCACTCTTTATGTCGGGAGATAAGAAAGACCCTAGTAATTATAGGCCTGTTTCTGTGCTACCAGTTTAAAAGTATAGACTCTTTTAAAAGTATACAATTGGTTTACTATGAACAACTTAGTCTTAAATGCAAAAAAGACCAAATGTATTTAGTTCACATTACCTAATGTTATTGAAGTAAACAACCTTAGCTGGTAATGTATTGGAATTTGTAAATCAAAGCGTGTTTCTAGGATTAACTGCAAAGATTCTTTAGATTCAAGGCTTCAATGGGGCCCGCATATAGAAATGCTAGCTGGCAGGCTTAGTTCAGCCGCAGCAGTTAAAAAAATCAGTTTCCTTACTGATATAGATACCGCAAGACTGGTATATTTCAGCTACTTCCATAGTATTATGGGATAATTTTTTGGGGACATGCAGCTGATATAAATACAATATTTGTTCTGCAAAAAAGAGCGGTTCGCGCGATTTATGGAATGCGTTCTCGTGAGTCGCTCCGAGATAAGTTCAAAGATATTAATATAATGACTTTCCCGTGTCAGTACATTTATGAAAATATAATGTACTAGCTTTTGCCCGCGGCTTCGCCCGCGTGGACATAGCTTTTATGACTCTTTTTGAGGGTGAGTGGTGCGCAAGCCGCAATCAGCTCGCAAGCGTGGACATGAGTTTTCTCCAGGTACCTCAGGAACTGTATCAGGCTATTCGGATTAGCAGTCTTTGTTACTTCCCACCTCCTCAACAAATTCTATACAAAAAATCACTTTAATCCGTTGCTCCGTTGCGACGCCACCGACGTGCCTCGTAGAAAACAGTTGTCCCCAGATCCCTTTGGGAACTATGTCAGGGTATACTTAATAGTAAATAATATCATTTTCTACCTTATCTCTGTGCTAAAAATCATTTTTTCGTTACGATTTTAAATAACTTAACTAACAAAAAATATTGTTTTAGTTTCCTCAGAAACTGCATCGGGCTATGATAATTTCCACACATAAAAAGTAGACTATTTAATTCCCAGTGATACAGGCTACCTGCATGCCAAATTTCATCAAGATTGGTATAGGTGTTGAAGTGTGAATATGTAACAAACAAACAAACACATTTTCACATTTATAATATGAAGTAAGGTTTCTAAAATCTTATAAATAACATATAGAGCGTCGGTGGCAGAACGGTGAGGGCCACGACCTCCTGTCCGGAAGGCCGTGGTTCGAATCCTGCCACTTGACAATATCTATACGAATATCGATTTCATACTGGTATGTACGTTTATCCGACTCTCTTACAGTGAGAAAAACATCGTGAGGAAACCTGCACACGCCTGCGAAGAAACTCGAAGCTTATGTGTGAAGTCATTCAACCCGCAATGGGCCCGCGTGATCGTCTAAGGCCTGATCGCCCTAACTCAGGGCAGGTCGAGCCCCTTGGTGGGAACGTATATAAACTGATATGATGAAATAACACAAATACCTATATTATTAAAAAACTTATTCAAATCATTATATCAATCTAGTAATAAAATTTCCTAAAAAAATTATTATGGGTCAAATCCTCGAGTCGTAGTCAAAGGAGTCAAAGTGCCCATGACGCACTTCTCGTTGCTGCGCTGGATGGCAATAGACAATCTTAGCAGCAGGTAGGACCCGAAGCGGGCGTCATATCTCCTCTGTCGAAGGCGACGGCCAATCTCCTTAATGAAGGCAAATGCCTCTGAGGGTTCAGCAGCCGGTTGTCTCACAGATCAGCGGCACAAAGCAGTAATTTGCCTCCAAGACCGAGTACTTATTATGCTTCTTTCTCGCCGCAAATTGAGCATCAGTACCGTACGGGTGAGGTGTGAGGCAGAAAAAGTGGCGTCCCAGAGCAGGCACGTTCCTCTCTGCCATACCACCTGTTTAAACCCTCCGGCCTTTTGCCATCAGATCGACTAATGCCCGGCGTCTGCATCAAAGATGGAATATTCCATCTGGCCGAGAACAGTGCCCTCCGAGTGAGGTCAATAAGGAATTGGTGACGTGGGAATCTTCACAAACAACGACCGCAACTCAGTGAGTGATGGCCAATTGCCTCCACCGTGGACCCACAAATACATTGATGAGGTTCACAGATATTGATATTGCAGGCGGAGAGCAACTGCCACACGCAAATAGTCGCCGTCAGAAGAGTTCCCATATCTGTGCCTCATGTTAAAAGATGCTAAACACGATTTATGTGTTTTTAATTTTTTTACACGATTGGAATCTGTAAAAAAATACTTATCTGTTCGTCTATGAAACACATCGCTACGTGCCATAGTTCCAGAGTAAGATTTGTGTAAAGTAGCGTATGCTGAAAAATACATAAAAGAAATCCACACAAATGTTTTATTACAACTTATGCGCGTTTTATTATTCCTGCAGTGCCATCTATTGACATTCTGCTGCTATGATTATAATGTGTGGTATGTGTAGCTAATATGTGGAAAAAAGTACTCTATTTTTATTATTGTAAGTATCGATAGATAATTTCCCACGGGACCTCTTTAGTTTTTCGGGATAAAGAATACCCTACTATACAATGATGGTCAAAACAACCCATCCCAATGTAAAGGTTTCATATTGTTACGTTGAGCCATTCTAAAGATACAATTTTTTGCATTCCTGCAGGAACCCTTAATTTTTTTGGGATTCACAATGTCCCAGTTTTAGTTCGCGATAAGGGTATCAACGTGTAAAATTTGATTGTAATAGGTCAAGCCACATTTGCATAGTGATCCATGATATAAATGAATACTTTTGATTTTCCCACGGGAACTCTTGAATTTTCCGGGATAAAAAGTATCCTATATGTTAACCCGGGCTATAAGGAACCACCATACAAAATTTCATCAAAATCGGCCTGGTAGTTTTTGCGTGATGCGCGAACATACAGACAGACAGACAGACAGACAGACAAAAATTCCAAAAGTTGTTGTTTTGGCCTCTGTATCGTTAGTAATGTCCACCACTGTTATTATTTTCCAAAAATATTTCATGTACAGACACGTCCCCGTTACAGTTTTATTATATTATATAGATATAGATGTGCGTAAAAATCTGCATCTCTTTTCACTGAATAGTGACAGGCACAGTCGAAATCTTCGGAATAGGAATAAACTTCAAGTTAGTTATAATTATATAAGCCTGATCGCCCTAATTCAGGGTAGGCTCGAGCCCCTCGGTGGGGACGTATATGAGCTGATATGATGAAGTTTACTAAGTAGACTTAGCAAAATCAATAAATCCTTAGTATGACAATGCTCACTCATGTATAACAAATTACCGGATGATGTGTTAAATTTGTCAGAAAAATAGTTTAAAAATTGCATCAAAAGAACTCTTTGTAAAAAAGGTTATTATAAGACATCCGAATATTTAAATGACAAAAATTTATGGGTGGACAGTGTTTCTTCTATCAACACTACTAATCATGTTTAATAGTATAAAATGATGAACAACCTTAGAATTGATGTTTTTTTTTTTTTATTTTTTTTATTAAAAATTTGAGTGCGTTTGACTGCAACTCACCTGATGGTAAGTGATGATGCAGTCGAGGATGGTACACGCAAACTCAAATAATGCCTATTCACTCTTGCCTTGAAGATCCCCAAATTATAGGAATCGGGAAACACTGACGCAGGCAATCTAGTACTTCTTTTAATAAATATTTTTATCTTAGCACTGACATGAGTGGTGCATGCTTGCTTAAATGTTCGTGCGGATGGTGGCGCATCAGGAGCCGGGTCGTTCCTTTCCCTCAAATATGGTTGATGGGAGCGATGGCTGACTCTCGCGTTATACTCGTGACCGGGTGCTGTCCGTGGGAACTGGCCTACTCTTGTTAAATGCTTTCAATGATTTTTATGTATATAAATTTTCGTGTCAAATTGTTTTCATGTTCTAATGACATAATGTGGTCTCTATCAAGGATTTTATTTTGACGTTATTAACTAATTATTGTTTATTTCTTGATTCTTCACAAATGACATTGATACTATTATTTTATGACTATCAGAAAGAGTGTAATTTGCACCTATTTTGAATAAATATATTGAATTGAAAAAAGCTCTTGCCGAATCTCTCGATGTCTCTAAGGCATTTGATAGGGTCTGGCATGCTAGCCTTATTGGTAAGCTTCCTTCCTACGGAATACCTACTGGTTTGTGCGACTGGATATCTGACTTCCTGAGGGAACGGTTCATTCGAGTGGTCGTTGATGGCTGCTCGTCTGACCTATTGGCTAATGATGCCGGGGTACCTCAGGGCTCAGATCTCTCCGCAACTTTGTTTTTGCTGCACATAAACGATCTGCTGAGACCCGGTTTATTTGGGTACGCAGACGACAGCACGGTTGCGGAGAGATACTTGTCTAATGCTCGAGCTAGGGGTCCGGATATACTATCTCAGAGAGAGGCCACGATTGAGAGCGTAAACCTAACACTCAAGGCAGTCTCTGACTGGGGCGATGCCAATCTTGTTAGGTTTAATGCCTCTAAAACGCAGGCGGGTCTATTTACTGCAAAAAGGAGTCCTTTTACCCTGACTCCTACTTTCCGAGATGAATCTATCCAGATCTCTGACCATCTTGAGCTCCTTGGCGTAGATTTAACATCCGATTTGAATTTCGGGAGATACATTGAATCCAAGGCAAAAACGGCAGCCAAAAAGCTTGGTATCCTCTCGAAGGTAAGACTTTACTTCACACCAGAGCAGCTTTTAATATTATACCAAGCTCAAGTTCGGTCATATATGGAGTACTGCTCTCACTTAAGGGACGGATCGGCTCCTTACCAGCTAGATACATTGGATTCTATCGACCGACGCGCTAGGAGACTCATCGGCGACGAGGAACTTGTATCAAACAGGCTCCAAAGCCTCAAGCATCGCCGCAAAGTCGCCTGTCTATCGGTGTTCTACAGGATTAATTTCGGAGAGTGTGCCCTGCAGCTTCACAACCTCATTCCCCCTCTCCATTACATCATCGGACAACCAGGCGCGGAGGGCGGTTCCATCCCTTTGTTGTCAATGTTCCACCTTTACGCACGAAGCGTTTTGCGTCTTCGTTCATCATTCGAACGGCCAAGGAGTGGAATTCCCTTCCGGCGTCTGTATTCCCCGATTCGTATAATTTAGGAATCTTCAAGACGAGAGTGAATAGGCACTATTTGAGCTTGCGTGTCACATCCTCGGCTGCATCGGGACTTACCATCAGGTGAGGTGCAGCCAAACGCATTCAAATTTTTAATAAAAAAAACTAAAGTTATTCAGTATGATGCGTGGAAGCTCCAGTTAACGGGACCTAAAACAATTTTTTTACACCCTATAAACAGGTTGTAATAAAGTTGGCGTAGGACCTGTTAACGGGGGGTTCTACTCATCATACTGAACAACTTTACCCAGGAAACCGATAGTCAATTCTCCAAAAAAATATTGGACCCTCCTTACAAAAATGCACAACATCGATCGATTTGTATGAAGAAATTTTTATTGCGATTTCAGTAAAGTCATAGAACAAAAGTTGTTCAGTATGATGCGTAGAAGCCCCAGTTAACGGGACCTACACCAATTTTGTTACACTTGTATATGTATACACACAAGAATTGCTCACTTAAAATAATAAGATAAAGTGGATTTTGTGAAAGAGATTGGTTTTTGAGACCTGGAATCCTATACCAAAGTATCTATTAGCACTAACATACAGTATTTCGCCGTGATTTTGTTTGCTCCGTCATTTGTTTTTTAGAAATGTCATTTCACGACCGTTGTATGCGACGTCCGGGATGTGTGTGTAATAATACAATCATCATATCAGCTCATATACATCCCCACCTAGGGTTCGAGCCTACCTTGAATTCGGGTGATCGGGCCTTAGTCGAACACGCGGGCCCAATGCGGGTTGGTCTACTTCACACACAACCTTTGTGTTAAAATAATACAATATTTTGATAGTTCCGTCATTCCTTTTTTGTAATGTCATTTCTGGCCCGTTGTATGAAGTGTCCAGGGTGCGGTAATAGGGTCCCGTTTTTACCCTTTGGGTACGGAACCCTAAAAATGTATATACTAATAGTGTCACTATGCCACGCCCCCATACAAAAAAACGATAATGGAAAACTAACAAAAGCTACAAACAAAACATAAATTTATAAGAAATCGCTCACTGATTTTGTTCAAATTAATTGGACGAAAAGCTTTCAAGAGAATTACTTTTATTGTCAGTCAAATGGAGAGTTTCAGCATATCCGTAATAATTACAGGCAGGTATACTTATGATTAATGAGGAGATCCGTAGGGGAACCAAGGTAGCCGACATAGCTCTCAGAATCGGTAACTTAAGTGGCAGTGGACGGGGCACATAGCTCGTAGAACAGACGGCCAGTGGGGTAGTAAAGTTCTCGAGTGGCGACTGCTCATCGGAAGACGTAGCGTAGGTAGGCCTCCTACTCGGTGGACCGACGACGACTAGATGAAGATCACGGGAAACCGCTGGATGCAGGAAGCGCAGGACCGGTCGTTCTGCAAATCCTTGGGGGAGGCCTTTGTCCAGCACTAGACCTCTTTCGGTTGATGTTGCAGTAAAAGTGCACAAAACAACATGAATCCAGTAAACTTAAAAACAAAAAGCCGGCCAAGTGCGACTCGGGGTCAAACAAACAGGGTTTCGCATCAAAACTTTAAATACCAACAGAATAGGACCTCGCAGTACATACTATGTTCTAGACAAAACGGGTCAACTTGTTCTAGACTTAAAAAAAATGTATTTTTCCTATTGGAACGGTAGGATTTCTCATAGATTTTCCTGTAATCTATGCATTCATTCTCGTAACTGATTTTTTAAGACAGTAGGTCCAATAGTTTCGGAGATAAGGGTCGGAGGGGAATGGTCAATTTTCGCGTATTTCTATTATTACATAATTATTTATTATATATCTATACATATACATATATCTACACTATAATATTATAAAGAGGAAAGATTTGTATTTTTCTGTGTGTGTATGTTTGTTATGAATAATCTCAAAAACTACTGAACCGATTTTAAAAATTCTTTCACCATTAGAATGTTACATTATCGCTGAGTAACATAGGCTATATTTATTACTAGAAAAAATAAGGGATCCTTGCTAAAACTTCAGTAACGTGAAACAAGGTGTAAAAAAATTTGCTTAAAAATGTCTTTCATCGAATACGCTACGGAAACTATTGATGATAGAACAACAAAATGTTCTACAATATTAGAGAACATATCAATACCTACAAAAAACTTCGCAATACTATTTGTCCAACTATTATAGTTATTTCACTATAAGCACTTTTTACATTTTGAAAGTTAATAAAAAACTAACCAAAATCAGACAATGATAACCATTCCTTAGTATTAACCCTTATCCAAATAAATCATTTCATAATCAAAAATGTTTTGATACCTATAGATAATCTTTTGAATTAGTTAAATCGGATATTCCATTCAGAAGATATTACGAATTCATAATAAACACCGCCCGCCGCCGCGCAATGGCCAGTGTGGCCTCAAGCAATGCAGACTTTTTTGTTTGTTTGCTTGCTTTGAACAGGCTACAAAACTACTCGACCGATTTGAAAAATTATTTTACTGTTAAGCTACACTATCCGCGGTTGCTATAGGCTATATTATATTTTCAAATAGGGATCCTTTCTAAAACTCTATTAATATAACCCGAGGTGTAAAAAATAACCTAAAAAATTCCTGCATTATTAACAAAAAGTAGTGTAGTGTGTAGTGTAAAGTGTGAAGGAGGTAGGGTGTAGGGTGAAAGGTGTAGTGTAGTGTAGTGTAGCGTAGCGTAGCGTAGCGCAGCGTAGCGCAGCGCAGTGCAGTGTAGTGTAGTGTAGTATAGTGTAGTGTAGTGCAGTGTGGTTTAGTGTAGTGCAGTGCAGTGTAGTGTAGTGTAGCGTAGCGTAGCGCAGCGTAGCGCAGCGTAGCGCAGCGTAGCGCAGCGTAGCGCAGCGTAGCGCAGCGTAGCGCAGCGCAGTGCAGTGCAGTGTAGTGTAGTGTAGTGTAGCGTCGAGCAGCGCAGCGCAGTGTAGTGTAGTATAGTGTAGTGTAGTGTAGTGCATAGTAGTTTAGTGCAGTGTAGTGTTGTGTATTGCAGTAAAGTGTAGTGTAGTATAGTGCAGTGTAGTTTAGTGTAGTGTATTGCAGTGCAGTGTAGTATAAGGCGGTACGAAGTTCGCCGGGACAGCTAGTGTATAATAAAACTGTAACGGGGCTATGTCTGTACATGAAGTGTGAAATATTTTTGAAAATAATAACTGTGGTGGATACTACTAACGATATAGAGGCCAAAACAACAACTTTTGTAATTTTTGTCTGTCTGTCTGTATGCAAAAACTACTGTTCCAATTTCGATAAAATTTTGTATGGTGGTTCCTTATAGCTCGATTTAACATATAGGATACTCTTTATCTCGGAAAATTCATGAGTTTCCGTGGGAAAATTCAAAACATCCACGCGGACGAAGTCGAGGACACAGCTAGTTGTTAAATAACTTCAAAACTATCTTAAAATTATATGAAAAAATTAGATTCTCACAACAAGTCCTTTCAGTTGATATGTCACGTGACATCAATTGAAGAACTGTTTTTTTTTTTTTTTTATTAAAATCTAATTTAAATCGCTTAAAGCGATAAGTCCGCCTTTGCGTATCATTGTGTACTTTTAGTTAATAGTTTTTTGATTTTTGTATAATTGGTGTGCAATAAAGTATATTTATCTTATCTTATCTTACCCCCCAAAAATGGCCCCCATGTTTAAAATTAATTTATTCACGTTACATGTTCGTCTTTGGGTTACCGACTTACATAATATGTGTACCAAATTTCAAGTCAATCGGTCCTGTACATAATTTCTGAGTAAATTGACTGTGACAGACGGACGGACAGACACACGAGTGATCCTTTAAAGGTTACGTTTTTTGGACCTATATTATATTTACTCGTAGATAAATATTTACTCTATTTCATTTAATCACATACTTTATGTTAGGTAATCAGTCATTCGCTAATTATTTCTAGAATCATTACTCATATGCAATCGGCTTTTAACTTCTAAAATTATAAAAGGTCTTTGAATAGGTACGTACTCGTAAGTATGTAAGTAGAGGAGCCCGGGTAGACTTCGGACACGGAGAGACAATGGACTTGTTTTTTTTTTCCTTCGCCCTTTTAGGGCAGGCTAAGGCTCATTGGCCATACCGCCTAGTCTTCAGTATATGTTTTTTAGTAGTATTAATTTGTAGAATTCACGTCTTCAATAATTTTCAGTATAATTTTCAGATTATGTAGTATTTTTCTCATTTTCAGTCTTCAAGATCACTGTTTCTTCACGTTCAAATCATATCATTGTCTATAAACTAACCTAACCTACATACTCTAGCAAAATGATAGCACTTTTGCTAAAGCTTGCTCGGACTTCTTGTGGGAACTCGAAACACAGTATACACACTTTTATTTCATTATCCTACACAAAAAACACATAAATGATACTTCGCTGATAAATACACTATCAATATTATACATCAAAAACCACTAAATGTAATTTTTCGGATAATAAAAGAAAAATGACAAACTGAACGGTACCAATTCCCGCCAAAAAGTCCAATGGACTGGTTTAATTTTGCCGCCATATTGAAGATAGAACAATCTTGTCTATGGTCAATATATAATTTTCAGATTCAGGTCAAAATAGACCTAGTATTGACCGATGCTACAGTTACTAATACTAACGTGATTTCAATTCCTGAACTTGGGGGTCATGCTTTTATTTTAGTTGAGTTAAAAATAAAGAAGCCCAAGCTCCCTCCTAGGTATATACATTTTAGACCACTTAAAGATTTAGATCAACACGTTTTAGAGAATGAGCTGGACGTAATTGATTGGGATTTTATTGCTACATTGCCTTGTGTAAATGAAATGGTATCTGCACTTAGTGATAAAATTATAGACTTGGTCGATAGGGTGGCACCTGAAAAGTCGATATTGATTCGTAACAAGCAGCTTCCATGGTTCACTAGTAATATCCGTCATATGATGTACCTCCGAGACCAAGCTCACAGTAAGTATCGCAGATCTAAACTTGATACCGATAAAGAACAATACAAAACCTTGAAACATTTGGTCAATTCCAGCATCTATGCGGAAAAAGTTTCATACTATGACCAGAATATCAATAGTAACATAAATAATTCTAAACTCTTATGGAGCAACTTAAAATCCACAGTTCTTCCTGATTTTAAGGGTGCCTCAAGCCTTCCTGACTCATTTAATGACCCTGATAGTGTAAACAAACACTTTCTAAATGTTCCTGGCAGCACCTCCCTTCCTCTATCACAACTAACTTATTTCGAATTTAACAAACATGGCACTAATACTTTCAAGCTAGAACCGGTCCATCAGAATGTTGTTGCCAAGTTATATTGGGTATCAAATCTAATGCTAAGGGCTACGATAGAATAACTATGGATATGATATTGTTGACACTCCCGCGTACGCTTGGTGTAATCACTGCTATCATAAATCGGTCTATTGTGGATTCTGTGTTCCCTAACCTGTGGAAAATTGGAGTAGTTAAACCAATACCCAAGACTACAGAGCCTAATGATCTCAAAGATCTTCGTCCCATAAGTATTTTGCCATACCTATCGAAAATTCTGGAGAAGGTTGTGTATGATCAGGTTATTAAGTATTGCGAAGCTAACAAAATCCTACCGGAGCGACAATCAGGTTTTAGAAAAAACCGGAGTACTGCAACTGCATTACTTGACGTAGTTGATAATTTACTGTCTTCGTCTGATACAGGCTGCGGAAATTTATTAGTTCTTTTGGATTTCTCCCGTGCTTTCGACGCTATTAACATTTCTTTGCTCTTATCAAAACTAGCTTATTATGGTTTTGATACTAGCTCCATAATGTGGTTTAATAGTTACCTCAGTTTCCGCAAGCAACAAGTTGTCATTCAGAAACATGATGGCACAAATCTAACATCACAGCTGTTGCCAGTTGAGAGAGGTGTGCCACAGGGTTCTATATTGGGTCCCTTACTTTTTATTATTTATAGTGCAGATATTACTAGATGCATACAGAGCTGTAAATACCACTTATATGCGGATGATCTTCAGATTTACACTGCTGTGGATTTGGAAAATATAAATACTGCTATTGATAATATAAACAACGATCTCCACAGAGTGTATCAATGGTCAATAAACAACTCCCTTTTATTAAACCCATCAAAATCTAAGTGCATGGCATTGGGAACCAAAAAACAAGTGGATTGTATAGTTCGTTCTAAACCTCTGGTTAGGATTAATGATAAAGCAATTGATCTTGTCGACGAAGCTCGTAACCTTGGAGTGGTTTTTGATTCTTTCTTGCGTTTCGAAAAACATGTAGTTCAGCTGGCTCGCAACTGCCTCTTTAGACTTAAGGTTTTATATAAAATTCGACCATTCATCAACACAGAGTTACGAGTGAGGATATGCGAGTCCATTATATTATCTAAATTAAATTACTGTATTACAGTCTACGGTCCTTGTTTATTTCAAAAGTCACAGCGTCTCATACAAAGGGTACAAAATGCATGTGCCCGATTTTGTTTTAGGATCCCTCCACGGACGCATGTTACTCCATATTTTAACTCCTCAAATATCCTGAAGATGCAAGCACGTCAAAAACTTTACTATGCATCACTTTTGTTTGGAGTAATAAAATATCAGCGACCTGATTATTTGTACAAAAAGTTAAACTGGCGTAATGCTTATCAACGAAATGTTAGTAGGGCCTGCTCGTCAGTTTTTGACATCCCAAAACATAAAACAACAATATTCCGTGGTAGCTTCCGTTTCCTTGCCTCAAAGTGTTGGAATGATCTCCCTCCACCACTGCGGGAAATTCCTACACTATATACCTTCAAAAGAAAATTGCGTGAATATCTCTCGACCGAGCAGAGAGGAGGGTAGCGGATAAAGCAGCGGAATATGTCCCGTTTATTACCGTTCCCATAAAAAAATTTTGAAATCCTTTCTGAGCGGATGCCTACGTCATAATTGCTATCTGTACGCCCAATTTCAACCTGATCCGTTTAGTGTTTAAGCTTGTGCGTCGAAGGATCAGTCATTCCGTCACTGTTTCCTTTTATATAATATAACGTTATAGTCTGGGTTTAAGCGGCTGTGTATGCGTACATATGTTATTACCAGGCAGGTAGACACTGTAAGGAATATTTGTCCTGTTTATGCGAGCACTATCGTCGTCTTCCGTCAATCACCAGCACAGGTATAAATGCACAAATTTTCTTTTAATTTTTTTTTTTTTTTCTCATAACTATGTTGTTGACCACTGAGGTGCGTGTACGTTTTTCTTGGTTTTGGCTGAAAAACAGCGTTGTGAGTACTCTGCGACCCACAACATTTATGCTGAGCCTGGACCAGTTTCACTAACTTGGCACCACTGACACTGTTTCATATTTTTTATATAAACTATTAATATTTGTCAATAAGTTTCATTTATTTGTTTGTTTATTGTTAAAATGTATTGTGCCTTTTTAGTGAAATAAAGTTTTATCTATCTATCTATCTAATATGTTGGCAAATCTGCGTTTATGGTATGTATCAGTCGGTTGACAGTTCGTCGTATGAAAAAATTTGTTAGAAAGAAAAAATATTTTCATGGTTATTATACGATCTAAAATTTCCGACTGCTTGTGTATTGTTTAATAACCAGTTACGAACGTTGCCCAAGTTTGCTATTTTTCTTTATATGGTAGTATTAACTGCGGATATTTGGAAACATAAGCACTTATAAGCGACAAAATATTTTTTATTACATATTAAAAAAAAAATAGATGTGTCTTGTGTCTCCCCTGGTGCTGGGAGACATTGGACACTCGACATGTTTTTTAAAAATAATTTTTGAAACTGAAAATTAATATGTATGAAAAAAGTGATGATGTTAAAATATACTTTATTAGTCGTTATTTGACAAATACAAATACAAATACAAATATTTATTGATAAACTTGATGGTTTACACGTCATAATGTTAATTTAATTCTAATATTTAATATTAATTAAATTATTACATTACATTCATAATTGGACATTCTAATTTTTTATATTATTACAAGTGCAGGTAATACACGTATGTACTTAGTATGTTTATTATTCCTAAGTATGCTCGTGGGGAGGGTCAGTGAACTCGTCTACTGTGTAGAACGCGTGTGATATTAGAAATTTTTTGAATTTTTTTAAAAACGAGTTGTAGCTGGGTGAATCCCGGATTTCGGGAGCTATTTTATTATATATTTTAGGGCCTATGAAGTCCAGACACCTATGGGACTTAGCCAAACGCCGCAATGGCAGCAGGAGCTCGTGGCGGTTTCTGGTGTTAAAACTATGTTGACCACCATGTGTGGAGAATTGTTGAAGGTTTTTCCTGACGTATTTTGCTACTTCCAGTATGTAAAGAGATGGTAGTGTTAGGATTTTGTGTTTTATAAACAGCTCACGAGCGGGCTGGTCACGTCTTGCGGTGTCAATTATTCTGACTGCGCGTTTTTGCAATCTGAAAGCTCTCTCTCTCTCAGCTGCCTTACCCCACAGTACGAGACCGTAAGTTAAGATGGAGTGAAAATAGCCATAATAGGCTTTTTTAACACTGTTTGGGTTAAGGCATGGGCGGAGTCTTCCAAGGGAGTAGCATGCAGATGCAAGTCTTGCGCAGAGCGCGTCCACGTGCGGTGACCACGTGAGTCCGCTGTCCACCACAAAGCCCAAGTACTTTACTTGGAATACCTGCGGGACTACTTCACCATTACAACTGACATTGAGATCTTGCCGTTTGGATCCATTGAGACTGAACTGTATGATGTTAGTTTTTTCTACGTTAAGGCACATTCCATTGACTGAAAACCACGCAGCGATTTCATTCATTACTTTATTTAATCGGGACCTTAGATCCAAGTCATTTACTCCAGTCACAATTACACACCCGTCATCCGCGAACATGACATATTTAGCGTCTCTGGATGCGGTGGTGAAGTCATTCATTAGAATGAGAAACAAATTATTTCCCATTATTGATCCCTGGGGGACGGCATTATTGCCTAGTGACTGGACTTTGGACTTCACGTTATTCACTGACGTTAGTTGTGTTCGTTCACTAAGAAATGAAGCTATTGTTTTGTGGAAGCATCCTCTTATTCCATAGGTATTTAGCTTGGCCAAAAGAAGTGGATGGTTAACTAGTTCAAAGGCGCGGGACAGGTCACAGAAAATGGCTGCTACTTTTTTCTTAAGCTCAAGATGTTTCATAACAGTTGTAATAACTTGTGTGGCTGCATCCACTGTGGAGCGCCCCGGCTAGTACGCGTATTGATGATCGTTAAGTAATTTATTAGAGTTAAAATAAGACATTAACCTGTCGCTCATCAATCTTTCGAACACCTTTGACAGTATCGGTATGAGAGAGATTGGTCTAAAGTTCTTCAAGACATGCATGTCGCCTTTTCCCTTGTATATTGGTTGAACTTTGACACGTTTAAGTGCGTCCGGATAGACTCCCTCCTCCACACATTTATTAAATAAGTCACAAAAGATTTCGACTAGAAATAATGGAAGATAGTCGAACATGTGTGTAGACATGTCATTAACGTCCTTAGATTCTTTGCGCTTAATTTTGCTTACTACTATTAAAAATTCTAGGCAAGTAAATTTATCAAAAGAAAAATAATTATTACGCGCCGGATGATCTTTAAGGAAAGAATGCAGTAACGCCGTTGCCTCCGACACGCTCAGACTGGGATTGACTATATTATTCGAACTTATATAGAACCGGTTCAGCGACTCAGCTGTGGCTAGCGTTCGCTTCTCCAAGTTGTCACCAGCTGATTTACTTATCAGTATATCGAGAGCGCTGCTTTTGTTCTCATGTTTGCACGTTTCGGACGCAATCACGCGCCACACACTTCGGCAAACATTGTCACTGTTTAAAATGGTGTTATTTATAAACTCGCTACGCGCTCGACGAAGTTCGGTTGAGTAGTTATTTTCTAGTTGGGTTAACAAATCGATACTGCAAAACTGATCGCCGACTGACTGCGACAGGCTTCTTTTAACATTCTTAATTGACCTACGTAATCTAGTAGCAAGTTCACTGATCCATGTTTTGGTTTGATTTTTTATACTGCACTTTTTTATAGGGAAATGAATGTCAAAAAAATGTTTTAAAATGTTAAGAATGGATTCTAAAATTTTGTATGCGGGTTCTTGCCTAGTTAATACACTTTTCCAATTATATAACAATAGATTTTGATTAAAATTGGTTTTGCTAATTTCTGAGAATATGCGTTTTTTTATAATTTTATTACATTGAATTGGCTTACGAATTGCAATATTTACAGAGACACACATATGATCGGATACTATAAAGTCGTATCCGAATACTTTTAAAATATCATTTTTGATTATGTTTGTGTATACGTGGTCGATACATGTTTTAGTAGTTTTACATATTCTAGTAGGAAATTGCACAATTGATCTAAAGCCTGATGTTTTGAGTACATCAAATAAATGTTTTTTGTCTTTACTATTTCCTAGTAGGTTTATATTGATATCTCCTAAAATTAAAACTTTGTTATTTTGTATTACGTTGAGGTTAGTAAGATCATTTAATTTAGAAATAAAAATGGGTACGTTACTGGGCTCTCCTCGTTGCGGGGGTGGCCTGTAAACACACACAATTATCACATCGTAATCCACGAGTTCCGTAGCACACACCTCACAACTCATTTCCAGGGATAGGGCGCAGATGTCAGTCCTCTCAATTGTCAGAATATTAGATCTGGTGAAAATACACACGCCGCCTCCTTCCCGAGTACGTCTGCAGTATTTGGAAGTCAGTTTGTAGTTTAAGATATTAGTTGATATTATTTCATGCACTTTCAGCCAATGTTCAGATATGCAAATGACGTCAATATCCTGTTGGAGTTGAAGTTCATGTTCTAGCTTGAAAGTTTTGTTTTTTAACCTGTTAATGTTTTGATGCACTATGCGCAGTTTGGTTGCGGAGTGCGTGGGGGGTTCAGTCTGTCCGGTTTGATCCAGAGCTCTCTTTCGCAACGGAGGCTTGGGTTCTTTTCGCATACAAAAAGGGCTGCCATGGAGATATGCTGGTGTTCACAGGCCAGGCGGATGGGTTTAGGAACTGGTCATACACTGATGCCGGAATACCTATTTTAAATGAACTGTAGGTATCGTGCCTTGATGGGATTTGTTCGGCGGTATAGTTGTTTCCATTGTGTTTATTGTTTAGGTATTTTATTATGTCGTCTTGGGTAGTGTTCTTTTTGAAGTGGCAGCCATGTAGGAACCGAGTAATTTCCACACCTTCGAGGGTTGTGTCCATAGCTGATCCCTTGATAGTACATTGGCTATTTATTTTGCGTCGTGATCTCTTTGTCTTTTGTATCTGGAAACTCCCATCGTCAAAATTCGAGATGTTTTTCTGCCATTCGGATAGTTCTTCGTCATTTTCTTTAGAAACCGTTTGTGATTTTGGAGTCAATGTGGGTGTGTCAACCGTTTGGATATCATCAGTTTGAATATGCGCTTTTAGCGCTTTATTTGTATTTACCCGCTGTGATTTAACGGTTACCGTAGCTGCAATCTTCTCTTTCGCGTGTATCGCTACAGCCCGCTTAGGGCGTGCGTTGACAGTCGCTGGTTGGAGCGAGGCAGCTGACGCGTACGTTGGAGTTGATGTGCTTGCAGCCGTCGCTGGAATTTTTGCAGCGCCGTAATTCTGATTTATCTTATTTAAATCAGCTTCACGGTTGGTTTTTGCGTTCAACGATGATTTTATATTTTTTATATCTTCTTGTACACTGTTAATTTTAACGCACAGTTGATCTAGTTTTTTGATTATAGGACCTAGGGCACTGTTCACGGCTTTTGCTATTTGGTCGCTGGTGATTTGCGACATTTTAAAATATTATTTTAAACGATATACGATTAGCACCGACCCGCACACCGATGCTGATGACACAACAACAAGTAGATTTTGAAAACCTTATGGCAATTAATTCTGATCAAATAAATTCAAAATCGTCTTTGAGACGGACGTCTACCCGTGCTCCGTACTTGGGTTAGGGAAAAAATAATATTGAACAAATTCCAAAAAACTTATTAATTTTGTTACTAAATTTAAGTAAGTTTCGGAGGCCTAGTGAAAACGAAATCTTCTGCGTTTTCCTCCATTAAAAATTAGTGACTAATGAAAAAAAAACTTTTCATATTCCTTTGAGGATTCATTATTTTATTTCCGCGACTAAAAGAACGGGTTTTTATTTAATTCCAAGTTCATCAAATATTTTATAAGTTAATCCAACAAAGTAAATAAGTAGTCTGATGAGTCTTTGTTTTTTGTGCCTAACGATATCAAAGCTTTTTTAGTGTTTTCAAGCATATACAGCGTGTAACATAATTGGTGTATTACCGTTAACTGGGGCCTCTACTCATCATACTGAATAACTTTCCCGAAAGAACCCATTGTCAATTCTCAAAAAAAAATTGGTGCCTCCATACAAAAATGCACCAAATTATTCAATTTGTATGAAGTATTTTTTTTGCGATTTCAGCAGTCAAAGAACAAAATTTGTTCAGTATGGTGAGTAAAAGCCCCAGTTACGGGACCTACACTAATTTCGTTACACCTGTATATTACTAGCATTATGTACAGGTGTGTTAAGCTATGAGTAGAACTCATCATATTGAATAACTTTCCCCAAGGAACCCATAGTCAATTCTCGGAAAAAAAAATAGGAGGTGTATGGGGAGAAATGCACAAAATTGGTCAATTTGTATAAAGTATTTTTTTTAGTCAGCAGTCATCGAACAAAAGTTGTTCAGAATGATGAGTAGACCCACACCAATTTATTTACACCTGTATATTACTAGCATGTACGTGCGGCTCCGCCAGCGAGGACATCCTCTCAGTGACCATTTTTAAGGGCGGGTGGTGCGCGAGCATCTAGCGGCTCGCGAACATGGAAATAAGTTTTCCCCAGAATCTTAACAGTATATGTCTTTTCCCACCCCCTCAGCTATATCTGTGCAAAAACTCACATCAATCCGTTGCTCTGTTGCTCCGTTAGCGAAGAAATAAATTGCAGCCAGATCCCTCGGTAACTATGTCAGGTTATACTAATTAGTAGTCTAGGTCACTTCTAACTCCTTTAAGTGTCTTAGTGCAAAAAGTAACGTTGCACTGTTACGGCGTGAAAGAATATATTTTTCAGTTCTCCCAGGAACCATGGCGGTATGTGCTATTTTCACGGAATTAAAATTAATCTATATATTTTATCACCTCTAACTCTGTGAATCTCTTTGCAAAAAAAACGCTAATCTGTTGCTCCTTTGCAACGTGAAAATAGGATTAAGATAAAAACAAACACAATTTCACTAATATAATGATGAGCACCTACTTATTGTAGGTACCGTTTATATCCACTGAGTTAGGTGGATATAAGAGCGTCAGTGGCGAAAAAACCTCCTCTCCTGCCGCGTTACCATTGTGTTTTTGAATTTCGATTTCATATGTACGTTTATTCAACGCTCTTTCGATGAAGGAAAAAAAATCGTGAGTAAACCTGCGTACGCCTGCGAAGAAACTCGAAGGTTGTGTGTGAAGTCGACCAACCCACACTGGGCCTGCGTGGTCGACTAAAGCCCGATCGCCATAATTCAGGGTATGCTCAAGCCCCTCGGTGGGGAAGAATATGAGCTGATATATTATTGTTATTATGTAGACTGATCGTCGAAAAACAAATAAGTAGTGACCTTAACATTAAAATCATATCAAAATCCTTACTATAATATTATAAATGTAAAAATTTGTTTGTTTATTTGTTACCTTTTCATGCTTCAACACCTCGGCCAATCTTGATGAAATTTGGCATGCAGATACCCTGTGTCACTGGAAATGACATACGCTACTGTTTATCCCTTGAAAATAGGATAGTTCGTCGCAGTTGCTGAGGGAACTGAAAAAATACTCTTTTTCGGTAAATTTCTTTAACATAAGTTACTAATTTGCATATCCTGACATAGTTCCCGCGGGATCTGAGGAAAACTAATTTTCATGCGCGCACATTCACGCCGCAACGGAGTAACGTATAGAAGTGATATTTTTATATAAAATTGGTTGAGGGGGTGGGAAGTGACATAGACTGCTAATCAGAATAGACCGATATAGTTCCTAAGGGATCTGGAGAAAACCCACATCCACGCTGGCGAAGCCGCGGGAAAAATCTAGAACTCTGTATAAAATAATTTGCATATTTAAATGACTTCAATAAAATTTGGTATAAATAACTTCGAATAATCTGCTTTGAATAAAATACCGAACGAGGAATACTAAGAAAATTCGATTAAATATTTGGTACAAGCTCATGACCTCATTCTTATCTTCAACGCGTTGATTCAACAGAACAAAAATAATATTTCCTCTATTATCTGCCCGCCTATTTACTTGGCCGGACCCTTTACTCAAAGAAGCCAATTATTTAAAATTCAAATTACAAAAATCCACGTCTCATTAGGTGACAGCTGCGCGTCAATTAAACGTGAAATATAGTCCCTGAAGACTCCCTCCCCCCGCCTGCTCCTTTATTCCTGACACTCTCCCCTCTCCCCCACTCGCTTACAGTGTTCCTACCACAAACTCAGCCACCCTTGTACCCCTCTCATTAGTGGCATTCTGAATGTACAATTTGTTCTGTAATAGACACCAGTAATGAACGAATTTCTTTGAAATTTAAAATGTAGTATCTATTTATTAAGGGTCGTTACCCGCCAAAACTGAGTGGTGTTCCGTGAAAAGTCGATAGCAAACATTTATCTATCTTTACCTTGTATCAACCAAAAAAAAGCACAATGTAAACAAACTTAGTAGGGATTTGACAGTTTCAATTAATGTCAATGGTCTCGTTGATGTTTTTTTTAATTGAAACGAATGCATTGTTGTACTAAGGAGTACAAGGTCTGGTCACACACAATACAAACGTGATATAGTGTGGTGGTACAGAACCTCAGTGCGCGAAACTTGCGACTGACCTGTTTTTTTTTTGTTTTCACAATTAGACCTGTTGCCGTTTCTAAAATGATTTGACTAGCGCCGTACTTATATACGAGTAAGTAGGTTCGTTATGTATGTTTTGTGAGTTTTTTTTTTTTATAAAATGCCCATCTGCAGTAATATTATCAGCAATGGTTTAAATGGGTGGTAAAAATATTACCATTCTTGACAGTTAACAAATTCGGTTGGCAGTAATAAAATATTAAAATAATTTTCGAAAACCTAAAATCTTTTAGGTACAAGCTTTTATTTGAAAAGAGTTTTTATGCTCAAAAAGCCAAAATCACAAATAAATATTTTAAAAATGCACGGTTCCAAATTCAAAACAGGTGAGCACAGTAAAGTCTAGTTGTTTGGAATTGGTCAAATATGTAAACAAAACATGTTATCATTATTTAAAATGTATCTTAATCACATTACATTTTGGACATCGAACATGATCTTACAAGCATTTTAGTTATATAATCATCGCGTGTTGTTCATTTAGGACTTAAATACCAACTGAAAATGGTTTATTTTTAAGAAAACACTTCACGACTTGTTAACAAATTTGGTCATTTCTCAACAACGAGACTCTATTTCCTACGATCCTATTAAAAAATAAAAGACGATTCAGGTCCTTGATTCCACCTCCCAAGTTCATCATCCGATGTACTTTAAAATACCAAAAGGATCTATTGTCACTGGGAGTATGGCTTCATTCCAAATTTCAGCTCAATCGAACCCCTGGAAGTTGCTCTTAAATCGAACGCAAGATTTAAACTAAACAAACATAAATACTTACATGCAAACTTTGCTAGTTATCATCATCATCATCCTATCAGCCGAAGGACATCCACTGCTGGACATAGGGCTCCCCCAAGGATTTCCACGTAGACCGGTTCCGCGCTACCCAAACCCAGCGGCTTCCCACGACCTTCACCAGGTCATCGGTCTACAATTGCAAGTTAAATAAAAGCTTATAGTGAAGGTGGTTTAAAACTGGAAACAGGCTGTAAAAATATTTGATAAGTAGCAGTTCAATAAGTGCATGGTATAATTAAATTATTTGGCGGTAACAAATGGGCAGTTTGATCGCTTTTCTGGACAGACAATGAAAATGAAATGGCTACAACCTTTCTTATGACGACTTTTCTGCGATAAAATAAAATACAAACTTAAAAAAAATCTGTAAGCGAGTTTTAATATTTTAACTTCTAGCGGAGTGGCTAGCACATCTTGCATCTTGTGTATATTTCCGTGGCATCGTAGCTCCCAAACTGATTAACCAATTTTGATGTAGTATTGTTTTTGTTCGAAAAGTGACTTGATCGAAAGTGTGCTTAGCTATGATTCAAGAAAATCTTTCAAGTCATTTGAAGATAGAGAAAATATTTAGTCAATGAAGAGATGTGAGCAATTTCCACATGGTTTTATCGATACGAAATAAGGTACCCAGTTACTTCAATGATATTTCAAGAACATGGTCAACTTAACCTGATGCTGCAGAATACCCAACTTACAGCAAAGGTATCATGCTTGAGCGTATTGGAGTGGTCTTAATAAATAGAAAGAAAGAAATGAAGTTTATTCGGCAAAAAAAGAATGACAGTATTAGGTACTTAATAAATAAACTAAAGCTAAAGATTAAAACTAAAAACTAAAATTAAATTTTATGCCGAATAGGTCCAAGATTCAGCATGGTGCTGTGGTTTTATTATTACTAAAACTAGAGATAGACGGGAGCTTCTTATAAAGTTTGATTTGTATGGTAGGTACCTTTTGTAGAGTTTTCCCAGATATTTCACATAAAGCATATTATTTATACGAGTTGTTATGTGTTCTTCATAGGCAAAATTTTATTGACAGTCTTAGTGCCATTTTGTTAGAGTTTTCCCGGATATGTATGAGTTTTCATGCTATATTTTAGATGTTAATTAATTCGTCGTTAGAAAGTAAAGTAAATTGTACAGCCACGCTGTGCATACTTTCTTACAAAGCATAAACATATCTGCATTAAACATAACAGCTTAGTAGCAAAGAACAAAGCTAGGTATGTCATGAAAAATTTGCTAATAATTAGGATTTGTGTGTGAGGTACCTTACTTAGATTTTTCCTTGAATGATAAAGTACCCAGTGCAGTAGGCCTTATTAAGTCCTAGTTATTCACAAAGTTTCGTTAACATGATTAGAGCCATTTTTGAGAAAAAGTTACAATAAACGTGGATTTGTATGGGAGGTACCTAATTTCGATTTTTCTTGGAACAACGAACTACCGCGTACATAAACGTAACATACCGAGTTTCATCAAAATCGTTTGAGCCATTTTTGAATAATAAAATAATAAGTGATGTTTTTCCTATAATGGCAACCCTAAAAAATCTAGGTAGGGAATTTTTTACGCCTTGAGATATAAAAATAATATCTCTGTAACCCAAACTTCACCCAAATCCTTACAGTAGTACAGACAAATACACACACTCACATACACTTTTTTTTTGTTTTTTAGACTCTATTAATGTAAGACAAACGATCCCCATCAAAATCTCAACTTCGACTTTTTTTTGTCATCATAATACCATAGTACCAAAGTCAATATATTAGTACTAACGTACAGTATGGACACTCTCTGCCGCTCTCTAGATTCCAACCTCACCCCCTCGTCTCCCAGATTGTTGTCGAAGGTATAGGATTTCGCCGCCATTTTGTTTGTGTCGTCATTCGTTTTTTGAAATGTCATTTTTGGCCCGTTGTATGAAGTGTCCAGAGTGTGGTAGTACTAAGACTATCGCCAATAGTCTTAATACTGTGGCAATATCTTCTTCACTCATTCGTCACTCAAAATAAAATGGTGTCATGGATTCTCTTGTATTATTTTTATTAGTCGTGAATAACAATTCTTATTAGGGGCTAGTAACAAGCTCATAGGTATAAAAACCTTTTGGTTTAGTTGTGGAAACAAGTATTGTGTGAAAAGTGTGACAGACAAGCAGCCATATCACAAACGTACAGACGAAAGGCGTAGGCTGTAACACGACGGGTACGGTGTAGTGTAGGTAGAAAAAAGGTTAAAACCGTACGTGCACACATAAATAGTTTAATGATAAAAATAAGTCCTAGAAAGAAATATATAAAAACTAGCTGTCCCGGCGAACTTCGTACCGCCTTACATTACATTACACTGCCCTACCCTACCCTACCCTACACTACCTACACTACACTACCCTACCCTACCCTACCCTACATACACTACCCTACCCTACCCTACACTACCCTACCCTACACTACCCTACACTACCCTACCCTACCCTACACTACCCTACCCTACCCTATAATTTGAGATTTAAACTATCCTATCTCTCAAGTTGGATCGAACTGCACATGGTGTGCGAATTTTATTATAATCGGTTAAGTGGTTTAGGAGTCCATAGGGGACAAACATTGTGACACGAGATTTATATATATATAATATAAAAATTATAAAAGGATTGCACACGTTAATTTATATCACAAATCATAGAAAAACACAATTATAACTTCCCCAAAATATATCTTTAAAGAGAGAATAAGTTGTAAGAATTTAATTTATTTTATTTTGAAATATGATGGTGAATATTGAAGGACTTTTTTATTTACAATTGGTAAGCCCTTGGCATCATCTCACCTGATGGTAAGTGACGATGATGCCGAAGATGGAAGCGGGTTTACCAAGATTCCCCAACGCAATGGAGAACTGGCTATCTTATCTTCAAGCTGGAACACATCAATGTTCTTAACACTGATGTTTGGCGGCCAGACTTAGATAAGATGGTGGTAGCTAGCCAGGCGGGCTATGAAAATTCCCTACTATCAACCAAACCGAGTCTTACAAATTTGACCCCGCCAGGAATCGAACCCGCGGCCTCCTGGTGTGAAGCGAATGGACTAACCATTACGCTACGCAGACGGTTAAAACGGATAGGATGAATAGAATAATTTTGAAAACACATGTGTCGGCGCATGCGAAATAGAATAAATAGATGAAATGAAATAAGTCGAATGAAGGAACAACGAATAACAATGTAACCGCGTTACAAGGCTAAGTAATAGAACCCTATTTGGCACCCATTGGAATCGGAACCCAATAAACCAAGATAGTTTAGTACCTATCATCTAGGTTGGGACTCGTAGGTACTAGGTATTTGCGAACTGAAAGAAAACTCCTTTGCTTTTGCTTACAGGTAGATAGTTAAGTATCGGTGGCGTAACGGCTAGCTAGGACCGCTACCTCCTGACCGGGTCGTGGTTCGGATCCTGTCACGTACCAATGTGTCTTAGAAGTTCGATTTCATATGTACGTTTACCCGACGCTCTTACGGCAAAGTCTACATATTAGTACTAACATACAGTATGGACACTCCCTGCCGCTCTCTAGATTGCGACCTCACCCCCTCGTCACCCAGATTGATACAGATGGGTTACAGTTTGGATGTCGAACGTATAGGATTTCGCCGCCGTTTGTTCCGTCATTAGTTTTTTGAAATGTCATTTCAGGCCCGTTGTATGAAGTGTCCAGTGTGTGCTTACGGTGAAGGAAAACATCGTGAGGAAATCAGCACACGCACATCAAGACACTCGAAGGTTTTGTGTGAAGTCGAGCAAGGCCCGATCGCCCTAATTCAGGGTAGGCTCTAGCCCCACGGTGGGGACGTATATGAGCCGATATGATGAGGTAGGTAAGTATAATAATAAACCGCTTATCGGCAATCAGCGGGTCCATAACTCATTCAATTAATTACCTGTCCAAGTGTACAAATTCTATCCGTTGCACATTTAATGTTGACGTTTTATTCCATGTTCTTTTTTAGGGTTCCAGAGCGATAGTGGCAAAACAAAATTGACCTTTTGTCTGTCCGTCTGTTCGTATGTCACAGTCTATTTTCTCTACCACTGTTAAAACAACTAAAAAAAATGTAAACTTAAGAGGGGTTGAATTATTTTACCGGTGAACAGGTGTCATAAAATGAACTATCGTGCTTAGTATCCTTAAATAGGTCTTTCAAAACTACTGAGAGTTTACCAAAACTCTAAAACTCTTTTTCGATTCAGGGAGAGGGTTCCCCCCTTCCAGGACCAACCAACCAGGGAATCTTTTTAATTTTTTTCATTTTAATGGAGTTTACTTCTTAAGAAATGATTTAAAGATGGGAAGAGAAATGGGGTGGTAACTTGTTTACTCACGTTTCATGTCAGTCACCTTTTACATAAGGAAGGCTAAGGCTCCATGGCCATACAGCCTAAACCGCGAAGCTGGAGGCCGAGGTTCATGTAGGGCGAAGCCCGGAGCGCTCCCTGCGAAGCCTGGAGCTTTATCCTTTTAAAGTCAAGGACGTCAAAACCAGACGTTTCACGATGAGTTAACTCAAGTCGTTCATCGAAACTAACACACACACTTATATTTTTACTTATTTGATTTCATTTCATTTAATTAAATTCTTTTTTATTTTATTTCCATTTCATTTTCCCATTCCATTCCGTTCCATTCCATTTCATTTCGTTTCATTCCTTTTCATTTCATTTCATGCCTTCTTATTCCATTTCATTTTATTTCTTTTCATTTCCATTTCATTTCCATTTTATTTCCATTTCATTTCCATTTCGTTTTTTTTTCTTTTCCATTTCGTTGTCATGTCGTTTTTATTTCATTTTCATTTCGTTAAGTTTTCTTTCCGTTCCTTTCCTTTCGTTTCGTTTTGTTTAATTTTGACAATTGATTCGTGAGTAGGGATCTCAGATATCTAATTTGGAAGCAATCGGTGCAGTAACTAAAAAAATCTAAATTGACGCCACATTTTTCATTTCTGACAACGGATTCGTTATGAGGGACCTCATGGGACCCTTAGATATCGATTTTGGAAGCAATCGGTCCAGTAACTAAAATGAATAAAAATGGCGGCCACTTTTACTTTTTTTTCAATTCTGACAACGGATTCGTTATAAGGGACTTCAGATATCGATTTTGAAGGCATTCAATCCAGTCACTAAAAAGTTCAAAATGGCGGCCACTTTTTTTTTCAATTCTGCCAACGGTTTCGTGATAAGGAACCTCAGGGTCCCTCAGACATCGATTTTGGAAGCAAGCGGTCCAGTAACTAAAAAGTTCAAAATGACAGCCATTTTTTTCAATTCTGACAAGACAAATCCAACGACACCTCACACTCCATCCTCACATCCTCACATCCTCACACTCAATCCATCAAGGCGTTAGGCTACAGGACGTGCCAAATAAATAAACATACATACACCCAAATAAGTTGCGCACAAAATTAATAACTATATACTATAAAACTAACACATAACGCACAACGCATAGTAAATTTTCATACCCCGGGCTTATATATGAAAACTAGTGGATGCCCGCAGCTTCGCCCGCGCAGATCCCGATTTTTGCGGTTCCCGTGGGAATTTTCCAAAATCCTTTCTTAGCGGATGCCTACGTCATAATATCTACATGCATGCTAAATTTCAGCCCGATCCGTCCAGTGGTTTGGGCTGTGCGTTGATATGTCAGTCAGTCAGTTACCTTTGAGTTATATATATTTAGATTTATTCATAACGAGTAAACTCCAAAAAAATGATTCTTTTTGTCAAACCCGTACAAGTAAAAGTGGCACGAGAAAAAACATTCTCAATCCTCTCGTGTGGGATATCGTTGAATTTGTCTTTTTAAACGAAGTAGTGCTTTCTAACAGCATGTTTTGCCAGATGTTCCATTCCCAAGAACAGATCGTCAAAATCTTAAGAAACGTGTCCCTGGTGTTTTTAATCTATTGGACTTACGAAAATTATTTAGGGTATTCTGAGACGAACAGTTTTCAAGTAATAACTTCAGAAACCAACGCTAAAAAACATAAAAACTTTTAGGTACAAGCTTTAATTTGAAAGGTATTTAATTTATTTCGTATTCTTCTCAGCAAACCCTTGCATTTGATACCCATAATCGGAGGGGTGTATAAAAAATAACTGTTCTGCTATATTTTGGAGTCCGCCATATTGGATTTCGAATGACGTCACTTAGCTAACCATGTATTGTTTTTTAAGCTCAACGTGTATGCAAAATTTCAGCTCAATCGGAAACCAGAAAGTGGTTCTTATTAAGCTTCCAAGATTTGTCCCCCACGAACAGACTAACACGGCAAGTTCATAAAAAGCTTATAAAAAAGGTTATATGATCTTCTGAAAAACCAACTTCGAAAATTAGTGTTAACATCAGTGTTAACAACATTGATGTGTTCCGGCTTGAAGCTAAGATAGCCAATTCTCCATTGCGTTGGGGAATCTTGGCAAGCCCGCCTCCATCTTCAGCATCATTGTCACTTACCATCAGGTGAGATGATGCCAAGGGCTTATTACCAATTATGAATAAAAAAAATTAAAAAAAATTAAAATGCTCTCTTTATCACATACAAACACTTAAAAAGTGTTCCGAAAATAATGTGTGTATGTACTCGTATATGTGTCTATTCGTATGCTCGATTTGCAAAGAAACTGTTGGCCCGTATTTAATGTCATTTTGTACATCAAAATTTTATGGCTACCTACCTCCCATACAAATATTTTTTTAATGGCGGTAAGGATGTTTTTCAAATTTTTGTCTCACCCTTATTAACACCTAGAATGTGATGTATCTTGGAAAACTGAAAATTGTATGTGTCATAAAAAAATGGGGTATTGCATAATGGTCAAATTTACGTAATCGAAAAACTTACTACCATCAATTAAAATGATAAAAATGGTTTATCTAGGGAAACTCTAAAAATTGTTAGACGCTCTTGCGAGAAGACACCTACTCGTATGTTCTCCGGGGCGAGTTCAATGTTTATTTCAATGTATGGAAGTGAGTTTAAGGTAAGGCAAGTAGGTAAATAAATAATATTGAACAAAAAAATACCAACTTTAAACAGGAAACTAAGGTACCCCTCGATTTCTCTGGGATGCCATCAGCAGATCCTAGTTTCCTTAACGTGGTACCCCCCTTGGGATATCTCCTTTCCAACAAAAAATATTCATTAAAATCGGTTCATAAACGACGAAGTTATCCGCGAACACACATTAAAAAAATATATACGGTCGAATTGAGAAACCTCCTTCTTTTTTGAAGTCGGTTGAAAGCCTACAATCTCGAAAATCTTCATTTTACTATGATCATGGACCTCCTAATATCAATCTTATTCTCAAAGATTAATTAATAACTTTAGGAATTCATTAAAAATTAAAAACCCGACTGTTTAAAACAACCCCTCTTTTTGGCCAGTCGGGTAAAAGTGTATCTTATGTTACTCACGGGATCAAGACGAATCTAACGATACCTCATACGTTAAAATCCTTCAAGTCGTTCAGGCTGTAGCAGGGATCATGGAAATCAACTTATATACATACACTCGAAAAAGATAGCCCTCTTTCTGAGGCAGTCGGGTAAATACTAGAAGAAGTTTCTACTAATTTTTGTGTTGAACTTGGCATTGACAATATTTTCCAATGAACTACGAAGCATCGCAAAAGGGCTATAATTTTGAACAAAAAAAACCGACTTCAAACAGGAAACTAAGGTTCCCCTCAATTTCTCTGGGATGCCATCATCAGATCCTGGTTTCCTTATCGTGGTACCACCCTTGGAATATCTCCTTTCCAACAAAAAATAATAATTAAAATCAGTTCATAAACGACGAAGTTATCCGCGAACACACAAAAAAAAATTTTTATATACATATACGGTCGAATTGAGAAACTCCCTCCTTTTTTTTAAGTCGGTTAAAAAAGCCTACAATCTCGAAGATATACATTTTACTAAGATCATCGACCTCCTAATCTCGATCGTATTCTCAAAGATCGTTTAAAAATAACTATAGGAATTCATTAAAAATTAATAACTCGACTGTGTAAAAACAACTCCTCTTTTTGGCCAGTCGGGTAAAAGTGTATCTTATGTTACTCACGGGGTCAAGATGATTCTAACGATACCTCATACGTTAAAATCCTTCAACCTCCCTGTCGAATCCCTCACCTACATCCTTTGCACTCTTCGAAACTGATCTTCATGAAATAAATCAAATAGTTATGAATTTAAAATCAGAAAGCGCCCCCGGATGGGATAATATACCTACTAAATTTTTAAAATTATGCAAGCATCTTGTAATTCCTGTAATTTGCCACCAGACAAATCTTTGTTTTCGTAGGGGTATATTTCCGTCTCTACTAAAACAATCGATTATTACACCTGTTTATAAGAGTGGCGACCGAGACGATATTAATAACTATAGACCTGTTTCTCGGCTATATCGAAAATCTCATTAATCAATTTTAGATTTATAAACTATCTCGACAAATATAAGATTCTATCAATACCTATAAATTTCTCAATACCTCTAAGACGAACTACATGTGTTTTTCGATTAACAATCGTTCTCAACCTCGTAATAACTTTAAAGTCAAAATACACAAGTGCGATAGCCTTGTAAATAAATGTACATGTCCAATAATAGATAAAGTTAGTAGTACGAAATATCTAGGAGTAATGATAGACCAAAGATTATCTTGGCATCAACAACTTGAAGTAACTACCACTAGGACTAGAAAACTCATTTGGATTTTTAAGATGTTGAGACATGTAACTTCTAAAGTTTTAATCAACCAAATTTACATTGCTCTTGTGCAATCGATCTTAAATTATTGTATTCCAATCTGGGGAGGATCTTCTAAAATCAAATTCCTTGAACTAGAGAGAGCGCAACGATAACTTCTTAAAGTAAAGTACTTCAAAAACTATCGATTTCCTACCAAAGATCTATACTTAACATGTAACCTACTTTCTGTAAGAAAACTTTATATTCTTCAATTACTCTTGAAAAAACATAAATCATTTCTCTATGATAGCAACATTTTAAACAAAAGAAGGAAAGACATTGTTGACCGCTGTATAGTTTACACTACATTTGCCAGTCATAATTATAAATGTCAATCAGTCTTTGTCTAATATATAAAATTCTCGTGTCACAGTTTTCGTTCCCTTACTCCTCCGAAACGGCTTGACCGATTCTCATGAAATTTTGTGAGCATATTGAGTAGGTCTGAGAATCGGCCAACATCATTTTTTTTAGGGTAGGGTAGGGTTGGGTAGTGTAGTGTAGGGTAGTGTATGGTAGGGTAGTGTACTGTAGTGTAGTGTATGTAGGGTAGGGTAGGGTAGTGTAGGGTAGGGTAGGGTAGTGTAGTGTAGGGTAGTGTAGTGTAGGGTAGGGTAGGGTAGGGTAGTGTAGTGTATGTAGGGTAGGGTAGTGTAGGTTAGGGTAGTGTAGGTTAGGGTAGTGTAGTGTAGGGTAGGGTAGGGTAGTGTAGTGTAGTGTAGTGTAGGGTAGGGTAGGGTAGGGCAGTGTAATGTAATGTAAGGCGGTACGTAGTTCGCCGGGACAGCTAGTATATAATAAAATAAACAAGATTTTGAACATCTATCCCCTCAAATTATACGAATTAAAAAAACTAGTTGTTGAATGGTTAAAAAACCTAACATACTGTGAGGTGGAGCAACTCATGAATAGAATAGAATAAGGTACAACACACATACATACACCACACGCACACATACACACGTGCGCACAAACATACATTCATACACACACACATCCACACACACACACACACACCACACACACACCACACACACACCACACACACACACACACAAGATCACACCGACACACGTCACACGTTATTCATAGTTCTTTTATTATTTGTTTCGTTTCTCCTTTTTCTCTTTTATGTAATTTTTTGATGAACATTGTTATGTTATAATGTACTTCTATTAGATCTGTTTGTTTGTTTATTTGTACCTAGTGGTATAGAATAACTGGGCATCTTAAGTATCTTTTTTATTTAGCCGTTCAGGCTATAGCAGAGAACATATAAATCTACATACATACATACACTCGAAAAAGATAGCCCTCTTTTTGAGGCAGTCGGGTAAATATTAGCAGAAGGTTCTACTAATTTTTGTGTTGAACTTGGCATTGACGATATTTTCCAATAAACTACGAAGCATCGCAAAAGAGATCTAATTTGGAAACAAAAAAAAACCGACTACAAACAGGAAACTAAAGTTCCCCTCGATTTATCTGGGATGCCATCATCAGATCCTGGTCTCCTTATCAAGGAACCACCCTTGAAATATCTCCTTTCCATCAAAAAATATTCATCAAAATCGGTTTATAAACGACAAAGCTATCCGCGAACACACATAAAAAAAATAAAAAATATATACGGTCGAATTGAGAAACCTCCTCCTTTTTTTGAAGTCGGTTAAAAAATACGTAATGCTGCTCATGGTAACGAGATTTAAGTGGATTTGGCAGTGTAAACGTTGCGGTGTTTTAAACCTTGTATACTTAAGTGCACGAAACTTCTTAAGGCACATTTAACACTCAAACACTAAGAGTAAATTTATGTTGTGGTGCGAACGTGCCTAGTCTAATCCTGGCCAAACGTTCAAACAGTTTATGTCACTGTGACTCTGACTATTCGTCGCTTTGATACAACAGGGTTCTATCTAACATCATAATTAATAAATATTTTGACACAATTAAGAATTTTGTTGTTCTGGGGCGACGACGTACTGTTTTACTACGGTGGGGCATTTATTTTACATCACTTTGTAAACATTTTCATGTTGTTTCGTGATGCTTTTTTTATTACTTTATGAACATTTTTTCTGTATTTCTAGTCGATTCTAATTCAACCTTTTTTTAATAATTTTTATTCTTATCTGTGACTTTTTTCACAAAATCTAGTTACCTCTACAGGGTGTAACAAAATTGGTGTAGGTCCCGTTAACTGGGGCTTCTACTAATCATACTAAATATTTTTTTTCTACGACTTTGCTGAAATCACAAAAAACATATTTTACTCTTCATACAAATCTATCAGCTCATCGACCAATTTTATGCAATTTAGTATGGAGTCGAATTGAGTTCTTTTTTAAGAATTGACTATGGGTTCCTTGGGGAAAGTTGTTCAGTATGATGAGTAGAACCCCAGTTAACGGGTGCTATACCAATTTTTTTACACCTAGTACGTAAGGGCTAATTACTATTGTATTCGTTCCAGATATTCTCTAAAGGTCTTCCACTCGTTATACTGAATATTTTGTACACAAAACTTATATAAAAATCGCGAAAAAAAAATTGGCGTCCACCAACATAGCTAACAGATTTGTTTACCAAGTTCGCAAAATCCCTTGTTTTCAATTAAAATTTACAATATATTTAGGTATAACAGTAAAAACCTGACTCATTTATTGACTCATCGACGCCCAGCTAGACTGAACCTAGAAATCTGCAATTTTGCACACTATATGATGTAGACAATAAATAAAACCGGATTTTTCTTAATTCTAATGGGATGAACTAAAGTAACCGACATAGCTCACAGAATCGCTAAACTGAAGTGGCAGTGGGCAGGGCACACAGCTCGTAGAACATATGGCCGATGGGGCAGTAAAGTTCTCGAGTGGCGACCGCGCACCGGAAAACGTAACGTAGGCAGGCCTCCCACGCGGTGGACCGATGACCTGGTGAAGGTCGCGGGAAGCCGATGGATGCGGGCAGCGCAGGACCGGTCGTCGTGGAAATCCTTGGGGGAGGCCTTTGTCCAGCAGTGGACGATTTGTGGCTGATATGATGAATGGGATAGGGAATAAAGCTCGAACGAATTCGCGGACAATTCCCTGTAAGGGATAAGTCCGCCTTTTTACTTAAGGTTTTTAAAAAAAAACATTCTTTTAAGTGTATATTTTGTACAATAAAGAGTTTACTAACAAACAACAGCTAGTTAATTATAATTGCTATGTTTAGTACTTTGCTATACTATGAAAGAAACTAATGTAATGGGTAGTCATGAAATCGCTTGAAAGTTAAGATTTACCCTCTTTTCAAGGAGCGTAGTGGAATGAGTGGTTCAGACCGCGCAATCTAAGTAAGCCGGCACTATTACAACTTTCGCTTCTATTATTCCTCCATAGCAAGGTTCAGACGAGAGTAGAGATTTAAGGAAGCCGAAAATAAGAACCGAAACAGGATATACGAAAGAATATGTTAAGCCGAAAATTTGAAAATTTATACCTTTGTCTTGCCATAGTCAAAGTATATATATTAGTACTAACATATAGTATTGACACTCCCTGCCGCTCTCTAGATTTTGACCTCACCCACTCGTCACCCAGATTGATACAGATTGGTTACAGTTTGGTTGTCGAACGTATAGGATATCGCCGCAATTTTGTGTGTTCCGTCATTCCAGGGTGTGCCATAGTATTTCTATGTACAAATATGGATTTAAAGGTAACGGCACTACTTTTGAGCGGCGAATCTGATTGATTGAAAACAATTTATTGCAAAACATAGGAAGAGGAAAATACAAATACAATGATTGATGCAGTTCCACATTTAGGTGGTCTTATCACTAACAAGCGATCTCTTCCAGACAACCTTTATCCTTTACGCGCAGTCTATTTTAGCATTTATGTCGTTATTTAAGGTTCCGTACCCAAAGGGTTAAAAACTAGGACTTCACTGTCTGTCTGTCTGTCTGTCTGTCACCAAGCTGTATTTCATGAACCGTGATAGCTGTAGTTGATATTTTCTTAAAAACTTATGCAAGAAAATCTGTAAACAATAATTGGGTACATCCCCTACATGTAAAATAGAGAAATTTTTTTTTGTTCATTTACCCCAGTGTGGGGTATCGTTGAATAGGTCTTTCAAAATTAGTGAGAGTTTACTCAGATCATTTATCCATTAAATGATTAATTTACTAAATATAAAGTTTCAAAGTGGAGATTATTGTTGAGTTGCATGTCCCCAAGAAACCCTTCGGCCGTCTACAGAACCGGAGTTTCGGAACTGGTTCCGTACGAGGCTTTTAAATTACTTGTATGGAACTGGTTCCCTACGAGGCTTTTTTTTTACCTGTATGGAACTGGTTCCGATCAAGTAATTATTATATTTCATCAGCTGTGTACGGAACTCACGTGGCCAGATGCTGGCCGACTTTATGGAGAAGGAGAGTCTCTTTATGATGAACTCCTTCTTTAAAAAGTCAAAACAGCGGAAGTGGACATGGTTGCATCCCAATGGCGTAACAAAAAACGAGATAGACTTCACCTTGTCGACAAGGAGGCAAATATTCAATGATGTCTCCGTGCTCAATTCAGTCAAAACAGGAAGCGATCACCGGATGGTCAGAGGCACATTGAATCTAAAGACCAAGCTAGAAACCCTTCGGCCGTAAAGATGTCGACTGATGAAGTCTACGCTCCGACCAGCGCCAATCCAGCTCCAAAACCCCGAGAGCTTTCAGCTCGAGTTGCACAATCGTTTCGAATGCCTAGGAGACTGCGAGAATGTGGACGATTATAATGACAGGTTCGTGAAAATTGTCCAAACGGTCGGATCTAAGATTTTAAAACTCGCCGTTCAAACAGAACCAAAAAAATCTCAGACTTCACCAGCAACCTCATGGAAGAAAGACGTAGATTGGTTTTGCAGTCCTCTGAAGACGCTACTCAGTATCGGCAACTAAATAGGCAGATCTCTAAGTCCCTAACTCACGATTTACGCCAATATAATACGAATTGTATTAAAGAGGCGATTGAGCACAACAAACGCTCAAAAGTGTTCGCGAGAGATCTGTCTGTTGGACAAAGCCAACTGACCAAGCTGAAGACTGAGGATGGCAGGACCATATCGTCTAAGACTGAGTTGCTGGAAGAAGTTGAGAAGTTCTATGGACAATTGTACAAGACCACACGTTTGCCTGTCAGCGATCTGGCTGAAGACCCAAGAGCCAGACTAACCCAACACTATACCGAAGATATCCCGGACGTCAGCCTGTACGAGATTAGAATGGCTCTCAAACAGCTCAAGAATAACAAGGCACCGGGTGATGATGGAATTACGGCTGAACTTCTGAAAGCAGGTGGATCACCGGTACTAAAAGCTCTTCAGAAGTTATTTAATTCCGTTATACTCGAGGGACAAGCGCCTAAAGCATGGCACAGAAGTGTGGTCGTGCTTTTCTTCAAAAAGGGTGACAACACCCTGCTGAAGAACTACAGACCCATCTCACTTCTGAGCCATGTCTACAAGCTGTTTTCGAGAGTCATTACGAATCGTCTCGTGCGCAGGTTTGAAGACTTCCAGCCTCCCGAACAAGCCGGTTTCCGAAAAGGCTTTAGTACCATAGACCACATACATACGCTGCGGCAGATTATACAGAAGACCGAAGAGTACAATCAGCCACTATGCTTGGCGTTTGTGGACTATGAGAAGGCCTTTGATTCAGTCGAAACCTGGGCTGTGCTACAGTCTCTCCAGCGGTGCCAAATTGACCATTGATACATCGAGGTGTTGAAGTGCCTGTATGAAAACGTCACCATGTCGGTTCGCCTCCAGGACCAGAACTGGAAACCTATCCAGTTGCAGCGAGGGGTGAGATAGGGAGACGTTATATCTCCGAAACTGTTCACCGCCGCCCTGGAAGATGTTTTTAAGCTTCTGGACTGGGGTGGACTCGGCATCAATATCAACGGCGAGTACATATCCCACCTCCGATTCGCTGACGATATCGTGGTCATGGCTGAGACTATGGAAGACCTAAGCACAATGCTCGATGGCCTCAGTAAGGTCTCTCAACAAGTGGGTCTTAAAATATCCATGGACAAGACGAAAATAATGTTAAATGTCCGTGTCGCACCCACTCCTCTAAAGGTTGGAGACTCTAAACTGGAAGTGGTTGACGAATATGTATACCTGGGACAAACAGTCCAGCTAGGTAGGTCCAACTTCAAGAAAGAGATCAATCGACGAATCCAACTCGGCTGGGCAGCGTTCGGGAAGCTTCGCAATATCTTCACGTCCCAAATACCGCAGTGTCTCAAGACTGAGGTCTTTGACCAGTGTGTGTTGCCAGTGATGACTTACGGAACTGAGACATGGTCGCTTACTATGGGCCTCATAAGAAGGATCAAGGTCACCCAAAGGGCAATGGAGCGTACTATGCTCGGAGTTTCTCTGCGTGATCGAATCAGAAATGAGGAGATCCGCAGGAGAACTTAAGTAACCGACATAGCTCACAGAATCGCTAACTCCGGTTCTGTAGACGGCCGAAGGGAACTGAAGTGGCAGTGGGCAGGGCACATAGCTCGTAGAACAGATGGCCGATGGGGCAGTAAAGTTCTCGAGTGGCGACCGCGCACCGGAAAACGTAGCGTACCAACAACCATACAAGTTCCATACAAGTAATTTAAAACCCTCGTAGGGAACCAGTTCCATACAGGTAAAAAAAGCCTCGTAGGGAACCAGTTCCATACAAGTAATTTAAAAGCCTCGTACGGAACCAGTTCCGAAACTCCGGTTCTGTAGACGGCCGAAGGGCGCCCAACATCTAAACGGCTATTACAGGAAATCTTAAAAGTACTAAAAATAGTAGGGCATATAATCAATTTAAAAGGAAAACCATCACGGCCAACAAGGCTTTCCTACTTTGGGAGTAATATTCGACCAACTTAACTGCAGTTGGATTTTTAAAAAGTTTATCCAGTGAACATGCTAAAAGTACTAATAAGGAAATACGATGTGAAAAGAGGTTTGTAGCAGGGTGACAGTAAACACCAGGCTGTATCAGTAATCAAAGTACGGAACCCTCTCTATGCGAGTTTGTCTTGCACTTGTGCTGTTTTTCTTTTAGCCTTTTATGATTACATATTAGTGAAATTTTTTTTTGAAGTCCGATGGTAGGTAGGTACTTTGTTGCGGAGATTACCTCTTACATCCAAACTTGGAACACTTACTGTGTCACTGCGATGTCCTGGCTAGCAAGCGTATGTACCTCCTAGGTGATGGCTACCCAAAACCGGAGGACTACAAGCACCTTCCTATGAGCGGAATGGAATCTTCGAGTAGGTTGGGGTGGAAAGGTTGTAGGGGTAGACACAAAAGATCCCATCGGATCGAAGTGTCGCTGCAACTGCAGCCCCCCACTTAAAAAGATAAGAAAAGATACATCCAAATCTACGTACAAACTTTACCTCCTTATAATAAGTCAATTCCCCTAAGTCCATTAAAACGCCCAAAATGTTATTTTTTATATTTTTTCCAAAACAGGAAAATGAAAACAAAGCACATACAATTTTATTATTTAAAAAAACATAATTTTAGAGGTAAACTGAGTTTATAGATGTGAATGAAATAATAAGTAAACATCCCCAATTTTACGAATAAGTATCCGAATTTCGTATTCACCGCGACACTGAAGTGTTCCCTAATCCTCGCCCAAGAGGCACCCAATCCCTTTCTTTTGTAACTTTCTCTGTGTTTGGGAAAAAGTTCAAAATCAAAATTGAAGTGACACCATGAATCTACTAAAAGAATATGATATTTTCCCAACCTTATATTGTTCTTTTATTTAAATAGAGTAAAAATTTAGGTGTGAAACGCTTTTAAAACCACATACGAGGCATCATGTCAGAATACTGAAATGCAACGAATACAACGAAAGAGACTTAGATCTGTTAACAGAACCGGTTACTAACTGTATATAAACCCCATTTCTTGGAACAATCAAACCTCATTAGTTAACCAGTCATTGAGGAAAAAATAAATTATTTCACGTTAAACCAACGGCAGTGTGCCCCGACACAGCCCCACCATATTTTTTATTTTATACTTCTTAGGTGCAGACTCCTAGTTCAGAATGTTATACGTCACATCTTCAGGCCATTTTGTCTACCCACTAATGTCAAATGTAGACTTCGAAGCGCGACAAAACGGTTGTATCTCGACACCGAGCATGGCCCTCGCGAGTTAAGACTGGTCGCGCTCTCATCTGTCATTTGTAGAGAGTGTGTAGAGATTTTTATCTCGTGCCGAGTATGAACGCACCGGAATAGGCTAATTTTGACGTTTGATTGAAGACATATATGTCGGCACCCCCTTGAGGTATCGACAAACTTCTAGCGATTGTTTATAGATTTTTTGTGTTTTATTATTGTTTTATCATCAAATAACAAATTAGGTACTTACTTTTTCTTTTGCTTAAATCTCAGAAACTTGCACGAAAACCAACGGAGCCAGACAGTCCCCTCACCTCCAAAGAGCATATAATCACTACGTTTGCCCACCTCACAAACAATAACAGTTGTTTTTGTGTCAAATTATTACATAATCAAGCAAACTTTCATATCTCGGTCTCTTTTTGGAAATACAAACCAAAGAATTTGCGAACAACAAAACAAAATCATAAAAAGATTTATCGCCTATCTATGTCGCCGCGACTAACGTAGTGTATTATATTCTCTTTGGCCGCGACTTTTTACTTTACACACTCTCTACCTGTAACGGCATGCTCGCACACGCGACGTAAGCCCGTAGATAGAGATAATTTTCTCTTGTCGCGCGCGACATGTTATGTCTATGACCTCATGCTACGCCTGCTGGTAAAATATCTTTATCGCAGGAGAATATGATTTCTGATTATAAATTACTAGCGAAGGTTGGTTAAAATATATTAACGTCTCTGGGTACAAGCCCTTTTGAGACAATCTTAATTTTTCGACACCATTTATTTTTGGATTTGAAATGCTAGTGCCAGTGCATTACAAATCATCTCTGGAGTTCTTGACAGAATTTGCAGCAGCCTCATTCTGAGTTTGAACACCCGGTCACAGTATTCAGGGCGTCTATAAAACTGCACCCAGTGCAAGTCGGGTCTTCACGTCCTTCTTCATTTAATTTACTTGTTTTCCACATTGCTCACGTGCAACAGATGATTTTCTTCAAAATTCACCATTTAAATTCTAGCAGAAAACAATGTAAAAACAATAAAATAAAACTCACTAGAAAATCCCGCCAAAAAACTTCTGTAATCATGAGTAGCGAATGCTTAGCGGTGTTGTCCGCACAGATCCAGGTTTTTGCCGTTCCCGTCGGAATTTCCCAAAATCCATTTTTAGCAGATACCTACGTCATAATTGCAATTCTTACTCGTATGACATATTTTAGCTCGATTCAGGTCTTACGATTTTATAAGTATTAAAGAAGATAATACTTACAATTACATTTTTTAATCAATCATGATTTGCAATTATTTATTCGGGTTATGTGTTTGTTTGATGGAAATAATAAATCTGTTGAAATGACCTCGAAAGCAAATTCACCGGCACGAAAATGTTTATGCTTTTGAGGTACTGAAGCCAAAAAACCAGCTAAGTGCGACAAGACTCGTGCACCGAGGGTTGCGTACCACCCACAGAAATTGTAATAATATAAGGCACGTACCACCACACCTCTTCACACAAATATAACAATGATACTTATTCATTTTAATCAAAAGATATCAACCCAAGCGACAGAAAACACATGTTTTTTCATTCAATTCAGACACCTTAGTGCAAGTGCGCTTCACACTAAGCTGATTTTTTTATTTACTGTCATACTTTAGGATATGTTTAGTACTATAACCATAACAAGTTTCACATTTGTATGTGTAACCGTTTTTACGATAGATCAAAAACTAAAAATTCTTTAAAAACGCGTTTTTTGAATGGGGACCCTCTTAATTTGTCCATTTTTTTTCATTATTATTATATGTTAATAAATCCCCTATATAATAAATAACATGATTTGTAAAAAAAACAGCCGGCTACCTAACTAACCTAAGACTTGACAGATGGACAGTGTAGGCTTAGTAATAGGATCCCTTACCTGGCACGAAATCTTAAAAAGACCATTCATTTTCAAATTTTTCACCGCAAGCGGCTCGCGCATGATTCAGTCATGAAAAATATGTCTACGCAAGCAAAGCTGCGGGCAAAAGCTAGTCGACAGTAAAGTTACTGATTCATGAATGCAGAGAACTAGAGGGAAAAGAGTGCACCGTGGTGACCGGCGGCAGTGGCACGGTTAATATTCAATTGGACCAAGAGGTGGCTGTTGTTAAGAATAAGAATATTTATTCGCTTCAGAAGTAGTACAATTTAGATGTTTGATAATATAAGTAGTTTCTTTATGTTTCACCAGCTACTGGCATGCAAAATTGTTATAACAATGATTGCTGAATTTTTGTATAACATTTAAAGCTCTTTTAAAATTTAAACAAATAACGAAATAACTCATAAATATAGGACTACCAAAACAAAAGTACGGTATCAATGAGCTCATGTCAAAAAGTAATTTAAGTACAAAATAAAACGAAATACATAAAAAGTAGTCCAGAATAAAAATAAAAAGTAATTAAAATGTAGTTAAAACGTCAAATTCTATCATTTGAAAGTTATAGATGAAACACGATATTTTTTTTTACTTTGTACTTAATGTTAAAGACATGACCTCACTGCCATCCCTGAGCACTATTGGCCACCTATTATGATATCATTACATTACAGGTATTTTCATTGCATTTTTCTCAGTGGTAGATATGGTAGAAGAAGAATCCTTTAAATTATTTTCAAGCTGATCTTTTTTTTCTATTGAGTTCTAGTATCTCTTTCTAAAGTCCGTCATATTTACCTTGCCAGTCGGTTTTGACATTTTCTATTTTAGTCTCTTTTCCGCAATTTTCTGGAAACAACAGAGGACTCGATACACCGGTTTTAGGATGTTGTTTTTGAAAAAGAGATATTTGTGGTGATTTTGTAATATCAACATTAATTGAGCTGCTTTGCTTAAGCTCCAGGAGGTCCGTCTTTCCTTCATAACGTATGTTTTTTTTTCAATTGATTTACATATTTGTGTTAGAATCTCTATATTATTTTTCATTTCATTAAGAGAGCCTCGAGGGGGTCAATCAAGGAGTTTCTGTAATATCTCTAAAGGGAAATAAACGAAGCGATGGTGAGCTGAGAGTGGGGCAAGTTGGATATGGAGTAAGAAATGCACGTGGCCAGATGTTGGCCGACTTTATGGAGAAGGAGAGCTTCTTTATGATGAACTCCTTCTTCAAAAAGTCAAAACATAGGAAGTGGACATGGTTGCATCCCTATGGCGTAACAAAAAACGAGATAGACTTCATCTTGTCGACAAGGAGGCAAATATTCAATGATGTCTCCGTGATCAATTCAGTCAAAACAGGAAGCGATCACCGGATGGTCAGAGGCACATTAAAACTAAAGACCAAGCTAGAAAGATGTCCACTGATGAAGTCTACGCTCCGACCGGCGCCCATCCAGCTCCAAAACCCCGAGAGACTGCGAAAATGTGAACGATTATAACCCGACACTATACCAAAGATATCCCGGACGTCAGCCTGTACGAGATTAGAATGGCTCTAAAACAGCTCAAGAACAACAAGGCACCGGGTGATGATGAAATTACGGCTGAACTTCTGAAAGCAGGTGGATCACCGGTACTAAAAGCTCTTCAGAAGTTATTTAATTCCGGTTTACTCGAGGGACAAACGCCTAAGGCATGGCACAGAAGTGGGGTCGTGCTTTTCTTCAAAAAGGGTGACAACACCCTGCTGAAGAACTACAGACCCATCTCACTTCTGAGCCATGTTTACAAGTTATTTTCGAGAGTCATTACGAATCGTCTCGCACGCAGGTTTGATGACTTCCAGCCTCCCGAACAAGCCGGTTTCCGAAAAGGCTTTAGTACCATAGACCACATACATACGCTGCGGCCGATTATACGAGTACAGAAGACCGAAGAGTACAATCAGCCACTATGCTTGGCGTTTGTGGACTATGAGAAAGCCTTTGATTCAGTCGAAACCTGGGCTGTGCTACAGTCTCTCCAGCGGTGCCAAATTGACCATCGATACATCGAGGTGTTGAAGTGTCTGTATGAAAACGCCACCAATGTCGGTTCGCCTCCAGGACCAGAACTCGAAACCTATCCAGTTGCAGCGAGGGGTGAGACAGGGAGACGACATATCTCCGTAACTGTTCAACGCCGCCCTGGAAGATGTTTTTAAGCTTCTGGACTGGGGTGAACTCGGCATCAATATCAACGGCGAGTACATATCCCACCTCCGATTCGCTGACGATATCTTGCACCTAAGCACAATGCTCGATGGCCTCTTTATAGCATATCTTTGGTCATACCATAAAGGGCTCTTACATTGGTTTCGAGTTGACTTTTCAATTAAATCAAGAGCATTTTTGTTAAGTTTCAATTAAGTTTGTAATGTTTCTAGTAATTTGTTGACATCATTCTTTATATCATCACTCGCTTGAATAAGGAAATGATGAAGTGAAAACTGTCAAACAAAAAAGTCGTTCTGATACTTCAACAGTTCACAATTCATAATTTTCTTCTTTTTTGCTTCTTGAAGAAACCCGTGGAAAAGGTTTGTGCTGGTTTCATTATGTGGAGCTGTTTTTTTGCAAATTTGATCTACAGTGACATATTTCATAGTAGTCCCTACTCACAAGACGATGGGTTTTTTCCAGTAACATTCAACCTCGGTGCAGGAAGGTTCTTCACTGCGACTATGGGTCCACATTAAAAATGCCACTGCATGCTTACAACCACCAGTTGAAGCTGCACAGTCCAAGCACTGGCAACCTCTGGCTATCACCATAGTGACTTTGTATGAACTAGCCCTCACTTTGTGCTCGGGGCAGATCTTGCAATTGCGTATGCAAAGTCCTGATCCACGACGTAGTTGCACGTACCCAATAGCATCGTCACCATAAGATTCTCGTGCAGCCCTGAAAATGCAAACTAATTACTTAATGTAAACAAAATTTATTCTTTATAACCTAAAAAAACTACTGAAAGAAAGACTATTATTTGGCCTATTCGCAGGATTAAGGTTTCTTAAGTAGGTAGTGTTATATTATTTTATAGTACTTACATGAATAGACTGCGGACTCAGGTTGGCCGATGTAGGGAGAAAATGTGTCGTTGGGGTTTCTGTGACGGAGAAGAGTGCCCATGTGGAGTCACCCCACAAACTATGACGCACTTATTGGCTTGCCCCGAGTGCCCGGACACCTGCACAATGGTAGACCTCTGGGGGGCCACTGATAATGGCATACGCGTGGCTACCTATTGGGCCAATAAGATATAAAATAACAAGAGTCAATATTCAAACCATCGATTCGAAAAGAAGAAGAAGAAGTACTTACATTGCTGTTTTTACATTTCTCAGCTCTGCATAATAAAAATCTGGGTTATTTTTGAAGAACATTTCAAACATGATTGCGTCCACATTGGGCACGTTTCTGCTATCTGCTTTCACAAAATTGATATCAATTATGGAGTAGAAACCCAAATTATAGGATGAAGATTGTAAAAATCACGATAATATTTTAAAATCTTATTCGTAAGACTGCAACAATAACAAATCAGATTACTGTGTCAAAGTATATACCTATATTATTACCTCAGAGTAAGTATATGTACATACTTACTCTGAGATTAGTACACTGTGTTGTGAGTTATGACCAGGGTTGCCAGACGAGTGCAAGTGAATTATCGTACCGGTATTCGAAAATTATCGTACAATTGCCAGAACCGCGCTATTTCGCAAAACAAAAAACAAAGTTAGTCACTTACCAGAGTTGAAAGTACGGTAATCCAAGTAATTTGGAACTTTTTAACTTTTCCAAACTTTTTTTTTTAATTATCAGACTTTGACGTACGGTAATACATATTTTATCGTACGTCGTTTTGGTGTCGAAATTATCGTACATGTAAGATAATTATCGTACGTCTGACAACGCTGAGTGAAAGGTGCGCACAAGAGGTTGCGCGCGAAAAACGTGACATGATCACTAGATTTTACTTCTCATATTTTTTTCATTCCGGGCGCCATAAATGAAAATCGATCCAAAAACTGGTGATCCGATCGTTACCACACTTCGCAGGATCATTCGCTGGGGTAAATAATAAAAGGTCGGGGAAAAAATTTCTTCGCATTTTGTAGGTATAAATTTGTTATGAAATCTCTTTGCTTGTATTATTTTTACCTGGCTGGTTTTAACCTTTAACTACCGAGGTGGGGGCCGCTCAGGCCCTTATAAAGTAAAAATGTTGAATTACTTCCTGCCCCCGCGCACGACACACGCGTACCTTTTAGTACCTTCGAGTTTAGTTGCGCTGAGGCTGTCAACTGCAGTGCACGTGTTTGCGCGCGCAATTTCGGTACGTAAATTCATTTTGAAATTTCTTGCGGGCTTCTCAGACCCCACCTCAGTATTTACGTAAGTTTTTTGTTAGTAGTTTCGATTTAGTTTTTGGTTTTTTTTTTGCTATATAACATACATCATGATAAGACTACTGAAAGGGGAATTTTCGTGAGAGAATTAGCTCGCAGTTTAGTGCTACCCCACATGCAAAGACAAGCGTTATACGAACGGTTGCCACGTGAGCTGCGTTTGAGTTTGGCACGTGTGCTCGGAAAGGATATGCCTGTACCTGACCGTCAAGAAGATAAAGAAGAAGTATCTAAAACAAGAAGAAGGTGCCACACATGTCCTTCCAAACTTCAAAGGAAGTCAACACACACATATTATGCATGCAAAACACATGTATGATGAACAGGACCCAACCTACCCCACTAAGACCATAGACCTGTGTCTTAGTGAAAATTCGTGATCGTCATTCGTTTTATTTTTTTATAAAGGAAAGTAAACCCTGCATTGCCCCTTCATTGGAGGGAAATTGTAGCTATGGAATATAAAGTTCCCACGAGATGCTTTCTGTCTATAAAAATGTATCATATCAGTCCATACACGTCCCCATCGTGGGACTCAATCCTCTACTTATTTTCCTTCGAAGTTGAAAATAGACTATTCAGAAATTACCAAAATGCGAGTTACCTTTCTCTTTCGTTCTAGTTCTAAATAAAGGGAATTCGTAGACTCCCCGTAAATCTCAAGGTTGTAAGCAAAGGTAAAAGGAAAGAATAAAATAAAATATCCTGGTTGAGTCTTAATAGAAATTGAAAGTTTATTTGACTCAGATTGTGGAGAAACCTTTCTTTTTATAGGCGTAAAACTCCACGTTACATCATTTAGTTAGTATTAAAAAGTACGGCCATACATTAATTTTATCTCTATATTCTATTGTTAATTATTGGCCCAAGAAGAATTTGCATTTATTCTAGTATTTAACGGTACAAATTTGATATTATATTGAATTATACAGCTCGCCCTGTACAATGTCACGTACTAAACTTACGGGCGTATATGAATTAGCATTTAATTTATCTACATAAAGTAAAGTTAAAGTTAAACAGAATTGAATAGACTTATGACAGTAATGAAAAGATAATTTAGATATTTTAGATTATACATTTACGTCAAGCAACCAAACTACAACCACTGTACATTTCTGTAACTCACAGAGAACCCTAAATTTTAAAGAACCTTTCGAGTGCTTCCCTATTTGGGTTTAGTAAAACTTTGGACATTTAAAAGGTGATTCAAGTTAGACCTTAAGACCAAAAATAATACGTACCCAGACACACGTCGCACCTCACAAAACTATTACTTTTCACACCAAAATTCGCACAGAAAACCAAACAATATTTCAGCCTCGTGACACGACCAACTCGTTCCGCCATTCTCTCTTCTCCCCCTGCTCACGCGCATTTTCAAGAAACAGCCCTGGCTTTCTATCTCCTTCACACAACAACACAAATCCAATTCCTTTACTCTCTCGCTCTCTCCTACCCTATCTTGCGAACATTAAATCGTATTTTATTGGTCCCAAGTGCTAACATTTTACATACTTGAGTTTAGGAATTCGGTGTCAGACCGAACCTTCAAAAAAAATAGTTCAACAACTCAATATTATTATTAGGATTCCATGTGGTGTTACGCAGTAGTTCTATTTCAAAAGTTATTATTATTAGGGTTCCGTATGGTGTCACGCAGGAACCATCACAATGCCTACAATGTGCAAAGCATAGTTTGCCCAGACTGTCTGAGATTTTCATTAATTGATGTTCTGTATTTTTTTTTGTTCCTTTTTTAGTATAACAATTACTTATGTGCCATTTGCTAAAGAAACTATTTAAAATTACGATAAAAGTTAATTTGTTGATTTTTTTTATAATTTTGAATTAATACTTTGTTATTTACGATCTCGTGTGATTTTTGCCAAAAAACTAAGTTTTTCCTAAACTTTAAAATTCATCATCATTTCAGCTCATATATGTCCCCACCGAGGGGCTCGAGCCTACCCTGAATTAGAGCGATCGGGCCTTAGTCGACCACGCGGACCCAGTGTGGGTTGGTCGACTTTACACACAACGTGCGAGTTTCTTCGCAGGTTGTATGCAGGTTTCCTCACGGTGTTTTCCTTCACCGTAAGAGCGTGGGATAAACGTACATATGAAATCTAAATTCGAAATCACATTGGTACGTGGCAGGTTCGAACCACGACCTCCCGGACAGGAAGAGGCGGCCCTAGCCATTACGCCACCGACGCTTTAACTTTAAAATGATACTTAATTATAAACATATACATAATACAAAAATAGTTTTATTTCATTTAAATATATCCACTAAAGCTATTTATAAAACAATAGACCCTAAAAACCCTATAGATTTTTAAATATATGCTCATACATATACGGGCCGCTAAGGCCCCCACGTCAGTAACTACGTGAAATTAAATCCACCTCAGTAGCTAAAGGTTAATATAATTAATAAGGTGAGAATTCGAAATTTTAATAAAAAGAAATAATAAAATTTCCTGCCATTTTCCAATTGTTTTTTCAATCTAAGTACGAAAATGAGTAAAAGTAACCAAAAATTCGTTACATTTTAAAACTTCATTTAATAAAAGGTAAAAATAAAACACAGGCCGCGAACAAAATTTGTTTTGTTTAGGACTTATACAGTATCAGTCAGTAGTACAAACTTGGTTTAATTTCTATTCTGGAAATCTTAACGTTCAAGATGCAGCTCGCTCTGGTCACCCTGTTTAAATTTGCATACGAAATACGAAGAAACTTTTTCCCCGACCTAATATGACTACCAAACCTTAAAGTATCACCCGCTGGGGAAAATATGACACAAAATTACCAAAGAACAAAAAAAATCCTCTTGATCCGATCTCTACCAAACTTCACACGATCAACCGCTGGGCTAATCTAAAGATTTCATGAAACTTTCATCAAAATTACTGTAACCGTTTCGGAGTCCATAGGGTACATACATACATAACCCAAAAAGCAAAAAAAATATGTTGACCCGATCGCTACCAAACATTCGATCACCCGTTGGGCTATTTGAAAGATTTCCTGAAAAATTCATCACGCTCCAGCCATCTTGGAGTCTGTAAGGAATATACGTTCATACACCCAAAAAAGCCAAAATAAAAAAAAAAAACAATTGCTCCGATCGCTACCAAACTTAAAATGATCACCCGCTGGCCTAAGCTGAAGATTCCCTCAAAAATTACAGCCGTTTTGGAGTCCATCGGAAACATACATTTTTATATAATTATAGATAGATAGATTTCACCTTTCTTTTGCACAAGGTGTTAGGTAAAATAGAACATATTTTTGACATAGGCTTCTACCGACGATACTGAACAACTTTTGTTCTATAACTTTTCTGAATTAGCAGAAAGATATTGAACAATACGTATATGAGCTGATATGATGATTGATCAATCCATTAAAATCTGACCATAAAGTTAAATATTCAGTTGTAGAACAGAGCTATACAAGTATACAAAGTGACTAGTAGAACGACGGTCGCTAAGAAGACAAAACTGATCAATTCTCTCCAAGGAACCACTGGCCAATCCGAAAAAAAAATTTGGACTTCCCATACAAAGCTGGCTAATCGATTAATGATCTGAACGATTTGTATGAAAAGTATTTTTTTTTAGAATTGACCATAGGTTTCTTGGGAAAAATTGTTCAGTATTGTCGTCTTACTCTTGAAATGCGTCTCTCGTCTTACCAGTCATCCTGTTTGATGTCTAAAGATTTTCGTAAATCAAGTGCGTTTGACGTGACTTTCGCACCGGGCTCTCGCCTTAATTGCTCTCAATAATTTGGTTCTCACATTTACACAGAAAAACAACTTCTACTCGTTAGTATTCATTATTATAGGTATCTAAACACTCGGGGGTTTATCAGTCAAATTCCTATAGAAAAAGGGTCATACCAAAAACAAAAGATAAAGAAACAAATGAATAACTGATTATGAATTAAGCTCGTTCCAAAAACTTTAAGCTTAAGCTTATATTTGAAAAGAGTTTGATGTTCTGTGTGCCAAATGAGACTGTGTAATAGTACAATAATGCTGCGGTTTGTAATGACTGCGTTAATGATGGCCGAAAACGCAGCGTAGCGCCGCTCCAGGCCATCACAGTGCGGTCAGCATTGCAGCCCTTGATGGAATAAAGGCGAAGACCAAATGTCGAGGCTTTTATAGCGCGGACAGCAAGGCCTGCAATGCTGACCAAGATTGAAGGCCGAGAGCGTAACTAAGCTAAGTTTGAGGCTATCATACTGTGGCCAGCAGTGCTGTCATTACGGACCAAGGCTTGTAGAATGCTTCAATCAAAAAATGCAAGTAATTTAAATATGTATTAATTTATTTGTATTTAAAATGTAATTATGTTATGACGTTGTGTAAATATTTAAATTAAAACCAGTTCAGTTGAGATATAAATAGTTAGGATTTCATTAAAAGAGCATATTTAAAGTACAGTAACTAAAATTCAGGTCAGGTTTGCCATCACCAAAACTGTGCACTTCCATCATCATCCAGTAAGTATTCCAGTGACTTGAAGGCTTCATTTTCTTTAAAAGGTCGCTAAAGTAAGCAAGAAAAACGTTTTCCGATAAAGACTGTAACTTTCTGTTGTTTTCCATCGCGCAAACTTTTCTTAAGCAAGTAACTGTCTTTCTTAAGATTTTGGTGGCAATAAATTTGCTATCATCAATTGTGCTTCTTCTTGAATCTCAGATGATGCACATAGAATTAGAAGCTTTTTCACTGCCTGAGTCCATTTTTACGATTATATTTTCATTAAGACGAAAATACGAAGATTTTATCGCGCTTCTCTTTTTTTTATAGGCTTTTGTTTTTTTGCAGTCTTACTCTGTATACAATCTCTAAACTGCGTACGCACGTTTTTTTAATTAGGTAAATGATGTTTGTTATGTCTGTAGTGTGTAAATGACTCACCTCACCCTACGTGACATATTGATTAAGCTGTAGTATATAAGATCATAATTATTACATTTAATAGGCATTATACGAGCTACCACGGAGACGTTATACTTTATTAACTACGACCCGAAGTCCCATCACCGCATAGCGACCCTGCCAGTGCTGCCTAGCGTAGCTGGGGCAGCGCTGTGCAACACATAAAAAACAAGTGTGTTTTACGCAAGAGACTTCTGGTGAAATGACTATAACAATAGTGTTTTGTCAAGAACAACAATAAGAGTACCCACTGCACTAATGGAGCCGAATGAAGGGTTGCGCATGTCCTGGTGTCACATGCCGGAGTTGCTGCTGGGCGCTGTTGGTGACGTGTATCGTGTGACGGTCGACGAGACGGCTGGTATTGTTGGGTGCTGGGAGTGGTTCCTGGCCTTTTCCTGCCCTACTTCAAGATGGTTGCCGCCAGAGGGACAGTGAAGTAACGGAAGATGCGAGGAAGTAAGTTTAGTGGAATTTAATGCGGACAATTTTTTTTATTTTAAATGTGACCATAGCGTAATTTATTTCGATTATTACAAGTTTATAGATTTAATGTATCTACCTACCACTACCTTATTTTTGACTGTTGACGGCTGTCGGAACCTTTTTATCTGAGCGCTAGAGGGGATAATGTTATTTTTAATTATTTTTTGTTATGTTACTAGTAATTTGAAAAATGTACAGTTTTTATTGTCGAATTAATAATTAAGTGAAGTAATTTAAAAATTTTATATATTAATATTGGATTTTATATATCAAATAAGTATGATGAGTAAAAGTAAAGTTAAAGTACCTATTTATGTTCAATGTAGGTAAAAAATATAAAACATAACTTTTATTTGTATTTTGTTACAAATGATAAAAGAGTTAAACAAAAATATAGTCAGTACCCTTAAACAATTTAAAACGAAAATTTAGAAAATTTTTTGATATGAATATCAGTATGTGTTTGTTATAATATGTTTGGGTTTATTAAAATTCGCACTAGTAGAGCTATTTAAGATATTTTCCTCAAAGGAACTAACATCGCATTACGTAGTTCAAAATTTTATATTTTTTTAAATAGTTTGGAAAAATATGCATATCTAATAATTAGACTAGAACGTGATTAAACGTGTAAACGTGTGACTTCCTGTTGTTAGAAACGAACGTGATACGTTAAACATTTTTGTGATGCGTGAGATACGCATAGAATATGTGCAAATCAGTGCACTAAGAAGCACGTTTTAGAAAATGCATCGGAATCTGTATAAACATAAAATACAAGTGACTAGAGCACGTTTTCTTAAATTCATTGGAATATTAAATAATTAAATGAGAAAGTAATTTTATTTAACTGATTGTACATTTAATTTGAGCATATTTTTATGAATTCTTGTCAGCCGAAAGGTTTTGTAGTGCATTTGTCTTATTTTTGTATAGTCGGACATACGATATTGGAGATTGTTAAAATTTTTAGATAAGTAAATATTTTGTGAACATCAAAGACTAGTAAAGTTATCAAACATGTCAAGTATTGAGGGCAATTATAATGATTTTAAGAATAATAAATCTAAAAATGGATAAAAAGTCATTAATTGTACATACGGTTATCTAAAGTTAAAATGAAATGATAATTTTTTTTGGAAAACTTTTCTTAGTAGAGTTTTGGGTAAAGTTGTAAAAATCTTTTGTTACCATCGAGTACAATTAGGGACTTATACTCGTGTTAGGAATGTTTATGAAGAGTTGTGTAATTTAGATGGAATTGGATGTGTTATTAAAATATGGTTATTGTTTTGGGAATGAATAGTATGTTAATGAAGTTTGGGAATGTTGGTTAATAAGATTTTGTTGAGCGATTGGACTGATCACCCAAAAGCTAAGCAATATTTTAGAAGTCAAAATTTCATTTGGAATGTGCTTATATGATTGGAAATATGATTGTATGAATTAGTATGTTTATTATGAGTTTGAGGATACGGTACACAGGAAATGAAGGCAAGGCACATTGAGGGTTGGATCCTTCTTCTTGAACATAGAGCGAACGAGTTTTCCTGTATGAGAGAGAGTTGGAGTCTTTTAGTACCAAGTAGTACGGAAAACCCCATAAATATAGGTTGTGCGCACAACCCCATGTTTAGACACTAAGTTTGTCAACATGATTATTTTATTTTTATATAAATTGTTATAGAGTCGACTCATATGATAAAATGCCTGTTGTTTATATTGTTGTTGTATGTGGAAAGGACCAACGGTTCGGCGAGCTCGACGTTGAATCCCCCATATTTGTTGTAATGTGTACCTTACCGTTCTGAAAACAGATTATGCTGTGGAAGAGGAATACTATGAAGAAAGAATGTCATTGTAAAGGGATGTAGGATTGTATAACCGTAAATTGTTAAAAAAAATGTATTATATTGTACCGATTGATTAAAATATTGAATGAGTACGTAACTGAAAATAATTACTATGTTTAGGTACAGTTGTAAAAAAGATTTGTTTTGTAATGTATTTTATTTGATGATATAAACATAAAAATTTTAACTTTATCCAATTTAATAAGAAATTGATCTGTAATGTTTTAAAATAAGTATTTTGGTTTTTTTTAAAAAATATGTATATAACATGGTAATTTTTTTTTTTTCGTCAACGGGGGAGGTGTAGTGTGTAAATGACTCACCTCACCCTACGTGACATATTGATTAAGCTGTAGTATATAAGATCATAATTATTACATTTAATAGGCATTATACGAGCTACCACGGAGACGTTATACTTTATTAACTACGACCCGAAGTCCCATCACCGCATGTCTATGCGACCACCTTTTTGGTGAGATAGATACAGCCTAATTTTGATTAAAATCTCTGTAACGCGCACGCACTTTTTTTTTATTAGGTAAATGATGCTTGTTATGCCCATGCAACCTCTTTTCTGTGAGACAGATACAGCCTAATCGTAAAAATATCGTTGTACAGCAAAATTATTAATAACTAGTGGGTGCTCGTGGCTTCGCACGCGCTGTTTCCGTTTTTTGGTGTTCCCGTGGGAATTTCCCGAAATCCTTTCTTAGCGGATGCCTACATCATAACATCTACCTGCATGCCAAATTTCAGCCTGATCCGTCCAGTGGTTTGGGCAGTGCGTTGATAGATCACTATGTCAGTCAGTCACCTTTGAGTTTTATATATATAGATTTTATAAATCTTTATTAAGACAAAGTATACAGTTAATTGGAAATTCAATGTGATCCTTTTAAATTAACTAAAACATAAAAACTAAATACATACACTATATCTAACTTAGAACAAAAAAATCATGTTAACGGGGGTTCATAAATCAATGATTTTCAAGATTTTCAAGACACTTTATTTTAAAATTTTGTAAAAAAAACGCAGTGATTAATTTTTTCGTGATTTTGTAAAAAAATGTTATACTACAGTTGTTGTCATCAGCCTACCCTGAATTACTTATTTATTGGGCCTTAGTCGACCACGTGGGCCAAAATACGGAAAATAATTCCATATTTTATCAGCTTTCCAAAAAGAACATGATGCACCTTGTTGTTTACTTTTATTAGATCACACTACTATGCGGTAATTAATAATGGGAAACCAGTAAAAACACGACTTTTAGTTAGACACAATTATAATTCTCACCAAGTACAAGTCACAGATAAGACATACAACACATCAAGGGCAGTGTTGCCAATACAAAATATAAATTTTATGGCTTGAAGTGCCAGCCAGTCGGTGACACACCTTCTTAACAGAAATCATTATGTTTTGTTATTATATTGATGTTTTGCAACTTTTATACCTTTTTGGATTAATAAACCAGGAGTTGGACCGACGTTAGAAATTTTTGGATGGGCAGCAGCAAAGTATATATATTAGTACTAACATACAGTATGGACACTCCCTGCCGCTTTCCGACCTCACCCCCTCGTCACCCAGATTGATACAGATTGGTTATAGTTTGGTTTTCGAACGTATAGGATTTCGCCATGATTTTCGTTGCTCCGTCATTTGTTTTTAGAAATATCATTTCACGACCGTTATATGCAGTGTCCGGGATGTGCCGGCAGTGAAGACGCTATGGGCTGTTTACAACCGCAACAACCTAAAGTAATTGTAAGCTTAATAAAATAAATTACCCACTCTAAGCCCCTTGAAAATCCGAAAGTGAAGATCACCCGGTAGTGGTGATGATGATGACAATTGATCAGGTGCAGATGCAGAGGCCAAGTTGAAAGTTGGATTATCGACGCAGCCAAAGATACATACTACCACACCCTGGACACTTCATACAACGGGCCAGAAATGACATTCCAAAAAAGGAATGACCCGACAAAAAACAAAAAAAAAACAGAAAAAACCCGACTGCTTAAAAATTTAACCCCTATGTTTTTGGCCAGTCGGGTAAAAATGTATCCTATGTCACTCACGGGATTAAGACGAATCTAATGACACCTCGCACTCTAAATCCATAAAGCTGTTTAGGCTATAGAGCGTGCCAAAGAATACTAAAAAATACACTCGAAAACATAACCCTCCTTCTGACGCAGTCGAGTAAAAATATCAATAAAAGAGGATCTATAGCCGAAATTACCCTCTAGTGCATGTATGTCGTAATATCAATAATTTTGTACAAAAAAAAACCGACTTCAAACAGGAAACTAAGGTTCCCCTCAATTTCTCTGGGATGCCATCATCAGATCCTGGTTTCCTTATCATGGTACCACTCTTGGGATATCTCCTTTCCAACAAAAAAAGAATCATCAAAATCGGTTTATATATGCGGTCGAATTGAGAAACCTCCTCCTTTTTTGAAGTCGGTTAAAAATAGCAAAACACAAATCAAGTTCTTGGCAAGATTAATACAGCCGTCGAGAACTCCCAAGCTGCTTCCTCTAGAACTAGGTGCCTTCTTTTAAAATTAATCTCATCTCAATTTCCGTGTTTTCTTGCAACTGTGTTTAATTGTGCAAGTTTTAATTACATGCAAATCGCATCCACCGTTCATTTGTTTGTGAAGATTTATCTTTTATAAACAAAAAAGTTAAAGCTGTTTAATTAACGGGACATTGTTTGTCAGCTTCTGCCTGCTGGATCGAGGTTCGTGGGTTCGATTCCCGCCCAGAGCAAACATTCGTGTGACGAACAGGTTTTTACACGCTTTATATAAGTTTTCCATGTTAGTTAGTTAGTTTGTTGATTAGATTGGGACAAATCTTGGAAGCTAAATTAAAACTATTTCCTGGTTTCCGATTCGGCTGAAATTTTGCATATGTTTGGAGCACAATGCATAGTTAGCTAAGTGACGTCATTCTAAATCCAATATGGTAGACCAGTTATTTTTTGTACACCCCCATGATATGGGTTTTCAATTGAAGGGTTTGCTAAGAACAATACAAAATAAATAAAATTATTTTCAAATTAAGGCGAGGCATTTGAACGCGTTAGGTTTTTGAAAATTATTTTGCTCTGTATCCAGTGGTTATATTTAAATGTATGTATAGCACACGGATGTAGAAAAAAACGTTCATGGTATATCAGAACCGGGTTCATACAGTACAGGGAATATTAACTTAGGGCCAATTGACCATGCGTGATTTGTCTCTTAATATTTTTTCGTATTTTTTTTTTATTAACAATTGGTAAACCCTTGACAACATCTCACCTGGTAGTAAGAGATGATGTTGCCGAAGATGGAAGCGGGCTTACCAAGATTCCCCAACGCAATGGGGAACTGGCTATCTTATCTTCATGCCGGAACACACCAATGCAATGATATCAACATTGATATTTGGCGGCAAGACTTAGATAAGATGGTGGTAGCTAGCCAGGCGGGCTTAGAAAATGCCCTACCACCAACCAAACCGAGTCTTACAATTGACCCCGCCGGGAATCGAACCCGCGACCTCCTGTGTAAAGCCAGTGAACTTTGCCTCTGAGCTACGGAGGTGGTATTACTTAATTATGTATATTTACAGGTCGTATCTACGGTGTGGGTGTGATGGTGCCCCGCAAACAATGGCCCATCTGATTGCGTGTCCAATGTGCTCTAACACCTGCACTCATGAAGAGCTGATGAACGTCACCGATATACTGGGCAGAAAAGATATAACAGAACTATATCAGGATATGCTAATTAGTGAATTATGTCTTTGCCACCTCCTCAACCATCTCTGTGCAAAAAATTACAAAAATCCAGTGTTCCGATGCGATGTTAAAGAAATTAACCAAAAAAGGTATTTTTTTCATTTCCCTCTGAAACTGCATCGGACTATGGGATATAAAGTAGCCTATATCATTCCCAGTGACTAACGCTACCTACATTATAAATAAATAAATATGACTGTCGTTGACACGATAGAAGAAGAAGAAGATCATGTGTTTAATATTTTTTCGCTAAGCCTACTATAAATAATCGGAAACGAAGATCTATTCTTTTTTTTTTATTATTAAGAATTTGAGTACGTTTGGCTGCACCTCACCTGATGGTAAGTGCCGATGCAGCCGAGGATGTGACACGCAAACTCAAATAGTGCCTATTCACTCTCGTCTTGAAGATTCCTAAATTGTACGAATCGGGGAATACAGACGCCGGAAGGGAATTCCACTCCTTGGCCGTTCGCATGATAAACGAAGACGCAAAACTCTTCGTGCGTAAAGGTGGAACATTGACGACAAAGGGATGGAACAGCCCTCCGCGCCTGGTCGTCCGATGATGAAATGGAGAGGGGGGAATGAGGTTGTGAAGCTGCAGGGCACACTCTCCGAAATGAATCCTGTAGAACACCGATAGACAGGCGACTTTGCGGCGATGCTCGAGGCTTTGGAGCCTGTTTGATACAAGTTCCTCGTCGCCTATGAGTCTCCTAGCGCGTCGGTCGATAGAATCCAAGGCATCTAGCTGGTAACGAGCCGATCCGTCCCATAAGTGAGAGCAGTACTCCATACATGACCGAACTTGAGCTTGGTATAATATTAGAAGCTGCTCTGGTGTGAAGTAAAGTCTCACCTTCGAGAGTATACCAAGCTTTTTGGCTGCCGTTTTTGCCTTGGATTCAATGTATCTCCCGAAATTGAGATCGGATGTTAAATCTACGCCAAGGAGCTCAAGATGGTCGGAGATCTGGATAGATTCATCTCGGAAAGTAGGAGTCAGGGTAAAAGGACTCCTTTTAGCAGTAAATAGACACGCCTGCGTTTTAGAGGCATTAAACCTAACAAGATTGGCATCGCCCCAGTCAGAGACTGCCTTGAGTGTTAGGTTCACGCGCTCAATCATGGCCTCTCTCTGAGATTGTATATCCGGACCCCTAGCTCGAGCACTAGACAAGTATCTCTCCGCAACCGTGCTGTCGTCTGCGTACCCAAATATACCGGGTTTCAGCAGATCGTTTATGTGCAGCAAAAACAAAGTTGCGGAGAGAACTGAGCCCTGAGGTACCCCGGCATCAATAGCCAATAGGTCAGACGAGCAGCCATCAACGACCACTCGAATGAACCGTTCCCTCAGGAAGTCAGATATCCAGTCGCACAAACCAGTAGGTATTCCGTAGGAAGGAAGCTTACCAATAAGGCTAGCATGCCAGACCCTATCAAATGCCTTAGAGACATCGAGAGATACGGCAAGAGCTTCACCGTGCTTCTCTATGGCTTCACCCCATACATGCGTAGCATACACTAGAAGATCTCCCGTTGACCGACCCCGGCGAAAGCCATACTGACGGTCACTCAGGAGGTCATTGTCTTCTAGGTATGCTAAGAGGCGGGTGTTCAATACACGCTCCATAATCTTACAGAGTATGGAGGTGATTGCAATAGGTCGATAGTTTGATAGGTCAGCACGACTACCTTTTTTAGGCACGGGCTGCACGTTGGCAAGCTTCCAAGACTTTGGAACTATACCGGTTTTGAGAGAGAGGCGGTACAGGCGTGTCAGCACAGGAGACAACTCAGGAGCACAGTTCTTTAGAACTATGGCAGGAATACCGTCAGGACCGCTGGCCTTGTTCACGTCTAGACTGCAAAGAGTTTTAAGAACCTCTTTTTGGCGAATACGAAAAGAGTTCATTACAGTACCGCGTGGAGGTATCTGAGGTGGTGTATTATTTGCAGTATCCAGACGCGAATTTTCAGCAAACATACAGGCAAATAAATTTGCCTTGTCTGCAGCGGAGTGTGCCAGCGATCCGTCAGGTTTTACCAGTGGAGGCAAAGACGAGCGGCAGAAATTCGACTTAGCCAAGGACCAAAATGCCTTACTCCCAGAAGGGTAGGAGGCAAGTTTTGATCCAATATGGCTTATGTGGTCAAAGCGTGCCCTGCGCAGTGTCTTTTTGTAGGACTTGGCAGCTTTATTAAAGGCTTTCTTCCGAGAACGCGTTTCCGGAGCTTTGCGAGCTCGAGCGTCAGCCCAGGCTTGATAAGCCGAATGCTTCAGGGCCTCAGCCCTGGTACACTCAGCACCAAACCATGGGCGCGCTTTGTATTCCAGAGGAATGTCGGAAAATGGAATGTAGTATTCCATTGCACGACATATCACCTCTGAGACTGCTGTCGCGCAACTCGACGGGTCGCTGGAAGAAAAGCACGTTTGCCGCCAAGGATAAGATGCAAAAAAGTGGCGCATCTCATCCCAGTCTGCTGACTTGTACCGCCATACCCGTCTAGTACCCTTAGGACTATGATCAGGAGGTGAACATGACAGCACAGATTTCACCAGACAGTGGTCAGAGGTACCCAAAGGAGAGGATACTGACACACTATATCGGTCTGGTTCCGTTGTCAGCAGAAGGTCCAAACAGTTAGCCGTTTGGTCGTCAACGTCAGAGAAAGAACAGCTGCGGTTTCTCGGTCTCGAGGTGGTGATGGACCGCAAAAGTACATCACAGAACACAGAGTATCTAATATGTTAAGAGTAGCTAGGTAGAAGAAATAGACGATTAAGGCTAGAAGGTATGTGTTGAGGTTATTTACCTAAGGCAGTGCTGTCCAGTTTTTTCTCTTCTATATTTTTTCCCATTAAGAGAAAGGCGGAAAAAACCCGCACCGTCATTAATCAATCCACACTGTGTTGCCAGTTATGAAAATGAATTTTATGAATAATGAATTACAGTCGGGCCAGTATTATTCAAGGGGATTGTATTGTTACACACATAACGTATAGTAAGCGAGGAGCCGAAATGTGTTCCTACAAAATAAACTCGAAACAACACGCCTGTATACAATTTGTACGTATACAAAACAGTATATCCCTGGACTAACTAAACATTATTTTTTCTACTCCCATTTGGTTATTTGCTCAATACATAACCTCAAATCATATCACAAAAGTATTCATTCCTACAAGTCGTTTTACAATGATCTTTCAAAACGAGACAACTGTTCAACTTTACTGTACTACAATGAAACTTTTTAATATTTTTATGGCTTTGGCTTCAAAAATTCAATATATTATGATTATGAGAAAGTTACAATGTATTTTGTACAAGATGCCAAGGCAACTGACTTACTAATTTCCAGGGTAAACACGTTAAAAACTACTGACTTACTAATATCCAGGGTAAACATGTTAAAAACTACTGACTTACTAATTTAGAGGGTAAACACGATAAAAAATACTGACTTACTAATTTCCAGGGTAAACACGTTAAAAACTACTGACTTATTAGTTTCCAGGGTAAACACGATAAAAACTACTGACTTCTAATTTCCAGGGTAAACACGTTAAAACCTACTAACTTACTAATTTCCAGGGTAAACACGTTAAAAACAACTGACTTACGAATTTTCACCGTAAACACGTTTACAACAACTGACTTCAATGGCAGCAACTACAAATCTGCTACATTTTTTGTTTTTGTTAATTTTGTAAACAGTACCCGATTTGATAAAATTTATACGGGACCAACTTTAACGTATCCAATAAAAAAGTTACTTTAACGTATCCAAAAAAAGAAATGGGACTCCTGTACAAAAAGTTAACCGTGGTCATACATAAAAAAATATACGGGTTGACTTGAGCACCTCCTCCTTTTTTGACGTATACAAAACAGTATATCCCTGGACTAACTAAACATTATTTTTTCTACTCCCATTTGGTTATTTGCTCAATACATAACCTCAAATCATATCACAAAAGTATTCATTCCTACAAGTCGTTTTACAATGATCTTTCAAAACGAGACAACTGTTCAACTTTACTGTACTACAATGAAACTTTTTAATATTTTTATGGCTTTGGCTTCAAAAATTCAATATATTATGATTATGAGAAAGTTACAATGTATTTTGTACAAGATGCCAAGGCAACTGACTTACTAATTTCCAGGGTAAACATGTTAAAAACTACTGACTTACTAATTTAGAGGGTAAACACGATAAAAAATACTGACTTACTAATTTCCAGGGTAAACACGTTAAAAACTACTGACTTATTAGTTTCCAGGGTAAACACGATAAAAACTACTGACTTCTAATTTCCAGGGTAAACACGTTAAAACCTACTAACTTACTAATTTCCAGGGTAAACACGTTAAAAACAACTGACTTACGAATTTTCACCGTAAACACGTTTACAACAACTGACTTCAATGGCAGCAACTACAAATCTGCTACATTTTTTGTTTTTGTTAATTTTGTAAACAGTACCCGATTTGATAAAATTTATACGGGACCAACTTTAACGTATCCAATAAAAAAGTTACTTTAACGTATCCAAAAAAAGAAATGGGACTCCTGTACAAAAAGTTAACCGTGGTCATACATAAAAAAATATACGGGTTGACTTGAGCACCTCCTCCTTTTTTGAGGTAGGTTGAAAAAAAAAGTGTTAGTGGTAACGACTCGCTCCTTTTAACCAAAGGTCCCGGTTTCAAAACCGAGGAAGATGGTATGTAATAAGAGTACACCATTTTCGAAACTTCCGTACACTCATTTACCGATATCGTTGAAGGTATGACACTAAAACTTCGCTCCGCTACGTCACTATGGGATCGTAATTTTAAACTTATTTAAGTTTCCATACAAATTTTACTAACGATTTTTAACGACTTACTCGACTTGATATTAAGGTGGCTCTGCTTGTATCGTGCATATTTTATGACACAAAAGTCGTTCCTCTGTAAAATCTTGTTCACGATCAAAGTATATATATTAGTACTAACATACAGTATGGACACTCCCTGCCGCTGTCTAGATTCCGACCTCACCCCCTCGTCACCCAGATTGATACAGATTGGTTACAGTTTGGTTGTCGAACGTATATGATTTTGCCTCCATTTTGTTTGTTCCGTCATTCCTTTTTTGAAATGTCAATTCTGGCCCGTTGTATGAAGTGTCCGTCAAGGGTGTGACATGATTTTATTGCGTATACAGGTAGTTAGGCATGATGTTATCAGCTCATAAACGTCCCGACCGAGGGGCTCGAGCCTACCCTGAATTTGGTATAACTGAACATATTTTTTGACGGTAGCTTCCAATTATGAAACTGAACAACTTTTGTTTTACAACCAAAAAAAATGATTTTCACAAAAATTGATCAGCTGTTTACCCATATCTTACGATTTTATCAAAGATGTAGTGAAATTGTTCAGTTTTACGAGTACAAGCCCTTCAAAAGATGCATTAATATATTTTGCCTAAAACCCTGTAAATCGCACATCAGGTTCATCGCCCGTTATTTCAGAACTTTCTGATTTTGTACAATAAACCATTGTATTGTATTTTTATTGATTCCGATAATAAAAGAAGAATGTAAATGATTCGATGATCGAAAACAATCAAGAAGTAAAAACTACACTATGAGTAGTAGCAGTATTACTATATGGGTTACAGTAACGCAACGCCTTTGATGTCGCACGCCTTTAATGTCGCCGCCCCGGCGATGGCAATAGCAGTACTAGCCCGTAGTCAGCCTGGCAAACTCGCTGAGTTTGCCAGGCTGTGCCCCACCGCCCGCTGACCTTCAAGTACCCTTCCGTTGCTCTGCGTAAGTTCATTCGTTGCGCTACTGTAAGCTGCTATATTGTAATAATGTGGTAGTACACACTTAATGCACCATGTGCATCTGATGTGGTTCCTATTTCAAAACTTATTAGATTTCCAAAAAAAATTGTGGCTAAGTGCGTGTCAAACCACGCGCAAAGTAGTGTTCCGTAGGCTTTTAAAAAATAAATGTATATTTTAAAGAGTAACTAATAGAACATTTTGTATGGAAAACGTATGAACTTTTTACAAATCCAACTGCACATCTTAATGATCCCCAGTGGTAGGAACAGTTAACTCTTACAAAGGTTAGCACTTTAAACTCTACTCATACAGAAATCGCTTACTTTCCCGGACTCGTCAGTTATGTACTATTTCTATCGAATCAAATTGAACTATAACTGGGTTACTCGCCTTCGTGCCCCAAATCTAAAACTCTCGAATGTTTTAAAATACCCACCTATTTACTTATGAATTAATTAATACTGTGTGTTACAAATTTCTACTAAAACTATGTATACTGTAGCGAAAATTAATTAAAATAGGGAATAATACCCAGGAAAGACCTGCTACATTATACGTAGAATTTTGGGTTGCATCAGTCTAACGGTGGTATCATGGAAAAAGAAAAATGGAGTTAAAAGTTAAAGAATATAGGTAATTTAAATCTAATAACAAAAAAACAACAGCTTATATTAAAAAAAGGAAATGGTCACCGCAAAGTATAAAATAGATTTGTTAAAGATATCAATTCTCAATAGTATGATACTCTTTGACTAAAATGAACTCGAAGTACTTATGTGTTACTAGCTGCTCGCGGCTTCGCCCGCGCAGTTCCCGTTTTTTGGTATTCCCGTGGGAATTTCCCGAAATCCTTTCTTAACGGTTGCCTACGTCATAGCATCTACCTGCATGCCAAATTTCAGCCCGATCCGTCCAGTGGTTTGGGCTGTGCGTTGATAGATCACTATTTCAGTCAGTCACCTTTAAGTTTTATATATTTAGATTACACCTTTAGTTTTTGTTAAATCCTAATAAGTGGACGAAGGAACAATCCATACGTGTAAACTGTTAGTAACATATTTGTGATAATACTTAAATTTATACGTAAAAAAGGCACTCATAAAATCTCACTGTTCAGTTTTTAAAGTTCATGAAGACAAAAAGGAATCTTGGCCCGGGAATAGAGAAACGTAAGGAAAAGAGGTTTTTACTTCCCTTCGCTGGTGGCACGATGCAAGATGGTCGGTCAGGCTGGTGAAAATCGGTGTTCCAGAAGTACCACCTAAGTCTGAATCGGTAGTTTGGTTAGCCGCTGGTGTTAAACGTCCGCTATTACGCTGATATTATATGTAATAAGATAATTTGGTACTCGGAAAAACCGTAAAAATACAAAAGAACACTTATTTAGCACAGCGTGACTCTTAAAGGGAAATGAGCACGGAAGTAGGAAGTACGAACCTCGAAATATCGGCGAGGGATCCTTAATATTCCACAAAACAGCACCATAAAAATCAAATGAAGGCAACTATCTAGAAATTTAGAATATTATTTTGGGTCTAAAAGGCTTGCGGTGACCCCCAATTCAGTTGTTTTCTTTCCTTCAATAACAGAATCAAAATATATGAAAATATGTCAGAAGCCGCTTTTTAAAATTTTCCTCTAATCCTAAAAATATCAGGAAATCGAACAAAACCGTTTTTATTTTGTGACAAAAAAGGACTTTTGTTACAATACGTAATTAATTATGAACTTCGTAAGATTTGTAATATAAATCATTCTATTCTGTTCTATATTTAATTACATTGTATTCTGATTTTCTTTTACTCGTAACAAAAGCGGGTGGGTATGAAAATATGGCTAAGATTTTATTTCTTATATAACTTTATTTAACTTTTTGTTGGAGACGCAACGTACGTTACGAAAGTTAAAGTCAAGGATATTCAACAAGCTGACAGTATCTGCCTCCTGATTATAAACACCTCGAGTTCGATTCATTACACGGAATCGGCATAAAATTCAACTGTTTTGCCTCTATGAGATTGCCATCATCGCCTCGGCCCACATTTACACGGTCGTCCATCAATGCCTCTTTTGCTGGCCGCTGCAGTAATGTACTATTGAACAATCTACCCAAGCACAAGTAATATGCAAATAAATTTTATCCAAATGAACTTCGATTTTAGCTTAAATTCTAACTAAAAGGTACTGGAACGATCTAGGTGGTTCCAAATGCTGGCAGGGGTAGATAAAGGGCTCGCCCAAGTCACGTCTAATCGCTCGAGTAGACCCATTGTGTGACGCGCGATAACACGCTGTATTGTCTGCCGTGCGTTGTGAGTGCGAGCACCCTAAGAAGGGTTCACTTTTGGCTGATAATGATTAACCAGTCGATTGGAAACTTTGATTAGAGAGTCTTGTACCGGCCAAGTGTGTGTCGGAACACGCATAGTATAGGGTTCTGCAGTCATGCGTGACCTAAAAACTGTATATTCCATAATACCAGAAATAATTTTTATTCGGAGTTCTTACTTACATGGTTAATTTCTAGTTTTCAAAAAGGAGGAGGTTCTCCATTCGACTGTTTTTTTTTTGCACGTTTGTTACGCGTTATCTTTGCAAATTGTGAACCGATTTACATGTATCCTGGTCCTGTATAAAATTTATCAAAAACGGTGTTTTTTTAGAAAATTAACAAAAACCAAAAATAATAATACAATAAGCTGTTGCAATGGAGGTAGATTTTTTAACGTGTAGCGTTTCCAATTATTAGGTCAAGCAGTTCTGAAATGCTGACGGGAGACTTCTTGCAAACGGAACGCTTGATGAAAATAATGTGCATATGAAACTTTACTTTATTTTAAGACTTGTTTAACCAACACCACACGACCTACAGGGAGGTATACTCGAAAAAAAAATCACCCCAAAATTGTCTCACTGATGTATGGGGGACTGGGGGTTGGTCGTAACTCAGAAAGTGGTCTTAGCTCAGTAATACTTGCGTGGTTGCGTCGATCACACGGATTATCTGATCTGTAGCACGGTCATTACTTGGATGGGTTTGAATATCAGTGGCATTTTTCTTGGCCGTCGTAAGGCACGTCAAGCCGTTAAACCGCTTGCATCCACTAGATGGTAGTTGTTAATTTAATTCATTTAATTGTCAAAAAACAGTGTTCCATTGTTTTAGTAAACTAAAACAGTGTTCCATTATTTTTTGTAAACTTAAACAATGTTCCGTTTTTTTTTAGTAAACTTAAACATTGTTTCTTTTTTTTAGTAAAAATAAAAAGTATTCTATTATTTTAGTAAACTTAAACAGTTCATTATTTTTAGTAAACTTACAGTTTTCTATTATTTTTAGTAAACTTAAACAGTTCATTATTTTTAGTAAACTTAAACAGTTTTCTATTGTTTTTAGTAAACTTAAACAGTTTTCTATTATTTTTAGTAATACTTAAACAGTGTTCCATTTGTTTTAGCAAATTTTAACAGTGTTTCATTATTTTTAGTAAACTTAAACAGTTTTCTATTATTTTTAGTAAACTTAAACAGTGTTCCATTTTTTTAGTAAATTTAAACAGTGGTCCATTATTTTTAGTAAACTTAAACAGTGTTATATTATTTTTAGTAAACTTAAACAGTGTTATATTATTTTTAGTATACTTAAACAGTGTTCCATTATTTTTATAAAAAAAACAGTGTTCTATTATTTTTAGTTAATTTAAACAGTTCATTATTTTTAGTAAACTTAAACAGTTTTCTATCATTTTTAGTTAACTTAAACAGTGTTCCATTTTTATTAGTAAAATTTAACAGTGTTTCATTATTTTTAGTAAACTTAAACAGTTTATTATTTTTAGTAAACTTAAACAGTGTTATATTATTTTTAGTAAACTTAAACAGTTCATTATTTTTAGAAACTTAAACAGTTTTTTATTATTTTTAGTAAATTTAAACAGTAATCGAGCGTTGCTAGGAGTCTTCTTGACATTTATAGTCATTTATAGTCATTTATTCACCAGGCAACAATGAACATTGCTTAGAGGCATAAATAACTTAAACAGTAAAATAACATAAATTAAAGATGTTGTTTTTTGGGTGATAACGGATTTTTTCAGGGATGACACATATCTTGATAGTCTTGAAACGAAAAACCTTACCTAAATACAAAATTCCATCCAAATCGTTCAAGCCGTTTCCGAAAAACTGATTAATATTAAGGTTGTAAAAAAATTGGTGTAGGACCCGTTAACTGGGGGTTCTACTCATCATACTGAACAACTTCCCCTAATGAACCCATAGTCAATTCAGAAAAAAAAAATAGAACCTTCATATTAAAATGTACAAAATTGGTCGATCAGCTGATCGATTTGTATGAAGAGAATATTTTTTTGCCTTTTCAGAAAAGTCGTAAAGCTAAAGTATTGTTCAGTATGATAAGTAGAAGCCCCAATTAACGGGACCTTCACTAATTTTGTTACACCTGTATAAGGATGAAACTAAATCTGTTAACAACCTTATCTTAATCCAAAACAAAAAAAACTGACCAAGTGCGAGTCGGACTACCACTCCGTGGGTTCCGTACCGCCACGCCTCTTCACACAACTACATAGCATAAGGACAATGATACATACCTATTCACATTACAAAAAAAAGGCACTAACGCGAGTGACAAAAATATCCTTATAATTATCATAATAATTTAATACATCCTAATATTTTGTGTTATTCAGTTCGGACTCCTTAGCGCGAGTACGACTCACTCTTAGCCAATTTTTTATTATTTGTTCTTTTCCTTCTGTATTATAACTATAGTCACACCAAGTTTAACGCTTGTATGTATTACCGTTTTTACGATAGAGCTAAATCAAAAATACTTCTAAAGACCTACGAACAGGTTTTTTGTATGGATGCCCCCTTATTTTTTCATTTTTGCTAATATTTAATATTTGTAGTTATAGTGGGAACAGAAATACATATTCTGTGAAAATTTCTGTGTACCTATTCATCATCATCATCATCATCATCATCATATCAACCACAAATCGTCCACTGCTGGACAAAGGCCTCCCCCAAGGATCTCCACGACGACCGGTCCTGCGCTGCCTGCATCCATCGGCTTCCCGCGATCTTGTGTACCTATTACTGTTCATGAAATGCAGCCCGCTGACACACGGATAGACAGCGGAGGTTTAGTAATAGGGTCCCGTTGGTCACCCCTCGGGTGTAGAGAACCCTAAAAACTGCTAACGAAAGTAGCACTGTGGCAAATGACGATGCAATAATTTAGAATTATTTTTTTTTATTATTATTTTTTTATTCACAATTGGTAAACCCTTGACAACATCTCACCTGGTGGTAAGTGACGATGTTGCCGAAGATGGAAGCGGGCTTACCAATATTTCCTAACGCAATGGGGGAACTGGCTATCTTATCTTCAAGCCGGAACACATCAATATTGTTAACATTGATATTTGGCGGCAAGACTTAGATAAGATGGTGGTAGCTAGCCAGACGGGCTTAGAAAATGCCCTACCACCAACCAAGAAAAAATCAGTAAAATCAATAGAAAGATTAAAATTTAGTGTGAAAAAGAGAGAAAGCAATAAATCAAAATGGCTACCTCGAAACGAAGTTGCGGCGTCTATCGCTTGGTTATTATACACGGTTAGCCCCCAATGGAAACTAGCAAAATATAGTTTCCGCAATACGTATTGCCGTGCATTACTGGAAAGTATACGCGGAAAGTGCGTAATAATTATGTATATGTACTTTGTAAAATGTTCTACATGTTTTACAACTTGAAACTGTACGTGAGCAGTTCCAGTCTATGCGTTCTAGCCTTGTGTACTCTCATAAGTAGCGAGCTAGAGATATCTTGTGAAACAACACTGCAAAAATATCCAACCAATGTTTACGAGTAACAGAGTTTAAGCACACCCTGGACACTTCAAACAACGGGCCAGAAATGACATATCAAAAAAGGAATGACGGAACAAACAAAATTACGGCGAAATCCTATACGTTCGAGAACCAAACTGTAACCAATCTGTATCAATCTGGGTGACGATGGGGTGAGGTCGCAATCTAGAGAGCGGCAGGGAGTGTCCATGCTGTATGTTATTACTAATATATATTATTTTGGTTGAAGTATACAATATACGTATGTATGTAGTAAACCCAATGGAAGGAAGAGGAAAGAAGAGGAAGGAAGAAAGAGTTTTGATGTTTATCTCTTAATACTAATAAGTACCTGCTTGTTTGTAACCGTATGATTCGTGATACGGATACCTCGGTACGCTATTCCGACTCGAGTTAAGCCATTTTTTCGACGACAAGGAAAACGTTGCACATTTCGAGACAAGTTGGGTTCGAAATGGGGAAAATTTTGTCACAACATTAAGCCGTCGAGATTACTGTTACCACTTCTAACGGTCGATGTTTCAGTAAACAACCATTATGCTGGCTCCTAACTTGATGTAGTTTTAATCCTTACGCGTTCATTTTGCTCAATCTCGGATTTAGGTATTCTTCTGGTTACCTGATGACTGGTGACTCTTTGAACAAGTTTTGGTCTACTTGCTAAAATGGCAGAAGGACATTGCCTTCTTATTTCAAAATTCAAAATGTTTATTAAAAAATAGGTGCATTATCACTCTTTTTGACGGTCACAAAATAGTAGTTACATTACATAAATGTCAAAGTTTGATAAAGAAAGTTAGTCATGAGTTAACAACGTTTATATAAAATAATTGATATAAAACAATTATTATTATTGGGATATGAAAACAAGAACGACACGAGAAGTTATACATTCTAATTGCTGAATTTGTCATTAAGTTATGAAAACAATATGACACGAGAATTTATACATTCTAGTTGCTGAATTTGTCATGTTATGAAAACAATATGATACGAGAATTTATAAATTTTAATTCCTGAATTTGTCAATAATACCTTTGACAAAAATCTGTCATGACTGTCCTAAACCCCAAAAACAAATATAACAATTTTTTTTGCTAGAAACGAACATGACCGCGTAAAAAGAGGCATTTTAGCGCGAATTTTTAAATTAACGTTACAACGAAATTTGAAACACGTGTTTGTGTAAATGTGTAGCGAATCTGTAAAACTCAGTGTCTTGTTAAGTTTCTGTATTTATGCTTTCTTTATATTTAGCCAGAGAATATTATTTACACAGCCATTAATTACTTAACAACTATTAAGGTTGTTATTTACTTTATTTAGAAAGGAAAAGAAGTAAAAAAACGAAAAAAGGCCTGACATTCAATTTTTTAAACCTCTGTGAGAAGCACATAGTTTTTTTTAGCCTGTCATTTGTTTTATTCTTAAAACATTCATTCCGAAAAACATTTCTATTATCGGCAAATGCGCCCTCTCGACTTCTTGATCCTCGCTAGATAAGCCTGCGTTGTGAATAAAACTTCGTCCATAGAAACTGAGTCTTGGGAGATCCCATCCCGCAGTACAAAGGAGTCGTCGTAGCAAAGTAGGGTAGACGAGCGACTTCGGAGAAAGTTGGACAAACCTTCCGATTTTATGTCTGTGGAGATTCGGACAGATAAGACGCGATTTTCGATGTTGTAGATGTGAATACGAAATTCATTAATGTAAGAAATATATTTGTGAAAAATTGTATGTGTATCAATGTATAGGGAAAATAAAGTGAGACAATTCCGCTGTATATTTTTAATGAGCCACAAATCGAGTAAAATTAACTTTGTTTACCTATTTTCGACAGGTGTGTATCCATATACTTTCTTTTACTGTCTTTTTTAACCGACTTCAAAAAAAGGAGGTTCTCCGTTCGACCTGTATGTATGTATGTATGTTTGTCCGCGATTATCTCGCGTTTGGCTGAACCGATTTTGATGCGGTGTTTAGAAAAGTATTTGTCACACTTTGGGGAAGGTTTTGGTATTTTATACGACTACATTGAAGTCGGTTTTTAGGTTTTTAAACTTTTTTTGTGTTACCTGTTTTCCCACAACTTTATTGAAAAACGTCGTATAAAAGGTAATTGGAAAATTCGTGACAATGATAAACCCTCGCCTGTTGTTTGGACTTACAAATGTCACTCGTACGCCATTTACATAGTACCCTTGTATCACAAATATCTATCAGTTGACGGCAAAAAGTTCACTACATATCCTACTGTATGAAGTTTAACATTGTTAGCTTTTAGACTCAAGGGAAAGCACTACGCTAATATGGGCGCTGTACTGCTGCTAATATGAGAGAAAACATATTTTTCATGAATAGCTACTATTTTTTTTAAAATATAAATGGCTGCAATTTAGAGGGGAGAAGGATGCGACCTTGTAATGGGTGGTTTTTCGTGGTTAAAATGTGGCGTATTACATGAGTTTAAAGATATCCGATACACACTGAACAACTCGCCAAGTACATAGTTTATCAAAAATGAGCCGGAGACGATTAAAGTATAGGTACTCTAGTTTATTTAGAAATCACTAAAACTGTAAATTGTTATTCGTTGTAGTTTTAGATAGCAAAAAAAAATTAAGTTTACCCCTTTAGAAATTTATTCATATACAGAGTGTAAATAAATGGTGTAGGACCCGTTAACTGGGTGTTCTACTCATCACACTGAAAAACTTTCCCCAAGGAACCCATAGTTAATTCTCAAAATAAAAATGTAAATCCTTCATACTAAAATGTACAATATTGGTCTATCAGCTGATCGATTTGTATTAAGAGTAAAAAAAGCTAAGTCGTAAAACAAAAGTTGTTCAGTATGATAAGAAGAATCCTCAGTTAACGGGACCTATACCAAATTTGTTACACACCTTATTAGGGCGTGGTATGAAAATATATGACGACTATAATCGAATGTTAATCGGTAACGCGTTACCATACTTCTTATGTCATTATGTTTTTTCCAGTTACAAAGGCTAAGGAAACATGCCCATGCCGCCTAAGCCGAGCTCCACGTAGGGCAAGCCCCGGTGGCGTAAATACAAAGGCGGCTGCAACACAGCCACCCAGAGTTTGTGCTGCATTACCTCGCGGGTGGCTTAAAGCAGTTATTTCCTGTCCAAACCCAGCTGCAACACAGCGGTCTGTAGTGCAGCCGCATTTGTTTCTACAAGTCAACGCAAAGGCGGATTCAACACAGAAACCCATAGCACAGATGAGATAGTTATTTTAGTCTATAAGCATTTATTTCTATAAGTTGAGCGATCGATGATAGGTTCGTAAGGTTTGATTGATTATACTGTCGAAGACGCTTATCCTCCCCCCCTCCTCCCTCTCCTCCCCCACTCTTCCTTCCCTCAGATCGGGGATGATTTATTATACTGTCGAAGAGCCTGGCCTCCCCCTTCCCTCAGCTCAGGGAAGGGGAGTGGTGGGGCAGGGAAAGGGGAAGAGCCTCGTTCTTCGACACTATAATCAATCAAACTTAACGAACCTATCATCGCTCGCTTCGCTCACTCATCGTTTGATGATATGAAGAGCTTAACTGTTCTGTATTGCAGCCGCTTTTGTTAAAACAATGTATATCGAAAACTATCGCAGTGCAGACAGTTTCTAAATGTCTGTGGTGTAGTCGTGTTTGTAATTATTTATATATACGGACCCGGCTGCGTTACAGAACAGCTCCTGTCTGTGTTGCAGCCGCTTTTGTATATACGCGCCCCGGTGCGTGCCCTGCGAGGCCGGAGGCCGAGCTCCGCGTAGAGCGATGCGCGAAGCTAGAGCTCTGGGTAGGGCGAAAGCCGGAGCGTGCCCTGCGCAAAAAGCCGGAGGTTCTAATGGCTGGTGGAGAACCTATACTGGTTAATAACGGATTCCTGTTTAATTTTTTTTTAAATATTGCAATATCGACAAAGATATACGTCATCCCTTGTCGATATAAAACTATTTTAATAACGATCGTTTGTATGGTATTTATGAAATTCAGCGGGCTCTTGACACTACCCGGACATGTCGGTAGGGTATTCCAGATTAACACTTAGGTTATTTAATTTTCATATTGTTATTTTAGATGTGCAGTTATCCGATTGTCGGTTGACTGCGTTCCCAAAGGGTTCCATTATTTTATTTCCCATTCCGAGTTGAGAGTTCTATGCAACCCAGCCAGCGAGTCCCACGCGCTCTATTCTGCGTCACAATCCCATCTTATTTGTGCTTTAAAATCTCCTTTGTGCTCTATAAAAACTTTGGAAAGCTCGCCGCTACGTTTTCTTTGCATTCATTTTGTAACGTATTTCTCGGTCTCGGGATATTGTTGAAAATTTTGGTAAATATTTTGATTATTTGATTCAATTGTTTAAATGATTCTATAGACATTAAACAACCAACTATAGAGCACAGTCGCAAAACTAACTTTCCATAAGTTTTTAAAGATTTTAAAACATGGACTGTAAAAAAATTAAACAAAAAATAAAACCGAATACAACGGCAACGAAGCACAAATTAGTATTATTAACTGATATTACAAATTGATGTAGGTCCCGTTAACTGGGGCTTCTACTCATCGTATTGAACAACTTTAGTTCTATGTCTTTGCTGAAATAGCAAAAGAAAAAACTTTTTAACAAATGTTACAATTCGATCAGTTCATAGACCAATTTTGTGCATTTTGGTATGGAGGGTAATTTTTTTTAGAGTATTGACTATGAGCTCTTGGGGGAAAGTTGTTCAGTATAATGAGTAAAACCCCCAGTTAACGGGACCTAAACCAATTTTGTTACACCCTGTGTACCTACAAAGACATTCTTACACCATACGTAGGTACGACATACGGTTTTTTTTTTTTTGAAGACTGTGATAACTTTTCAAATACATATCAGATTCCTGAAATACCTAGTGATTTTGCTTGTATGTTACTCTAACTAGAAACACCACTTAAAAACTTAATATTTCGGGAACGAATTTCCATAATCGAAAAAATATCCTTAACAAACTCATATTGATTTTGAATAGGGCTATTTCAAAAATGATATGAGTTTCCATGAATACCAAGAATATTTATTTCAACGTTTCCCACACGATACTATATGGTACGTGAGTAAAAAACACCCCCATTTTACAAATAAAAAAATACTGATTCTGTTCCATGGTGTTTATATGCGTCACAGATTTCAAAAACATATCGATTTCTATAAACATATCAAATTTAAACTTTATAGCTGTAAGAGTCTGAGTGAAACCAGCCAAGTGCTTTCAAAAGCTTTGAACCCCAGCTGTGGTGGCACCATACCCCTCCACACAATTGTGACAATGATACCTATTCAACTTCAAACAAAAGACATCAACGCGAGCGACACAAAACTATTTTCTTTTATTTTAGGTCGAACTCCTTAACGGAACTAGGTTCGAGTTGCAGTTGGCCGGTTTTATTATTTGTTGTTTTAGTCAAGTAAAGGAAGGAAGGAAAGGATTAGTTCTATAATAACACCTAGTTCACGCTTGAGTGTATTACCATTTTTACAATAGAGCAAAAACAAAAAAACTTGAAAAACACGTTTTTTCTATGGCTTCTATCCTTTTTTGCCATTTTTATTATTAGTCAGTAAATCCTTCATAATAAAATTAGTACTTAACACTTATTTTTTGAAAGCCAGCTAGATAGAAAGAACTAATAGACATAACGATTCAAAAGACACAGTTCTTTAAAAGTCGGACAGACAGACAGATTGCTCTGGTTATTAGTATGGTACGCTACGCGTAGGCAGGCCTTCCCACGCGGTGGACCGACGACCTGGTGAAGATCGCGGGAAGCCGATGGATGCGGTCAGCGCGGGACCGGTCGTCGTGGAAATCCTTTTGGGAGGGGGTCTTTGTCCAGCAGTGGACGTTTTTCGGCTGATATGATTAGTGGGGTCCCGATACCTGATATGTAACTCTAAAATGGCTGTGACATACCGACAGATAGACGGACGAGCACGGTGAAACCATAGGTTCCTAGTTTGACTACGGAATCCTAACAGTTTGTTTACGGAACCCTGAAAACGCGCTACAATTCCGCAAATTAAATGTCAAAAGACCATTTCTTAAAATTAACACTTCAAAGTTACTTAATGATTCTCAAAATTATCATTACAAAGAGTTGGATTGTTTTCGGAATAAGTTCTTAGTTCAAAGAAAACCTTGAAACAACTTTCAAACAACAAGGTTCAAACTGTCATTCATTATCGTCGTCGTTATTAAATATCTATATATAGGATGACTTTTAATTAGTACTTGATAGCAAAGGATATGAAAGTACTCGTGATTACAAACAACTTTCCCAAAGAAACTATATGTCAAATATGAAAAAAAAAATTGGCCCTTAATACATTTTTGCCGATTTGATAACTTATTAGGTATGTATCGAGGACCACAATTTTTTTTCTGATTTGACGTATAGTTTCTTTGAGAAAGTTGTTTGTAAGCACGAGTACATGCATATCTTATGTTATCAAGAACTAATTAAAATTCACCCTGTATTTTTTATACCTTTTTTACTTGTATTTATATAACTTTATAGTTCTCGGGTCAATAGTCGACTAAGCCCCTCGGTGGGGACGTATATGAGCTGATATGATGATGATGATATATAAAATTATCGTGTCACAGTTAGTTGCCATACTCCTCCGAAACGGCTGGACGGATTTCCATGAAACTTTCTATATATATTCGGTAGGTCTGAGAATAGGTATAGAATTTTTTTCACTGGGATCTGAGCGAGCGAAGCCGCGGGAAACAGCTAGTTGAATCTATTTTTCAGTATTAACCTAGCCAATTTATTTTAAAAATAAAATCCGACTGCATTTTAAGCTCTAAAAACTATCCTGTGTCTCTCAGGGGATCAAGAGGGATCTAACGTCACCTCGCACTCGGAAATCCATCAAGCCGTTTAGACTACCAGGCTCAGCCAAAGAAACAAACAGATAAAACATACTTGCATTCATACATACACCCCAAAAACATAACCTTTTCATCTCGGGCAATTATTTAAAGAAACGTTTTAATAATCATATACCATACCAGTCGAAAAACGTCCACTGCTGGTCAAAGGCCTTCCTTAAGGATTTCCACGACGACCGGTCCTGCGCTACCCGCATCCAGCGGCTTCCTGCGACCTTCACCAGGTCGTTGGTCCACCGAGAGGGAGGCCAATTTGTACTCGAGAACTTTGCTGCCCCAACAGCCGTCTATTCTACGAGCTATGTGCCCCGCCCATTGGCACTTATGTTTAGCGATTCTGTGTGCTATGTCGGTTACCTTGGTTCTCCTACGGATCTGCTCATTTTTGATTCGACCGAGTAAGGAAATTCCGAACATAGCTCGCTTCATCGCCTTTTGGGTGACCTTGTTGAGCCCTTTTAGTAAACAGCAGAAAAGTCAAGCTCGTTTTCAGATCAAGTACATTTAATGCAGGACAATATATTTATATTGGATGTCTAATTAAGTCTTTAATTTCGATACTAGCTCTTCATTGCTTTCCAATGTAAGAGTGATCTTGTTAACTCATTTCATCTTCAACATCACTATCAGGCGAGTTGATGCCAAGGGCTTACCAACTATGGATACAAAAATGGCCTGCTCTTGGCGTTTGTTAGAAATGTCAGCTGTTTTCGTCGTATCTTTGTCAGGCTGGCCTGCCAGCCTGTCGAGTCAGTCAAGGCTTGACAACCGCGACAGTATTTATTCGGTAAAATAATGGCAAACTCAGATTTCTTTAATTTAAAAGTAGGTATACCCACATTTTCCAGGTAGCTTTATTTACATTCCGTCCTCTAATAAACCTATTCAAACCAAAGAATACTTAACTGGGTACTTTCTTGTGTACTTAAGGGTCCCCAAGAGGCTCGAGTTTCCATACAAACGTAGTTCCGCTTTAATTCAAAAACTACATGCCGGCTTGAATCCAAACTTTGCAAATATATTGAGTAGACACCTATCGATGTTTGTTATAAGTTTTCATCGTAGTTAATTGAAAGATAACTAAACAAAGGCTTAAATTAGTTATTTGTACTGAAATTTTGAAACTGCTCTTATTTGTTTCCGTGTTAAATTAGTACATCGAAAAGTAATTACAAACATCAATATTTGTCTACTCAATATATTTACAAAGTTTTGATTCAATCTGGCATGTAGTTTTTGTACTAAAGCGGAACTACGTATGGAAACTCGTGCCTCCTGGGGACCATTAAGAACGCCGGTCCTCGACCGTCGTCCATACAAATCCTAGTCCAGTCTCACCCCGGACACTTCATACAACGGGCGACAAGAGACATTTCTAAAAACAAATGACAAAACAAATAGACAGATAGATAAAACTTTATTTCACTAAATGGAAATACGGCGAAATTCTATACGTTTGAGAACCAAACTTAAACAAATCTGTATCAACCTGGGAGACGCAGGGGTGAGGTCGGAATCTATGAAAGCGGCAGGGAGTGTCCATACTGTATGTTAGTACTAATATTGTATACTTTGGTCCAGTGACAGTTTGAAAATAAGAAGGTGTTTTTTAAAAAGATTCATTCATTTACGAATGGATAAGAGAAATCTATGTCCGTACATCCCTGTCTTTTTCAAAAATCTTATGTATTCTGAGATATAACTGTAATTAAAAATCTTATATATGCTGAGATAAGAGTATATCGGTAATTAAAAATCTTATATATTCTTAGATATATAACGGTGACTATCTGCAGACTCATATCATTTTGTAAATCTTTTTATTAATCTCCACAAGACAGGCGTAGCCTAGTGTGGGATAATTGTATTAATGTGCTGATTTCATGTGTTTTTGATAATAAACAAATTATTTTTGCTGAAATATAACGGTAATTAAAAATCGTATATGCTGAGATATAACGGTAATTAAACGGTTACATCTTAGCTTACTTTTTTTTTTTTTAAAAGACAGGTATATACGGACATAGATTTTTCTTATCCGATCGTAAATAAAACGGGTCTCTTTATCTAGAAAAAAACTTCTTGTTTTCAAATTATCAATGGATTGCGATTTGTATAGACGGCGTTCTTAACTTATAAGTTACAAGACAAGACAAATCCTTACTTAATAAATTGCAATATTAATCAATAACTAATCAACAGCTACTAGATATAGATATTATGCACTTATGTAGTTGCTTGCGAAAATTTCAATGAAGTTACGTTCTTCATAAAAGATGTCGACTTAGTTTGTGTACATTTACCAAAAAAAAAAAAAACTATATAGTCTATGGTACAGAGGCCAGCAGATCAAGCTAGACACTTTGGACTTTGTATCGTTCTTAATCCGTATGCGTACGGATCAGAATCGCACTACGAGTGTCTAGCTCGATGTGCTGGCTTCTGTACCTACTAGGAATGTTAAGGAGGTGGGTTTGCCAGAACCAGAGTCAGAGTAGGAGGTTTTAATTTTTATTTTTCGGAGTCGCAGTTCATATTCAGTAACATTTGTAACCTACAACAAGGAACTCTTATAAATAGTACCCATGTCCATCTGTCCGTCCATTTGTCTACGGTTTAAGAGCATCCCTCTACCAGCTAGAGCCGCCATCAGTAAAAAAAAACATGAATTTAAAAAATATGTGCAGGAGTTTATTAAGAAACTAACAACTCTGTAAAATGTTGTTCGCTTTAGTTACAGACAACTTATGTGCTAAAAGAAGCCACTTTTGGCACTAATGCTATCTGTAACTATAGCGAACTATACAGGCTGTAACAAAATTGGTGTAGGACCCGTTAATAAACTATACCAAAATTCACAAAATTGTTTGATCAGCTGATCGATTTGTATGAAGAAAAAAATGTTTTTTTTTGCGACTTAAGCAAAATCGTAGAGCAAAAGTTGTTCAGTATTATGAGATTCGCCCCAGTTAACGGGACCTACACCAATTTTGTTACACCTGTATAATTGGTGAGGACATGATACTTTAACAATGCCTATATCTTATGACTTTAATTAAGCGATTCTTGGTTTTCAGGAGGTCGCGGGTTCGATTCCCGGCGGGGTCAATTGTAAGACTCGGTTTGGTTGGTGGTAGGGCATTTTCTAAGCCCGCCTGGCTAGCTACCACCATCTTATCTAAGTCTTGCCGCCAAATATCAATGTTGATATCATTGGTGTGTTCCGGCATGAAGATAAGATAGCCAGTTCCGTTGCGTTGGAGAATCTTGGTAAGCCCGCTTCCATCTTCGGCAATATCGTCACTAACCACCAGGTGAGATGTTGTCAAGTGTTTACCAATTGTGAATAAAAAAAAATGATTCCTGAGAAAAACCGTTTTACACAAAAAAAATATTTTTAGTTTACATACCTAGAGTAATTTACATGTTTTGAGTTTCTCTGCGTCATGGAATCAGAAACGAGGAGATCCGCAGGAGAACCAAAGTGACCGACATAGCTCACAGAACTGCTAAGTAGGCGGGGCACATAGCTCTCGAGTAGCCACCGCGCACCGGAAAACGTAGCGAAGTCAGGCCTCCTACTCGGTGGACCGATGACCTGGTGAAGGTCGCGGGAAGCCGCTGGATGCGGGTAGCGCAGAACCGGTCGTTGTGGAAATCCTTGTGGGAGGCCTATGTCCAGCAGTGGACGTCCAGCGGCTGATATGATGATGACATGCCTAGGAGTCTCCGAGCAACGCTCGATCGCCCAGGATAACTATTATTATAGTAGGTTTATTTTTCCGTGTTAATTTGTGTAAATTTAGTTTCACAGTATTTTGATGGCAGTAAATAAGATCTTTTTAAAATGACTTCCAAAAAGGAGGAGGTTCTCAATTCGACTGTATGTTTTTTTTTATGTGTGTTGCCTCAGAACTTTTGACTGGGTGAACTGATTTTTATGTTTTTTTTTATTTGAAAGCTAGTGCTTCCCGTGTGGTCCCGTATAAACTTTATCAGAATCGGTGTAGTACGTTATTAGAAAATTAACAAAAACCAAAAATAATAATGCAAAAATGTACTAAATTGTTGCGATGGAAGTCGGTTTTTTAACGTGTTTAGCGTTTTCAATTATTAGGTTTACGAGTTTCCTACCTGGTTGAGTGGAAGACTTGTTTATCGGCTCGCATAAAAACGGTGTTACTTGGTTCAAATTACGGTTTCCGCCATACAAAATGACAAATAATTAAAAAATACCGCGTTTCGAAAGCGCTGATGCCAAAATTACGGTGTTTCTATGAAATTGCTCAAAATTTAGACGACACTCAACGACACATAAAAACGGTACATCCACCGTAATTACGGTGTAGTTAGCAACACTGGCCTTCTACCTCTATTTCTTATCGTGTGGTACAATTAACTGTGCTATTCGAGGAATAGACGGCGGTTGCCTGGTGTTGCACTTAGCATTACCCGCCCATGATCACATGTAGATCATTTAGAATTAGACCTACGGACGTGTGCAACGCGAGCTTCATACACATCTGGAAACAGATGTGCAGGGTTTCCTCATGATGGTTTCCTTCACCGTTAAAGCAATCGGTAGGTATATGTACGTAAGTTTTGAAAAACTCAGCTTACCTAGCATATCTGCAAGTCCCTTAACTGTATACGAAACTACATGTTAATTGGATTTTTCCGTTATCCGCGGCGCATGTGTCGTCGTGAATACCTGATAACCACCTTTATAGTAGCGATCGATGTCTTCCCTTTCACGACTTATAAAGTCAACTTACAGATTTTATTATTTTTTGGTGCTTACGAAAACTTATTAAAGCCAGTTTTTTATTAAAATTTTAGTTGTAATTACTAGTCTCTCTGTGAACTGTAGACCTCGCGAGTTTTTCGAAATGACTGAAATATTATAGTTTTACGTTTTCAACCCCAATGGCTTCGCTATTTTGAAAATATCTTAAAACTGAATCGAAAAAAAATCCATATTAGATTATTAGACTGGAACATAAAAAAAGTAAATTTAAAAATCTGTTACAATTTTTTTTTTACTAACAGCGTGTAAGGGAGTTTGGCTCTTGCATATGTACTTATTCACTTAGAATCTAGTTACCACAGTTACGTCTTATTTGTGATTATAATGTATAATTGTGAGACTGTAGATCCCACAGACAAACTGATCATTCAGTTTTGTGGGTCCAATGTTTACCTATGTACTGAATTTTTTTCGAATAATAAAATAAAAAAATACTTTATCTCTATTTGTATGAAAATGAATACTTAGTCTTCAGAAAATACCATTTTTTTTTGTCATATGGAGGTATAGACAGTTTCAAAAATTATCAAATCTTTTTTATCTTATGTTTGTTTTGACAACCGATATTGTTGCCTTGGCAACCGATTTTGTTGGTAAACAAAAATAAATAGTATCTCTCTTTCTATCTTCACTATTATTATTATTTTATTTTATTTATTTATTAATCGAAAAAATGAGTACATAGGTAAACATTAGACCCACAAAACTGAATGATCAGTTTGTCTGTGGGATCGACAGTCTCACAATTATACGGTACAATCATAGATAAGACTGCGGTACTTAACTAGATTCTAAGTGAATCGGTACGTCGTAGGCAAGAGCCAAACTACCTTACAGGCTGTTCATGAAAATTATTTAAACAGATTTTTAAATTTACTTTTTTTATGTTCGAGTCTAATAGCCGCGGGCAAACTGTTCCTAAGATATGGTAAACGTTTTCTCAGTGTTCTGTCGCCGTAGTAGTTGGAAACTGTAGGTACAACGAATTTACTCGCGGCTATTGTCCTCGTATTATGGTCATGCTTAACTAGTGACTTATGTTCCTGTCTGCCATGGTGATTCACGGCCAAGAGATATTTGTGTTTTAAACCAACAGGTAGAATTTTACTTAGGTCGAGGGCATAAACTCGGCCTTTAACCCGGCCCCTGGGGGAGTAGAGCCACCTTCTCTACTCCTCACTTGGGTAAGTCCTGCTTGGCGCGTCCACGTCGCGGGGGTGGGCACCACTCATGTTAGTAGGCCAGCATGTGTCGGTGGCGAAGTTCAGCAGGGACCCAGTACTGCGGGGTATAGCGCGGTGCCCGTGCCCAGGGTTACGGGTGAAGACACCTCGGTCGGGCCACTCGGACATATTCTGACAACGGGCCGGCGGAGGGCAGCGGCACCAGGCAGGATGCTGCGTAGGGGATGGCAGCGGACGAGCGATAGCCAACGGTGGCATCCCAAGCCCTTGTTAGCAAGAGGGGTTACTGTCTTGGCGTCAGGTGGCAACCGGCCGTAAAAACCCCAAGCCAAATAAACTACTCCTCATTATGAAGAATAAAGCCAATACAGTGAGTCAGAATACTAGGGCGTCCCCCGGAAGCGACGATAGATGCAAGGGCGATAGAAATACTAGGGCGTCCCCCGGAAGCGACGATAGATGCAAGGGCGATAGAAATACTAGGACGTGCCCCCAAAGCGACGACCAAGTCGTGGGTCCACATCGAAACAATCCAAAAATGCGTATAGCAACCTGGAATGTGGGCACCATGACTGGACGCAGCGCAGAACTGAGCGAAGTACTACTCAGACGCAGGGTCAATGTATGCTGCATACAGGAGACCAAGTGGAAGGGGTCAAAGGCTCGCAATATCGGAAATGGATACAAATTTATTTACCACGGCACGAACGCAAAACAGAACGGTGTGGGCATCGCAATCGACAGTGACATGCAGGAGCGCACTGTAGAGGTCAAACGAGTTAGCGATCGTATCATCGCTATTAAGTTCGCACTAGACGGCCAACCGTGCATGAATGTAATATCAGCCTATGCACCACAAATGGGATGCTGCGACACCGAGAAACAGACCTTCTGGGATAATCTAAACGACCTAATGCAGTCCTACCCACTTGATGAAACTAAATACATCGCGGGAGACCTCAACGGCCATGTTGGAACTGCATCACCTAACCATGAAAGAATACATGGGGGACAAGGCTATGGAATTCAGAACACACCAGGTGGGAATATCCTAGATTTTGCGACCACACACGACATGGCTATAATTAATACATTCTTTACGAAGCCAGACAAACATAAGATCACATACAGGAGCGGCGGCTCGAACACACAAATAGATTACATTCTAGCGAACCGCACTAAACTCCGAACTTTTAAAGACTGCAAGGTAATACCTGGAGAACCTCTTACAACACAACACCGAATACTGGTTGCAGACTTCAGAATGCCAAAACCCATAAAGTTACATAAAGAACAGATACCGAAGATCCGTTGGCACAAACTCTCCAACAGGGAGGGAGAATGTCTGATCGATAGAATAAAACTTTACCTGGATGAAGAAATAAGTGAAGTGCCTCAGACACGCGAACAGACAGCCAATGCAATGTGGAACAATTTCCACAAACGCTGCATGCAAGATGCATCAGATTTGTTAGGAGTGTCGAAAGGCCCACTGAAAAACGCAAAAAGGGCTAAATGGTGGAAAGCGGACGTCAAGGCAAAGGTTGAGACAAAAAAAGTTCTCTTTAAGACCTGGCAAGAAAGCGGGAACGATGAAGATCGCGAAAACTATCGATATGCAAAAAAAGCGGCCAAACGAGAAGTGGCCCGCGCTAGGGCGCAAGACGGCGACGATCTTTATAGCCGACTGGAAGAGGCCTCGGACGACAGGGAACTATTTAAAATCGCCAGGCAAAGGCACACCAACAGTATGGATATACGTGCTACTAGATACATCAAAAATAAAGATGACCAGCTCCTGACCGCAAACAATGACATAAACGAAAGATGGCGAGAATATTACTCCGAACTGCTCAACGAAACTTATCCGCACGAAAGACTAGCCCCCTTAGATGCCACAGCGGGACCTATCCCAGATGTCCACCCTGATGAAGTGAAGCTCGCTGTTGGAAAGATGGCGAACAACAAAGCAACAGGTCCAGATGAGATCCCTGCCGAATTGTGGAAACGCCTTGGAGAAACTGGTATATTTTTCCTAACACAACTTTTCAATCAAATTCTGCGCGATGGAATCCCTGAGGACTGGAGGAGAAGTTATCTGATCCCATTCTTTAAAAATAAAGGTGACATCAGACTGTGCGAAAACTATCGCGCAATAAAACTCATATCACACACACTCAAAATATGGGAAAGGGTCATCAACAACCGACTCCTCAATCTGACAGTTGTAACCGAAAACCAATGTGGCTTCGTAGCTGGCAGATCAACAACTGATGCTCTACACAGTCTTAGAGTTCTATTGGAAAAAAGGAAAGCAGTGAAAAAAGACGTACACCTGGCATTCATAGACCTTGAAAAGGCATTCGACCGAGTACCACGAGACCTAATCTGGCACTCACTGCGGGCGCAAAACGTACCAGAGTACTATATCAAAGTAGTTACGGACATGTACACAAACGTCACTACTAAGGTACGGAGCCCAGCAGGCACTAGCAAAGACTTCGAGGTAGCAGTAGGTGTACACCAAGGGTCAGCGCTGAGCCCGCTATTGTTCAATCTCGTAATGGATTACCTTACGGCAGGGATCCAGAGAAAACCGCCTTGGGACCTACTCTACGCAGACGACATTGTCCTCATAAGAGACAGCAGCTCAGAACTAGAAAACTCACTTGAGCAGTGGAGGATAGCTATAGAAACTGCTGGACTGAAGATCAGCCGCACGAAAACAGAGTGCATGCAGTGCTGCTACTCAACAACTAAACAACACCAAGCTGTCAATTTACAAGGTCACCAGCTAAAAGAAGTCGACCAATTCAAATACCTGGGTTCTGTGGTCACAAGCGATGGTACGATTGACGCCGACGTAACCCACCGAGTTAACACAGGATGGATGAAGTGGCGAGAACTATCGAGTGTACTATGCGACAGAAGAATGCCAGTACGCGTAAAAGGCAAGATATATAAAACAGCAGTCCGCCCTGCTCTTATATACGGAGCCGAGTGCTGGCCAGTGAAGAAAGTCCATACCACAAAACTACACACGACGGAGATGAAGATGCTGAGATGGGCAGGTGGCGTTACCTTACTAGACAAGGTACAAAATAAACATATCCGTGGAAGTTTTAAGATCAGGCCCATCGAGGAAAAGCTCTCTGAGTCCCGTCTTAGATGGTATGGGCATGTATTGAGAAGACCCAAAGACCGCATGACCAGACAAGTCATGGACATCGGTACCGGCCCGAGAAAACGAGGCAGACCCCCTCAAACATGGATGTCTGTAGTAAGCAACGACCTGAAGAAAGCTCAAATAGACAAATCGACGACTCAAAACCGACAAGTGTGGCGAAAGATGACGAGGAGAGCCGACCCCAAATAGAAATGGGATAAGGCTAGGCCAAGAGAGAGAGAGGTAGAATTTTACAAATTTTGAAAAGTTTTCTATAGTCACCTTTGCAACTTTTTTTTAGTTTTTTTGTTGACAAGGAGCTTTAAAAATCGAATTTGTAAATTTTCCAGTTTGTCTATATTAGTTTTGAATGTGAGTCCATAGCAGTAATTTATATATTCCTCTCAACTTCCGTTCCTCTCGCCCGAACACACTTCCGTAACACTCTCGACATGCATCCACCAGCTTAGTCCCCAAGTCAAATGTGCGTAAAGAAATTTTACTTCAAAAAAATCATCAAACCTGCCTACAAAATTTCACGAAAATCGGTTGAGAAATACGACCAGAAGAGGAGAACAGCCGGACATCCGCCGGATAGACATACGAAAGCATTTTTGACCAAGCTGAAACGTAGACTCTTCGTTCGCGCTATCCTTACTAATATTATAAATGTGAAAATGTGTTTGTTTGTTTGTTACCTTTTCACGCTTTAACGCCTTGACTAATCTTTATGAAATTTGGCATGCAGTTAGCCTGTGCCACAGGGAAGGACATAGGGTACTTTTTATCCCGGGAAAACAGCATAATCTGATGCAGTTCCTGAGGGAACTAAAAAAAATACTCGATAATTGTGATTTTTTGCACAGAGATGGTTATGGATGGTTATGGTGGGAAACGACATAATTTACTAATCACCCTTAAAGACAGTCATAAAAACGATATCCACGCAAGCAAAGCCGCCGGAAAAAGCTAGTAGGTACATAAACTAAGTATAGATTCCCCTTACCCCTTCTTTGTTATGTTTCTTGTAATCAATGTTCTTTCTATCTGTTGTCACAATCTACTATTACAATAAGTATCTATGTATTTATGAGAGATCGCGGGCGCCATTTTTTCCATACAAACGTAGTCCCCTGTTTTCTCCATGAATAATAACAATAGAGTAAAAATACTTTTTCCATTAAACCTATATCTACCATGGCCATGGCGCTATGTTTTATTTTTTCCCATATTCTAATTTTAATAGGAAGTAGGAGCCTTCAAACACCTATTCTTTAGACCGCGTTTCCTCTTAAGTACTTCTCGACTCTAACCATGTTTATTGTTTATTATTCTCATTTCTGGACACATGAAAATAGTTTCAAGTTTCCATTGCGTATTCCTGACCGTTATCCATAGATATACACTGTTTACCTATGTACTCAATTTTTTTCAAATAATAAAATTAAAAAAAAACTTTATCTCTATTTGTATGAAAATGAATACTTAGTCTTCAGAAAATACCAATTTTTTTTGTCATATGGAGGTATAGACAGTTTCAAAAATTATCAAATCTTTTTTATCTTTTGTTTGTTTTGACAACTGATATTGTTGCCTTGGCAACCGATTTTGTTGGTAAACAAAAATAAATAGTATCTCTCTTTCTATCTTCACTATTATTATTATTTTATTTTATTTATTTATTAATCGAAAAAATGAGTACATAGGTAAACATTAGACCCACAAAACTGAATGATCAGTTTGTCTGTGGGATCGACAGTCTCACAATTATACGGTACAATCATAGATAAGACTGTAGTACTTAACTAGATTCTAAGTGAATCGGTACGTCCGTAGGCAAGAGCCAAACTACCTTACAGGCTGTTCATAAAAAAAAATTAACAGATTTTTAAATTTACTTTTTTTATGTTCGAGTCTAATAGCCGCGGGCAAAATGTTCATGATATGGTAAACGTTTTCTCAGTGTTCTGTCGCCGTAGTAGTTGGAAACTGTAGGTACAATGAATTTACTCACGGTTATTGTCCTCGTATTATGGTTATGCTTAACTAGTGACTTATGTTCCTGTCTGCCATGGTGATTCACGGCCAAGAGATATTTGTGTTTTAAACCAACAGGTAGAATTTTACAAATTTTGAGAAGTTTTCTATAGTCACCTTTGCAACTTTTTTTAGTTTTTCTGTTGACAGGGAGCTTTAAAAATCGAATTTGTAAATTTTCCAGTTTGTCTATATTAGTTTTGAATGTGAGTCCATAGCAGTAATTTATATATTCCTCTCAACTTCCGTTCCTCTCGCCCGAACACACTTCCGTAACACTCTCGACATGCATCTACCAGCTTAGTCCCCAAGTCAAACGTGCGTAAAGAAATTTTACTTCAAAAAATCATCAAACCTGCCTACAAAATTTCACGAAAATCGGTTGAGAAATACGACCAGAAGAGGAGAACAGCCGGACATCCGCTGGATATACATACGAAAGCATTTTTGACCAAGCTGAAACGTAGACGCTTCGTTCGCGCTATCCTTACTAATATTATGAATGTGAAAATGTGTTTGTTTGTTTGTTTGTTACCTTTTCACGCTTTAACGCCTTGACCAATCTTTATGAAATTTGGCATGCGGGTAGCCTGTGCCACAGGGAAGGACATAGGGTACTTTTTATCCCGGAAAAACAGCATAATCTGATGCAGTTCCTGAGGGAACTAAAAAAAATACTCGATAATTGTGATTTTTTGCACAGAGATGGTTATGGATGGTTATGGTGGGAAACGACATAATTTACTAATCACCCTTAAAGACAGTCATAAAAACGATATCCACGCGAGCAAAGCCGCCGGAAAAAGCTAGTAGGTACATAAACTAAGTATAGATTCCCCTTACCCCTTCTTTGTTATGTTTCTTGTAATCAATGTTCTTTCTATCTGTTGTCACAATCTACTATTACAATAAGTATCTATGTATTTATGAGAGATCGCGGGCGCCATTTTTTCCATACAAACGTAGTCCCCTGTTTTCTCCATGAATAATAACAATAGAGTAAAAATACTTTTTCCATTAAACCTATATCTACCATGGCCATGGCGCTATGTTTTATTTTTTCCCATATTCTAATTTTAATAGGAAGTAGGAGCCTTCAAACACCTATTCTTTAGACCGCGTTTCCTCTTAAGTACTTCTCGACTCTAACCATGTTTATTGTTTATTATTCTCATTTCTGGACACATGAAAATAGTTTCAAGTTTCCATTGCGTATTCCTGACCGTTATCCATAGATATACACTGTTTACCTATGTACTCAATTTTTTTCAAATAATAAAATTAAAAAAAAACTTTATCTCTATTTGTATGAAAATGAATACTTAGTCTTCAGAAAATACCAATTTTTTTTGTCATATGGAGGTATAGACAGTTTCAAAAATTATCAAATCTTTTTTATCTTTTGTTTGTTTTGACAACTGATATTGTTGCCTTGGCAACCGATTTTGTTGGTAAACAAAAATAAATAGTATCTATCTTTCTATCTTCACTATTATTATTATTTTATTTTATTTATTTATTAATCGAAAAAATGAGTACATAGGTAAACATTAGACCCACAAAACTGAATGATCAGTTTGTCTGTGGGATCGACAGTCTCACAATTATACGGTACAATCATAGATAAGACTGTAGTACTTAACTAGATTCTAAGTGAATCGGTACGTCCGTAGGCAAGAGCCAAACTACCTTACAGGCTGTTCATAAAAAAAAAATTAACAGATTTTTAAATTTACTTTTTTTATGTTCGAGTCTAATAGCCGCGGGCAAAATGTTCATGATATGGTAAACGTTTTCTCAGTGTTCTGTCGCCGTAGTAGTTGGAAACTGTAGGTACAATGAATTTACTCACGGTTATTGTCCTCGTATTATGGTTATGCTTAACTAGTGACTTATGTTCCTGTCTGCCATGGTGATTCACGGCCAAGAGATATTTGTGTTTTAAACCAATAGGTAGAATTTTACAAATTTTGAAAAGTTTTCTATAGTCACCTTTGCAACTTTTTTTAGTTTTTTTGTTGACAAGGAGCTTTAAAAATCGAATTTGTAAATTTTCCAGTTTGTCTATATTAGTTTTGAATGTGAGTCCATAGCAGTAATTTATATATTCCTCTCAACTTCCGTTCCTCTCGCCCGAACACACTTCCGTAACACTCTCGACATGCATCCACCAGCTTAGTCCCCAAGTCAAACGTGCGTAAAGAAATTTTACTTCAAAAAAATCATCAAACCTGCCTACAAAATTTCACGAAAATCGGTTGAAAAATACGACCAGAAGAGGAGAACAGCGGGACATCCGCCGGATAGACATACGAAAGCATTTTTGACCAAGCTGAAACGTAGACGCTTCGTTCGCGCTATCCTTACTAATAATAATATTATAAATGTGAAAATGTGTTTGTTTGTTTGTTACCTTTTCACACTTTAACGCCTTGACTAATCTTTATGAAATTTGGCATGCAGGTAGCCTGCCACAGGGAAGGACATAGGGTACTTTTTATCCCGGGAAAACAGCATAATCTGATGCAGTTCCTGAGGGAACTAAAAAAAATACTCGATTGTTGTGATTTTTTGCACAGAGATGGTAATGGTGGGAAACGACATTAATTATTAATTTACTAATCACCCTTAAGTCATAAAAACGATATCCACGCGAGCAAAGCCGTCGGAAAAAGCTAGGTATAGATTCCCCTTACCCCTTCTTTGTAATGTTTCTTGTAATCAATGTTCTTTCTATCTGTTGTCACAATCTACTATTACAATAAGTATCTATGTACTCGTATATAAGAGAGATCGCGGGCGCCATTTTTTCCATACAAACGTAGTCCCCTGTTTTGTCCATGAATAATGACAATAGAGTAAAAATACTTTTTCCATTAAACCTATATCTACCATGGCCATGGCGCTATGTTTTATTTTTTCCCATATTCTAATTTTAATAGGAAGTAGGAGCCTTCAAACACCTATTCTTTAGACCGCGTTTCTCGACTCTAACCATGTTTATTGTTTATTATTCTCATTTCTGGACACGTGAAAATAGTTTCAAGTTTCCATTGCGTATTCCTGACCGTTATCCATAGAATACACTGTTAGTGACCCGAATAAAAATTTTGTATTAATATGCTTTTCAATACAGTTGTTATACATGGCGTACTTTTAGAGGCTATAGTTGTGATTCGAAAAGTAAGGCATCTTACTTTTACCACACCCTGGACACTTCATACAGCAGGCCAGAAATGAAATTAAAAAAAAACGATTGACCAAACAAATGAAATGGCGGCGAAGTCCTATACGTTCGACCACCAAACTGTAATAACCAATCTGAATCAATCTGGGAGACGAGGGGGTGAGGTCGGAATCTAGAGAGCGGCAGAGAGTGTCCATACTGTATGTAAGTACTTTTATATGTATATATACTCGTATATGTATATACTTTGCTTTTACGCTGTCTTTTTTTTACGAGCTAGATCATTACTTTTGCAGTTTAGTTTTAAAGAACCCCGTATGTAAGGGAAAAGTATGGGAAATGTGGTTTCAGTTAAATATTCTGAGATTTTTATATAATATAGATTTTAACGTCCTGAACAAAAGTCTCTATGGGGGCTACCACTGTTGCCGAGTCCCTTTCAGAGTTACGACTGATTTGATTTGATTTGAAATGAACCCTTAATAAACCGAGTTTAAAAGTGTACATGTGTATCTATGAAAATATATGTAGATAAGATTTAACAAGTAACACTATTTTTTTTTCATTTTACCCGTTATTAATAGTTTGTTTTGTCTGGTAGGTCTACTGTAAAAATATGGGTGCATTAAAATGCACAAAAATATGTTCCAATGATCTGTGTGTCGTTGTAATAAGAACTTTGTAAAATATTTATGAAACGATTTATTTTGCACTTGAAAAAGACACTGGAGGTATCATATTACTGATATTACTGTCACTGTGACGAGGTGCGAATTGGTACTAGAGTCGATTTCCTTGAGGGTACAAAACCAGTCCTAACTCTGAAAGGGACTCGGCAACAGTGGTAGCCCCCATAGAGACTTTTGTTCAGGACGTCAAAATCTATATTATATCAAAATCTCAGAATATTTAACTGAAACCACATTTTCCATACTTTTGGTACGGGGTTCTTTATAAGTCAATTTAAAAAGTTATGTAGCAAGAAGTTGTCATACATAGAATAAAATCGAATAGATTTTATACGAGGAAAAATGAATTAGCATTGAATTCTCAAAATTCTTTTAAATGGTTGTTTATCAAATTTAATTACTAGTTTTAATTTGATTATTTACACATTAACATTGTCAAATATCGAATAGGCTGTATACGCGTACGAGCCCGTTGCCTAGTTTCGTTGTAAAAAAATGATCATTTTGCAAAAACGCGCCATTTTCTGATTTTTAGGACGGAACCTAATAGGATCACTCGTGCGTCTGTCTGTCTGTCAAAGCCAATTTGAATCAGGTGAAATTTGGTAGAATGGTGTAATCCTATAACCCAAACACAGATGTGCAAAGTTAATATTTTTTTTTTAAATAAGGGTTATTTTATTTTTATATTTAAAGTTTTGGAAACCTTATTTTGTCATATGTCAAATGAAAGGGCTCGTTATCAGGATTTTAAATATATTTTTGTTTATATTGTTAAATAAATAGTTTTGATTTTATTCATGAAAGAAGACGAAAATTTACCATCCCCCCCACTGTTCTCCGAAACTACTGAGCCTAAATTTTTTTTAAAAATACAAAATATAGTTCATTGCTTGTAGATTACAGGAAAACCTATAAGAATTCTATCAATTAAAAAAAAGTGGTAAACTCAATATAATACCTTCACCTACGGAAAATAGTTCAAGTCATAATAGAAAATAGTCTATCGGTGTTCTACAGGATTCATTTCGGAAAGTGTGTCCTAGAGCTTCACGACCTCATTCCTCGTCTTCATTTCATCATCGAACGATCAGGTGCGGAGGGCGATTCCACCCCTTTGTCGTTAATGTTCCACCTTTACGCACGAAGCGTTTTGCTTCTTCGTTCATTATGCGAACGGGCAAGGAGTGGAATTCCCTGCCGGCGTCTGTATTTCCCGATTCGTATAATTTAGGAATCTTCAACACTAGATTGAATAGGCACTTTTTGAGCTTGCGTGTTACATCCTGGGCTGCTTAGGCACTTACCATCAGGTGAGGTGCAGCTAAACGCACTAAAATATTTATTTTTAAAAAAAGTTCACTAAAACACCATTAGATTGCGCTAGTAGTAGTTAACTGTATGGAGTACTGCTCTCACTTGTGGGATGGATCGACTCGTTACCAGCTATATGTCTTGGATTATATCGACCGACGCGCTAGGAGACTCATTGGTGGCGAGTAACTTGTATCAAACAGGCTCCAAAGCCTCGAGCATCTCCACAAAGTCGCCTGTCTATCGGTGTTCTACAGGATTCATTTGGGAGAGTGTGTCCTGGAGCTTCACGAACTCATTCCCCCTCTCCATTTCATCATGGGACGACCAGGTGCGGAGGGCGGTTCCACCCCTTTGTCGTCAATGTTCCACCTTTACAAGTACACACGAAGCGTTTTGCTTCTTCGTTCATCATGCGAATGGCCAAGTGGTGGAATTCCTTTCCGGCGCCAGTATTCCCCGATTCGTAAAATTTAGAAATCTTCCAAACGACAATGAATAGGCACTTTTTGAGCTTGCGTGTTACATCCTGGGCTGCATCGGCACTTACCATCAGGTGAGGTGCAGCCAAAAACACTAAAATTTTTAAAAATAAAAAAAATAATTCGCGTATTACTGTGAGGATTTCATATGTGAAATTTTGTATTTGACTTTGGCATTGTATGGAACCCTCTTTACGCGAGTTCAACTCGCACTTGGCCGGTTTTATTTTTATATTTTATTTACGTTGTACGCATGTATGATGAAATAAACATATTTAATTTTTTGATTTGTTATTTACTGAAAAACGTTGTGTGATACACGGGTGTGTAATTATTGCAAAGTCGTGACATCGTTTACAATAACCTACTTTCCACCTTTGTATCACAATGTACTATTATGGTTGTATTGTAACTTTGGAAAACAAAGCTCGAATTGAAACTTTTATCTACACTTGGCAGCCCTGGCTTGTAACAATGGGTTGAAATGTATATAGATAAGGCTTTCATTCCACTTGCATTCAGCGTTACGGGCCATTGGGTTCATCTGACACTGCCTATTGGTAGGATTACGGTTTTAAAATTCGTTTTCGAATACTTTTTTAATAAACTTACTTCTAAAAATCTAAAATTTTTAAATACCACCTTTTATTTGAAAAGAGTTTTTTAAGTTCAGGTGTCACATGAAAATGTGTTATGTAAATATTTGATTCCAAATTTAAAAAGCTGTGCTGAGAGGTACAATGTTTCCTATGATTTGGTTAAAAACTATAGACGATCCTGAAATCTTGATTCCACCTTCATGGTTCATCATCAGATCAACTTCAAAATACCAAAAGGATATATTGTTACCGGGAGTACGGCTTCTTTCTAAATTTCAGCTCAATCGGACCCCTGGAAGCTCTAAAATCGATCGCAAGATTTGACGGACTTTTTTAACCGCCTCCTTGGCGTAATGGTGAGTCATTCGCTTCACACCAGAAGGTCGCGGGTTGGATTCCCGACGGGGTCAACGGTTTGGATGGTGGTAAGGCATTTTAATAGCCCGCCTGGCTAGCTACCACCATCTTATCCAAGTCTTGTCGCCAATCATCAGTGTTAACAGCATTGATGTGTTCCGGCTTGAAGATAAGATAGCCAGATCTCCATTGCGTTGGGGAATCTTGGTAAGCCCGCCCTTCATCTTCGGCATCATCATCACTTATCATTTGGTAAGATGATGCCAAGGGCTTACCAATTGTGAATTTAAAAAAATGCAAGTTAAATAAAAGTTAGTAAAAATAAGTTTGAAATGTATTACTACTGGTGATATTTGATTGATCCCCCACTTTATCATGAGGGATTCTCTGGTCTGGCGTTATATACATGATATCTCTAAACTAGACAACGATATCAAGGTCACACTGTAGGAGATCTTGAATACTTCATCATTACAACTCATATACGTCCCCACCGAGGGGCTCGAGCCTACCCTGAATCAGGGCGATTAGGCCTTAGTCGACCACGCGGGCCCAGTGCGGGTTGGTCGACTTCACACACAATCTTCGAGTTTCTTCGCAGGCGTGTGCAGGTTTCCTCACGATGTTTTCCTTCACCGCTAAAGCAATCTTTATATAATACTTAATATGGATTTAAGTATGCAATTGCTGATTCAGTTTTTAAAGCTCGATGCCGATTTTTATTGAAAAAAAAATGTTTTTTATTATTTACCTTATGGTTACACTATTTATGGTCCTCCAGTGTGGCAGTATCCACATGATATCTTTAAACTAGACAACGATAACAAGAGCACACTCTGAAGGAGATCTTAAATAATATGGATTAAGGTATGAAATTGCCGATTCAGTTTTTAAAGCTTAATGCCAGTTTTTATTGAAAAGAAAAGTTTTATATTATTTTCCTTTAGGTGACACTATTTATGGTCTTTTACTAGTAGTGCTAGTGAGCTACGTACCATTGAATGTAACAATCGTTTTTTTTTTTAATCAGATGGGGCTATATTTTTGACTGGTTTATTTCCTTTAATTTTCCTAAAATGCGATGTATTACCAAATATGACATTATTACTGCTGCGATAACTCTATAGCTTTAAAATTAATAGTTTTTTTTTTTGCCTTCAAAATGGCGATTTATTGAGTTGAAAATACTCGTCCTCATGTGTTCAAGGCCACCATGCTATGAAAATATCTAAAAATAGGAAAACATTTACCACCATTTAATTTCGAATACTTAGTCTAACGCTGTTTTGAGGTAATTTGTATTTTCATAAATATTTTTTATTATTACTTTTCTTCTCTGAACTTTTCCATCCTATCGGCAATTTCATACTTAGACACCTAATATGCTTGGAAACGAGGCTCAGTAGCTCCAGGCTTCGCTACACTTCCCTTACGGTATGGAGAACTGGGCATAAGACTAGTGCACGACACCAACGTATCAGCTCTCTTGGCATCTTCCCATGGGGTTAGCGAGCAAGTCGCTAATTTATGTGCCAGGCGCCTGTCTAGATACGCCTTTTTTGAGGAGGCCTTGAATGTTTGGTCTTCATCTGTTTTTCCTGCGACTGAACGGCCGTAAAACCCCTGTATGCAACGTCAATTTCATTTGAATTTCATTGTAATAAATTTCTTTTCATTTCATATTTTATTTTATTCAAAAAATTTTTCGCCATCTAGACACACGGCAGTGTCTCCGTAAAGTTCGAAAAGAAATAGGCGATACCGGTCGTGGGTGACATTTACTCAAACCATTTTGGGCCACTTTCGACCTATCTGTAACTTAAAATTTGTTTGACTTAAGGGTCTCCAGGAGGCTCGAGTTTCACATACAAACGTAGTTCCGCTTTAATACTAAAACTACATGCCGCGTTGAATCCAAACTTTACGAATATATTGAGTATACACATATCGATGTTTATAGTTAGTTTTAATCGTAGCAAATTGAAACATAACTATACGAAGGCTTAAATTAATTTTGTACTGAATGTTTGAAACTTCTCTTATTTTTTCCCTTTTTATATTAGTTCATCTAAAACTAATTACAAACATCGATATGTGACTACTCAATATATTCTCAAAGTTTGGATTTAATCTGGCATGTAGCTTTTGTATTAAAACGTCATTCAATGAACGCGCTAGTCATTCAATCAAATAGCAGATTCAACCAGATGACTGCGACATATAGATCACTTCCAGGTAACATATAAACTTGATTTTGGCATAGAGATAAGTACAAAGAAAAAAAAAGAAAAACTGGCCAAGTGCGAGTTGTACTTGCAAATTGAGGGTATCTTACCACTACTATTTATCAAAATTATAGATCATTTCCAGGTGACTTAGAAACTGGTTTGGCAGTTAGTTAGGTTAATGGACGTATACATAGGAAAAAGAAAAACTGGCGAAATGTGAGGCGGACTCACGAAATTTGGATTCCGTACCACCACTACTCATTGGAATAATTATAAAGACCACAGCCAGGTGACTGTTTAATTTAGGATTTGGAATCGAAATAGGTTTGTTGGGCGTATTGAGTAAACATTAAAAAAAAACTGGCTAAGTGCGACTAGGCCTTGCGCACCGAGGAAGTAACTAGTATCTCATATAATATAATATACAAAAATTAAAAATCTTATTAACTAGCAAAACACACAATTATATGCAAAGGCGGACTTATCGCTTTAAGCGATTTATTCCAGCCAACATTTGGTGAATGGAGGAGACGAGAAAGTATAACGATAGCGGGTTCCGTACAACCAAAAATATACTATATATGTGTACGTCTATTACTTGATTAAAGATAGGAAATTAATATTAATACTTTACAAAAATTCATAATATCCCAACAAAACATAAATATGAAATGGAGCCAAGTTCGATTTAAAAAAAATTACAGCGATCTAAATAGGTTGGTACGAAGTTCTATAGTGGTCCCTAAATCATAGCTACGGAACTTCAAATAGAAATATTTATTTTATACTTCTCCAAATAATAGAGAATTTACAGCGGTTTTCAGTTTGTTATGTTTTAAAATTTGTTATGTTCTGTGCTAGCTAATAAATGGTGTAACTTGCAAGTTGGTAAGAATACCGAAAGACAGGCCACTTTGCGGCGATACTCAATACGGTATTTTACTACTAGTCATTTGAGTAACTTTTTATCAACAGTGTCAAAAACTAAAGTTTGTTCTGCAATTATTCGCGTTACTGACATAGTGACGTCATAAGTGTCATAGTCTGTAACTAGCTAATTTACTGTTTTTGATAAATTTAAATTAAAATAAAATATTATTAAATTTATAACATGTCAAAAGACAAATAAAAATCTATCATACTAATCTATAAATTACAATCAGTCAATAAATAACCCGCCCCTTACTGAACCCGGCGCAAAGGTGCCCATCACATTACATTTGCTATTCTGAAAGAAATGCTATTTATTGAATAGTGTTTTTTAATTTATTTTTTATATGGTAAAATAGCCTATTGTATACCATGTTTAAAAGCAAATAAATACTAGGGACGCTGTAAGTTGTAGACCTTCGGAGTTTTTCGAAATAGCTGAAGTATTATATTTTTCAGGGAGCGTCGGTGGCGTAACGGTTACGGCCACTACCTCCTGTCTAGGAGGCCGTGGTTCGAATCCTGCCACGTACCAATGTTTTTTCGAATTTAGATTTCATATGTACGTTTATCCGACGCTCTTACGGTAAAGGAAAACATCGTGAGGATACCTGCACACGCCTGCGAAGAAACTCGAAGGTTGCGTGTGAAATCGACCAACCCGCACTGGGCCTGCGTGGTCGACTTAGGCCCGATCGCCCTAATTCAGGGTAGGCTCGAGCCCCTCGGTGGGGACGTATATTAGCTGATAAGATGAAGACTCCACCATGTTGAAAAATTTCAAAGAAATTAAATTGATAAAACCAATCCACATAATTATCAAACCTGCTCACAAAAATTGTTGAAACCGGTTGAGATATGCGAAATCATTTTTGCCCAATCTGAAACGGAGGCGCAACACGCGCGCTTTGCGCTCGCTCGGTCAAACATTTTTTGTTATGTTTTTAATTTTGAATTTATTTTTATACCTTTTCAAATGTCATATTTTGTCTGTATGTTTTTATACGCACTACGCAAAAATTACTCGATCAAATTATTTATTTATTTTATTTTATTAGAGACAAACAGTCATTTACAGATATAAACTTACAACAATATTACTTAAAGACCTATAGACTCGTGTCTTAAATATAGTGGTTATTATCATATAAGTATATTAAAAAGTAGCAATAACACTATGAATAAGATAAGATAAGATTGTCTTGACTCCACCACCGTCACCATTTCACTATGTCACCATTAAATATGGTTTTCATCATTGTATTGATGTATCTCTAACCTAAAACTGAATGTAGTTTAATCGCCATAAACCGTCTAGATGCTACCCTCAGATCCTCTCTGAAATAAGATGCACGTTTCCTCACAATGTTTTTCTTCATAGTTATAGCATCGGTAAGTAAAAATTTATGTAAATTTCGAAAAACTCATTGGGCCTTTGGCCGTCTGGATTTAAACCCGGGAACTCCAGTTAGAAAGACCGAGTCGTTTTCGTTGAGCCACCGATCCTTGTTAGTTCACGTCATCCTTCCATCATGACTAGGGGTCACTGAGAAGACTTACCAGAGTTGAGCATTTTTTAATAAACAAGAATATAATATGAAGAATAATATTTTTTAACTTAATAGATCAGTTTCTTGAAGAATGAAAGGGTCCAGATGGCGTCTTGGGCACAAGCTGTCGGCGAAGGGATTTGAGAACGGTCTGAAAAACTCTTCAGCGCGCAATAAATGATTTATTTCTTTTTCTTTTTTTTTATTTGCCAAATTAAACATTAATTAAGCATTGGTGAGACTCGAGTGTAATTAAACTCACAGTAACCAACATACTATCAAACCTACAATAGATTACAGGTGTTTTTATTTTAATGAGGTGCTTTATATTAAGGAGCCTAAAAGCAGATAAAAGCAATATAATAGAAGGTTGTCTAGAAGGGATCGCTTAATAGCGATAAGTTCGCCTATAGGTACAACTTCCTCAATCATTGTACATGTACAGGAGTACCAAGGTAACCGACATAGCTCACAGAATCGCTAAATTTAAGTGGCAGTAGGTAGGGCACATAGCTCGTAGAACAGATGGCCGGTGGGGCAGTAAAGTTCTCGAGTGGTGACCGCACACCGAAACACGTAACGTAAGCAGACCTTCCAGCCGGTGAACCGAAGACCTGGTGACGTGGATGCGACCAGTATTCTTTCTATAAATTCTTAGAAAGGCGTTTATTCAGCAGTAGAATATGATGAAGCCGAATTGTACTCAGTTAAGGCGCTAGAGCATCAGACCACGTGTTTCATATTTTATGTTTGGATGTGGGCTTCCGAATTCTGAATCCATATGTTCGTTCATACTAGGAAATACTTAGTAGCCTCTCGTCCAGCTACCTACCGAGTGCGACGTGTGACAAAGGCTTCCAAAACATTGCAATTTTCACTATTAAAAGGCCTCATCCACAAATATAAGGTCTTTGAAAATCGATCGTATAGTAAATCAGTCTACCCACCGCACAAGGAATTGTTCGTTCAAGGAAACAAAGTCTTTGATGTAAACACTGTCCCATTGAAGATGTATGGAGGTGATTGCGCAATCAGCGGCTCCACATCGCGTCCTGATTAAGCAAGCCCAACTTTGAGGCTTATAATAAACAGAGACACAGAAAATTATTCACTAACTTTGCCCTGGGCAAAATTTATGGTACGTTTAGCGCGAAATTTCTCGACAATGAACGAGTCGCCCGGGCTTTGAGGTTCGAAACTAGAGGTGCACCGTGTTTCTCGTAACGGTTGAAAATAACAGGTGTGATTGTAACGATGCAAAATAATATCGTTACATTTTTTTAGTCAAATTAGCCAAGATCTCAACGCTTTAACTCCTCCTAGTTATATCTTGAAACATAATAAATATCACTGCAAAAAGTTGTGTCGTCCCATTTCTGCCGTTCTGATGAACGTCTGGGCTGTGGCCTTTGTCATCAGCGGAAAGTGGTCTGGAGGGAGATGGATCTCTACTAGGGATGGTGTGGAGGATGCTGAAGCGGAGAGAGTATGCTTGGTCCAGAAGAGACAATTTAGAGGACCTATGTTCTCTGGTTTCGGCAAGTATTTTATGTATCCTATTTATGAGGTGAGACAACCTGGCCTGACATTTGCTTTTTTGGAGAGAGGTGGTGATTTTATGGTCTGTCAGATTGGCCAACTTCGCGGTGCATACCTGTAGTTCCTTAGCCACATCGAGGGTGGCAATGAAGTTGTCCTCGACAAGTGTATCAGCCGGCTCGGGTTTGTGTTCGAGAAGTTGCCACAGCGAAGCCGCTGAGGCGCCGATGTCGAACTCGATGCCTGTTTTCAACGTTGGCACGTGCGTGCGCGGCCACCCTCGATGTGGCTAAGGAACTACAGGTATGCACCGCGAAGTTGGCCAACCTGACAGACCATAAATTCACCACCTCTCTCCAAAAAAGCAAATGTCAGGCCAGGTTGTCTCACCTCATAAATAGGATACATAAAATACTTGCCGAAACCAGAGAACATAGGTCCTCTAAATTGTCTCTTCTGGACCAAGCATACTCTCTCCGCTTCAGCATCCTCCACACCATCCCTAGTAGAGATCCATAGCCCTCCCGACCACTTTCCGCTGATGACAAAGGCCACAGCCCAGACGTTCATCAGAACGGCAGAAATGGGACGACACATGGGCAGAGGTTAGATTAGTATTAGAATGGTTACGGAATAGACTAGGTACCTGTTATTTTTTTTTTATTTTTTTATATTCACAATTGGTAAGCCCTTGGCATCATCTCGCCTGATGGTAAGTGACGATGATGCCGAAGATGGAAGCGGGCTTACCAAGATTCCCCAACGCAATGGGGAACTGGCTATCTTATCTTCATGCCGGAACACACCAATGATATCAACATTGGTATTTGGCGGCAAGACTTAGATAAGATGGTGGTAGCTAGCCAGGCGGGCTTAGAAAATGCCCTACCACCAACCAAACCGAGTCTTACAATTGACCCCGCCGGGAATCGAACCCGCGACCTCCTGTGTATAGCCAGTGAACTTTGCCTCTGAGCTACGGAGGCGATTAATTAATACCTACTCTTTTTGACATTCCGTTGTGTGAAACTCGATTTATTTGTTATACGGTTTATTACAAACAAGTGAAAATAAACATTTTTTTATTTTAAATGTATAATTTCATAATGATTACGTACTGATGATGTCAAGTTTAAAAAAAATATTGTGTCCATGAATACAAGGAGGTATGTGAGCGCTCTTATTTTTAACCGACTTCAAAAAAAGGAAGAGGTTTTCTATTCAACTCGTATACCTATTTATTTATTTTTGATTTATGTATATATGCACAACCATAACTTTTTTAGAGTAGTCCGCTTTCGATAACTCTTTTTAGGGTTCCGTACCCAAAGGGTAAAAACGGGACCCTATTACTAAGCCTCCGCTGTCTGTCTGTCTGTCACCAGGCTGTATTTCATAAACCGTGATAGCTGTGCAGTTGAAATTTTCACAGATGACGTATTTCTGTTGCCGTTGTAACAACAAATACTAAAACTTTGAAGAAGTGATAAAATAAGAGGGTCTCCATACAAAAAACGTGTTTTTTTTTAAACGTGAAGTAACTAGCACCATTTAATATGATGATACGGAACCCTTTATACTAGCACCATCTATTATAATGGTACGCAACCCTTTGTATGCGGTTAAAGTACAGAGAAAACATTTGAACCTGTTACAAACCTACCTCTATTTTACGTGTATAACAGGCGACCGGATAAGCGTTACGAGCAAAAAGGTTCAGCTAATACTCGTGGGATTAAAGTTTCCCACTAGTAAGTAATCGGTAATTATTCCAGAGACCACAGTTTTGGCACACCCTGGACACTTCATACAACGGGCGAAATCATATACGATCGACAACCAAACTGTAACCAATCTGGGTGACGAGGGGGTTAGGTCGCAAATCTAGAGAGCGGCAGGGAGTGTCCATACTTTATGTTAGTACTATTTATATACTTTGGTTTTGGTTTAAGTTTAACTTGAGAATATTTACAGTGAAAGTAATGAGAAGAAAAAGAGTTATGACATAAATAAAATAACTTGTATCTATCATAGCATCTATCATACTTTATTCTTAGCCATGTGTTAGCCATCATCAAGTGCGCCCTCTCGTATGATGTATCGGTATTATTGTACCTACTGAGGACCAACCTGTGGGCCCTGTGGCTGTATTTCTTTTCCACTTACTTAAATAAAATTAAATTAAATAAAAATTAGCAACTCGATTAACGATGTTTCAAGCATCGAACGAACTAGCTTGGAAATAAAGTTCTTGTCAGCTCGTACTGCAACGTGACTGTTAGATCAACGCTGCCGACGAATCGTGTGAAAATTTTTGTTTTTAATTCATCCCTTCCCTACTAATATTATAAATGTGAAAGTAACTCTGTCTGTCTGTTACGCTTTCCCGCAAAAACTACTGAACGGATTTGGCTGAAATTTGGTAGGTAGACAGATTAGGACCTGGATTCAGACATAGGCTACTTTTTACCACGCTCGCGAGCCGCTTGCGGCTCGCGCACTGCGCACCCTCGAAAAGTCATAGAAACGTTGTCCACGCGGGTGAAACCGCGGGAAACAGCTAGTTATTAATAAAATAAGAAGAATTTACAAAAAGCAAGAAAACAAAATTATTTTATATTGTTTTGTTAAGAAGTGCATGAATTATCATATTTTTGATGTGTAACATCTTTGCTCTCGCTTTCCTGCAATTTGTGGGAGTGATTTCGTGAAATGGGACGGAAATGTGTAACAGGGAGTCACGTTTTTTCAGGCTTTAAAAGCGCGGAAAAGGCAAAGGTATCTATGACCATACAGCCTAGTCTGCCGTATCTTTGCCGTCCTTTTATAAAGTATTTTGTCACATGTTACACATCATATGCGAGTACTGTAGGTCTCGCTCGAATTTTTTTTTGATTAAAATTGCAGCAGTTGTATGGTTACAACTAGAAGAAAAAGGGTGCATTAGGATACTTTTTTCTTTAGCTCTGTGTATTAAAATAGAATTCGAGGAAATAAAAATCACTCCTCATGTCTTGTATCGTCACTTACCATCAGGTGAGATGATGCCAAGGGCTTACCAATTGAAATAAAAAAAAAAGTGTGTGTGTCAGCTCCGATGCACGACTGGAGTTTACTCCTTACTAACGATTTATAAATGTGCAGGGGGGTGGCCGCCAATTTTTTAAATTCTGACAACCGATTCGTGATTAGGGACCTCAGGGATATCGATTTTGGGAGCAATCTGTCCAGTTACTAAAAAGTTCAAAATGGCGGCAATTTCTTTCAATTTTGAAAAGGATTCGTGATTAGGGACGTCAGGGACTCTTAGATATCGACTTTGAAAGCAATCGGTCCAGTATCTAAAAAGTTCGAAATGCCGGCCATTTTTTTCAATTCTGACAACACAGGAGTTCAGGCACCCTCAAATATCGACTTTGGAAGCAATCGGTCCAGTAACTTAAAAGTTCAAAATGGCGGCCACTTTTTTCAATTCTGAAAACGGATTCGTAATAAGTCCCTGGGGACTTAGGGACGCTCAGATATCGATTTTGGAAGCAATCGGTCCAGTAACTAAAAAAATCATAATGGCGGCCACTTTTTTCAATTCTGACAAGACAAATCTAACGACACCTCACACTCCAAAATCCATCAAGCCGTTTAGGCTACAGGACGTGCTAAAGTAATAAACATACAGACATACATACACCCAAATAAGTTGCGCACACTATACAACTAAAGCATAACGCCACAATAGAATTAAGAACACATAACTTATTTATGTGTTACCTACAACACAGGTTTTCCTAGTGTAGGTAGCAGCGTCGTCACTTTACGTTAACGACTGGCCTATTGTAATGTACTTTTATTTTATTATTATTTTTTAAATTGCGAGGAGTATATTGGAAGATTCTGTTACCTACCTTTAAACTATTGAACTAACTATTATACAATAATTGTAATACCAATGACACCTACTAACCTCATTACTGTAACTTCTACTTAGGCTAAGTTTAGATCATAATAAAGAATTTATTTATTTATTTATTTATTTATATAACGTACAATATAGCGCATAACGTCTGATTTTACTGCCCTTAAATTTTCGTACCCCGGGCTTATATAGGGTGACTTTTAATTAGTTCTTGATAACAAAAGATATGCATGTACTCGTGATTACAAACAACTTTCCCAAAGAAACTAATATGTCAAATCAAAAATTGTTTTTTTCATATTTGACATTAGTTCCTTTGGGTAAGTTGTTTGTAATCACGAGTACATTCATATCCTTTGCTATCAAGAACTAATTAAAAATCATCCTATATAATGAAAATCGATTTTTAAGGAGTAAACTCCAAAAATTACAAATCAATTATTTTTTTCGATAAAAATTCCTCAATTGAAGTAAAAAGTGGTTACAAAGTTGGTCGTTGGCGGCGGTATAAGTACATTAACGAATCTCTTTGTTACTTTCGAGTGACGAAGTAGTAAGAAGTTATGGCAAAAAATCTAACTTGAGGTATTGATAGGCATCGATTGTTTTACACTAATACAGTTCAAATATAAAAAACATAAAAAATGAATGTGTGTGTGTGTGTGTATGTGTGTGCGCTGCACGTACATCCGGTTCACTAATAGCATAGTCTAATCATCATATCAGCCGAAGGAAGTCCACTGCTGGACATAGGCCTCCCCCAAGGATCTCCACGACGACCGGTTCTGCGCTGCCCGCATCCAGCGGCTTCCCGCGACCTTCACCAGGTCATCGGTCCACCGAGTGGGAGGCCTGCCTACACTACGCTTTCCGGTGCGTGGTCGCCACTCGAGAACATAGTCTAATAAAGTGCCTAAATTACTGGACGGATTTGTATACAATTTGGGTTAGACAAATATTTGTTTTATACCTTCAGCCGTTTCTTTAAACACGTTTTAGGGTTCCGTAGTCAACAAGGAGCCCTTATAATTGCGCCATGTCTGTCCGTCTGTCTGTCTGTTCGCGGCTTAACTCAGAGACTATTGGTACTAAAAAGCTTTAATTTGGTATGGGTATACATATAAATTACACCGACGAAACAATACAATAAAATCTTGAAAAAAAAATGTAAAGAGGGGGTGAATTTTTGATGTGTAACATCTTTGCTCTCGCTTTCCTGCAATTTGTGGGAGTGATTTCGTGAAATGGGACGGAAATGTGTAACATGGGACGGAAATGTGTAACAACGAGAGTCCGACTCGCACTTGGTCGGTTTTTTTCGTTACTGTCAGATCCGCCACCCAGGTACAATATCGTCATCAAATCTAACTAACCTAAAGTATTTTGTCACATGTTACACATCATTATGCGAGTACTGTAGGTCTCGCTCGAATTTATTTTTTTTCGATGATCGTGTATATGGGTATCATTGAATAGTTCTTTTAAAACTACTAAGGGTTCCTTTAAACCATTTTTCGATTTAGCGATCCGTTTACGAAATACTAAGCTTTAAAGTGATAATTTTGGTTAGACTCGAGCCCCCCGTCCATTTCAAGATATCTGAAAAAAAATTGTAAATATTAGAACATATATCAATTTAAAAGGAAAACTATCACGGCTAATTAGGCTTTCTTAGTTTAGGAGTAATAGTCGACCAACTTAAGGTGTGCAGTTGGATTTGTAAAAAGTTCATAGATTTTCCATACAAAATGTTCTATTACCGAACGGCAAATGTTATATTATTTTTTTAAATATACATTTTTTTATACTACGGAACCCTACTTTGCGCGAGTTCGACTCGCACTTGGCTCGTTTTTTATTAAGTCACTTTCTTGTCTGTCTGTCGTTACTGGTGGAATCTTGCAACGGATTTTTTTAATACTTCCTATTATCTAATCATGCTGAAATTTTTCGTACAGCCTGAGTTCCGATCACAACACAATAAAGTATATTTCATTTGTCTGTCTGTCTTTCGGTGGAATCATTCAACGTATTTTTAAATATTAAATACTTTCTGTTATCCGATAACGCAGAAATTTTACACACAGTCTCAGTTCCGATGACGTCATAATATAGTATATATATGTCGAAGGGGGTGAGTGGTTAGGTTATGGTTGGCCTCGTGGTTCACGTCCTTAACTATTTCGGTATTGGGCGTCGAAATAACAATGCAGCTATATCACAGAGGTCCTTCTTCAATAGTCTTGATCATTTGGTAATCGAAATTGTACAGGATGCCTTGGATAACAATGGATGCAAACGCGGTGATCACAGCGATGGCGTGACACGTCCATTTTGCTCACAGATCACCACTACTTGTGTTCTGCTCGACGCTCCGTCAAAAAGTGTCTGCTCCGAGACTGACGTCCAGCTAATGTGGCTTCTCCACAGATCTAATAAATTCTCAACTCAGTGTGGCAGCACAAACAGCCTTCCGTTAATACATCATCTTTGCTACCACAAACGATCGTCTCACGAGTACAAGCGATCGTCACGCCACCACCGGTTTCACCCAGGTACTAATACCTGACGTTTGATCCAAACAAAGTGTAACTATGTAAACTTATCTCGAGCTGGTATTGGTCGCGTTTTCAATGACACTCCGACACGGCCATCCTGCGAGTCACACGTCCTCGGGTGACTAACCTGAAAAAGAAAAGGGTAGCCAGTAGATTCCATTTCGTTCGGCCAATCCTGACCTTCATTAGGAAGGTCCACAGCTCAAGGAATAAAAGCAACGCTAATAATGTGAAGCTTTAATTCAAGACTACAATCATGGTGACAACACATTTTAACAGCCTCAAAAAACCAAAATAATTTCACTCTTGTAAACTAAATAAACCTCAGCATTAGCATCGTAACTCAAACAATCTCAAATCAGTTTAGGTCTCCAAGGTAAATCACAGCTGCAAGGCTTGAAACCTTACAACCATTTACAACTTTTAGGGGCACATAGAACGGAACATAATCATCATCGCAAATCACAAGCGACGGAACACCAGAACTAAACATCACCACATCCGGGTGGCGGGACACCACAAAGAATCATCATCACTAACGCCAAGCGACGGAATACCAATCAGTCATCATCACCAGTCCAGGTGACGGAACACCATCACCACCAATCTAGGCAGTGGAACACCATCATCACCAATCTAGGCAATGGAACACCATCATCACCAATCTAGGCAATGGAACACCATCATCACCAATCTAGGCAATGGAACACCATCATCACCAATATAGGCGACGGAATACCATCATCACCAATCTAGGCAATGGAACACCATCATCGCCAATACAGGCGACGGAATACCATCATCGCCAGTACAGGCGACGGAATACCATCAACAGTTTTAGCCGGTAAACGGGATACTTCTTTTTTACAAAAACACGAATGTACCTGCTACACATCATGACAGAACGAGTCTGACAAAACAAGCAGCAGCCAATTCATGCAAACATATAGCGCCATTCAGCACTCTTCATTTACCGCTGAAACATGTTGGAATACTTCAGTACTACACACAAAAATAAACGATAAAGAAAAAAATTACAACTGTACACAATTGATTGAGTTACGATCTGTCAATACAATTAACATTGAAAGGTAGACGCCTCTGCACCAGATTCATCGTCAACATCCGGAGGCAAATAACCTTCGGACATACTACGTAAACGGTCATGGGCATACTTGTAACTTCGTCTCAAATTCAAAGCTTGTAATTTGTATCTGTCACCTTCTAAGACCTCTACGACCCTGAACGGCCCTCGGTATTTGGGATCTAACTTGGTTTGGTTACGCTCCTTATTTTGTATCACCACAACAGTCACCCATCTTGGCAACTCTGGGCCACCTCCATCCGGTGCCCAAACAAACAACAGTCACCCAACCTGGCGACTCTCAGACACCTCCATCCGGTGCCCGCCCAAACACACAGTCACTCGACCTGGCGACTCTCAGACAACCTCTCAGGTGTCCGCCCAAAAACACAGTCACCCTACCTGGCGACTCTTGGACCACCTCCCTCCGGTGTCCAACCACACTATCGCTTCCATGCGGCGATCTCAAACATCACCTCTTTCTGGTCATTGCCAACATCACCTCCCCGGTGATACGCCTGCGAGCCAAACGCACGCCACACACAGTTGTGGCCGCACAGCAACGAGAAAATCAACTCGGTGTTTTACGCCTACGTCTACGAATGGCTGAGGCTATTGGCATCCAGTTGCGAAAAATTGTTTACGTCTAAGGTTCAAAATACAAACTAGTGAACGTTAAAATCACGGTCAAGTACAAAAGTCCTTAATCTGCACTAGTAGATGGTCGAGGTTCAGTCTCTCCATCATCAATTCTGTCCAAGTCAATAATACTGTCACTATCGGGCATTTAACGTAGTCTGTCCTCAATAACTGACGGTATTTGATATCTAAAGTGGTAGGTAACGCTTCTCCATTTGTAACAACACAAAGTTAGGTAACTTGTGAAACTAAGCTTTTGTCTAGAAATCAGCCAGTGGCGCTGCCTCAGAGCAATACACCACCCCATCTCTTCCCAAGGGTTTCACAAGAAGTGACTAAGGGACTAAAAATTTGAGGACAAGCAACATCGTCCTTCACGCTCATACTGTACCGCCAAACAGCCCGCCAAGCGTAGCGTTTTTTTTTTTTTTTTTACAATTGGTGAAAACGCTCCAACATGGGGGAGGCCCATGTCTATTATCACATCAGCAGCAGGCTGATTAACAACTCCTGTAATAGGATGCGTTACTCTCCGTATTATCACTAGTATGTTGTCGTGCTTCACTTAGATAAAATTACAGCCTGTGTGTGTAATCGACAAACATGACATTTAGAGGTTAGGCTACTTTACTCGTACCTAGAAGCAACTCCAGGAGGCTGTACTTCGTAACTCGGTTAACCCAACAGTTTGGTTGCTGCCAAATGATCATCATGGAAGGACTTGTAACATTGAAATCTCATTACTATACTCGAAGGAAGTGAGCATATTTTAAAGGACACTTAACTAAGAGTACCAACGTTTAAACGTGCTAAGATTCACCTGACCGTTGCCACGCGCCTAAAGCGTTTATGAACGTAAGTTCAAATACAAGGGGGCATTACGTAGATCGAATGACACGTGGACGTATTTGAACAGAGGTTACAAAATCAGTCATTTCGATTTAATAGGTAAAGAATGAACCTGATGTAACCACTAGCTATGCCTGACGTGGTTAAATAGTGACCACCTATGAAGTCAATCGATGTTCCAAGCTATCAGAGGAAGCAATTTCCGTTCAGGCATGTTATCATTTTTTTTCACGGTTATCAACACTTGCGTTCTATGCTATCCTTTTTCTTTACCAGCATGATAAGGCCGTCAAAAAGGGAAAGCTTCGGGGCTTATGACATTCGCAGCCTCCAGCCCATGAATCCTGTATCATCATCACATCAGCCGTAAGACGTCCATCACTGCACTCCGCATACTACCCTGTTATTATTCTTTTTTTTTTTTACAATTGGTAAACAAAATATTTTATTGGGGTCCCCGAAACTCATCTACCTACATAGGGTCTATACGATAGCGGGGCATTAAGGATGCCCTCGACAAATTCATCACGAAAGCTATTAAAAATAGGCAACAACTTTGGCCTATGATCAATGAGAATATCAGTCCCAATACTACGAAAGCTAATAAAGGTTTTTTTTTTTTACTCCATGTAAAAATGTCAGTGTCAATATTATAAAAGCTTAAAGGGGTTTCAATACTTTCAATCTTGGTTTAGGTTTGTATAACCGAAACTAGTTAACTAAATGAATCATCATATTTACAATGAGTCCTCTTTTTAAATCTTCCGTTCAATCACGACGTTGTGTCACAAGTAAAAATCCGAAAGCATGTGAAAGAGTACTTTCCACAAGGCATCATTTTAGCTGCTAATGCAATCACTACTAGAAGGGTAAGGGACTAACTACTCTATTCGCATCCTTACCGACAGTCAAGCTGTTTTGTTATTGACAGACTCGTTTAAGAATACCGTCAATCCTAGATTTAAAATATCTGAGTCGATCATAATATCGTTCGTACTCGTCTGGCATAACAAGATATGACCATTCTGAACGATGCCCGTCAATATTACCCTCACTCAATATTTGTTCTGTACAGTAAACTTAAGAGTTGCCTACAAAAGTCAATAGTGCGTTAGTATTGAACACACTCCCGAAAGTCTATACACGAAACTTTCTTTAACGAGAGAACACTCGGTACCACCACAGATTAGGTAATAGTACTCGTACCACAACTATCAAAACAAAAGGGGTACGACTCACCGGATTTTCATAGCTCCGCGTACATCACGCACTTCGCTGAAGCTGCACGCGCCGCTTGCGTGGATCTCCGCTGCTGCCAGCGCAGCCCATACTGTCGCCCATTTCCAAACAGCGCATCAGGAACAGGTTTCTAAACTGGCTCCGAGTCATTCCGGAAGCACAGGAGCATATGCCTTTCAACGGTTTGCTAAGTGAAATAAGCATTGCACCTCATTGCAACTGTCGTTCCGTAAGGGAGATATCGACAGTTGAGCGCCGTGCACGTGGATTAGCTTCCGGTATATTCCGGTTGAATGCTGGCAATATGATTGCAGCAGATGTAGTCGATGGTGCTTGCATAACCTCAATCAATCGCAGCATGTTCTGGTTCTGTAGCACGAAGAATTGTTGCCAGTGGTTTTTATTTCGCTGCTCCATCATCAATTTTCACATTTTCCCGTCGTTGTCCACTTGTTGCGAGCGCAGGGAACTATCCAACTTCTGATGTCGAAGGGGGTGAGTGGTTAGGTTATGGTTGGCCTCGTGGTTCACGTCCTTAACTATTTCGGTATTGGGCGTCGAAATAACAATGCAGCTATATCACAGAGGTCCTTCTTCAATAGTCTTGATCATTTGGTAATCGAAATTGTACAGGATGCCTTGGATAACAATGGATGCAAACGCGGTGATCACAGCGATGGCGTGACACGTCCATTTTGCTCACAGATCACCACTACTTGTGTTCTGCTCGACGCTCCGTCAAAAAGTGTCTGCTCCGAGACTGACGTCCAGCTAATGTGGCTTCTCCACAGATCTAATAAATTCTCAACTCAGTGTGGCAGCACAAACAGCCTTCCGTTAATACATCATCTTTGCTACCACAAACGATCGTCTCACGAGTACAAGCGATCGTCACGCCACCACCGGTTTCACCCAGGTACTAATACCTGACGTTTGATCCAAACAAAGTGTAACTATGTAAACTTATCTCGAGCTGGTATTGGTCGCGTTTTCAATGACACTCCGACATATAATATCACGGTAGATCCATTATGGCCACCACCATAAAATGGCGGAATACCTGTTTCTTTAGAACCCCGGCGACATGGGTATCATGGGTCATCATTATATAAGCTCATATACGTCCCCACCGAGGGGCTAGAGCCTACCCTGAATTAGGGCGATCGGGCCTTAGTCGACCACGAGGGCCTTGCGCGGGTTGGTCTACTTCACCCACAACCTGCGGGCATCATGGGTATAATGAGTAAAAAATACTAAGACTTTAATTCTATTTTTTTCAATATCTTTAAGTGAATAAGAGAATGAAAAGAGGATAGAATCAAATGTAGATTAAAAATTTCATTAATTATCTCAAAAACACGTTTTTGTGCCTTAAAAAGAATAAAATAAACCCCCGGATGTCTTAATGACCCAAGTGGACATACACGCATAACACCACCACCACATACATGCTTACAGGTGAACTTGAAAAACGTGGGGCGCATGAAACTTACTGAATGAGCATAAATGCTTAGGTTTTAACATCTTAGTAGAAAGATTTTCGAGTTCACCTGTAAGCATGTGGTGGTGGTATGTGATTTATGTGTTTATGTCCTCTTGGGTCATCAAAACTCCCAGAGGGTTATTTTATTTATTTAAAGGCACATAAAAACTTGGTTTTTAGATTATTTTTAATCTAAATACATTTTTTTTCTAACCTTATTTTTCAGAGTTGGTAAAGAAACACGTAGGCCCTAGGGCTTATATTTTTACTCGAAAACGGCTCTAACCATGCTAACACAAATTATTTTTTGAATATTCCATGAAGTCTAATATCCTTCCAACTATATTTATGAACGCAAAATTTTGTACGTATGGATGTTTGTTACTCTTTAACGCAAAAACTACTGAACGTATCTAGATAAAATTTTGGTAGGTACACAGATTAGGACCTGAATTAACATCTATGCTACTTTTTTTATCGCTCACAAGCCGCTGACGGCTCGCGCACTGCGCACTTTCGGAGACAGTTATAGAAACCATGCTCATGCGAGCGCAGCCGCTGGCAAAAGCTAGTAATACATAAATACATGCTTATATTATGTAATAATAAATTCTTTGCTGCTAAGAAATCATATTGTTGACTTAGAAAATGTCTGACTACGCCAGACAGTGAAGTCTTCGCCTTCTTGAAGTCTACGTCTCTGTTTTGTCTGTGGTAGGCACAAAGTGGGTGTACAATCTTTTATATATATAAAATTCTCGCGTCACAGTGTTAGTTGTACTCCTCCATACTCCTCCGAAATGACTGGACGAATTTCCATGAAATTTTCTGTGTATATTCGGTAGATCTGAGAATAGGTATAGAAAATTCTTCACCGGGATCTGAGCGTACCAAGCCACGGGAAACAGCTAGTTTATCTTATACATTTCTCAACCTAAGTCACGTCTGTGGCGCCATAAATTAATAAACATTTATTTCATTCATTATGCTAATGGAAAATTTGAATTAAAATTGACTAAAATAAAGCATTGATATGCGAACAGTGATTCGAGAATCATAGACGTTGAATTGCTCAAATAGGTATCGAGATTTTATTTTATTTTAGTTATTCATTATTAGGTCGATAGCTACCTACTAAAGGAGAATGGAGAAATTTGTAGGGATGTCGTCCCCACTATTCTGAATAACTTTCTTATGTATCCCCCGATCCCGATAAAGAGGTCTCATTGGGCTCTTCGTTCACTCTATCTTAAAGTTATGAAGTTATATAGCTATAACCGCAGTACCCTTTTATAAATGAGAGAGATTTTTAAGATTGAACATATTAAGAATTCCAAATTTTACAAATTCAACATAATGGTCCTATACTATTTACGCTTGTAGCACTTTCTGGCATATCACAATTACAAAGACCTTATTGAGACCTCCATTTCATTAAGTGGAAGCATAGTTGTAGCAGGTCACCAGGTAAATATAGCTAACAGTAGGTTAGTTGTATTGCTATATCTTTTTAGGATTCCGTACACCCCCCTAAGGATGACAAACGGGACCCTAATACAAAGCCTCTGCTGTTCGTCTGTCTGTCAGCGGGCTTTATTTCATGAACCGTAATAGGCAGATAGTTGAAATTTTCACAGTGTATTTCTATTGCTGCTATAACAAATAATAAAAATAAATAAATACTTTAACGGGGCGATTTTTTTCTTGTACGATGGTATGGAACCCTACGTGTGGGAGTCCGACTCGTACTTGGCCGGTTTTTACAATGATATGTCATTATGTCAAACCTTAAACTGAAGAGCCCAATGAGACCTCTTTATCGGGATCGGGATACATACGAAAGTTGTTCAGAATAGTGGGGACGACATCCCTACAAATTTTTCCATTCTCCTTTGGTAGGTATCGACCTAATAATTAATTCAAGATTCAAAGATTCAAGATATTTATTCAAAACTAGCTGTCCCGGCGAACTACGTACCGCCTTTCATTACATTACACTGCCCTACCCTACCCTACCCTACACTACACTACTCTACCCTACCCTACCCTACATAAAAACCTTCTCCTGACAATAACGAACTCGACAAAAAAAGAATTAGCGAAATCGGTCCAGCCGTTCTCGAGTTATGCGCTTACCATCACATTTTGCGATTCATTTTTATATATTAGATAGGTGCAAATTAAACTCTTTCCGATAGTCATACACTAATAATAATATAATGTCATTTGAGAAAAATCAAGAAATAAACAATAATTAGTTAATAACGTCAAAATTCAATCTTGATATATGTAAACCAGATTATGTCATTAGAACATGAAAACAATATGACACGAAAACAGCTATACATAAAAATCATTGAATGTCATTAATGCCTGTGACAAGAGTAGGCCAGTTCACACGAACGTCACGAGTAGAACGAGAGAGTCAGCCATCGCTCCCATCATAACTAATTAATTATTTAACTAATCATACATATGCATGTATATCATTTTGCCGCTGGATGCGGGTAGCGCAGAACCAGTCGTCGTGGACGTCCTTCGGCTGATATGATGATGATGATGATTCTCTCTCTCTCTCTCTCTCTCTCTATTATCGTGTGGCACAATTAACCGTGCTATCTAAGGATATACGGCGGTTGCCTGGTGTTGCAATTAGCATCATCCGGGGTCACATGCAAAATGAGCGCATCAGACGCCTGGTTGCGGAAATCAGCCCGTCCTTACAATTACAATTACACCCGGGGTCACGTGTAGGGCATTTAAATTTACACCTACGCTACGGACGTGTGCAACGCGTCCTTCATACACATCTGTAATCAGATGCGCAGGTTTCCTCACGATGTTTTCCTTCACCTTTAAAGCAATCGGTAAGTATATGTACGTAAGTTTCGAAAAACTCATTGGTACATTGGCGGTCCGGATTTGAACTCGAGACCTCTGGTTAGGAGGACCGAGTCGTTACCAGTTGAGCCACCGACGCTTTGATGATGATGATGATGAAGATGATGGTTATTATGATGATGATGATGATGACGTATATCAGTTAATACGCATATTACTAATTATTCATAAGAACATGGTAAGAACCATTAGCTACCGTCAGGAAATGTCTTTTGTATTGACAAGAAATGACCCTCTTTTGTAACTTGTATTTATTTATATTATATGGAGCGTACATGGTAGCTAATTATGCTAATGTTCCTCCCGAGGCGAAGATATAAACGCGGTTAGCTAACCAGCTTAGGGAATCGCCCCAGACGCCCCTAACCAAACTAGTCGGGTTGAGGAGAATACTGATCAGTTGTCCGGTAAATATTCTGTGCAGATAGCGTTTTTATTCACCTAATTAAGAGTTGGCAATGTAAATAAATGTATGTAAATAGCCTCGGTGGCGTAACGGCAAGGGCCGCTACCTCCTGTCCGGGAGGTCGTGGTTCGATCCTTCCACGTACCAATGTGTTTTAGAATTTTGATTTCGTATGTACGTTTATCCGACGCTCTTATACGGTGAAGTATACCTGCATACGCCTGCGAAGAAACTCGAAGGTTATGTGTGAAGTCGATTAACCCGCACTGGGCCTGCGTGGTCGACTAAAACCAGATCGCCTTAATTCAGGGTAGGCTCGAAGCCCCCGGTGGGGACGTATATGAGCTGATGTGATGAATGTAAATAAATAGGAATCTTATTGTGATAATGGTCTACACCAACTGCCACCTTGCTACGACGCTACTGAAGACGCGTAGACACATGGATTAGTCGCAATTCGGCCTCCGACGCTTTCGGTACATATCATCGTTGGTCGCGTTTCGGCCCATTTTCAAATTGATAGAAGAAATTTCTCAGAATGTCTCGCCTAGTTCATAATATCACTGCTGGGCAAAGGCCGCCCCAAAGGATTGCCACGACGACCGGTCCTACGCTATTCGTATCCAGCGGCTTCCCGCGACCTTCACCAGGTCGTCGGTCCACCATGTGGGAGGCCTGTCTAAGCTACGTCTTCCGGTGTGCGGTCGCCACTCGAGAACTTTACTGCCCCCAACGGCCATCTGTTCTACGAAGTATTACTCGCCTATTGCTTGGGTCTAAATTGAAAAGAGGCTGAAACATAGCCAATAAAGTCGTTTACCACGACGGTGTGTTAGTAATATGTCAGAAAATAGAGGCTAGCACATCAAGCTAGACACTCGAAGTATGATTCTGATCCATACGCTTACAGCATAGGAACGGTACGAAGTCCAAAGTATTTAGTAGTAGTTTAGGCACACCATGGACACTTCACACAACGGGCCAGAAATGACATTTCAGAAAAGGAATGACGGAACTAACAAAATGGCGGTGAAATCCTATACGTTCAACAACCAAACTGTAACCACTCTGTATCAATCTGGGTGACGAGGGGGTGTGGTTGCAATCTAGAGAGCGGCAGGGAGTGTCCGGATACTGTATGTTAGTACTAATATATATACTTTGCCATAAGCTTCGACCAATATAACATCTATGGACCGGTCTCCGCGAACAGCGGTATTGATGTCTACAGAGTTAGCGCATTCGCTCAATTATAGTTATCGAAATTATAGTTATCGAACGTATAGGATTTCGCCGTCATTTTGTTTGTTCCGTCATTCCTTTGTCTGCCGTTAAGACTTTTATCTCAAGAATGCGTGAAGGTATCTAGTTGAAATTAATGTCACAAATACTTAGGCTTACGGTCCCTTGGAGCTGTAAAAAAAACAAGCTTCTAAGTCAAAGCAATAAAAAGTTATGACAATTTTAGTGCCATATATTTTACTTATTTTTATGTTCGCAAATAAATCAAAACCTTTAGGGTAGTTCCCGTTGACCAAAAATTTGGCAAAAGGCAAGGTGTTACAACACAAGTACAAAGAAAACGTTAATTAAAAATTTGTAGCAAAAAATATTTTTTGCTGATAATATATCCTTATATTTGCAATCTGTTTAGACACCAGCGACATCTAGTAGGATCTAGTAGTATCTTCTACATAATTCATTAATGAATTAGCTATGAATAGGTTAGTAATAACGTCTATGGGGATCGATTGTCTTACACTAACACAGAACTACCAAATATACACAGAAAATTTTATTTAACTCCTTCCAGTCGTTTCGGAGGAGTATGGCAACTAACACTGTGACACGAGAATTTTATATATATAAATACGCGTTTGTGTGTGTGTGTGTGCATAATAATTCTCGTTTCTTTATTTTTAAGTGTGGAAACCATGGTAAAAATAGGGTAAAGATTCACTTTAGATAATATTTTTCAAAATGTCTTTAACGATTTTTATTAAACTCTGTACATTACTATTACTTTAAATGGCTTACTTTACAAACACTATTGTTCGCTATTCCAAGGAAAATCGGAAAAAGGTACCTCTCACACATACATTTTCTCAAAAAATGCTGTTACAATTGTAATGAAACTTTGTGAATAACGAGAAATTAATAAGGCATAAAATATCTTAATAACTCCATATTATCTAAATTATTTGTAATTTTTTCATGAAGTCCTACCTTCTTTTCTTCTAATAAGTACTTAGGTGAAATATTAATTGTTGACTAGCTGTCCCGGCGAACTACGTTCCACCTTACACTACACTATACTACCCTACCCTAGCCTACACTACACTACCCTACCCTACCCTACACTACCCTGCACTACACTACACTACTTATACTACACTACCCTACCCTACCCTACCCTACCCTACCCTTCCCTACCCTACCCTTCCCTACCCTACCCTACCCCACACTAAACTACCCTACACTACACTACACTACCCTACCCTACCCTTCCCTACCCTACCCTACCCCTACACTACACTACCCTACTCTACCCTACCCTACCCTACACTACCCTAGCCTACCCTACCCTACACTAGCCTACCCTACCCTACACTACACTACACTAAACTACACTACCCTACCCTACCCTACATAAGAACCTTCTCCTGACAATAACGAACTCGACAAAAAAAAATAGCGAAATCGGTCCAGCCGTTCACGCGTGATGCCGTGACCAAGAGAAATAGGGATTCATTTTTATATATTAGATTTGTGTATGCCCGACTACGCGAGGCGGTGAAGGCATCGCGAGAAAGTATGCACAACGTGCCTCTACAATTTATTGTGTATGGAACAACATTTTTAAACTACAAAGTTTAGTATCCGATTGTTGTATGTACAACCCAAAGATGTTTTGGTACGGAACCCTCAGTGCGAGAGTCCGACTCGCACTTGGCCGGTTTTTTATTTCTCATCATACTTTTGTTTTTACCTTATCCTAAAGACTGTAATACATATAAACCTCAAACTTGATATGATTTTATAGACGATCCTGAAGTAAAACCTATTGCGTTGGGGAATCTTGGTAAGCCAATTGTGAATAAAAATAAAATAAAAAAAAGCCCGCTTCCATCTTCGGCATCATCGTCACTTACCATCAGGTGTGATGATGTCAAGGGTTTACCAATTGTGGATAAAAATAGGATGCTGTCTATGACGCATTTAAGGTATTATGGTCAAAAATTACAATGTTTCAATTCTAATTTCTAAATGTTACTAGCTGTTGCCAGTGCCTTCGTTCTCGTGGAGTCTGAAAAAACAAAGTAGATACTTGTCACGAAGTCAATCTTTTAATTTTCATTTTCAACCTGTTTTTGTATCATCTTTTTGTCTATTTTTACTTTTTTGGTTATTTGTTTTGATTTGAATTTGTCATTCCTATCATTACTTTTTCTTTGGTCCGTTCGTTATTTCTTACATTTTTTCTTGTCATCTTTATTAAACTAGTATTTGTGGTAAAAATACACTTTAATTGTATTAAAATGAACCCTGCCTTTCCCTCCATTATTCAACTTCCTATCGTGCGTGCAACGGCGTAGACAGAGGGTGCGCCCGATGCCTGCAATCTATTTACGGCTAAAAAATCCTAAGCTGTACGTAGTAATAATAGTTCAATGAGCTGTGCATACATTTTTGCGTAGCCATCACAGTCTGGCATAGTTTAGAAAAAAAAAACGGGTGGGGCTGTGTCGGGGCACACGGCCGTTGGTTTTAACGTGAATACGTCTCGTAATGGGTAATATGTAGTTTCTATATAAAATATTATTATTTATGTATGTCATAATTATATGTTTTTTTTTTATAACAATATTAAGTTTTTTTTTCAAATTTGATATACAGTGACGTATTTCATAGTAGTCCCTACTCTCGAGAGGACGGGTTTTTTCCAGTAACATTCACGCAAGGAAGGTTCTTCACTGCGACGATGGGTCACAATAGGTTGAGCGTAAAAAACGTAACGCGCAAAGAGAATATAACAAACTACGTTTTCAATCACTAGATTTTACTCCTCATATTTCTTCATACCGGGCGCCTTATATACAAATCGATTCTTAAGGAGTAAACTCCAAAAATCTAAATTATTTTTATATGCCACTCCAACTCATGACAAAACATCTACTTAAGTCAAGGGCCACCATGACTTGGCTTTTGACAATCTCAAGACCGCCTCAAGTATCGCCTTGAGACATCAGTTTCGTTTATAAAACAGCGAGCTCCTCAACTCAGTCGCGGATCTGAATCAGATTTTCAATGTTGTCAAATAGCCTATTATATTGGAGCACTTGAAAAAGTATATAAGCACTATTTTTTTTCGTAGCGTCGGTTGCTCAACCGGTAACGACTTGGTCCTCCTATCCAGAGGTACCGGGTTCAAATCTGGATGGCCAATGTACCAATGAGTTTTTCAAAAACTTACGTACATATACTTATCGATTGCTTTAACGGTGAAGGAAAACATCGTGAGGAAACCTGCACACGCCTGCGAAGAAACTCGAAGGTTGTGTGTGAAGTCGACCAACCCGCACTGGGCCCGCGAGGTCGACTAAGGCCTTATCGCCCTAATTCAGGGTAGGCTGGAGCCCCTCGGTGGGGACGTATATGAGCTGATATAATAATAATAAAATAAGCACAATTTTTTTCACGAATATTTACTAACAGTAAATAATTTTAATCAAAATATTCAATTTAAATCACTACTGAATATAATTTTTTCGCTCATTTATAATTCGCACTTGTATGAAACTTCTCATTTTTTCATAACGCGCCAACTTCAACGTGATGCGCGCGCATCTTAAAATTTCACTCTCATTTTTTCATAACGCGCCAACTTCAACCTGTTACTTTTGTGTTACAGTGATGCGCGCGCATCTTAAAATTTCACTCTCATCATTTTTTCATAACGCGCCTAAAGAAGTATAACTTCAATAAGTGAAACATGTTAGGATAAAGTAATAATTTCATGTTTCATGATCAAGCGAGAGCGAAGCGTCTCCGTTTCAACTTGGGTTTTCTTTTCTTTTACAGGTCGAATTTCTCAATCGATTCTCGTGTAATTTTGTGAGCAGGTTCGATAATTGTATGGATTTTTTTGTCGATTAAGTTTTTGGAAATTTATTAAAATGGCAGAGGCATGGGGGTTGAAAATGAAAAAATATCATATTGTAGCCATTTTGGAAAACTCGTGAGATCTCTAGCTGACAGAGCCACTAGTAAATAAAAGTATCACTTGGTTTTAAGTTCTAGCAGTGTAAGTAATGAATACAAATAAACCTAAATTTTGTTATACTAATGAATTTTAATTACAATTAATTTTATCGCAACATAAAATGTCTGAAGGCAACCAACCAAACTTCCTGGCTAATCAGTTTTGGCATCTACAAACAAAAAAGGACTCATGTCATTTAATTCTTGAACTGAACGTTGGGAATTTAATTATTTTCTTGGTCTTCTCGTTTTCCTGCCTTCTGATTATACTGTGGACCATCCGAATACACCCCTGGACGCTAAACTGGTAATCCCGACGATACGTTTGGCCAGAGATCAGGAAAGATTGCAGGTTATGGGCATGGTCATGTTTGGCATTTCAGCGTGCAAAGGTCAGTCGACACGTGACTGCACCAATAGACACGTACAATCTGCCACTTTCCCGCCCCAAGCAAGGCCATATTGACTTGGTGGGGACTCTCCCCTCATCGCATGGCTATTGCTACTGCCTTATGGCGATAGACCAATTTACGCGCTGGCCGGAAGCTAGGCTGATAGCAGATATCACAGCTGGGACTGTTGCTCGGGCATTGCTGTCTACCTGAATCGCTCGATTCGACTGTGGTCGGCAATTTGAGTCAGCACTGTTTGGCCATTTGTCTAAAATGGCTGGAATCGAGCACAGAAAGACGATAGCATACCACCCGGCGTGCAACAGCTTTGTTGAGCGCTTTCATTGTGCCATGCAAATGACACTTGGACTGAGTCCCTGCCCTGGGTTTTACTAGACGTTAAATCCTCCTTTAAATAGGACTTACAGGCATCCTGCGCCGAGCTCGTATATGGTGAGCCCTTGCGACTTCCTTGCGAATTCTTCGAACCAAATGTCACCGGAACCATGGACTTGTCCGAATTTTCCGCACGGTTGCGCTTGTTCGCTGAAAAGTTATGACCAGTGCCTGCTTCACGCCATATTAAAGACAAACCATTCGTCTTAGAGGATCTGTCCGCTAGCGAACACGTCTTCCTTCGCAAAGAAGCACTACGCGGATCTCTCCAACCCACTTATGCCGCACCTTATAACGTTTTTACCAGAGGGGATAAGGTCTTTAAGATCCTTCGGAATCGGAAAGAGGTCGCGGTATCAATAGACCGCCTGAAGTCGGCCTTTATACTGTCAGACCTTCTGATGACCCTGGAGATTAATTGCCAGAGGTCAACAAGGACCTTGTTACTCGCTCTGGACGCCGAGTGCAGTTTCCAGACTTTTATCGACCTTGACTTGACTTGAGGGGGGTGGTGTAGGAAACCAACCAAACTTCTTTGCTAATCAGTTTTGGCATCTACAGAAAACAAAAGAATCATGTCACTCAAGCCTTGAACTGAACGTTGGGAATTAACTTTCTTGTAATTCTCGTTTTCCTGCCTTCTGATTGTATTGTGGACCATCACACACACATACAGCACACACCCCAGGACGCTAAATGTCCAATAAATTATGGTAAGTTCACGCTACAAAACGCTAAACACGTAAACACACACAATATCATATAAAAAACGCTAAACCGACTTCCATCGCAAAAACTACGAACAACTTTGCATTATTATTTTTGGTTTTTGTTAATTTTCTAATAAAGTACTACACCAATTTTGATAAAATTTATATGGGACCACAGGGGAAGCACTAGCTTTCAAATAAAAAAAGAATCATCAAAATCGGTGCGCCCAGTCAAAAGTTCTGAGGTAACACACATAAAAAAAACATACAGTCGAATTGAGAACCTCCTCCTTTTTGGAAGTCGCTTGAAAATAAAGTAAGTATTGTGTTATTGTGTGTGTATTCAAAAGATTAAACAAAGAGCGCTATTTATCATAACGATAATTAATGTTAACGAGGAAAGTTTACGAGTCATGTGAAAACCGCGGCTTATCCAAAAACTAATTCATAACTAATTACCTTTTTGTCCCATCGCGCTTCCATCGCAGAATCCGGGACGAACTTTTTGCTGGCTTCTAGGTACCTACCTACCTAATGTGTTTTATCATGGTTTTATCACAACGCGACGACGACGGCGGCGGCGCGGCATGACTGCGTAGAAAATTTATATACGTCGCAGCGTTAGGTACCTACCTACTTAGTTAAATCTTTATAATTACTGTGTGACGTCTCAGGCCTTCTGATATTTCAATATCAGAACGAATTAGGAGTGCCCTTATAAAATTTCATTTATTATATATATTTCAATCCTTACTTAATATTAAAAGTAAAAATAAGTTTGTTTTTTTTGTTACCTCCTCACGCTTCAACACCTTAACAATCTTAACGAAATTTGGCATACATATAGCTTGTGTCATGGAGAAGGACATAGGCTATTTTTACCCGACTACGAAAAAAAGAGGGTTATGTTTTTGACAGTCGATGTATGTATAGATGGATGTTCATCTGTTCCCTCGTATTTCCTAAACCACTTAACCGATCTTAATACATGTGGTGTCTTTGAATTTGTGCCACCACTCCGCGTGTCATAGAATATATAGCATATAAAATAAATCGACATGGCGGGTTTTATAGGTGAATTAAATAGCCACAATTTTTTTTGATATTCATTTGCTATCAAAAGAAAGGTCTTGACGAGCACATATATATACAACACATATGCAAATATTTTTAAATTTTTAACAAATGGTCTCACAAGCGATATTATGAGACGTCTCAATGTACGCGCGCTACAATCCAGCGCCTCGACACGCGGCCGCGTGAAGCGAGATAGGGTGGCGATATTCTCTGAGCTCAAAAAATATGAAAATAAAATAAAAGTTAAAAAACGAAAAACCCGACTGCGGAAAAGTATGAAAACAAGAGTTTTCCGCCTGAAATCATAGCCTTTACTTTCCACTTCAGCTGGGGTAATAGCCGTAGTCGCAAGCCGATAGGGCCGATAGTAATCAAAAGTTATGGCTTACTTTTTTTAACATTGATGAGCATAACATTGATGGAACCAAAACAGTTGCATAACGTTAAAAACAAAAACCCTAGAATTACGTATATTCTAGCATAAACATCGGCTTAACAAAAGTCCAGTTCGTCCGAAGTCCCGTTGTTTGCCATTTTGGCTCCGCAACTCAAAAATATACGGGACGTGAAGCCAAATAAATCAAAATTTCAGCCATCATCAGCCAAAATTTGTTGGTACTGTTATTGTTTATGACTAGGTTTTAATAGCACGCTATGTACCTAGCACCTGGTTGTCGTAGTTGCAGAGAGCTAAAATGAGCCTCAATACCCGTCCCTTGTGCACTATTTACACTCCGCCTCTCCGGCCTGGTCATTGACGAAATATCCACTAGACACTACCGGCCGTAACATTTAAGGTGAAACCTTCTGGTACTTTTTAGGGTCACATACACCCAAAAACCCTATTACTAAGTCTCCGCTGTCCGTCCGTCGCTATCTGTCAGTGGGCTGTATTTCATGAACTGTAATAGGTAAACAGTTAAAATTTTAATTTAATTGATAAAGTTTGGATGTGATTCTGCATGTCGTTTTTGTACTAAAAGAGTGTGTATGAAAACTTGAGCCTTCTGGAAAAGGATACTTACTTTTTAATGCGTTCTTTACTGTAATTTCTTGCCTTTATTAGTCTTGTTCTGAACTAAGTGCGTGACGGACGTATCGGTATGCCGTACATCAATATTATTTTTGTGTGGTCCAAATGTATGGAAACTTGAGCCTTTTGGAAAACGATACTTTTTGATGTATTTTTAATGTAATTTCTTCCTCTGTGCATGTATTAGTCTTGTTCCGAGATAAGTGCGTGATGCCCGAATCGGCATGCCGTACATCAATATTTTTTTCGCATGGTCCAATTATTCCTCCGAGGGTCCAATTAAATAATAGAATTAAAAGAGTCCCTACTCTGTCTGTGTTGAGCCTGATCAGTATATCGTCGATGGTCTTAGTACCCACACACGAGAAGACTCGATCCCCAGGGACCGCATTGCAGCGTCTGAATTATTTATAAGTCTACTTTGTGTTACTTCCAAAATCCAACAATTTCGAACAGGATTCCCGATTTTCTCAACTATTCTCCCGCATAAATATTTTATTGTTTTGTTCTTTGAGATTCTGAGGGGTGTATCGAACATGTTCATCATTTACTGTCAAGCCTGGCATTCTATTATTGTTTCCCTCGTTATTGCACAATCAATCACCAACAATTTATTAGTGTGATCGGGCGCAGGGGTGCGTTTGACGTGATTGGAAACGCCGCCATCTTAGGATACTGCGCGGAGCGTCACCGTTTAGGTTCACTGACAGGTCCACGAGTTGACAGGCCCATGGTTTGGCAGAAAATCCCTTAGAATCCAAATAACTCTTTACTTTGAATCCTGCATTGCGGACCTGGATTTTAAATACCTATAGTCAACTAACAAACTATACTTATAGTACGATCAGTATACGAACAAATACGAATGTTCTATGTGCAACGGGGACTAACTTTTTTTTTTGTTAAAAATTTGAGTGCTTTGGCTGCACCTCACCTAATAGTAAGTGCCGATGCAACCGAGGATGTAACACGCAATCTCAAATAGTGCCTATTCACTCTCGTCTTGAAGATTCCTAAATTATACGAATACCTAGGGGAATACAGACGCCGGAAGGGAATTCCACTCTTTGGCCGTTCGCATGATGAACGAAGAAGCGAAACGCTTCGTGCGAAAAGGTGGAACATTGACGACAAAGGGGTGTAACCGCTCTCCGCGCCTGGTCGTCCGATGATGAAATGGAAGGGGGAATGAGGTCGTGAAACTGGCTCTAGGTATCTCTTATATTCCTACAGATTTTTTACTTAAGCTAATCTGTCATTAACAAATGTTCAGACCAACATGGCTCTATTAGAATATAGCCGGAACTGAAACAGCACTATCAAGCTGGCATAATTACTTACGTTACGAGCCCTACAACACTGATTGAACAGGATTCTAACTTGAAACAGTCAGTCACAGAAAAATTTATAAATGTATATTATGTTGTGAGCTTTCATTTCATTTTGTGGCGACCAGTGTAGTAACGACGTGTATTTTGTGCAAACGTTTTGTGGCTTCCGTTATCCCGAGTGGAGGTTAAGGCGAGGCACCGGTGGAGAAGCGGAGAAAACCTTTTGCTAGATCATATTTTTTGGGTAATTACTACTAAATATCGGTCTTGCAAAAAATATTGGACATACTGAAGGATATTGTCTGAGGAATTTACTAATATTGTACACGATAGTGTGTACTTTACTCGATCATGAAAAATCCCAACAACAGGTCTAAAACGTCTAAAAAATGTCTAAAAAGAATTGTTTATTAATAAAATTTCTTAATTTGCACATAGTTTTTATATGGAGATATTTCTTTGTAAGTACTACAGAGAATCTGCTAAATTTTAGTTTTTAAATTGAAGTCTTAAGAGAAATAACAACGTAAAACCAAAAAGTGCAAAAGTGTGGTTATTTTCTTAACTCTTTACACGTAAAGGAAAAAACAGAGACAACTGTTTTTAAAACATTTTTGGTTGAATCGCCACTTTTACTTAGATGCTTAATAGGAAAGTAGCTATTTTTCAAGTGAAATATATGTTAAATCGAGATTTACTGTTCTTCTAAAATTGTGTACCCGTTATGGGGAACTTTGTTGCCCGTCTGTTGTCAAGACTCAAGACCAATTAAATTTCTCAGTAAAGGTTCATCATCATCATATCAGCTCATATACGTCCCCACCGAGGGGCTCAAGCCTACCCTGAATTAGGGCGATCGGGCCTTAGTCGACCACGCGGGTCCAGTGCGAGTTGGTCTACTTCACACACATCCTTAGACTTTCTTCCCAGGCGTGTGCAGGTTTCCTCACGACATTTTCCTTCACCGTAAGAGCGTCGGATTAATGTACATATGAAATCGAAATTCTAAATTACATTGGTACGTCGCAGGATTCGAACCACGACCTCCCGGACAGGAGGTAGCGGCCCTTGCCATTACGCCACCGACGCTCAGTAAAGGTTATCAGTAGCAAAATAAAATATAAAAATATGTAAGAGTTTTGTAGCAAGTTTGCAGTTCCATGACATTGTAAAAATTCTATGCAATAAAAGATATAGTTAGTATTTGAAAAATGTTTTATTTGAAAATAAATCAACTGTGTATTTTAAACCTAGAATCTTTAATAACTATAAAAAAAAACGAGACAGTACTCGCATATGATGTGTAACATGTGACAAAATACTTATGAAATTAATTAATTATCGGGTCGTACATTCACGGGCCGACCCTTCGAATAGTAGTATGTCATCTTTGCTTTTGCCATCACACTAGGCGGCATGGCTATGACAACCTTAGTTTTCGAGAATTAAAAAACGTTCGCATTTCCTGTTACACATTTCCGTCCCATTTCACGAAATCACTCCCACAAATTGCAGGAAAGCGAGAGCAAAGATGTTACACATCAAAAACACCCTTTTTTCACCATTTATCTATAACTTATTTATTGAAACCATTCCAATGAGCCCAAACACGTTAACTCAGCTGTGAGTTGGTGAGGAGTTGTATATCCTGCAGATCCCAGGTGATGCTGCAGCGTTAGGTCAAGGTTACCATATTCTTGTAATGTCATTGAAGTAACGGGATACTTACCAAACGGTTTCCGAAACCGGTCGCTAACAAATTATAAACGCAGTTTTATTTGTTTTATGTGTAACTAGCTGATTCCCGCGGCTTCACCCGCGTGGACCACATTTCTATGACTTTTCGAGGGTGCGCAGTGCGCGAGCCGCAAGCGGCTCGCGAGCGTGGTAAAAGGTAGCCTATGTCTTAACCCAGGTCCTAATCTGTCTACCTACCAAATTTCAGCCAAATCCGTTCAGTAGTTTTTGCGGGAAAGCGTAACAGACAGACAGAGTTACATTCACATTTATAATATTAGTAGGGATTAGTGTAGATATATACCAATAAGTGTGATATAATGTTTCACCAAGAACCTACAATCAAAAGTATCAACTATCAACTAGCTAATAATCTTGAAACGGCTGAACAGATTTTCTTTGATCATAGCTAAGAACATTATTGATCAAGTCAACTTTCAACCAAAACAAATCAAAATCGGTTTATCGGTCATAACCGCCTCCGTAGCTCAGAGGCAAAGTTAACTGGCTTTACACAGGAGGTCGCGGGTTCGATTCCCGGCGATGTCAATTGTAAGACTCGGTTTGGTTGGTGGTAGGGCATGTTCTAAGCCCGCCTGGCTAGCTACCACCATCTTATCTAAGTCTTGCCGCCAAATATCAATGTTGATATCATTGGTGTGTTCCGGCATGATGATAAGATAGCCAGTTCCCCATTGCGTTGGGGAATCCTTGTAAGTCCGCTTCCATCTTCGGCAACATCGTCACTTACCACCAGGTGAGATGTTGTCAAGGGTTTACCAATTGTGAAAAAAAAAATATTAAAAAAAAACCATCTGGGAACTGCAATGCCACAGACAGACACAGATACAGACAAATGTGAACATGTATAACACCCATGCGTCAGGCGTTAAATTTTAAAATCACTTAATATTACTTCAACTAAATGTAGCCTCAGCCTGAATCTGTATATAGCACAGATATATAGATTTATGTGTTCTTACCCGATTTCTTACCGAGTTTCTCTGCGTGATCGAATCAGAAACGAGGAGATCCGTAAGAGAACCAAAGTAATCGACATAGCTCTCAGAATTGCTAAACTTAAGTGGCAGTGGGCGGGGCACATTGCTCGTAGAACAGATGGCCGTTGGGGCAGTAAAGTTCTCGAGTGGCGACCATGCACCGGAAAGCGTAGTGTAGGCAGGCCTCCCACTCGGTGGACCGATGACCTGGTGAAGGTCGCGGGAAGCCGCTGGATGCGGGAAGCGCAGAACCGGTCGTCGTGGAGATCCTTGGGGGAGGCCTATGTCCAGCAGTGGACTTCCTTCGGCTGATATGATGATGACGATGACCCGATTTATTTAAAAATTGTAGTCTTAATTTCCATTTTCAAACAGAGTAATTTGCAGGAAGATTTACTAAGATATACCCGACAATAGCAGGCCGTAAAAAGCGGCTTAGCACCGCAGCAAGAACAAGCGTGGGGATGTCTTTATGAAATTATGTTTTGCCACCGCGCACGCGGCTGACGTTGACAAATGACACGCGGGCTGTTTTTCACTGTCAGATCGAAGTGACATGTTTTTCCATGACAGCGAAGTGTAGAATCAGTTAAGTGAAATAAAAGAGCGAAAAAATAGCGGCTGCTTCATCTGGTCTGGACTTGAAATATGGAACGATGGAACGCGTCATCAGTTCTCGTTTTTTTAGGGTTCAGTAGACAAACGTCAAACTTATAGTATCGCCATGTACGTCTGTATGTCTGCCTGTCTGTCTGTTTGTCTATTGTCGGTATGTCGCAGCTATGTTTCTCAAAGACTATTATAGCTATAAAACTGAGGTTTAGTATGGTGACATATATCTGTGACTTTATAAAGCTATAAAAAAAATCTGTTAGTAATTATTTAAAAACCTAAAAGCTTTTTGGTACAAGCTTTAATTTGAAAAGAGTTTTTATTCTCAAAAAAAGTCAAATTCCCAAAGGAATACAAAAAATACACTGTTCCAAATTCAAAAAACGTGAAAACAGTATTGTGTTAACTTTGATTCTATTGAAAAATAAAAGACGATTCTGGGACCTTGATTCCACCTCAAAAGTTCATCATCAGATCAACTTCAAAATAATAAAAGCATCTATTGTCATGGGGAATACGGATTCATTCCAAATTTCAGCTTAATCGGACCCCTGGAAGCTCTAAAATCGATCGCAAGTTTTGATCTAAAAAAACATACATACAAACATTGCAAGTTAAAAATCAACTTTTTTTAAAATAAAAAAATATAATTGTTCTTTTGTTCATTTTATTTTACTTTATTTTGAAAACAAACAGTAATTATTACTACTTAAAAAGCTATTTATTAAAGTAAGTATCTACTAATTGTTTGTTAAGCTAGCTAAACTTAAACTAAAAAAGTATTAAAACATAAATGTAATATTTTAAAAAAAAACAAAGTTATTTACTTACCCTGTTGCGTGAGATATCGTTAAATAGGTCTTTCAAAACTTCTGAGAGTTTGCTTAGATCAATTTTTCTATGTATTATGATTTATTAACTAAAAGTAAAGTTTTTAAAGTGGGATTTACATGTCCCCACCCCACCCACTATCCGCTTAACCGCTATTTGAGAAAGTCTGCAAAGCTATGGAAATAAAGGATAATTATCACAGGCAAGTTTGCTTTCGTATAAGTCAACCAAATTAAGGTGTGCAGTTAATTTGTAAAAAGTTCAAAATAAATGTTCTGTTATCATCATCATCATTTAAGCCGAAAGACGTCCTCTCCCTACCCCCTACCCCTTCCCCCCTCACCCCAAGGATTTCCACGACGACCGGTCCTGCGCTGCCCGCATCCATCGGCTTCCCGCGATCTTCACCAGGTCGTCGGTCCACCGCGTGAGAGGCCTGCCTACGCTACGTTTACCGGTGCGCGGTCGCCACTCGAGAATTTTATTGCCCCATCGGCCATCTGTTCTACGAGCTATCTGCCCTGCCCACTGCCACTTCAGATTAGCGATTCTGCGAGCTATGTCGGTTATGTTGGTTCTCCTGCGGATCTCCTCGTTTCTGATTCGATCACGCAGAGAAACTCCGAGCATAGTATCGTATAGGAAATTAAATACTGTGCTCGCCTCTTCTTGAATGTGGTCATGCATTATGCCGTCCAAATAAGAGAGTTATCCAACGGTTCTAGGAAACCAAATCAAACCCTTGCCAAAGTATATTTATTAGTACTAACATACAGTATGGACACTTCATGCCGCTCTCTAGATTCCGATCTCACCCCCTCGTCACCCAGATGGATTCAGATTGGTTACAGTTTGATTGTAGGACTTATAGGATTTTGCCGCCATTTTGCTTGTTCCGTCATTCGTTTTTTGAAATGTCACTTCTGGCCCGTTGTATGAAGTGTCCAGGGTGTGCCCATGCAACCAGGAATAACCCAAAAAACAAGTGCTCAATGGCGAGAAAAGCGACATAATAATATCTAGTTATATTAATGCTTCGAAATCGATTTCTTACGGGAATCCAACCGGAAATTCAGTTTTAGGGTTCCGTTCCCTAAAAGGTAAAAACGAAACCATTATAGGATCACTGGTGTGTCAGCCCGTCCGTTTGTCACAGTCAATTTGCTGCGTAACTACTGGATCGATTGAGTTAACTGTGTAAGTCAGTGACCCAAAGACGAAAGTGCAACGTGTATAAATAAATTTTAAACATGGGGTCACTTTTGGGGGAAAACTTAGAAAACTAAAAAAATTGCAAACTATATCGTGTTACATATGAAATGAATAAACTCGTTTTGCGAATCTCAAACCTATTTTATAATATAATTTTAAGATAAATAGTTTTAAAGTTATTTGAGAAAATAGGCGATAGTTTACTATTCATTAATTTAAATTGACCTTATCTCCGAAACAACTAGGCCTAAAATCTTTAAAAAATCACAATAGTTATATGACGTTAAATGCATAGATTACAGGAAAACGGATGTTGTCAAGGGTTTACCAATTGTGAATTTAAAAAAAACCTATTTTTCTTAACAAGCCCTTTCATTTAATAACAAACCAAAATTAAAAGTGATATATTGATATGTCGCACGATATAGTTTGCAAAACTTTTTTTTTTACAAAGTGTATACTGTAAGATTTTGTTCGGTTGGTGGATAAATTTTTGGTGCGTAACCGTGTTTGTGTGACCCCGAATCACACTTGGCCGGTTTGTGTTATGTAGGGGACAATGATAGTCGCCTCGCTCCGTTCACCGTCACTACGGTTGTGCGGTATTTTTTAAAACAATTTTTAAACCCCGACGCAAAAAGAGGGGTTATAAGTTTGACGCCAATTTGTGTGTGTGTGTGTGTGTGTCTGTCTGTCTGTCAGTGGCATCGTAGCTAGGACCGATTTTGATGCGTTTTTTTACGTGAAATCAAATTTCCTTGCGGTGGTTCTTAGCAATAATTGATGAAGATGTGTTCAGCCGTTTGAGGATCATCAGCTCTTATCTAGGTGATGAATGGATCTGGGCAACTTAAACAGGTCTGATCGATTCAAAATTTGGTGCCCTGTTACTGTAATAATATTGCAAAACCATGGTAACCTTGACCTGATGCTGCAGCATCTCCTGGAATCTGCAGGATACCCCACTCCTCACCAACAGCGGAGGCATCGTATTTGGGCTTATTGGCTTGTCTTATATAGAACACAGTAACCTTGACCTGATGCCAACTTACAGCTGAGGTATTGTGTTTGGGCTCAGTGAAATAGTCTCAATGAATAGGTGTTAGATAGAACATGGTAACCTTGGCCTGATGCTGCAGCATCTCCTGGAATCTGCAGGATACCGAACTCCTCACCAACTTACAGCAGAGGCATCGTATTTGGGCTTATTGAAATAGTCTCAATTAAAAGGTCTTATATAGAACACGGTAACCTTGACCTGATGCTGCAGCATCTCCTGGAATCTGCAGGATACCCAACTCCTCGCCAACTTACAGTTGAGGTATTGTGTTTGGGCTCAGTGAAATAGTCTCAATGAATAGGTGTTAGATAGAACATGGTAACCTTGGCCTGATGCTGCAGCATCTTCTGTAATCTGCAGGATACCCAACTTCTTACCTACTCACAGCAGAGAAATCGTGTTTGGGTTCATTGGAATCATCATATCAGCTCATATACGTCCCCACCGAGGGGCTCGAGCCTACCCTGAATTAGGGCGATTGGGCCTTAGTCGACCACGCGGGCCCAGTGCGGGTTGGTCGACTTCACACACAACCTGCGAGTTTCCCCGCAGGCGTGTGCAGGTTTCCTCACGATGTTTTCCTTCACCGTTAAAGCAATCGGTAAGTATGTACGTAACTTTTGAAAAACTCATTGGTACATTGGCCGTCCAGATTTGAACTACATTGGAATAGTCGTAATGAATAGGTGTTACATAGAACATGGTAACCTCGACCTGATTCTGCAGCATCACCTGGAATTGGCAGAATACCCAACTCCTCAACAACTTAGAGTAGAAGTATCGTGTTTAAGCTCATTAGGATAGTCTCAATGAACAGGTGTTGGACATAATATGGTAACCTTGATCTGGTGCTGCAGCATTTCCTGCAATCTGCTGTAGTAGAGGTAAAAAAAAGTGAATAACTTCCACAGGTCGAACTGATTTGAAGTTTAGAGTTATAACACATTTAATTGCAGCTTCAAACAAGGGAGTTGAGGTTTGATCGATTCAAAATAGGCTGGATTTTGTGTCGTTGATGTCTTGTGAAGTCCCGAAAATTATTTGTGTGAATGTAGGGATAGAGTTTCGATTGTATGTATGTAAAGTTTAAAAATTACAAAATAAAATTTAAAAAATCCCTGACAAAAACCTCTAAAAAGTAAAAAATAATATGTATTGGCCCTTTGAGTTTAATTTAAGTAAAAATATTTTAATCCATGAGACGTCGCGTAGGGGTAACGCTAAGTAAAAAAATTAAAAACAGAATACAAATGATTTACTTTACTGCAACTAATTACTAATAATTTCACAACTTAGAAGTCCCCCTACGCGACGACTCTTGGATTAAAATGTTACTACTTAAATCAAACTCAAAGGGCCAATACATATTATTTTTTTACGTTTTTTAAATTTTTAGGGTTCGTTGTATAACAAGGAACCCGTATAGTTTCGTCTTGTCTATCTGTCCGCGGCCTAGCTCCTATACTGAAACACACTGAAATTTGGCAAATATATATATATATATATATATATATATATACAGGGTGTAACATAAAGGTGTGGTGATACTTTAAGGTGAGCTTGTACCCATCAATCTGAACAACTTTCTCCATGGAACCCATAGTCAAATCGCAAAAAAAAATTTGGCTCTCCCATACTAACTCGATCAGCTGATCAGCCAACTTAGTATGGGAAGTTCAAATTTTTTTTTGCGATTTGACTATGGGTTCCATGGAGAAAGTTGTTCTGTTTGATGGGTACAAGCCCACCTTAAAGTATCACCACACCTTTATGTTACACCCTGTATATATATATATATATATATATATATATATATATATATATATATATTTGGAGTTGAGTGTCTCCAACCCCTAACAACTAAAACGCTGTGTTTGGAAATTTGAAAATTAGATATGCACGCGATAATGGCAACTATGGAACCTTACATTGCGCGTGGCCCGACACGCACTTGGCCGGTTTTTTATTTAATTTTTAGCATCCCCGAATCCCAATATACATCGACTTCTCAAGATATCTACAATATTCGACACGAAAAAGGCTGTTTGGATTCCTTTCGGAAACCTTTGATTATCGCATAAATGTGGTAGCAAATGCGTCATATATCGAATTAAATGATATTCTCATCATAAAATCAACATATCAGCCTTAAGACGTCCACTGCTGGACAAAGGCCTCCCCCAATGATTTCCACGACGACTGGTCCTGCGCTCCCCGCATCTAGCGGCTTTCCACGACCTTCACCATGTCCTCGGTCCACCGAGTAGAAGGCCTGCCTACGCTATTCTCAAATCTCAATAATTTTGAAAGACCTTTTCCACGACATTCGTACGATGGGCAGCGTAAATAAATAAAAAATGCCATTTAATTTCCACACCATTTGACATTGAAATTTGACTTTAACATTCGACGACTTTATTTCACTAAAAAGGCACAATACATTTTAACAATTCATAAACAAATGATATAAAATTAGTGACAAAAATAACTAGTTTATTGAAACAAATTAACCGCTTCCGTAGCTCAGAGGCAAAGTTCAATGGCTTTACACAGGAGGTCGCGGGTTCGATCCCCGGCGGGGTCAATTGTAAGACTCGGTTTGGTTGTTGGTAGGGCATTTTCTAAGCCCGCCTGGCTAGCTACCACCATCTTATCTAAGTCTTGCCGCCAAACATCAATGTTGATATCATTGGTGTGTTCCGGCATGAAGATAAGATAGCCAGTTTCCCCATTGCGTTGGGGAATCTTGGTAAGCCCGCGTCCATCTTCGGCAACATCGTCACTTACCACCAGGTGAGATGTTGTCAAGGGTTTACCAATTGTAAATAAAAAAATAAAATAAAAAAATATATGAAACAGTGTCAGTGGTGCCAAGTTAGCGAAACTGGTCCAGGCTCAGCATAAATGTTGTGGGTCGCAAAGTACTCAGAACGCTTTTTTTCAGCTAAAACCAAGAAAACGTACACGCACCTCAATGGTTGTTTTGACAGTTGTTGTTCTACACTTGTAATTGTTATTTGACATTTTGTGAAAATTTCACCTGCAAAATCCATATATTTCCAGACCTGAGAAGTCTGGAAAAACTAGCTATGCCTTTTTCCGGTGTATAACATATATATTGTATGTGTGGTATGTGTATGTAAAACATATATAACATATATATGTTTTTCTTCGCCCTTTTATATGTGATCTAAGGTTGACATTGACATTGGCATTTGCCAGTAACATTTGACATAGGCAATTAAATTGACAGAAATTTGATATGTCACGTTTGACGTTCGACATTAGATATTTTACAAAAATTTCACCTGCTAAAATCTGTTTTTCCAGATCCTTTGGGAACTATGGCTTTTTCTAGTACAAAAAAAATTATCCTATTCTTATCCGCCCTTTACGTTACCACTGTGCCAAATAGCAGCAAAATCGATTTAGTAGTTTAAGATTGGGAGAGTTACAAACAGACAGAAAGGCATACACAATTTCCATGCCATATTTATCGAACGAAACCTGCTTTTTGAAGATAAAGAAAAGCTTATGTATTAATCCAGTGCCTGATCTATCTACCTACCAAATTTAATATTAGTCTGTTCAGCCGTTCAGGCGTGAAAACGGAATAAATGAACAAACAAACTTTCGCATTTATAATATTACGCGTGGACATTGTTTTTATAACTCACTTTGAGAACGAGTGGTGTGCGAGTCGCAAGCGGTTCGTGAGCGTGAACATGAGTTTTTACCATGTTCCTCAGGCCTATATCAGGCTAATTCTGATTAACAGTCTATGTCATTTCCCAACCCTTCAACCAATTCTATACAAAAAAAAACCGGCCAAGTCCGAGCCCGACTCGCGCGCTGAGGGTTCCGTGCCGAAACACATTTGTGTAACTTAAACGAGTATGACAGATTGAAGGACATACTTAAATTTATAATTGAAAAATTATCTCCCATGCATCGATATACCTCACAGTCAATTCTCCACCAGCAACTCAGAGTTTCAACGACGTCTGCCCTTACGTGTCTGCCCGCTCGGGTAAGCGCAGTTGGGAACCTGCCCCCCTCGCGCTCCGCACCCGCTACCGATCAAGCCACGCCCCGCGCGAAATATAATTATTATTTACTTAGGCACCTATTACAGATTTATTATAAGAAAATGAAATTAAATGTTGTTTTTTTTATATTTTAGTTGATTGAATGAAAGGTAAATTGCGGTTTACGATTTATGACGTATGAAAAAAAACTACTTACTAGATCTCGTTCAAACCAATTTTCGGTGGAAGTTTGCATGGTAATGTACATCATGTATTTTTTGTAGTTTTATCATTCTCTTACTTTAGAAGTAACAGGGGGGGACACATTTTACCATTTTGGAAGTGTCTCTCGCGCAAACTATTCAGTTTAGAAGAAAATTATATTAGAAACCTCAATATCATATTTGAAGACCTATCTAGTACTCCACACGTATGCGTTTGATGAAAAAAAAATTAAGAATTTATTTTATTTTTTTCTACTTTTGTGTGAAAATCTTAATGCGGTTTACAGAATACATCTACTTACCAAGGTTTAACAGTCTAGTTCTTATAGTTACGGAAAAAAGTGGCTGTGACACCGTATGTCACAGACAGACAGACAGACAGACAGACATGACGAATCCATAAGGGTTCCGTTTTTTGCCATTTGGCTACGGAACCCTAAAAAAATGACTTTAATCCGTTGCTCTGTTGGAACGCCGACTTGGAGGAGTTTTCCCCAGATCCCTCGGGAACTATGTCAGGATATGCTAATTAGTAAATTATGGCATTTCCCACCATCGCAACCATCTCTGTGCCAAAAATCACAACAATCCATTTTTCTGTTGCAACGTTAAAAGAAATTATAACCAAAAAAAGAGATTTTTTTTAGTTCCCTCAAGAACTGCATAGGATTATGCTATTTTATAAACTGGATTAAAAGTAGCATATTATGTCCTTCCCAGTGACGCAAGCTACTTGCATGCCAAATTTCATCAAGATTGCTCTAGAGTCTATGTGTTGATGCGTGAAAAGGTAACAAACAAACAAACACATTTTCACATCCTACTAATATTTTAAACTAGCCGTCTGCCCGCGGCTACGCCTGCATTGTTTTCGATTTTCCCGTGGGGAATAAGACGTTTTCCCAGGGTAAAAAGTAGCCTATGTCCTATTCTAGCACCAAACCTATATGTGTATCCTACTATAATATTATAAATGTGATAGTTTGTATGTATGGATGTATGCATGGATGTTTGTTACTCTTTCACGCTTCAACCACTCTACGGATCGCGATAAAACTTGGCACATATATAGTTTAGATCCTGGAATAGAACATAAGCTACTTTTTACCCCAAGAAAACGTCTTATTCCCACGTGAAAATCGAAAACAACGTCGACGTAGCCGCGGGCGGACGGCTAGTTTAAAATATTATTTAGGACAGTATGATAGGCGTCACAGAATTGTATAACCATATACTGAACCATACCAAATTTTAGGTTTATAGCTGTAAGAGTAAAACGGCTGTGACATACGACGGACAGACAGACGGACTGACACGTCCGTGTTCCTAGTTTGACAACGGCACCCTAAAAAGGGCTCAGTGGTCAGCCACCAATCGGCGGCATTGGATAACCTTCAAAGATAGGTACGTTGAACTTTTTTCCAAAATCGAAGAAGAAAATTCATTTTTTTTTGTCTCTCTTCTTAATGTCGACGTCAGTAATTGATGGATAGAGAAAAATAACTTTCACAACATTGTTTTCAATGAGTGAGTCGGTTGTGTTCCCAGAAACCGTAAAGCACACGTGTATGTTCTATAAGTGGGTTTTACGAGAAATTTGTCAAGATCACTTCTACGCCTTGAGGCTGGAACATCGTCAACAAGTTATTTGACTCCATTTCTTCTATCGAGTGGAATATTTAAGGGTGCAAGTACAAAACGTAACCCTTATACGATTACACACGCGTCTGTCCATCCATCATTTTATCCTTATCCTTACTAATATTATAAATGTGAAAATGTGTTTGTTTGTTTGTATGTTTCTTACCTTTTCACACTTCAACACATTAACCAATCTTAATGAGATTTAGCATGCAGGTAGCCTGTGTCACGGGAAAGGACATAGGGTACTTTTTATCACGTGAAAATAATCATCATCATATCAGCCACAAATCGGCCACTGCTGGACAAAGGCCTCCCCCAAGGATTTCCACGACGACCGGTCTTGCGCTGCCCGCATCCATCGGCTTCCCGCGACCTTCGCCAGGTCATCGGTACACCGCGTGGGAGGCCTGCCTACGCTACGTTTTCCGGTGCGCGGTCGCCACTCGAGAACTTTACTGCCCCATCGGCCCTCTGTTCTACGAGCTATGTGCCCTGCCCACTGCCACTTCAGTTTAAACGTGAAAATAGCATAGTCTAATGCAGTTCCTGAGGGAACTGAAAAAAATACTCCTTTTTGGCTAATTTCTTTTAAATCGCAACGGAACAAGGAATTTTTTGCACAGATGGTTGAGGAGTGTCATAGATTGCTAATCACAATAGCCCGATCTGGGATAGGAATCCGGAGAAAACTCATTTCCACGCTCGCGAGCCGCTTGCGGCTCGCGCAACACTCACCCTCAAAGGCAGTCACAAAAACGATGTCCACGCAGGCGAAGCTGCGGGAAAAAGCTAGTTATTAAGTTGCTTACAGACTAATGTTAGTTAGACACAAAAAGAAAAAGAATAAACAAAAAACAAGAACTACGATTAAAACCATTTTCACACTTCACACATTAATTTTAACCACAGTAGGAATGAGGTCCCTGCTTAACCAGTACATGCATGGAGTGTGAAAATAGCTGGGGGTGGTATCTCTCCACTATAACTTTCAAGATGCTGTTGGGGCTGCCGCGCAACCTGCTCAGCAAGGAGGCTGTTCGCTTTGTCTGTAACACCCGTTAAAGGTTGAAATTACTAGAATTTTGCTGATATTTTACAGGCAAGATACTTTAATTATTGTAAATTTTGTGTTTTAGAGACATAACTATAAATGTCCTAGGGCGGAGATCAAATTGAAATATTGTTAATTAGATCGATACTAAATAACTTATTTGTTCAGGGTGAGACTATTTTTGTAGAATCACCTTTACCTATATATGGGATCTCAGTTTTCTGTATAGAATTATTTAAATAAAAATAAGTTAGGTGATCACAAGCAAATTATCATCATCACCATATCACCCGAAAAACATGCACTGCTAAAAAAAGATTCGTGATAAAAGACCTCATGGACCCTTAAATATCGATTTTGGAAGCAATCGGTCCAGTAACTAAAAAGTTCAACATGGTGTACATTTTATAATTCTGACACCGGATTCTTGATCAGAGACCTCAGGGACCTTCCAATATCAATTTTGGAAGCAATCGGGCCAGAAACTAAAAGTTCCTAATGGAGGCCACTTTTTTAAAGTCTGACAACGGATTCGTGATAAAAGACCTCATGGACCCTTAAATATCGAGTTTGGAAGCAATCGGTCCAGTAACTAAAAAGTTTAAAAATAGCAGCCACTTTTTTAATTCTGACAACGGATTCGTGATAAAAGACCTCAGGGTAGATTTTTTTATTAGATTTTTCAGGTTAGAACTTTTAAGTTACTAGACCGATTGCTTATAAAACCGATATCTGAAGGTACCTGAGGTCTTTGATCACGAATCCGTTGTCAGGCGATGCTGCCTTAGTGCCGCGAGTAATAATAAATAAAATAAATAAATATTCTGGGACACATTATGCAAAATTTCAGCTCAATCGGAAACAGCGTCAAAAAAAAATAACAAAAAAAAATATTGTAATTTTGCAAGATTCCATCCGAACAAACATACATACATTGCAAGTTAAATAAAAGCTTGTAAAAATAGTTGTATTTTAAAAACTAGTCATTAGTTAAATCTGCGACTTCACACAGTTGATCAGAGTATTAGACTATATTTTAACAAAATTTCAGCCAAAGCGACCGTATGGCAAAAGCCATGGTAAAACCGAACATTTAATTTTATTTGATATTTTACATTTTATATTTTCGGTCGTCCTAACCAGAGGTGCAGGGTTCAAATCCGGACGGCCAATGTACCAATGAGTTTTTCGTAACTTACGTACGTATACTCTCCGATTGCTTTAACGGTGAAGGAAAACATCGTGAGGAAACCTGCACAACACACCTGCGAAGAAACTCGAAGGTTGTGTGTGAAGTCGACCAACCCGCACTGGGCCCGCGTGGTCGACTAAGGCCCGATCGCCCTAATTCATGGTAGGCTCGAGCCCCTCGGTGGGGACGTATATGAGCTGACATGATGATGATGATTGTATATTTTATATTTTCATATAAAATAAAATACATAAAATAAAGAATATAGAATATAAAATAAAAAATGTAATGCGTTCTTTAACACGCGAGACGTATACATACGATCGAGAGTTAGTACACAAAGAAATTTCGACCTTATGTCGCAAGAAATAACGTTTATATTGAAACGAAACTAAGAAAAAATATCAATTTATGAATAATTGTGTAATTTGTTTCATAGAGTATTAATAATATTTTGAAGGCATAAATTGAACACTTTTGAACTAGTTATGTATTTTGACTTTCCAAAAAATACAAATATTTGAGACTTTACAAATCTGCAAAGATAATCTGATTAATTTTTAATAATTCAATAACACATATAAATAAATTGTACAATCAAGGTTAACTATAATTTCTATTAAGTTGACCAAAAAATCTGTAACTAACTTAACCTTGTCTATTAATGATAGTTCCGAATGATTAATTCGTTTAATTTTAATTTGTTTAACTAGAATGCAAGCGTCATAATATCATAACAGAGGTACTTTTACAAAGTTATTTATTATGGTGTACTGAAATAAAAATATGTTCAAAATTTAGTTTTTCAGTTTATTTACATTGACGCGGAGCTTGAAAATGTTTAATTCTTTTTATTTTAACTATAACTAACAATACTTAACGTCCTAGAAAAAGAAAATTACAGTTATCAAATTATGTCCAGGTTTAGCTAATTTGATGCGCCTAATTGTACACCTAACTTGCATCGTAAAATAGGGTACTTATTTTATAATGAAGTACCTACCAAGAGTTTTCAAAAAGTATATTTTTATCAGGTGTAGTGTAGTTTTTGAAGACTGTGACTGACAAGTCAAAGTGTGTGTGTGTGTGTGTGTTCCTGAAGTTTCTGTAAAGTTGGGCTTAGAAACTTGAAATTATCAATTTACTCCCGTTATTTCAAACCTGCGATAATTCGGACCTCTCTATAATTCAAAATTATCACGAGTTCCCTAGAAAATCTAAATCTAGAACTAAATCAATACATTTGTATGCACTTGGTAATTCGAACGAAAAAAATCATTGCTACGTAACAAAACGACGCGTTAATTCGAACTCATCGGCATCAAACACTCGACAATTCAAAATTGTAGAGAGAAAGAGACAGAAAGATTGCAGATTGCAGAACTTGCAGAGGTACAACATTTTGAGACAAGTTCAAACTTGTGTCATCGTACACGAGCCTTTGTTCTTGTTATGAATAATTATGATTAGTTTGACACACACTTACGCTTTCCGTTTGCTTAGATTGGCACGGTAAATTGAAGACTTTGATTGAAAACCATTTTATAATTCAAACACTCGATAATTCGTAATATTTTAAGAGTCCCTCGAGTTTCGAGTTAACGAGAGTCGACTATATACATGTATAATAGAGGCCTATACCTAGTAGGAACTCATAACGATTTTTTTTTCATAAGTAGTGAATTTTATTGACCGTGCAACCCTACACTAAATATCCGTAATCCAACACACACTTGGCGGTTTCTTTTTAATCAAGAGTTAGTTACGAAATCTCATTAAACTCAAGTACCTACACACAACTCACCAGCGCTCTTGATAAGAAATATAACGCTCTTATAAATGAAAACGCTGATGTGGATGTTGTTATAAAAAGTGACATCTTTATGGGCTCTAAGCGAGCCTCCAATGTCATTAAGAGCTAATGGATCTTTAAAGACATTCTAATCATTATGAGTGTTCGTGAGAATTTTGCGTCGTAGATCAATAAAATTGTTGTAAGTAACTTTTCTCAAACATGCTTGGAAGTTTGGGTATTACTTTGACAACCTTCTTCGAGATAAATCGAAATTGCTGTACTGGCCAAATACATGCGAGCAGCGGCCGGAAAAAGTTGTATTAAAATTCATATCTATCGTGTATGTCGATAATGGAACTATATTTTACTCCGAAACATGGCAACCAAGGAGGTAACTTATGAAAGGTTTTATTTAAATTTCGAACTGACTTGCAAATAGAACGCTGTTTTTTGAAGAAAAAAAGCCGGCCAAGTGCGTGTCGGGCCACGCGCAATGTAGTTGCCATCATTGCGTCCATATCTAATTTTCAAATTTCCAAATACAGCGGTTTGGTTGTTGGGTGGGGACAATCGACTCTAACAAAATTTTGCACTTTCAAGCCTATTTTTTCGAAAACGGAACCCTTAATTATAAAATGGGCTAACTCACAACTATTTTTTAAGCTCTCAACTACGATATCCCACACGACTGGGTTTGACGAGAAAAAAAATCATCCCTACTTAACTTGTAGGGAAGGTACCATTAAAAAGTTTTTTTACAGTTCTCTTCGCGTTATTATTACATATATCTTTGCCAAATTTCAGCTCGTATCTACTAATAGTCTAGGACATGACGAAACTATAAGGATTCCTTGTTGTACTACGGAACCCTAAAAACGAATGAAGACTTTGCCGTGTGAAAAAATATTGTTATTCGTTGTTTGTCATTGATTTTGAAAAGTAATTATTAAAGTGTTAATTTACTCGCATTATTTGAGAAAAGTACTATAAAAGCCTTGGCCACAACTTGGCATTAATGGACTTAAATGTTCGTCCATCAATGCCTCTTTTGCTGGCCGCTGCAGTAATGTACTATTACTGGACTGATATGTGTGCTATCGACAAAAGCCTGATGAAAAAGAAATAAAATTATTGTATTCTTGATTAAAAAGTTGTCTATTAAATTAAATAGAAAAACGTGAGTGTAATGTTTAATGTTTTATGTCACGAACTGCTTTGAGACGAAAAGAAATCCTTGCCTTCCACGCGGAATATTGTCCCTACTGAAATATAAAAGGTGTAAAAAATACGCATAATATTTTCTAGGTTGATTTAAAATTTACTCTAGAATACAGGAAACATATTTTTAAAATTCAAATCGCAAAAACATTTTTGTACTTCGCATCCAAATACTAAATTAAAACTGGCTGCTATTAAAAATCAAAAAACTTTTTTTCAGTTGGAATTTTCAAAATATTTGTCCTTTATTCTTGAGTCAGTTTTGAATAATAAAATGTACCGGTTCGATCTCCCATGTACTTTTTTAAGTTAAAGCTTTATGCAATCTGTTTGTCCGATTTTTAAAAGACTGTTCTTTTGAACCGTGATAGGTAGCCGGCTGAAATTTTCACAGAATATGTGTTAAGGACGATAAGGATTTTTGTTTTTGCTCCATTGTAAAAACGGTAATACGTACAGGCGTGAAACTTGATTTAGTATAGTACTATCATCATATCAGCTCATATACGTCCTCACCGAGGGGCTCGAGTCTACTCTGAATTAGGGCGATCAGGCCTTAGTCGACCACGCGGGCCCAGTGCGGGTTGGTCGACTTCACACACAACCTTCGAATTTCTTCGCAGACTTGTGCAGGTATCCTCACGATGGTTTCCTTCACCGTTAAAGCAATCGGTAAGTATATGTACGTAAGTTTTGAAAAACTCATTGGTACATTGGCCGTCCGGATTTGAACCCGGTACCTCTGGTCAGAAGGACCGAATCGTTAACGGTTGAGCCACCGACGCTTATACAGTATAGTACTAATCCTAAAGTAAAAAAAAACGGTAAAGAAAAAAACAGGCCAAGAATAAGTCGTACTCACGCTTTTTTGTCACTCTCGTTGATGTCTTTGGTATGAAGTGAATAGGTATAATTGATGTACTCGTGTGAAGAGGTTTGGTGGTACGGAACCCTCGGAAGCGAGTCCAACTTGCACTTAGCCGTTTTTTTTTCATCTCTACTCTGTATGTTACCAACAACTTAATCACAAGTATTAGAGGACATTTTTCTTCTAAGTATCATCATATCAGCTCATATACGTCCCTACTCAGAGGCTCGAGCCTACCATGAATTAGGGCGATCGGGCCTTTGTGGACTACGCGGGCCCAGTGCGGGTTGGTCGACTCCACACACAACTTTCGAGTTTTTTCGCGGGCGTGTGCAGATTTCCTCACGTAAGAGCATCGGATGAACGTAGGAGTAGGGGAGAAGTGGCATGAAAGAGCCAGTTTTCTTTTTAAAATTTTTATTATTTTGTTTGTAAATTATTCTTTATTTATTTGAGCATGTAATTTCGTACAAACAAATCTTAAACAATATATAAAAATCAACGAAATATGCATTTCAAAAAAAAAAACATTTGGCTCTTTCAAAACAATTCAGTATTGAAAGAGCTGCTACAAGTTTTGAAAGAGCCGGTTCGTATTAAAACGCTTAATTAAGAAATTTATCAAAAATAATAATAAACGCGAAATTAAAAAAAAACTCTTAATACACTTACAACAAATTTCTTTAAGTAGTTACTAACATTTTTAAGAAAATTTTAATTCTATCAGTCATTTTAAGTAATCGTTTGTAACGCTTTAATCTTAACATAATTAATCAGTCATAGGTACATATACCTACTATATAATTTATCATATAGACGGCTTTTTATTAATAATAGTCTCTAAAATAATTAAAATAAAACCTTCTTTCAAAACCAACATCAATAAATCTTCAGGAACTTCAAAAGTAATATTGCTTACTTTGAGCCGGCTTTTTCAATGCCCATTCATCCGGCTCTTTCACTACTGGTTCCAGAAAAAAATATAACCTTCAAAATAACAACAATATCAAACCTTTTGCAGCTTAGTTTTTATGAAGCTGTAAGGCCAAATATATGCACAAACTGAATCTATAATCCATTTGCCTATAATTGTTCACAAAAAAACTACTTAAATGAAGCAAACTGACTGACTCGACTGATTGACTCGATGTACCGGCGTCTGTTGGTTTCGGCGAACTGTCAAATGTTTGTGGGTGACGGAAAATCAGTGTTGCCACCTAAAAATAATATTGCCAACCAAAACTACCGAAATAATGTAAATGGCTCTTTCAAAACCTGGCTCTTTCATGCCACTTCTCCCCTACATATGAAATCTAAATACGAGAACACATTAGTACGTGGCAGGACTCGAAACACGATATCGCGGGGGATATAAATTTAATGTTTTACTTTAGGCAAAGTATATATTAAGTTAGTACTAGTATATTAGTTTTAGTTGCATATCGTGGCTATCTACTGGGCCAGTAAATTATATCATAATTATGTTGCCATAGATATTACAAATCATCGATTGGAAAAGAAGATGAAGACTCTAGGGTTCGCACTACAATCACACCAAGTTTCACGCTTGTATGTATTACTGTTTCTAAGAAAGAAGAAAAACAGAAACTTTTCTTGTATGAGGTCCCTTTAACTTTTAAATTTTTACTATTTGTTAGATAATCTCACCCATAATAATATAGGGTCTCTCAAAAGAAAGTTTATATTTATTTAGCTTACTGCGCGAACGCAAAGAATCCTAGGGGCGCGGGGGGTGTATCAATCGGTAGACTGGCTCTTGGGAATTCAGTCGCTATAGAGCGTTTCACGGGAGGCAGCGTGCGTTCTGTGTGCGCGCGTTTTACAAAAACAACGATTCTGCTAATTCTTCCATAATTGCCTGGCGATTTTTGCAATTGTTACCAAATTCATCACCTTAAAGAAGCATCAGAATTAAAACGTGGGTACAGGAAGTTTGAGGAAGGTCTCCTCAAACTTCTAGACCTCTTCTGGACCTTAAATAAACACCTAGTGACGAAATTGGTAATGATTGCGAAGTTTCCGCCGCGCAATTGTGGCAGAATTGGCAGAATCGTTGTTTTTGAAAAACGCTCGCACACGTAACGTATGCTGTCTCATGTGAAACGCTCTATAGCGACTGAATTCCCAAGAGCCAGTCTACCGATTGATATACCCCCCGCGCCCCTAGGATTCTTTGCGTTCACGCAGTAAGCTAAACAAATATAAACTTTCTTTTGAGACACCTAGTACATACGAGTATTCTGTAAAAAAAAATCAGCCGGCTATCTATTACAGTTTAAAACATACAGTCCCTTTAAAGGCTGGACAGATGGATGGCATAGGCTTAGTAAAAGGTTCCCGTTACCTGGTACGGAATACTTAAACGGTTAACTGGTCAGACCTGCATCTTTTATTTAAGCACCTGGTTTTGGATACAGATGCGACATTTTGTTATTGAAAAGAGTCTATTGGCAGTTATACATAACTGTAGAGGTGTTAAAATCGACGGCGTTATATAACGGTAAAGTAGTCGAAGGGATACTTTAGTTACTTTTGTGTTTAAAAACTTAAACACAGATTCACTCTCTGTTACCTATCAGAACTACACAGAGCTATAACGTTGTGAATTAACTCGCTAATAACACACCAAGCGTTATCTAACATTAAAGTGGGTCTAGGGGTCTAACAACATTTATTTACTCAGTTGTAGGACATAGATTCACCATTTTGATATTTAGCAGAAATACCCTTTCAGACCGGCGCGACCTGGCAAGTTACATTATGTAGCAGGCGTTTTGAGTCAAAGTGTCAATGTTTGTTATTGATTGCTATTCTGGAAAGGGTGTCAATTAAATGGTTAGCATAGTATTGTTATTTCTGTGAGCAGAAAAATATAATCGGTGAGCAGAAATAGCTAATTGGTCAGCAACTCATGGTCAGCAAACATTTCAAAATCAATCAGCAATTTATGTCATTCTGGATGGCTGTAATTATTTTAAACATCCCCGTACTACACTCTTCCTACAGTGTTGAGTGGTCGACGGAGCCCCTTCGGGGCTCCTACTTCTGTGTTCTCATGTTAAACCTAACACTACGACTGTGCGGGGAGGCGAGCTTAGCTCGCCTCCCCGCACAGTCTCCGAACCTAACGGATCCGAGTCGGGGTGCTCCGCAAGTCCGAGCTCGCTTCGCTCGCTCCCGCTTCCATTTAGAACTCCCCGTACCACACTCTTCCTACAGTGTTTTCTGCCGCTCAATCATGAAATCTTGCCGCTCAAGTAGTTATTTTGCGGACTGAATGTTTATTATGCATTTCAAATATATATGTATCTTCTGGAAATATGGTCTGTCTGTGTACAAAGAAACTATAATTTTTATTTCAATATGTTTATTGTTGTTTCGATCTATGCTAAATCTCTCACACGAACAAACTATTAAACCTACCTAAAAATGGTCTGGAGAAGTCAAGTCTGGGGTCAGTTTTCCGTTTTTCAAGTAATGACCGGTTCTGAAAGGGATAACGGAGTGAGTCAACTCGCTTATATCACGCAAAGCTGACGGCGTCATCTAACGATAAAGTGGTCCAGAGAGTCCAGCATCATTTACTTACACAGTTTTTGGAGAGAAATTCACCATTTTGATACTTAGCAGAACTATACATATCTGTAATGGTGTGAGTCAACTCACTAATATCACGCAAAGCTGTCGGCGTCATCTAACGGTAAAGTGGACTAGAGAGTCCATCATCAATTAGTTACACAGTTTTTGGAGAGAAATTCACTATTTTGATACTTAGCAGAACTATACAGATCTGTAATGGTGTGAGTCAACTCGCTAATAGCACGTTAAGCCGACGGCGTTATCTGACGGCTGGTCCCGGGGTCCTCAGTAATCCCGGACTACGGAACTCGATTTCGTACGCAGCCCCCTGACTGAGATTATTGAGACTACAAGAATAAAGTACGTAACAATATTAATAGGGCTCGCTAGAGATATTAAAAAACAATAAATATAAAATCTGAAACCTCACTAAAGTTATTCAATAAGACATAGTATCTAACTAACAACTAGGTCTTTATTGTGTATTCTATTAAGACACCATTCTCCATTAACTACATTCTGTATTGTAACACAGGGTGTGGCCCAAAACAACGTTGACAAGTGATTTTACAACGTCAATTAAATCTAATACCTTTTAACGAGCAATTATATTAATCAATCAATCAATCAAATATTCTTTACTGTACGATTACAATTATAAAACAATTCTAAATGAGTAAACTCCAAAAATAGTGTTAATTTTTTTCCCAAAATAAACTATTTTTAAAAATTTAATCCATCCCCAAACTAGAGTTTTGTAACATGCTTATGTATATAGTTTTATTATAATCGGTCCATCCATTTTCAAAAAGTAGTTATTTTAAGTTTGTATAGGAAGATATTTTGGTGAGGGACATCAAAAACGGTAACCTACACAGGCATAGGCTCGTGATTTCAGTCTGAAATGTTGAAAAAAAATAAGTTGGTGTTACATCTATATCTGAATCCAAAAGTAGAAAGATGTCTATCAAAACAGTTTTCAAAGAAACTCCCTGAAGTCTCAACGGGGCTGACTAAGAGGGTATACATATTTATGGGCCCCGGGGAGTGGATGAAACTATATAACTTCGAACTTCATGTCACTTACACGTTGGCATTGAAGTAGATAAAGTAAAAATTCTGGGAAAATGTGCCTCTCCGCTCTCCGGTTAAACGTATACAGGGTTTATCTAGAAATTTAAAGGATGAAGTCGACGACATTAATTGAAGCCATGAGAGAACATGTTTTATGGGATTCAACTATCGCTAACACCGGGTCCTAAACCGTACTACCAATACAAACCCAATATAACAGGTCCAACACCAATTTTGTTACACGCTGTGTAGTTATAACTACAGAATATGAAGCTATAGTAAAGTTGTTTTTGTGTGTGTGCCTCACTAAATCTTTTGATCTTTTGGAATTGCTGTCTCGGAAAGCGGTGATTTTTATTTTTTCTGTAGTGGATTTAGAAAATATAATTCCTAGTTTTATTAAGAAAAAGATAAGGCTAGAAATTCCTTAGAATTACCTTTTTTAAAGTAGATTAAACAAACTACAGCGGCAGGTACCTTTGCATTCATTTTAAATTAGGCAAAATTTACTTAAGTAAGCAAATGCGATGTTAGGCTATTTAAGGTTCAGTTCACATTATTTTTATTATTTACTCTATCACAAAATCTATAATTATATTAACTAAGTATCTGATTTAACCGACGAAACAACGCAGGAGGTGAGATGAGGTGAGCAGGTTTTCTTACGATGTTTTCCTTCAGCGTAAGAGCGACGGATAAATGTACATCATCATATCAGCCGAAGGAAGTCCACTGCTGGACATAGGCCTCCCTAAATGTACATATGAAATCTAAATTCGAAATCACATTGGTACGAATCAAATTAGGATCCACACTTTTTTTTGAGGTCGGTGCCAACACAGCCATCGAATCTAAAACATTTGAAGTAGCTGTGCTCTGGTACCGACCTTAAAACAATTTTAGGCCTCTAATTTGATTTTTTTTCTGGTCGATATCAGCACACAGCTACTTACCTATCAAATGATTTGATTCGATGGCTGTGTTGGCACTGTAGAGATCGTATGACTCTACATTTTCTCATTTACGCCTCCTTTGCAGTAGAAAGACTAGTGTCATTTTAAAAAGCTAATTTTGAATAGATACTCAATTTAAACTTAATTCAAATTCGAATATTTTTTAGAACAGTTGAGCGAGGCTTAAGGACAGAGGTTCTTTCCACTATCGGAACATACAGTATGGATACTCCCTGCCGCTCTCTAGATTCCGACCTCACCCCCTCGTCACCCAGAAAGATGCAGATTGGTTATAGTTTGGTTTTCAAACATATAGGATTTCGCCGTGATTTTGTTTGCTCCGTCATTTGTTTTTAGTAATCTCATTTCATGACCGTTGTATGCAGTGTCCGGGGTGTAGTACTACTTTATTTAAGAAAGATTGCAAAAACGTAGCTTACTAGGCAGAGCGATAACTTTAATTGAACAAAACTATTACGAGCGTAGGCAGGCCTCCCACGCCTGGTGAAGATCGCAGGAAGCCGATGGATGCGGGCAGCGCAGGATCGGTCGTCGTGAAAATCCTTGGGGGAGGCCTTTGTCCAGCAGTGGACGATTTTCGGCTGATATGATGATAATGATTTATTGTACGAACGTTATTACAAACTACAAAAGTGTATTTTTACTTATTTGATAAACTCGACTGAGCTTACTCTCCGGACGGCCATAAGAGTCGTCACAATCAATACCAGCACACAGCTACTTACCTATCAAATGTTTTAGATTCGATGGCTTCGCTGGCACCTACCTCAAAAAAAAATTTAGGCCCCAAATTGAATTATTACCTACCTTTGATTTCTTTATTGTTGGTTAATATCGTGTATTGATATATGAAAACTAGCTGTTTGCCGCAAAAATTTTCTATACCTATTACCGAATATACACAGAAAATTTCATGGTAATCCGTCCAGCCGTTTCGGAGGCAACTAACACTGTGACGCGAGAATTTTATTTTATTTTAAGAAGATAATATTATTTCATATATTTGAGTGAATTTCTTTTTGAAGTCGGTTTTTAGGTTTTTGCACTTCTATTTTTTATTAATCACAATTTGTGATGATGATGCCGAAGATGGAAGCGGGCTTGATGATACCAGCTCATATACGTCCCCACCGAGGGGCTCGAGCCTACCCTGAATTAGGGCGATTGGGCCTCAGTCGACCACGCGGGCCCAGTGCGGGTTGGTCGACTTCACACACAACCTGCGAGTTTCTCCGCAGGCGTGTGCAGGTTTCCTCACAATGTTTTTCCTTCACCGTAAGAGCGTCGGATAAACGTACTTACGTAACTTAAAAACAAATAACATTGATAACAGCATTTATACTCCGTAATTTTTCCGTCGAGTATCCAGTTCGTAGCGAAGGGAGGCTATTGGTTGGGTTACCCCGACCCACAATTTGGTGGCCTCATTTAATATTCAAGGCTCGCTCTCATAATTCGCGCGATGATCACAGGAGACGGCACCTCTCGTTATCTGCTTTTCTGCTCCCCACAAAACTAAGTAGGTATATAAAATAAATTGATATTAAAATGTTACCGGAAAATTGAAATTTCATCTGGAGATCTTAAGTCGATAAGATAGGTACTCATTTCTCATATCTGGAGCGAGATGGGCGCTGTGAAAGCTCGTAAAAAGTTAATATTGACCCGTGATCCTTCGATTTATGTAACTTTATACAAGGTGTTAGGCAAAATATCAAGTAGTTATACTTTTGAGGGGGACGACACAAACTTTGCCTAGTGCGGAGTTGAGTGTTTTTTAACTGAAAATCTTTTGTCCTGCAGGTTTACCAATTGTAAATAAATAAAAATAAAAAGTCGTGACAAAAATGGACTTCCCATACAAGCTTGGCTAATTAGCTGATCAATTGTATGAAAAGTATAGAAAAAAAAAACGAGACCTACAGTACTCGGATATGATGTGTAACATGTGACAAAATATTTATGAAATTAATTAATTATCGGGTCGTACATTCACGGGCCGACCCTTCGAATAGTAGTATGTCATCTTTGCCTTTGCCATCACACTAGGCGGCATGGCTATGACAACCTTAGTTTTCGAGAATTAAAAAACGTTCGCATTTCCTGTTACACATTTCCGTCCCATTTCACGAAATCACTCCCACAAATTGCAGGAAAGCGAGAGCAAAGATGTTACACATCAAAAATGCGTTAGTACGAAAAGTTGATAAAAAAATACATGTTTTGAATAATTGAAGAACAATAGTTATTTAATTTCATGACTAGAAAATCACCTCCAAAAATATGCTCTATATTACTCAACATCCTGTAAAGAAAGATATTTTATCGTAAAGCATAAAAAACAATTAAATAGGGTGGGGTCACAATAATATAATCGTTAACAACGCTATACAATATAGTTTTATTAACCTTTTAAGCGGAATTGATACCAATAACTTTGAGTTTATTTCTTCTAAACACGCTTATTCTTTGCCGATCAAAAGTGGTCACAATTAGAAAGAATATAAGGTTTGAAAGTCTTTTCCTTCATGAAATATTTCACTTTAATCATTTTTTTGAATATATACCAGTTGTTTTAAATTCTAACTAAACAGTCACATCAATAATCGTAGCGAAACGAAATACTTCCTGTCTATTTATACCTCACTCAGACACTTCAAAAACAAGAAGCAATGTTGTGTAAAATTGAAAATTTTGTCTGAAATATTATTATGTGGGGTGAACGCAGCCCCCGATTTTCATTTAATGAAGTATAGAATATTTAATAGCAGCGATTCCCAAAAAGCGTTCCACAGAACCTAGGGGTTCAGTAGAAATGTCACCAGGGTTCCGCGACATAATAGTGAACTATAAAGTAATTATTGATAAAACAGTGAAACAAGTTAATTCTTCACATTGAAAGTTAGTGTTTCACTTTTAAAATTTATATATTAAATTTATTTCTAATAAAAGTTTTAGTTTTTATTTAAATTATGGTGTCTCTGATTTGTAATACTTTGATATGGGGTTCCATAAAATTAAAGGTATTTGGTGGGCGTTCCGTTAGTTGAAACTTTAGGAACCCCTGTGCTATAGTATAGAATGATCTATATAGAACCATCGTGGTTCGTGAATTATTATGGTCCAAATTCTTTACTTATTCTAAGTAACTATATCACAAATCTTGATTTTAAAGGTGTACTCATGACGACTTCGTCTACAATGAAGCGATATAGAGTCTATCAAAAATATTAATGGTAAGTACCTATTTATGTATTTAGATCGCAAATCTTCCTTCGTACCTTCTCTATAATTTTCGATGGACTGGTTTATAGATTTTAAATAAAAAGAGCTAGGAGAGAGGTGTATTACTCAGACTATGCCTAATCTAGCAGATTAATACCTTATCTTATTTGTCCAGTTACCAGCACATTCATAAATCTTTTCCAGCATGTGTAGTAAATAGGTAAGTATTGCTACAATAATTTTATATCGTCTGTGGCAACGTCTTTTTGGACATTACAATGGCTTCAAATAACATATTTAGGTACTTATAGGGGTACTCACTAATGGTAGGACCTTTCATGCAAGGTCTGACTAGGTCGGCAACACAGCTCTCTAGACTAGCCATGAAGCAGCTTGTTACGTTCCAGCAGGGGAGATATCGGCCACGAGGCATTCAATCTTAGCCCTCGAGGGTCGGTATTACACTAATGACCTCCTGGCACAGTACGAAGTCATGTAGCTGTTACGGCGTAGCACATTCGTACGGCGTTGCAACACTTCGTTCTCAGGTCCTTTATATAAACTAGGCATTAACCCTCAAAATATAGTAAATAATAGTAGTAGTTCATAAAAAGACCCCTACCTAAGGTTCCCGGAGTGTTTTTTTTTACACATGATTATCTCCAAAGTGGTGACCCTGATATGATCCAGTCCTCTTGTCAGCAAAGCACTGATGACAAACACAGGATTAATATATTTGAGTCACAGATGAATATGAAGCAGTTCTTTTTCTTAGATTAAAGAATAATGTTCTTGTCAGTTAAACAGTTACGCAGCCCCGTTATTAGACAGTATCATTACGGAGTAAGTCTTGTCCATAGTTCCCTAACTAATATTAATTATTGACTTTAGGTCGACCCAGTTACTTAGAATTGTTTTAAAGAAGCAAGTAGTAGTTACGCCTTATTTGGCAGGCTCTCACCGTCAAGTGACTATACCTTGGCGGCGCCCCTTATGCTGCAAGCCAACCCTTTTCGATAGCTCTCGTCTTCGCTAAATCGAGTCGCTACGTAAGACCCGAGATTCACATTTAGGGGTGCTGCTTCAAACAGTTTACGATTAATTCTGTTAAATTGATCTGAGTGAACTTAAACATATTTTATTGTAAACTAGCTTTTACCTGCGGCTCTGCCGTGTGGACATCGAAGGTGCACGGTGGGCGAGTCGTGAGCGGCTCGCCATCGATGGTGCGCGGTGGGCGACCCGTAAGCGGCTTGCAAGGATGTGCGCGTTGAATTTCCACACCTAGCTTTCCTCTAACTCAACCAATTTAAGAGGGTAATAGCTCAAATGAAGGCTCATTCATTCGAGCATTCGAGCATTGCGCCGTCTTCCAGGGTCTCAGTCATGACCATGATATCGTCAGCAAATCGAAAGTGGCGAATGTAGTCGCTGTTGATATTTATGCCGAGTCCCCTCCATTCCAAAAGTTTAGCAGAATTAGGTAAACAAACTTTAATTTTTCACAATTTTTGGTTATTTATCAGAAGCTTGTTAAGGTAGACTCTTGGCATCCTCAACATATCTAACGGGGAATGGCGTTCTTGTATCATCTTCAATACCACGGAACACATGAATGCTGTTAACATTGATGTTTGGCGGCCAAGCTTAATGAAAAAATCAAAACTCCAACTTGACATTTCAAAAAACGTACCTATTTCACAATTTCTAATACAGAGATGTGATTTTAAAATATTTGTAAACAAATTTTTTGCTACTACCGTTAATACTGACATACATATTTTACTGTAAAATACGTATATAACAGCATAATATATATAATTTAAGTAGTAGTAAAGTATGTAAAAATTTTACATTAATTTAATTTAATTACATAGATAATTTTATGAACCGGCGATCCAGTGGTCAGCACTCCGGCATGCTTGGCTAAGACTGATGTGTTCGATTCCTTTTCAGGGCAAAAATTCGTGCGACAAACAGATTTGTTTGCACTGTATCTGGGTTTTTTATGTTTATAAATATAGGTATGTATGTGTTTAATCTTGTCTAAAGTTTAAAACTATACAGTATGGTGTATTTAAGTGAGAGGACAAAAGAAATACGACATCTAGAACGTGCTATTAACATTTCTTCAGCACTGAGTATAGATATACTCGTTTACAAGCACCAATCATCAACTTTTAGTCCACGACCGGACCCCAGGCATACCACCTCGCCTGACGGAGTAATCTCCCTTTGCTATCGTCAAATAGGAACGCATCGTTCCTAAATTGGTGAACCCGACGTGATACTCCATCATCAAGCCTCCAGTCGGTAAAGCAAGCCTCAGCAGCACAACAATCGCATCGCACTGAAGTTAAATCAAGACCATCGCAATCTGAGACGTCGAGTTTCCTGGCGTGCTACTTCACCTGCGAGCAGCAGCAAGTTGTCGGCAGCCACGCGCTAACTCTGCGCGCATCACCTGCTTTCCTTGCCATGACGCCTGTCTCACCGTAGACATCGAACTGGCACACTGCACATCGACCCGGCTCAACGAGGTCGACAGCACCCACGACCTTAGACTGCCAGTTCTAATTGGATCGACCTCCGGTCTCGGAGGGGGAGTGATGTGGCGGCAACTGCAGTAACCCGCACAAGCGATGAGAGGACAAAAGAAATAGGACATCTAGAACATGCTATTAACATTTCTTTAGCACGGAGTATATATACAAGTACCAATCATCAACGGTTGGTCCACGCAGGACCCCAAGCATATCACCTTGCCTAGCGGAGATATCTGCCTTTGCTCTCGTCCAATAGCCTTGCCGCACTTACGGACGGGCGTTACAAAAAGGCATAGTGATACCACAGTATTATAAGTATATTAGTACTTAGTGATACTCCGCGCTCGTATCGATGTCTTAGAGCAGCTGGGGTAACAAGGCCATCCTTACGGCCATTGTATGTACCAGCAAGTGCCCTCCTACTTTCTTCCGGAAATCGATAAGCAATGGAATGCAAACGCCTAACCCTAGCATACTAGTTACATCCACACCGGTTTTTTTTTTCCTTTTTAGCAGGTAAAAGTTTTTACTTGAATATTTTATTTATTTACTTTTATTACCTTAATTTATTTGTACTGATGGTTTATGGTCCCGCGGGCAGCGATTCTTTAACACCACTTTAGTCTCTGGTTTTCATAGTATAGGGAATCCTAATTTGTGGCCCGATGACCGCGTCCCTTAAAATATTATTATAAATAAAAAAGGTAACTTATAACTAATAAACGACTAAGCAGTGGTTTTTATCTATTTGTTTTATTTACTACATTACCTATCACTAGACGCTTACTTATCATCGTTGCCCAATGTGGAATACCTACCTATTATTGTTACCGAAAAAATCGTTGCGCAACAAATCGTTATCGAATAAGGAATATATCTTTTAAATTTTAGTCGCCACGCAATAAGTCTGCACCACTGCCAATGTCTGCAAAACGCAAAACACAACGAATTGAAGTTTAAGAAGAATGTAATTAAAACACAGAAATAAAGAGAGCATTTCATAGCTTTTACCACAATTGTTTTTCGTCAATTTTGCTCATTTTGCCTTTTTAATACTTGCCATTCGTGAGGGAGTAAAAATTTAAACAATAAACCATTCCAGCCTTAGGTAATTTTGCTGTTTCTGAAACAATAGGACAGACAGATTCCAACTTTTTGTGTTTGTCTGAAACAGATTGTGTTGTATGTGAAAAACGCAGACAACCACAAATGATATTTTTTATCCACAATTGGCAAGCCCTTGATATCATCTCACCTGATGGTAAGTGACGATGAAGCCGAAGATGAAAGCAATGAATGGCCTAAAGCACCTATTCATCGACTCGACCACGTTACTGCGACAACATGGAACTCTACGATTAAATAAAACAATGGAACTAACAGCAACTGAATCCAGCGGAGACCTGCAAATAAAAAAATTGCAATTGGTATTTTAACTACCACTACTAGTTTAGAAAAATAAAGCTTAATGTATAGTATAAAATATGTATTGGGGCCATTTTTAATAAAATTAACCGCACCAAAAGAGTCCTTTTCATCGAAAAAGCATTATTATTACCATGATTAGATTAAATTTCTTTTCCAGAATGACCTTGGGCTTTTAAGGTAATTCGTGTATTTCTAATCAGGGTCAAACACCTCTTTTCATAAAATAACTAGAAGAAGCCGAATCAGTCATCACGAGCGCGACCTCATTATAGACCGACCGAGCTTAGGCAAAAATATTTTCGTATGTCTATATGGCGCATGTCCGGCTCTTCTACTCTATAGGTCGTATTTCACAACCGATTCTCGTTAAATTTTAAGAATTTTTAAAATGGGGGTTTTTATGGGGGTAAAAAACGTAAACAATATCATATTTCAGCCGTTTCGAAAAACTCGCGAGGTATAGTATACAGCTCACATAGCCAAATAGTTTTTTTTGTTATTTAACTTGCAATCTTTGTATATATGTTTCCTGGTGACAGTAGAAACTTCTCGGATTTTGAAGTTGATTTGATGATGAACTTTGGAGGTGGAATCGAGGACCTAGGATCATTTTTCAACAGAACCTTAAGAAATACTATTGTGCTCGCTTTTTTGAATTTGGAACTTTTTTTATTCACATAAATTTAGCACAACGAAGAAAACCGCGAAGTATTTACGGTGTACAAGGAAGTGCAGCATCTGTTACGATAACTATTATCTCAAACCGTGACCGAGCATTTGGCATTTTGAGCATAAAACTCTTTTCAAATACAAGCTAGTACCTAAATATTTTTAGGTTTTTCTAAGTTTATTTTAAGTTTCTATTATAATGAAGGTATTTACTTAAATACCTTCATTATAATAAACTATTAAACTCAATATAAATTACAGCAAAACTAAATTAAACTCGCAAAACTTATGATATAACGTGAGCTTAAAGCTCATAAGACCTGCGCTGCATAGCATTATTAAGGTGTGTAGCGTTAACTTGGCACAGTATATCGCGTAATTACACCACCCGTAGTCGGGAAGAACTGAGGCATTATGGAAATAATAGTTGAAGTGGAGACACAAGTTGGAAGTCGCGGGTAGATATGTTAATGCGGGAGTAAAGTAGAGACACTACTCGGAATGCTTAGGACTATAACTGAGTAAACATTAATTGAGAAGCCGATTTGCGGGCAGCGCAGGACAGGTCGTCGTGGAAATCCTTGGGGGAGGCCTTTGTCCAGCAGTGGACGATTTTTTTTTTTTTTTTTTTTTTATGCACAATTGGTAAACCCTTGACAACTTCATGATTTTCGGCTGATATGATGATGATGATGATAACTGAGTCACCCTGTTTCCGAGTTTGCATTTTTTTATTATTTAGATCCTCAAGGATCCTTATGACTGTCGATTGATGGTTCAGATTGATCTTTATTGTCATAAAGATACAATACAATACAATCATTTATTTTTTATAAATTTGAATAAATCTACATGTCAAAAATTAAAAAGTATTATAAATTAAAAATAATACATAAATATATGTTTATATAAATAAATATAAATTTATGAACAATTAAATAAATCATAACACTTTTTTTTCTATTGCTACGTAAATGTGCTCACTGAACTGAGTAATTAGTCTTACTGTCACGTGCCTACCTGTAGGTAACGTAATTTAATTCCTTCAGTAACAGGTGGTCTATTTTCCCAAAATGACCACTTTCCTAAAATGACCACTTTCCTAAAATGACCACTTTCCCAAAATGACTACTTAATTTTCCCAAAAAGACTACTATACCAAATTCATTATTATCCCAAAATGACTACTATCCCAAAATGACTACTTTCCTAAAATGACTACTATCCCAGAATGCCGAATTCAGGTGACAAAATCAGAAATGGCACTCGGCTATTAAAACGTGCTCGAATTTGAGAGGGAGCTTCGCAAGACTGATAACGCCCTTAGCGCGTCGTCGTCTGTGGCTACTACGTGAAGTGGCTTCTAATCCCCTAACATAATACTAACTTTCACGGTATATTCAACGGTTAAGACTTCCTTGTTATTCTTTTGTAACAGTTTTTACTAAAAGCTGTATCATATTCGACGATCCCGTTGCACTGTTTTTATAATTGAGACGTCATGTTCTGGTGAACATATTTTTAGTCAGAAAAGGTTGGGTCCTGGGTAATATAGGTAAAATGTCAAAGTAGTTCCAACAAAAAATTGTTCTAACCACGAGTTGTTTTGGGTGTATACTTTGTCACAAATTAGGTACAAAAAGAATATAACATTAATAACAGGATGATTTAAGAGTCAGTATGTATACACTTTATTGCACACGAGGAACAAAATACATCAAATTATTATCGGACAAAGTGTACAAAGGTGATTTTATCGAGGAACAAAATACATCAAATTATTATCGGACAAAGTGTACAAAGGTGATTTTATCGCTAAACTAGTCCAAACTCGGTTGTCTACCATATGTTTACAACGCATACTGATCTATTTCGTCCACATTATGAGGAGAGGGAGTGTAAATTTAGAAAAACTAATCGTTGTTGACAACATCAAAGGAAAAAGATCAAGAGGTCGATCGCCAACGCGATGAAATGATCAAGTCAAAGAAGGCACCACCTCTAAAACTTTTTATCAGGCAGTGACGGCGACTATGGACCGAAACCGATGGAGAAAGTTCAAAACCAAAGACCACAATCCTCAGTAATGAGGGACCGACCAGAGAGAGAGAAGTCAACGGGAAGTATTTAAAGATTTTGACTACTTGCGAGTCGGTGGCCGAACGGGTAACGACTCGGTCCTCCTAACCAGAGGTGCCGGGTTCAAATCCGGACGGCCAATGTACCAATAAGTTTTTCGAAACTTACGTACATATACTCACCGATTGCTTTAACGGTGCAGGAAAACATCGTGAGGAAACCTGCACACACCTGCGAAGAAACTCGAAGGTTGTGTGTGAAGTCGACCAACCCGCACTAAGACCCGATCACCCTAATTCAGGGTAGGCTTTAGCCCCTCGGTGGGGACTTAAATGAGCTGATATGATGATGACTTGCGAGTGCCAAAATAACGGTAAATGGCCTTTTTTTACTGCGTTTACTTAGAAACTTAATTTTTTACAGCTCTTCAAGGGACCATCTTATAATACCAGAGTATTTGATATTAATTTCAATATGATACCTCCACGCAATACTGGGAAAAAGGATCTTGACAAATAGTCGGACAACGAAGTGATACTAAAAGGTTTCCTTATTTCCTTGAGATGCGGAACCCTTAAAATTCCTTCCACTTATCTCCAAAGTTTTCTTAGCAAACATCTAAATGTTTATATCTTCTTCTTCGTCCTAGCCTTTTCCCGTTATGCGGGGTCGGCTTTCCTAATCTTGAGGCGCCATTCACTGCGTTGGTACGCGTCGTCCGGGGAGAGGCCGCATTTCTTCATGTCCTTCTGGACACAAGTCATCCATGTAGTTGGCGGTCTACCTCTCCCTCTCTTTCGTGTTGCAATAGAGAGGCACCTTTTCACGACGTGGCTATCGGGTCTTCGCATCACATGTCCATACCATCTCAGTCTGGATTCGGTAATCTTGTCGGCGATAGGCACCACTTTAAAACTGCCCCGGACATACTCATTTCGGACCTTATCTTTGAGTGTGACTCCGCCCGACCATCGCAACATTCGCATTTCGGTGGTATGAAGTTTCTGTTCATGGACTTTTGTTGTAGGCCATGTTTCACTGCCATATAGATAAACTGGTCTAACTGATGTTTTGTAGACCTTTCCTTTTGTCCTTATAGGCATTTTTGGATCGCATAGGACTCCTGTTAATGTACGCCATTTATTCCACCCAGACGTGGTCCTGTGTGTAATATCGGCAGTCAACGTTCCATCTTCAGAGATGACCGATCCAAGATATTTAAATTTGTTTACTCTTGGCAGCGCCTTACCATCTAGTTTGACTTCTGCGTTTGCTGGGATGCTCTGTTCGGGATCGAAGTTGCACACCATGAATTCCGTCTTACTTCTACTGATGCGTAGTCCATTTAACTCGAGTGATCTCCTCCATTGTTCCAGATTCTCTTCAATTTCCTCTAAACTATGCGAAATAAGGGCTACATCATCTGCGTACAGTAGGTTCCATGGAATGGGTTTCTGTATCTTCTCTGTGAGATAGTTCATAGTGATATTAAACAATAGGGGGCTGAGTGCGCTTCCTTGATGGACCCCTACTTTGATATCAAAGCACTTTGATATGCCGGCTGGGCTTCTAACGCTTGCTTGCACGTCCCGATACATGTCCATAGCCAGTTCTATGTAACGTTCAGGAACATTCTGTGACCTTAGCGCTTGCCATATTAGTGACCGTGGCACCCGATCAAAGGCCTTTTCTAGGTCTATAAATACCATCCACAGGTTCTGCTTACTGTCGCGAGCTTTTTCTATTACTAGTCTAATTGCCTGAATTGCCTCTGTTGTACCTTTTCCTGCAGTAAAACCAAATTGGTTATCCGTTAAATTTACTATGCGTTGAAAGCGCTCACTCAGGACTCGTTCCCAGATCTTGAGGGTGTGCGATGTAAGCTTGATACCCCTAAAATTGGCGCAATCCCTAACATCACCTTTGTTCTTGTAAAAAGGTACTAATACGCTTTTTCTCCAAGCTTCTGGCATATTTCCGCTATGCAGAATGTTATTGAACAGCTCGGACAGCCACAGCTCTCCGTCAGCGTCAAGTTGTTTCCATAGTTCAGCTGGTATTTCATCCGGACCTGTCGCCTTGTTGTTTTTCATTTTAGATATAGCTTTTCTAACCTCTGTTATGGTAATTTCATCTACAGGACCCTGTGTCATGAGTACGTTCACTTCCACTTCCCTGAGGAATTCTTCATTTAATAGGTTCTGGTAATACTCATACCATCTGTTGCATATGTCCTTATTGTTTGTGAGTAGAAGGCCTTCTTCGCTTTTGATATATTTAGTCGTTTTAAAATCTTTACAATTATTATGTCTATGTTTTGCTATTTTATATATCTCTTTATCGTTTGCTAGTTCCAGCTTTTGGTACAGATTTAAATCAGCTTTTTCCTTCTCTACTGCTACTGTTCTTCTTGCAGTTTTCTTTGCCTGTTTATATATTTCTTTGTCTTCTTCTGACCCAGTAGCCTGCCATATTTTAAACAGGCGTTTCTTTTCAGAAACACTGTCCTTGGTGTAGTTGTTCCACCACTTAGTGTCTTTGTCATTGTGTAAGGCACCTTTGCTGATTCCTAGCTCACGTCTTGCTGTATCTACACAAAATTTTTCAAACTTTAGCCATGTTGACGAAGGAGATTCTTTTCGAGGGGGGTTTTGGCGCAGGTAATCCGCTATGTACTTTTTAGTGATCGCTCCCTTCTCCGTCTTTAGTTCGTGCCACTTTATTTGCTCGACTTTAGGTCTCTTAGTCTTAATGGGTGCCTTGAGTTTTAGTGCAGTTAATTAAAGCCTATGTTGGGACGTAAGGGGCTCTCCAGGGATAACTTTGCAGTCTTTGATTCGTTTCAGGTCTTTCTTATCAATCAGTATAAAGTCTATTTGGGTCTTTGCGTTTCCACTTTTATAGGTTATTAGATGTTCATCTTTCTTTTGGAAGAAAGTGTTGACAACTGCAAGATTTTGAGACACTGCGAATTCCAGAATCATCTCACCTTCATTATTTCTTTTTCCGAATCCAAAACCGCCATGATGTCCTTCATACCCATTATCGTCTACTCCCACATGACCATTTAGGTCTCCGCATATAATTCTTTGTTCCGTTAGAGGTATAGTTATCAGAAGTGTCTGTAGATCTTCCCAGAATTCTTGTTTTTCTACATCTGGGCAATTCACTTGTGGTGCGTAGACGGACAGAACATTCAGGCATGGCTGCTTTTCCAAGGCGATCTTCACGGACATAATGCGGTCACTGACTCTATTTATTTCAATGATGTTATTGCTGAGATACTGATCTAAGATAATTCCTATACCATTTTTAGTACTCTCCTTCCCATTATAGATCAGTTTAAAACCTTTCCCAATTAGTCGTGATTTGGCACCTTTCCATTTTGTCTCTTGCACACAACATATGTTTATGCGGCGTCGATCTAGGATAGCACTAAGTTCGGCACTTCGTCCAGTCATTGTGCCAATATTCCAGCTACCTATACGTAGTTCGATCATTGGCACATTGCTTTGATGTTTTATTTTACTTTGAGGGGACACCCCAGCATTTGCAGCATATCCATTCTCGCCGTCGCTTGAGGGGGACGCCCTAGCCTTTTTAGCATATCCATTCTCGCCGTCGCTTATGGGGGACGCCCTAGCCTTTACACTCTTTCCTTTGTTTTGCCTCATGATTAGTTTATAAATATTGGCTGTCTGTTTTACGGTCGGTTGCCACCTGACACCAAGGTCTTAATCTTCTTGGAAGACTCGAGAGCCGCCGTTGACCATAGTAGGTTCTTCCGCCGCCATCTCTAATGGGCTCTCAGACCTAAGAGTCCATCACAGCTAAGAACTTCTGCTCCGAATATGTCGAAGAAACTCCCCAGCTGGGTTTGTTAACGAAGTTTTCTCTCCGGCCATTTTGGTCCGCGGGAAATATTTTATTTCTCTCCTACCCTTCAGCTGCCGAGACTGCTGACGGGCATTCCCCTATCCGCCACCTGGGGACGCGCTCTCTAGGGTTAAGGCTCCCCCGAGAGTATATATTACAGGAAAAATTATAACGATGTCTTCAACTAGCATATTTTTTTTTATCTAGCAAAAACCTTTGACAAACAAACTTAGTTAAAACCAACCAACTCGCACTTGGCCGTTTTTTTTCTGGATGAAGCACAAGACCACAGATTACTCGATAGGTAGATTACAACTGATAACACTAACTTCTTCTATACCTAAGAAATAAATTACCTCTGGTTAGACTTGACAAAAAGCAATCGTATCGATTCAATTTATAAATAAAATAAGTACAATAAAATAAATAAATACGTACAGTTTCTCCTTGCATCAATATGTACCTACCATATAATATTGAATTGTTATTTTATGTCCAGCAATGAACATGAAAAGTCCGCTACATGTACTTACGTGATGCAATGTAGCACTTATGTGATTGGCCAAATGCGTGATGGGACAAATACTAAAAACTATTTTGTGTATCGTTGTGCTAAATAATTACTTATTAGAACTTACATGCGACGACGACCTGCAAGAGAGAGAGGAAAAGTAAGTCTTCTGCTTCTTCCTATCCATTATTTAATGTCCAATGAACCTGAATCTGAATCTTATTAGTTAATTGTTAGTTTCTTCACAAGCCGGTCTTGCGGGAACTGCGTCGTTGATGCACTAAGCACCACCCTACACGTTAACCTTTTTAAGGCATTGCAGTTTAACACCTATAGAGGAGTGCATCACGAGTATACGTATCTAGAGATAGATTTATAGATTTGCAGGTCATGATAAAGGTAAGGGGGGAAGAGGGAGGACTTTATTCTGGGAGCAGCTTTGAATTAGAGTTTTTCGGTCAGTTTATTGTAATTACATCTTCTAGTTAATCTCCTGAAGGCTGCAGGCTCTACACTTGACTTTGTTGATGGATATGTATACCTGGGACAAACAGTCCAGTTAGGTAGGGTCAACTTATCGAGATGGAGATCAATCATCGAATCCAAAACCGCAGTCTTAAGACCTTGGTCTTTGACCAGTTTGTGCTGCCAGTGATAGCATACGGAAATGAGACATAGTCGCTTACTACAAAGGGCGATGGACCGAGCTATGCTCGGAATTTCCCTACGCGATCAAATCAGAAATGAAGAGATCTGTAGGAGAACCAAATTAATCGACAAAGCTCAAAGAATCGCTAAACTTAAGTGGCAGCGGGCAGGGTACATAGCTCGAGGAACAGATGGCCATGGGTCAGTAAAGCTCTCAAGTGGCGACCGCGCACTGGAAGACGTAGCGTAGGAAGGTCTCCCACACAGTGGACCGACGACCGGATAAAGGTCGCGGGAGGCCGCTGGATGGGGGCAGCGAAAGACCGGCCGTCGTGGAAATCCTTGGGTGAGGCGTTTGTCCAGCAGTGGACGTCTTTCGTCTGATATGGTGATTATGAGGAAAGTAAGGGAGGGGGAGGGCAACTTTTAACTGGGAGCAGCTTTGAATTATAATTTTTTGATCAGATTATTGTAATTACATTTTCTAGTATGAGTCGACGTCCCTACTGGTTTCGGAAAAAAACAGCAAATGTTTATGGTTTCAAATAAAACTGGTACCTATCTCTAGACAAAGCGATAAAATATAACTTAAAACAGAAAGATTGCTATATAACATTGGCTACTGTGTTTAGTTTTCAAATAAGGCTAAATTTCTGTGTGTAAAAGGCTAAATTACTATTCGGTCATTTTTAGGGTTCCGTACTTTAAAAGGAAGAAAACAGGACTCCTTACAGGATCACTTCGTTATCCGTCTGTCTATCCGTCCGAATCATGAAATTTGGCAAGAAGCAAGATCTCACAGCACACGTAAAGGAAAAATCCAACAACTGTAAATTTGTAGTTATATCACAAAAATATTTTTTGAGATTTTTATTATTATTATTATTATATCAGCTCATATAAGTCCCCACCGAGGGGCTCGAGCCTACCCTGAATCAGGGCGATTAGGCCTTAGACGACCACGCGGGCCCAGTGCGGGTTGGTCGACTTCACACACAACCTTCGAGTTTCTACGCAGGCGTGTTGCAGGTTTCCTCACGATGTTTTCTTTCACCGTTAAAGCAATCGGTAATTATATGTACGTAAGTTTTTGAAAGAAACTCATTGGTACATTGGCCGTCCAGATTTGAACCCGGTACCTCTGGTTAGATGGACCGAGTCGTTACCGGTTGGGCCACCGACGCTTATGAGAGATGATTATTTTTGAGATTACAAACTTACAATTGCAGTTGGAGTATTGACAGTGACATATCAATGTGGGCCAGAAGTTTTTTTTCAATTGATAGGCGCTCGTTATAATGTCAAACACTGCGCATAAAAATCTTTATAGTCTGTGGTGTAAAAAAGAAGATTTAAAACACCTTCAAAATTAATAATTCTGTTTGCCAACGACCGCCACCAATGGCGTCCTATATTTTTTAATATGTTAGTTTTCTTTTCCATCATTCGTTGACCTATCATCATATAAGCTCATATGTCCCCACCGAGGGGCCGAGCCTATCCTAAATTAGGGCGATCGGGCCTTAGTCGACCACGCGGGTCCAGTGCGGGTTGGTCGACTTCACAGACACCTTCGAATTTATGAATATAGTATAGTATATGTGTGCAGGTTTCCTAACGATGTTTTCCTTCACCGTAAGAGCGTCGGATAAACGTACATATGAAAGCAAAATTCGAAAACACATTGGTAGGTGGCAGGATTCGAACCACGACCTCCCAAGTAGGACCTATATCAGCTACATTTTCCTAAGATCTTGTGTAGGGTGCTGGCTGCACGAGCAAAGCCTACAATATTTTGTACTATCGAAAGTGCCCCCGAAACACTTCGGCCAAACCGTGTTTTGTTTTCTATTACCGATTTTGGCCCAGTAAGGAAGGCCGCAATGAAAACAGACCTAAAATATGATAAAACCATCAAATTGTCGGCCTTCTTTCTCTTCTCACTCTCACTCAACTTCACTCTATTCAATGCGTCGTCAGAGGTAACATTGCAAGAACGTAGGTCTTAATGATATCAGTCCTCCACGTTTACTGTCTTCCTTTTCTTCTGGACACCTGTATGTTTATATTAGTCATTATGTTTCCCATATATCCAGGAGGTCTTCTGCATACATGCCCGAACCATCGGATCCTGCTAATACTTGTTACGTACCTGTAGCTTATCAGCGACGTCGCGTACACCAATCATCATCATCATCGTATCATACCAGCCGAAGGAAGTCCACTGCTGGACATAGGCCTCCCCCAAGGATCTCCACGACGACCGGTTCTGCGCTGCCCGCATCCAGCGACTTTTACCAGGTCATCGGTCCACCGAGTGGGAGGCCTGCCTACAATACGCTTTCCGGTGCGTGGTCGCCACTCGAGAACTTTACTGCCCCAACGGCCATCTGTTCTACGAGCAATGTGCCCCACCCACTGCCACTTAAGTTTAGCAATTCTGAGAGCTATGTCGGTTACTTTGGTCCTCTTACGGATCTCCTCGTTTCTGATTCGATCACGCAGAGAAACTTCGTCGTTACGTAAATATCAAAAACCTCTGGGACTTGAACCTCCATAGATAGTCATGTCGAAAACTTCAATTAATTAATAACCTAAACTTTCCACCAGGATTTAAAACATGTTAGAAAAGCGTCGGTGGCTCAACCGGCAACGACCCGGTTCTTCTAACCAGAGGTACCGGGTTCAAATCTGTACGGCCAATGTACCAATGAGTTTTTCAAAACTTACGTACATACTTACCGATTGCTTTAACGGTGAAGGAAAACATCGTGAGGAAACCTGCACACGCCTGCGATGAAACTCGATGGTTGTGTGTGAAGTTGACCAACCCGCACTGGGCCTGCGTGGTCGACTAAGGCCTGATCGCCCTAGTTCAGGGTAGGCTCGAGCCCCTCGGTGGGGACGTACATGAGCTGATATGATAATGATGAGAAAGTATGTAGCTTGTGAGCGAATAAATATCAGAAAAACTATACTTACTTAAATAAACTTTATTTTGTTTACAGATATGCACAAGCACACGAGTTAGCCATACACATAACCGAGATTTTCTACAATATGTTCGAAGATTGCGTTTCTTCTACCATTCAAAATAAAATGTTAGTACCTACAATTACCAGTATTAGTATTATACAGAGTGTAACAAAATTTATGTAGGTCTCGTCAACTGGGTCTTCTACTCATCATACTGAACAACTTTTGTTCTACGGCTTTGCTGAAATTGTTACTCTTCTTACAAATGGATCAGCTGATCGACCAATTTTGTGCAATTTAGTATGGAGGGTCCAATTTTTTTTTTTTCGAGAATTGGCTCGGTTTCTTGGGGAAAGTTGTTCAGTATAATGAGTAGAACCCCCAGTTAACGGGTCCTACACCTACTGTAGGAGATTGTAAAACAATTGATGTAGGACGCCGTTATTATGTTTAAATTACTTATCTCTCAGTTTACTTAACCTGTCAGGCCGTAACGGAACCTAATGGCTCCACGGTAAATGCTAACCCGCTCGGGGCATAACGGAACCTATTGGCTCCGGAAGGGTGCACACCATTTTCAGCCCTCACGGTGCATAAATACGTATCAAAGAAGGGTCGGCGCGCGCAGGGCCGCGGTGCCTGAGGTAGTATTTGCTAATATAGTAGGGTGCTTGACAGGTTAACTTTATTTAGTCAAAACCATCGATTTATGAAACACTGCTGTTGGCCTGAGCCAATTTTTTACCTTCGCGCCACGAAGGAGTAAAAAGGTTAGCGAAAAACCGACTACTTACTTACCGATTTTGTTGAAAATTTGCACATAAAATAATTTGCCTAGGAGTACCTTTTTCTGATATATTTTCAAAATACCTTCCAAATAAAAAGGGCGCGAGTCAGCGCCGACGCAAAATTCCGGCCTCCGGCCTCGCGGTTTAGGCTGCATGACCATGGTGTCTTAGCTTTCCTGATATAAAAGATGAAAGACATAAAACGTGAGAAAACAACGTGATGTAAAAACCTTGAGTAAGCAAAGTTTGCACTCATTTCACTCCCTATCTATAAATCGTTTCTTAAAGTTAATGGGTAAATTCTAAATAATTTCTAAAAACCGAAAAGCTTTTTGGTACCTACAAGGTACAAGCTTTTATTTGAAAATAGTTTTTTTATATTAAAAAAGCCAAATGCTCAAATGTATATATAAAAATACAAGGTTCCAAATTTATTAGTGATTCGTAATTCGTACTCAGAATTTCAAACTCTTTCAACTTGAATCCTACTTTCCGGAATGAATTCATTCAGATATCTGACCATCTTGAGCTTCTTGGCGTGGTAATAACACCTAATCTCAATTTCGGTACATACATTGAGTCCAAGGCCAAAGCTTGCTGCAATGAAGCTGGGTATTCTCTCTAAGGTGAGACGGTACTTCACACCTGGACAGCTTCTTTCTTTATATCAAGCACAAGTCCGTTCTTGTATGGAGTACTGTTCTCACCTATGGGATGGATCAGCCCGCTATCAGCTGGATACCTTGGACGCTATCGACCGGCGCGGTCGGAGACTCATTGGTGAAGATGAGCTTGTCAAAAACAAGCTCCAAAGCCTTAAGCATCGCCGCAAAGGTGCCTGTCTTTCGGTTTTCTATCGAATTCATTTCGGAGAGTGTGCTCAAGAACTTCACGGCCTCATTCCCCCAGCTCCATTCCACCTTCGGTCAAGGAGACGCAGGGGGAGGTTCCACCCCTTTGTTGTTGATATTCAGCCTATGCGCACGAAGCGTTACGCTTCCTCATTTATTATGCGGACAGCGATTGAGTGGAACTCCTTGCCTGCGTCTGTGTTTCCCGACTCCTACAATTTGGGGATCTTCAAGGCGAGAGTGAATAGGCATTATTTGAGTTTGCGTGTACCATCCTCGACTACATCGTCACTTACCATAAGGTGAGATATAGTCAAACGCACTCAAATTTTTAATAAAAAAAAAGATATTGAGTTTTATAACTATCTTAACAAAAAGTGGAGTAACGCTTTTTCTATTATATACGTATGCATGACCTCGAATAATGTTTCGACACGTGATTTCTTCACTGTAATTGAGACAGGTGCATTTGAGACATGTCACAGCACATTTCGGCATGTTGACGGTAAATCCGTCATGATTGGAACAGTTTTTTATACCATGTTTTTAAAGCGATAACACTAAATCTAACTTTTATTTTCGATCTGAGGTTTCATACGATTCTATTGAAAATAAAAGAAGACTTGATTTTGGGACCTTGATTTCACCTCCAAAGTTCATCATCCGATCAACTTCAAAATACCAAAAGGTTCTATTGTCACCGAGAATACGGCTTTATTTCAAATTTCAGCTCAAGAAGACCCCTGGAAATCGTTCTAAAATCTATCGCAAGATTTGAACTAAAGAAACATACATACAAACATTGCAAGTCAATTAAAAGCTTTTAATTTAGAATGGTAGGTCTTCTTGTCATACAAATTGAAAAAATGTGGACGCTCCTGCAAACAGGTAGTTTTTAGGTTCCGTTCAAAAAAAAACGAAACGGAACCTTATAGGATCACTAGTGCGTCTGTCCAAGCCAATTTGCTCCGAATCTACTGGACCAAATCAGGTGAAATTTGGTAGAATGGTGTAATCCTATGACCCAAACACAGATGTGCAAAGTAAATAAATATTTTTATTAAATAAGGGTTATTTTCGGGGGACAAATTAGGAAATATAAAAAAAAGTTTTGAAAACCTTATTGCGTCATATATCAAATGAAAGGGCTTGTTATCAGGATCTTAAATATATTTTTGTTTATATTGTAAAATAAATAGTTTTGATTTTATTCATGAAATAAGACGAAAATTGACCATTCCCCCCCTCCAAAAAATTTTTTTTACAGTTCATTGCTTGTAGATTAAAGGAAAACCTACAAGAATTCTATCGATTAAAAAAAGTTGTAAACTCAATATAATACGTTCACCTACGGAAAATAGTTCTAGTCATAATAGAAAATAGTCTATCGGTGTTCTACAGGATTCATTTCGGAAAGTGTGTCCTGGAGCTTCACGACCTCATTCCCCTTCATTTCATCATCGAACGACCAGGTGCGGAGGGCGATTCCACCCCTTTGTCGTCAATGTTCCACTTTTACACACGAAGCGTTTTGCTTCTTCGTTCATCATGCGAACGGCCAAGGGGTGGAATTCCCTTCCGGCGTCTGTATTCCCCGATTCGTAAAATTTTGGAATCTTCAAGACGAGAGTGAATAGCCACTTTTTGAGCTTGCGATTTACATCCTCGGCTGAATCGGCACTTACCATTAGGAGAGGTGCAGCCTAACATACTCAAATTTTTAATATTAAAAAAAATAACTCGCATCTTACTGTGAGGATTTCAAATGTGATATTTTGTATTTTACTTTGGCATTGTACGGAACCCTCTCAACGCGAGTTCAACTCGCACTTGGCCGGTTTTATTTTAATTCGATCTTCAAAGAATTTAACCAACATTGCTTTCTTAAAACGATCACAGCTTCCAAGTTTTTTTTTTTTCCTACCTAATGATTGGTGCTCTAATCACGTCATGTTACACTCGTAAAAGTTACTCGTAAAAGTCTAGGACGATATAATTGTCTTAGGCTTCGGACACATCGGACAAAAACGTTGTATCTGGCCAAGCCAAGACGAGCCAATGGAGGACGGGGCACTATATGTACTCGTATATACCTTTTCTGGAAGCGTTGCGTCGTATTTTTTAACCGTCATAGCTTCGCTCCGGATGTTGCTAGAAAGCTACAATTTTCAGAATAAGGCCTTGGCAGACTTATCAGACATACTAAGTATCGAATAGTCATATCAGCTCATATACGTCCCCACCGAGGGGCTCGAGCCTACCCTGAATCAGGACGATATCAAATCATCATTACAGCTCATATACGTCCCCACCGAGGGGCTCGAGCCTACCCTGAATCAGGGCGATTAGGCCTTAGTCGACCACGCGGGCCCAGTGCGGGTTGGTCGACTTCACACACAACCTTCGAGTTTCTTCGCAGGCGTGTGCAGGTTTCCTCACGATGTTTTCCTTCACCGTTAAAGCAATCGGTAAGTATGTACGTAAGATGTACGATATCAAATATCTGGCTTTATTCTTTCAGACTTATTAACATATGAAATACGTCGATTTCGTGACTCACTCACTCACTGATACTACGTTAGGACTAATATATATATATATATACATATATATATATATATATATACATATATATATATAATTTGCAGATAGTACTTAGACTAAAATTTCATAAGTAGGCTAGAAATTCCATACAACGGTAAAATTTTTAAAAATATAAAAAATATTGGAGGTGCATATCTGTACAATCTGTACATTTCGAAACTTTATAGCTTCGGTCCGGATGATGCTAAAAATCCGAAATTTTCAGGATATCCTTGGCAATTTTTTTTATTCACAATTGGTAAGCCCTTGGCATCATCTCACCTGATGGTAAGTGACGATTTATCAAACATATTTGGTATCAACTTTCTAGCTTTTATGATTTTAGATTGATATACCTTCGATCTTAGCTCTACTAGAGATCTCATAACTTTTTAACAGTGAAAGCATTATGAACTTGTTCAAACAATTGTACATGATATATTTTTGGTGGGTTTTCAGATTTGTCCAAGACAACCTGCACAGTTTCGTGAACTACCCGGCACGCACCACGATAGGGTACGCGCCCAAGTTCACCACTAACCGCAAGTTCTTCGCCAACTTACTCACTACCACGGAGTTCAAACAAATGCTGGAAAACGACGAAGATGCGATCCGAAAGGGCATGATTAGGTACTGATACAGTTACTGGAACTCTTACGGTCATCATCATCATATCAGCCGAAAGCACTGCTGGACAAAGGCCTCCCCCAAGGATTACCACGACGACTGGTTCTGCGCTACCCGCATCCAGCGGCTTCTCGTGACCTTCACCTGGTCGTCGGTCCACCGTGTGGGAAGCTACGTCGTCCGGTGCGCGGTCGCCACTCGAGAACTTTACTATCCCAACGGCTATCTGTTCTATGAACTATGTGCTCTGCCCTAGCGATTCTGTGAGCTATGTCGGTTACTCTAGTTCTCTTACGGATCTCCTCATTTCTGACTCTTACGGTAATGAATGATCTATCAGTTGATAATCTGACGGTATATAAGGTATACGTGTACACTAATAATGAAATCATTTTCGCACTCGCACTCTGAGGGTTCCGTACCACCACACCTCTCCACAAAATTATGAAAATAATACCTATTCACATTACAAACAACAACGCGTGCGACAGAGAAATGCTTTTTTTATGTAGTTCGGACTCCTTAGCGCGAGTGCAACTCACACTTGGCCGGTTCTTATTATTTCTGAATTAATACTATAAGCACACCAAGTTTCACGCTTGCATGTATTCCCGTTTTTATGATAGAGGTAAATCAAAAATACCTCTTATATATCTATAAAAAAAACAAGTTTTTTGTATGGGAAACCCCTTGATTTCTCACTTTTTTATTATTTCTTATTATAGCGGCAATAGAAATACACTCTGTGAAAATTTCAACTGTCTACCTATTACGGATCATGAAATTTACCCGCTGACGAGACGGACGGACGCACGAGGCTTAGAAATAGGGTCCTGTTGGTCACCCTTTGGGTGCACGGAACCTTCATCATTACAGCTCATATACGTCCCCACCGAGGGGCTCGAGCCTACCCTGAATCAGGGCGATTAGGCCTTAGTCGACCACGCGGGCCCAGTGCGGGTTGGTCGACTTCACACACAACCTTCGAGTTTCTTCGCAGGCGTGTGCAGGTTTCCTCACGATGTTTTCCTTCACCGTTAAAGCAATCGGTAAGTATGTACTTAAGTTTTTGAAAAACTCATTGGTACATTGGCCGTCCAGATTTGAACCCGGCACCTCTGGTTAGATGGACCGAGTCGTTACCGGTTGAGCCACCGACGCTCCCTTATAAAAATAAATTAACGCATGTATGAAAGATCATCTCTCAAGAACGGCTCGAACGATATGTTATTTTTTGTGTACATAATTGTCAGGACAGGGTTTGTTGTATACAAAAAAAAGTAAAAAAGCCGCGCACCCTCGATATTTTAACCGTCTCCGTGGCGTAATGGTTAGTCCATTCGCTTCACACCAGGAGGTAGCGGGTTCGATTCCCGGCGGGGTCAACTTGTAAGACTCGGTTTGGTTGGTGGTAGGGCATTTTCTAAGCCCGCCTGGCTAGCTATCACCATCATATCTAAGTCTTGCCGCCAAACATCAGTGTTAACAACATTGATGTGTTCCGGCTTGAAGATAAGATAGCCAGTTCTCCATTGCATTGGGGAATCTTGGTAAGCCCGCTTCCATCTTCGGCATCATCGTCACTTACCATCAGGTGAGATGATGCCAAGGGCTTACCAATTGTGAAAAAAAAAATCACGAGTGCGAAACCGCAGGCGGGTTCGTTTATTAAATAATATAGGTTATAATATAAGTTCCTAAGTTATAAGCTGCGCGTTCCCAGTAGTCTTACTGAATAGTCCTACCATTTGAACTAATGGGAATTTCTCAGGGGTTAAAGACGTTTAATTCTCAAAAAAAAAGACTTTCTTTTCAATAATCAGAAACGCTGAAAACGTAAAAAAAACGACTTCAATCGCGCAACCAAGAACAATTTTGGTATTTTTTCTATTTTTGATAATTTTCTAAAACAAAAGTATTAAATCGATTTTGATAAAATTTATGTGGGACCAACCTGACACCCTATCGTATAAAAAAGAATAATGAAAATCATTTCACAATCTGCGAAGATATCGCGTAACAAACATAAAAAAAAACATTGTCGAATTGAGAACCTAGGCGGAGGTAGACAAAATCGATTAGTTGTCAGGCCAACCTTTAAGTCAATTTTTAATTTACCTACCCCTATTAGGCGAATGCCCGTTTGCACTAAACTTCTGCGCCTAAAGACTATTATGTAAGGTCTCAATTGACATTTTTGGTATGAATTTGACGCAATTTGTTTGTTTGTTTGTTTGTTTGTAAACTCTTTATTGCTTTTAAAATAAATACATTAAATATTTAAACAAAAGGAAATACATTTAGCAAAGGCGGACTTATCCCTTTCGGGATCTCTTCCAGTCAACCTTGGAATGCTGAAAGGACTTCAGAGCATACGGTCAGGTAAAGTTTACGAGTAAAAAATAATATATTTAAATATCATATCATATAATCGTCTCTAGTACTTATATTAATATATACATAGATAACTATATCAATACAAAATATATACTTATATATAATAAATACATACTCTACTTACATATTATAATATATTTATAAGCATCGCCTTAGCAACTTTGGCGATTCTTAAGTTAAGTGCAATCGGGTATGACGACTTTCTTGTTTTAGGGTTTTTCATTTCCAAATTACACAGAAACGCAGTCGGGTTTTGTATTTTTTTAAATTAACGTTTTTTTTCAATTTGATATACCCAGTGTCACTGTCACAGTAAATACGTATCTAACGACACCTCTCAAGCTAAAATCCATCGAGCCGTTCAGGCCGCAGAGCGTGCCAAACAATTATACACACATACATACAAACATACATACATACCCTCGAAAAACATAACCCTCCTTCTGTCGCAGTCGGGTAAAAATAAAGGTATTCGCCATACAAAAAACGTGTTTTATAGGTCTTTAGAAGTATTTTTGATTTAGCTCTATCGTAAAAACGGTAATACATACCAGGCGTAAAACTTGGTGTTATTATAGTACTATAATAAGCGTGAGTCGTAATCGCGCTAAGGAGTCCGAACTGAATGATAAAAAAGCAAATTTTTGTCGCTCGCGTTGATGCCTTTTGTATGTAATGTTAATAGTTATTATTGTCATTATACTATAATAGTTGTGTGGAGAGGTGTGGTGGTAGGTACGGAACCCTCGGAGTGCTAGTGCGACTCGCACTTAGCCGGTTTTTTATAACTGTTACTGATCTTATGTTCTATCGAGAAAGTTGGCCAGATCATTGCTAGAACTCCTGATTTGAGTCCAGTTAGTAGGTCAGACTTCGAGAAAGAGATCAATCGACGAATCCTACTCGGCTGGGCAGCGTTTGGGAAGCTTCGCAATAACAAAGTATATATATATATATTAGTACTACAGGCAATATCTCCACGTCCCAAATGCCGTAGTGTCTCAAGACTAAGGTATTTGACCACTGCGTGTGGCCAGGTGATGAAATACGGAACTGAGACATGGTCGCTACTATAGGCCTCATAAGAAAGCTAAGGTCACCCAAAGGGCGACCCTTAGTTCAACCAAGGTAACCGACGTAGCACATAGGACTTAAGTTCATCAATTAAATTCATAATCAACTTAAGGGGCAGTGGGCAGGACATCACATAGCTCATCCACCGCGCACCCGAAAATGTAGCGTAGGCAGGCCTCCTAGTGATGAGTAAAATTGGTCTTGGTCTTGCAGTCTTGGTCTTGGTCTTGCAAAAAAGCAAGACCAAGACCAAGACCAATACTATCCTTAGTCTAGCAAGACCAAGACCAAGACAGAATAAACAAGAACAAGACCAATACCAAGACCGATTGTGCAAGACCAAGACCAAATACGCAAGACTCAATCGAAAATTTTTATTAACAGTGTTTATATGAGATAAAATATTTGTAACAGCGTTAACATCTGGGGGCACGGCAGTGCCCCCGCCAAGTCGAGAAAAAAAAGCGGCACGGCCGTACCATCCTTTTCTCGAAGCAGTTCAGGCCATTTTCGACCCCCCCACAACTTCGTTGTAGATAAACCTAGAAGCCTGAATTTTCTGTACCCAAGCAGGCATCATATAAGAACGGTATATTCCAAATTTTATTCAATTTGAACCAGTACTTTAAGAATTATAACTAGTCAAAGTTTCCTAATTTGTCACTCACTGACTGACAGATCATCAAAATTCCAAGGCACTTCTAGCCGACATAGAAGATTCAAATTTAGAATACAATTAGTCTTTAGTGTATAAAGCAAGGAAAAACTCAAACATTTTACAATTTTGGTCCAGTTTTCTAGTTACACAAACTACATAAATAACTTTGTAATCCCATATAAAATATATAGGATTACAAAGTTATTTATGCAGTCGCAGGACCGAACTCCTTGATTTACTAGTTTTTAAGGCGCAGTTCATGAATCAATGTAGTTTTCTACAAAAATAAGTGAAATCCCACCAAAAACATCCTGTAAAAACTAGCCAAGTCCCGATTGAGCTGCTTGTTTTTCTATAAAAAGTAATGAAATCTCTAAGCAAAGCCAAGCCTAGTCTAGGGTTCTTTACTGCGATTTCTTTATTATTATGGTTAGATTTTATGTGACCTGCCGTTGAACATTCTTTATGCACATTTACTCCTTGAGACATCCAAGTCAACGGCCAAGTCACATAAAATCTAACCATAATAATAAAGAAATCGCAGTAAAGAACCCTAGACTAGGCTTGGCTTTGCTTAGAGATTTCATTACTTTTTATAGAAAAACAAGCAGCTCAATCGAGACTTGGCTAGTTTTTACAGGATGTTTTTGGTGGGATATGCTTTTCTCGGAACTATATAAGGTCTAACAAAATTAGCTGAAACTATTTTAAGGGCAAGTTCAGCAAACGAAACTGAACAACTTTTTCTTCAGCGACCATACTGAAATCTAAGAAAAAAAATCTACAATAAAAAAATAAGAAATCTTAATGAATGCGGCACTGGCCATCGTACCGTAGCAGCCGCAGCCCACGCGCCTCCGCCACAGATGATAATAGTAGCACAAGCCTCCGCTCCGATCATTCCGATTCTTTACCCGCAGCCTTCCTTCTTACATCCCAAACTTGTGGTTACAAACTTCATAGCACACCACCATGTCCAAATACTTTTGTACGGCATTTTCACTACGAAACACTTAACTTAGGCACAATACAAAAATTGTATTGTGACTTAGGCACTTAGGTCACAAAATGTCATAGGTTAGGCTTTGAGCAACGTAACTCAATGAGTGCGCGAGAGTAACTGAGATATTTATTTACATCACAGTTGCTTGTAGGAGCTTGCTCGTAGGTACATTTCGCGTGGTTCGTTCAACGACCTCAAATGCCTTTAAAGAAGTAGCCGCCGCCTTCAATTTCAATTTCTTCTTTTTCCTAAAGTGTAAATACCTGTTAGATTGTATTTTACTACCTACAGCAAAAAGGAACTGTAAGGTTTTAAGTATTTTAAATAAGAATTGATTGAGTGAACTAGCAAAGGTCAACGGCCGGGCACAGTGCACAGTTTTGTTGCGACACGTCACGAGTCCAGCGATGTAAACAAAAACCAGGACCGTACTACGAGAATATTATTTATTTAAGTAGGCAGTAATGGAATGTGGCGATTTTTTTTTTGAATTCGGTATGGTCGCTGAAGAAAAAGTTGTTCAGTTTCGTTTGCTGAACTCGCCCTTAAAATAGTTTCAGCTAATTTTGTTAGACCTTATAAAGTTGGCGTGTCGAATTGTCAGTTTTTTTTCTACATTTTAACGTTATACATAAAAAAAACAAAGAAACTTTACCACTGATAAAAAAAAAATTAAAAAAAATGTTCCAAGAGTAAGTATTCCTTGTCCCAACGTCTGGATAACACATGGATAAAGTACAAAGGAAATTTAATTTTTCTTTCAATATTTTCACTTTTCTCAAGGACTTTTTTTCTCGCTAAAAGGTCAATTTATGCGTAGGTGGAAGGGTAGGTTCTCGAGTTTTCATAACTGAAACGTAAACATCGCAATCGATTAAATAACGAGTCAGCTCGATGGCTGCTATGCATTAATTCGTGGGCATCAATAAAAAATAAACAATAATAAGTTAATTATAAGCTAATTAATGTAATTATAATATTTTCAAACTGCAATAAAATATAGTACTTTAGTAGTTAATAATTAATTTTAAACTATTTATTTATAATTTATGATTAGATAACAATAAGCAATATAGTTTTAACATTTTTTTTTAATTTATAGACAGTGAATTTATATTTTATATTTAGAAATGTTTGTCGATAAAAAACGGAATGTTGAAAAAATTTGTTGAAAAATGTTGACCAAGACCGAGACCAAGATCAAGACTAGACGAATTTGAGCAAGACCAAGACCAAGACTGAATAAGCAAGACCAAGACCAAGACCAAGACCAAGACTGTCCAAGTCTTGGTCTTGGTCTTGCTTTGCTCATCACTAAGGCCTCCCACGTGGTGGATCGACGACCTGGTGAAGGTCGTGGGAAGCGCAGGACCAGTCGCCGTAGAAATCCTTGGGGGAGGCCTTTGTCGAGCAGTGGGTGTCTTCCGGCTGACATGATGAAGCCTATAATTACCTCATAATCACCTAAGTAAACACTATTTTCCGTGGTAAATATTAAGGGTCCCCAAGAGGCTCGAGTTTTCATACAAACGTAGTTCCGCTTTAATACAAAAACTACATGCCCAAAAAGGATGATAAAATTTTCCGAATTGAATCAAAAGTTTGCGAATTTTTTTTTATAAAAAATTTGAGTGCTTTTGACTGCAACTCACCTGATGGTAAGCGTAAGCGATGATGATATATTGAGTTTACACATATCGATGTTTGTAATTAGTTTTATCTTAGTAAATTGAAACATAACTAAACGAAGGCTTAAATTAGTTTTGTACTGAAAGTTTGAAACTTCTTTAATTTTTTCCGTTTTATATTAGTACATCGAAAACTAATTACAAACTTCGATATGTGTCTACTCAATATATTCGCAAAGTTTTGATTCAATCCAGCTTGTAGTTTTTGTGTTAAAGCGGAACTACGTTTGTATGGAAACTCGAGGCTCCTGGGGACCGTTAAGTATTGAATTTTATTTGGCTGACACACTTCGGACTTCCCTATTTTAACGAAAATCTTTTTTATTTCAGGAAAATGAAATTCTGTGACCGATCTGTGATGGACGAGCAACTATTAAAGGACTTTTATTCCAAGGAAGTTCACAATAATAAAGTTTGATTAGATGTTTCTTTTTCGGTAGCCTCCTTGGTTTTAATTGTGGTTTGCGCGATATCTTATCTTATAATCTTGTGAAATATGAAACATTAGTAACGTGATAATGAAAAATCATGATTTTCGCCCGACTGCACAAAAAGCAAGGTGATGTTTTTCGGGTGTATGTATGTACAAGCTTTTGCCCGCGGCTTCGCCCGCGTGGACATAGTTTTTATGACTGTCTTTTGCAAGCGGCTCGCGAGCGTGGACATGAGTTTTCTCTAGATCCCTCGGGAACTATGTCATGATATGCTTATTAGTAAATTATGTCATTTCCCACCCCCTCAACCATCTCTGTGCAAAAAATCACAATAATCCATTGTACCGTTGTGATGTTAAAGAAATTAACCAAAAAAATAGTATTTTTTCAGTTCCCCCAGGAAGTGCATCGGACTACGCTATTTTCACGGGATAAAATGTCCTGGCCCGTGAAACAGGCTACCTGCATGCCAAATTTCATCAGGATATATAATAATTGACCACGGTGAACACGTTAAAAAGCCGACTTCAATCGCAACAACCAAGTACAATTTTGCCACATTTAACAATTTTGCTACATTTTTTTTTCGAAACAACTACCACACTTGAGGCGTAACCTATCAATTTTAAAAAGGATCATTAAACTTGGTTCATAATTGGCGAAGAAATCGTGTAACATACATTAAAAAACGGTAGTTTAAAAAACTAAAAAAACCCGCCTGCGTTTCTGTGTAATTTGGAAATGAAAAACCCTAAAACAAGAAAGTCGTCATACCCGATTGCACTTAACTTAAGAATCGCCAAATTTGCTAAGGCGATGCTTATAAGCGTCAAATTCATTCCAAAAATGCCAATTTAGACCATGTTTAATAGTCTTAGGGCGTTTTAAGAAGTTTTGTGCAAACGGGCATTCGTCTAATAGGGGTAGGTAAATTATAGAACAGCAGTTCATTGTACATATTTTTAAAAATATTTTTTAATACAAGAAAAATTGTAGCCGTCGGGACCCATTCTAGAAATGGAGGCATAGTGAATTGAGAGCACATACCTATAATTACATTGCAGATTACTCCAATATACTGACTAGACAGCTGACTTTCTAGAATGGGTCCCGACTGCTACAATTTTTCTTGTATTTAAAAATACTTTTAAAAATATGTACAATCAGCTGCTGTTCTATAATTTACCTACCCCTATTAGTCGAATGCCCGTTTGCACAAAACTTCTTAAAGCGCCTTAAGACTATTATGAAAGGTCTAAATTGGCATTTTTGGAATGAATTTGACGCTTATAAGAATCGCCTTAGCAAATTTGGCGATTCTTAAGTTAAGTGCAATCGGGTATGACGACTTTCTTGTTTTAGGGTTTTTCATTTCCAAATTACACAGAAACGCAGGCGGGTTTTTTAGTTTTTTAAAGTATCGTTTTTTATTTTATTCATTTTTTAGTTTTATTGAATGAGGCTGTATAGTAACCTATATACACATGACACACATTAAGATTACGCAGATTATTAACTAATCAGTTGATAGAATAATATTCTCGTAAACGTTGAAGCTCTTTAAAATAATTCTGATTGTGTGGCCGATTCAAAAGTTTTTTAGGATCAAGTGTACAGATGACCAGTCCAGCTAATGTTTTAACTCGACTAAGAGCTACATATGTTTGACTTTTAGCAAATATATGTGAGCCGAGGTCCACAAGTGTCAAACCGAGTGTAGTACCCTGAAGTTTGTGGACAGTTATAGCCCAACTTAGGATTAAGGGCAACATCCTGCGTTCAATTTTTCCTTGTCCTCGAAGTGCGTCAAAATCACTCGTACGTGGTTCAATCCGTATACGAACTCCTGGTTGATTATTTTTTTATTGTGCGGTCGTCAACAAACACCGCTTGCTGTAATTCTCCGGAAAATCTGTTATTTAGTTTTTTTAGATTTTGATATACCGAAACCCTCAAGCTAAAATCCTTCGAGCCCTTCTGGCTGCAGAGCGTGCCAAACATTTAAATTTGGCGCCAAAAATCCGCCATTTTTTTTTTTATTATTATTTTGATATACCCAGTGTCACTCACACAGTAAATACGTATCTAACGACACCCCTCAAACTAAAATCTATCGAGCCGTTCAGGCTGCAGTGCGTGCCTAACATTGGAATTGGGCGCCAAAAATCCGCCATTTTGTTTTTTTTATTTTGATATACCCAGTGTCACTCTTACAGTAAATACTAATCTAACGACACCTCTCAAGCCAAAATCCATCCAGCCGTTCAGGCTGCAGAGCGTGCCAAACATACATACATACATACTCTCGAAAAACATAACCCTCCTTTTGGCGCAGTCGGGTAAAAAAAAACATACAGTCGAATTAGGTGTTCCAATTGAAGTCGGTTTTTTAACCTGTTCAGCGTGGTCAATTATTACAGTTTGAGGACCTTCAAGGCGAGAGTGAATAGGATTTTTTTTGGTTTGCGTGTACCATGCTCAACTGCACCGTCGCTTCCTATCAGGTGACTTGCAGTCAAACGCACTCAATTAACGGAAAAAACCCGTCTATGTACGACTCCTAACTGGTTATAGAGTTCGCCTATTACCTAACTAACCTTATAACATCACCACACAAACGCACGACAACTAATATTATAATCAACAACCGAAGTAGTAAAACACGATAGATACGTAGATACTTCAGACAGTTCAAAGATAGTCAGTCGGAACGAGGCAAGGTTATGTTGTGTTGCATCAGATAATTTGTGAGTTGTGTGTTGTGGAAAGACTCTAGTATAGTTATAGTGAGCGGTAGCGCAAAATAAACAACGTAGATTGGGTAAGTCAATACAGTACAAAAGTTTATGTAGTTTGTGCTACGAAAAGACAACACAAAAACTGTGTCAAAATCACAACTAACTAATATACACAAAATCGTTCTAATTAGACTAATAAGTGATGAGTTATGTACGTGAAGATTTAAAAGTGGTACAAACAGTGGACGGGCCTATAAGGGGTTATGTTGATAAAACTGGAGATAAAAGGTACTACAGGTTCAAGAGTATACCTTATGCCAAACCTCCCGTCGGAAGTTTAAGGTTTTTGGTAAGTGCTCACTGTCTGTTTGCTTCTGTTATTAAGGTTCCTTTAGCAGGAAACGTAAGCGCAATTAAAGATATTTTTTTATTTCTTCCTAAAATGAAAAACCTTATTATAACAAAAAATAACATTGACCAAAATTATTAATAAAAATTGTTTTTTGGTGTACTATAAGTGTAAATAAATAAATATAAGATGTCGATTTTTTGCGATAACTGTCGCTGCTACATATAAGACTTAATCGTTATTTCGTTGTCGCCAGAGTATCATAATACAAACGTTAAAATGACGTAACTTAAAAAATAAAAATGTTTGAGGTAAAAATAAAATGCTACCAATTTTAATTTAAAGTTATACATAAAAAACCTAATCACACATGATTTGATTGTTTGCCTTGTTTTGTTGTTACCCTTATAATATTGACTGTGGTACGTTTATTAAGTGTTTATTAAGACAAAAATGATCAATTTTCCATTTGATTTCAATTATTTAACTTTACTTTTATAACAGTTTCGCTATAAATAAATATATTTTCTTTATCATAACGGATACAGAAAGCAGTTACTTACAAATTATTCCTAAAAAATAACAGAGTTACATTTTTACATTGGTAGCTTTTGGGCTAAATAAACTTTAATTTTAATGTTCCTGTCATTTGTTTTCTTCAATAAATTATTTACAATAAAATATATTATTATTTCCAGCCGCCATCACCACCTCTACCATGGACAGACGTCAAAGACTGCACAAACGATGCTCCGTCGGCGCATACACACGATCCAGTAGACGCGAAACTTGCACCAGAGTCAGAAGATTGTCTCTATATAGAAGTCTCGTCACCGAATATTGCACCAGAGAAACCTTTGCCAGTCATGTTCTGGGTAGGCTGCTATCGCTTTGAAGGACACATTGATGGATTACTGGACCCCACACTGATCAACGATCAGCAAGTAGTATATGCGCGATGCGGATTCAGATTAGGAGCATTTGGTTTTCTATCCACAAACGACTTTTCAGCGCCCGGCAACTGTGGACTAAAAGATATTGTCATGGCCTTAAAATGGGTGCAGAAGAATATTAGCCAATTCGGTGGGGATCCCAATAATGTGACTGTGTTTGGGAATAGTTCAGGTGGAGCGATAGTCCATCTACTAATGTTATCGCCAATGGCAAGTGGTTTGTTCCACAAAGCTATCATACAGAGCGTTACTGCGCTGAATAACTGGTCTTTAGAGAGAAACCCTTCTCAACCACTAATGGAATTGGCTAGGGAACTGGGAATTAAGAAAACTATCAACGAAGAGATAGTGCAAGAGCTAAGAAAAATATCAGCCGATGACATAATGAACGTTCTCTTTAAAATTGAGAAAAATCGCCAAATGGAAGACAAAGATGTATTCGAAGCAGTCTTCAAACCGTGCATCGAAGAAGAGTATGAAGGACTACCGGCATTTCTCACCAAAACACCTCATTCAATAATAAAATCAGGAAATTTTAATAAAGTTCCTTTAATAATTGGAAGTAATAACATAGAAGGCTCCATTCTGAAATACGCAAAAAACGATTTTTATAATGATTTCGAAAAATTAAATGAAAATGTTGAGCTCCTAGTACCAAAATGTTTAATTGCAGAAGAGACACTATCGAAAAAGATTGGGCTGCAACTTCTCAAATTCTATTTAGGCGGTGAAGAAGCATTAACTAAAGACACAAAGAACCAGTACATTCAACTGTTGAGCGACTGTTATTTTTTGTATTTCATAAATAAGACTGTAAAACTGCATTGTCAGTACGCATCGGAACATCCTATTTACTACTACGTGATGAACTTCGTGGGCGAGTGGTTAGTTCCTGAGAGGCTCTCTTTTATCAACAACTTGGGTCACTCCATGGAGCTGTCGTTCCTCTTCGGGCTCAGGTCGCCGGGCAACCCCAGCGGTCAACTGTGCAAGGGCAGTAGAGATTCTATCAAGGTCAGAAGCAGTGTCATCAAAATGTGGACTAACTTCGCTAAGTATGGGTACGTTATGTAGGACTAATCTTATTACTAGTAATAAAAAGAACAACTAACTTTAAAAATTTAAGGCATGAGATGTCTCCCCTCCTATTTTTGGGAGTAAGCAGTACGAGTCTGACCCGCGGCGCGTGCGCACATGGCTATTGTAAAGGAATGACTTAACTCCCTTGCTTAGAACAACAGTACCAAGTAATAGATTAATAAAGGACTATTATTTTCGATCTAAAACTAGCTACTACTAATATTATAAGTAGTTGTTGCTCGCGACTTCGCCCCCGTCAATATCGCGGTTCGCGCACTTTTTTTTAAGATAAGGACCAAGTATCTAAGTAGTAAAACCTAAAAGTTTGACTAAAATCAATCCAGTAATTTTTACGTAATACGCGCACAACGGCAGACCTCCATCTAAATACCTCATAAGCTGGGAAGGTGTCAAGAAAATATTTTATGTGGGAAAATAGTAAAATGTGGTCTTCATTATCACATTCGTCATGATTTGTTGAAAAAATGAATGAATTTATGAATTAGATGAACAAAATCGATCTATTCTATAGAACTTTGTTTTCTATGCAGTTACAAAATATGCTAAGTGTCCCCTGTCCCCTGTACGTGTACGTTAGGTTCGCGAGTCGCAGGCTGCTGGTAACGTTAAATAAAAAAAAACATGTCATAAGCAATATTTTGGAGATAGGTTTCTTGGAGAAACAAGTTTGCAGTTTTTTAGATATAATTTTCATTGCAGAAATCCAACGCCCGACGAAGACGACCCCTTAATTCAGATCAAATGGGACCCAGTGGAGAATAAGGAGAAACTAAACTACCTCAGTATAGCGCCCGACCTCACTAAGGGCAGAAACCCGTTCCAAGAGCGGATGGTTTTCTGGGATGATCTGCTTAATAAGGAACACGCGGTGCTAAGGCTTCTGGTGTACTGCAACGACTTGGGCGTCTCGTGGTGAAGTGAAACTTACTCAAATACAAAGAAATAAAGCATACAGACAAGGATGTACGTGGTTTTGACCTCTATATCATTATCTAATCTAACCTAATAGCTGTGTCCTCGGCCACTTTACTCATGAACATAATTTTTAAATCATACGTAAATAAACATTGTGTTGACAACAAGCATAAACATTAAGTTTTTAGTGATTATTTTTCTAAAGTTACGAGTGGTAGAAACCTTGCATAGTTCTCCGTATTACTTTAAGTAAAGTATATGATATCATTGGTGTGTTCCGGCATGGAGATAAGATAGCAAGTTCCCCATTGCGTTGGGGAATCTTGGTAAGCCCGCTTCCATCTTCTGCAACATCATCACTTACCACCAGGTGAGATGTTGTCAAGGGTTTACCAATTGTGAATAATATACTAACATATACAGTATGGACACTCCCTGCCACTCTCTAGATTACGACCTCACCCCCTCGTCACCCAGATTGATACAGATTGGTTAAAGTTTGGTTCTCGTACGTATAGAATTTCGCCGTGATTTTGTTTGCTCCGTTCATTTGTTTTTGGAAATGTCATTTCACGACCGTTGTATGCAGTGTCCGGGGTGTGCTTTAAGAGCAATGCTCTTGCCGGTGGAGTAATTTCCAATTTCTTCTGTCCTCAGCTGTAGTCTAAAGGTCCTGATATGACAACACAGCTACCTTGTTATTTCACCCTGGCTTTCCTCCGTCTCTCTTTCCCTCTATCTTTTCTTCTATGATGTACTTGTTAGGTAGAAAAACAAATATGACGTTTTAACGTGTGTGTTACCAGCTATTTATTTTAATTTCTAAGAAGTATTCTTTTTCATGAATTAAAATGGAACATTACATTTCTGTAAGTTCGTCTTTGTGTTTGTATCTCAAATGTGCCTGATGCTTTTTTAAACTTTTCTTGTTTATTAGTTACAACCTTTTTTTTATTCAAGAAAGAAATTATTATTTACCTCTTTCCAGCATGATCTAAATTCATGTATAGAGTAGAAAATGATTTGATTCAGGATCCTTAGCGCTTCGAGTCCGACTCGCACTTGACCGGTTTGTATATTTTTGTGTTTTATATAATAGATTGAACTATAATCACATGTATTACTCTTGTTAGGATAGAGCAAAATAAAAAAAACTTCTAAAAAATACGTTTTATCAACACCAATTTTTTTCACTTTTTGATTTTTATTATTTTTAGTATAACCGCTATTACAACACGTATTCTGTGAAATGTCAACCGGCTACCTATTTAAGATCAAAGATAGCCCTTTAAAGCTAGTCTAGACGAACGATTCCAAATCACAAATTAAATACTTTATGTTATAATAAGAGTTCCTCGGGCACTGCGTTTGGGCCCTCAGCACAGATGAGATACTAGTTACTTCGTAACCCTCAGTTACTATAAGCGATCGGAATAGGTAAAGTATAAATGCCTAAAGTTCTCGAGAGGGTATAACATGGAGTTAATAAAACCACCAAATACATTGAATTAGTTTTGTTATTCTTTTTTATATTGTATTTTTGCGCAGTGACTATCGATCTTTAGAAATATCTAGAAATCTTTGAACAAAAAATTTAATATTTGAGTCATCAGATTAGTTATTTAGTCTAAAAATAAAATTTAAAGGAATACAAAAATAAATCAATGTATTTGGTGATTTTAACAACCCCTATGTTATATCCTCTCACGAACTTTAGGCATTTATACTCTACCTATTCCGATTACTGGACATACCATATTTTACATACGATATACGATATTTTACAGGATCACTCATGCGTCTGTCTGTTTGTCTGTCCGTCCATCTGTCACAGCCAATTTGTTCCGAATCTACTGAGCCAAATCAGGTGAAATTTGGTACGATGGTGTAAACCTATGACCCAAACACAGATGTGCAAAGTAAATAAATATTTTTTAAACATAAGGGTCATTGTCAGGGAAAAATTAGGAAATTTAAAAAAAAGTTTTGCAAACCTTACTGTGTCATATATCAAATGAAAGGGCTCATTATGATGATCCCAAATATTTTTTTTTATTATTGTAAAATAAATAGTTTTGATTTTATTCATGAAAGAGGACGAAAATTTACCATTCCCTTGATCTCCGAAACTACTGAGCCTAAAATTTTGAAAAAAATATGAAATATAGATCAATATACGAGTAATACGTTCACTTACGGAAAATAGTTCACTAAAACACCACTAGATAGCGCTAGTAGTTATTTTCTGTTGCTTGCGTTTGTTTTTTTTTTGTCATGTGAATAGGATCATTGTCATAGTTGTGTGGAGAGGTGTGAGTGGTGGAACGGAACCCTCATACCGCGAGTCCAACTCGTACTTGGCCGGCTTTTAATAAAAATTTGAGTGCGTTTGAATACATCTCAACTGATGGACAGTGACAATGCAGCCGAGAATGGTACACGCAAACTAAAATAATTCATGTTCACGTCGCCTTGAAAATCCCCAAATTGTTGGAATCAGGAAATACAGACGCCAAAAGAGTTCGCTGCATTGCTGTCCCTCTGTCTCGAATTGAACAAGGAACAAATCGCAGGCAAATCTTGTTTCAATTCGATTCAATTGCTCATTTGATATAAAATAAGCTATAAGATAAGCGCCGGGAACTGAGCGTGCCTACAGCTCCGGTATTACTCTAGAGATGTAGGAGCCAGCATGTCTGGCATCCCGAGAGGGGATCGAAACACCAGCAGCGAAAGCCGCAGGGGAGCGTGCCTACAGCTCCGGTACCTACCTGGAGAATAGCTAGTGGTATCTTCCACGAGGCACTCGCCTTGCAGAGTACCACAGGACAAGAATCTTGGCGGCAAGACCTACCGCAGTTGGTCCTTGTCTTCGCTTCATGGTGTTGGCAGGATAGTGGCCCTCACTATATGATCTGGCTGTCGGTGAGTGCGGACGCTATATCATAAACCTGGTAGTTTTAGCGTATCTGGTAGATGTACGAGAGGGCTTGTTCATTCGATATAAACATGGTCAAAATAATATTTAACAAACAATAAGTATTACAGCGTACAAAATATTATAAATTATAATCCTTACTTATATTATAAATGTGAAAATGTGTTAATTTGTTTGTTTGTTTGTTACCTCTTCACGCTTCAACACCTCAACCAATCTTAACGAAATTTGACATGCAGGTAGCCTGTGTTATGAGCAAGGACGTAGGCTACTTCTTATCCCGTTAAAATAGCATAGTCCGATACAGTTCCTGAGGGAACTGAAAAAAATACTATTTTTTAGTTCATTTCTTGTGATTTTTTGCACAGAGATGGTTGAGGGGGGTGACAAATGACATAGACTACTAATTAGCATAGCCCGAGATAGTTTCCTGAAGGTATCTGGGGAAAACTTATTTCCTTCCTCGCGCACGTCGGCGTCGCAACGGAGCAACGGATTGACGTTTATTTTGTATAGAAATAGTTGAGGGAGTCGGAGTGACATATACTTCTAATCAGAACAGCCAGTTATAGTTCCCAAAGTAATCTGTAAGAAACTCTCTTCTAAGCTCACGAGCCGCAATCACTCACCCTCAAACACAGTGGTAAAAAAACGTTACTTACGCGAGCGAATCCGCAGACAAAAGCTGGTATAATAACAAAATACATACAGCGGGAAATAATACATTTATTGTTGGTACCAATCTGTAATGCGGTTTAACCAATAAAATATTGCTTTTGTATATAACAATAAATATAAGTTTCAATTTGCTAAATAAATAACAAACGTGTGAATGACAACAAATATAACATTTTAGTATGTAAGTACTAGAATACAAAATATTTCTTTATACAGTTGTAAGCTAGGTACTCTAATTTATCTACAAGAGCGAAAGAAGCTAAGAAGGCGATCTCGTTAACAATTACACAGATAAACATTAATTTAATCACCTATAAATGATCGGGTGCGAATACATTACCTACACTCAGTGTAGTACAGCCACAAACTCGTGTTGCAGCTACGTTTTAATCCATTTAGTAAGACATCTGAAAAGAATTAACACAAGGGTTAACATTTTATTGAAGGAAGATTTAAAAAACCGGCCAAGTGCGTCTCAAACTCGCACACCGAGGATTCCGTACCACCAAACCTCTCTACACAATTATACCTATGCATTATAAACAAAAGACACATGACACTAAGGATGTTTTCAATTTTTTTGTAATCGACAATTTTTATTAACACTCTTATCGCCACGTGCCTGCTCACAGAAAATAAAGTGCAGCAAGCCATTGCTGATTTTCGAATTTATTCGAGCAGGCCATGTACGGGCCGGCGGGTCACAAATTTCGCGTCTAATTTGTTGTCACTTTTATTTTATTTATTTATTTTTTATTAAAAATTTGAGTGCGTTTGACTATATCTCACCTGATTGTAAGTGACGATGTAGTCGACGATAGTACACGCAAATTCAAATAATGCCTATTCACTCTCGCCATGAAATTGTAGGAGTCGGGAAACACAGACGCAGGCATGGAGTTCCACTCCATCGCTGTCCGCATAATAAATGAGGAAGCGTAACGCTTCGTGCGTATAGGCTGAATATCACAACAAAAGGGTGGAACCTCCCCCTCAGTCTCGTTGACCGAAGGTGGAATGGAACTGGGAGAATGAGGTCGTGAAGTTCTTGAACACACTCTCCGAAATGAATTCGATAGAAAACAGAATTTTTATTATTTTTTAATTTATGCCGACATGCCACGTGGCGTGCCACATAAGTTATCATAAATTGAACGCGGCGAGCAGCGAAAGAAAATGGACGCCGCCCACATTTAGAGTGTTAACACCTAAAATTTGCCTTAGTACTCGTATGTGGTAAATGGGAAAACTCTAAAAACGGTACTTCTCAAACAAAAAAATTAAGAAATCTCAAAAATGATGCTAAGCTAAGGAGTTTTTCAAGTTTTTGTCATCGTCAACTCTCATTAAAACCTAAAACATGCTGTATGTGTTATATCTAGGATATCTCTAAAAAAACTTGTAGTACGAAAATAATTTTTATTTTTTTCCCAAAATGGAGCTAAGTTTATTTCATTATATCAGCAAAACGGCCACTGCTAGACAAAGGCCTCCACCAAGGATTTCCACGACAATCGGTCCTGCGCTGCCCGCATCCCGATCTTCAACGCGTGGGAGGTCATCCTACGCTACGATATCCGGTGCGCGGTCGCCACTCGAAAAATTTACTGCCCCAACGGCTATCAGTTCTACGAGCTATGTGCCCTGCCCACTGCCACTTCAGTTTAGCGATACTGTGAGCTATGTCGGTGACTGGTTCTCCTACGGATCTCCTCGTTTCTGATTCGATCACGCAGAGAAACTCCGAGCATAGGCTCCATTGCCCTTTGGGTGACCTTGAGCCTTGAGCCTTCTTATGAGGCCCATAGTAAGCGACCATGTCTCAGTTCGGAAAGTCATCACTGGCAACACAAACTGGTCAAAGAACTTAGTGTAAGTTTATTTACGTATACGTAATCGAGAAATCTTACCAGCGGCTATAATATTCCATCAGTGGTATGTCTAGGAAAACCCTGGAAAAGGTACAGGTCGCGCCAAACTTTATTACGGCTTTGAAGTTGGTCGCAAGACGCGTCGCAGTAGCAAACTTTGGGTATTAGCCAATAGCGGGACGTACTTATACCTACTCAAATGTACCGGCCGCGGCGCACGCAAGCACTCGCATCACAGCTTAGATCAGTAATAAAGTTTGGCGCGAGCTCTACCTGTCATACATCCCTACTATCCCTACTAATATTATAAATGCGAAAGTAACTCTGTCTGTCTGTTACGCTTTCCCGCAAAAACTACTGAACGGATTTGGTTGAAATTTGGTAGGTAGACAGATTAGGACCTGGATTAAGACATAGGCTACTTTTTACCACGCTCGCGAGCCGCTTGCGGCTCGCGCACTGCGCACCCTCGAAAAGTCATAGAAACGTGGTCCACGCGGGTGAAGCCGCGGGAAACAGCTAGTATTGAATAATGTTAGACGCTCCTGCAAGGAGGTACTATGTTCAATATGGCGAGATCAATAGGGATGACGAATGCTAGTCATCTGATTTACTTTTTATCATCTGTCAAAAACTTTATTTGTTCAAAAATTTTGAAATACCTACGCGTGTCGTAATAGTTTTGCAGCGTCATTTATGTACTCACTAGCTGTTTCCCGCGGCTTCACCCGCGTGGACAACGTTTCTATAACTGTTCGAGGGTGCGCAGTGCGCGAGCCGCAAGCGGCTCGCGAGCGTGGAAGCTCAGGCAGCCTATGTCCTTTCTCAGGGTCTAAAGATTGTCTGTGCCAAATTTCATCAAAATCGGTTGAGAGGTTTAAGCGGGAAAGCGTAACAGACAGACAGAGTTACTTTCGCGTTTATAATATTAGTAGGGATTGTATGATTTTAGCAAATTTAAAATCGAAAACTTGATGGAAAACAAAACGAGTAAGGTTTTCCGAAGTTTCAGTAGGAGGGCAATTTAGTGATCAAGAGTTCATAATTTAATTCTGATGCTGTCGTCATCCCTTATTATTACTTCAGGATTATTAGTATTATCAGTTTCACGCTTGATTTACGATGAAGCAAAAACAAAACAACCTTTTGAAAACACGTTTCTTGTTTGGGGATTAATTTTCACTTCTTTTTTTATATTATTTGTTGGTAAATAATCCCCCATATTATTTAAGCGTCGGTAGCGTAACGGCTAGGGCCGCCGCCTCCTTTCCGAGAGGTCGTGGTTCGAATCCAGCTACGTACCAATGTGATTTCGAATTTAGATTACATAATATATGTACGTTTACCCGACGCTCTTACGGTGAAGGAAAAACATCGTAAGGAAACCTGCACTGCACACGCCTGCGGAGAAACTCGCAGGTTGTGTGTGAAGTCGACCAACCCGCACTGGGCCCGCGTGGTTGACTAAGGCCTGATTGCACTAATTTAGGGTAGGCTCGAGCCCCTCGGTGGGGACGTATATGAGCTGATATAAAATAAAATGTCAGCAGATACATATTACGGTTCCAATGATACAGTCTTTTAAAAGTCGGACAGACAGAAGGATGGACAGACGCACAGGCGGATAGCGTAGGCTTAGCATTAGGGCCCCGTCACAGGTCATCATCATTTCAGCTCATATACGTCCCCACCGAGGGGCTGGAGCCTACCCTGAATTAGGGCGATCGGGCCTTAGTAGAACACGCGGGCCCAGTGCGGGTTGGTCGACTTCACACACAACCTTCGAATTTCTTCGCAGGTGTGTTGTGCAGGTTTCCTCACTATGTTTTCCTTCACCGTTAAAGCAATCGGAGAGTATATGTACGTAAGTTACGAAAAACTCATTGGTACATTGGCCGTCCGGATTTGAACCCGGCACTATGGGTCACAGTCACAGGTACGGAACCCTAAAAACATTAAGCCGGTAAAAAGGATTTATATCCAAAAGATCGTGGTTTAGAAATCAAAACATTTCAGGAAAAATAAAAAGCATTTAATCTAGTGCATCAACCAAACTGAATGATCAAAAAAAGAAACTCGACTCTCTGTACAAAGTTGTCTGATAGGCTACCGATTTTTTTTTCGTTTAAAAATCCCAATGAAAAGCCCTCTAAAATTTTATATTTCTCATCATTGAATTTTAGTTTGTTGACCTAACCAAAATTCAATGATGAGAAATATAAAGTTTGTGGTGTTTATTTGTGCTTATTATTTTATCATGTTCTTGAACAAATGGCGTTACAAAATTTAAAAGAGTTTTGTCACTTTTTAGTACTTTGGATGTCAATTTCTCCCAATAGGCTGAGGAAGAGCAGCTAAAAAAATAATTTTAGATTACTCTCCAATATATATCAAAATAAATCAAATCGGAGCCGACCAGTTGGGTACCTTTCCTTGTAAGCAAACTTGCCCCCCCCCCCTCCCCCAACCCCTCCCCCCATGGGCACGAACTGGTCCGCATCAAACTGTTACTGGTCCATACACATAAAATTACGTCTTACTAAGCCTAGATAATAATAAACTTACTGCACAATAAAGCAAGAAGCATAATCCTTGGTTAGAATTGGAACCCGCCCATGGGCACGGACTGGTCCGCGTCAAACGTGTACTGGTCCGTAGTAGAAGACACTTGCGGCGCGAGGCGGCGGTCCTCCTCCGACCCAAAGTAGTTTTCGATGATCTCAAACGACTTCTGGTATATTTCAAGGTTCTCGTGGGATTGGAGGAATTCTATTTTGTCTAGACCTGAAAAAAGAAAGGAGACGAGTTAGCTGGAAGCAATGAGGTTTTATATCTCCAGAGAGAGATTCTGTTTTATATCTCCAGAGAGAGATTCTATGTCACGTATACGTGAAGTATGCCTTACGATATACTCCTGCTCGTAGGTTGCAAATGTGAGAGCAAGAACAATATAGAGTGGTTTTCATACGGTTTCTATTATTTGACGCCACTTCTCCGTCGAGCCGTGAAAAGAAATTGCTTAACATTGTGTTCAACCTTTGAACAATGCTGCTTGCTGATACAAGTTCAACTTGGTGATCTAGAGCCGTCCACGTGGACAGCACACAACTTAAATAAGTAAATGTGTACATAATGTAATTTAAGTATAAATATAATTTAATCTTGTAAATAAATTTATTATCAACTTGGTGTCGAGTCTTAACTGATTTCCTGTACTCCCCGGTAGCACACCCTGGACACTTCCTCACGATAATTTAATTTAATTGAGTCAATACTTGGGTAAAACCCTCGAGAAACCGCGATGATTATGATGCTTGAAATGAACCTATAGCCACACCCTTGACACTTCATACAACGGGCCAGAAATGACATTTCAAAAAAGGAATGACGGAACAAACAAAATGGCGGCGAAATCCTGTACGTTCGACAACCAAACTGTAACCGATTTGTATCAATCTGGGTGACGAGGGGGTGAGGTCGCAATCTAGAGAGCGGCAGGGAGTGTCCATACTGTATGTTAGTACTAATATATATACTTTGCCGGTAGCGTCCTCTCACTGTGGCCAAGACACCTTTAGCCGTCAGCCTTAGGCTGGTCAAGTGGTCAGTCGTCGTTGCTAACAGTGAGAAAACTCCATCCAACGCAACCTTTTAGTCGACCACGTGGGCCCAGTGCGGGTTGGTCGACTTCACACAGAACCTTCGAGTTTCTTCGCAGGTGTGTGCAGGTTTCCTCACGATGTTTTCCTTCACCGTTAAAGCAATCAGTGAGTATATGTACGTAAGTTTCGAAAAACTCATTGGTACATTGGCCGTCCGGATTTGATTTGATATCTACTAGAAATGCTATACTATGTACTCGGTTCATGATACAGCGCGCCCACTCACCAACCTGTGGTTATATAATAAGGCCCGCTATTCCTGACAACGCTGAGGCGAGGCGAGGACTATATGCGCTAGGTATAGTCGCAAAGATGCTTGACCTGGTACTCTGCAAGGCGAGTGCCTCGTATAAGGAACCACTAGGCAGTTGGGGCAATAACGTTCTCGATCGGCGACAGCGCACCGAAGACGAAGCGTAGGCAGACCTTTCCACTCGGTGGACCGACGATCTGGTGAAGGTCGCAGGAAGCCGCTGGATGCGGGCAGCGTATGACCTTTCGTTGTGGAAATCCTTGGGGGAGACCTATGTTCAGCAGTGAGCTTCTATTGGCTCATATAGTGATAATGATGAATCGACTCACCATAGCACTCCTCAACAAGATCAGCATACGGGTTGTCTCCCACGCCCCGCTGTCCAGCCCTCAATATGTTCTCCAGGCCATTCAGCGCCACTTGCACCGTTTTTGAATCGGTTAGAGTAAGGAGATCGCATAGGGGAGGTATGCAGCCTTGTTCCACTAGATACCTAAAACAGAAACATACGTATAAGTTAACAATTTAACCAAACAGTGCTGTTCCTGTCTCTTTCCCGCGACGCCTCATTTGGAGAAATAGGAAGCATAGCGTCATTAAAATAATTTCTTAAAAATGGATTGGCCGATTTTAAAGAATTTATTTTATTTACTTTTATGACATACACAGAATATTACAAAATAAGCAAACATCCAAGTTTCTTAGCCAGTTGGCGGCGTCGATGGTCCGACTTTAAATGAAGACAAATGAATACGACACGAAATTATGGGGAGTAAATTGACTACTCTTCGAAAAATAGTTAAGTCACTAAAACTCGCTAATCTTTTTTTTTAAGTATGTATTTAGAAAAAAATATCAATATACTTCCTAGAACGTTAGTACATACTAATATATAATTTGCTAGTACTTTGTATCTAACTTACGTATTTAAAGTTTCATTACAATTGGCCCTACCAAGTCCAAGAAATTTAAATTTTTAGTTTGTATGGCAAACGATGGAGGGAGGGATAGCGATTACTGCTTCATAAAAGAAGTAAGTCTTAGTTCCTTATGTCATCACTGGCAACACACAGTGGACAAAGACCTTTGTCACATACTTGAGGGGTTATACTGCATTTAAAATAAAGTGAGCTCATTCCGCTGAAAATTTTTATAGCAATCATCTTTTAAAACTATTTTATTATTATAAATGCACCCAAAAAACAGCTTTAATTTTTATTTTGTCTATTGTTATCATTAATGACCGCCACAAGTGAAATCAGCCCAGTTTATTTTAAACAGAGTACAGGGTCTTAACAAAAATATGCACTTTTTTTACTGGAATTTGTACTCGTAAAACTGAACAACTTTCCCCAAGAAACCCATGGTCAATTCGCATTTGTTTTATTATTTAAAATTATTAAATTGCACGGAATACGCCAGAATAGGTACCACCGCCATACTAAGCTCGCGTGGCCTCAGCTGATCATACAAGCGAAGTTGTATTCTGAGCAGTTGGATAATTTAATTAAAAAATAATAATTGCGAATTGACCATGGTTTTATTGGGGAAAGCTGTTCAGATTCATGAGTACAAGCTGCAGTTAAAAAAATGCATACCTTTGTACAATTGTGACGCGTTGTAACAAAAAAACAAACAAACCAACACATTTTCACCTTTATTAGTCACCTTGCTTGTCGGGATTTAGTTGCCAAAACAACTACTCAAAGATCGCGTAGAGTTGGTAAGTCCGGAGTCCGGACACAGCAGTGGTGCCGGACGCGACTTCCACGCGAATAAAAGACGCTACTACCCTGCTAAGTTCGCTGAGCGATAACAATTAAACATAAGTAGTGTTGTGATGACACAGCACAGCGTGTACGTGATCGTGACCCGTAAATTCCAATGGTTCCAAAACATCTAGGATTTTATTTATATGGAGTAGCGCAAAGTAATGCTTGAATCAATAAATCGTTACTAATAAAGGTAAAAATGTGTTTGTTTGTTTTTTGTTACGTATTGACGCTTTAAACACTTGACCAATTTTGATGAAATTTAGCATGCAGGTAGCCTGTGTAACGGGGAAGGACATAGGCTACTTTTTATCCCGTAAAAAGAGTATAGTCCGATGAAGTTCCTGAGGGAAATAAAAAAAACTCTTTTTTTAGTTATTTTTTTAACATCGCAATGGAACAATGGATAGTTGTTGTTATGATTTTTTTCACAGAGATGGTTTCCATACTCGCACAAGTCGGCGTCGCAACGGAGGCCACAATTTTATTTTAGTTACTTTACAGACAACAAGATCCAAATATGTTAGGAAACAAATAAGCTTAACCTATGTTAGTAACTTAAAATTAGAAGAGATTTAATCCATTTGATCAACGTCCACACAAGTGGACTGTCAAATCTATCGGCTAATGCCTGCAATATTGTGTTCGCGCAGCCTGCGAAGTAGCGAGGAAACTTTTTTTTTTTTTATTCACAATTGGTGAACCCTTGACAACATCTCACCTGATGGTAAGTGACAATGTTGCCGAAGATGGAAGCGGGCTTACCAAAACTCCCCGAAGCAACGGGGAACTGGCTATCTTATATTCATGCCGGAACACACCAATGATACCAACATTGATATTGCACCAGACGGCGTCGAACCCATCGGTGTGCGCTTCCGCGAACATTGACGAGGCGCTGCAGAAGCGCAGCACTACCAAAGCCCTGGATGAGTTATTAAACTGGATCCGCAGAGCATTGTAAGCCTTTTGGGTGTATCTGAACCACAGGGCCCGCGAGTACAGCGATGTGCAGTATGCTTTAAACAGCGTTACTGCGGCTGTACATCAGGAGAACCTGCAAGCATGTTCGCCCGGACTGACAATGCCCTGCGTTCCCTTTCCAAATCTACATCGTCTCTCAAGTCGTCTGTTACCAAGTGTCCCTGATATTTAAATTGGTAAACCCTGCTAAGAGGCGAGACCATAGAGAAGGATAGGGGGTACGGTAGATGGGCACTTGGTACCAGCCTTGAAGAGCATGTACTCCGACTTCTTAGTATTGTTCACAAGGAAATGTGAAGCCGCGTAAGACGCGCAGACCGGGAGCAGCTCCCGGAGTGCACCGACCGAGGGAGCCAGCAACACCATGTCGTCCGCGTAGCTAATGTTGTTGACACATACGCCTGTCAATAACGCAGCCGACACGCATGCTGCTAAGCCGCTCGATCAGCGCATTCACGTACAAGCTGAAGAGTACGGGTGAACTCAAACCACCTTGTCTCACCCCACACTCCAGCCTGGACGATTCCGACAGCTCCCCCGCATCAATGGTACCAGCATAATAAGAGAAAAGCTCACCCAATTTGCTGATGCGTGCCGCCGCTGGTAGCGTTCGTGATCGCCCAGGCGGCCTCTTTGCGCGTTTTGAACTCCGCGTGCCGCAGAATCTCCATCAGCGTGGGGAAAATTTGCGCGTCCATCACCGCCTGGCGGAAAGGAAAGTTATAAGTAGCGACAATATTTACTGAGGGTGTTTTAAGTGTAGAGTCACGGAATTCATATGTTTAGCAGATTCAAGCATCTTTAATTTTGCCGGGTTATGAAATTAGTTTTCCCTGTTTCATGCACTTTCTATCAGACAGACATAAGTAACGTAAAAGAAGATCGAAAGTTAAAGAAAAAGTTTTAATGTTGTTGTAGTTTCTTCTTGGTAAGTAATAATAATAATTGAAAAATCTGTTAGATTGTCAAATAGTATATTATGCAACTAGTGAATAAAGGACGGATTTAAAGCGAGGGCCATAGATGAATCACGATCATGTGAAGGGTTCTAATGACTGAATCACGACCGAAGGGAGTGATTCAAGTATTAGAAACCTGAGCGACGCGAGTGATTCATGGCCTTCGATATAAATCCGTTTTATTCAAGAGTTGCATACTATACTTTATATCATGACTCCGAAAAAAAGAAACATTTAAGCGAAAATAGACATTTAATGAAGAAAAAAGTGATATTAAATTGATTAAAATATACATTAAAATTGGAAAAATTACTAAAATAAAGAGTAATTTTCTTTGTGTTCGTACAACTTATAGTAGCGCCAATTTATTAATGTAATGACAACTCAGAGCAGTTTTTATTCTAATGCTACACTCTTTTTCGAAAATATCGAACAATCAAATCTCGAGGAATTATTTGCACAAGGAGTTTGTATGTCAAATATTCTTTGGATTAGGAGTTTGTATCGAGTTGATTTTGCGCAAGGAGGTTGTAATAGCTTAGATGTGAGGTCGAATATATTGGTGTGTTCTAAATTCACACACCAAAATAGTGATTAAAAGAGCTTTTTATTCACTGTTTTCAGTGAATGAAATATGCGTTTTAGAGGTGCTATGGTATAAACAAATTCTGTGTGTCAACTATTAATTTTAAAAATTTGGCTTATTATAACCCGACAAAATAGAAGTTTCGTGAATCTGCTAAACAATTAAATTCCGTGACTGTACAAACCATGAAGGGTGTCTTGTCAGCTAATGAAACCGAACAACTTAAACCAAGAAACTAAATAGCGATAGGAAAGTGTATGACTTCACGACAAATCTGTTTGTTTGTTTATTAATTTGTATTGGTCAAATCTTCCGAACGATTTTACAACGACTTTACAATTACAAGGGTTTACCAATAGTGAATAAAAAAAAAAGTTCCAGACGAAGTAGTATTCCCGGTGACATTAGATAAATTCTTTTGGTATTTTGTAATTGATCTGATAATGAACTTGAAGATGAAATGAAGGTCCCAGGGTCGTCTATTATTGTTATTCGAATCCTAGGAGATACCTTCTCAGCTCGGCTTTTTTTATTTGTAAATCTCCACTTACATTCACTTTTGTTTTTAGTACACTGGAATTAAGTTTGTATTTTTTTAAGCTTTTGTGATTATTAATTGTTTTTTAGAACCATAATTGAATAATATAGCGATGTTTTTTAGCCAAAAGATGGGCTTCAACTATTCAAAACATGCATATTCAGGCAAAATAAACGAAACAAAATTAAATGAAACGAAACGAAATAAAATAAAATAATCTACATTTGTAAATACAACAGGGTTGCAGTTGAGAATGGCCTACCTATAGTTAATACTGTTTCATGATGATGATGTTAATTACCTGTATCTGGGCAGCATTCCCAGCAGTGATATTGCTCAGGGTCCAAGCGGCCTCTTTCCTCAGCGCTTCGGTGCCAGACCGCAGCAAGGCGTGCAGACTGGGCAACGGGTTGCAGTTGAGAACGGCCTGCGTTTGCGCATCGTTACCGGTAACTATGTTGCCCACTGCTCGCAACGCCGCTGAAACCACAGTGGTTTTGTTGTGCCTGAAAAAAAATTGATAGGTTTTGTAGTATTTTTCTACATAACAGTTATAAAAAGGGTTTACCAGTAGTAATTGAAAAAAAAGGAAATTAATTGGTCCGCCTCTGTAGCGTAGCTATTAGCTTAGTCCCTTCAGACCAGGAGGTCGCGGATTCGATTTCCGGCAGGGTTTAACTTTGTCTGTCTCGGTAAGGTTGTGGTAGGACATTAATAAGAACGCCTGGCACACCATCCCTTCTAAGTATTATCAATGTTTAAAGCATAAATGTGTTCCGACACGAAGATAGCCAGATCCCTTTTGCATTTTCCTAGAAATACAGTAGTATTCAGCATCATCGTGACTTACCATCGTGTGAGATAATGCCAAGGGCTTACCCATTGTAAATTATTTCTTTATCGAGCGTATCCCTGTTACCGGTATGATCGCTCGCGCAGTTTCGCTTTCCATTACAGTACTCGTATTTTGTACAACAGAATCGATCAATTAAAATACATCATTGAGCATATATTCTAATGAAATTGACTGCAAATAACGACCAATTTTGATGGTGGAATAGCCTGCTCATGCAGAAATGGTACTAATGTAAAAGTTTTTACGATCTACGATGGGTAAGCTCTTAAGAACATCTCACTTGATAGTAAAAACCGGAGAAGTGCGAGTCAGATCAGTGACACAGATTACTTAATATTTACTTCGCCAGTGGCACCGAGAGTTCTGTACCCATCACACCTATAAATAAGGCCGTCTAATAGATAGGATAACACCCAACACGCGTAGCTCAGTACATCACAACTGACACGAGTAGCTCGACGAGCCCCCTACAAACGCCAACATTGACGACCGCCTGTATCTTCTCGTTGGACCCATCCAATATGAGCGCCCAATACGCGTCGCTTTGTACATCACAGCTCACATGAGTAGCTCGACGAGCCGCCTACAAACGCCAACATTGACGACCGCCTGTATCTTCTCGTTGGACCCATCCAATATGTAGAAGAGCGCCCAATACGCGTCGCTTTGTACATCACAGCTCACATGAGTAGCTCGACGAGCCGCCTACAAACGCCAACATTGACGACCGCCTGTATCTTCTCGTTGGACCCTTCCAATATGTAGAAGAGCGCCCAATACGCGTCGCTTTGTACATCACAGCTCACATGAGTAGCTCGACGAGCCGCCTACAAACGCCAACATTGACGACCACCTGTATCTTCTCGTTGGACCCATCCAATATGTAGAAGAGCGCCCAATACGCGTCGCTTTGTACATCACAGCTCACATGAGTAGCTCGACGAGCCGCCTACAAACGCCAACATTGACGACCACCTGTATCTTCTCGTTGGACCCTTCCAATATGTAGAAGAGCGCCCAATACGCGTCGCTTTGTACATCACAGCTCACATGAGTAGCTCGACGAGCCGCCTACAAACGCCAACATTGACGACCACCTGTATCTTCTCGTTGGACCCATCCAATATGTAGAAGAGCGCCCAATACGCGTCGCTTTGTACATCACAGCTCACATGAGTAGCTCGACGAGCCGCCTACAAACGCCAACATTGACGACCACCTGTATCTTCTCGTTGGACCCTTCCAATATGTAGAAGAGCGCCCAATACGCGTCGCTTTGTACATCACAGCTCACATGAGTAGCTCGACGAGCCGCCTACAAACGCCAACATTGACGACCACCTGTATCTTCTCGTTGGACCCATCCAATATGTAGAAGAGCGCCCAATACGCGTCGCTTTGTACATCACAGCTCACATGAGTAGCTCGACGAGCCGCCTACAAACGCCAACATTGACGACCGCCTGTATCTTCTCGTTGGACCCTTCCAATATGTAGAAGAGCGCCCAATACGCGTCGCTTTGTACATCACAGCTCACATGAGTGAGTAGCTCGACGAGCCGCCTACAAACGCCAACATTGACGACCGCCTGTATCTTCTCGTTGGACCCTTCCAATATGTAGAAGAGCGCCCAATACGCGTCGCTTTGTACATCACAGCTCACATGAGTAGCTCGACGAGCCGCCTACAAACGCCAACATTGACGACCGCCTGTATCTTCTCGTTGGACCCTTCCAATATGTAGAAGAGCGCCCAATACGCGTCGCTTTGTACATCACAGCTCACATGAGTAGCTCGACGAGCCGCCTACAATCGCCAACATTGACGACCGCCTGTACCTTCTCGTTGGGCCCATCCGATATGTAGAAGAGCGCCCAACAGGAGTCGATTTATACATCAAAACTAATATGAGTGGCTCGACGAGCCACCTACAAAATCCAACATTATCGACCACCAGAAGATACAGGCGCGCCTGTATCTCCTCGGTGGGCCCATCCGATAGACAAGAGAGCGCTCAACACGGGTCACTCAGTACATAATATCACAACTCACATAAGTAGCTCAACGAGCCGCCTACAAACTCCAGCATCGACGACCGCCTGTATCTTCTCGTTGGGCCCGTCCGATAGATAGGAGAGCGCCCAACACGCATCGCTCAGTACATCCGCATCAGTGTGGTGTAGCAGCCGCGCCAGCACTGGAATACCTGGCGAGGAACATTAAAATTTTTCTTAATACAATATCTATTTGGAACACGTTTATAGTTCTGATATTATTTTTCAGTTTGTAATTTTGGAAAATACTAATATATATCAAAGTTAACATTATTCAATGCTCAATGGCCCCAGTAGAGTCTGTCTTAAAACATAGACAAGACGAAAATAATGTTAAATCACCCAAAGGGCGATGCTCGGAGTTTCCCTACGTGATCGAATCAGAAATGAGGAGATCCATAGGACAACCAAAGTAACCGACATAGCTCACAGAATCGCTAAAATGGTCGTTGGGGTCGTAGAGTTCTCGAGTTGCGACCGCGCACCGGAAGACGTAGCCTAGGCAGGCCTTCCACACGGTGGACCGATGACCGGTGAAGATCGCGGGAAGCAGCTGAATGCGATCAGTACAGGACCGGTCGTCGTGGAAATTCTTGGGGGAGGCCTTTGTCCAGCAGTAGATGTCTTTCGGCTGATATAATTAATATTATTTAAATTTCAACACATATAAAATCTCCCTCCTAGTCTAACATAGCTATTTTAATATTTTTATCCTTGTCTCTAGTCAAACAACTGTCCGGACAGTTTTAGAAGTTTGTTTTGTATAAAACGGGATCTAGCCATGCGGTAGTCTCTCCATTCGTCCATATATATTTTTTTAATATACTCGTATAAACACGCATACCTCTGGTAAATATAGGAAGATGGAGATCATATTTTTTTTGTTAGAAGAGGATTCCTTGGTGGTCCTTTTTAAAATAAATTAAGGATCTGATCAAGGTCTTAGAAGAAAGTCCTCAATAACTTGACTTTCCGTGGTTTAGAAATACATGTAGCTGTAGCGCCATCCATTGCAAATAGTTTTAAAAATGGTATATGACTTTTACCTGGTGAAACAGCTTCGAAGTTTGTTGGTGGATTCTTCCCTCTACACAAATTTGATAATGTCCAAACAGCATTCCTAGTCATGGATAATCTTGTGTATTTATTTAATATTCTGAAAAAGAAAACAACAGAATATTAGACTGTTTTAGAGGATAATGGTATGGAAAGGCAGTTTTCTTTTTAATGGCTACCACTGCATGTATTTAAGAGATGGCTAAGATGGAATGCTTTATTTGCTAGCAATACTGTTGGCTATCTCGTCCCAGGCAGATACAGCAGAACTCAGTACACTGGTTATCGGCTTCTATATCCTACCATCAGTATCGATTCTTAAAGCAGTACCTACTTAACAGTTCGAAAAACGCCCTAGAGGGCTGGGAAAAACTCACTGAAACAAGAAATGAGTGACGTTAACTAGTGTTGCAGGGACGCAAAGCACACTATGGGGCATGGTTCAGCATACTAAATGGAAAAGATTAATCAAAGCGGCAACAATCCACCCACCTGTAGTTGCATTTCCCTGCCACAAATGTGGTAAAGTATGTCACTCCCGTATTGGCTTTTAATGATCTTGTTTTTATATCTTATTTATTTATTTATTTATTTATTTATTTATTTATTTGTTAGAACACAAACAGTCCGTGTGAACTGGCCTACACTTGTCTAAGGCGTTCATGACATTCAATTGTTTTAACGTATAACTTCTCGGGTCATATTATTTAATTGTCCTAATCAGAAGTTTGCTAATTAAATGTCAACGTTATTCCAGGATAAAATTTATATTTTTTATTTGACTTAATTTATTACATTTTATGTGGCTGCTTAGTACAGTAACTTGGAGGCTACTGAAGTCGCAACGGGAAGCGGGGGGTTCGCCCATACAAAAATGCTGACAGTACAATGTAAGTTATGTAAGCTAGTGTGTCGCTACAGGCTGATACAGACACCAAAAGGGGCAGCTCCCTTGCAGCAGATACTACTTAATCGTCCGTAACAGATGATATGCCCTATGATGATGGATCAATAGATATTTTTTGTGGGCGACGGAACTCCATGAGTTGCTGTGGTAGGCAGCAAGTTGTCGCGGAAGCGCGAGGAGTCGCCGTCCACGTTCCCGAACGTCCACACCACCTGCTCGCGCACATTGTCGCTGCTGCAACTCCACCAGCACATGGACTACTCCGCATTCCACCAATATGCGCGTTTGCTCTGATGACTCACTCTATGAGGTGCGGCAGCACGTTGGCCTGCAGCACGGTGTCGCGGCAGCGCGGGGAGTCGCCGGCCACATTTCCGAGCGCCCACACTGCCTGCTCGCGCACGTCGTCGTTGCTGCTCGCGCTCAGCAGCCCCACCAGCACATCCACCGCTCCACACTCCACTACTATGCGTGTTTGCTCTGATGTCCCAGACGCTATGTTCGTTAATGCCCATGCTGTCTCGAACTGGAAGAGCAATAATCGAGTCAACTTAAAATATCCCTCGCGTCACTAAAAAGATCACTGGGTGCAGTAGTGGGGCAAGATTGCTGTATTCATGTCAATGAATAAATGATTTATCTATCTTATCTATCTATCTATCTATTCATAATATCTACCACAGGGCTAAAACAGATTCTGCGCAGCGAAATTCCAGCACTCTTTTTACGTGATTCGCATTCTACTTAAGGCCCAGTGGTACTGAAAAATCTGTCTTTGTCTTTTTCTTTACGTGTAAAGAGGGAAGAAATTAACTACACTATTGCACTTTTTCGATGTTTTCGTTTTTATTTTCATCATATTTATCTTAAATAAAAATCCATTCGATGTTTTCCCTTCAGTCACCTATAAACTTTATTTTAGTAAATAATAGACGATAAAATGGCTCGAAAAGAGGTACCTTTGCGAAATTATTCTATCGAGCCAACTATATTAAATCGTGTTTCCATTCGATATAATCCCTCGTAACTATTCTCAATAATACCAATATGTTTTCCTAGATTTTAAATTTACTGTTAACTACTTCAAAAATGAATTCTAAAAACCTGTTTAAGTGGATTTTTAGGTACCACTGGGCCTTAAGGTGCGTACGCATTATAGGCAGCGTCGAGCTGAGGCAGGCTGCCTCTGTACATTTGCTCAAGCCTTCACGCGAGCTGTCGAGTGGCGCCAGGCGCAAGCCACATTGCCTACGTCACAGTATTAGGCCATATTGTAATTCTGTGCTTCCGTGTACGTCTAAAGCACACTCAACGCAAAGCGTGCTTAGTGAATTTGCCCCCGAGGCCGTCTCTAATGCCTTTAGGTAGCAAAAATGCACTGCCTATTCCGAATCTGATTATGATTAATAATTCAAGCATTCTGGATAGCAAAGCAGGGAAAAAAAATCAAAATGAATATAGCAGTTTTATCTATCGGAATAACGTAATACAGCGAAGTTAAATTTTATCCACTCCCCCCCCCCTCCCGAGTGAGCATGACCCACCGCGCCCGTGAAAGTGCCGGAGCGCGGTTTTTCTGTCAATTTAAAAGAAAACCGCACATGTCACATGAAAAGTGTGTACAAACGAAAGGATCCTTGATAAGTTTAATATAAATCTGTCATACATTTATAAAAGTAATATAGCTTCCACAATCTGCCAGGAAACATCAAATGTTTTTTATCATTGATGGATTTTTCTGTCCAAAGATTAATTTTCGCAAGATAAGTACAACTAAAGTAAAGAATAGAATATGGTCTTTAAAAAGAGGCACAAATTATTTCTAAACTCTTTTTTTTCACATTGCAGTGCTATTTTGAAAATTTTAGTAGTTTGGCCATTAAGTGAAATTTAAATATTTGTACTGGTTGAGCGATCAAAAAAAAGCAATGCTCCTCGAAAAGGAACTAAGTATGATACCAGGTGAGTGGTATGTCCAAGAGTGGTCTGGGGACATCTTTTAATGTCTATTTAATCGACTTCTAAAAAGGAGGTTCTCAATTAGACCGAGTTGTTTTTTTTTGTATGTCGCGTGATATCTTCTCAGATTTTGGACCAATTTTCATGATTCTTTCTTATCTGATAACCCTACCAAGGTGCCGAGTTGGTTCCATATAAATTTTATCAAAATCGGTGTAGTATTTTTTTTAATTTAATGGAAACCAAAAATAATAATGCAAAATTGTACTTCTTCTTTTCGAGTCGACGGCAAACTCAGATAGTCCCATCCCAAAATTGTACTAAAATAATGTGTTTAGCGTTTTCAATTATTTGTTTACAATAGGTTCCTTCTAGTGAAAGTTCTATTGGTACAGGGCATTGCAAATAAAAGGTATAACGTTATTGTTTTTTAACCGACTTCAAAAAAGGAGGAGGTTCTATGTTCGACTGTATTTTTTTTTTAATGTATGTTCACCGATTTTTCCGTCATTTGTGGACCGATATTCAAAATTCTCTATTTATGAAACGTTTATTTATTATTGGTATTTATTACAACAATTATTATTTACAACAAATTATATATATTCTGCATCTATTTTAAAATTTCAATAATTCGACATTATTCGAAGGAAAATCCATAAATGATAAAAAAAGTTGATGTTTCGTGGCAGAATGAATGGAAACTGTAAATGATATCGCTTTTGTATGTTTGAAAGATTTATAGTATCCTTACTAATATTATAAATGTGAAAATGTGTTTGTTTGTTACCTTTTCACGCTTCAACGCCTTGACCAATCTAAATGAATTTGCCTCCTTGGTTCTCCTACGGATCTCCTCATTTCTGATACAGTTACGCAGAGAAACTCCGAGCATAGCACGGTCCATTGCCCTTTGGGTGACTTTGAAAATGTTCAAGAATGTGGTAATGTTCAGAACCACAAATAGTCTCTTTCAGACTTGTAAAACTCTAAACTACTATTCAAAAAGGAACATAAATTGTGCTTGCCTATTCTGGGCCTCATAAGAAGGCTCAAGGTCACCCAAAGGGCAATGGAGCATGCTGTGCTCTAAGTTTCTCTACTTGATCGAATCAGAAACGAGGAGATCCATAGGAAAACCGAAGTAACCGGCATAGCTCTCAGAATTGTTAAACTGTTAAACTGAACTGGCAGTGGGCGGAACACATAGCTCATTGAATTGGGGCAGTAAAGTTCTCGATTGGCAACCCGCGCACTGGAAAACGTAGTGTAGGTATAGCTGGCCCGATGAAGGTCGCGGGAAGCCGCTGGATGCGGGCAGCACAGAACCGGTTGTGGAAACCCTTGGGGGAGGCCTATACCCAGCAGTGGACGTCCTTTGGCTGATATGATGATGATGATGATTCAGAAAAAATATTATTGTACACTGTTAATAAGTCTAATGATTGACTTATTTATAGTACTAAAGTATTTATCAATCCATTATACATATTGCTCTTTATAAAATATGTGAACCTTATTATTTATTCATAACCACTGTGCCATAGAATAAACAGAATAGTAGGTTATCTTCATGCAACGGTACCTTGCGCGGTTTGATTGTGTGCATACCACTAGGCTTGCATAGTACACAAGCACACTACGAGAATTCTATGCTTCAATTCTGTGATAGCTGCGCCAGCCAGGGCTGAACGGACGCGAGCCTAAGTAGCCGCCCGACTGACAATGTCAATTGTGGTTGTGTCATTTGTTAAAATATCTGTTGCCATTTTTATGGTTTTATACAGGTTGTTGTTTTGGTCGACAACGCCATTTTCAAGAGGGCTTCTACTCACGAAACTGAACAACTTTCTCCAAGGAACACATAGTCAATTCTCATAAAAAAAATTACCTCTCCATACATAATTGGTCAACCAGCTGATCAATTTTTATGAAAAGTCCAATTTCTTTTTTGCGATTTCAGCAAAGTTGTAGAACAAAAGTTGTTCAGTAGAAGCCCAACTGGAAAGGGCGTTGTCGACCAAAACAACACCCTGTATGTAGGTACATGGAAATAAACTACAAAAAATGTGTATATCATGCAAGGGAAAGTACAATTGAAAAAATATTTTTTTAGTGCCAGCCCATTATATAAGGGCTCGGCCACAACCTTTGGTCTTAGCGAATTGCGACGCGATCTGGGGCACGGCAAGTGGCAGGTGAAAACAAATATAGGAAATTGTATGAAGTATGCTACAGCTACTGGCGACGCGAATTGCTCGGTTCTCGCCGCGCCAAAGTTTGCGACGCCGCCTTATACAATTTTCTATATTTGTTTTCGCCGCTCGTCTCTTGCCGTGCTGCAGATCACATTGCAATTTGCTAAGACCAAAAGTCGTGACCGAGCCGTTAGGGTTTGGGTATTGGTATTGGTAGTAGGCTTCTGTTTCTGCATTTAGACTCTTTTTCGGTCTTTTGTGCGTGCAGGTGTGGTTGGCTAGTCCAGCCAACTCAGCTCCTTCCAGAAGCACAGAAGTCTCCTGGGACATTTAGCTTCTAAGAGTAATGCCATGTCATAGAGGATTTTTGCCCTGTTTTCGGTCAGACCAGTGCATTCCAGGTTCACATGTCTGACTGTTTCTTCTGCCTCAATACAACCCCTGCAGAGTGGACTGTCTGTGACATTCATGACGGATAGTTTTTTATTTAAGGGTAGGTACCTGGTGATAGTACCTACAACTATTCGAAGATCACGACGGTTGAGGCTGGGCAGTTTCCGGGCCAATCGTGGTGTGAGTATCTCCGTGCACTAATATTCTAGAGAATATTTTATTCAGTAAGTATTAACAGGGATGAAAAACATATTTGTATGTATTCTTTGGTATCATTACAAGCATGTGCACTTACCTAAAAACTAAAAAAATTGCACAGCTCTATGTGAGTACTGAATAAACTATTACTTATGTTATGCATGCAGCAGGAAGATGACCCACTATTCTGTTGGTAATATTATGATTGTCATCATGGAAATCCTTGGGGGAAGCCAATGTCCAGCAGAGGACGTCCCTCGGCTGATATGATGATGATGATGATTATGTTTGTACAATTTAATAAATAGGTACTCTATACCTTATATCAACCAAAAAAAAGCAAAAGGTTAACAAAAGTACTATGGAATTGATATTTAAACTGTCAAATCCCTACTAAGTTTGTTCATTGTACTTTTTTTGGGTTGATATAAGGTATAGGTAGTAATTAGTGGAAAAAAATACCACATACCTGTAATGCAGGATTAGTACTATCTGTAAGAAACTCAACAAATTTTGGGACAATTCCTGTTCGTATCACTTCATCTATTGGAGGATTCGGCTCTCGACTGAGCAGCTTGCGGAACTTCTGGGTGGCCATTAACTTGTCTTGTGGGTTACCACTGTATAGTACTTCCACCATTGCTGGTGGGATCTCATCTGTTGATGAGATGTTTATATCATCCTGAAAAACAAGTTTCAGTTTTACATTAAAGGATGACAATACACATAGCAGGCTCGACTTGACCACCAAGTCATTACAATTTATAAGTAGGAAGAAGAAAATTATTATTTTTTAATTCATGAAGAAAAGCCTTGTTTCTCTCTGCTGTGACACTCACCTGCCCAAAATCTTTGCTTGTAACTCTGGTCTTGGAAGAAAGAAGTACCTACCTATAAAGTTATAGCACAGTCTAAAGAATCCATACAGTTGTCCAATGGAGACTTCTAGACAGGGTTATTTTGCGGGGTCCAAGGGGCACTACCCAAATTCCATAGTGAAATATTGGGATGCAAGTGACTCAGGAGCACATGCCCATTGCTAGTGATTTCAGTTTCGATGAAATTATCAAAGGCATTGGACCACTGCATAGAATCTATGCCATAGATCCTTACACTGAGTTTTATTATAACAGCTCATATACGTCCCCACCGAGGGTCTCGAGCCTACCCTGAATCAGGGCGATTAGGCACTGAGTTATAGAGAGTTATTTGATTGAGGTTCTGAACACACCAAGCCCTGGGCTGGGTCACAGTTGTTGGACTAGTTGGACAATTGGATGTTTTTTTTTACAAATAGCACTGAAATGTACTGCAAGTACCTGCAATGCAATATCAGGAGCACTGGCCGCAGGCAGATTGACATTTCTCCGCTTGAACAGCTGTTGTTCCCGCTTCTGTTTCCGGAGCTGCACGCCCTCCTCCTCGCGGCGACGGCGCAGCTCGTCCGCACTGAGCCCCACGTTCTTGTAGCGATGCTTGTGACCACCAGACATCTAACACAGACGACAGGACGTTCACCAAATGGGGTTAAAGATAACTTTTTTTGTAGATTCAGTTTATGGTCAGATCAATGAGGTGATGTAGGCGTAGCATTGTGAAAAAAGTAGCTATTTTTTACAAATAGATGGCCCGAATCATATTTGTTTGGAAATGGGCATAGCTAGGGCACCCTTCGTTAACTAAATTTTACACATAGAAATAGTCGACATACCTTATTTATCGTTGTAAAAATGTATAAGGATGATTTTGACTGATTAAGTTCCAAATTACACAGCCGTACAACATAGATTTTCTAGTGATTTTTTATTGCAAATTTCGTTGCCCAACGTCATTGAACGTCATACACTTCCTTTCCTTCCTTCCATTTTGTATTATATTTCCTTTGCTGATCGCCCCAACCAAAGGGAATATAATAAACTAGCCCCAACATAGGCCGTGCATAGGCCCCAATGTGGCCCCAATAATGTCATATATCCTCTTTGGGGGCCCCAACCAAAGCCAGTTTATTGCTCTGAGCCAAAGCCCCAACCACAGTACAAATATATAATATTAGCACTAGCGTACACTATGGACATTCACTCCCTGCCGCTCTTTAGATTCGACCTCATCCCCCCGTCACGCAGATTGGTTATTATTCACTTTATTATTAGATTGGTTCTTGAACGTAAGGGTTGTCACACACGGGAAAGATCCCCTCCTTGTCACCCAGATTGATACAGATTGGTTACAGTTTGGTTGTCGAACGTATAGGATTTCGCCGCCATTTTGTTTGTTCCTTCATTTCTTTTTTGAAATGTCATTTCTGGCTCGTTGTATGAAGTGTCCAGGGTGTGCCCGGGGTATGAAAACTTATAGTTATTAATACCCGTCTCCGCCGAAAAGAGGAGTTAAATTTTAGTATGTATGTATGTATGTATGTATTCGAGTGTGTATGTGTGTACATGCGTGTACATGAGTGCACATGTGTTCACATGTACGTACAAGTGTGCAAATGTGTGTAAATGTGTGCACATGTATGTAGATGTGTGTATATGTGTGCGCAACTGTGCGCATGTGTGCGCATGTGTGCGCAAGTGTGCTCATGTGAACACATATACATGTGTTATATAGTATAGATATTATATTAATTTTTTGCGCAACTTATCTAGCGCATCCCCCAGCACATTTATAATAATTCGTAACAAGAAAACTCCAGTCGTGCGTCAGAGCTGACATCTCACACACACTTTTTTTTTGTTTCAAGTTATATTCGGTTTACACCTTTAAAATGAATACGTCATTTCGTACCAAAGTTGGTAAAATAAATATTCTCAAGTATAATGTTATTTATTTTATTGAATTAATTATACCAAGCTACATATAAATAAGATACTTCTACGCATACAATACATTTATTATTATTATTATTATATCAGCTCATATACGTCCCCACCGAGGGGCTCGAGCCTACCCTGAATCAGGGCGATTAGGCCTTAGTCGACCACGCGGGCCCAGTGCGGGTTGGCCGACTTCACACACAACCTTCGAGTTTCTTCGCAGGCCTGTGCAGGTTTCCTCACGATGTTTTCCTTCACCGTCAAAGCAATCGGTAATGATATGTACGTAAGTTTTTGAAAAACTCATTGGTACATTGGCCGTCCAGATTTGAACCCGGTACCTCTGGTTAGATAGACCGAGTCGTTACCGGTTGAGCCACCGACGCTTTTTTACCGACAATACAATTCAATACATTTTGGGTATGCTAAATTTTTTATAAGCCATGAAAATAAAAAAACCATTTCGAGATATTTTTATTTAAAGCCATATTTTTTCATTTTCCACTCGAAAAAGTAAAAGATTGCGTAAAAAAATCGAAAAAGGACAATAACCTTCATTTGACCCCTATGACGTCACGAGTTTACAATAAAACCTTATTTCACCACTGAACGGAACGTGCACTCTTACTTGTCATATCAATTACGGACCTTGCATTTGAGGACGAGCTTTCGTCGAGCACTGAAAAAGGCACTATTTATTTATCATCCACCAAAAACTACGTTTGAAACAATCAAATATTATTAGAACGTCATTCAAATTAAATACTTAAATGGGTAAGATATTCATTAGAGGTCCAATTTTTATTGTGGTTCTAAAAAACATTTAAACTCTGAAGGCCTTGTCCATACATAGATTATGATGTTTGATGACAAGTAAATTTTGACTTTGACGTTTCGTTGTTGGCTTTGTGATAGTTTCGTTTCGGAAAAGGCAAAGGTTACTAAGACCATACAGCCAGGTCTGACGTATTTAGGCTTCCTTAGCTGTTGGATTTGTAATGCTAGTGCCGGTGCAATGAAAAAACAACAAAATAAAACTACGAATGCGTCTACCACAAATCCCGCCAAAAAACCTTTGGGAATGATTGACTTGAGTGACTTGACAGTTGACGTCAAGGCCTATTCATTTCATCGTCATAGAAATAGGGCTGTTCGTTTCATAGTAATGTGAACCGATGACGTCATCAAGGTTTCAAAATTTAAAAAAATATTTAAAAATATCTAGAGGCTTAAAAAATGAAATATTCAAATTAGTTTTTCAAAATGGTCTAAACCATCAGAAAAAAAATTAAAAAAAATACATTTTTTTTTAGCATACCCAATTTACGTCTTGCTCAAACAATATAAATCTCTCGGTCACACGAACTACCAAATCTACGGAACCAATACTATTTATATTTCCAATCTTTATTTGTAAGTATTTAAAAAAAATACGTTACCTCACCTTTTGAAAATACAATGAAAATTCGATTAAATATTCTTCGTGACCAATGCAGCCGTCGATCAGCTCTACTTGCATTCATGTCTCTAGATACATCAGTTGTTTGTATATGTCGCCGGGATATTGTCAAAACCGCGATATTACAATCTCACTACACTAAATTCAGTTAGATTTTAATATGACGGTAAATTGTCAATCAGTTTACAATTTCCATCGGTTTACAAATGGCCCATCCGAATAAAACCGAAAATGTCTTCTTCTGCGAAGCATTCTGCTACTTGCCTATTTAATCAATTAAACTTGACCGAACCTAACATCGCTCGCTTCGCTCACTCATTTATTTAATTTTATTCACATCGCTTAGTGTTATTGTAATGTCACTAGTGAGATTACAATGACACTTGTGAAATTGTAAGTAGTATGTTACGGTTCACAATGTTTCGACAGTTCACAGTTTCGCCAGATTGATCCCGTTAGATAATAATCTAAAGGTTTTTACAATTTTACGGTGACACACACAGACTTGTATTTGCGTAGATGACGCAAGTTCATGTACTTCGCGTGTAAAAAGAGAGTGAAATTCACTTCCTTCAGTGCCATTTCATTCAGCGCGCTCGAACGTTCTAGATGACGGAGGTCAAACGAATACTAAATAAAACTGGCCAAGTGCGAGTTGAACTCGCGTGGAGAGGGTTCCGTACAATGCCAAAGGCAAATACAAAATATCACATTTGAAATCCTTAAAGTAAGATGCGAGTTATTTTTTTTATATTAAAAATTTGAGTGTGTTTGGCTGCACCTCACCTGATGGTAAGTGCCAATGCAGCCGAGGATGTAACACGCAAGCTCAAAAAGTGATTATTCACTCTCGTCTTGAAGATTCCAAAATTTTACGAATCGGGGAATACAGACGCCGGAAGGGAATTCCACCCCTTGGCCGTTCGCATGATGAACGAAGAAGCAAAACGCTTCGTGTGTAAAGTTGGAACATCGACGACAAAGGGGTGGAACCGCCCTCCGCACCTGGCCGTCCGAAGATGTAATGGAGAGGGGAAAAGGGGGCTTTGAAGCTCCAGGACACACTCTCCCAAATGAATCCTGTAGAACACCGATAGACAGGCGACTTGTTGGAGACGATCGAGGTTTTGGAGCCTGTTTGACATAGGATTTATTTGATGACAAAACTTGTCTGAAATCTGACCATTTTTTTAAATAAATAATTTCCATTCAAAATAGATGATCCCTAACCTAGTCAAATAATATGCTAATTTTATGTCTATCAAACACCCACTAGCTTCTTAGCTTCTAGCTTCTTGGTACCCAAAATACGTGAACTGGTTGAGATAGATCAGTTGAGATATTGGTTGATGGTGACTGTACTTACAATCCGTGGATGACAGAACTTTGGGATTTTCCCTACGCTCAAAACAATATGTTTTTCTGTCAGATAACGACTGTAACACACACATTATATTAGTCATGTGAATTCCCGAACTAAAAATATGTAAACATAAAACTTTTTAGATAAGAGTGGTCGGCATAGGTACATCGCATTTATTAAGGAAAACCAGACTTCAATAACAAGAGATAAATAACTTACGTGGACATTTGATAGTTGTTTGAAAAACGGTCTTAAAAATATGCAATTTAAAAGTAAAAAGGACCCTAGGTCAGTCGGGCCAATGGAGAAAGAAAAGATAAGCGAGAGAGAGGACCTACTTGGAATCTGAAGATTGTCTGAAAATTTCATCGAAATCGGTCCAGCCGTTTTGGAGTCTATAAGGAACATTTTTTTTTCCTTCACATAGCACAGAGATAGACTGGATTCAAGTGCTAATAACTACAGCCTCCCTGATATAATAAAAGGATTTGAATGTAAATCACATGTTAAACGCTCATAAGAATTAGAAATGATTTGAACGATTAAAAATTATTCAAAATGATTACAAATCAAATCATTTTTAATCCTTTTTAATGATTTTGTTTAATCAGGGCTGTGATTAAAATAACTAAAAAAGAGATTATAAGGTTTTCTTATTTGTTTACTTAGCTTAAGTAATAAAAATATGTATCGTTTATTTAAGTAAATAAACTTTAAACAAAAAAAAATGTTATGAGAAAGTGGTAGCCCTAGTTTTGATAAGCATTGCTATTTAAACGGAGACGGAGGGTCGAAATGATTCATATTGTTGCAACCATTCCGGTCAAATGGAGTCCCAAAAAAAAATATGTATCAATTGTGGCCGAGTGTACGATTTCAGCCCATTTTGGAGGTGGTGCAGAGACTGCGGAATAAATAAATTTATCGAGGAGGAGAAGAAAAAAAAAAAAATAAGTGTTAATCTTCCGTTCACACATCATGAATTTCGTGTCTAACATTTTTTTTGGTGTTTGTCTAAACGTACTATCCTCATAGATAGCAGTGAGAAGCCAGTGCTGTCGTTAGCTGGTAAAGATATTGAGTAAGTTAGTATTCTCAAGAACCTGGAAGCTATTATCGATCCGACTCTGCAATGATCTGAGAACAACCGGACTATACGCTGTTATCGCCGATTCCGGGTACATCAATGTACAAGAGCTCTTTTCTTGTCCTTGGAGTTGCTTTCTGGAACTTTGTGCCACCTGCTGTTTCAACTGCTGCTTCCCTGGATGAATTCAAGACGATGCTACAACCACTTACTTGCTATTGAGCAAGCTAAGTCGCGAGTGCATAGTTTCTGGTGTGTGATGTGCTGGTAGGGCTGTCAAGTGTTATATGATACAATACTTTTTGTAAATCGTTTTGTTTCTGTTTTTTTAAATGCCATGAGTTTTATATTATTTTTGTCTTTATTTTAAAAAAAAAGGTTGAGCTAAAGCTTTTGTATTTTGTAATGATAAAGCCTACTCGAGGGTAAGCAGGCTAAAATCTTAAAATATTAAAAATTTTAAATACAGAACATAATTATAAAAAGCGTCTGATTATGGAATCTATGTAAATGGAGAGGCATCAAGATTTAATTAATAAAAGGAAAGATACAGAAACCATAGATAAGATCTACCATGATTTAATTAAATTAAAATAATCTTTAAAAAGTACCGTTGTTACACTTTCTTGGTTAATTAGTTGGAAATTTAAATTTGCGTTTGTATTCATGTAATTTCAAAATTTGTAATTGTAAGTGTCTTTTAAACTTTATGATTATATTTATGTAGTTCAAAATTGACAACCCTGGTTATCTGGGTAGGTGATTTGAATGACTGACTGTATAATTTGTAATATTACCAACTGTACATAAGACCAGTGTTAGCACACGGTTTTGGCTGTCAGTTGACCAATAATAAGATTTATGAACGCATTGTTCATGTGACTTTATAATTTCTTAATATTATAGTGTTTTTTAACTAACGTTAAGATAATTAAAGTTAATGAATTAATTAATTAAGTTACATAGTTGGACTCACATGAGTTTATTTATTTTAATATGGTTCCAAATTTAACGGACAAAACAGGTTATAAGTATTCACCGCTATAACCTGTCCTCAGAACATTTTTTTTTGTTTAAAGTTTATTTACTTAAATAAACGATACATATTTTTATTACTTAAGCTAAGTAAACAAATAAGAAAACCTTATAATCTCTTTTTTAGTTATTTTAATCACAGCCCTGATTAAACAAAATCATTAAAAAGGATTAAAAATGATTTGATTTGTAATCATTTTGAATAATTTTTAATCGTTCAAATCATTTCTAATTCTTATGAGCGTTTAACATGTGATTTACATTCAAATCCTTTTATTATATCAGGGAGGCTGTAGTTATTAGCACTTGAATCCAGTCTATCTCTGTGCTATGTGAAGGAAAAAAAAATGTTCCTTATAGACTCCAAAACGGCTGGACCGATTTCGATGAAATTTTCAGACAATCTTCAGATTCCAAGACGGTCCTCTCTCTCTCTTATCTTTTCTTTCTCCATTGGCCCGACTGACCTAGGGTGCACGGAGAAAAAAATATCGTCAGAATAACTATTCAAAGTTTATAGTTAAATTAGTTAAAAGACGTATCGTTAATATAGCCAACTGTTTCGTCAAACTAAGGATCTGTATCGCTGAATTGGCTATACAGATCCTCAATTCTAGAAAACAGTTGACTACATCAACGATACGTCATTTAACTAATTTAACTATAACTTTGAATAGTTATTCTGACTATATTTTTTTCTCCGTGTGCTTTTTATATTAATAATATGTATGTTGCAGTCGTTATCTAACAGGACAAAGTATTATTTTGAGAGTAGGGAAATTCCGACGGAAGTACGGTACTGCTATTGGTATCTGGCAATTGCATGACACCACCTCGTGGTCAAATAATATAAGTAAAATAGTCTTTTTCTTTCTAATTTAGAGGTAAGGGTTAATTTTAAGGGTCTTAGGAAATGAAAATGTAAAAAAAAATACATAAAAGTTATGCAAATTTAAAATATGCGACATTAATACCGTAGATAAGTTTATATAGTTCAGGATCGTGTATAAAGATATGCATAGAGCTACTGTTTCGTAATTAATGTTTTACTTAAGAAGAAATAGGTCATAGATATAATTATAGAGTAATTTAGGTTTCTTCTTTGTTTGCTAGTGAAAACTGCCAATGTTTTTATGTTATTATTTATTATCTCGAGTTGTAAAAAGATTTCTTTGTTTCTGAAACTTTATATGTGTAATTAGACATTATCTTCATTAAGTTTTTATAGAGTGTATAGACTTCATTTGTGACATTTGATGTGTATTTTCGTTCATTCTCTAAAAAGCTACAAAATTTGCGAACTAGTCACAGATTTGTAAGCTCTCAGATACCATAAAATTCACTATTTATCAACCATTATGATTCAGCATAGAACGATAGCCATCCAACACATTAAATGGTCATTCTTTAGCGCCTACATGTTTTAGAATATCAAAATCCACTGAATATATGTTATGAACCTGATGTGATGTCTTGTTTACGAAAATGCCATTACTCAGCCATAATAAATCATTTCGGATAACATCTGTGTTTCATTTAACGCTCCCTGTACAATTATAAACAGTGCGCATGGTTAAATTTTTTATAAGAATTTTCTAGTTGTTTTCTTCTAATCTTTTGATGCGCACTCACAGAAAATCTCGTCGAGTTTAGTTAAGTCCTTACTTTTGGATCCGAATAAATTCTGAGTGATACAAGTTCCTCGTCGCCAATGAGTCTCATAGCGCGTCGGTCGACAGAATCCAAGGCATATAGCTGGTAACGAGCCGATCCGTCTCACAATTGAGAGCAGTACTCCATACAGTTAACTACTACTATTGCAATCAAGTGGTGTATTAGTGAACTTCTTATTTTTCAATAAAAATTTAGTGCGTTTGGCTGCACCTCACCTGATAGTAAGTGCCGATACAGCCGTGGATGAAACACTCAAGCTCAAAAAGTGCCTATTCACTCTCGTCTTGAAGATTCCTAAATTATACGAATCGTGGAATACAGACGCCGCCGGCAGGGAATTCCACTCGTTGTCCGTTCGCATAATGAACGAAGAAGCAAAACGCTTCGTGCGTGAAGGTGGAACATCAACGACAAAGGGGTGGAATCGCCTTTCGCACCTGGTCGTTCGATGATGAAATGAAGAAGGGGAATGAGGTCGTGAAGCTCCAGGACATACTTTCCGAAATGAATCCTGTAGAACACCGATAGACTATTTTCTATTATGACTAGAACTATTTTCCGCAGGTGAACGTATTATATTTACCACTTTTTTTTATTGATAGAATTCTTATAGGTTTTCCTGTGAAAAAAAATACAAAATACATTTCATTCCTTGTAGATACAAGGAATGAAATGTATTTTGTATTTTTTTTCAAAATTTTAGGCTCAGTAGTTTTGGAGAACAGGGGGGGAATGGTCAATTTTCGTCTTCTTTCATGAATAAAATCAAAACTATTTATTTTACAATATAAACAAAAATATATTTCTGTGCCTCCAGTGAAAAACGGTTCAATTCAAAATCGCCATTTTACAGGGCAGCTAAAAAACCGTTTTTTGAACCAATTTTCACCAATATTATTATCTTAGAATTAGAAAGTTACACAAAATTTCCTGTCACTAGGTGTAATTTTTGTTGCTCTTTCCATTGATTCAGTGCATTTTTTTATATCTTGCTCATTTAAAAAAATAAACAACTTAGATCTTCCTATTTTTACCATATTTGTTCGGTAAAAAAGGGTTCAATTACACATGAACCGCTCCTCAATGGATTAAATTTCGTTTAAATGGGTTTAAGTCGATTTAAATCTAATTTTAATATCAAAAATGTTGTGTACAATGATCTTAGTTTACTTAAATCCCAAGATAAATGTATTTATAGTATCAAAATTTTCCTAGGGTTTTGTTACTTTTAAGTAAATAAAATTAACTAATGTACAAGTAAAGAATATTTATTGTGAAATAAAACCAAAACAGAACAGTATTCTCAAAATGAAATAAAAAAATCAATAGGCCAACCATCCACGGTATCAAAGCAATTAATATTGTTTAAGTATTAGGTGATTACCTTAAAATGTGACATTATTTAAAAAAAACCATGATAGGCATAAAAGTAACATTCAAAACTAATAAAAAATTGTCTTAGCATTCCTTTGAATAAGCTATGAAAAAACGCCGTTATTTTTAAACATCAGCATGAACAAAAACTTTAAAATAGTGTAATAATAAAAAATTAAATTCTGCTGCGTCAACCATTATCATCACTCTCATAAAATCAGTTTCAATCTTACGAATATTATATCTTATCGTTTATTTTCTAGTCTTCTTCCCAGTTTTCTAGATCAGGATCAATGTTAGGAACATCAGCACTGCTCGTCAAGTAACGGTAAAATTGCCTTGAGTGTATATCTATCAAAGGCAAAAGAGACAATAAATCCTGTTTCTTCTCCTTTGATAAAGGTAGTGGTCCATTGTACGCGAGTGGAATTTGTGTGAAGTCCGTATCTTCACACTTTGCTTCTTTTTACGTAAGTTGTATGCTCTGAAATTCTGACGCCACTTCTTTCGCTGTTTTTGCTGTTCGGTTTCGCTTCTCTGGTTTATAGCTAAAACGTGCTTATTTTTTTTATTTTTCTTCTATTAAGTTTCTTTGTCTTTTTTTTTCTAAGCTGACTTAGTTCTGGATCAGATTTTATTTTATCATAGCGCCTTCTACTAGCTTTTCTTTTTAAAATAAAATTTCTTTTCGGGGTTTTCTATTCATGTTGTTACTTTCCTACAACAAAGTAATCAACATAACATATCAGCTCATATACGTCCCCACCGAGGGGCTCGAGCCTACCCTGAATTAGGGCGATCGGGCCTTAGTCGACCACGCGGGCCTAGTGCGGGTTGGTCGACTTCACACACAACCTTCGAGTTTCTTCGCATGCGTGTGCAGGTTTCCTCACGATGTTTTCCTTCACCGTAAGAGAATCGGATAAACGTCCATCCTCTTCACACCGACTGCCACCCCCCGATATCGCATTTCAACCACTTCCATACGCAGCCGCAGCAGGTACGTCTTCCATGGCGTAATGCTTAAGTCCATCCTCTTCATCATATTATCAGCTCATATACGTGCCCACCGAGGGGCTCGAGGCTACCTTGAATTAGGACGATCGGGCCTTAGTCGACCACGCGGGCCCAGTGCGGGTTGGTCGACTTCACACACAACCTACTAGTTTCTTCGCAGGCGTGTGCAGGTTTCCTTACGATGTTTTTCCTTCACCGTAAGAGCGTCGGATAAACGTACATATGAAATCTAAATTCGAAATCACATACGTGGTACGTGGCAGGATTCGAAACACGACCTCCCGGACAGGGGGCGGCGGCCCTAGCCGTTACGCCACCGACGCTCTCAAAGTAATAAGACTAATTAATTAGGTAGGTAGGTACCAGTAAGAACAAGTTATTTAATATTATAAATGAAAATGACTAATATTGCAGTAAAAAAAACAAGTATAATTCTAGATTTATCATTCCTCTGTCGATGACCTCGAATAATCGATTGCGAAATCGATATTATAAAATTTATGTCTTTGAATCGTTTACGCGCGGACGAGGAGTTCCCATAACTAAATCGCTCATGTGACGTCACAGTAGGTAGAAAAATAATGGCACGCTTGGTTTCTATACAAAGAATGAGACTGGCGTTATTTAGGTATATATAAGTCTGTGGCATATACATATATATAATTTCTCGCTCGTTAGTATGAAGGGTCCGGGGTGTACCCCAACACCTTTCCTTTCGTTCGTTTTCCACCTCTTTGCTGACTGCCAAACCTTACTACCATTTTATTAATTTATTACGGGATTAAATATAATGACCACCAAAGAAATACTTTGATACCCTAAGCTCTCTTACCCAAAAAATGTATACAAATACCAAATGTAGTAAATGAGCACCAAATCTAGTAAATGAGCACCATAATATGAGCAAATTATTGCGCTTTTTCTGCCTTAATAAACCACACAACGGAAAAGGAGTTGACAAAAATAAGTTTATTCTAAAAAGACTATAAATGAGCGAGCGAAGCGAGCGATATTCAGTTCGGTCAGGTAGCAGAGTGCTGCGCAGAAAAAAAAAAGCTAAACGCTACACGCTACACGCTACACTCTACAAATCCCATACAACAAAAAATGCTTTATAAAAAAAACTGTAAATCAGCGAGCGAAGCGAGTGATATTAGGTTCGGTCAGATTTGATTTATTATACAGCCAAATAGCCTCACGAAGCCTCCCAACGGGTAATTAGTAGTAATATAGAAAATAGAAAAAAGAAACGCTACACGCTTAACACGCTACAAGCCACAAATTAAAATGTGGCGATTTTGGTGTTAATTAACTATTTTTGGGATAACAATGATTAGTTTGGAGTTATTTGCTTTAATAGGATAGCAAGATGCAAAAAATTATATTATTTCACAAAAAAATGGAATTAACATTACAAGAAAATTAAAATAAAAAAATAAAATTCAGCAATCTATCGGAGCAGCAAAAAAAATTCTTATCTTTGGAGCTTACCTACATACAGATTTTGCAATCTACGAGCGCGCGTGGCCTTTATTTGTAGTTGTTATCGTAAATACACATTTTCGTTAGTGTGTGTACCCGACGGAGCGGTGCTTATTGTTTCCAAGTTGCTATTGTTCACGAAGTACGATCAGCATGTCAAATCTCAAAAGTGAAAGAAAACGGAAAGTAATTCATAACGAGGTAAGATTTTTAAACTTGTCCCTAGATATCGATGTAGTTACCAACATGTAAATTATACATATATAAACTAAAAAAACCGTTCCCGCAGCGGACGGAACACAAAGGTAGATTTCGGGTTCGATAAAGTTCGGTTCGTGGATCGCGTTTGGTATTTTAAACTTTTTCTCGAAAGCTATGTCGTTTAAAAAAAGTTTAACTATGATTTCCAGTTTATTATAAATGTCAGTGAAGATGATGACAGTGACATTCACAGTGTAGAAATGTTCGATGAAGGTAGTGATATAAATTAATATTATTTATCTTTATATATAAAAATGAATCTCTATTTCCCTTTGGTCATCGCATCACGCGTGAACGGCTGGACTGATTTCGCTTATTCTTTTTTGTTAAGTACGTTATTGTCAGGAGAAGGTTCTTATGTAGGGTAGGGTAGGGTAGTGTAGGGTAGGGTAAAGTAGTGTAGGGTATTGTAGTGTAGTGTAGGGTAGAGTAGGGTGATAGGGTAGGATATAGTAGGGTAGGGTAGAGTAGAGTAGGGTAGGGTAGTGTAGTGTAGGGTAGGGTAGGGTGTGTAGTTCGCCGGGACAGCTAGTTACTAATAATAAATGGGAGAGCTTTTTATTTTCTGTAGAGTTAAGGTATTGTTTAGGATTACATTTATTTTGTGTTTATTTAAATTTTCTACCTGTAATTATTTATTATTAATGTTAATTAGTAGTTACTTTAAGGATGTTGTTTTTTTTTTTAGAAAATACTTAAAATATAAAATGGGTGAAATTTTTGTTTGCTAACCGTACGCACGGTCACTCTCACGCCTACATTGACGCGTATACAGATTGGTCACTCACACAACTAAGGGCGCCGCGCGCTCGTAGATCGCAAGATCTGTACCAAATAATAGTGATTCAAGCACGATTCAAGTGTGTTTCAAAGAAGGCTTGTGGTTCTCATACAGATTCTATGAAGTTTCTTTTAAGATGAATCGATTTGGCATATGGCAACATTGTAAGTATCAAATGGGTCAAAAGGGCTTAGTACTGTGACAAAAATAAATGGAAACAGGGGATAAAAACCCTTACGGAGTTTGCCACAGATACGTAAGATTTAGAGGTTCGGGCCTAAACGGAGTTTTAAGAAAAAAAAATGTTATGGGGTAAATTAGAATATATGTATTTTATGATTATTTTAAAAAGAAGGAACAATAAACAATATGAGTATAAGAAAAAGGTGTGATTACATTGGTTGACCGTGTTGAAAATTTAAAACAATGACCTACTTTATTTATGGACAATTCCCGGAAATAAATTTAAAGTTACAATTTTATTAGTATATAAAAAGGTTATTTTATAGAATGCCGGTAGGCAACGATCGTTACCGTCCCTTTGGTACTTAAATAAGTTATTGGTCTGAATTACCCTATTTTTCTAACATAACACGCATCAGATGCAAAACACTTTTAAAATTTAAAATAAATAATTAATGGTTAGAAACTGGAAGCAGGAAATCTTCTAGGACGGCAGAAAAGTCAAAGAGTTAGAGAGACGCTCGGGACAAAAGATAAAATAAGTATTCGCTTCCCTTGGCAAGCAGCTGGGCGGGCAGTGAAAGGACTGGCTGGTGGTCAGCACAGCTCCATCTCAGGATTAATCCTTAATCGGGTATACCGTCGGGACGTCAACCTCGCAGGGGGGTGGATGAAACCCTACGGACATATATAGATCTAGTTCGTAGCAGTACCAAAAATACACGCAAAGCGGTTTCCTTATACCAATTACTTACCACTGAATAAAATAGTGGGCCTCAACAAAACATTATAAAACAATTTATCCAAAAAATTTAAATTCACATGAGTGTAGACGGGATCACGGTCAACATTTGTTTTTCTCTTGTCAAAAAATAACAACTATTTTCAAATTTAAATTCTATAGAGCGACGACATCAAAAAAGGATTTAATTATGAAACGCAACAAAAGAGATCGGCTCGAAACGATAGTTAGCGTTTCAAAATACCCACAAACTCACAAAAAAAAGGCGAGAAGTCCCAAAAATTTTTGAAATTTGGACAACCCTTTAGACGTTGGACAGCCCTGAAGAAGAAAAAAATAAAAACTCTCTAAGTAACTAGTTAACTACGAACGTTTACTTGAAGCTGGTAGAAATTGACATTTATACACGAACGTTCACATACAAACGGCAAAAAACTCCATATAAAAGTGAACAGACTCAATAACCCCAACAACACACTAGCGTTAAAGGATCGCTGTGTATTGAGCCTAAAACTAGTCACTTAAGAAAACAGGAGAAATCAAACAACTACTAAAACATTAAAGACCAATAGGGTTGACAAAAACTGAAAAAAACTTGCAAAACATTGTCGGTTACCCCAGCGAAAATATGGACAAAAGCGGTAAAGGCGGATGCGTGAAAAATCCGACTCACGGATAAAATTAACACCGGAAGTCTGAAACGCGATACGCAAGAGTCTAAAGGGACAACTCTACCGAAAAATAGGCCATTTGAGGTAAGACAAGGGCAAGATTAATGAAAGAAATTTGAAAAATGGAAAATTGTTATAAGACCTCAAGAAATCTAAACAATACTGCGGAATACAGAAACGTTGTCACATAAAAGTGAACAGGGTACGCCAAAAATTTAATGAGTACCTCGCAAATCAACGCGTAAAAATATTCCAAACAGTAACCCTTAAAGATTTTTCCCTTAAAACAACGTTAAATAATCGTGAACTAAAAGTAAGTCTGTCCCGACTTTCGATTGAAAGAAATCTAGAGTCTGGCCATCGACAAATTAAATTAAAAATTCTCTTGGAATCGTAAGGGAATACACAGGCAAAAATAACTCAACAACACGTAAGCAATTATCCGAAAGAGGTATAATGCCATCAAGCCGGGAAAAAAACGACCCGTGTGAAGAGAAGCAAAAAAATACCGTGCATACAAACAAAAAAACCACACGTTTCCAAGAAAACTGCACGATTAAATTAAGTAAGGGGGTCTTGAGGTATTAAAACTTGAACCATATTATCCGGAAAACGGATACACCCACGAACGACAAAAAAAACGGGTTCGTTAGGAAAGAATAAAGGCAGAAAAGGGGATAAAAACATTAGTTCGGGCGCCATAAATATGTGACAAAAATAAATGGAAACAGGGGATAAAAACCTTTACGGAGTTTGCCACATATGATACGTAAGATTTAGAGGTTCGGGCCTAAACGGAGTTTTAAGAAAAAAAAATGTTATGGGGTAAATTAGAATATATGTATTTTATGATTATTTTAAAAAGAAGGAACAATAAACAATATGAGTATAAGAAAAAGGTGTGATTACATTGGTTGACCGTGTTGAAAATTTAAAACAATGACCTACTTTATTTATGGACAATTCCCGGAAATAAATTTAAAGTTACAATTTTATTAGTATATAAAAAGGTTATTTTATAGAATGCCGGTAGGCAACGATCGTTACCGTCCCTTTGGTACTTAAATAAGTTATTGGTCTGAATTACCCTATTTTTCTAACATAACACGCATCAGATGCAAAACACTTTTAAAATTTAAAATAAATAATTAATGGTTAGAAACTGGAAGCAGGAAATCTTCTAGGACGGCAGAAAAGTCAAAGAGTTAGAGAGACGCTCGGGACAAAAGATAAAATAAGTATTCACTTCCCTTGGCAAGCAGCTGGGCGGGCAGTGAAAGGACTGGCTGGTGGTCAGCACAGCTCCATCTCAGGATTAATCCTTAATCGGGTATACCGTCGGGACGTCAACCTCGCAGGGGGGTGGATGAAACCCTACGGACATATATAGATCTAGTTCGTAGCAGTACCAAAAATACACGCAAAGCGGTTTCCTTATACCAATTACTTACCACTGAATAAAATAGTGGGCCTCAACAAAACATTATAAAACAATTTATCCAAAAAAATTAAATTCACATGAGTGTAGACGGGATCACGGTCAACATTTGTTTTTCTCTTGTCAAAAAATAACAACTATTTTCAAATTCAAATTCCATAGAGCGACGACATCAAAAAAGAATTTAAATACGAAACGCAACAAAAGAGATCGGCTCGAAACGATAGTTAGCGTTTCAGTACCCAGAGCCATTAAAAAGGTGAAATCAAAAAATCTGAGTCAGAGTGGTTAGAGATCGATCTGTCTGTGGTCAAAGTCATGTCAAAGTCAAAGAATAATCAAAATCAACTAAATGATTTCAATTTAATACCTATTCCTTTCTTGAGGTTGTTTGTTGTGATATGAAGTGACAAAATTTTCACCATGAGTAAACTTTTATCGGCGCGAACGTGCGCTCGACTGGTGGCGCGATGCCTGTCGAGTCCTGCGCCAGGGAGCCAGGGAGCTATGAATCCCAAATACAAACCAAGCGAGTTCCAGAAGTTCATCCTTGTTTGGACTAAAAAGTTTAAGAGTAAGGCTGAAATCCCATCTTTTCTATCGTACGTATATCCTGATTAATCATACAAAATGCTAGGTACCTAATTTTTTAATTATATCATGAAGATATCTGTACTATATATTATGCAATATCAAGGTTATTTGTTTGTAAAAAGGTATCAACTAATCCAAGAATAAATGTCGTTTTCATCATCTTCACTTCGATTTTTATATTATACCTATGTCTCTTAGTTGTTACTTTTGTCAAGTAACTAGCCCTGCAAGTGGCGGAATCCCTATAAGGATTATGCATAATTTGCAACTGTCAAATTTTTGATAAGCATAAGTGGCAGGCTGCAAAAGGTTCCGCGGTGGTAATTCAACACCACTGCAATTTAACGCGATTTCTCATACATTTTATTACACAAGTAATCATACACAAGTGTCGTATATAATTAGAATCTAGATGAAACCAAATATTTTATGTATACTTAGTAAACACGCAATAAATGATGGGAAATATGTGATCTAAGAAAGTAATAGTACGGCGTAATGAAGGTTCTTGATGAATTATTTTAATTTTTTAGTTAAAACCTTCTTATGCATTAAAATTATTCACACTTACCCTGAAGTCTTGTTTTCAGCCAACTAAATACACAAAATAACACTAAAAACTAAAGTATCATGTCACAAACACCAAATTTTCGCGCAACATAAACATCGGAGCTTCAGTACTGATTTTCTTAAGTCGATTTTCTATTACAAAACCCTTGAAATTTGACTTTGACCGCTGATTGGCTGCATCTTTGTGTATTTGAGAACCTACTTGTTTAGTGGGAATGGGATAGCTATTGTAATATGGCATAAGTAAGACATAGAGAACTGACCACCTGTTTTACCTTATAAGGTCATCTGCCACTTGTGGGATTTTTTTAAAAGCTTCTGCCGCGGGAGCATATCATTTGTATTCTGTGCTATGTGCTATTTCTCTGATGTGCAATAAACAGTTTTTGAATTGGAGTTTTAATTCTAGGTTAGATTTGATAGAAAGGTCTCGCAGTGAGGCTAGGATTAAGATTGCTAATGTGATGATGTTGCTGACTGCGTTGGCTAGTTTGGGTGCAGTACTACTAGGCAAAGCCGCAGCAAAACGAGGTGAATCAGTTCAACAGATGAACCTGGACTGGCACCAGCGATACAACGATGAACAGGATAGAAAAGAACAAGAAATGAAAAAGTAGACTTATGGATGATAAGTTGTATAAATACAATGTATCTGTAAATGTATAATTTATTTGAGATTTTTAAGTGTTTCGTGTAGTCATACTAGTAATAAATATATTGCACATTGAGATCTGTTACCTATGTGTTTTTAATACTTGAAGATAAGATTTGTTGCATTGAACAAGTAGATTAAGATATAGGCAATGATGTCAAGCTTGATAAAAGCCCCAATTTCAGTCAAAGGATTATATGACAAGATCTGTAGGTAATCTATAAGCCAGCAGCATTCGCCTTACTGCATGGATTTTTTTATATGAATAAAAAAAAAATGACACATTGGTGTCGATTCGGTTTTGCACAAATCAACTAAACTAAAATTAAGTTATGATGTGTCAAAATTACGTTTCCTATTTGGAAAAACTCAACTTAACTTATCTGATAGATCTAAAATGAAATCAAACTAAATTAAGTTTAGAACGCCGTTTTGCAATTTGGAACGACTATATTTTAGATGTGTCAAACTAAAATTGAACCAATTTTAATCGCTACTTATTTTGGTGACCACTAAACATTAATTGGTCTTAGAAAACCACAAAAGTGCTAATTTTGTGATGAATACATAATAGTAAAGTGATGGCATAAACCCTGATAAGTACTCCAGGACACTGCACCTTTGATCTGAGGGTCTCATGATGACCAGGTTGGTGGTTGACAGCTCTATAAAACAGTCAAAGCTAGAAGTTTGGCGTTTCGACCAAGATACATCAGCACAGTGATTGACTCTGACCCGAAGAACTCTGATCTGAGGGTTTGACTCTGATGATGATGACCAGGTCAATAAATCAGGTTGGAGGATGTCTGGTCTTATATTTTTACAAATTTCAGCTTCTGCAGTCTTAGGAAGCCATCAATTGCTATCCTGGTCATCATCAGACCTGCAAGTTCTCCAGATTCTGACAATTCACAATGCCTCGACGCACTTATAGGCAAATTTAAATTCCTAAATTCTTTTTCTCTTTATGAACAGGTTCCGTCAATTATATTTTTCATTCTTTCGTTAATCCTATTAGTCTGTGAATTCACTTTGATTGTGTTTAATCCTGTCAAACTAGGCAACCAAATTTAGTTTGTGCATAAAACCAAATAGCACATGAAAACGACTAAACTTATTTTAGTGGAATTTTAGTTTAGTTTAATTAAGTCAAGTGTTTTGTTCGATTCGACACCAATGTTGATTTATAGAAACAAAATAAAATAAAAATTCTATGTTTTGTAATTTTTTGAATAAATCAACAAAATATATAAATGACAAATATGGCATAGTAAGCATTAATGGGTGGAAAGAGCACTTTTCCAAATATGGCATTATATGCTTAAAGGGTTGCATTCTTTGCAAACTGCAAAAGGACTTGTTAAAAAGTTATAATGGTTCCATTAATCATAAATTATTTACATCAGTCATAGATTATAGTATTTATTTGCTTGTTCTATTCTCATATTATAATTATTTATACATATTATAAAACAAAGTCCCCCGACGCGCCTGTCTATCTGTATGTGTGTATGTTTGTTCACGATGAACCCAAAAACTACAGAATGGATTCTCATACGGTTTTCGCCAATGGATGGAGTGATTCATGCATGAGGAAGGTTTATGTAAATTACCCCAAGCAAGCGGCTCGCGCATCGTGCACCCTCCATAATCACGCGGGCGAGGTCGCGGGCAAAAGCTAGTAATAGATATTTATGAGAAAAAAAAACTAAGCAAATAGATACTAATTCCCACCATTTGCATTAAATCTTATATATTTGTAAGTGCATACTATGCCAAAAGTGGATATATGCCATAATTGCCATTACTGCATACAATCCCATATTTGATTAATGTTTTTTTCCACTACTGCATGCTATGCCATATCTGGCCACTCAAATGAATGTTTAAAATATTTGTAATCGTTAAGTGAAACATGTTATTTTTGTCAAAATAGCTTGAGAAAAGACCACTCTATATTTATAATAGAAAATCTACTCATTAACAGTGAAAAATTAAGGAAGAACTGGAGCGACTTACCGGGTCTTGAATGTTTGAAAATAAACTGCCATTTTTTTAATGTTAGTGTTGTAGACTGTTTGACTTCACAAATGTCAAATTTAAATGTGGCTCAAATAACCAATGATGCCTAAATTGGTCTGGCAATCCTTGGTCCTATGAAAGTCCATTTAATAGGCAAGAAAACTTAGGTCTCCTGCTGTTTTATTTGAAACATAAATTTCACAAAACATCTGGAACTTGGGATTCTTGTTGCTAATCTATGCATTGAGAGTGAATATCAGAATGGTGTAAACCGAAATTAATGAAATGAAAAAGAAACTGTGTAAACTACCCCAAATGTTTCAATAGTTTGTGCAATGTTTCTCTGCAGGAGACCTGGTGTTGCACAAAGCATTGCTGAAGTTCCTTGTTAAATAAAATAAAAATACAATGTATAAAATTTGGGTTTAGTTGCAGAGCCGCAGTTACATTATCTACTGTATCAAAACACGTGTACCTAGATAAAAAGCTAGCCTAGACTCAAGGAACATGTATTACAATGCCATATTTGAATACAGGATATAGGCCAATCTTTGGCAATGAAATAAACTTGGCATTGAGTCTAATATCTATTTATATTATATACACTGTAACACTATATCATGTTATAAATGCGTCAATCCAACCACCATCATCATCATCAGTCTTCATAAAGTTTCAGGTTTGAAGTAATTCCTGCACTTGTCTGTAAACACTTTTGTTGTCTTTTCTCTGATGACCTCTTCAACGCTCAACTCCGTCTGTAGAAGACGCAACTGCAAGAAAGTCTAAGATAAATTACCATTGATTTACAGTTAGAGAACACAGCCTCAACCACTCAAGATAGAAAATGGACACTCCTTATACACTGAGATTATTTTAGGTGTATGATATATGTAAAAGATTTATTTCAAAGGACTTTAGGACATTTAAAAATTGGGGCGCCCCAGACACAAAAAAAATCCACCCCTCTAAGTGACAAAAAACTGACCAAGTGCCAGTCGGAGTTGTGTGCTAAGGGTTCCGTACTGCCACACGATAAACGTCACTTTACTGTATCCTTCTGTTTGCATGTTATTAGTGGTTCGTCAACCTTATTACCGCTAATCTGACTCACACTTGGCTAGCTTTATTATTTTTCAGTGAACCAAACAGATCCCTAACAAAAGAAAACGACAATTATTCACATGATAACAACTTATAATATAATTGAAAACAAAAATAAATGTTAAAAGCTATAATTGCTTGTTATTAGCACAATACTTATTGTTTCAATTAATCCTCGCCAAGCCACCGCACCGCCACTGAAGTACCTACCTACTTTTTAAACTCATTCCGCTACTTGATATATTGGTAAATCTTTGTCTATTGAAATTGTTTTAACAAAGAAAATGGATAAGCAATAATGGACTACCTAATTCAAATTTTGCTCAAATTTTTCTACTACGACTGGCAAAAGAACAACTGGAAACCTCACCTCAAGCCACCCCGGGCAAAGTACCCCCCTGGAAATAGGGTAAATACACCTATGTCTGGTCACTTGATACAAGAAGTGGATAGTAGTAATAGAATTTATATCTCTTCTATAAGATGGAAAGGGAAAGATTAAGAGACAGAGAACATAAATAAAAAATACATGGGACATAAAGATTACCTTTCTTTGTTCACAAAGGTGAACAAAGAAACAGTTTAATAACTTTAACATCTTTAGGCTTTTGTTATTTTCAAACCTTCAATTTTTTTAATGATACATAATAAGTTTATAAGGCAGACTCTTAATACTTAAATAAAATACTTGATATAAAAATATATTTATGGGATATAAGATTACCTTTCTTTGTTCACCTTTAAACTGTTTTATAACTTCAAAGTCATCAGGCTTTTGTTCTTTTGCTTCCTTCAATTTTTTTACTGATTCAGCGGTACTCATGATGCAGTTTTTGATAAAATTCTCTCTTTCAGAGTGTCCTTTTTGGATTTGAGAGTAAATGTCGTTGCAAACTTCGGAGGCATTTACTTTACCCCTAAATGACTCTGTAGGTAGTGAGGTGTTTAACGCGTAAACTATCTTGTCGTCTAATACGCGCATTTTCTTTAAAAGATCCTAAAACAAAAGTGCATTTAATTTTCAGTCGGTTATTTAATATTATACTAAGAAATAAAAAAAGTAAATTAAGTCTACTGTAATCCAAAAGCCTGGTACAGTCAAAAGGCTAGGAAAGCAATATAAATTAGTATAAAAACACAAACAAATATTAAAAGAGAGTTGCACTTTTACGAAAGTGGAATCTCATCCAAAGTGAGTTTCCGCGGATTGTTTTTGTACCCTGTTTGTACCTACATTAGTCCGCTAGTCACACTTAAAAATTACACACCTGAAATTCCAAAAAATCTGGACAAATCATAACTGAAATTTTGCTTCAAATAGTTCAATGATAAATGAAATAAACGTACTTAAAATGGCTTAAACTTTGCTGGCCGGCCCGAATCGGCCAATTGATTTTTTTCAATATTTTTAGGTTAGAATATAATATTTTTTTCGCCATTTTTAAGGCAGGCTAAGGCTCATTGGTCATACCGCCTTGTTTTCAGTGTAATAATTTTATTTCAAGATCATCATATACTCTAAAGAGGTAAAAGTTTAGAAACGTGCCGCTGGGGTTGAAAGGGAGGGGGACCTCTGCAGGCGTAGCATGAGGTCCATTTTGTCTACCCACTAATGTCAAATGTAGACTTCGAAGCGCGACAAAACGGTTGTATCTCGACACTGAGCAATGGCCCTCGCGAGATAGAGTCTGACAAGCGAGTCCTGTCCCAAGAGAATGGCGGGTTTAAAAATCTTTCAGCTGTTAACCCTAAGAGTATAGTCGGAAAAAGCGATCTAGATACTTTTGTTTAACTTGTAATAAGGACACTAAAAAAATAAAAAACAATAATAGTCTTAATAAAGATATTATGCACATTTTTTATAGTGGAGCTTCTACTCATGAAACTGAACAACTTTCCAATGTTTTGACACTATCATCTGAAATGTTAAATACTGGATTAGATTACCATAGCACTATGTAAGTTAGAATGTGTTACGTACGATGTAATAAATATATTGAAATACAACCTGTCAGAGTGGATATTTGGGTCAAATAACTTGATTCAGATGTAATTAATTCTTTATCCTCTATACCTTTCAGCTCTATAACAAAGTCTTCAATCTTTCGTTTCAAATCTTCGTCATCCAACAGACCTTAAAACAAAGAAGAATTAATACTTTTTCTGGATATATATTATGAAAGTAAAAATATAAACTAATTGAAATAAATACAATCACAACTATATTTTTTGTTTTTTTGTTTGAATCAGTATCAAAACGTTTTAGCTGTACTTACTTGCTGCTTGACAATGGTTTGACAGTTAGCAGTGTTGCCAATCGAAATAAATCTCGAGGCAGGACTCGCTTGTCAGACTCTAAGACTACTCTCGCTCTCATCTGTCATTTGTAGAGAGTGTAGAGATTTTTATCTCGTGCCGAGCATGAACGCATCGGAATAGGCTTATTTTGAAGTTTGATTGAAGACATATATGTCGGCACCCCTTTGAGGTGTCGACAAACTTCTAGCGACTGTTTACAGATTTTTTGTGTTTTATTATTGTTTTGTCATCAAATAACAAATTAGGTACTTTATTTTCCTTTGCTTTAGTCTCAGAAACATGCACGAAAACCAACGGAGCCAGACAGTCCCCTCACTTCCAAAGAGCATATAATCACTACGTTTTCCCACCTCACAAACGTTATCAGTTGTTTTTGTGTCAAATTATTACTTAATCAAGCAATTTTTCATACCTCGGTCTCTTTTTGGAAATACAAGCCAAGAAATTTACGAACAACAAAACAAAATCTTATAACAGATTTGTCGCCTATCAAACTGCTATCTCGCCGCGAGTTTTCACTCTACACACTCTCTACCTGTAACGGCAATATTAGGCCTTTATGTGCTAACTTTTTTTAGGGTCAAAATTGCTTTCTAGTTTTAATAGTCTCTGAGCTAAGCCGCGGACAGACAGACATGGTGAAAGTATAAGGCTCAGAGTAAGTATCTAGGTACAGAGCACGTCCTTTATAATGAGAACAGTAGGTAGGCACGGGTGGGAACAAAGCGACGTTCCACGCGCAAGCGCTATCGTTCATAATCGACTGCTAGAGGAGTGTCCGCGTGGGATATTCCTAACAGTATTTTCGAGTAAATTACCTATCAAAATGGTCAAATGTGCAGTGAAATCATGTAACAACGATACTCGAAAATACACGAAACATAAATCGAGTATTACATTTCACCGGTTAGTCATTTTTTTATTCTTTTATGCTAAAAATTAATAACGCATTGCGGGGTGAAGGAGACGTGTGGGGCGGGAGCTAGGTGTTCCGCGCACTACCCCGCACCGCCGCCTCGGCCTTAATGTCTAATTAGTGATGTGACGCGTTCGATAATAGTATACATACTTTCGATATTTATTATGAAAGTTTAATCTCTTTGAAAAAATAACTTTTAATGAAGATATTAATTCAAATATTGAGTTTTATTTATATATTTTTATTTAAATAATTTTCCAATAGGTTTATTATAAAATCGAAACGTGATATCCAAATATGCTGTAAAAGAACAGCTTTCTCCAAACTGAATATTAAAAAGGAAATAATTGTATGTGCCGTGCATCTTAGAAATAAACCCGTTATTTGATATTATTCTAAGATGAACGGCACATAAAATTATTTCCGAAATGTTATTCTAACCCTCAAAACTGACTTGCATCGGTTACCACCGTATCAGTTTATGAAAATCTATACCTTGCACCCTGTTTGTTATTTTAACACATGATAGAGTTTGTCGTAGTCATTTAACTGAAAGTCATAAATTGAAATGATTGTCGTACGAAATTGCTGTTAGGTAGGGTAGGGTAGGGTGGGTACCTACCTACCTAACGGATTTTCATACGGTTTTCACCAGTGGGCGGACTGGTTCACGAGGAAGGTTTTTAAATTATTACTTTGGAATACCTCATCATATCAGTCGAAAGACGTCCACTGCTGGACAAAGGCCTCCCTCAAATATTTCCATGACGACCGGTCCTGCGCTGCCCCCATCTAGCGGCTTCCCGCGACCTTCACCAGGTTGTCGGTCCACCTAGTGGAAGCCTTGCCTACGCTACGTCTTCCGGTGCGCGATGGCCACTCGAGAACTTTATTACCGCAATGGCCATCTGTTCTACGAGCATGTGCCCTGTCCACTGCCACTTCAGTTTAGCGATTCTGTGAACTATGTCGGTTACTTTGGTTCTTCTACGGATCTCCTCATTTCCGATTCGATCGCGTAGTGAAATTTCGAGCATCGCTCCCTTGGAATACCTAATAATAATAAAATATTTTTTAATACGATTTAAATTGTTACTTGGTAATACCTAACAAGAATAAAAACTTTTTTAATACGATTTAAATTCTACTTAGGAATACCCGACAAGAATACTTTTTTTATTCTATAGTACAATCACAGTCTAAGAATCTTTGAAGTGGGGTAATAAAAGTTTACGTTAAGTGAATATGTAGTGATTTTTCATTTCTCTATACAGGGAATATTAATAAAGGAGACACATTAAGGTGGGTTTAAACTCATCAAACTGAACAAATTTGCTGAAATAGCGATTTTATTTTTATACAAATTGGTCAGCTTGGCCAGTTTTGTTTGAAAAAACTTTTAAAAATTCGCGATTTTAGCATAGTTGTAGAAAAAAAAGTTATTCAGATTAATCAGTACAAGCCCACCTTAAAGTATCATTGCACCTTTATGTTACACTCTGTATATTATACTGAAATTGTTTTTTTGTTAATTGACTTACCTACCCCAAACAGTACCTACATCTATGTGTGAGTATATACTTGTAGGTACAAATGTTTTATTTTTGTATGTAATAGGAAATAAACATTATATAATCCATAAAACAAACATAAATTCTTAAAATTACCTACTATATTATGCTGCTGTTTATCCTTGGTTATCGATAATCCGCTAAGGCGATAGTGCACTGCAGCCCATCCCTATTTGTCACGTATACATCTATATAGTTTACTTTAGCTCACTTGCCTACGATGTATTATTATGCGACCGATGCGGTAGACGCGCTCTATACCTACATACTTACTCTGAGTCGGAGCCCTTAAAAGAACAAAAAGCTACAAATTCGCGACAAAACGGTCTAACGTTGACAGATATATATAATTAATTTCTCCACTAAACCAAAGATGACCTTAATTTATATCCGCTTTGGTCTATTATTTCTTGTACAGAACAGAAAACGTAGTTTGATTCTCTTTGCAGTACAGCACGGAGCACGGCAACCCTGATTTCTTTCTTGTTTTTGATAAGTCAAAATGAAGTACGTTTTGTGAATTTTATTTATTATACCCTATTCAATCTCTGTAATCGTAATCTGTATTACATGCGAAATGATTTATAGAATACGTGAAGTGATTTCTTTTCATGATGTGTAATTTATTTTCAGGATCGGTCTTTGCGCCTATAGTGGTTACAAAATCTACCCTGGTCATGGGAAAACCATGGTCAAGGTGGATGGAAAGGTGTTGTATTTCTTTTATGAGTATTATATTTATTCCCCGCATCTAATTTACACTCTACCAAATGTTTTGAACTGATATATCGTAACTAATGTTTTAATTAATAACCTCAAAAGTAACATAACAAATATAAATCTGAGACAAACAGCTCTTAGACTGACTGAAACCTAATTAAAAACCACTTGCATTACTTTAGAAACATAGTTGTTTGGTATTTTCTGTTATTAAACGTTGACTTCTCTTTTTTCAGTCATTCACATTCTTGAACTCCAAATGTGAACATGCTCACCTGATGAGGAGGAATCCTCGTAAGGTGACATGGACTGTGTTGTACAGGTAAGCTGACGGAAATCACCATCATATTAGCCGAAAGACATCCTGGTTGGGGTTTTAATTGACTATGGGCTATTTAGTAATCTGTGCTATGGGTCCCTTGAGAAAAGTTGTCTTAAGTCTGAATTAATGGCTCCTACTTATACAGCTTTTATTGTGATATAATTTTACTAAAATACCAATTCTCTGAAAAGTAATTAAACAGGTAATGTAGAGCTTGCGCCAAACTTTATAGCTAAATGTATTTTCTTTTGTCTAAATATTTAATGTATTTGTTTTAAAGCAATAAAGAGTTTACAAACAAACAAACTTTATTACTGATCTGAATTGTGAAGCGAGTGCTTGTGTGCACCAGTAATGAGTAGTAGTAGGTACCTTTACATCCCGTTAAAACCCAGAGTTTGCTACTGTGATGCGTCTAATGACCAACTTCTGTAACTGTGAAATTACATTGTACTCTCAGATTTCATAAGTACATCAGATTTGATTCAATTCCTGATTTAGGATTTTTTTTATTCGTGTGTCCTTGCAAGTAATTTTCTTCCTGATTTACAGGTTACTTTTTATATCAATCGGGCAGTTCTTACATGAATGGACCATTTATTTATTTCCAGACGTAAGTTCAAGAAGGGTCAAGAAGAAGAACAGGCCAAGAAACGTACAAGAAGGACACAGAAGTACCAGCGCGCTATTGTCGGAGCAACCCTTAATGACATCATGGCCAAGCGTAACATGAAGCCCGAAGTGCGCAAGGCACAAAGAGACCAGGCCATCAAGTATGTATTTGGCTTGACAACAGAATATGTAAATAGATAGCAACATTTCTCTCAGTCAACTCACTTGTTTTTGTCACAAAGGGCTTGTTCTAGCAAATTCGAAAAAAGGGGAACCGCATAGGTTAAAAGTGGAAGGCGGATCCATCGTCAAAAAGTCAGTGTAAAAACGGTACATTTGGCAAAAATGTTACGGGTGACATTTGAATAATGATAGTTCAAAATGGCGGCTGAAACTTTTTTTTAATGGCCAGGCCGCAAACTTTCCAACCCTCGTACTTCAGCTTCCCATTAGCGGTAGCACCTTTACATTGAGCTAGTTTCTTGCTTGCAATTAATCATACTATATTTTTATATAGATATTGAGGGTGTATGCGTATAAACCTTGCCAGGCGTGTGCACAGCACCTCGCCTAAGTTTCATCATTACCAATCTGACTTTTCGAGTTTTGTAAGCACGCATATGGAGGCTGAATATTTGTATACACTCGTGGCACAATTAACAGTACAGCTAATTGTTACAAACCTTCCCGAGCTTGCGCACAACAATACATAATAGTTTCATATTACTCGGTTGAGCCATTTACTAGTTTTTGCAAGACTAATGCATGACAATTTATATATAAGTCAGCTACCCTCCCTATTCATGGTGTCTGTGAACTTAGCAATGATAACCATTGCAGTTAGTTGTGGTGTCAGGTCACCAGAACCTTTAGAAGCCATGGTGTTAGGTCACAAGAACCTGTAGAAGCCAAGTTCTGTGCATTGTGTAGCACTTCGTCATTATTGTTTATACACTAGCAGCTTAAAAGCTGATATGTGTATTTCACTGCACTTATGTAGTTTATAAATATTTGTCTAGTCTGTTTTTAAAACTGTTCACGGATGGAGCACTTATAACTGTCTCTGGTAATTTGTTCCACTCTCGTTCACTACGCGAAGCGGCAAGAAGTGACGGCGTGGGATGCTTGGACTTACAGAGCGCCATAGTTTTAACGAATGCCCTCTAACGTGCACATTTTTGCTCTTCACATAGATCTCACTTAGGTCTCTCACATTATAAAAACCATTTAATATTTTGTAGGTCTCAATGAGATCACCAAGTCGCCTGCGTTGTTTGAGAGAAGTAAGATTTAATTCCTCCAACCATTGTTCATACTCCTAGTTACGAAGACGGGTAACCATTTTTAGTGCTCTTCTTTGAATTTATTTTTTTTGGTATCCATACTCTAATAGTGGCCTTACTTACATATGTCGTTCAAGGCCACGCGCGACAAAATTTCGTTAAATAGACTCGCTATTTTGAAGTAGATATAAAACAAGTGAAGATTTATTTTTAATGAAACCGAGAAAAACTATCTACTCATGTGTTAGATTTTTTTCTTTGTTCTTTCACTGTAGAAAAATACACATGAGGTCTCCTTATACCGCTCCCTCCCCCAACGTGATCTGTCGTGATTTTTTTGTAACCACCCCTTCCCCCTATCGAACCCCACGTGATTTGTGCGGGTGTAAAAAAATTGGTGTAGGTCCCGTTAACTGGGGGTTCTACTTTTCATACTGAACAACTTTCTCCAAGGAAGCCATAGTCAATTCTCAAAAAAAAAATTGGACCCCCATACTAAAATGCACAAAATCGGTCGATCAGCTAATCGATTTGTATGAAGAGTAAAAAAAATTTTTACGTTTTCAGCAAAGTCGCATAACAAAAGTTGTTCAGTATGAGTAGAAGCCCTAGTTAACGGGACCTACACCAATTTTTTTACACCCTGTATATATATATACAGGGTATATATATATATATATATATTCACGTCTCCACCGAGGGGCCCGAGCCTACCCTGAATCGGCGATCGGGTCATTAGTCGACGACGCGGGCCCAGTGCGGGTTGTTCGACTTCACACGCAACCTTCGGGTTTCTTTGCAGGCGTGTGCAAGTTTCCTCACGATGTTTTCCTTCACCGTAAGAACGTCCGAAAAACGTACATTTGACATCGAAATTCGAAAAAACGTATGACTGGTACGTAATAGGATTCGAACCACGACCTCCCGTACAGGAGGTAGCGGGACTAGCCTTTATGCCAACGACGTTCTCGGATCATTTGATCCTTTAGTTAGAGGGTGATATTAGTGCAACTTGTGATAATTGGTTCCTACACACTTGGGCTTAGATGCTTGCCGAATACCAACTTAGTACAGAATGTCCATCACAATGCTGCTCGTCACGTTTTAATTAAACGAACTTGAGTGTTACTTCCATTTAGTATTTTACCGGTGATAATTGTCGAGCTTTAAAGCAATAACTTATTTACAGGGCTGCCAAGGAACAGAAGAAGTCCACCAAGGCAGCAAAGAAGGTGTCTGCCCCACCATCTAAAACTAAGACGGCGCCCAAGGCCAAGGCTGCTAAAGTCAGCCAGAAGTCTGCACCTCGTGTTGGTGGCAAACGATAAGACCTAACTAATAAATAAGCACTTTAAATCTACTTCTGTTTTTAATTTTATTTTTGTTTTCTGGACCTCCTCCAAAGCCTTCGATTTGGTATCTTACGATATGCTATCTGTATTCCTTACTATTTTTAAATACTGGTACGCAAATCAGGTAAACTTTGTGAGATGGGCATTCACTCTTGTAAAGCAATGCGATGACCCACTGCTCAACCGATTGTGCACTTAGTTGAAAAAGGGGTCGTACGGGTTGGAGTGCGGGCTGAGACAAGGTGGTTTGACGTCTCCCAAGCTCTTCAGTCTATACGTTGACGACCTGCTAGTCAGCCTCAATAGCATGCGTGTTGGGTGCCGTGTGGATGATGTTAGTATTAAGGGGTCGCACCCTAAACCGCGAAACATAAGTAGTCGCATTCGGTCAGTGATTCTGCAACATTACGTGTCTGCTTACAGAATACGATTAAATATTTAAGGACATTGTATAGCACATAATAAAAAAAAACTTTTTGTCTGTGTATATCATTAAAAAAAAACATTTTTTTATTTACACTTGGTAATTAATTAAACAGTCTACGAAAACGCAAATTTTTGCTCATGTGACACTAAACAACTTTATAAATTAACAAATTAAAGAAACTAAATGAAATCTTCTTTTCTAGATTTGGCTTAGAATAATTATTATAGAGATCAATCAACCTAATCATCAATGGCACCATGTTATATGAACTCTACAATCACACATAAACATAAATTATAAAGCACGTGCGCTCGCGACGGATATCGCAGAGGTACTGAGAGGCGGTACCGGGGATAACATGGAATGGAAGCGCAACTGTCTAATGTTTATAGTTGGCGTGAAATTACTAAAATAAGTTCGTTGTGGACTTGACGACCGCACGCGACCACTGGAAGGTTAATATCAGCTATGCGGACGACATTGTGCTGCTGGGACCGAGTTGTAGGTGCGATCAGGGAGTTGATAAAGACTAGTGAGACTTATGCTGCTGCCCATGGTTTGCAATATAATGTCAAAAAAGTGAATACATAGGCTTTGAGGCCGCTGGTAAATGCACAAAATCAGAGCCAAGCATATATTTAGACGGTACTGAACTCAAAAGAGTTTATCAATATAAATACCTAGGGCATTACGTTCCTAGCGACCTTAAGGATCAGGTAACGGTACTGAACTCAAAATCAATATAAATACCTAGGGCATTACGTGCCTAGCGACCTTAAGGATCAGGTAGACATTGAAAGGGAGCGTAGGGCATTAGCAGTTAGGTGCAATATGTTGACCCGTAGGTTTGCTCGTTGTACTAACCAAGTGAAAAATAACAATTTTTAAAGCCTATGGTCTAGAGTTTTTATACCAGCAGCCTATTGGTCAACTACACCAAAAAAGCGCTGGAGGCCCTACGCGTACAATACAATAATGCTTATAGAGTACTTTTGGGTCTGCCCCGCTTCTGCAGTGCTTCAGAGATGTTTGCACCGGCCCGAACGGATGGTTATCATGCGCAAAAAAGCAGTATCTCTGCTGAGCAGAGTGCGGGGCAGCTCAAACAGTATACTGATCACTGTGGCGGAGAGGTATACTTCTCCTATAATAAAAAAATACCGGACAAGTGCGAGTCGGACTCGCCCACCGAGGGTCCCGCACAAATTTGTAGGTACATATGAATCATAGTCTTAACAGTGCAAACAAAACTACTATAGATACATATAAAAAGGGAAACGATTTTTTTTTCATTCGTCATAAATCGAAAACTATACATCATGAAAATCTGTCAAGCTGGTGCCAATGAAGCCCATTCATACGATACCCCACATGAAACTCGATTCAAAATTTGGACCGCCCGCCGCGCCGTCCCTTGCATATTGATGACGTACTTTAAATAAAGACTATATTTTTTATGATTTAATTGCAATATAAATGTATAGTTTTCAGATTTTTCCCTATAGTATACTTGTAGTACACGACGGTATTTCATAGTTAACGGAAAATACCATATGAATTTTGATTTCCTTCAGAGTGTCGAAATATACGTTTTTGCGGCATAAACAGACGTATCTTTTTAACGTTAACTTAGAAGTTTGCTTTTTTTCACAGCTTCAAGGGACTGTAGACCGGAGTATATTATGGTTTTAATTTCAACTTGAAACCTCCACGCGGTCCCGAGATAAAGGGTCTTGACAGTCAGACGGACGGACGGACAACAAAGTGATCCTATAAGGGTTCCGTTTTCTTTTAGAGGTATGGAACCCTAATAATTGTTAGAATGTTGGTCAGTTAAATAATACTTAGGTATAGTTTACCTGATCGGCATCAACATTTTAAATAATATCACTGATATTGTCTATTGCTAGGTACATCACACACCTCACTATAAATAGATTTAAATTTTACTTAAATTAATTTTAAGACTATTATGTTATCTGAAGTAAAATAAATAATAATAATAAAAAAGGAATATTTTGTTCCAAGGGCGTTAGTTTGAATTCTGACCTAAACGAAGGATTCTCTGGATTCTAAAGTAGAATCCTGAGCTTAGCGAGGAATCTAACACACGTCGCCCAAGAATAACATATTTTGGCCCCGAGTGACACACAATTTGTTTTTTCATTCTATGAGAAAACGGAACCACGTTCAGAAGAAAGATCGCTCAAACTCCAGCTCGAACGCGAACAAATCAGAAAAGAGAAACTAAAACTCCCGAGAGAACAAAGTAGAATATTGTTCGCACTTATTTAGGAACCAATCGTCGCTTTTCGAATAGGTGTGATGAAATAGTTATTGGTTACGTGTCGCCAGAGAATAAAATATTTTGGCCCCGAGTGACACACACAATTTTTCATCACAATCTATGAGGGAACTCTGTCTTCTCCGCTCGGTCGGTCGGCCGGATTGCGCTGACAAAAACCGACACCAAATATGTAAGTACGCGCGACCACTTCCCCTTCAGTCGCCCGCGAGCCACATGTGTCTATTGCTAGGCGAAATTTGCGCAATCACACAGACTAATAGTTGAGTTCGTTCGTATACGAATACGATGCAAGTAAGTTATGTTATTTCCCACCCCCACAACTATCTCTGTGCAAAAAATCACAACAATCACAATGTTAAAGAAATTAACCAAAAAATGGGAAAATTTCAGTTCCCTCAGGAACTGCATCGGACTATGCTATTTTTACGGGATAAAAAGTAGCCTGTGTCCTTTCCAGTGACACACGCACGTTACCTGAATGCCAAATTTCATCAAGATTGGCCAGGTGTTGAACAGTGAAAAGGTAACAAACACATTTATAATATCACTAACTATTATAGTAAGGATAAATAATTGTACCACCTCCGTAGCTAGCTTCACATTAGGAGGTCACGGGTTCGATTCCCGGCGTAGTCTAACTTTGTAATTTTAAGACTCGGTTTGGCTGGTGGGAGGGCATTATCTGCGCCTGCCTGGCTATTTAGTTAACGCCGTCTTATCTAAGTCTTTCCGCCAAACAACAATTGATGTGTTCCGGCTTGAACATAAGTCAGTCGGTTACCCGTTGCGTTGCGGAATCTTGGTAAGCCCGCTTTGATCTTTGGCATCAACGTTAATTACTATCAGGTGAGATGATGCCAATGACATACCAATAGTGAATAAAAAATATTTTCCAGGGGTACTTTTTATGGATTTTTATTACCAAAATACTAATGCCATCATGTTATTTCAATTTATCAACCGACTTCAAAAAAGGAGGAGGTTCTCAATTCGACTGTATGTTTTTTTTGTATGTTTGTTACGCGATATCCGCAGATTGAGAACCGATTTTCAAATACATTTTTTTTTCGAAAAACTACTCCCGAGGGGGTCCCATTCTCATCAAGTCAGAATCTGATGATGGGATCCCAGGGAAATCGAGGGCAACCCTCAAATTTTATACGCACGTATTAAGTGAATCATATGTTTAACCCCCGACGCAAAAAAGAGGGGTGTTATAAGTTTGACCGCTATGCGTGTGTGTGTGTCTGTGTGTGTGTCTGTGTGTCTGTCTGTGTGTCTGTCTGTGGCACCGTAGCTCTCAAACGGGTTAACCGATTTGGATGCGGTTTTTTTTATTTACAAGCAGGTTTTTTGGCGATGGTTCTTAGATACGTTTTATCAAAATCGGTTCAGCCGTTTCAAGGTCATCAGCTCTTTTGTTAGCTGCGGTAGGGTTCTTAGACTCTTAATGTGTATTTACTTTACTTTCAAACATACATGTGACCAAAAACTTGAAACACTCATGTATGCTTAATAACTATGCAGGATTATGGAACTCTTGGTCTGATGCTGCAGCCAGGATATCCAGAACACTAGCACACTCTTAAAAAAATAATAGCAGATATGTCGTGTTTGGACTCGTTTTGATCAGTATTTGATTCTGCATACAATGCAATGGTGGCAATACGGTGAGCTGATGCTGCGGCCAGGATATCCAGCACACTAGTACACTCTTAAAAAAATAATAGCAGATATGTCGTGTTTGGACTCGTTTTGATCAGTATTTGATTCTGCATACAATGCAATGGTGGCAACACGGTGAGCTGATGCTGCGGTCAGGATATCCAGAACACTAGCACACTCTTAAAAAAAATAATAGCAGATATGTCGTGTTTGGACTCGTTTTGATCAGTATTTGATTCTGCATACAATGCAATGGTGGCAACACGGTGAGCTGATGTTGTTAAAATCCGTTAAATTTTTGACATACCTACGTACCTGAAACTATGACTAACTGTGAACTAAATATTATTGAGATAAACCTTCGCTTTGATTTCTTATATTAACCCCCGACGCAAAAAGAGGGGTGTTATAAGTTTGACGCCAATTTCTGTGTGTTTGCGTCTGTTTGTCTGTGGCATCGCAACTCTCGAACGGATGGACCGATTTTGATGCGTTTTTTTTTACGTGAAACAAGTTTCCTTGCGGTGGTTCTTAGCTATAATCGATAAAGATCTGTTCAGCCGTTTGAGGGTTATCAGCTCTTATCTAGGTGACTAAGGGATCTGGGCAACTTATACAGGTCTGATCGATTCAAAATTTGGTGCCCTGCTAATGTAAAAATATTGCAAAACCATGATAACCTTGAACTGTTGATGCAACATCTCCTAGAATCTACAGAATACCCAACTCTTCAAAAACTTTCAGCAGAAGTATCGTGTTTGGGCTCAAAAAAAATATTCAAAACAATTTATTTCAAATAGGTGTTACACACACTTTTAAATAGAATTAGAATAGAAATTATTAGAATAGTCTCAATGAATAGGTGTTAGATATAATATGGTAACCTTGACCTGATGCTGCAGCATCTCCTGGAATCTGCTGAAGCAGCGGTTAAAAAAGTAAAAAACTTCCATGGGTCCATGGATTTGAAGTTTAGAGTTATAACACATTTGATTGCAGCTTCAAACAAGGGAGGTGAGCAACTTCCACAGGCTTGATCGATTCAAAATAGGCTAGATTTTGTGTCGCAGTATCGTGTTTCGTCCCGGAAACTATTTGTATGAATGTGGGGGTAGACTTTCGATTGTATGTAATAGTTATGTAAAGTTTAAAAAGCACGAAATAAAAATTAAATTAAAAATTTAAAAAACCCCCGACAAAAACCTAGGCGTAGGGGGACCGCTAAGTAAATAAAATAAAAACAGAATACAACTGATTTACTTTACTACAACTAATTAGTAATAACTTCACAACTTAGCGGTCCCCCTACGCGACGACTCTTGGATCAAAATATTACTACTTAAATTAAACTCAAAGGGTCAATACATATTATTGTTTACTTTTTAGAGGTTTTTGTCGGGGGTTTTTTAATTTTTAATTTAATTTTTATTTCTAAAGCTATTAAAATACTTGCGTCTGGTAGTCATCATCTCAAGTTGATAAGCTGATGAAGGAAGGTACAACTCCTTAACGGTTAGGAGTTGCAGGATAATCTTTTAACATTATACATAGATAGATACGTAGGTACGCATAGAGTCTATGCGTACCTACGTATCTATGCCATAGACCGATAAATGTATTCTTTCAGTTCAGGTTATTCAGATGAGCTGATGATGGAAGATTTAACTCCTTAACTTTCATGTTGTTGAGATGATGATGGAAGCCACAGGACTCTGTATCTGTTAATTATACACATGCATTATGATTTGATAATTACTATTGGCGAGTACGTGGGTATGAATTAAATTAGACATTTTTTTGAGGTCGGTGTCAGCAAACCATCTAATCTAAAACATTTGATACTTATGTAACTGTGTGCTGGTTCTTATTTCGTACCGACCTTTGATTTCCATATTATTGGTTAAGTTGTGTATTTAAGTAAGTATATATACTTTGGTACCAGTCAAAAAAGAGGTTAAAATATTTTTTTCTCCATGGCTGTAGTTTAGCTATCAAAAGGCAATTGAAAAATCTTATTAGCATTTATAATATTCCCTAAGTGGTATGTCTAGGAAAACCCTAAAAGTAATGCTAGACTCCTGCGAGAATGTTATGTATGTTCTCCGTGTAGTTTAATTGATTTTATTAAATTCTGTGTGTTATTTTATTGCATACTGTGTCAAGTTGGAAGATACAAATTAAAAAAAGCAATCACTTTCAATAAAATACATATTTTTGGTATAAATATTTTACTTATTTGTTGCCATAACAATGTTGCATAACCTTACAATGTAATTAATAAATACAATATTTTTATTAACACTACATAATAATCTTCTTAAGCTGCATACACCCTCAAATGTTGTTTCTCTTGCACCTTCCTCTATAGCTGACAAACAACAGCAACAATAATTATAGAAAAGGACTGTACTCGTGACTTTCGCCCGCCTATGCCATTACAACTGGCAGTATATTTACAACACCTCCAATTTTATTTTAATTCCCTCTAATTAATTATTTTTAACTGATGTTTACTGCGCATTCTTGGCAAGCGTCTCGGCCTTGGCGACGACCTCCTCAATGGGGCCCACCATGTAGAAAGCTACCTCGGGCAGATGGTCGTAGTCTCCCTTGAGAATTGCGGAGAAACCCTTTATTGTTTCCTCGAGCGGCACCAGCTTGCCAGCATGGCCCGTGAATACCTCGGCCACCTGGAAGGGCTGCGATAGGAAGCGCTGGATCTTGCGCGCGCGCGCCACCGTCAGCTTGTCCTCCTCTGACAGTTCGTCCATGCCCAGGATGGCGATGATGTCCTGCAGCGACTTGTAGTCCTGCAGGATCTTCTGCACGCCGCGCGCCACGTTGTAGTGTTCGGCGCCGATGATGTTGGGGTCCATGATACGCGAGGTAGAGTCGAGCGGGTCCACAGCTGGGTAGATGCCCAGCTCGGCGATGGCACGCGAGAGCACCGTGGTGGCGTCCAAGTGGGCAAAGGTGGTGGCGGGCGCCGGGTCCGTCAAGTCGTCTGCGGGCACGTAGATGGCCTGCACAGAGGTGATGGAGCCCTTCTTTGTGGTGGTGATGCGCTCCTGCATGGTACCCATGTCCGTGGCAAGCGTAGGCTGGTACCCGACAGCCGAGGGTATGCGCCCCAGCAGCGCGGACACCTCGGAGCCGGCCTGTGTGAAGCGGAAAATGTTGTCAATGAAGAGCAGCACATCCTGCCCCTCCTGGTCGCGGAAGTACTCGGCCACTGTGAGGCCGGTGAGCGCCACACGTGCGCGCGCGCCGGGCGGCTCGTTCATCTGCCCATACACCAGCGCCACCTTGGATGTCTTATCTGTGAGCGAGATGACACCTGACTCGATCATCTCCTGGTAGAGGTCATTGCCCTCGCGCGTGCGCTCACCTACGCCCGCGAATACAGAGTACCCTCCGTGCGCTTTGGCCACGTTGTTGATCAGCTCCATGATGAGCACAGTCTTGCCCACGCCAGCACCGCCGAAGAGCCCGATCTTGCCGCCCTTGGCGTAAGGTGCGAGCAGGTCCACCACCTTGATGCCGGTCACCAGGATCTCCTGCTGCACGTTCATGTCCACGAACTCGGGTGCCTCAGCGTGGATGGCGGCCGTCTTGTCGGTGAGGAATGGGCCGCGCTCGTCGATGGGCTCGCCGATCACGTTCATGATGCGGCCAAGCGTTTCCACGCCCACCGGGATGCGGATGGGCGAGCCCGAGTCCAGCACGGGTTGCCCGCGCACAAGCCCTTCAGTGCCGTCCATGGCGATAGTGCGCACTGTGTTCTCTCCCAGGTGCTGCGCCACCTCGAGCACCAGCCGCGGCTGCCGACCCTGCACTTCCAGCGCATTCAGGATGGGCGGCAGGTTGTCGTCGAACTGCACATCTACCACTGCGCCGATCACCGCAACCACCTTACCGTTGGCCTTGCCAGCCGCCGCTGCTTTAGCCGCATAATCGCGTTTGTTCACTAGGGCGCCAACAACAGGGATCTTCTCCGCCAAGGTGTTGTTCGCTACCGTCCTCGTGGCCACTCGGCCAACTTTGCAGACGGTAGAAAACATGTTCTTTTTTTGAAAATCGAGAGAACAGACGCAAAGTATGCAGGCAGAGGTCGGAAATCGATTTACGTAACAAGGAATGAATGAGGAAATACGTTTGAATGAATGTAAAATCCGATTAGTATTTCCACACTGAAAAAATACTATTTCCGTCAAATAAGACTCTGTTCACACAAGGCGTTTCTGTCGATCGGCCCTTGAGCACGTTTGACCCCATATGCGCAAATTGGAACACAGTGAGCAGTGAGTGAATCATGAGTTTTTGAAAAAAAACTTTAGGTAACTAACACTGTGGCAGATTCCTGCCATTTGAGCAGATTTGGCTCCTAAATTAGACGTCTGGCAGAACAAGCAGACAAAAAAGAAAAGTGGCAGATTTCTAGAAAAAAGTTACAGAATTTGACAGATTTCAAGGAGATCCTTATATATGTTACAGTTATTTAAACAATTCTTAGTTAAAACTAGTTTTTATAGATAATGGTACCCTTATGTTTGTTTGCAACCGACTCCTTTGCACTCGATTTTGACCCACTTTAAATGGCCAGATTTAGTTCAAACTTTGCAAATTTTAAAGTTTAGGGGAACAATCTTTTGAAAGTTACTGCTTGGAATATTTTTTTACGTGTTGGTAAGCGAGGTCCTTCTTAATTTTTGGCGTACCTTGTTTACTTTTAGTTGACAACGTTACTCTATTTCGCAGTATTGTATTGTTTAGTTTTCTTGAGTTCTTATAATAACAGCCCATTTTTATATTTCTTTCATCAATCTTGCCCTTGTCTTACCCCAAATTTCCTCTTGTTCGGTAGAGTTGTCCCTTTGGACTCTCGTGTATCGCGTTTCAGACTTCCGGTGTTTATTTAATTTGTGAGTCGGAAATGTCGCGCATCCACTCTTACCATTTTTGACCACATTAACGCTGGGGTAACCGACAACCTTTTGCAAGTCTTTTTAGTTTTTGACACCTTGGCGTTTTTACGTGTTGCGCTTCGTGTATAAATGACAATTAATTCCAACTTTAAGTAAAAAAATAGTTACATAACTAGTTTCATAGGTTGTTTCTTCTTTGATGGTGATTTAATTTAAATTTCTTCTTCAGGGCTGTCCGTTATTTTTTTTTTAATTGTTGAACCTCTCGCGTATTTTTTGTGAGTTTGTGGATATTTGTAGCAAATCTTTTTGCTACTTAATTCGATCTTCTTGCTGATCGGTCTTTACAATTTGTAATTATTTTCTCTATATCGAACTGTTTTGACGAATAGGATTTTCGGTTTTCAAGGAGATGTAGTCTATTATTTATTAAAAAAAAGTCAGTTGGTTAACACAACATTTTGCATGGATCTTGTTAGTGTGTTCTAAATTCATTATTTTAATTTCTCACTGTTCCTGTATTTATTATGTGCTGTAATAAAATGTATCAAAGGGTCCCTCGCCGCTTATTTTGGCTAAGTTCGTTTTGATTCCTTGGTCGTCTCCCTTTATGGTTCGCGCTGATCTAAATTGTGTTCCTTTTTGTGTTTTAGGGTTCAACCAACTATTTATTCTCGATGATTCACTTGCCTGGCTACTAGGACCAATGTCTCTCACCCAACGTCCTACATGAAGGCATTTTTTTTACTCCTGTGCCACCGACAGTTTACCAGCATGTTCGTCGGTCCAGCTAAGCAGCGCAGAGAAGTAGAACTTTAAATTATATTTATTTTCCCATTACGTGATCAAGATTCCTTTTGAACTTTATCAACTTTACAAAATGATGTGTTTAAAATTTAAGTGTTATATTTGTTTTACGTGTTAATTTCAAGCATGAACAGGTTCACAACAGCTCCGTACGTACGTGGTTGCGTCCACATCAACTAAATCGATTTTAAGCAAATTTTTAGGGTGTAATTTCACATCGGCACTTTGTAATTATGTAATTAATAAGGTGATATCTTTTCAAAAGTATAATTTATTTTAGCAATTACTGTAAAAATAAGCTGCGGTGACCATTCTTTTTCTAGAAGTTCTTTTTATTTTTTTGTTTAGATGATCAATTATTTTCTTTCCTTAACACACCTTTTTTCCTTTTCCTAACTCAACATTTTTGATTAATTATCCTAAATTCTACGTATCATGTAGTAAGACCTTTCTAGGCTATTTTACTATTCTTTTAACTAAATTATGCTACACTATGTACAGCTAAAAGGAACTAGAATGGGAACTGTAAGGTTTTAAATAGTGTAACGGAAACTCCTTTCCCCTCACAAATAAAATCTCTTTGGTTCGATTTTTGGCTTGGCAGAAAATGTGACGAAAATTTTGAAACGAGAAACTGTGTTTTTTTGACAGATAAAAAAAGGAGAGACGGTCGATGAATTACAACTGAAATTGTTTTGAATATTTTTTTCGTTAATTTTAATATCTAAATTGTTTTTTGTGTTATGGATACTGAATATTTTTTTTACTAATCGTGCCCTCATTGTTTGTCAGAGGTGAGAAATTTATTTTCGGTACTGCTATGTGTTTTGGATTGGTTGTGTTTCATAGATTTCATAGGGCATCACGCAAGTGCAGTGCTACCGCCACAAGGTACCAGCACCTAGCCGCCATATATAGTCAGCCTTGGGTCGCAGCAGCCACACTACCAAATTCATATAGAGTAGCCCGTTAGTAGTAGTATTAGCGAGTTTTCTGGACCAGGATCTCACCCTCCTGCCGGAGGCCCAAAGTTACGTGGAATTCCTATCTCGGAAACTCTTGAAGATAGCAAAATGAGACCACACGTAAACGACTTAAATGGGGGGGTGACACCATTATTTATAATTACTTACAATGATTTTTTAAATAAGAATTAATATTCGCCATTCCCAACTTTGGGCTCTGGCAGGGGCGTGGGGGCCTGGTCCAGAATTCCGACTACCAACAGGGGTTGCTCCATAGCGCAACCGAATATTTTGCCAGTTTTTGCATAATTGTCATGAGTACAACTAGTACTTTTATTTTATATCTTACTCAGCTGTTTCCCAATTAAGACGCATGTCAAAAAATGCTTGTGCTCTAGAGGATATTATAAAATAATAGATTAAATAAATGAAAAAGATATATATGTAGATTCTATAACAAATACCATTACCTGAGACTGTCATCTGAATCATGACATTATTTGCAATATTCAATAAGTTTTTTTGACTATTTAAAAGTGTGTGTAAACACCTATTTAAAATATTTTTTTTTGATTGATTGATCCCTTACTGTTTTTTTTTGGTCAGGATAACTAGTTTTTCAGGCGCTATAAGTACACAACGTAATTACTTTGCGCAGGCAGACGGACATATTTAACATCATAGGGATGCCAATTATCCTCTCAACCTAAGTTTATCCGTTTCTGTTATCGTTACCAGATTTGTCATGACCTCCTAGTCTAAAGTGGATCTTAAAATGAACATAGACAAGACTAAAATAAAGTTGAATGGCCGTGTTGCACCCACCCCTCTAAAGGTTGGAGACTCTACACTATAAGTTGTTAACGAATATGTATACCTGGGATAAACAGTCCAGCTAGGTAGGTCCAACTTCAAGAAAGAGATCAATCGACAAATCCAACTTGGCTGGGTAGCGTTCGGGAAGCTTAGAAATATCTTCATGTCCCAAATACCGCAGTGTCTCAAGACTAAGGTCTTTAAACAGTGTGTGTTGCCAGTGATGACTTACGGAACTAAGACATGGTCGCTTACTAAGGGCCTCATAAAAGGCTTAAGGTCACCCAAAGGGCAATGGAGCGTGTTATGCTCGGATTTTCTCTGCGTGATCGAATCAGAAACGAGGAGATCCGCAGGAGAACCAAAGTAACCGGCATAGCTCACAAAATCGCTAAACTGAAGTGACAGTGGGCGGGGCACATATCTGGTAGAACAGATGGCCTTTGGGGTAGTAGAGTTTTCGAGTGGCGACCGCGCACCGAAAAAGGTAGCGTAGGCAGAACTCCCACGCGGAGGACCGACGACCTGGTGAAGATCGCTGGAAGCCGATGGATGCGGGCAGTGCAGGACCGGTCGTCATGGAAATCCATGAGAGGCCTTTGTCCAGCAGTGGTGTTTTTCAGTTGATATGAACAGATGATCATCCATACAATAATACGTCATCATTACAGCTCATATACGTCCCCACCGAGGGGCTCGAGCCTACCCTCAATCAGGGCGATTAGGCCTTAGTCGACCACGCGGGCCCAGGTTGGTCGACTTCACACACAACCTTCGAGTTTCTTCGCAGGCGTGTGCAGGTTTCCTCACGATGTTTTCCTTCACCGTTAAAGCAATCGGTAAGTATGTACGTAAGTTTTTGAAAAACTCATACGTACATACTCATACTCATACTCAACAATAATACGTACAAAGTCCTAAATATTCTTTTTTCGTAGTTGGGTAAAAAACAATTTAATTTTTGTGCTAATGTGCTAGTGGAACACAATTTGCCGTTTCGATTAATGGATTATTTGAGCAAAATTATCTCAAGATCCTTTGAATACGGACGTTATTAGTTATGTATGACTTAGTCATTCCCGTCCCCATGGAGGCAACAAAATTTATCTGGAGTCGAGTTTGGCAGAATTTGACGAATTTTTGCCAGCGTCAGGCAGATTCACAATTTTTGACCTGGTCACACATCACGGAAGCACTAAAAATGGAGTTTTTGGCGGGATTTGTGGTGGACGCATTCGTAATTTTATTTTGTTGTTTTTTCATTGTTTTCTGCTGGGATTTCGTTCAAGAAGTGGTGCATTTTGGAGAAAATCGTCTAGTGCACGTGAGCAATGTGGAGAACAAGGAAATAAAACGAAGGAGGACGTGAGAACCCAACTTGCTCTGGGTGCAGTTTTATAGACGCCCAACAGCAACTGGGACCCAATTCTGCTAATGTAATTTTCACATTTCACAACTAAACCTATTATAAAACTCAGTGTTTTCGGTCAATCGGTATTCCACTAAACAAAAATGGCAACAGTTCCAACATTACGAAATCGTTAATACCAGTATACGCTAAGCGCTATCGGTGCACAGTTTCGCATTCTGCTAAGCAAATGTACGTGACGTCATCATCGTAATGTGTCGGAATGGGTATTCTGCTAAAGTTTGACAGCAAATTGAGCGCGCTTTAAACGTCAAAAATTTACATAATGTTCAGACCAAGTTCAGACGACAAAAAGTTGCTTGCAACCTACTTTTTCACATCGATTTCTCGTGTATTGTGTTAAAAATGTTTGGAGCTTATATGGAATTGCTTGAAAATGCGTACCAGGTGGACCGAGGGAGCGTCCGCGAGCGAAATAAAAGGATGAGAAGAGAGTATGTGGGATTGGGACTCTCAGATCACAAGTTTACCAAGACTTACAGATTAACTAAGGCTCTTGCTCGTGATCTGATTGAGGATTTGAGGCCTCATATTCCAATAAAACATCGGTCAGATGGAATAGACGTGGATACGAAGGTTGGTAAAATAAGTACTTTCTATGTTTTTTATTCATTTTTAGGTTATGTAACCTTACTTCTATTTTCGAAAATGCTATTTTTAACCAGACTTATTTCCCTTGGTGTTGGTAGCCTTTGCCTTCTTTGCCGTCGGCTCCTACCAGACAATGGTAGATGTTAAGGTTCACTCCTTATCTCAGCCGGCAGTGTCGAGGGCCATAGAGGAAGTAGTCGCTGCATTCAACAACCCTGATGTACTCAATAAGTACACTGTATTTCCATTGACACGGATAGAACGAGACATGGTCAAGGAAGAGTATGAATTTTACTATATCATCTGATTTCACATACTTACCTACCTATACCTAATAGAAAAATGCATCACACAGATAAAATAATAAATATTATTTTTATCTGTGCTATATCATTTTTTGGAGATATTCTCTCATATAATTCATTTTCATTCATAACATTTGTTATAACAAGTGATAATTTAATCTCAAGATACAATGGCATCTTATCATGCATGATGCAGTTAACAATACATGGCAGTGGTGTTTTGCATTTGCAGTGGGTACTGCAATTCAAGTACGCACAACTGTATCGTATTTAAGTCTTTTTAGGGTTCTGTACCTAAAGGGTAAAAATGGGACCCTATTACTAAGACTTTGCTGTCTGTCCGTCCATCTGCAACCAGGTTGTATTTCATGAGCCATGATAGGTAGACAGTTGAAATTTTCGCAGATGATGTATATCTGTTGCCACTATAACAACAAATACTAAAGATTAGAAAAAGTGATAAAATAAGGGTGGTCTCCATACAAAAATTTTAAACATGAAGAAACTAGCACCATCTAGTATGACGGTACAGAACCCTTTGAACTAGTGCCATCTAATATGATGATGCGGAACCCTTTGTGTGGATTTACTTTTTGACTGACTCAGTGGCTCAGTGGTTAGTACTCTTGACTACTGATCCGAGAGTTGTGGGTTCGATCCCCACCCAGGGCAAACATTTGTGTGATGAGCAGATTTGTTTGCTCTGTGTCTGGGTGTTAAATATCTATATATGTATGTATTTAAACGTATATAAGTATGTATATCTGTCTCTGGTTCCCATAACACAGGGAATCCTACTTTGGGGCCAGATGACCATGTGTGATTTGTCCCAGAATATTTATTTATTTATTTAGAATATTTATATTTATTTACAAACATGGCTTTACTAGGTATCTATTTGTTTTATTTATATTTACAGTTTCTACTCAAAGTATGGAATCCCAGGAGTGGTAGGTTGCATTGATGGCACATATGTGGCCATCATTCGCCCAAACCTCCACGAAGAGAGGTACTTTAATAGAAAAGGTTACCATTCCTTGAATTGTATGATAGTAAGTATGTCTTACCTTATAAACATTCATAATTAGGTAATTATACTGATGTTATTGAGTAGGTAGGTAGTACTTTGTTAAGGTCAGTAAAGTTAAATGTTTGTATTTTTGCAGATATGTGATGCAAACATGCAAATATAGTCGGTTGATTCAAGTCACCCACAGGATCAATGCATGATTCCAAGGTGTAGGAGGTTAACCCTCTTCACCCACATCTGCAACATGTCTCAACCACTGCTGGTAAACTGGTGCATCTCTTAGGTAAGAGTCAAAATTACAGTTAGATTACCAACAGACTACCAGTCTCAAAAATGACTAATAATTTCCTTCCGATACATCTACCAAAATATTTATAATATTGTATGTGTACCTACTTACTGACTGGAATCTTGTTAAATAGTAAAAGATAACTAGGTGGGTATGTCATAATCGAATTTTAGGTCTGTATTATTGAGACAATTGAATTTTAGGTCTGTATGCTCGGAGTTTCTCTGCGTGATCGAATAAGAAACGAGGAGATCCGTAAGAGAACCAAAGTAACCGACATAGCTCTCAGAATTGCTAAACTTAAGTGGCAGTGGGCGGGGCACATTGCTCGTAGAACAGATGGCCGTTGGGGCAGTAAAGTTCTCGAGTGGCGACCACGCACCGGAAAGCGTATTATAGGCAGGCCTCCCACTCGGTGGACCGATGACCTGGTGAAGGTCGCGGGAAGCTGCTGGATGCGGGCAGCGCAGAACCGGTCGTCGTGGAGATCCTTGGGGGAGGCCTATGTCCAGCAGTGGACTTCCTTCGGCTGATATGATGATGATGATTATTGAGACAAGTAACACAAATTTTCAAATTTCCAAATGTTTATTCAAAATAGATACAAAGTACACTCTTTCTGATGGTCATAAAATAGTAATTACATAAAAACAAACATAATCATTAGTTAATAATGTCTAAGTAAAATCATTAATGTAAAACAAATGAAGACAATATGACATGAGAAGATATACATTAAAATTTTAATGCCTCTGATCAGCGTAGGCCAGTTCACCATATTAGAGGGAAAGGAATGACCCGGCTTCTGATAAATGATAAAAAGTTTTTATAATAGGTATAAATTTTACCAGTCAAGTGCGAGTCGGACTCGCGCTCCGAAGATTCCTTACTACTACACAACTATGACAAATATGCCTATTCAAATTGCAAACAAAAGAGATCAATCGAGCGATACATACTTTTTAGGGTTCCATACCCAAAGGGTAAAAACGGGACCCTATTATTAAGACTTCACTGTCTGTCCGTCACCAAGCTATATTTCATGAACTGTGATAGCTAGACCGTTTAAACTTTCACAGATTATGTATTTTTATTGCAGCTGATATGTTGTTAAAACAAATACTATCATATACCATTTAATTGATGTAAGATCCTGTACCAATTTTGTTAAACTCTGTATGACGACCGGTTCTGCGCTGCCCGCATCCAGCGGCTTCCCGCGACCTTCACCAGGTCATCGGTCCACCGAGTGGGAGGTCTGCCTACACTACGCTTTCCGGTGCGTGGTCGCCACTCGAGAACTTTACTGCCCCAACGGCCATCTGTTCTACGAGCAATGTGCCCCGCCCACTGCCACTTAAGTTTAGCAATTCTGAGAGCTATGTCGGTTACTTTGGTTCTCTTACGGATCTCCTCGTTTCTGATTCGAACACGCAGAGAAATTCCGAGCATAGCACGCTCCATTGCCCTTTGGATGATCTTGAGCCTTCTTATGAGGCCCATAGTAAGCGACCATGTCTCAGTTCCGTACGTCATCACTGGCAACACACATTGTTCGAAGACCTTGGTCTTAAGACACTGCGGTATCTGGGACGTAAAGATATTGCGAAGCTTCCCGAACGCTGCCCAGCCGTGTTGGATTCGACGATTGATCTCTTTCTCGAAGTTGGACCTACCTAAACTTATTATAACAAAATCAAACTTTTGCAGAAACTCCGCCCTGATCCAGGTTACGCGCCGCCGCCGCAGCCGCCGCCAGGAATTAATCAACGTGTGTAAGTATTTTATAGCTATATAGTAGTTGACTGCTAGTCATTTGAGTTATTTTGTCAATAACTTTTTTTTTCTAACTTCAAGAACCACTTGTAGTTACGAAGTTTTACACAAAAATATGGTATCTTTGACAGGATTAAGGAACCAGTTATTAAAATAATTTTTAATTTTCTTTTATTGTATAACAAATTAATCCTCTTTTGTTTCTAGGAATTCCTTGTGGATCGTTACTCCGCCACCACATCAACCAAGTGGTAGTGGTATTGCCCTGGAGTTTCCGCGGCCGGAGTCTGCACAACATCGCACCTCCGTGCGCGCCCGCGCTCGCATTAATAATCGTCCTCGAAATCGTCCCGCTGTGCCTGGAGCTGCTCATGTTTGTAAGTGCGCGCGCGTGTATTAAGTAATCTCACTAATAAAACTAATGGATCTGAATCCAAACAGAAAAACTAGACAAGACATGACTGGAAATGAAGTGAACATGAACATGCGGATAGCTATCATATCAGCTCATCCCCACCGAGGGGCTCGAGCCTACCCTGAATCAGGGCGATCAGGCCCTAGTCGACCACGCGGGCCCAGCGCGGGTTGGTCGACTTCACACACAACCTTCGAGTTTCTTCGCAGGTGTGTGGAGGTTTCCTCACGATGTTTTCCTTGAGCGCCACTAGATTGCAGCCCGTGGATTGCGTACAGTATTGTCCACCCCATCATTTCGCGGCCCGTATGGCGTGGTTCTACGCGTACACAAACTACAGCCCGTGTTCTACGGCTACACTAACTACGCAGCGGACGGCTCAGTTCCAGGGCTTAATTTGAACGCCCTATAGTTTGCAGACTACGGATGACGGGGGTATAGTTCATGTTAGAGGTCACATACTCACGTAGTTTATGAATCAAATTGTACAGGCTATAGATTACGTTCCGTAGTTTGCAGGGTGTAGATTGTGTACAAATAGTTCCAATACATCAGTCCACGAACTATGGGGTGTACACTACAGGCTGCAAACTATCAGTCCGGGCGATAGTAGACGCACCGTGGAACACGGCCCGTATTTTGTGTACTGAATTGCTCAGGGGTATAGTTCATGTTATAAATTTGACCCCGTAAATGTCAATCAGTTTCCCATTTCCGCCTATCAATTCTTATGGGTGCGTTCAGTAAAAGGGCCTTATCACATCTGTGCATAGAGGTACCTATGCGTAACATAACATAATCAACCTTGACATGAACAACTTGGTACTCTACAATAGGTAATCTTTGCTAGTAATTGTAGATTAACTTTGGCAGTGTCGATTAAAACAGTAAGAGTTGTAATAAATCTCATTGTATAATCAAGAATAGAATAATGCATGATCATCTTTGATGAATAGTAATGTGTATCTAGAACGAAAGTGTTTACGTGCTTGTAACTTGTGCACTAATGCAATTTGTTATTGGTTTAAATAATGAATTAGAGAAGCTTTCTAAAACGTTGTATACAAATAGCAACACCAATTTTTTTTTTAAATAACACGTAAATAGAGCAACATGAATAAATGTTCTTCAAAGTATCTTAAGGTTAACAGGTATCCAGGGGGGGAAAGGGATTTTTACAGGCGCTGTTTAGATTAAGGGAATTGCTATTAGTAGAAGGCAGCCGATAACCCATTCAGATGGCCTATAGGCAGCTTGAAAACTTTTGTTAGTGGGACTGGCCACTAGCTGTACCACCTCCACCAACCCGGATTTGGCCCCCGTGTGTGGAGTATGGCCTAACCAATGTATATATATTAGTACTTACGAACATACAGTATGAACACTCCCTGCCGCTCTCTAGATTGCGACCTCACCCCCTCGTCACCCAGATTGATACAGATTGGTTACAGTTTGGTTGTTGACCGTATAGAATTTTGCCGCCATTTTGTTTGTTCCGTCATTCCCTTATTGAAATGTAATTTCTGGCCCGTTGTATGAAGTGTCCAGGGTGTGACCTAACCTTCCCGTGCTTGGGAAGAGCCCGCGCCCCAGCAGTGGGGACGTTAGAATCCATGGGCGTTGCCAGCTAATGGGTCAATGGGGGAGCAAATTGATTGATAGAGGAAGTGTAGGTGTAGAAAGAGGCTAGCGAAGCGAACCTGAAATTACGAAATTCTTTTGAAATGATTACATTATTCTTTGCATTTTTACTAAATAGAATAAACAGGAGAAGTTGATTACCAGTTGTAACTGAAACAATTTTAATAAAAATTAGGAACTTGACTGCATAAAAACCTCATCCCTCTTTTTTGGCAGGTGGGGGAAAATATGACTTATGTCAAATCTAACGTACGTAACAAAACGTTACCAAAAATACATCAAGCCGTTAAGGCTACAGGATTAGTCAAAGAAACAGACATATATACATTAATACACCCAAAACTCCTCTTGAGTAGCAGAGTAAAAAGGGGAGCAAAGCGAACGTATAATTTTCTTTTTATATTTTTTTAAAAACCACAGTGATATTTATAGAAAGGCTAAGCCTAGGAAAAGGCTAAGGCTTTATTCAGTTTAATTATACACGTAGCGTAGATACAATATGACATATTGAAATAGAGTGAAGGAGTCCAAAGAGAACGGAATACACATCACACAGAAAATATATAATAGTAACAAATAAAAATAGCTTGAAAAACTAAAAAACAAGAATTATTTTTCACTTTTTAGTTTGATGTGCTTTAAAAGCGTTTTTTAAGCGACTTCCAAAAAGGAGGAGGTTCTCAATTCGTCTATATGTTTTTTTTATGTATGTTACCTCATAACTTGGGACTGGGTGAACTGATTTTTATGATTCTTTTTTTATTTGAAAGCTAGTGCTTCCCGTGTGGTCCCATATAAATTTTATCAAAATCGGTGTAGTGCTTTGTTAGAAAATTAACAAAAACCAAAAATAAAAATGCAAAAATGTACTAAGTTGTTGCGACGGAAGTCGGTTTTTTTTACTTGTTTAGCGTTTTTTATTAACTATATTTATTTTTTATTTTTTAGATTGATCTGTATACTGGCGATCCAGGCAATCCTGATCAGCATAATGAGAGAACCTTATGAAATTATTGTACTGTCACTGATTAATGATAAATAAACAAAGTTTGAAGTAAATCTGTCCATTTAAAGTGGGTCAAAATCGAGTGCAAAGGAGTCTGTTACAAACATACATACAGGTGAAGCTAATAAGAGCGTGATAAAAACGACCTCACCAAAAAAATAATACTTCGATATTTTCTATATACAGGGTGTAACAAAATTTGTTTAGGTCCCGTTAACAGGGGCTTCTTTCTACTCATCATAATGAACAACTTTTGTTACAATATTTATTAGGTACATATATTTTTTGTTTACCAAGATATAGGGTGGACGCCCCAAATTAGAGCCTTTTAGTGCAAATTTCGACCTAAAAAATTCGTGGTGCTACTATATGTCAAAAAAACATTTTTTTGGATACCAGAGACAGCCCTTGGTGTACGCAAGATCAGCCTAGTGAAGGGTCATGCCTTCGAAATTTTTGTGTTTGTTAGTTTGAATGAATAACGCCTCAAAGAAAGCACTTCAAGATGTATACGGCCTTTTCAACAAAAAAATTAGACTGAATTGATTGGTAAAATTAGTACCTATACCTATCATCATCATATCAGATGAAGGACGTCCACTGCTGCACATAGGCCTCCCCCAAGGATTTCCACGACGACCGTTTCTACGCTACCCGCATCCAGCGGCTTCCCACGACTTTCACCAGGTCATCGGTCCACCGAGTGGGAGGCCTGCCTACGGTACGTTTTCCGGTGCGCGGTTGCCACTCAAGAACTTTACTGCCCCAACGGCCATCTGTTCTACGAGCTATGTGTCCCACCCACTGCCACTTATGTTTAGCAATTCTGAGAGCTATGTCGATAATTTTGTTCTGCTACGGATCTCCTCGTTTCTGATTCGATCACGCATAGAAACTCCAAGCATAGCACGCTCCGTTGCCTTTGAGCCTTTTTATGAGGCCCATAGTAAGAGACCATGTCTCAGTTCTATATGTCGTCACTGGCAACACACTGGTCGAAGACCTTGGTCTTAAGACACTGCGGTATTTGGGACGTGAAGATATTGCGAAGCTTCCCGGACTCTGCCCAGCCGAGTTGGATTCGACGGTTGATCTCTTTCTTGAAGTTGAACCTACATAACTAAACTGTTTGTCCCAGGTAAACATATACGGCAAAAACTTCGAGCGTAGAGCCTCCATCCAACCTTCAGAGGAGTAGGTGCGGACACGGACGTTTGACATAATTTTCTTCTAGTCCATGTTCATTCTAAGACATATACCTAAATAGAAAGTCAAAATATATTTTGCTCCGATATACCTTTAGGTTTTTTCGGGAAATTTTAGTTTCATGAGTAGCATCTACTATTTGCTGCTTCTCAGCCAATAAAAAGTTATTCTGAAAATATTGAACTCAACATGTGGTTAAGTTAATTTCTTTGTCCAGCCTGTTAATTTTGTTGACGTCGTAAATTAAAAGAGATTGATAAAGGTTGACACTCTTCAAGTGAAGAATTTCAAGTATCTATGTTAGCATTTTACTCATATGAATCCACTTGATACCGTTGGCGCCCAATTCACTAGGCGCTGGGGGCTGCGAATAAAAAACTATCTTTTTATGGTTCCTTAGTCAAACTAGAGATCTTTTTAGTTTTGCCATGTCCGTCTGTATGTCTGTCTCTCGGTATATCATAACCGTTTACTCAAAAACTGTTGTAGCTATAAAGCCGGTCAATTTGTTTACGAAACTAGCATTATGTTTGCAAACATAATTATGAATTTGTTTTGTAAAAATAGCGTCAGGTGCAACCGTAAACCGAGAATTAAAAATAATCTCGACAATGCTTTTTCAATATAACTAATCACTATTTTTCTGACTGACTGACTGACTCGTCACAATTATAGATTTAGAAACTTAAAAGGAGACTGGTCAAATTGGACCCGGTCATGTCCGGCGGCGTCAAAAAATTTTTTAACTACCTACTTAAGTTTATTACCATTATGAGTCCATACTAATATTATAAACGCGAAAGCATGTAAGAATGTATGGATGTATTTTTGCTACTCTTTCACGCAAAAACTACTAAACGGATCTGGCTGAAATTTGGTAGGTAGACAGATTAGGACCTGGATTGACACATAGGCTTTTTTTTCCAGGCTCGCACTGCGCACTCTCGAAAAGTCATATAAACGTTGTCCATGCAGGTGAAGCTGCGGGAAACAGCAAGTAAAAAAAAATATATAAATATTTTATTGAATTTCGGTGGCTATCATGTAAGTATTGCTATTTGTTTTGTATCTCGTTTATCAGTTCTAAATAATTACAGTCATAAATGTTTATGTTTAGCTACATGTGGTTAAATGTTAATATTACTATAGGTTTTTAATTAGGAAATCATTTTTATTGTTTACTTTTAACCAAAATTTTCCGTAATTCAATTACATATTTTTTTACATATTATTCAAAACTACTTTTTTAAGTTACAGCTAGCACTATGATTACACTTATTTCATCATCTTGGAAATTTTTCTACGAACTTACAAGAAGGGTTTAGGTTTCTGTGTTTATGCAAATTATAACTTCTGCGCTGGAAAAGAAAGTTTGTACCTTTTCAAGAACAAGCACATGCCACATTCAAAATACATATAATTTTTCTTGACATCTGCTAGCTTCCAATTAAGTTATTGGGTAGAACTCTGTTGTGTTTTACCTATTACTTGCTATCGAGTCATGTGGTCCCATCCCAAATATGACGGTATGTGACAAAGTGGCTATATACATATGCTCCAAAGAAGTGAAACAGAAGCAAATAATACAAAGTAGTAAGTAGCGAGAAGTACATAATTTTTGTAGATTAAAATAATCATCATAATATCAGCCGAAAACGTCCACTGCTCGACAAAGGCCTCCCCAAGGATTTCCACGACGGCCGGTCCTGCGCTGCCCGCATCCAGCGGTTTCCCGCTGCTTTCACCAGGTCATCGGTCCACTGCGTGGGAGGCCTGCCTACGCCTCCTTTTCCGGTGCGCGGTCGCCACTCAAGAATTGTACTACCCCAACGGCCATTTGTTCTACGAGCTATGTCCCCTGCCCACTGCCACTTCAGTTTAGGATTATGTGAGCTATGTCGGTTACTGTGGTTCTCCTGTGGATCTCCTCATTTCTGATTCGATCGCATAGATCTTGAGCCTTCTTATGAGGCCCATTGTAAGCGACCATGTCTCAGTTCCGTATGTTATCACTGGCAACACACAATGGTCAAATACCTTTGTTTTGAGACACTGCAGTATTTGGTGCGTGAAGATATTGCGAAGGGTCCCGAACGCTGCCCAGCCAAGTTGGATTCGTCGATTGATCTCTTTCTTGAAGTTGGACCTACCTATATGGCTGTACTGTTTGTCCCAGGAAAACATATTCGTCAACAACTTCTACTGTAGAGTTTCTAACCTTTAGTAGGAGCAGAAGCCATGAACTAAAAAAAAATATGCCGGGTTGGGTATCAAATGACTGGGTTGGTATTTTATTTTGTACAATAAATAGTATATATCAAACATATAAACAAATAAAATGGCTTAATTAGCTCATTTTAAAAAAAAGCTGTTGTTAGTGGCTTTGCTTTCATGCACCCGATAAATGGGAATAATCCATTGTTCAAGAAATAAAATAATAAGCCATTATTTAAGAAACTAAAGATCCTCCCCCTTCAATGTCTTTACATCTTTGAAATATCTAAATTTGTAAGAGATCATCCTGACCTCTTTATGACAGCTAAACATATGTTTCCGAGAAACAACAGAAATCAAGAAAGACTTGTACATGAATTTGCTCCAAAAACTTCACACTATTTGAAAAATTGTTACTTAATGGCCATCACAGTTTATAACAAACTACCAAAAGATTTAATAGATATGCCATACTCAAAATTTATCAGACATTTAAAATCATGGATATTAGAGAAATCGTTTTACGCCATCAAAGAATATATGGAATATAAGTAAAATATTAAAGTTACTGTGTTAATTAAGTGTTTTTGACTTTTGAATATAATTTGTTTTTGATATAGGTAATTTGAAACTCTGAAATTGTAAATTTACAATTTATGTAAAAGCATATTATTGTTTATAGAGTAAGTATCTACCTACATTATTTGATTTGTCTTCATTCTATTATATTCTTTTCTATTCTTGTAACATACCTATAGATTAAACCAACATTAATCTTGCATGTCAATACGTTTGGATAAATGTGTGATACTCAGAATTTCCTTCAATAATTTGTAATTACCTACCACATTTAAAACAAATAAATAATTATCATTAAAATCACGCCTCAGATATGAGCTAATTTTGCTGGGCTGGGTAATGGGTAATAATTATTTTCTCTCCACCAAAACTGTAAAGCGCCTTGCAAGTTACAACGAGTTAAACAAGTTATCACGAAGTTACAACCCCAATATAATAAAATAAAAATATAATAATTATTATTAAAATTGTACAATTAAAATATATAATTAAAATTGCCCCACTCTCAGCTCACCATGGCTTCGTTTGCCCAGTTTCGCGTAAAAGTCCCCCTAAACAACGGTATAATGGGTACTGGTGCTATGTAAGGCTGTAGAGATTAAAATAAAAATAATATAATAATTATCACTTAAATTGTATAATTAAAATATATAATTAAAATTGCCCCACTCTCAGCTCACCATCGCTTCGTTTGCCCAGTTTCGCGTAAAAGTCCCCCTAAACAACGGTATAATGGGTACTGGTGCTATGTAAGGCTGTAGAGATTAAAATAAAAATATAATAATTATTATTTAAATTGTATAATTAAAATATATAATTAAAATTGCCCCACTCTCAGCTCACCATGGCTTCGTTTGCCCAGTTTCGCGTAAAAGTCCCCCTAAACAACGGTATAATGGGTACTGGTGCTATGTAAGGCTGTAGAGATTAAAATAAAAATATAATAATTATCACTTAAATTGTATAATTAAAATATATAATTAAAATTGCCCCACTCTCAGCTCACCATCGCTTCGTTTGCCCAGTTTCGCGTAAAAGTCCCCCTAAACAACGGTATAATGGGTACTGGTGCTATGTATGGCTGTAGAGATGTCCTCATACATAGTCTCTACCTCGTCGTCGGAGTGTTCCGTAGTCGGCGCGTATACCTGTATGACCTTCATCGAATACCGTTTGGTGATTCGGAGTATAAGGTATGCTACCCTTGTCGAAATTCTCACGGTCTGGACCACAATGTTAATCAGGGACTTCTGGACGAGAAATCCGACACTACCCTGGGACTGTAACAGTCCCTGAAAACCAACAGTTGGTCCCCTTTCCGGATATAATAATAATAATAAATATTTATTTCAGACATAGTCCATAATTGGTTAGTAACATTGGTACTTATAAACTAGTGGTACTTATATAGAACAGGTTTCCAGATTTAAGGATCATGGTGTCCTCTCCCTCTCTTCGGACTTCACATAAACCTACGATATCCCACCGTAACCTGCTCAATACTTCTTCGAGTTTTGTAAGCTTCTCGTCAGTCTGCAGTGTACGCGTGTTGTAAGTTGCCAAGGCCAAAGGTCGTTGGGTTTGGTAGCCTGGTATCTGCCGGGGATTCTTCGCGACCCCCGCCCCGCCGTTACCATATTATGACTGCTACCGGAGCCAGGAATAGCGGGGCCGCCGGGGACTAGGGGCCGTTTTCTGGGTGTGGTATTCATAGGGGGGTTTTGCCGTAATCGCCACGCTTGGCAGGTGGGTTGGCGATCGCAGTGTGGTTGCAGGTGTGTTGCAATGCACGGAAAGGACGCAGTTGCCCATCCTCCGGTTTTAAGTCCCTTAGAGTCGACCTCTTACGACCCCCATTGGAAGAGATAAGATGGTCCTATTTTTAGCTGGTAGCCATACGTAATATATTTTTTTTATAAATTATTTATAACATAACAGTGTTGGTACGGAACCCTTGATTTACCAGGTCTTTGAATTCTTCTTTAATATGCTCAATAACCTTTTTTAATCCCAAATTTTAAGTATATAAGTTACCTGGAAGTGATCTGTATGGTACTTAATTATTTTGATGAGTAGTATAGTACGGAACCATAATATCGCGAGTTCAACTCGCACGTGGCCAGTTATCATTTTTAAAAGCTTTTATTTAACTTGCAATGTTTGTGTGTTTGTTTCAAGTTAAATTTGACCCACTTCCCGGTTTCCGATTGAGCTGAAATTTTGCGTGCATATGTAGGTATATCGCGTGACAATGCAATATTAAAAGCTTGTACCTCAAAGTTTGAGGTTTTTCGAGAATTATTCATTTGTATACACCTAATAACGTACCAAAATGTCAAACAAGATTCTATGTCACCTGGAAGTGGTTTAAAAAAAATTTGGTAAATGGTAAGTAACCCGAAACTTTTCTTTCTCGATGCCAGATTTCAGGTATATAAGTTACCTCAAAGTGGTCTACTTATATATTTTGATGAGTATTAGTGATACGGAACCCTTGGTGCGCGAGTAAGCCATTTTTGAAAATTTTACTACCTCGATGCCAAATCTAAAGTTTCTGAGAACCTTGGAAATCTATATATATAAAAAAGAAACCGTGACATAATTACTGACTGACTGATCTTTCAACGCACAGCTCAAACCACTGGACGGATCGTGCTAAAATCACAGATGAGATACTAGTTGCTAAAAATTTCAAAACAGTTTTATGTATATCCAACATACACCTACTTCCCGAGATAACTTACCACATGGTATTAGAAATAAAGTGTTTACCAAGAGAACTATGACTCAGTCAGTCATAAAGATATTCGGCCGTCCATATCTCAGAAAAAAAAATATGAAAATTGAAATTCTAGGTGATCGAGTAAGTCTTACTATAGACACACAGAATCGCAAGTGTAGTTCAAACAGATTTTAAGTTATGGCTTGCGGCTCGCGCACTGCTTCCATACAAACTATGTTCACGCGAGCAAAACCGCTCTTGTTACAGCCTTCCATACTTTTGTTAGAATAATTATAAAAATTAATAACGCAGTCACCATATCAGCTCATATACGTCCCCACCGAGGGTCTTGAATTAGGGCGAATGTCCTAATTTAATAATGCATAATAATATAAAGCAAAATAATTTTATTTACAGCTTTAAACAAATTAAAATAAGTAGGTATATAAAAATAGCACCAGGCCTATTATATTTTTGTATGAGTCATTCAAGTAAATTATTTACAAATAAATAAATATAAATAAATATTCTGGGACAAATCACACATGGTCATCTGGCCCCAAAGTAGGAGTCCCTGTGTTATGGGTTACCAGAGACTGATATACATACTTATATACGTTTAAATACATATATATATAGATATATTTAACACCCAGACACAGAGCAAACAAATCTGCTCATCACACAAATGCTTGCCCTGGGTGGGGATCGAACCCACAACCCTCGGATCAGTAGTCAAGGGCACTAACCACTGAGCCACCGAGTCAGTCATTTACATAAATTGTGTGTGGTGAACATGCATGTTAGTACTCATAATATCTTGGAAACAGTTCCAGTTAGATTAATAAATGTATGAAAGGTCAAAAAGTTGAAATTTCTTAAACGCTACACGACAAGTGATAGAGAAAAACAGTTTATCGCTACAAGCTTAGTTTTTTTAAATTTGAAGTGTTTTATAAGTGTTTGGAAGTTGAACCCCTCAACCATTGAGAAGGTAAATTTATAAATTTGAATTTCAGTTTGCTGCGCGATTCCGTCCGTGAAAGTTTACTAACACCTGATATAAAGATTTAAGTTTTTCTCCTTTTTAAAAATGGATTTACAGGAGCACAGAGTGACTAATTTCAAGACGAGGCAACAGTGGTACTGCATAGACAATTTTTGTTATGTTCGGCAGCGTACCAGGGCTGGCACAGTGACTTTACGGTGTGCTGAAAGACTTTGTCGTGCGACCTACTTGTGGTCTCCTTTGCAAAGGGGCTCTCGAGGAAACCACAACCATGATCCAAACAATTACTTAGTAGAGAGGTAAGCTAAAAATCTGTCAAATGAAATTCTAAGTCTGCTTAGGAACCTTAATGTTTTATGTGCACCCAAACATCCGTATGAGTTAGCACATAAGTTTCAGTTGAATTAATTCACCCTATAGTTAGCTCTTCAAATAAATGGCCGTTGGGGTAGTTACGTTCTCTAGTGGCAACCGCGCATCGGAAGACGTAGCGTAGACAGTCCTCCCACGTGTTCTCGAATAATATAGAATATACAATGGTTTTCAGTTGCTTAAATTAATGTTCTGTGCTTCTAACTTAGAAAGTTTTCACAAACCAATTATACAGAATGAGTTTTTTTAAGGGTCAGTATGGGGAAATTCCAAACTATAAGAGATAGAGAAAAACGCTCTTTGGAACCATGATCTCAATTTTAAAGAAAAAAAAATGACTAAAAATATTTTTTTTGCTTATTTTGATTGTATATCACTATAAAAACAAAAATTGTATGGAGGCCATAGGTGTAAAGTTGCTAGAAGTTTTTTAAATTTCTTGAAATTAACATTTTATTATAGATACATTTTATTATCCAATTGATAGGATGGAAAGTTGAAATGAAACAAAATGAAAAATCTTCCAATTGCCTTAGTCCCACGAAACTAAATTTATATTGAAAATTGTTCGAAATGTCCTCCACTTTCGCCTAAGCACTTCGGAAAGCACTCCGAGAGTTGCATTTCTCAATGAAATGTATGGTATTGTGTTAAGAATTTGACGGACTGAATATTTGAAATCATCAATATTTAGGCAATTTACCGATTTAGTTCACCATTGAATTCACAACACAACTGATTAATTATTTAATTGACTAAATTATGCATTTAATGAATAAAAGAAACACACAATTTGTTGTTTTTTTCAAGTCTAAATGTTTTTTGTTTTTTTGAAGTCTGAATGTTTTTTCTTTTTTTCCTTTTTCAAATCGGCCAGTAAGTTTAGTTTCTTTTAATGACAACAACTTCTAGCAACTTTAGACCTATAGTCTCCATACAATTATTGCTTGTATAGTGATATAAAATTGAAATGAAAATTATTTTTTTAAAAGCCATATCTCCGAACATATTAAGATTTATTATTTTTTTAAAACTCCATTTTTATTATCTCTAAAATTGAGATCACGGTTCCTAAGAGCGTTTTTCTCTATCTCTTATAGTTTAGAATTTCCTCATACTGATCCTTAAAAATACTCATTCTGTATATAGGTGTATGTTTTAAAAAAAGTAATTAAGTGTATATTTTATTATTATATTTTATTAATCCTTCCATGTTATCAGTTTAATGCCATGATTTAGTTACCTAATATTTAATTTGTTTTAATACAGAAACCAACTATATCAGCGACTGAGGGAGAGGGTGCAGACTGAGGCCACAAATCTTTCACTCATTTATGAAGAGTTGGCGCCACTGTAAGTACCAAAAATGCATACAATTATACTATACACTTAACTAGCTTTAGCCCGCGGCTTTGCCCGCGCAGATCCCGTTGTTTGCCGTTCCCGTGGGAATTTCCCAAAATCCTTCCTTAGCGACAATTTGCGTGGCTCGATTTTGGGATGGGACTATCTGAGCTTACCGTCGACTCGAAAAGAAGAAGAAGCTGATGCCTAGGTCATAATTGCTATTTTTTTGCCAAACTTTAACCCGATCCGTCCAGTGGTTTGAGCTGTGCGTTGATAGATCAGTCAGTCAGTCATGGTTTCCTTTTAAATATACTGATTATTAGATGGGTCGTAACTGAGTGCGACTTCGTGGTTGCGTCCATTACGCAGGTTTTACTGACTGAAGCACCCTCATTATGGGAACCTAGATGGGGTAGACTGTTAGATAGTGGCATTTGTCTTGACCATTTCGTTGCTTTGCAAGGCACGCTAAGCCGTTAGTACCGGTTGCTACCACTAGATGGTAGGCTTTAAGCGGTTATATGGCTTAAAAACTTCCGGCGGAGATAGGAATAGGTAGGGCTTATTTACCTAAACTTCGAAGAACAGTGACGAAAATTGGAGACTTCCTTACTATATTATTTTTTTCCAGGACATGTGTCCCGGGATGCGGGACATACTATGCTAATAGTTTACAATTTTATAGACTTGTTAACGTTAGGAGACCTTTATTTACTTACTTATTTCACTGACACTGAGAGATCCAATTTTTACTCAAATTATAATATTGATAAATCAACCTTTAAAGTAACACATTTAGTGCCTGTGCAGACTAGCGATTCGTCCGGCGATTACTCAGCGATTTCATATGAGGAAGAGATTGTGGGACGTGCAAGCGGCCTGCAAATCAAGAGTAAAATCACTGGGATATCGCCGGACATATCGCTGGTCTGAACCAATAACCTAACAATATCAAACATATCTATATTTGTCACAACAATATTTACCTTGTTTTATTTTCTTTTACCATTTAATTATCATATTACTGATTGAGTTATAGATAGATACAACACTCTACAAAGCACACAATATTGATATTAAACATTGCTTAAGATACAGTTTGAAAAAATTGTAGATGTCACAATTATTTCTAGTCACAAACTTTAGGTACACATGTCCCGGAAAAAAATATTGTAGTAAGGAAGTCTCCAATTTTCGTCTCTGTTCCTCGAAGTTTAGGTAAATAAGCCCATCTATTCCATATAAGTTATTAAAGAACGTTAAATATAATAATAATATATAATTATTTATATTAAAGAACGTTACTTTAGTACCTAACCACAATAAATATTATTGAATGGATGATATTATGTGTATTAGATTACATAATATTGTTAATTGTTTACAGTTATCCATTGGGAGCAGTACATTTACCCTATGAGAACGTGGTGTCGACCCTCCGATTTTGGCGGAGAGAGGTGCGGCCAGTAGTACCACGGACTATCCAGGAGTATGCATCCACTCTGAGGATATTACCTCAATATGAGGGACTTATGTTGGGCACGGTAGCTGCAGAAGGGGCGACTGCAGTTGTTTTAGGGATGCCCAACTATCAGCATGTCCTGAGGGCATCTACTATAATTATGGCGGATGGAACGTTTCAAACGGTACCAGCTGGGATGGTGGCGGCCCAACTTTTAACAATTCACGCTGTTTTTGAGGGACATTTCTTCCACCCTGTGGTGGTAATCATGCAAAACAGGCGCAGAAGTCTCTACGAGGCCGTACTACGGTTGGTTTGGCAGAGAGTTGGAGGCAATGCCAACTTGCAGTATGCGGTAGCGGACTATGAAGAGGGCCTGCAGAGGGCACTCGAAGATGTTCTTGGAGTGCGTGTCCAAGGATGTTTCTTCCATTACTCGCAGGTAATTTAATATTATTTACTATATTCAGAGGCAATAATAATAATATTCAGTGACAAATCACATACAGTCATCTGACCTCAAACTAAGATTGCCTGTACGTTGATAGGTAGGTACTAAGCCAGGTCAAGTTCTCGCAACCCTACCGAGGAGCGCGTACTGTGCAATTTTTACACGAACCATTTTTCGACCTCACTGAAATGAAATGAAATGAAATGAAATGAAATGAAATGAAATGAAATGAAATGAAATGAAATGAAATGAAATTTATTTTTAACAACATTTGTTGCAAGTCTACTACTACACTCAATGTAGTCAATACTACACAAAAATACACAAAAATGCTAATGCAAGAATAATAAAAATAAATGTCAGGAATTTGATACAAAAAATTTATAATTGATATGTAAAGTAATACTTATTATTAATGTACTAAAATAACTGCAGACCCTACGTGAGCTGGAGCTTTGTCTGCAAGAATTCTTTTATGTCATAAAACTGTTTTTCTAGAAGCCACTCCTTAAGTCTGTTCTTAAAACAGTGGGTAGAGGGTGCATCCCTGATGTCGTCTGGTAGCCGATTAAACACGGCTGGTCCCATAACATACACCGACCTTTCGCTCTTTTTTAGTGTGTGCGGCACAGACGCAAGACGGCTGCTATGTTTATTACTCCTTAAGTTAAAATTTTGATTAATTTTACGCGTTTTAAATAAATCAATGTTTGTGTATGTAAACATAGCCACCTGCTGAATAAGTATGCAGGGCAATGTTAATATTTTAAATTGTTTAAAATACCCGTGGGCGGACTCGTCGTCAGGGATTCCGGCCATTGCACGGATCGCGCGCTTCTGCATCACAAAAACCCGATGCCAGTCTGCAGCATTAGCCCACAGTTCGGTCCCGTACGATATGATTGAGTGTACGGTAGCAAAGTAGCACGACGTACTACCTCACTGGTTGCTGTCGCTGCGAGGCGACGCAATGCAAAGCACGCCCGACCGAGCCTCGCGCATAGCCCCTCTATGTGAGAGTCCCATCCCAGTGCGCTGTCCAAGCAGAAGCCCAGTAGCCGCGTCTCTGTCACCTGCTTTATCTCGGTACCGCTAGCCAATATCTTCATAGACTTCGGTGGATGTCCATTGAGATAAAAACGCATAATACGTTTTATCTCTATTGAGCGCCAACCCGTTTAGATGGAACCAATTACAAAGGCGCTGCACCGTGTCACTAGTTTTTTCTTCAAGTTGCTGATTTGTATTGGCTGAGATGACCGCGGTTACGTCATCCGCATACATATATATCTCTGACCCTACGACTACCTGGGGGAGATCGTTTAGAAGGATGCTAAACAGAGTGTTGGACAGGCATGAGCCTTGTGGGACACCCAGTAAGTTTTTAAGCTCGGACGACCTGGCACGTCCGCCATCGCCCACCACAACCTGTGACCTATCAGACATGAAGGACATGATCAATTTTAAAGCAGGTCCGCGTATTCCGTAATAGGCCAGCTTGTCCGCTATAAGGCGATGGTCGGCAGTGTCGAACGCGCGCGAAAGGTCGCAGCACACTATTGCGACTTGGCGGCCCGCCTCACGCGCCCTTAACACGGACCACTGCACTTCACGAACTAGATCGGTGGTAGATCTACCTGATCGGTAGGCATACTGTCGCTCTGATAAAATAAAAAGGGGGTTCCAGTAGGCTAACACTCTTTGATTTATACCCACCTCCAAAATTTTGCTAACAGCGGGAACGAGGGATATAGGACGATATGATTTAAGGGAGGCTTTAGAGCCTTTGCCTTTGTACAGGGGTGCTATCTTTACTTTTTTGAGCTCTGTAGGAATTATGCCTTCTCGTATGCAACAATTATATAACTCGGAGAGCACGTAACATATGGGTCCACTGACACTCTTTAACATGCTAGCCGATAAATTATATATGTCGCAGCTATTTTTACACGCAATGTGGATATTCAGTATTCTGATAACCTCGTCCGGGGTAAAGGGCTTCAGCCTAAGAGAGCGGTCGCAGGCGGGGGCGCAGGCCTCCAGCGCCGCCAGGCAGCGCGCGGCGTCGGGCGCGGGCGCGCCGCAGAGCGCTGCAGCCGTCACGAACTCGCGGTTCATTGTATCGACTGCTAGTTGTTTGGATGGGAAAATTTTACCTTGATTGTCCCTTACTAACTCTGTAAAATCGACTCGACTGTTGTTTTTTCTACCAAGTTCGCTGTTAATCACGTTCCACATGCATTTACTTTTGTTAGGGTCGCGCTTTATCATTCTACTGTAGTAATCGATGCGTTTATGTTTAATTGTGGAATTATATTTGGCTGATATTTTTTCCGCGGCATCAGCGAAACGTATATCCCATGGATATTTATTCTTAAGTTTAATTGTGTCAAATAACATTAATTTTAAATTAATAGTTTCCGTGTCCACCCACGGAGTCCTTTTAGCGCATATGTTTGGTACACTGTATCTTCGTTAAGGTTCAAGGTACTAAACTGAATTTTTACGTGAATGTTAAACTTACCAATGGTAAGTATTATTTATAATGTCACATGTTTAAGTAAAATAGTTTCCAAGATGCGAGAGGCCAAAAATCACGATTTTAGGTAGTTCTTTACTCGGTCACTGACTCACAGATTACAAAAATTTAAGTTAAGTAAGTACTTTTATACATAATAAAATAAAATATAATATATTAAAGGGTTTTAGAAAAAATAACGAGAAAAATAAAAAAAATACCAAGACCCAATCGGGTCATGCTATAATGAAGGCTATTGCTTGCGTATCGTCATAATATTACGATACAAGCTTATGTTGTTACTTTATAGCATGATCCGATTCGGTCTTAGCCTTTGTTTTTGTTTTTAAATAAAGGCTTTTACTTAACTTGTATTATAGATTTATTGTGGTTAGGTACTAAAGTAACGTTCTTTAACAACTCATAACCGTGTCGGAAGTTTTTAAGCCATATATAACCGCCATATGTATGTAGTTATGTATGTTATTAGGTCAAATCTTGCAATAGATTTTAGAGAGACGATTTTGGTATGAAGCCGTATTCCCGGTAACAATAGGTCTTATTGTATTTTGAAGAAGGTTTGAAGTTGACCTGATGATGAACTTTGAAAGTGACATCAAGGTCCTAGGATCGTTTTTTTGTTTAGTAATAGAGTCAAAGTAAATATTACTGTGCTCGCCGTTTTTGTAATTGGAAACGTGTATTTAAATTCGCATTTGGCATTTTTGAGCATAAAAAATCTTTTTTTTTAAATAAAAGATTGTACTTACCTAAATGTTATTAGGTTTTTCGAATGAAGCGCTGCTCTTACCTTAAATACACTACTATTTACACAAACTAATGTGCCACAAAACTCTGATGTATGTAATTGGTAGAAGGTTGGTTGGTACCCTAGATTTTAATGATCTATTACTACCGAGATTACCAACCAACTCAATTGTTTGTTTGTTTGTAAACTCTTTATTGTACAACAAAATATACAATTATTGATACATAATAGCAGTAGCATGCACAAATGCGGACTTATCCCAAACAGGGATCTCTTCCAGCCAACCCTTAAACTAGGTAGGTACTTACTTCTGTATTCTGAGGTTCTTACCTAAGATGGTCTTGATGATAGCTGTATAGATTCAGTATTTAAGTATATACCAAGGTACCTTATATCTAATATTGACGGAAAAACGTTACTCACGCGTCGCTAATGGCCCTTGGGACCCTGAAAGAAAGCATCCCTTCAACACACGTTTCAATCTAGCAATATTTTTTATTATAGGCACTTCTCCGAAGAGCAACACAGGACATAGGGCCAGTGAATAGAAGAAATTCACCGGCATTGAGACTTGTTCGACTGTACATTGTCTTGGCGTTGCTTCCTCCGGCTCTAGTTGGGGCAGGGTTGGCGGAAATACAAGAAATCGCAAGAGAGGCTGCCCTACCATACACAGTAGCTTTCCATGAGTACTTTGTCACCCAGTGGATGACGAGGGTAAGATTTAGGCTAATGAAATATGATAATGATCCTTCAGTAGCTCTTTTAATGATTACATCAAGACCCTGCATATTAGTCCTGTATTGTTTTTTGGCGTGCATTAAAGTATATTTACTTACTTTACTTACTTATTAATTAATTAATAAAAAAATAATACAATTTTGCGTGGGCCATGGTGAAATACAGGGTTGCTATTATTATCTTCTATTCAAGCAAGATATATACCTATTAACATCTATGTCACACTAGACGGAATTGTGTGAAAGTGACTATCTATGAGATAACTCCAGCAAAACATTACAAAAGGCGAGACTTGCGTTTTGCCATTCTAGCCATAATCTAACTGGAATCCTTGCTGTCCGCTACATTATCAATGGTTTCTTATTTCAATGTTTTATTTAAAAAATACGCTGTAATTTGGCAAATAATTCATTTGTAATTGTAACTATAATTAAAATTGCAGGTCACCCCTGACTGTTTTAGTGTATATGGAAGTGCACACCGCACTACAAACGTATGCGAGTCATTTCATGAGGGGTTGCGTCGCTCCCTAAACGCAAACCCAAATGTTTGGAGCTTCACAGGTATCTATAAATATATTTTTCTTCTTTTTTATTGTGTTTTTATTTCCCCTTTAATTGTAAAACTGATACCGCAGATAGTCTCTCTTGGGTCATCGTGCTTCTCAAGTAGGTCTTAAAACTTTGAAAAACATCTTTTAACAGAAGCTGTACTGACTTAAACTGTGAACATTATTCTGATTGTTATGTAAAAAATATAACTAAATAGCTTTAACTGTTGATTAAGTTCCTTTCTTTGTTGTGTAAAATTCTAAATAAAATACAATACAATTTTAATTTTTTCTGTACCCCTTGCCTGTCATCTTGCCCCGGCCCATTAGATTTCGACGCCCTTGTAAAACGCCTATCGATATCTCATATCTACAGCGTAACTACTATCATCGTGTTCACTTAATATTGATTGATTTCAGACACTATCAAGAACAAATTTGCAGTGTGTTCTTCCCGCTTTACCACTCAGCGCGATTTTGCCCACCGTCCCCTTTCTCGGCGAAACTACGTGAGGGGCATGTTCCACCAAAGAGATGTGGCGACAAGACAGCTGCAGTTGGTGGAGGGGCGGATCACCTTGAGGGTGTTTCTCACCGACCTCGCCAGAGTTGTTAACATTGAAGCTGAAGGGGCAAACCTGGAGGAGAACGCACCCGAGGTGGCAGCTGAAGTGGAAATTGGGCCTGAGGACGACTCTGACGAAGAGCTTCAGGAAATTCCCATGGCAGAAATGCCGCCACCATTGTTAGTTGGTGGGCCATTGGGCGAGGGATTGGGAGAAGTCGCCATAGCAGACTTGCCTCCACCAATGATAGTTGGTGGACCTGAGGGCGACAGGCAAAGGGAAGTACCAATGGCAGATCTCCCACCACAAGTGTTAGTTGGTGATCCTGAGCGTGAGGGTCAAGGGGAAATCGCCATGGTAGACCTACTAGCTCCAATTTTAGGTGGTGGCCCTGAAAATGTGGAGCTGAGGGGAATCCCTATAGATCCAGGTGCAGCAGAAAGGGAGGCAGGAGCAGGTGTAAGGGTAGTATGTGGCGTTTGCTGGGACGCCGCCCCTGAAAGATATATTGTGCCCTGTGGCCACACGATGTGCAGTCGGTGCGAAACCACTTTGAGGGAGCAGCAGGGCCTTCTACTTACATGCCCCTTCTGCCGATTAAGGGTAGAAGATACTTTGAGGTTCTACCTCAACGTATTATAATTAATAAATAATCGCTATAATAATTGATGTGGAAGCGATGAGACATGACAAGTCTAGTACTTCTTTTAATAAATATTTTTATCTTAGCATTGACATGAGTGGTGCATGCTCGCTTAAATGTTTGTGCGGATGGTGGAGCATCGGGAGCCGGGTCGTTCCTTTCCCTCTAATATGGTTGATGGGAGCAATGGCTGACTCTCGCGTTATACTCGTGACCGGGTGCTGTCCGTGTGAACTGGCCTACTCTTGTTAAATGCATTCAATGATTTATAAGTATAACTTTTCGTGTCATATTGTTTTCATGTTCTAATGACATAATCTCTTAACAAGGATTTAATTTTGACGTTACTAATTATTATTTATTTCTTGATTTCTTTGCCTTCCATCAACTTGATTTAGGAGAATTCTGCACTCATCACTAAACAAAACTTTACTCCATTGATCCCTTGCCCAGTTGTAGAAATTTCGAGCAAACGCTAGCCTGTTTCTCCGATGATGTACCTCGAGTTTTGGAGCCTTTGCAGTACGAATGAACCAAGTGCAGCTTCTTTAAATCTTCTCCGCACTGTGCGCTCACTTACAGCTACTCCCCGAATTTCTTGAAGTTGATTTCGAGCTTCAACCGCCGTCAAACGAGGGTTTCTACGCACACGAAGTTGAACAAGTCGGTCATCCCTCCTTGATGTACAGCTTTTCCTTCCTTGTCCTGCTCTTCTAGCGTAAGAGTTAGTCGCCATGTACCGTTTTATACTGCGATGTATGGTTGATAAATGTCTACAAGTATTCCGGAGATCATTCGGTAGGTGTGATTATTTCTTCTAATTTCAAGTGCCCTGATAATCCCAGCCTGTGTTTAATCAGGCATAATGCGTTCCTTAATTTCAAAGGCGTCCTAATTTATTGCAAAAGTTTCAAAAATCCCGTTTGCCTTAATAAAAACAACACAATTTCAATGAATCGCCTTCAACCGTAATGAGTAAAATGTTCGTGACAGTCAATAAACGGAATATAATTGAAAGAATTGCAAAAAAAGTGACGATCAACATTTTTCTTAATTTAAAATTATTCTTTCTAAAATATATGGCTAGTATAACCAACCAGTAATCTCAAATAAAAACGTTTCGTACATATTTTTTTATGTTCCGCTAAATTTGCCGGTGAGTGTATTTTGAATAAAGATATTGAATTGAATTGCTAATAATAATAATCGCTCTGGAGTCTACATGAACTCCATCAGAGTAAGTAACCATCAAATAATGATAACAAAATTCTTAATGTTAAAAAATAAGTTTAAAGGGTTTCCATACAAGAAACGTGATTTTTATAGATAATGGTACGGAACACTTCGTGCGCGAATCCAAATCGCACTTGCCCGGTTTTTTTAACAACGCCCTCATACCAGTTTTACATCTATCCATCGCGAGAAGAGCGTATGAATCCAACGGTGTATCCCTTACTCACTGGACTAATAGGCCTACGTGTGAACGACATAGGATTTTCCAATTGTCCTGTCCTATTGTCTTAGTGGCCTGGCGACTGGATTCATAGGCCAACGTGTAAACGACATAGGATTTTCCAATTGTCCTGTCCTATTGTCTTGCTGTCCTGGCTTACTGGATTGTCTCGGCTATTGTCTCCGTATAAAAGAGCCATTAGACGATACTTTTTCATTGTCTTACTGGCCTGGCTTAATGGATTGTCTCGACTATTGTCCCCGTGTAAAAGGGCCATAATGTGATGACTTGATGAGGGTTGAATGAAATAGTATGTAATAGGTACTAGACTTGCATCATTTTATGTTATAAAAATGTCAAAGTACGTTTTTAGGGTTCCGTACACCCATCGGGTAACCAACGGGACCCTATTACTAGCCCTCCGCTGTGTTTCCGTCTGTCAGCGGTATGTATTTCATGAACAGTAATAGGAAGGCAGTTGAAATTTTCACAAAATGTGTATTTCAGTTGCCGTTATAATAACAAATACAAAAAAAATTAAAAAGTGAAAAAATAAGGGGGTTCTCCATACAAAAACCGTGTTTTTAAAGGTCTTTAGGAGTATATGTGATTTAGCTCTATCGTAAAAACGGTAATACATACAAGCCTTAAACTTGGTGTGGTTATTATAGTACTAATACTGAAGTAAAACAACTAATAATAAATCCCGGCCAAGTGCGAGTTAGTACCGCACACAAAGGGTTCCGTCCGTACCATCATACTAGATGGCGCTAGTTTCTTCATGTTTGAAAAAACACGTTTTTTGTATGGAGACCCCCATTATTTTTTTAACTTTTTCTAGTTTTTAGTATATTTGTTGCTATAGCGGCAACAGAAATACATCATCTGGGAAAATTTCAACTGTCTAGCTATCACGGTTCATGAAATATACAGCCTGGTGACAGACAGATGGACGGACAGTGAAGTCTTAGTAATAGGGTCCTGTTTTTACCCTTTGGGTACAGAACCCTAAAAATCGGCCAAATGTGAGTCGTACTCGCGCTAAGAAAGAGAAAGAAAGAAAGAAATTTTTATTTGCCAGAATACATACATGTGGAGATCTTAATGTTAAAATTGTAAATGTATTCAGCCGTCATAAAGATGGTATGCAAATTTTAACAGGTTAAAGGTAAATTAGTTTTATTATTATAGTTCATTTATTATATTCACTAATACTATAGAAGCAGTATTGCATTAGCCATTCTGTTATTTTTTTCTTAAGTCTACTTCCTTGTAATTGTTTTATGTCATCTGGAAGCTTATTAAATATTTCAAACACATATTATAAATATTTTGTTTATTTATATTTAAGTTTTGCAGGGAGGTTGCTGTAACCAATGTGTATATTAAGCCCTTGGTATACGAAATCTAACGTCTCTAAGATATTGAAAATACTCTGGGTGAGATTTTGTAAACATACAAACTTTTCTTATATACATGCACGGCAAAGGTAAAATATTTAGTTTTTTAAATAGGGGTTTACAACTTTCTATAAACCACGCATTATTAATAGCACGTACACACTTTTTTTGCAATCTAAATGTTCTATCGACATCTTCAGAATTTTCCCATAGTAAGAGACTATAATTGAGGACTGACGATACATGACCGTGGTGGGCTGTCAAAGCAGCTTCTATAGAGATTGTTTGCCTTAGTCTTCTTAACGCGAATACAAACCGATTCAGTCTTTTGCAAATTGAGTCAATATGGTCCTTCCAGTTCAAATGATTGCCAACATGTATGCCTAAAAATTTAAGTCCATTAGTTTCGTCAATTTTACTATTATTATAATTTATGTCCAGAAAAAGGTTTTTTTTTGATATGAGTGAAATTGTAATATCTTAGTTTTATTTATATTAATGTAAAGGTTATTGTTTTTCAACCATTTGACAGCATCAGCCAAGGCTCTACCCACTTCAAATTGATACGTTTTTTATCTTTGCATTTAATAATTAAAGTTGTATTGTCCGCGAAAAGTATACATTTATGAGACATTGCTTTTGGGAGGTCGTTAATGTATAAAAGAAACAGTAAGGGCCCTAGATTACTACCTTGCGGAATTCCCGAGTTATTTATACGAAAGTTAGATGTGTACTTTTGCTTTGTTAGAATCCCACTTATTTAAGTTACTTTTGAAATATCTGTATGTACATTGTATTCTATTTGACAAATAACTTTTAATCCAGTCGTAACCTCTGCCTCTTATACCATAGGACTCTAGCTTAGAAAGTAGCTGGTCTTATTGAACAAAGTCCGATGCTTTGCTCATATCAAGAAACATTGCCATTATTGGGATTTTAGCATTTAAAGATTCAGAAATTAATTTAAACAGATTGAAACAAGCTAGTTCTTAATTAGCTACTTAATTAGTACTTAATTAGTTTTCGATGTACATACTAAAAACGTAAAAAAATAAGAGCAGTTTCAAACTCATTACAAAACTAAATTAAGCCTTTGTTTAGTTATTTACTACAATGAAAACTAATTATACAAACAACGATATGTGCATTAAAATTCCCAATCGTTCAGTCAACAGAACAGGTGGAAACAAATGTAATTTTCCACTTTATTTTTTTTATTTGCTAGTAGATCCCCCCATAATAGCACATACTTATTCTGTGAAAATTTCAGCCGGCTACCTATTCTGGTAAAAAACCAGCCCTTTAAAAGTTGAGGACAAACAGACAGCATTGTAGTAACATCCCGTGATATGGCACGGAACCCTAAAAACACCTTGTTTAATATGAAAAAATTGCAAATAAAGAAATACCCTGGTAAATATTGCATTTTATTTAAAAAAAAAACACTATGGTACCTAACGGAAGTCAAGCATTTCATGGTGATGTCACAAAATTACTGCTACTTATAATAGAATGACTGGTAAGTAAGTATACGTAACTAAAAATGTAACCTCTTGGCTACTTATTGATTCTACTAATGAAATTGATAACTTTCTAGGGACCCTATTTATACCTACCTGCTCAATTCCTATATAAGAGACTTGCTCATCTCATAGGTAATTAATCAGCATAACTGTACCTATAAACAGTCCAAAGACTGTGAGTTTATCTTCTTTTAGTCATCCACCAATATCACATTTTATTTACTGCATCTGTATAGGTATTAAAAGAGTTTAAGGTACTTATTATTTTGTTTTTGTTGCCGTCATCCTATGGTACCCTAGTGGTACATACAAAGGACCTTCGTGGATCGACGCCATCCCTCACTGTCCTCTACAACGCTCCAGCGAAACCCTGCTACCAGCAGTTCGGCTCGATGGTTGCCACGTGTGGGCCGGACGGCCTGGCCGCCTACTCCCGCTCATCTGTCATGTGAACGCAACGTTACCCTAGCAGAGTTATCCTATTTTCTGGGCTGTGTGTCCCTATCCCCATTCACACTCGTTGTCGTTGAGCGATTTCTCGCTCTAAAGGGATTGGGTGACAGCGCTTCGAGTGACCTTCGTTGCTGATTGTGTTCGGCCAGAAGATGATCAGTATGGACCATATGCTTTTGTTAACGAACACTTGCAGTTTGTTCGTCCACCCTTTCGTCACTTTCCATGTCTCACAGCAGAACAGACATTACGAACGATGGAATAGATCTTGATCCACCGCGCCGGGTGAGCTGGAGTACCAGACAGGTTTTAGCTGGGCGAACGCGCCTTTCGCCTTCTTTCTTCTTAGTATTAAAATACTTATGGTGAATTCCGTACCTCAGTAATTAACAAACAAATTTTGCTAAAAATCTCAGAATAAACCAAAACAAGCGTACGGCGATAAAAGTTTCCTTAAAGTCAAAAGCTATTAGAAACACGATTGAGCAGCTTTGGCTCGATAGAAAAAAAATTCGAGCGAGACCTACAGTACTCGCATATGATGTGTAACATGTGACAAAATACTTTATAAAAGGACGGCAAAGATACGGCAGACTAGGCTGTATGGTCATAGATACCTTTGCCTTTTCCGCGCTTTTAAAGCCTGAAAAAAGGACGGCAAAGATACGGCAGACTAGGCTGTGTGGTCATAGATACCTTTGCCTTTTCCGCGCTTTTAAAGCCTGAAAAAACGCGACTTCCTGTTACAATGGGACACATTTCCGTCCCATTTCACGAAATCACTCCCACAAATTGCAGGAAAGCTAGAGCAAAGATGTTACACATCAAAAACCCCAAAGATAGGTCTACACCGTTACTTTCAACTTTAGTTATGACTAATATATTTTAAAGTGTAAATTTTTAACATTAAGAGGCAGGCAACTAATGTGCTTGCTTGTATGAAAGGAACAACCAAGACTACGTAACTAACTACGTATGTTTATGGTACTCCTCACAGAATAGATAAAAGTTACTCTTTGAAACTACCTAAATCGGTGTAGTTTTAACGTTTTGGCCCTTCTAAATCCTGCACACCAACTTAGTGGTTCTTTCTAACTTACTTATCTCAAAAAGTTTTAAATCCGACCTAAAATAGTAATATGACATCTAAGGCAATGGGCAAAAGAATAACGACTAACGTACTAACTTACGGGACAAAAATCCTTAATTCATTACTTTTTTTAATGAACGCATTCAAAGAACAACGGATGTGACGTTTACTCAACACTCAAAGGTCAATGTCCTGAGACACGAACTACACCCCCGTAATCTACAGTACACAATCTGTTGGGCTGGTTACTTAAGCCTTGAAAGTGGCTGCTCGCTGCGTAGTTTGAGTACCGCGGAGCACAGGCTGTAGATGGCGTACCGCGGAATACGGGCTATAGTTGATGTTCGCGTAGACCATGGACTACGGGGTCAAATCTTTTACATGAACTACACCCCTGAACACTTCAGTACACGTAATACGGGCCGTGTTCCACGGTCCGTCTACTATTGCCCGGGCTGATAGTTTGCAGCCTGTAGTGTACACCCCGTAGTTCGTGGACTGATGTATTGGAACTATTTGTACACGATCTATAGCCTGCAAACTACGTAACGTCATCTATTAGCTCGTACAATACGGGTAACGAACTACGGTGGCCCTTTTCCTTCACCGTTAAAGCAATCGGTGAGTATATATGTACGTAAGTTTCGAAAAACTCATTGGTACATTGGCCGTCCGGATTTGAACCTGGATAGCCAATAAGCGGATAGCTATGCATATGATTTATTTATCTGTGTACAGAGAGCCATACATTTTGCTAACAACGCGAACGCTTTGAACATTTTTTATTTTCAAAGCCTTAACGAAGAGCCAATATGATGTGAACAGACAAAAAAAAATTGAAAATAATAAGTGTACTAATCATACAGCGATTTTAATAGTCATGTATTCATTATAGAAGAATCAAGGGCGATGATTGCTCGAATCGAAGAAAAACGTGCAGAGACCGAGCTGATACTAGCACGGACTGCCGAGATGCGGGCGCAGGCCGAGATGACCCGGGTGCAAGCGGCGCAGGCTCAGGCGGCGGCCTTTGCAAGTATGGCGGTGTCAGCCAGGATCATTTCCCGGAGATCAAGGCGATACTTTTCAAGATCAAGAAGTTAGTTGCCTACCTTTCTTATAAAATGTAACATACAAAGATCAGTATATATTAATGTAAGATATATGTATGTATGTATAGTATGGGATTAATGTAAGATTGTATACCAATTTTATTAAACTCTGTATGTTACTTATATAATATTTTAACTGATTTTTATTTCTAGGCTGGGGAGCTGCTCCCGAGTTACAAGCTCGTCGCAACAATGGTCTGGCTTTGCAAAAAGGTATTGCATCGAAGAAGCTTGGTGCAAATTTTATGGCGCAGTGGCTTCTAATTTCTATACTATAAATTATTGCTCTTATACGAGGTGCGGTCCAAAAGTGTCCGGCCTAACAAAGAAAACAAGTAGATATATTTACAATTTTATTTTTATTTTTCGATATAGTCCCCCTCTATTTCAACGCACTTTGCAGATCTCGTGATAAGCATTTCTATCCCCTTATAAAAATATTCTGGAGTTTTGTCCTCGAAATGGGTAAAAACTGCTTGGGCCACTTCATCATCCGAAGAAAATCGTCTTCCCCTTAAGTCTGCCTTAAGTCTCGAGAACAAGTAGTAGTCGCTTGGGGCCAGGTCTGGGCTGTAAGGGGGGTGGCGAATTTCCTCGAAGCCACATTTAGCTACAGCAGCTTTGGCAATTGCAGCAGTGTGAACGGGAGCATTATCGTGGAGAAGCCGAACACCTCTACTAAGTTTTCCACGTCGTTTCTGCTTGATCGCCTCTCGCAACTGCTCAATAAGGGTGGCGTAGTAGCTGCCATTTACCGTGGTATTCCTTTCTTTTATGTCAATCATTAGTATTCCGTGACAATCCCAGAATACCGTTGCCATAATCTTTTTGGTGGATTGCGTTACCTTGGCCTTTCTAGGTGGCTTTTCACCAAGACGACGCCACTCCATCGATTCCCTTTTAGACAGGGGATCATAGTACAAAACCATGGTTTCGTCTCCCGTAACAATCGACTCCAAATAACTTTTTCCGTAACGCCTATACGCGTCTAAAACTTCTTGAGAACACGCTTTTCTCTCAGTACGCTGCAAGCTCGAAAGAAGTTTGGGTACCCACCTAGCACTAACTTTATTCATGTGAAGATGATCATGTAGTATCCTAAGTACTGAAGTTTTGGAAAGTCCGGTTCTTGCCGCTATATCTTTAGTCTTTAGTCTTCGATCACTCAGAACTTCCTCTTCCACTAATTTAATACATTGCTCGGTGAGTACTTCTATAGGCCGGCCGGAGCGAGGTTCGTCGTCAATGGATTCCCGCCCCAACCGAAACTGTTTACTCCATTCTTTTACCGTGAAAAATGATGGAGAAGAATCCCCGTACACGGCATCCAACCTTTTTTTTTATATCGGTCGGGCTTACCCCTTCCTTAGTCAGGAATTTGATCACGGAACGATATTCCAATTTGATCATTTCGAAAGTTTTCCGGATTCGTATCGTTAAAACGCCGTAAAATCAAAACTACAACCAACAGAAACGCCAAAACCAGACTCGAAAAAGCAGACTAAATGACAATCGCGATGACATCTTTTTTATTTTTTTTTAAGCCGCCAAATTTTTCCAGCCAGAAAGTTTTGGACCGAACAGGTACATAATATTAATTAAAAAAAGTAAGTTCATGGTATACAAGTCTTTTATTTACTTACACATTATTGAAAATTAATAGCATTGCTCATATAAAAACATTTTTATTTAATTGTAGCATTATCCTTCTTCCTTATTGTTGAATCAAATAATACAATTTTGTTTCTACTGCCCCTAGTACAGGTAAGAAAATAATACTTGTCCTTCCTGCCCCCACCCCCGTTGGTCCGCCGCCCAACTATGTTGCTAGGCTTAACAGGGTTTCTCCGGCGTTTGGTGAAAGGTTTCTGTAAAAGAAAGTACCTATTGAACTTTTTGTAACCTGTATCAAAATTATGTATGTTTGTAAACTATGTATTTTGAACTTGCTTTAGCTTTTTAATCTACACACTTTTTCTTTTGGATATAAATTCATGGACAATTCACACACCACACTGATAAAATATTTATATATGTTAAAATACATATACGTAGATATTTGACACCCAGACATTCATCACACGAATGTTTGCCCTGGGTGGGATCGAACCCACGCCCCTCGGCTAAGCAGACAGCAGACTAAGGTTACAAAACTATGATAGATATGTCTGCTGAGTAAATTCATACTGAGAGAGATGTGATCAAACCGATCTGTCTAAGCTAGGCATGTGTTTCATTGACTATCTTTGAGGCTAGTGGATACGTTATGTATGTCACAGATACTATGTTATTGTCCTCTGTCAAACAATTATGTTTAAATTCTTACCCGTGATCACGAAACCGCAGTGGCGACAAAGCCGCACTCTTAAATGGCAGCACCAAAGGAATATGTATTTCTAGACTAATAAATAACAGGCATTTTCATAGCCTGCCTGGCTAGCTTCCACCATCTTATCTAAGTGTTCCTGCCAAACATCAGTGTTAACAGCATTGAAGTGTTCCTGCTTGAAGATAATAGCCAGATCACCATTGCGTTGGGGAATCTTGGTAAGCCTGCTTCCATCTTCGGCATCATTGTCACTTACCATCAGGTTTTATATAGAATTATAAATAAGGGGATGTTAAACTGATATTGACAGTTTTGTATCATTAGTAAGAATTTATTTAATGAAAACCTACACCTGGAATTATTGTTTATACTAAAATGCAAACTAAAATCATAAATGTTTTGAGTCAAATACTTACTATTAAGCCATCAAATGGGTTTTGTTGGATTGGCCCGAAATCCTGACCAACTATATTGGCAGCCCTATCTTCAATTATCAGACTGATAGTACATGCATGGCCTCCACCAGTCTGAATACGGCTTCTGTTTAGTGCTGCCAATTTTGCCCACACTCGGGCCTTTTAGTCACCCCAAAACTGTAACGAAAGCAAAGACAGTTCAAACACTATAAAATAAATGACTAAACAATGTGACGATAATGGATGAAAAATATGTATGTAAAGGATACTATCAGTTTTGGGATAAACATGATTCATTGCAAATGTAACTGTATATATCAAAAAGATAACACTGCTCACTTTTAACCACTCTTTAGAACTCCGAGCTGGCCCTTCAGAGAGTGAAGCCATCTAGTTACTTCAGCCCACAAGCGATTGGAGAGCTTAGATTCTAGTGTTCAAACTCTCCCAAAAGCGAGATCCCTGTGAGTTTCTAAAAACTCAAGTAGAATTTCAAGCTGCCGCACCATTGTATTACATCTCCACATTTCCATTGTAGAATTCATAGATAGTACCTTGTCTGAAATAATGAAATAAATATAATTGAAGCAGTCACAGCTCTGTGTGAAATGGAGCTTGGTCTTAACCCACATGGCATTTATTTCTACAGTTTCCGTACTGCATAAAGCATGTTAAGCCATTGCTGCCGGTTACAATGACTAGAAGGCAGTCGTTAATCCGAGTCCGATGCCGTAAAAGCGGCATGAACAACTTCTGACAGTGGGGTTCGTCACTAGCCCTACAACCACCACCAAACCGGAATTGGCCCGCGTGTGTGGAGTATAACCTAACCTTCCCTAGCTTGGGAAGAGATCCGTGCCCTAGCAGTGGGGACGTTATGGGTTGTTGACGATTGAATAAATATGAACACACAAACAAGATTCTGACTGAATGAAAAAACGCGGGCTGGAGTGGAGTGTGTTGAGAGGTTTTATGTAGCCCTCTTAGGTGAAACGTGTTTCACATAGGTATCTGGATAAACTTACATTACTTACAGCAAACAGATCACCATAACTTTCTTAAAATGCATAAGATATGAAAAATTTTCGTTAAAACGACAATGCAAACAAATAATAAAACATTGGTTGACAAATGTCAGTTTGACAAAGTAGATATCTCGCCTTTTTTTTCTGTACTGCGGTGTGTTGTGATACTAAACAAAGATACCGCTATACTAATCATGTATACTTATCTCCTACTAGCAGATCATTCAATACTGTCTGTTAATGTCAAAATTTTAATCACAGATAATTTTTACATCTTTTTTAAATAACACCTCAAAGAAACGAGTTTCATAATGACGCCCTCTCTATTTCCATAGAGAAACCTTATACCAACATAGTGATTTCTGTACTCTTTGCTTATGCCCTCAACTTTATAACAGGTTAATAACAGTTGTGAAAAGTTATGGAATATGTATGGTATGTTTAGTGCAAGACGATAGCAGAATGCCAATTTGGCATGCGTCTGAATGATATAAGTTCTAAACCTATTCTTTAGCGAATATTTTTGGTAAATAATGGAATTGGGTCCCTGGGTGTTCCACCTCAGAATGTAGCTGCTGCAAATGCTGTCAAAAACTTCAGAGAAGATTTGTAATGCACCGGCACTAGCATTACAAATCCAAAAACAAACGAAGAAAGTGAAAATTATTTACGAATCCGGCTGAAGGACTAGTTTCCATGGCCAAGAAAAATTCACAACAAAAAAAGCACTAAAAATATCATTCATTCATTTATCAAGCAAGAATGTGACGGGCCGTAGACGTACCTATTAAATAAGTTTTCTAATTTCGTAAATTCATGTATGTTCTTGCGCGTGTTGTAAAGTAAACTGAATTTGCAAAGCAAACCAACTACGTATAAAATGGAATACATATCACCTGAAAATTTGTCCCCAAATGGCACACGAGTGTAAGCAAACAATATAGGTTATGTTTTAGGGTTTAACTATTTATTTTTTTATTTAGAATAATTGCTAAGACCTTCGCATCATCTCGCCTGAAGTGACGATACCGAAGATGAAAGCGGGCTTAACAAGTTTCTCCAACACAATGGGAAACTGGCTATCTTCAAAGTGGAACACATCATGCTGTTAACATTGATGTTTAGCGGCGAGACAGATAAGATAGTGGTAGCTAGCCAAGGGAGCTAAAAACGTACAATAAGAGATCCTGGTAACCGGCATTAAGGTGGTGAACCTGTTCGCGCCCTGCGCCAAGGGTGGGAACTTAGACCCCGCAGGGAATCGAACCCCACGACCTGGGTTGGGGTGCACATAACCTAGCTGGTGTAGGGGGAGAGCCGCGCGAACGCGACGCTCTTCGACAGTATAAACATCAACCCTAACAAACTTTTTTTGGATTTAGTATGGCAGCCCGGTTATGTGCACCCTAATTGTGACCTGGTTTGAAGCGAATGAACTTATAGAGAGGTGGTTAAAAATTGTTAATGTTTCTAGTTTGTGCTGTCAGTGTGCGGTTCCGATCGAAGCAAACCCGTCAAATATGTGTGTAGCATGTCTGAGGGGTCATGTCGACATCACAGAGAGCATTCCAAAACAGGCTACTCTATTCTTCTGCAGGGGATGTGAAAGGTACAAAAATTTTATTTGCATGCAATGTTAGCCTGTTGCTTATTTAAAGAAAACTATAAAAATCAAGGATAATTCAAAGTGTGGGAGTGGTGAAGATGAAAAAAAAAAGAATTAGTATTTGTAGTCAAAAATAAAAATGCTTCTATTTGCGGCAAATACGGTAGCAAAACAAGAAACAAATCTAAAGAGGTTTGAACAACATCTGTACCTGAAAACTGGAGGTAACTTGAGGTGAAACACCAAGACGGCATGACAACTCAAAACGGCCGTTTTGTGTTGTTTGCTTATGCATTGGTCTGTACCCAAACTCGGGTGGGTACTAATTTTCCATAATGCATTCTCAAATAGTCCTTAAATGTAGCAATAGATAGTTTATGGCAAGGACTTATTTTTATACCTGAAGAAGTTTTTAATTTTAACCCATATGGAAATTCCATTGTTTGTCCAAAAAGAGGTGACATGACGGCACTGCATGTTCTTACGTAAATGGCAACATTTGAGTATATTCCATAAATGAGAATTCTGAATTTTGAGGTACTCATTAAAAAATATTGTAGTTACAACAAAATCTGCTGTCAACACAAGGGTTATGAAATTTGTGTCATTAAATGAAATCACCCTAAAAAGTATTTTATTTTTCCATAATAGTTTTATTACTTGAACAATTTATGACTTCATAATACATCTGCAATGATCTGTTGGGAACATATAGTGTAACTAGCTTTTGCCCGCGGCTTCGCCGGGGTGGACATCGTTTTTATGATTGTCTTTGAAGGTGAGCGTGGGCCGTGGGCATAAGTTTTCTCCAGATCCCTATCCGAGATCGGGCTATTCTGATTAGCAGTCTGACATTTCATCACAACACTCCATTGTTCCATTGTGCTGTTAAAGAGATGAACCAAAAAAAGACAATTTTTCAGTTCCATCAGGAACTGCATCGGACTACACTATTTTCACGGGAATAAAAGTAGCCTATGTCCTTCCCTGTGACACAGGCTACCTGCATGCCAAATTTCATCAAGATTAGTCAAGGTGTTGAAGCATGTAAAGTTAAAAAAACAATCAAACACATTTTCACATTTATAATATTAGTAAGGATTATGGCCATAATTAGCTTCTACACATGTCTTCACCTGTGTGATATTGATTTTATGATTAACTTTTAGGCTGTGTGAGTGTCAAAATGAGATTTCTCTAGATCCCTCTGGAGCTATGTCGAGCTATGATAATTAGTAGTCTAGTCACTCAGAGGGGAATTTCCCATAAAGCTGGCTAGGCCTGGGCCTAGGGTGGCCAGATAATAGGGATCGCCTTAGTTGACTATGCGGGCCCAGTGCAGGTTGGTTGATTTCACACACAACCTTGAGTTTCTTCGCAGGTGTGTGCAGGTTTCTTTACGCTGTTTTCCTTCACCGTAAGAGCGTCGGAAAAACGTACATATGAAATCGAAATTCGAAAACACATTGGTACATGGCAGGATTCGAACCACGACCTCCCAGACAGGAGGTAGCGACCCAAGCCGTTACGCAACTGATGTTCTTAATTAATTTATTGAGTAATAAATAACACTTGCTAAATAGGAATTGTTTCATCTTATTTTTGCACATTTTTTAAAGCCTTAGACATGACCAACAAAAGACATACCCTTCCCTACCTAGGATTCACAGTGCAGTTTTGAATGTTATCATGATGTGTCTGACTATTGTTCCCGAGATACAGTTATTAAATTATTTGTAATGATCATGCGTGAGTGGAATAGACAGTATTTGAGCTTGCGTGGTACATCCTCGGCAGTACACCATCACCTGAGGTGTTGCCATTTGGCAAACAAATAAAAAAGATGATTTGATATTAATCATTAAAACAATCTCTGTAAATATCAACAAATTTGATTTCAGCAGCTATCTCAAAATCTTGTTGAAATGGTACCGTGATTTCAATCTCTACTTATCAGCCAATACTTGACTTATTACTCGGCCTACAGGTACTTGCAACCACCGTCAGACTGGGTGGTGGCTGCGCTGGAGTCTCGCGAACTGCTTGCGCTGTGTCTGAAGAAGCTCAAGGGCTTGAATAGGGTCAAGCTGGTGGATGCTGGCTTTGCGTGGACCGAGCCACACTCTAAAAGGATAAAGGTACGTAAAACTTACAAAAAAAATTTGGGTTAAAACATTTTTTTTCCCAATTATGAATTTAAAAAAAATATATTTTTTTAAATCTTTCTTAACTTAATTTTTTCGGACTTACGACTAAGGTCTTTGACCAGTGTGTGTTGCCAATGATGACTTACGGAACTGAGACATGGTCGCTTACTATGGGCCTTATAAGAAGGCTCAAGGTCATCCAAAGGGCAATGGAGAGGACTATACTCGGAATTTCCCTATGCGATCGAATCAGAAATGAGGAGATTGGCAGGAGAACCAAAGTATCCGACATAGCTCACAGAATCGCTAAACTGAAGTGGCTGTGAACTGATGGCCGTTGGGATCGTAAATTTCTCGAGCGGTGACCGCGCACCGGAAAACGTAGCGTAGGCAGGCCTCCCACGTTGTGAACCGACGACCTGGTAAAGATCGCGGGAAGCTGCTTGATGCGGGCAGCGCAGGACCGATTGTCGTGGAAATCCTTGGGAGAGGCCTTTGTCCATGAGTGGACGTTTTTCGGCTAATATGATGAACTTAATTTTTAGTATTACAACCATTATTAAGGCCTACTGCACTGAGTACTTAATTATTCCGCAAATACATCTAAATTAAAAATAAAATAAAAACATGTCTACATACCCATTATTTTGGGATATCGGGTAAAATGTATTCTACCTATGTCACTCACGGGAATTTTAATAGTATTTAACATCATCTGATTAAAGGTAATCTGATCAATGAATTTTCCTTTAAATGGTGACCAGAGCCCCCTACCTGCCAATGCCCATCTCACAAAAAATAGGCAAGAGAAGCCAAAAAATTTACACTACTGGCTGTGTCTTCAGAGGAATAGCTAAAAGCTGTGCTGATACTTCTGCTCTCAAAATTCGGTTTCGGGCATAAATTGCCACTGCTTGTATCAATGATTATCATGTTGCTAAAGGTAGAGCTGAGTTGTATGTTTCTTTTGTCGCTGCGGTTAACTTAACTCCATAAATTGAGTTTAAGATATGAGTTCTGGATGAGCAAAGCGAGCCCTAAATTTTTTGTTTGTTTCTGGTCTTGTAGAGTCGCTTCTTAGATAAAGTCATACACCACAGCAAGTAATTAAGTGAATTTGAAAGATAGATTGGCTGACTTGGTTGGGGGATAAGGTAAGCAATGACAATCTGGGGTATGCAAGACGTTGAATTCTACGCAAGAAAGTATGGTTAGTAATAGTGAGTATTCTTGGGCGGGGCTGTTTAATTTATTTTCTATTGAAGTAGACAGTAGCACCATTTGTCATTCTTATATATATATCTTGTTTTCTTTCACTGTAGGTATTTAATTTGTATCCCTACTAATCCCTACTAATATTATAAATGCGAAAGTAACTCTGTCTGTCTGTTACGCTTTCCCGCAAAAACTACTGAACGGAATTGGCTGAAATTTGGTAGGTAGACAGATTAGGACCCGGATTAAGACATAGGCTACTTTTTGCCACGCTCGCGAGCCGCTTGCGGCTCGCGCACTGCGCGCCCTCGAATAGTAATAGAAACGTGGTCCACGCGGGTGAAGCCGCGGGAAACAGCTAGTTGTTTTATATATTCTGTAAATAATGCCTGAAGAGGCATTATGATATCACCAACGCTTATAACTAAGTGCATACTGTCCATCCATACCAACTTACTAGAGCCATGGAGCGCGCCATATTTCTTTTGAACCCATTGAATTACTACTAAGTATGGAACCGACGCCGCGAACCAGTTTTTTGCGCCGTGTGTTGTTGACAATTGTCAACAACGCGTTTAGTCTCTCGCTTAACGCTCAAGCGATCGCCCGCGTGCCGATACCTAAGAACAATAAAAAAATGCCGGTTTGCGTCTTAAAAACTTATAAAAATCGATCCACTGCAAAGATAACAGATAGTGGCGTGACTTATCTTCGGTAAGTAAACACAATATTAATTAAAACCAACCAAAACTAGTTTTTTTTCTACATTATTTTCAACCACATGCCGACATTTTGTTTGAAAATCATAGATTATGAAAAGTGAACCATATAGATAGGACGCGTAGGTAAGGTGAACTATATGACTGCTTCCGTGGCGCAGTCGAGATGGGTTGCACTTTACTGTGACAGTAACGTTGAGGTCATGGGTTCAATCCCCAGGTCGAAACAAAAAAGTGTAACCTGAAAAAGAGCTTAATAACGAGATATGCTAGGTATGTATGAATGTTGTGAACACGAAAAAGAGCTTAATAACTAGATGTGTAATGTATGTTTTTTCCGATTACAACTGTATTCCATGCACCTCTCGATTTATTTAGCGAAAGCGCAAATGTGTATTTTAGTGCCAGTTAGTCTTTATATTTAATTTGATTTTAAATGCGTAACATTTATTTTCATTTACTTTATTAATTTAATATTTTTTGATCCACGTAACTCATTACATATATCATACATACATACATGCATGCACATACATACATACATTGCAAGTTAAATAGAAGCTTTTAAAAATAGTTTCAATTCATTAGTAAGAATACACCTTATTAAAAAAAATACCTTAAACCTGACTGCATAAAATGACAACGCTCTTTTTGTTTTTTTCCTTAAAAAATCCTTTAATAAACTAGCTGTTTTGACTACATGCTGTAACAATGAAACGGACAACACACTCACACATACACACACTCACATACTCTCTCACACACACACACACACACACACAAAAACATACCCGAAAAAGGTATTGGTGAGCAGTCGGGTTTCTCAAGTGTTAGTGCAAGCAGGCAGATAACACCATTACAGTGAATTTTGCATCTGTTTATTTATTCTTCATAAACGTCACGCGATCGTCCCGCCCCCGCGCACTCCTCGCGACCCCCGAGCAGAACAAGATATTTGTTTTGACTAGCTCTTCTATACGTAGTAGTAGTAATTCAATGTTTAAACCGAAAACGGAATGTCGAGATTTGACTAAAAACAAAAGTTGAAGATTTTGGTAAGAGCATCACTAGACTCAAATGGATCTGGGCGGGGCATAAGATAAGAGGGTGGACTAGAGCTACAAAAGCGTGGCAACCAAGACCAAGACGAAGTTTAGTAGGCAGACCAGCTGACCGATGGTCAGATGACATCATTAACATTGGCGAGACGCGAGGGACTGAGACAAATGGTGTGCACTAGCAGATGCTTATACCCAGCAGTCAGCAATGTGGGCTGACAAGATAGATACGAGTAGATGGCCAATGTTAGCTAAGTTTCACCATCATCATCATATCAGCCGAAACCGGTTTAGTGCTGCCCGCATTAAATTATTTACTGTTTTAAATAAATTATTTGTATTTGTATATTCAGCGGCTTCCTGCAACCTTGACTAGGTCGTCGGTCCACCAAGTGGGAGACTTGCTACGCTACGTCTTACGGGGCGCGGTCGCCACTCGAAAACTTTACTGTCCCAACGGCGGCCGTCCGTTCCACGGGCTATATGCCTCGCCCTTGCCACTCGACTTTAGTTAAGTTTATTATAATGAATAATGGATGAATCACTGATGAAATAAAATAATAATAATAATAAAAAAAATACATTGCTGACAAAATTACCAATGGGTGAAGAGTTTACCTCCTAAAAAAGGGAAAACCCCTGTGTTATAGGATAGGTAACAGTGCTCATCCCTCCAAATCATAATATGTCACTGTAGCATAAACAACATTCAAAACAATTTTAAACTATATTTATAGTAAAACAAATACTTAAAATCAACAGTATTTTTGACTATACGAGTAATATGTGCAATAGGAGTGTTGTGTGTGTATTCTTCACACACACACACATACGCGAGCGCACACAAAAGCAAGCACGCACACACACACGCACACACACTCTGCGTGTGTGTGAGAGTGTGTGTGTGTGCGTGCTTGCTTGCTTGTGTGTGCGTGCTTGCTTGCTTGTGTGTGCGCTCGCGTATGTGTGTGTGTGAAGAATTGAATTGAATGGTTATAAACGCATATTTATACCTTCTCTGTTCCGTCATGGGTAAAAAAAAATTGACCCCATCCTCAGATCAAGAAGTCCTCATTCTCTTTCCTTTCCATTTTCCTTTTTCTTTTCGTTAGTAAGTTTCAATCTAAATAATTTTTGAAGTCCAAAGGTTTTTTTTTCAAAACATGTCCATTATTCAACCAGGTGAAACTGACAGTACAAGGCGAGGTTATGGGTGGTGCGGTCCTACAGCAAACCTTTATTGTTGAATTCAACATCCAACACCAGATGTGTGATGCGTGCCACCGCTCGGAGGCCCAAAACTATTGGCGCGCGCTAGTGCAAGTGCGCCAGCGCGCCAATAATAGGAAGACATTCTACTACCTCGAGCAGCTGATACTGAAGCACAAGGCTCATGAGAATACGCTAGGAATCAAGCCTAAGCATGGTAAGTCATCATATAAGCTTGTATATGTCGGGGCTCGAGCTTACCCTGAATTAGGGCGATCGGGCCTTAGGCGAACACGCGGGCCCAGTGCGGGTTGATCGACTTCCACACAGCCTTCGAGTTTCTTCCTCACGATGTTTTCCTTCACCGTAAGAGCGTTGCAAAAAACGTGCATATGAAATCGAAATTTGAAATCACATTGGTAGGTGTCAGTGTTCGAACCACGACCTTCCGGACAGGAGGTAGCGGCTCTAGTCGTTACGCCGCCAAAGCTCTTGCTAAGTATAGATACTTTGAAATTGTTAGCTGAATTAAATGCTTCATGCAACATACGAGTATACAGCTGTTAAAAATGTTTTGCCTAATTTTATCTGTGGCTTCTCCTCTCGAAACTGATCGATCAGGTTTCCCCTAGAAACCATAGTCAATTCGCAAATCCATTTTTGGACTAATCATACAAATCTATATATATAAAAATGAATCCCTATTTCCCTTGGTCACGGCATCACGCGTGAACGGCTGGACCGATTTCGCTAATTCTTTTTTTGTCGAGTTTGTTATTGTCAGGAGAAAGTTCTTATGTAGGGTAGTGTAGTGTAGTGTAGGGTAGGGTAGGGTATTGTAGTGTAGTGTAGTGTACTATAGTGTAGGGTAGGGAAGGGTAGGGTAGTTTAGTGTAGTGTAGGGTAGGGAAGGGTAGGGTAGTGTAGGGCAGTGTAGGGAAGGGTAGTGTAGGGTAGGGTAGGGTAGTGTAGTGTAAGGTGGTACGAAGTTCGCCAGGAATACTAGTCACTTATGCAATCATGGCTTGTGGTGTGGCCCTAGAATAGTACCACCCCATCTCTTCCCGAGGGTGTCTTAAGAGACGACAAAGGTAACAAACAGGAGGATGGGCAGCAGCGTCCTTTCCGCGTACTGGACCTCCACACAACACTGCGATCGTCAAACAGCCTGTCAAGCGTGGCGATTACGGCAAAACTCCCCTAACGGTACTTGAAAAGACTCACTCATTAGTACTGCTGATTCCATCGTGCAACTCCTCAGCCATATGCCTCAACTTCCAGTTTCTGGCTCTCCTCCGCGCTGAACGTTCCCCATAGAACTTCTTCACGAGGAACACGTCTGGTATTACACTCGAATCCAACTTGTCCAGGTTCGAGTCGTTCACGTTCGAGTCACTGAGGTTGTAGCTGTTGAGTTGACAAAGTGTTGGAACGTAAATAATTGGAAACGCTAAACACGTTAAAAAAACCGGCCAAGTGCGATTCGGACTCGCGCAAAGTAGGGCTCCGAAGTCTTCTCAAAAAAAATAAGTATATTTAAAAAAAAACAATAGAATATTTGAGATAACATTTATTCGAAAAACAAAAAAGGTAAAATCATTTTGGTATGGATAATCTATGAACTTTTTACAAATCCAACTGCACACGTTAAGTTGGTCGACTATTAATCCTAAACCAAAGTATATATTATATTAGTACTAACATACAGTATGGACACTCCCTACATTCCGACCTCACCCCCTCGTCGCACAGATTGATACAGATTGGTTATTTATAGTTTGGCTCTCGAACGTATAGGATTTCGCCGTGATTTTGTTTGCTCCGTCGTTTGTTTTTTAGAAATGTCATTTCACGACCGCTGTATGCAGTGTCCGGGGTGTGGTCCAGCAGTGGACGTATTTTGGATTGTGTAACATCAGTCAAAGCAGGCTGATTAAGCATACAAATCGGATCAGCTGCTTAGCCAACATTTTCTATAGAAAAGATATTAAACTTGAAATTTGAGTAGTTTTCATACAGTGTTCGATAACAGTAACTAGTTACAAACTGTGTCGTTGCTATTAACGCCCACCCCTAGTAAGCAGAGATATTCCGTCCGACAAGCTATATTACAGATTACTTCATTCATTCATTCATATCAGCTCATATAGGTACGTCCCCACTGAATTAGGGCGATCAGACCTTACCAACGACCACGCGGGCCCAGTGCGGGTTGGTCGACTTCACACACAACCTTCGAGTTTCTTCGCAGGCGTGTGCAGGTTTCCTCACGATGTTTTCCTTCACCGTTAAAGCAATCGGTAATTATATGTACGTAAATTGGTACATTGGCCGTCCAGATTTGAACCCGGTACATCTGGTTAGAAGGACCGAGTCATTACCGGTTGAGCCACCGACGATTTTTACAGATTACTTATTTACGTCTATATCAAGCCCAATTTTTTTAGAAGTGTGATAGCGGGTTTATGTGTAAGCTACAGGCACAGTATATATATTAGTACTAACTACAGGTAACATTGTCCCATACATTTTTTATCACCCGGTATACTTTATCTTATGCATAATATGACTATTAACACAATTATTATCACGGAGGGAAGTAATTAATCACAAACTATACTACTTTACCTTATTTATATCAAGAAGGAAATTAACAAATATTATCATGGAGGACAGAAATTACACATGGAAGGAGCATTGAACATCACTAACTAAGTATATCTTTTTAGGGTTCCGTACCTAAAGGGTAAAAACGGGTCCCTATTACTGAGACTTCGCTGTCCATCTGTCACCAGGATGTATTTCATGAACCGTGATAGCTAGACAGTTGACATTTTCACAGATGATGTATTTCTGTTGCCGCTATACCAAAAAATACTAAAAAAAAAGAGAATAAAATAAATATTTAAGGGAGCTCCTGTACAACAAACGTGATTTTTATAGATAATGGTACGGAACGCTTCGTTCGCGAGTCCGACTCGCACTTGGCTGGTTTTTTCCTAAAATTAAAGGCAGATGCATTTATTTTCTTAGGGCTTCAAATATGTAAATAGCGACCTCACCTTGGCGATCTTTGGTAATCTTTATGCTTCAATTTTTTTTGTTACTGTGGTGTTGTAATTGTGGGCATCGCTTTGATTTTATTTTTATTTGGTTAAGTCTGTGTGAGATTAGTGTTTGCTACCTCTTCATCTTGAAGACTAAACCAGTTTAAACAAATGAAGTTTTGCGTTTTTAATCCAGAATGTTTTCTCTGCCTCGGCTACATATAATGTGACCAAAAAAAATCCAATATTCCAATAAGTAAGCAAAAAATATAAAAGAATGGTGTCCTGAAATAATAAGTTTTCACAAACATTAATTTTATTGTACTACTTTTTTTTTTGGTTTCGTTTCCAAAGTAGCCGACAGGAACCTATTTAGTAATAAACGGAGTAAGATACTAATCCGTTTGTTCGTCCGTCTGTCTTTCTTACCTTTAAATAGGCTGAATCTTTTGAATCATAATAGGAAGCCGGTTGAAATTTTCACAGAATATGTATTATGGTAAGTTTCCTAACAAATAAAAAACAATAAGGAGGGGGGGATCTCAATAAAAGAAACGTGTTTATTCAACGTTTTTTTAGGCCCCTTGGTACTTAAAAATCTGTCTTTGTCTTTTTCTTTACGTGTAAAGAGGGAAGAAAATAACCACTCTTTTGAACTTTTTCGATGTTTTCGTTTTTATTTTTATCATATTTATCTTAAATAAAAATCCAATCGATGTTTTCCTTTCAGTCACCTTTGAACTTAATTTTAGTAAATAAATCATATTATCAAATTACTTATTTTAAGAATAAAACCGAAAATAGACGATAAAATGGCTCGAAAAGAGGTACCTTTGCGAAATTATTCTATCGAGCCAACTTTATTAAATCGTGTTTCCATTCGATATAGTCCCTCGTAACTATTCTCAATAATTTTATTTTATTTTTATTTTATTTTTTAAGGAAAACTAGGTTACATTATATGAACAAACATTTAGAAGATATGGAACATTGAGAAGTTTTCGCCTTTAGGTTACAGATAAGCTAGCTTGACGTACGCCATACAGTTCGAACAGTAACAGTACAACAGTAATATAAAGAATAATAGTACAACAAACATAAACCTTATAAAAAAAAGTTAAATCAGTTCTTAGCAACAATAAAATAGAAAGAAAAAGTTAATAATATCCTAAAGTTAGTTACGTTGTTTGAGATTGAGAACCAAAGAATTCGCTATTGTATACGCGTTTTAGGGTATTCGGACTAATGCAAAATATATCAAAATTGAAATTGAAGACTAGGTCATTCATAATGCCTGGTGCACGCAGTAAATAGGAGTTGCGCCTATAGTTAGTTTGACATTGGGGAATGTAGAAGACCCTAGGATGTCTTTGATGAAAAGCAGGTACATAAAAATTAAGTGAATTTACTAGTTCAGGACAATCGACCGTACCATTTAATATTTTTAAAAGATACACTGCATCCATCAGCTCTCTGCGCTGAGCAAGGGGTAGCAAGTGGTGCCGCTTACATCTTTCTAAGTAGTCAATGTCATATTTACCACATTTGTACTGGATATATTTAAGAAATCTACGTTGGATTCGTTCAATTCTTTCGTTGTAACATGCGTATTGGGGATTCCAGACTTGCGATCCGTATTCAAGGACACTACGAACAAACGAACAATAAAGAATTTTAATAGTTTTTATTTCTTTAAAATTATAAGAGCTTCTGATTACAAAACCTAATGACTTGTTAGCTTTAGAAATAATGGAATTGATATGGCAATCAAATAGAAGTTTGTCATCATGAATAACCCCTAGATCACTGGTTTCATGAACTCGTGCGAGTGACTGGCCATTAATAGAATAGTTTACTATTGTTGGCGTTGTCTTCCGAGTATATGACATAACTAAACATTTTGACACATTAAGGTCTAGTTTGTTGAGTAAGCAATAATAAGTCAAATTGTCAAGATCAGCCAGAAGGCTAATAGCATCAGCAGTACAATTTATTTCTTTAGCAATTTTCATATCATCAGCAAAAAGAAATATTTTAGAATTTTGACAATAAAGTTTAATGTCGTTTATGAATATATCGGGAAGGTCATTAGTACGAGAAGTCGGTTGACAGCGAAACGCAAGCGTGGTGTTGGCGCGCTTCCGCAGAGTCTAGTTTGCAGTACACGTGCGTGACATCATCGGGGAGTGGTGGAGGTGTTCGTTATAAATGGACACGACACATCTCAGGCACTTCTCCTACGGTCGCCGCACGGACAACACAAGCTAGGAACTGTCTTACGTTTCGTTGTACCTAACTATTTTTGTTGGAGAATAAACTGAGTTGATTGCAGTCTTACTTCGTTACTTTCGACTAACACCCCTGGTTACGCCCACCAAGATGACCGATAGGCAGGAACATAGCCTAGATCGACCACCTGATCTGACATCAGAAGCGGAATTCGAACGACAAAATTCACCATGTGGCGAGGAAAATGGTGGCAATAACCAGAATTGGCGCTTACTCTTCGAGATGCAGAACGCAAACATGAAGGCGTTAATCGAAGCCCTGAATAAACCCCAGCGTTCTAACCAGCACGTGAGCCTTCCGGAGTTTGACCCGGACAAAACTGATGTGGACGCAAGATCCTGGTGTGCTACAGCCGACATGTGTTTTGCGGATAATCCTTTGGAAGGAGGTCAGTTAATTGTTACAATCAGTAAAGCCCTCAAAGGAACAGCATCGGCGTGGTTAGCCCAGATATCCTACCCGGGCATGACGTGGCTGCAGTTTAAGGAGTTGTTTACCGCCAGATTTGTGTGCACGGAAACTGCGGCTGCAACACTAATTAATTTGAGTACCGACAAACCCAAAGATGGAGAAACCTTGGCGGCATACGGGAGTCGTATTATTACGTCACTACTAAACCGGTGGAAAACTGCTACGGTCGAACAAATTGCCGTATCGACAACGCTTGCTCATATCGCACAGTTCGACTCAAGATTACAAAGACTGGCTTTTACATCGGAAATTAGCACACGTCAAAGACTACAACAAGAGTTACAGGCTTTTACTTATCTAAAACGCAAGGCAAATACAGCAGCAGCTCCAGATCAAAAGGCTTCCGACAACAAACGCATGAAGTTTTCACAATCACCACCACTAAAATGTTTTCACTGCGGAAAAATCGGACACAGACAATCGGATTGTTTACACCGTGAAAAGGACGTGAAAGGAAATCCGACGAAACCACCGAATAATGCCCCAACTGCAAGGCCCAACCCTCTAAAGCAGCAGACCACATCGAGCTCCATCATCTGCTTCAAATGCGGGAAGGCGGGCCATATCGCCAGTCGCTGCACTAACGGAGGCAGCGCGGAGGCGGCGGTGGCACGCAGCGAGCGACGTGTGGACGTCTGCACTGTGGACCCTCCGGCAGGGACACTAAAACATCATGGTCAGTGTTTTATTTTCCATTATGATTCCGGTGCTGAGTGTTCACTGATAAAAGAAAGTGTCGCTACTAAGTTTCATGGCAAACAGGAGCAAAATGTTATTTCTCTAAAGGGCATCAGTCAATCAAGTGTTCTCAGCACCGTACAAATATCTTGTGTTGTAGAAATTAATAATAACATGATCGAAGTATTATTACATGTTTTGCCAGATGTCTATTTACGCAGCGATATTATGATAGGACGCGAGATTTTAGAACAGGGATTTAGTGTAAATATGACCGCGACGCAATTTACTATTTCGAAAATAAATGACGTAAACAATTGCAATGTCGAACTACCCTCGTCAAATTCCGTGAGTGATATTAACAGTCGTGAGTGTAATCTACCTCCCGTAAATGATTTTACTGTTGTTGACACCGACATTCCTTTGGATTGTAAATCGGAATTGGTAGACGTTTTGAACCGATACTCAGAGTATTTTATCACGGGCATGCCAAAAACCCGCGTAACGACAGGTGAACTTGAAATTCGGTTAATTGACCCAAACCTGATTGTACAAAGACGGCCTTATCGTCTCAGCGCTGAGGAAAGACGTATAATGCGAGAAAGAGTGGACGAACTGTTGCGAGCGAAGATAATTCGACCAAGCAGCTCACCTTACGCAAGTCCGGCTCTTTTGGTAAAAAAACAAGACGGTTCTGATCGAATGTGCATTGATTACAGAGAGTTAAATAGTAACACTGTATCTGACCGTTTCCCTCTGCCTTTAATTTCGGACCAAATTTCGCGGTTACATGGCGCGCGGTATTTCACAAAGTTGGATTGTGCTTCAGGTTTTCACCTTATTCCAATTAATTCGGAAGATTCGATACAGCGTACTGCATTCATAACCCCTGACGGCCAGTACGAGTACTTAGCCATGCCATTAGGGCTTAAGAATGCGATTTCGGTTTTTCAAAGAGCGATTGTAAAGGCATTAGGTGATTTGGTAAATACCTACGTCATAGTATATGTGGACGATGTTTTGATTATGTCCGATTATGAGGAAGGGCTCGAAAGACTAAATGTTGTGCTCGATACGTTGGCCAAAGCCGGACTTTCCCTAAATCTAAAGAAATGTTCATTTTTGAAAACACAGCTTCAATTTTTGGGCTATGAAGTTAAGTCGGGAGAAGTTAGACCCAACAGTAGGAAGGTAGAGGCTCTGTCTGCACTGCCCCCTCCAACGACTGTAACTCAGTTGAGGCAGTTTATAGGATTAGTGACTTATTTCCGCCAATTCATTCCTAAATTTTCTCATGTCATGGGTCCTCTGTACAAACTGACATCTGATAAGGTTCCTTTCGTTTGGCAAAAGCGCCACGAAAACATTCGACAGGAGATAATCTCTACCATTACTAACGACCCAGTTTTAATGATCTATGACCCCGAACGTCCCGTAGAGCTCCATACAGACGCCAGCTCAGAGGGATATGGAGCTATTCTATTCCAAATTGTAGAAAGCAAACGACGTGTCATTGGGTACTTCAGCAAAAGGACCACACCTGCGGAATCGCGGTATCACAGCTACGAGCTTGAGACTCTAGCAGTTGTAAACGCGACCAAACACTTCCGCCAATATTTACACGGCCGAAAGTTTACAGTTGTGACGGACTGTAACTCTCTAAAGTCCTCGCGCAAGAAAATTGATTTGACCCCGCGAGTTCACAGGTGGTGGGCCTATTTGCAATGTTTTGATTTTGACATTACTTACAACAAGGGTAAAGACATGGCACACGTAGATTTTCTATCCAGGAATCATCTACCTTACACCGTAGAGTCCCCCAATATAGAGTCCCCCAATGTAGAGTCCCCCAATGTAGAGTCGCCCAATGTAGAGTCGCCCAATGTAGAGTCGCCCAGTGTGGAGTCGCCTAATGTAGAGACATCCAATGTAAATACACAAAAGATAGTGGCTAGTAAGGTAGAGCAAAGGAAAGTTAATATCACAGAACTTTCTGGTAATTGGCTTCTTGCTGAGCAGAAAAGAGACGTTGAGATCTCAAAGCTTATTTCAGATCTGAATAATAGACAATTAGGTGATGTCGCGAAGACTTATGAGGTTCGTGGAGGCGTTCTTTATCGTAAAGTTCAGCGAAACGGGCGTACGAAATGCTTACCCATGATCCCTAGAGCTCTAAAGTGGTCAGTAGTGAGCAACATTCATGAGTCTCTAGTCCATCTCGGTTATGACAAAACTCTAGAAAAGCTTTACAGCTGTTATTGGTTTGACGGAATGGCACGGTATGTAAAGAAATTCGTGGACAATTGCGTAACTTGCAAAGTTGCTAAATCGCACTCTGGAAAAGTACAGGCGCAATTACATCCGATCCCTAAAGTGCCTACGCCGTGGCATACTGTACACATCGATGCCACAGGCAAATTAAGCGGAAAGAATGACCTAAAAGAATACGTTTTTGTGTTGATCGATGCCTTCACCAAATACGTTCTCTTGTTTCACACTACTAACATCGACACAAAGAGTAGTATTCGGGCTGTAAAAGATAGCGCATCTTTATTTGGTGCACCGGGGCGAATAATCGCGGATCAAGGGAGATGTTTCGCGAGCAAAGAGTTTAAAAGTTTCTGCGACTCTAGTAACATTAACCTGCACTTAATAGCTACAGGATCCCCTCGTGCGAATGGTCAGGTAGAGCGCGTTATGTCTGTTCTAAAGCCAATGCTAACAGCGGTAGAGACGAATGAAAATCGTTCATGGCAGGATGCACTAGGTGAAATCCAGCTTGCAATCAATTGCACTGTAAATCGTACGACAAAAGCAAGCCCTTTGGAACTTCTCATCGGAAAAGTGGCACGTCCACTGTCACTGATGACGTATGATGATGTAGAATCTGAGGTAGATTTGCCCATGGTAAGGGACCAGGCATCTCGTAACATTGAAATCGCAGCATCGTATGCAAAACAACGATTCGATCGGACAAAGGCAAAGCTCAATAAGTTTTCGATTGGAGATTTCGTTCTTATCGAGAATGAAGAACGAAATCAAACTAAGTTGGACCCTAAGTTTAAAGGACCATTTCGGGTTGTAGAGATCTTAGACGGGGATCGCTACACCTTGAAGGCTTTAAATTCCAGGCGTACCTACAAATACGCGCATGATAGGCTAAGAAAAATGCCGGGAGATCAGAGCATCACTGATGAAATAGAAGTAGAGTACGGCGAGAGTTCGGCTCTTGATGAATCAATGGTTGAAGATTAGGTTTACATGATGATCGGACTATACCAGAGGTTGATTTGTAGCCGTAGCTTAAGAGAAATCGGTATCTGCTGTAGTAAGCAGACCGTGAGTACGCGGTATGCAGTCAACTCTGGCGGAGGTCGGGGTTTGTAAAACCCATAGAGTCCGGGTGAGACTCGGCGATCCCGCGGGGATGCGCATATGAGATGATTGAGCAACTGTGAGTTGCTGGGCTATGTGTAGCCATAGATCACATGTAGAGCTTAATCGTTATTTTTTTTGTTTTTCTAATTTGTGTTGATTTAAAAGTATAGAGATTCAGCAGTGCTCTGAGCTCTCTAGCATTTACAAAATTAGTGTAAGTTTCATTGTTCCTTGAATTGTAAGTTGTAGAGACAGAATTTTGTAGTGTTGTCTAATTATTTTATAAAGAGACTCTATTGAGTTACTTAATCATTGTATAGTGATTTCATTAAATCTGGTTGCGATCCATTTCTGCTTTATTTTCTTGACTAAAAAGTAAGGTCAGGAGTGACCGAGCGATGTGATACTGTGTGTGGAAAATTTGTTTCAGATTAACACACAGGGACGTGTGTCCCGTAGGATGGCCGTATCGGGAAGGTCATTAGTACGAGAAGTCGGTTGACAGCGAAACGCAAGCGTGGTGTTGGCGCGCTTCCGCAGAGTCTAGTTTGCAGTACACGTGCGTGACATCATCGGGGAGTGGTGGAGGTGTTCGTTATAAATGGACACGACACATCTCAGGCACTTCTCCTACGGTCGCCGCACGGACAACACAAGCTAGGAACTGTCTTACGTTTCGTTGTACCTAACTATTTTTGTTGGAGAATAAACTGAGTTGATTGCAGTCTTACTTCGTTACTTTCGACTAACACCCCTGGTTACGCCCACCAAGATGACCGATAGGCAGGAACATAGCCTAGATCGACCACCTGATCTGACAAATATAATAAATAACAATGGCCCCAAAAGAGAACCCTGAGGTACACCAGATGGTATTGATGACCAATGTGATATGTAACCTTTAGCAACAACAGCTTGAGTTCTATTAGATATGTAGGATGAGTACCAACGAAACAAGTTACCGTGTATTCCTGCTAAAAGCAATTTTTTTAGAAGCAGAGAATGATCTATTCGATCGAAGGCCTTACTGTAGTCCGTATAGATACAATCAACCTGACCTCCACCCTCCATTGACTTTGAAACCAACTCATTAAACAACACAAGATTAGAAATGGTAGATTTACCTTTAAGAAAACCATGTTGTTCTTCAGAAAAATTCGATGCAAGAGCAGAATAAGTCTGATTGAATACCAGCTTCTCGAGAACCTTCACGAAAATGCACAGTTTCGATATTGGCCTGTAATGCTCCACCACAGTCTTTGAACCTTTTTTGTGAACCGGCGTGATAAAGGCAGATTTCCATACTATTGGGACTGAGCCACTATCGATGGATTTTTGAAATAGTAATGTAAGTGGAGGTGCCAAACTTACTGCACATTTGGTAATAAATACAGGTGAAATATTATCTGGTCCAGCTGATTTACTAATATCTAGTGACTGTAATTGTTTTAAAACATCTTTTTCACAAAATTTGATAGATCCAATATTAGAGACAGAATAAGCTGAGTGATTCACAGGATCCGGTTCCGCAGTTGAAGCATGGCCATTGATCAAATTGCCAGGACTACCACTAGTATTACTAGGAGATAGAAATAATACCAATATATGTTTTCCTAGTTTTTAAATTTACTGTTAACTACTTCAAAAATCTATATATATAAAAGAAAGTCGTGTTTGTGTTACAACACTTGTAACTCGAGAACGGCTGGACCGATTGCCATGGTTTTTGATTTGTTGGATTTGTTTCCGTCCCGAATAGCAGAATACATCTTAAAAACAATGAAAACGGGGTTTCCTTCCTGACGCTATAACTCCAGAACGCACGAAGCGGGTTTTCCTTCCTGACGCTATAACTCCAGAACGCACGAACCGATTTCGCTAATTCTTTTTTTGTCGAGTTCGTTATTGTCAGGAGAAGGTTCTTATGTAGGGTAGGGTAGTGTAGTGTAGGGTAGTGTAGGGTAGGGTAGGGTAGGGTAGGGTAATGCATTGTAGGGTAGTATAGGGTAGTGTAGTGTAGGGAAGTGTAGTGTAGGGTAGTGTAGTGTATGTAGGGTAGGGTAGTGTAGGGTAGGGTAGGGTAGTGTAGTGTAGGGTAGTGTAGAGTAGTGTAGGGTAGGGTAGTGTAGTGTAGTGTAGTGTAGTGTAGTGTAGTGTAGTGTATGTAGGGTAGTGTAGAGTAGTGTAGGGTAGGGTAGTGTAGTGTAGTGTATGTAGGGTAGTGTAGAGTAGGGTAGGGTAGTGTAGTGTAGTGTAGGGTAGGGTAGGGCAGTGTAATGTAATGTAAGGCGGTACGAAGTTCGCCGGGACAGCTAGTAAATTATAAAAACCTGTTTAAGTGGGTTTTTAGGTACCAGTGCGCCTTAAATAGTTTCGTAGTCAACAAGGAACCCTTGTACTTTCGCCATGTCTGTCCGTGGCTTAGCTCAGAGACTATTTGTACTAGAAAGCTGTAATTTGGCATGGGTATACATATTAATTACGCAAAGTGGTAAAATAAAATGTTGATAAAAAAAATTAAGGTACCTGCCCTACTTGTAAAGAAGGGGTGATTTTTTTTTTGAGATTCCCTACCGTGTGGGCTATATTTGAATAGGTCTTTTAAAATTACTGAGGGTAAACTAAAACCATTTTTCAATTTATGGTTCTGTTTGCAAATAGTAGGACATATCAATTTTAAAGGAAGACTATCACGGCTAAGTAGACTTTCTTAGATTAGCAGTAATAGTCGACCAATTTAAGACGTGCAGTTGTATTTGTAAAAAGTTCATAGATTTTCCATACAAAGTGTTCTATTACCAACTGGAAATATGATTTTGTTTTTTAAAACATACATTTATTTTTTGAAAAAAACGATGGAACCCTACTTAGCGCTAGTTCGACTCGCTTTTGGCTGTTTTTTTTTTTGTTTTCGCTCTTAAGTAACATATTCATTTCGGAATCCTTGGCGCGAGTCCGACTCACACTTGGCCGGTTTTTATTATTTGCTGTTTTCCTTTACAGTCTGCACTATAATCTCAACAAGTTTGACCCTTATATAATATACAAGGGTCAAACTTGTTGAGATTATAGTGCAGACTGTAAAGGAAAACAGCAAATAATAAAAACCGGTAATATACAAGGGTCAAACTTGTTGAGATTATAGTGCAGACTGTAAAGGAAAACAGCAAATAATAAAAACCGGTAATATACAAGGGTCAAACTTGTTGAGATTATAGTGCAAAGGAAAACAGCAAATAATAAAAACCGGTAATATACAAGGGTCAAACTTGTTGAGATTATAGTGCAAAGGAAAACAGCAAATAATAAAAACCGGTAATATACAAGGGTCAAACTTGTTGAGATTATAGTGCAAAGGAAAACAGCAAATAATAAAAACCGGTAATATACAAGGGTCAAACTTGTTGAGATTATAGTGCAAAGGAAAACAGCAAATAATAAAAACCGGTAATACACAAGGGTCAAACTTGTTGAGATTATAGTGCAGACTGTAAAGGAAAACAGCAAATAATAAAAACCGGCCAAGTGTGAGTCGGACTCGCGCCAGGGATTCCGAAATTAATGAACAAAAAAATATTTTTACTTTCGATGTCGGTCTCGATTCTTGTTGATGTCTCTTATATTGAAAAGTTATATCTTAGTCGTACTTGTTGCGTACACATGATACACAATCACACTATTATTATAAAGGCGAAAGTTTGTGAGTGTGTATGTTTGTTACTTCTTCACGCAAAAACTACTGAACGGATCTGGCTGAAATTTGGTAGGTATACAGATTAGGACCTGGATTAACACCATAGGCTACTTTTTTTCGTTGTCCACGCGGGTGAAGCCGCGGGAAACAGCTAGTACAAATATAATAATGTGGTAAAGAGCCCTCGGTGTGCGAGTCCGACTCGCACTTGTCTGGTTTTTGTTGTTGTTTTTATATTGGTCTACTTTTTCTAAAATTTTTACTAAATACTTGCTAAGTTTTTAAACATTTGTTTCTTTGCAGATGGTCTAGATTTCTTCTACACAACCGAGAGCCATGCACGCAAAATGGTCGATTTCATACAATCTATGTTGCCAATAAAATCGTCGCATTCCAAGAAACTTATCTCTCACGACATTCACAGTAATATCTACAATTACAAGTTCACATTTTGCGTTGAGATCGTCCCATTGTCGAAGGACAGTTTGGTTTGCCTACCGAAGAAGCTGACGCAACAGCTTGGTGGGATATCACCAATATGCCTCGTGCATAGAGTGACGAGTACTATCCACTTGATTGACGCTTCGTCTGGACAAGGTAGGAATGGAAGAACCTACAGTACCCTGTAAACGCTCAAACAATTTGTCAAATTTTACATGTTTGGCAAATTATTTGATAGTTTGTGGTCATGTTTGTCATATATTTGCCAACTTTTACGTGTTTGGCTGTTTGTTTGAGACGTTTGATTGACTGACTGCATGCTTGTCAAATATGTTTGGAGGTGTACGGTCATGTTTGTCAAACAAACTCGACATTTTCGCGCGACCGCCGCGCCGTCAGATGCCGCCCCAGGTTGAGTTCTGAATCCAGACCGGCCAACAGAACAGTAAGTAGTACGTATATGACGTTATTGACTGATTTGATTGAAAAGGAATATTTATTGCAGTTTATTTCATTACTTCGAGATTTACCTTTCTTAAATATAAATTTTCAAGAGTAAATCTATCTCTTAGTTTTAAACATTTTCTATCCTGTCTCTTTTTTTCGTATTTAGAGTTCCGTATCTCAAGGGCGCTAATATATATAAGTATATTTATTAGCACTAACATATAGTATGGACACTCCCTGCCGCTCTCTAGATTACGACCTCACCCCTCGTCACCCATATTGATACAGATTGGTTACAGTTTGGTTGTCGCACGTATAGGATATCGCCGCCATTTTGTTTGTTCCGTCATTTGTTTTTTTTTGTAATGTCATTTCTGGTCTTGTATGAAGTGTCCAGGGTGTGCTATTACCATACCCCGGACTCTGCATACAACGGTCGTGAAATGACATTTCTAAAAACAAATGTCGGAGTAAACAAAATTCACGGCGAAATCCTTTACGTTCGAGAACCAAACTATAACCAATATGTATGATCTGGGTGACGAGGGGGTGAGGTCGCAATCTAGAGAGCGTCAGGGAGTGTCCATACTGCATATTAGTACTAATATATATACTTTGCTATTACTAAGCTTCCGCTGTCCGTCCGCCTATTTGTCAGTCAGCGTGCTTTAGGTATTTCATGAATCGTAATATTATGTGGACAGTTGAAATTTTCACAGTGTGTATTTTTATTGCCGCCGCCGCTATAAAAACAAATAATAAAAATTAAATTAAATTCAAAATTAAAAGCCCCATATGACCCTAGTTCGACTCGCACTTGGCCGGTTTTTTGTACACATTGAGAAAGTGAATGCTAGAAATGCTTTGTCAACGTTACTCATTGGAGCGTCACTTCACGATGAAAAATGCTTTGAAACTGACGTTTTGTTTGACAAACTTGTTGGTGTGTGTGCGCTGATGTTTGATGAAAACGTACAAACAAAACGTACAGTTGTACAAACGTGTTAGGAGAGAAAATGTGTTTAGGTTTTTTTTAATCAAAAATATGAGTGCGTTTGAATCCATCTCACCTGATGGAAAGTGACGATGTAGTCGAGAATGGTACACGCAATCTAAAATAATACTTATTCACTCTCGCCTAAGTGCCCCAAATAGGTTGTATGTAGAGAATTTGTGTCTATGGTTGTATCCTATACATCTTTGTTTAGTCTATAACTGTCGCACTCGTCTGTAGGACCGTCGTAACGTGAGTGGGGCGCTTTAAGTTCTAACCCGGGATTTACACTTAGACTGCCATTGCTCCAGCCGCTGCTGCCGGAAATGTTGACCTAAATACCTCTGCGGCAGCATAGATCTCCTCATTTCTGATTCGATCGCGTATTAGGCACGTAGGGAAGGGAGAGTAATTTTTCATCCAACCGATCCTTTCGTTTTGGGGGGCGTGCGTATTATTTAAAAGAGTACATTTGTTTTACTAGCTTATAGGAAATGGATAAAAGTAGGTTTTTGTACCGTGCTTACTGTTTTAATTTATTTACTTCCCGTGGCTAAGTTTTGTACAATTCCATTGTTTTGTTCCAGTGTGCGATCTGTCTGCTACGGTGTATTGGCGACACCAGTTCACACCTATATGTAATCCAAAACAGTTGGTTGAATACATTGTTATGGATATAGATATTTTAAAGGAACATGTAAGTATTGTTACTTATAATAACTGGGTTACACGAATTATATAAAAATTACCTGACTAAATAATAACTTAACCCCTCTTTTTTGGCCAGTGGGGTATAAAATGTATCCTTTGTCACTCTCGGGATCGAGACGAATCTAACGTCACCTTGCTCCCCAAGATCCATCAAGCCGTTTAGGATACAGAGCGTTTCTCAAAATTGCTGACTATTAGAAATTAAATGTTGGTAAACATATGCCTATTGTTTGAATATTTTGAGAGGACGGTGGTTTTCACCCCATGAAGTCGGGTTTTTTCACCTGATAAAATCACTTTTATTGAGGCAAAACATACACATTTTTAATTTTAAAGCTCTAGTCATCGCAGAACTTTCTTCGTTACTAATGTCATATTTGGGAATACCCCGCATAAGATTTCGTCACTTTCAGGAAAATTCAAGAAAGTTAACTAGTCTTAAAAATTGTCCCATCTAACCACTAAGAAAACGCCATTCAATGGTATATAGCTCAGGGGATTGGAACATGAAAGACATACCACTAGCACACCCCGGACACTCCATACAAACGAGCGAGAAATGATATACATAATTATAACTGACGTATCATCTATAGGCAAGAATGCAGGTAGGGTTGAATCACACCGGCGGTATTGGTCACAAAATGTTTGTTAGTTATTTACTGAATGCTGTGTGAATACTAAACTCTTTTTTTTTCATACTTTTTTTGCTAAATAACACCGAAACACCGTTCGAAAAAAAAAAACACCACTTTCCGAATGACGTACGAATTAACACTGAAACCTGCTATTATTTTGTACATCTTTAAACACTTTTTCCTTGCCGACAAATCGCTACCGCTTATTAAAAAAAGGTCATCTACTTCTATGACGCCGAAAATCGCTGCCGCTTATTAAAAAAAGGTCCTTCACTTCTTTGACGGGCGCACCCATTTAACACCCCCAAATGTTATGGAAAAAGTGTTAGACCGATAAAATAATAGCAGTTTTCAGTGTTAATTCATACGTCCACGTCGCAGTTACCATTTACAATGTTTTATAGTCTCATACTGTGTATGGTGTATTCTGTTTTTTGTTCGAGCGGTGGTTGTTTACAACATGACAAGTATGAAAAAAAAAGATTTCAGTTAGGCCTTTACGTTCGGTAACTGGTTGGTTTTTATGCTTGTGAACGAAATCACAGCGGCGCGCAAAGTGAATATAGTGAATAAAAGTGCTTGCGTAGCTCGTCCTTTACGTTTGGTACCCAATCTACACCCAATCTGAGTGACGGGGGGGTGAGGTCGAATTTAGAGAGGGGCAGGGAGTGTCCATACTGTACGTTAGTACTAATATATATACTGTGCCACTAGTTACTAATAAGATACCATAAGTATCACCTTAAGTTCAAAAAAAAATATCAATAAAAAAAATTGGCTTTAAACTACAAAAAATGAATCGGCAATTTCATAGGTAAAGACTATTATTAAAAAAATCCATGTAAAAACAATATTTTTATACAAACCATCATCGTAATCTATACCACACGAACAGCTGATTTCCCACCCGTTCGTGGCCCAGGCGGTTAGCATTAAATCTAGGAACGCTAAAAACTGAACTTGTTTTACGTAGTTACACCTAGCACTCCAAAATCCATCAAGCCGTTTTGGCTACAGAGTGTGCCAAAGAAATATACATACACACATGCATCCTCTTTCTGGCGCAGTCGGATTAGAGCGTGCCAAACAAATAAATTAATATACATACAATACATACACTAAAAAACAGAACCCTCTTTTTGTCGCAGTCGGGTTTAGAAAGGAAGTTTAAATAGTAAATTATTTTAATCGTTGTAAGCAGAGATTTGTTACCATAGATGGGTTATGCACTAACAAACAACATTTGAAAATCGAACCCATTTACACACACAATAGTATAAGTAGTTCGCTTCGATTGCACTGAATGTTACTAAGAAAAGAGATGCCAATTGGCATCTTTTTTTTGCTTCACTTTTTAGACGCATGTAACCTATCTACCTCCCCTTATATATAGCATATCTCTGGTTGTAAGTACTTTCAATGCGCATTCCTCCCATAGGTTAACCTATTTCAATGTTCGTGAAAAAATATAAAAAATAGTTCAAAATCACGATTTATGCGGGCGACTTAAAAATTAATCAAAAAATTTAATAATAATGCAATTTTAAAATAATCATAGCAGCTGATGAAAAACTTGCACTGCTAGACAAATGCCTCCTCCAAGAATTTTCACAATGGCCGGTAATTTAAAATATTCACATAAAAACATTAAACTATCTAATTAAAAAAAATGTGTATTAACATCATACCTTCATCATTTCGTTAGTCTTTTCGTCTTTTTACCCTTTTATTATGTAACAATAGTTGTTTTATAGTTCCCAAATTGTCTGATGGTTAGTTACGATGATGCCGAAGATGGGAGCGGCCTTACCAAGATTCCCCAACGCAATTATGAAGATAAAGATGCCGGAACACATTAATGCTGTAAATAATGATATTTGGGCGGCAAGGCTTAGATAACATGGCCATGGTAGTAGCCTAGCCAGGCGGGCTTAGGAAATACCACTAACAAAACCGACTCTTACAAAGTTAGACTCTGCCGAGAATCAACCCCACGACCGCCTGGTGTGAAATGACTGGACGAACCATTACGCCACCGATTTAGTAAAATAAAATTGATTATTTTTCGTAAAACAGGAGAAGAAATCATTTCCTGGGCAAGGCGCGGTGTCAAATAAGCACGTGGTCGCCGACGTGTGGGTGGTGAAGGCCAGCGAACTGGGCCTGGATGTGAGCCCCGTGCACACCAGGACCCACCTGGGACATTTATTGAAGCCCGGAGACACTGTGTTGGGGTAAGCTAAGCGATTATGAGCACTTAAATAGGAAGTTTCTTAAATAATTTAAATTTACATTGATATATATTGATATAGATGTGTTAAAAAGTACGAATGAAAATTTAGTATTATTCAGTATACATATAATAGAAATAAGTAGTTAGAAAGAATAATGCAGTAAACATGATATTTAAAAACTCCATCTAAAAGCAATATTTTTATACACACCGTAATCGTAATCTATACCACACGAACAGCTGATATCCCGTTCGTTCGTCGACCAGGCTGTTGGCAAAAAACTAGGAACGTGGAAAAAGGGAACTTGTTTTACGTGGGTACCTATTGTCACAGTATACAGGGTGAACTTTTATTAATGTTGTTCCCGTTTGCTGTGGTATCTACTTATGAAACTGAACAACTTTTCCCAAGTAACCCATACTATCGGAGCAAAACATATTTGTACTCTCCATACAAAGTTAATAATAAATGTGATCAATTTGCATGGAGTCAATTTTTTTGCGTCGATTGTATGGGTTTCGTAGGAAACGTTGTTTTTTTTATTCACAGTTGGTAAGCCCTTGGCATCATCTCACCCGATAAGTGACGATGATGCCGAAGATGGAAGCGAGCTTACCACGATTCCCCAATGCAATGGAGAACTGGCTATCTTATCTTCAAGCCGGAACACATCAATGTTGTTAACACTGATGTTTGGCGGCAAGACTTAGATAAGATGGTGGTAGCTGGCCAGGCGGGCTTAGAAAATGCCCTACCACCAACCTAACCGAGTCTTGCAAGTTGACCCCGTCGGGAATCGAACCCGCGACCTCCTGTTGCGAAGCGAACGGATGCGGTTAAGTGCGGTTAAGTGTTCAGTTTCAAGAGTAGAAGCCACAATTAACGGGAACAAAATTAATAAAACTTCATCCTTCATATATTAGTACTTAAAATTTACATCAAGTTGAACAGTGCGCAGTGTCTTATTTTCGATTGTCAATCGAAGTGCGGGACGCGGGGTCGCGCGTACCAAATGACGCCACACCGCGGACACTGCATATAATGGTCGTGAAATGACATTTCTAAAAACCAATGACGGAGCAAACAAAATCACAGCGAAATCCTATACGTTCGTGAACCAAACTATAACCAATCTGTATCAATCTGGGTGACGAGGGAGTGAGGTAGGAATCTAGAGAGCGGCAGGTATGTTAGTACTAATATATATACTTTAATAACCCGCGCACTCCTTACCTGCGCCACAGTATATATATTAGTACCTGCGCGAACGACCCGCTATTTGTGTTCAACATACGCCGCGAATTGTACTAGCATAGATATACGATGGGCATGCCAAAAGAAACTAGATACTCAAAAGTAAAAGTTTAAAAAAACTTAAAACCGACTTCAAAATGAAATTCACTCAAAAGTATGAAATAATATTATTATACACAACATTAACCAGCAATGACGAAATCAAAGGGCTTAAATCAAAAGAATTAAATAAGGGGCTTTAAAAATTTTTTGAGGTCACACACAGTTACTTACGTATCAAATGTTTTAGATTCGATGGCATTGCTGACACCAACCTCAAAAAAAATTTATAGCCCCTAATTTAATTCGTACCCACCTTTGATTTCGTTATTGCTGGTTAATGTTGTGTATTTAAGTATAATAATATTATTTCATACTTTTGAGTGAATTTCATTTTGAAGTCGGTTTTAAGTTTTTTTTTAAACTTTATTTTTATTTTCTTTATTTTTAGTGATAATGCATCTAACAACGTTAAACCCAATCACCTACTCACCAATAGGAATTATCAAATCATAATACATGTGTTTCATTATCAGATACAAAGTCCTGTGGCTTCCATCATCATCTCAGCAGATAGATATCGGTCTATGTGTCGTAGGATTTTGATAAAATTAGGTTTTTGATCAAAACCCGGAAGATGACACAATTTAAACTAAATTTTGTCATAAACCTGTAACAATCTAGATTTTTGATCAAAAACCTGAACTAGTTTGAGGTTATGATAAAGTTCTAGTCAAAAACATGGGTTTGTTTAGTTTTATGACAAATTAATCAATTTAAATGAAATAAATAAAACAATCCATCATCATTTGCAATTATAGAAAGTAAAAAAATAATTATATTAGTACTAACATACAGTATGGAAACTCCCTGCCGCTCTCTAGATATCGACCTCACCCCTCATCACCCAGCTTGATACAGATTGGGTTACAGTTTGGTTGTCGAACGTATAGGATGTCGCCGCCATTTTGTTTGTTCCGTTATTCCTTTTTTGGAATGTCATTTCTGGCCCGTTGTATGAAGTGTCCAGGGTATGCCATGAAGCGGACATGGAATCGTTATTGACTAATTATTGTTTATTTCTTGATTCTTCGCAAATGACCTTGTTATTATTATTTTATTACTATTAAAAAGAGTGTAATTTGCATATTTTTTTAATAAATATATTGAATTGAATTGAGTTGTTCGCGGCGGGGGGGCTCGCGTGCACGGCTTGGCGGTTTTGATACGCTAAACTGCGTAGAGCGGCTACGCACCAACACGCAACTCCGTGCTGCCCGCAGCTGGATGGGGAGCCCTATAGCACACCCTGGACACTCCAACATTCCAAAAAAGGAATAACGGAACAAACAAAATGGCGGCGACATCCTTTACGTTCGACAACCAAACTGTAACCAATCTGTATCAATCTGTGTGACAAGGGGTGAGGTCGCAATCTAGAGAGCGGCAGGGAGTGTCCATACTGTATGTTAGTACTAATATAATTAATTTTTTACTTTCTATAATTGCAAATGATGATGGATTGTTTTATTTATTTCATTTAAATTGATTAATTTGTCATAAAACTAAGCAAACCCATGTTTTTGACTAGAACTTTATCATAACCCCAAACTAGTTCAGGGTTTTGATCAATTTAGTTTAAATTGTGTCATCTTCCGGGTTTTGATCAAAAACCTAGATTTTTGATCAAAAACCTAATTTTATCAAAATCCTACGACATATGCATACCTACGTATATATCGATGTATAATATTGAAAGAATTTTCCTCCAACTCCTAACCGTTATGGAGTTGTACCTTCCTTCATCAGTTTATCAACATGAGATGATGACTAACAGACGCAAGTATTTTAATAGCTTTAGAAAACATATGAATCACGTAATAAGTGCCTACGTAATGAGTAATTTGAGGGTTGCTCTCGATTTCCCTGAGAGAGATCCCATCATCAGATCCTGACTTGGTGACAATGGGACCCCCGCGGGAGTATACTCTTTCGAATGAAAAAAGAATTTTGAAAATCGGTCCACATTGACGGAAAAATCGGTGAACATACATTAAAAAAATATATAATACAGGGTGTTTTTTTAATACCGAGCAAGCCTTAAGGGGGTGTTATGTAGACACGAGAAAAAAAATAAGAATTTTTTTTCAAATAAAAATCTTTACTAGTTTTCCCACAATCATTATTTAAGTTTGTCTAAAAAAGTCCACATCGCAAAGCTACCGTCGTACAGCTGGCTGGGGTCAGTAAACTTGCGCGTGACGTTCGGATCTTGCAACAAGACGGCAACGTCGCATGATTTCTACCTACGTACCTCGTCACGATCGTGAATAACTTTGGATTTCAGTAAATAAGTGTTTTTTAATAAAATAAAAAACAAAATCATTCTGCGTCATTTCGATAGATTGAGTCAGTTTTCCCTTCGTAATGTACGGGCTTAGGACCGACAAAATACCTAATTAAGCTGACTGGCAACAACACAATAAAAAAAACGAATCGCGAGTCAGAGTTTCACATGAAGGGTTCCTTACCTTCCTACTTAGATTTTTTTTGTAAAAAACTTCAAATTTACGTTTTATTTTATTTTTGTCTTCACGTGTACTTGCCAAATTTCATGATTCTAGGTCACCAGGAAATTTATACCCTTGTGAACGTCAAAACGGCTTTTTAAATAACGTTAACTTAGAAGTTTGATTTTTTCACAGCTTGGAATTACAGATTTGATTCATTTCAATTTGACACCTCCACACGTTCCTGACAAAAAGGGCAGACATACAGACGGACAACAAAGTAATTAAAAAAAAGGACCCTTTTTTTCTTTTAAAGTACGGAACCCTAAAATTAGGAAGGTAATTTTTTTGTAACGTATAAATTAGGTGTTTTACTTAAAAAACTGAATCAACTTATTTACAATTTACAAATGATTAAACGAATTTAAGATTTACAATGATTTTTAAAAAAATGTTCACTTACGTCAGTCGCATTAAATGTTCAAAGTGTTTGCTCGTTTTGAAAGTATTCAAGAATTCTTTCTTCGAGATGTAATGAAATTCCGGGCTGGCCTTGACCTCTGGCATGTCGAGGTGTCTCGAATTGTCCGTGATCTCGTAGATTCTGTACAGTGAGAGAGATTCTGGCTCTTGCTGGTACACGGCGGTTTGGATATCGGCGCATCCACTCTTTTCGGGTCATTGGCACGTTACCATTACACTCGTGGCACAAACAAACCAAGTCCAAGAAATTAAACTGCGACGTGGCATTTTCGCGTAGCGCGCCGGGCGTATTACGAAAGCACAAACACAACCTGCACCAAACGCGAGCGGGACGTTACTGTCGATTGTCGGTCGGTGGGGCCGAGCGGGTGGCCGGGCGGGCCGCAGGCGGGAGCGCCCGCGCGGGAGTTTCCCTTCTTTGCGGCGGCATGGCAACGTCGCGTGCGTCACGTGGAACGGACGGTGCATTCAACTTTTCAAGTCGTGCATTATTTTTAAAAATGAAAGATTTTTTAATAAAAATTTAAGGTACACTTTTTTTTTGTGAAATGTGTTTAGAATCATGTCAGGATTCACCCCCTTAAGGCTTGCTCGGTATTAAAAAAACATCCTGTGTATATAGTCGAACTTAATACCTCCTCCTTTTTTACGTCGGTAAAAATTATAAATAAATATTTTTCATCTCTCCTGTTCGGAAAGTTTAATTTTCATGAGTAGATAGCCGGGTGGAACATTGCTTTTCCATACCTAGGGTAGAAAGTATTTCCATCCCTAGGGTGGAAAGTATTGTCATCCCTAGGGTGGAAAGTAATTTTTTTTTATTGCCAGCCACGGAGTCGAACTAAGAGGTTTTCATATATCTAAACTCAGCTATACATTAAACGACGGGTTTATTACGATCTACGATTCCCTTGATTACGATTAAAATTCAAAATCATTCCTCTATTCTGCTGCGCGCCATAATGCCATGATAACATGACACTTGTTTTTCAATTTTCGGCATGGCCACCTAGATGCACGTCGTGACCAACTCGATTAGTTTCAATCTAGACGGCCGTGGCAAGCGGCCATTGCGAAAAGGTTGGAGGTTGGATATAGGTAAAACTAATTTATTGATATCTAATTAATATTTTATATCATATAAACAATTAAATTACAATAAATACATTTCCTCATAGTCGAAATGAAAAGTAGAGTGTTTAACTCGGGTGAAATGACCCATTTCACCCTCGAACTATTGGCGCTCTCACTTCGTTTGAGCGCTAGAAATATCTCGAGTGAAATGGGTCACTTTCTTCCCTTGATTCACAATCTACTATTTCATTACAGATATCCATCTTCTCAAAGTATTGACCTCGAACACATATTATACACTTTTTCATCCGTTTGAACCGGTTGAAAATGCCAAAGACCACTCTTCTTGACACCACAGAAATCTCATATTTATAGGCAGCCAGTGCATCTTCCTTGCTTCCAAACCACTTGCCCTTTAAAAATAAGAATAGATAAAAATCACAAGATGCTAGGTCAGAAGCATACGGCGAGTGAGATAGGATAGACACATTTTTTAAATTAAAATAATCTAGTGTTCTGGCGGAAGTGTGCAGAGCGGCGTTGTCGTGATGCCAGAGTATGTGCCGGATTTCTGATTTCGGCCGCTTGTCACACCAGACTGACAGTACTTACCACTCTTCTTGACACCACAGAAATCTCATATTTATAGGCAGCCAGTGCATCTTCCTTGCTTTCAAACCACTTACCCTTTAAAAATAAGAATAGATAAAAATCACAAGATGCTAGGTTAGAAGCATACGGCGAGTGAGATAGGATACACATTTTTTAAATTAAAATAATCTAGTGTTCTGGCGGAAGTGTGCAGAGCGGCGTTGTCGTGATGCCAGAGTAGGTGCCGGATTTCTGATTTCGGCCGCTTGTCACACCAGACTGACAGTACTTTTGGGGTTCAAACTGTCACATACCATTCGGAGTTAACTGTTCTTTGTTCATCTAGTACTACAGTAGCAATGTGTCCAGTCATGCACCCCTTTGTTGTTGATGTTCCACCTTTTCGCACAAATCGTTACGATTCTTCATTTATTATGCGTACAGCGCAGGAGTGAACCCCTTGCCTGCGTCAGTGTTTCCCGACTCCTATAATTTGGGGATCTTCAAGGCAAGAGTGAATAGGCATTATTTAAGTTTGCGTGTATCATCCTCGACTGCATCATCACTTACCATCAGGTGAGTTGTAGTCAAACGCACTCAAATTTTTAATAAAAAAAAATGCACAAGAACGAGGCAACCATTTGTCTCTGTGTGCTTCGTGCACAGCGACATTCTGTTGAAGTCGGCGCATCTTTAAAGCACCATACCGTCGACTGACGCTTTATTTCGGGATCATAGATATGTCGCCTTCATCTGGTTGAATCTGCTATTTGATTGAATGACTACCGCGTTCATTGAATGACGACATTTAATTGAATGACTAAAGGACAACTCGTCAAGTTGTTAAATGTAACGTCATTTAGCCAAGTTGTTAAATGGGATATTCCGAATAAAACCGACGATTTCTTCTTCTGCAAAGCATTATGTGCCGAGAATGTTAACCGACAGTCAGAAACAAAATCTACTTGACATTTCGAAGATATTGTTGGACAAGTTTCAAGAAGATTCTGAAAACTTTTTGTCTCGTTTCGTAACAAAACCGCAAAAATTATATACAGTGGCGCAAGTAAGAAGTCCGCGAACTACGGTAAATATAAAATATTACGGTAGCAAATTATTACGGTTTTTTTGTAAGTTAAAGTATTTATGTATAGTGTATAGTAACATTACATTGTATATATAAGGTGTAACAAAATTAGCTGAAACTGTTTTAACTGGTGCTTCTACCCATGAAACTGAACAACTTTCCCAATGGAACCCATAGTCAAATCGCAAAAAAAATGGCTCTTCCATACTCACTCGATCAGCTGATCAGCGAACTTAGTATGGGAAGTGGAAGAACTTTTTTTTTGAGATTCGACTATGGGTTTCATGGGGAAAGTTGTTTAGCTTCATGGGTAGAAGCACCAGTTAAAATAGTTTCAGCTAATTTTGTTAGAGCTTATATAGGGTCGGGGAAAAAGATTCTTCGTATTTTGTAACTTAAACTTTGTAATCAAAAGTCTTTGCTTGTATTATTTGTACTTGGCTGGTTATAATAAAATGAAATAAGTAAACTTTCGAAATTTTAATAATAAATAAAAAATAAAATTCCCGCCATTTTAAAATAGTTTTTTCTGGCTATGAAAATGAGTGAAAGTAACGAGAAAAGTAGCGACATTTTGAAATTCTATGTAAAAAAGGTAAAAATGCTACACTGGCCTCGAATAAAATTTGTGCCAATTATGGACCTAATGCAGTATCAATCAGTAGCACAAATTTAGTTCAAGCGTTTCCAGTATGCAAAACTGAACGTTCAAGATGCACCTCGTTTTGTTCGCCCTGTTCGAGTTTGCATACAAAATACGAAAAAACTTTTTCCCCGACCTAATAGTAACCAAGCCCACCAAGTAAATCGAGTAGTCTTGATAAGGAAAATAAAATATATGTTACAATAAAATGAAAGTTATGAGAATGAAATTTTAATAAACACCATATCGACACATATTAGGTTCGGTCAGGTTTGATTGATTATACAGTCAAAGACTTTTCGCATATCTAATGTAATATATACATAGGTTACTAGATAAGTTTTGCAATACACAAATATGAAACAAAGAGGTGGCATATCATATATATATTTTAAAACTATATTTCCATAGACAAAGTTTGGCGGGAAAAAGTTTTCTTTTTTTATTATTTTTTTATTAAAAAAATAGATTTAATATTTAAAGTTGTCGGCGTGGTCTAGAGATGACTTACGAGTTGTAAATCGTTACAACTTTGAGAGGGGTCTGTCGTTAGATGACTGTCTCAAGGAAATGCAATCTGTATTCAAACAAAACTGCCCTCATCGTACGACTGTTTATCGTTGGTATTGTGAGTTTAAACGTGGAAATTTCGAAGTTTCTGATGCACCAAGATCGGGACGACCCAGTGACGTGTGTACTCCAGATAACGTTGCCAAAATAGAAGAAATGTTAAGAGTTGATCGTCGAATGACTTATAGGCAAATAGAAGAAGCCCTGGGCATCAGTGCACCAAGTGTTCACAAAATTTTGCACGAAATTCTTGGAGTAAGAAAAGTTTGCACTCTATGGGTACCTCACGACCTAACGGAGGAGCAAAAGGACTGTCGTGTATTATGGTATAAAAAAATGTTAAAAAAATTGAAAACGGGTCAAGTGCTTATGTTAACAGCATCGTCACTGGTGTTGAAACTTGGCTTTATTATTATGATGTGCCATCTGAAAGTAAAAATAAAGTTTTGCTCTTTGAAAATGAGCCTACGCCAACACAACCCCGCAAATCAAAATCTGTTAAAAAGAGGATGATAGCTGTATTTTTACTAGCCGTGGTGTAATCGATCGAGTAGTTCTGGACAGTCAGCGTACTATAACAGCTAACTGGTACACTAATGAATGTTTACCTCAGTTGCTTGATAAACTTAAGGAAATGCGTCCCAACTCCAGACTCGGTACTTGGCATTTTCACCATGATAACGCACCGGCACATCGAGCAGCTCTCACAGTGAATTTTTTGACAATTGCTAGGATAAAAACGGTTGAGCATCCACCATACAGCCCCGACCTAGCCCCTAGTGACTGCTTTATTTCCTATTATCAAATATAAGCTGAAAGGGCGGAAATTTACCAGCGACGAGGAACTTTTGAGAGCTTGGGATCATGAGTGTGCTGTACTTCCAGAAAACAAATGGATAGATATTTTTGATGATTGGTTTTTACGCATGACTAAATGTATTAACTGTAACGGAAATTACTTTGAACGATTGTAAAAATTAAAGTCGTTTTGCAAAATTTATCTAGTAACCTAAGTAGATATTAATAAATGCCTTACTCTTACTACAACACTGTGGAAGTGATACCATTTTTGGAAAAAAAAATGCACGGAAAGTTTCAATTGAATAACTTTACTTCTAATCTGACGATCTGAATTTTAATTCGAAATAAATGTTTTTTAATGCACAACGTTACATAATATTTATTTAGTTCTAACTAATCACATTATTAAAAAAAAATGCTCAACGATTAAACTGGGCAGTTTTTCTATCCTGGTATCACTTTACCATTGTCATTCTGTATATGGTACAGTTTTAAGTCTATTATTATTTATTAATTTTATAGGTTTGTTTTTGGTTTTTGGAGGAGGTTATTTCATAAAAAATACCCAATAGAATCAGTCTGTTTGTAGTGTGCTGTATGTGTAATGAATGACTCGCTCAGTGCTGGTACTACGAGACCATCTTCAGCGTTCTGTAGAATTCTTCTATTCTGTGGATGTTAGGTTCGTTAGGTTTGATTGATTGATTATACTGTCGAGGAGACTAGCGAAACGAGAAGGGTGGCGGATCTGACAGTTACGATAGTAAGACTCGTCATTGAGCAAGCGAAGCGAACGATGTTAGGTTCGGTCAGGGATTATACTGTCAAAGAACCTACACTCATCGACAGCAAGGTCATATAGTGAAGGCCGCTATTCCTGTCTCCGCTATATCATAAACGTGGTAGTTAAGCGTATGTGGTAGATATACGACAGGGAATGTCAAAGAACCTCGCTGGGTAGCAAAATGCATCTAGTGTTGGAAACTGAATAGTTGCGGAAACTGGCGAGTTCTGTAAACTGACCAATCACAATACCCGACTCTTGTAAATAGGTGACGCGTTAGTCTGACACGTCTGCTATTTACGACGGGCATCTAACGAGCGACTGAGCGGTTAACCGATTTTCAAGCGACTTCCAAAAAGGAGGAGGTTCTCAATTCGACTGTATGTTTTTTTTATGTGTCTTACCTCAGAACTTTTGACTGGATGTACAGATTTTTATAATTATTTTTTTATTTGAAAGCTAGTGCTTCTCGTGTGGTCCCATATAAATTTTATCAAAATCGGTATAGTACTTTATTAGAAAATGAACAAAAACCAAAAATAATAATGCAAAAATATACTAAGTGGAAGTCGGTTTTTTAACGTATTAAGTGTTTTTTCATGATTCTTTTTTTATTCGATAGACTATGTTGTCAGATTAGTACCATATAAATTTTACTAAAGTCATTGAGTACTTACTTTTAGAAAATTAACAAAAACCAAAAATAATAATGCAAAATTGTACTAAGTTGTTGCGATGGAAGTCGGTTTTTTAGGGTCCCGAAGTCAACAAGGAACCCTTATAGTTTCGCCATGTCTGTCTGTCCGTCTGTCCGTCTGTCCGCAGCTTAGCTTAGAGACTATTAGTACTAGAAAGCTGTAATTTGGTATGGGTATACATATTAATCACGCCGACAAAGTGGTACAATAAAATATTGAAAACATTTTTTTAGGTTACCTCCACTACTTGTAAAGTGGGGGTGATTTTATTGTCGTTGACATACCCTATCGTGTGGGGTTTCGTTGAATTAGTCTTTCCAAACTACTGAGGGTTTGCTAAAACCATTTTTCGATTCGAGTCTAGTGCCCCTCCCTCCCTCCCTCCCTCTACCAGCTAAACCGCTATTTAAGGACATCTGAAAAAAAATGCAAATAGTAGGACATGTAATCAATTTAATAGGAAACCTATCAAGGCTAAGTAGACTTTATTAGTTTAGGCACACCCCGGACACTGCATACAACGGTCGTGAAATTACATTTCTAAAAACAAATTACGGAGCAAACAAAATCACAGCGCAATCCCATACGTTCGAGAACCAAACTATAACCAATCTTTATCAATCTGGGTGACGAGGGGATGAGTTCGGAATCTAGAGAGCGGCAGGGAGTGTCCATATAGTACGTTATTACGAATATAATATATACTTTGGTTTAGGAGTAATAGTCGACCAACTTAACGTGTGCAGTTGGATTTGTAAAAAGTTCATAGATGTTCCATACTAAATGATCTTACCTTTTTTGTTTTTCCAATAAATGTTAACTCAAATATATTTTTTTTAAAAATACATAAATTTTTTGGGAAAACTACGGAACCCTACTTTGCGCGAGTCCGACTCGCACTTGGCCGGTTTTTTTAACGTGTTTAGCGTTTCCAATTATTTACGTCCCAAAACTTTGTCAACTCAACAGCTACAACCTCAGTGACTCGAACGTGAACGACTCGAACCTGGACAAGTTGGATTCGAGTGTAATACCAGACGTGTTCCTCGTGAAGAAGTTCTATGGGGAACGTTCAGCGCGGAGGAGAGCCAGAAACTGGAAGTTGAGGCATATGGCTGAGGAGTTGCACGATGGAATCAGCAGTACTAATGAGTGAGTCTTTTCAAGTACCATCGGCTTCAACACACAACATCAAGGTCTATAGAGCGTGCTATGCTCGCAATTTCCCGGCTTTATCGAACCAGATATGAGATCCCTAGGAGAACCAAAGTAACCAACGTAGCTCTCAGAATTGCTTACGTAACTGGCAGTGGGTGGGTCTCATAGATCGTATGACGTAGACGGAAGACGTAGCGTAGGCAGGCCTCCCACTCGGTGGATCGACGACCTGGTGAAGGTCGCGGGAAGTTGCTGGTTGCGGGCTGCGTAAGACCGGTCGTTGTAGAAATCCTTAGGGGAAGTCTCCAGCAGTGGACGTCTTCCGCCTGATATGATGATCACACAACTAGAACATTCAGTTGAACTAAATAATACACTCCCTTAAAAGAATATCTGGTGTCCCAGGAAAGAGTGATTAGTGGTGGTCCAGAAGTAGAGTATTTCATGGGCTATTGTATGTACTTGTTATGTGTTAACAGCATTGATGTGTTCCGGCTTGAAGGTAAGATAACCAGTTCCCAATTGCATTGGGAAATCTTGGTAAGCCCGCTTCAATCTTCGGCATCAACGTTACTTACCATCAGGTGAGATGATGACAAGGGCTTACCAATCGTAGATAAAAAAAAACTTTCGTCATATGCGGCTAAAATACTGCCTCTATCTATCTGATACTCAGTTTACGGAAATCGTAACGATTATTTTTACGATTTCTAGTATTAGGTTCCTAATTTATGATTATGTGGTAAAAACTTCAAATACGTTTTTACGAGTATATATCTAGATTTTCACCATACATTAGTACATTAGAAATTGTAGAAAAGATTGTTGGATTACCGAGAAATTAGTTTCAAAGCAGCAAATAAATAAAATCCGCCATAGTTGTTTTAATTGTTCTATTTATCCACAATTGTTAAGCCCTTGATATCATCTTACCTTGATTGTAAGTGATGATGATTCCGAAGATGGAAGCGGACTAACCGAGATTCCCCAACGCAATGGGGAATCTTATCTTCAAGCCGGAACACATCAGTGCTGTTAACATTGATGCCAAGCATAGTCAGATAAGATAGATAAGGCAAGAAGGTAGCATAGCAGCTAGCCAGATAGGGTTAGAAAATGCCCTTCCACAAACCAAACCGAGTCATTCAAAGTCAGACTCCACCGGGAATCGAACCAATAAAAACCAACAATAACAATCCCACCAAAGCCAAAAAAAAAAAAATTGTTTCAACTTTCATGTATGGCTAAGGCAAAACTTACAACGCACTTACATCTTTTAAACCAAGTCTTTCCTTCTAGGGACTACAACGATTTCCTTGACGACTTAGAGGAAGACCCGGCTTTCAGGCAGAACATCAACATCTTCCGGGATGGCGGCAAGATGCCGGTCGATACCGACGACATCGACCCTTCGTTGCCAAGAATAACTCTCGCCGAGATGTTGGATGACCTCAATATTGAGGACGTTGAGATGAGTGACGTTTGACGTTTGTGTTTATAGAGTTTCTATGGACGTTCAATTTTACCAATTAAACGTAAATGAGTTGTCTATTTAAATCGTTGAAATAAAGTCTAAGGCAGTGGAATTTAAAGTATTCTTATTTTTTTTTTACATAATGGATTAGTGGAAATAATTCAAATATAGTAATACCCCGCTTTACGCGACCCCGTTCGGTGCGGTTTTGGTTTATCGTGAATTTTTAATTTAGCGCAAAATACCTCGCTTTACGCGGTAATTTCGGGTAAAGCGAGGCATTTTAGCACGTGTGTATGTAGTAAGCGAAGATTTGATCAAGTTGCAGAATAATTCCTTCAACCGTGAGGAGGAACGTACATGTTTTTTGAAAGATTTATTCAGTTTTGGACATATTGTAGAGCATAGAATAGACTGTGATGATGACCGTGTTTTAAAGAACTTAAACTAAACGCAACCCAGAAGACAATAGATTCATTTTCCCGTAAAACAAATTCATCATCTAACACTGCACAATGTTTTTATTTGCATTTTGTACTAACTTTAGGCTATGTGGTGACAGCTGCAGTAACCCGCCACTGAACATTGACACAAGCAACGAGACGACAAAAGAGATAAGACATCTAGAATACTCTAGATCGAAATAACATTTCTTCAGCACTGAGTATATATACAAGTACCAATCAAGTTTTTAGTTTTAATCTTTAGCTATAGTTTATTTCAATTAAGTACCTAATATTGTAATTATTTTTCTATTTATTTTTTGCCGAATAAACTTTATTTCTTTCTTTCTTTCTTTCTTTCAATCATTAACGAGCGGTCCACGGCCGGACCCCATGCATACCACCTCGCCTGGCGGAGATTCTTCCTTTGAATCTAATCTCGAAGAGTAGGAGAACACACCGTTCCTACAGCTATATTAAAACGCAAACCCCCTATATACGCGAATTTAATTTAACGCGAGTATTTGCGGAACGTATCCCTCGCGTAAAGTGGGGTATTACTGTACTCAAGACTAATATGTTTTAGCGAGTTTAAAAATTACTAGTTAGTATCTACATTTGTTTAGGTAATTAAAACTGTTTCATGGGTAATCATATGATTCAGTTTTAATACACATAAAACTGTAAGAATTTTAATCCTATTCAACAAATACGTATTAACAGATACTGCAATACAGGGTGTTAAATCGTTCAAAAGAGTAGCCTTAAAAAACATGAGCAGAATCACGTTTGTTTTTACCCGACTGGCCAAAAGTACGGAAATGTTTTTTCGGGTGTATTTATGTAAAAGTTATGACTGTTTCTTTTGCTGGGTCTGTAGTCTAAGGCTTTATGGATTTTTGAAGGCGAGATCCCCTGAATGGCATAGGATATTTTTTTAAACAGTCGGGTTATTTTTTTATTAAATTGGTTATTAAAAAAGTCTTCACATTTTGTATTGTTTCTGTCAACTAGCTGTATGTTTAGTAGATACAAGTAGCGATAAAATAATCCCAGTTTTTTTACTGATATCATATTATGATTGATTGGTAAATAATATTACAGATAGATAAGATAACCCAGTCCCGATAAACAAAGCTTTCGTATCGTGACGGGAATAACAGATCTCATATCTCGCTTCACTCGAATGCTAAACAGTTAAATATCTGTGAAAGTACTATTTACATGCGTTCAAGTGTTCGCCACGTTAATTCTAAAGGCACTCAACGTAAATATGTTTAGGATCACCATTGCAACACGAGCGTGCTTAGTAAGCACCCGCATATATACGTAAACTAAAAGATATGTGCAGATTATTGTAATGATACGAGTGGGAAGCATTTGAAAAATCTGTTAGGGACGGCTAGATAAATAAATGTTAAGCTGTTTTTATCAACCATTTACCCACAAACGGTCGCCATGAAGATACTGTTAGTGTTTATTTCAGTGATAGTGGCATCGATTGGTGCGAGAAAATTAATATCTACAAGTAAGTACCAATCTTTACCGTTATTTCTAACTAGCTTTTGCCCGCGGCTTCGCTCGCGTGGGAATCTTTTTTTAGGGTAAAAACAGGACCCTATTATAGAGACTTCGCTGTCCGTCCGTCTGTCACCAGGCTGTATTTCATAAACCGTGATAGCTAGACAGTTGCCGCTATAACATAATAAAATAAATATTCAAGGAAACAAACGTGTTTTTCTTGCTCGATATTGGATAACGGCAACAGGTAGACGCTTGAAATATTCACAGAATATTTAATTATATGTTCACTTTAAAAATAAATAATTAAATTAAAATAAAACAAATATTTAAGGGGGGCTCTCATACAACAAACGTGATTTTTTGGCTCGTTCTTGCTCGACATTGATAACGGCAACAGGTAGTTGCTTGAAATATTCACAGATTTGCGTTGTATTATTCACTTTAAAAATAAATAAAATAAAATTAATATTTAAGGGGGCTTCCATACAACAAACGTGGTTTTTATAGATAATGGTACGGAACCCTTCGTGCGCGAGTCCTACTCGCACTTGGCCGGTTTTTTTTTTACTCTCTTGAGGGTGAGTGGTGCGCGAGCGTAGACAGGAGTTCACTCCAGACACAGATTACTAAATAGTTACTTCTCCAGATCCCTCGGGAACTATATCTGGCTAACTAACTTTGCTATATCGGGCTATTCTGATTAGCAGTCTATGTCACTTTCCACCCCCTCTTCAACTAATTCTATGAAAATTTCACATTTATATTAATAAGGTTAAGGAGGGTAATTTTTTTCGGCTACATAATTATGTAACTACTTACGAGGGCTGGTTGATAAGTATCCGAAATGAATCATTTAGAAATCTGATAAATTAAAAACAAAATTGGCTGTCAACTGTCACTATTCACTGGAAAACTCACCAAATAGTAGTGTTTGTTTGTGTCTTTATTGTACAAAATATACTTAAAATATTTAAAAAAAGCGTATGTACAAAGGCGGACTCATCCCTTAGAGGGATCTCTTCCAGTCAACCTTTGCAAAAGTAAACAGAGGACTTAACTAGGACAAAGAAACACGAGATTAATTACAAGCCAGTAAAAGAACATTAATACAACTAATATTACATTGAAACTTATGTAACCTAGTTTTAATAAATACACACTCAATTTATTAAATCTAACATATAAATAAATATGATAGTGATCTGTGGTACTCACCTAAAATCAGCTCATTTTATCGGCTACATTGTGCTTGAGAATTTTTAAAGTAATTCTGTGTTTTGGTTATATTAAAATGGAGAAAACAGAAATACGTGCTGTCATAAAGTTTTACGTATTTAAAGGGAAAACTGCAACTCAGATAAAAAATAAGCGAGACGCTGTTTTAGGGGAATCTTCTCCGTCATAGAGCACTGTCCACATGTGGATAACCGACTTCAAACGCGGGCGACAGAACTGTGAAGATGCTCATCGCTGTGGACGGCCAAAAGAAGTAACCACCCTGAAAATTATAATTAAATCCATAAAATCGTAATGAACGATCGCCGTTTAAAGTTGAGAGAGATAGCACAGATGGTAAACATTTCTTCTGAACGTGTTCTTAACATTTTACACGAACATTTGGGCATGAAAAAGCTCTGTGCCCGTTGGGTGTCGCGTTCTAACTGCAGACCAAAAACAACATCGAGTAGACGTTTCAGAGGTGTTTGAGGCTCTTTACGAGCAATTTAAGCGAGTTTTTGCGACTTTTCATAACGGTCGACGAGACTTGGATTCACCACTATACACCAGAGATCAAAGAGTAGTCCAAACAGTGGACAAAAAGTGGTGACCCTTGTCCAAAGAAAGCTAAGACAAAATTATCCACCGGCAAAGTGGTTACAATTGTTTTCTGGGATGCTCGTGAAATAATATTTGGTCGATTACCTCGACAAGGGAAGAACGATAAATGGGCCATATTATGCGAATTTGCTGCAAAAATTAAGCGATAAAATCAAGGTGAAGCGGCCGCATATGTCAAAGAAAAAAAAAATGTTTCATCACGACAACGCCCCAGTTCATACAGCGTCAATTAAAGTGGCCAAATTGCATGGACTGCACTTTGAACTATTGCCCCACCTACGTTATTCGCCAGACTTGGCCCCCTGCTACTTCCATTTGTTCCCAAATCTGAAAAAGTGGCTAGGTGTTCAAAAATTTTGTACCAATTCCGAAGCGGAGGTCGCCTTAAATGACTATTTTGATAGCCTGGAAAAAACCCTCTTCCAGAACGGTATCCTGGCCCTAGAGAAACGGTGGTCGAAGTGCATCGAGGTAGAAGGAAATTACGTAGAAAAATAAATAGTTTTCGTCATGTTTATTTGTTTTTTTTCTTGTTAATTTCGGATATACTTATCAATCAGCCCTCGTATGATTGTTTTTATGGCTGAGTGACGGCTTGACGAATTTTGGAGTGCGAGGTGTTATATTGCAGATTTGTTTGGATATTAACAAAAATATTTTTGTTTTTTTAATTTTAAATTGGTTAGGTTATTAGAATAGTATTGTGCATTGTAAATCCACCTAGTGGAATCGTTTCACGGATCACGGTATTAATACACATTAATGTCAATCTGTTTGGCCTGTTTCACGGTCATTCAGGCGGAAAAAAATACGTATCACGGTATTAATACACAATAATGTCAATCTGGCCTGTTTCACGGTCATGCAGGCGGAAAAAATTATCGCAACATATCGCGTGCTCCATGGGGTAACCAATTATTGGTTAGGTACAAACTTACATCAGGATATTGTGACGATTTATATTAAGTATCAAAAGAAAGTACCGATCGGAAAAAGTAAGGAAATATAATATCATCAACTTTATTATATCAATAAAACAAGAAATTAAGAAATTTGTTACATAACGTAAATATATGTATGTTTACCAATATGAAAAACTAATAGGTACACGAAGTAGAGTGTAACTTATGCTCTCATTCCAGTAATTCCAAAACCTTTTTCTTTCCCTTGGAATGCGGAGAAGGGAAGTGGGAAAATGCGTTTAAGCATACCAGTACAGCCGGCTGTACTGGTTATGTGGGACTCGCAGCCCTGCGCCTATATGCATACATACACATAAATACATAAGGTATATATAAATAAATATGCACAGGCCCAGGACTGCACTACCCACTGACAGCTAATCGGAGCGACGCCTAGGGAGGGCGAGGGGTGCGAAGATTCCAAAACCTTCGCAGTGGCCGTTACTTATCGTTCCACACAAAAGCTTTAACACGTGTTCACAAACACGATAACAATACAAAAGACAATAGGCTGTGCTTGCCGGCACCCCTCAATAAAATATTGGAAGTAACTATTTAGTAATCTGTGATATTGGTACCTACTTTAATACACCTGGCCACAGATTACTAAATAGACCTGCTTGGTAAAGACTTATACGCCTTTAGTGCTATTTAAATTAAAATATTATAAGTTCACTCAAAAAATTCTCCGATAGGTTCTCTCGACCCATCACTAAATCAAATTAATCTCTAAAAAAAAATGTTTAATACCTCTAAACAATCGCGTCTATCAACCCACCCCGTACTATAAAACTCGGCAAGATGAGTAAGCGATAAATAAATGTAAGGAGACCGATAAGTATCGTTTTCTTTCAACGCTAACATAATACTTTTTGGCTGCGATAATATTTATTTTAATACAGTTAATCGAAAAGTGGTACTTTCTATGCTATTTAACTGTGCGTAAAATTGATTTTACCGCACACTTGCTTTTACTTTGCCACTTTTTTTTAATTTGTAGCTCTGAGAAACAAGACATTTTAGCAAATAAAAAAAATTAATAACCAAAGATAGGTACAGAATCTTCTTTAAGACTATTGAAGGAGATTTTTTAAAAAGATAGGTTGTTCCTCCGTGAGGTTAGTTTTTAAGTTTTATAACGCTAGCTGATTAGATTATCTTTGAATAAAATAAATATCTTCGTGAATAAAGGAGAATAAATATAAATGAAGCGCATAGGTTACACTAAGGTATGTTAGTACTAATACGAGTATATTATATACTTTGACCAAGGAATTGGTTATATTTTCCAAGGAGGTTTTAATGCTTACAATAATTGTATCCCAAGCCCTATAGTAATCTATTTATGGAATAATATTTAAAAAAAACTTACGCATGCGTACGTGTGCCTACCTAAATTAAATATGGCGCAATTTTCGTAAAACTGTATTGATTTGTTTTAGTTGTGAAAACGAATTATGAATCTATCTATATAATATAATAAAACTGTAACGGGGCCGTGTCTGTACATGAAACATTTTTGGAAAATAATAACTGTGGTGGACATCACTAACAATACAGAGGCCAAAACAACAACTTTTGGAATTTTTGTCTGTCTGTCTGTCTTTATGTTCGCGCATCACGCAAAAACTACCAGGCCAATTTTGATGAAATTTTGTATTTTGGTTCCTTATAGCCCGGGTTAACATATAGGATACTTTTTATCCCAGAAAATTCAAGAGTTCCCGTGGGAAAATCAAAAGTATTCATTTACAGAATGGGTCACCACGCATATGTGGCTTGACCTATTACAATCAAATTTTACATGTTGATACCCTTATCGCGAACTAAAACTGGGACATTGTGAATCCCAAAAAGTTAAGGGTTCCTTCAGGAATGCAAAAAAAATGTATCTTTAGAATGACTCAACGTAACAATATGAAACCTTTACATTGGGATGGGGTGTTTGGTTCATCATTGTATAGTCGGGTATTTTTTATCCCGGAAAACTAAAGAGGTCCCGTGGGAAATTATCCATCGATACTTATTATAATATAATAAGAATAGAGTACTTTTTTCCACATATTAACTACTAGCTTTTGCCCGCGGCTTCGCCCGCGTGGACATAGCTTTTATGACTCTTTTTGAGGGTGAGTGGTGCGCGAGCCGCAATCAGCTCGCAAGCGTGGACATGAGTTTTCTCCAGGTACCTCAGGAACTGTATCGGGCTATTCGGCTTAGCAGTCTTTGTCACTTCCCACCCCCTCAACAAATTCTATACAAAAAATCACTTTAATCCGTTGCTCCGTTGCGACGCCACCGACGTGCGCGAGCGTAGAAAACAGTTGTCCCCAGATCACTCGGGAACTATGTCAGGATATACTTATTAGTAAATTATATCATTTTCCACCTCATCTCTGTGCTAAAAATCACATCAACTCATTTTTTCGTTACGATTTTAAATAACTTAACGAACAAAGAGTATTGTTTTAGTTTCTTCAGGAACTGCATCGGGCTATGATAATTTCCACAGATATAAAGTTGACTATTTCATTTCCAGTGATACAGGCTACCTGCATGCCAAATTTCATCAAGATTGGTAGAGGTGTTGAGTGTGAATAGGTAACAAACAAACAAACATATTTTTAATTTCTGATTTCTAAATCTTAAATAACATATAGAGCGTCGGTGGCAGAACGGTTAGGGCCACTATCTCCTGTCCGGAAGGCCGTGGTTCGATTGCTGCCACTTAACAATATCTATACGAATATCGATTTCATACTGGTATGTACGTTTATCCGACGCTCTTACGGTGACAAAAACATCGTGAGGAAACCTGCACACGCCTGCGAAGAAACTCGAAGCTTATGTGTGAAGTCAATCAACCTGCAATGGGCCCGCGTGATCGTCTAAGGCCTGATCGCCTTAACTCAGGACAGGTCGAGCCCCTTGGTATATAAACTGATATGATGAAATAACACATATACCTATATTATCGAAAAACTCAATCATTGTATCAATCTAGTAATAAAACTTCCTAAAAATATTAATATGGGTCAAATCCTTGAGTCTTATCAGCTTCAAAGTAGCCCATGACGCACTTCTCGTTGCCGCTCTGGATGGCAATAGACAACCTAAGCAGCAGGTAGGACCTCACGTCACATCTCCTCTCTCGAAGGCGACGGCCAATCTCCTTTGTGAAGGTAAAGGCCTCTGAGGGTTCAGCAGCCGGTTGTCTCACAGACCAGCGGCACAAATCAGTAATTTGCCTTCAAGACCGAGTACTTATAATGCTTTCTCGCCGCAAATTGAGCAGCAGTACCGTACGGGTGAGAAGTGAGGCAGAAAAAGTAGAGTCCCAAAGCAGGCACGTTCCTCTCTGCCATAGCACTTGTTTAAACCCTCCGGCCTTTTGCCATCACATCGACTAAAGCCCAGTGGCTGCATCAAAGATGGAATATTCCATTTGGCCGATACCAGTGCCCTCCGAGTGAGGTCATTAAGGAATTGGTGACGTGGAAATCTTTACAAACAACGACCGCAACTCAGTGAGTGATGGCCAATTGCCTCCACCGTGGACCCGCAAATACATTGATGAGGTTCACAGATATTGATATTGCAGATTCCAATAGTGTAAAAAAAAAAAAACACATAAATCGAGTTTAGCATCTTTTATCAGGAGGCACAGATACGGGAACTCTTCTGACGACGACTATTTGCGTGTGGCAGTTGCTCTCCGCCTGCAATATCAATATCTGTGAACCTCATAAATGTATTTGGGGGTCCACAGTGGAGGCAATTGGCCATCACTCACTGAGTTGCGGTCGTTGTTTGTGAAGATTTCCACGTCACCAATTCCATAATGAGCTCACTCGGAGGGCACTGGTATCGGCCAGATGGAATATTCCATGTTTGTTGCAGCCGCCGGGCTTTAGTCGATCTGATGGAAAAAGGCCGGAGGGTTTAAACAGGTGCTATGGCAGAGAGGAACGTGCCTGCTTTGGGACGCCACTTTTTCTGCCTCACTCCTCACCCATACGGTACTGCTGCTCAATTTAATAATAAGTACTCGGTCTTAGAGGCAATTTACTGCTTTGTGCCGTTGGTCTGTGAAACAACCAGTTGCTGAACCCTCAGAGGCCTTTGCCTTCACAAAGGAGATTGGCCGTCGCCTTCGAGAGAGAAGATGTGACATGAGGTCCTACCTGCTGCTAAGGTTGTCTATTGCCATCCAACGCGGCAATGAGAAGTGCGTTATGGGCTCCTTTGGAGTTGATACGACTCGCGGATTTGACCCATATTAATATTTTTAGGAATTTTTTTTACTAGATTGATATAATGATTTGAATTAGTTATTTGATAGTATAGGTATATGTTTTATTTCATCATATCAATACGTCCCCACCTGCCCTGAGTTAGGGCGATCAGGCCTTAGACGATCACGCGGGCCCATTGCGGGTTGATTGACTTCACACATAAGCTTCGAGTTTCTTCGCAGGCGTGTGCAGGTTTCCTCACGATGTTTTTCTCACCATAAGAGCGTCGGATAACCTTACATACCAGTACGAAATCGATATTCGTATCGATATTGGTAAGTGGCAGGATTCGAACCACTGCCTTCAGGGCAGGAGGTAGTGGCCCTAACCGTTCTGCCATCGACGCTCTATATGTTATTTAAGATTTAGAAATCCTTACTTAATATTATAAATGTGAAAATGTGTTTGTTTGTTTGTTACCTATTCACACTTCAACACCTCTACCAATCTTGATGAAATTTGGCATGCAGGTAGCCTGTATCACTGGGAATGAAATAGCTACTTTGTATCTGTGGAAATTATCATAGCCCGATGCAGTTCCTGAGGAAACTAAAACAATACTCTTTGTTCGTTAAGTTATTTAAAATCGTAACAAAAAAAATGGGTTGGTGTGATTTTTAGCACAGAGATGAGGTGGAAAATGATATTATTTACAAATAAGTATATCCTGACATAGTTCCCGAGAGATCTGGGGACAACTGTTTTCTACTATTAAAGTAATTTTTTGTATAGAATTTGTTGAAGGGGTGGGAAGTGACAAAGACTGCTAATCCGAATAGCCCGATGCAGTTCCTGAGGTACCGGGAGAAAACTCATGTCCACGCTTGCGACCTGATTGCGGCCCGCACCACTCTCCCTCAAAAAGAGTCATAAAAGATATGTCCACGCGGGCGAAGCCGCGGGCAAAAGCTAGTAGTTAATATATGTGTTATAAAAATATACTGATAGGCATCGATAGGAAAAAACAAAGTGAGATTACTCCCCGGACACTTAAAATGAGCCACAAATCGCGTAAAAATGAATTTTTGATTGCCAAAACCTTGATAGGTAGGTATGTACCACAGATAAAAAAAATGCGGTATGTACCCATGTATTTTGTTTTTCTGTCACGGTCGTTTTTTATTTTACCTGTTTTCTCACAACTGCATTGCAAAATATCTTATGGGTGTATAAGGAAGCGTCGGTGGCTCAACCGGTAACGACTCGGTCCATCTAACCAGAGGTACCGGGTTCAAATCTGGACGGCCAATGTACCAATGAGTTTTTCAAAAACTTACGTATATATCATTACCGATTGCTTTAACGGTGAAGGAAAACATCGTGAGGAAACCTGCACAGGCCTGCGAAGAAACTCGAAGGTTGTGTGTGAAGTCGACCAACCCGCACTGGGCCCGCGTGGTCGACTAAGACCTAATCGCCCTGATTCAGGGTAGGCTCGAGCCCCTCGGTGGGGACGTATATAAGCTGATATAATTAAAATAAGGAAATGACAAACTCGTGAAGATGGTAAACCCTCGCCTGCGGCTCGGGCTCACAAATATCACTCGTTTGTTATTTACCTTTTTACCACCCTTGTATCATAAATAACTATTATTTCTTAAACCAAAACGAACCGTGTAGGAACTTCAATTAAAAACGGAGATATTGAGAAAGAAAGCAACGAAAATCGCGTTTGAGTTTTGGGTTATACTTGAGAAGGGCGAAACTTACGAGTAGGTGATTTTCAATACTTTGTGCATCAATACCTTTCATTGAAAAAAAATTAAGCTAATCGGTTTCATAGAACTACCGGACGGACTTGATGCTTGACGATGACAATTCTATGCATAAATAAATACCTTTCATAACAAAATGAAAGCGAATCGGTTGGATAGAAAAGCCGAACGGACTCGATTTCATAATTTTGTTTAATATGTCAAGAAAGGCGAAAGTTGGGTGATTTCTAATGCTTGATGACAAACCTGTGCAGTTCTTAACCAGTCAATACTTTTCATTTAAAAAAAAAAGCAAATGGAACGGCCGGATGGACTGGTATTGCATTTAAGATAGGAGCGCGGTGCGCGAGCCGCTAGCCGCTCGCGGGGGTGGTTTCCAATGCTTGACGACAAATCTGTGCATGAACACCTTATATTAAAAAAGCAAATCTGTTAGATAGAACGGTCGAAAGTTTTCATCAATTCTATATGTCGCAGGCATACCTACTGTATAATTCGTCATTGTACATACGGACAGGCAAATGTCAGGCAAATTATATAATGACAAGGGCGGGGAGCCTACTTCGCGAGACTCTTTGACAGTTAAATCAGTCAAACCTGACCGAACCTATTATTACAAATTGCCTGACGTACAGCTTAAACGTTTACATACGAATGAATTATACAATTTGCCTGACCATATGTAAAATGACTAATCAGACAATTTATTATTATTAGTTTGTATGAAAAACGTAAACTCCCACGTAAACGCAGGCCTCCCACGCGGTGGACCGATGACCTGGTGAAGATTTCGGGAAGCCGATGGATGCAGGCAGCGCAGGACCGGTCGTCGTGGAAATCCTTGGGGGAGGCCTTTGTCCAGCAGTGGACGATTTGTGGCTGACATGATGATGATGATGATGAAAAACGTGTATGTATATAGCTTTCTCTAGCTAGAGGATCAAAATTGTTTCAGGTGATATTGATTATTTATTCAAAAGGACATTCAACCATGAACTATCTCGGGGCGAATACAGGACTCTTAAAGATGTTTTGGAGATTCTTCGGAGATCAGAGCACGTGTCTACGAGAGCCCTCGAGTTGAGTTCTCCAATTCGGATGGTAAGTTTACCCAACTTAACAAACCCAAAAGGAAGGATTATGAATGGCAGATGATGATCTTTGTTCATCTGTCAGGTTGATGTATGCGCAAGACCAAAAATCTATAACACATTTTATGTGCACACCTAGTAGAACCGTTAACGGGGTCTTCTATATCATCATACTCAACAATTTCCGCCAAGGTAGTTTAACTAATCAGTTCTTTAAAAAAAAAAAACGGCCAACGGCGAGTCAAACTCGCGCCCTAAGGGTTCATCGTCATCATATCAGCTCATATACGTCCCCACCGAGGGGCTCGGGCCTACCCTGAATTAGGGCGATCGGGCCTTAGTCGACCACGCGGGCCCAGTGCGGGTTGGTCGACTTCACACACAACCTTCGAGTTTCTTCGCAGGTGTGTGCATGTTTTCTCACAATGTTTTCCTACACCGTAAGAGCATCGGATAAACGTACATATCAAATCGAAATTCGAAAACACATTGGTACGTGGCAGGATTCTAACAACGACCTCCCGGACAGGAGGTAGCGGCCCTTGCCATTACGCCACCGACGCTCCACAGAAGGTCACTAAGGGTTCCGTACCAAAAACTAATTTTCATCTACAGCGCCATCTATATATATATAGGTAAAAGGGAACTAATTGTTGTTGTCGTATTACTACGTATTTTGGTCACCGACTTACATTATATGTGTACCAAATTTCAACCTAATCGGTTCAGTAGTTTCTGAATAACTCGGCTGTGACAGACGGACGGACAGACATCAGACACACAAGTAATCCTATAAGGGTTTAGCTTTTTCCATTTGAGGTACGGAACTCGGAAAAATGAGTTTCCATACAAAAATGCACAAAATTGGTTAATTAACTGATCGATTTCTGTGGAGTGTAATTTTTTTTGACAATTGACTAACAATTGGTTTCTTGTGGAAAGTTGTTCAGTGTGACGAGTAGATAACAGCTTACGCCCCTATACAGGGCTTTTCCGAGAGCCCCATAATGTTATAAATATATATATTTTGATCTATGTTTTAGGATTGTTAAGTAATTAGTAGATCACCTACCTTCTGAACCATTGCATGGTCAGTAGGCGGGCCTCACTCAGTTTGCCCAATGAGGTTAAAGTTAAAATTATAAGAGGCGGGCTTTACCCGCCACTTCTACAGGCTGTCTATTGACTGCTCGGCTGCGAAGGGCATGCCTAATTTTAATCACGCGAGAGACGCACGTATCATTGTAATTCTGTAAAATAAACACATTCGTACTCTGTGAACATATATTTTCAATTTATCACGCCCATCCGTCTGAGTTTAGTAACAATAGCGTAAGTACTAATTTAAATACTTTGCCCATCCGCTCCTCTCTTGTATGTGTGTGTGTGGGGGGGGGGGGGGGGGGGAGAGGCTTTGTCCAACAGTGGTAGGTACTGATGCTGAGGGCTGATGATAAGGAGATGATGTTTATCTGACTTCCAGACCTTAGACTGCATAATATGCCGCAGCGCGGTAACAGCGTTTTTCGAAACGGTTCGCAATGGCCAGACGCCCGAAGAATCCACCGACGTCATCACATTCCTCTGTTATTCTCTGGACATAGAAGACTACAATGTGTGCAGAGGTGCTGTTGCACTTAATATGGTAAGTGAAACAAAATTCGTACCTAATATATTAATACAGGCTCTTAACTAAGGTACGCACTTTTTTAACTGGAGCTTGTACTAATGAAACTGAACAACTTTCCCCAAGAAACCTATGGACAATTCGCATTTGTTCTGTTTTGAATAAAAATATTAAATTGTGCGGAATACGCCAGAATAGGTATCATTGCTGGCCGGAGCGGTCATTGAACTTTTGCCTTTGTCTGTCAAGTTCATAAACCTGGGAGTTATTCTGAGCAGTTTGATAATTTAATTAAAAAATAATAATTGCGAATTGACCATGGGTTTCTTGGGGAAAGTTGTTCAGTGTCATGGGTACAAGCACGTACAAGCCACAAGCTCCAGTTAAAAAAGTGCATACCTTTGTTAAGACCCTATATTTTGATGAAACAACAATACAATGTTGAAGTGACGTCTCTTGGTTAGGTATAATCTCTCAGGTAGGTGCTTATGTAAGACTTTTTTTTAGTCGGTGTCAAATTCTAAGCGGCATACCTAAAGCAAAGTATATATTAGTTCTAAAGTAATCACACTAATCTTATCTTCTATAATATAAAAGAAAGTCGTGTTAGTTACACCATTTATAACTCAAGAACGGCTGGACCAATTTTTATGATTTTTGTGTTTTTGCATTTTTTTTTCGTCCGGAATAGGATAATAAGTATTAAAATATGATATTCATCAATTAAAAAAAATATCAGTCAAAAAAAATGGTTTTAGGGAAGGGTAGGGTAGTGTAGGGTAGGGTTGTCTATTGTAAGGTGGAACGAAGTTCGCCGGGACAGCTAGTAATATTATAAACGCGAAAGTATGGATGTTTGTTTGTAACATTTTTATTACGTCTACACGGCTTAACGGATTTGGATAAAATTTGGTTGGTAGATAGATCAAGCGCTGAATTAACATAAAAATATCACATAGGCTAGTTTTTATTCCAAGCTCGCAAGCCGCTTGCGGCTCGCGTACCGTGCACCCTCAATTACAGTAATGATAAACCGGCCAACCAACTGCCACAGCCAACTGCGAATCAGACACGCGCTCCGTACTCAAAATACAGAACAAACGTTCTATACCATCACACCTCTTCAGACAACTATAAAAATAATACATATTTATTTCAATTTCAAACAAAAGACATTAACAACAGTGACAGAAAAAAAAACTTTTTTTTATTCAGTTCGGACTCCTTAGCCCGAGTACAACTCGCGCCGATTTATTATTTTACTTTAGGCAAAGTATATAATACATTAGTACTAACTTTAGGACTAGAGCAAGTTAATAGATAAATGTGAAATGGAGCCAAGTTCGATGTAACAAAAATACAGCGATAACTAAATGGGTAGGTACCAAGTTCTATAGTGGTTCCTAAATCATAGCTATGGAACTTCAAATAGAAAAAAATATTTTAAACTTCTCCAAGTAATAGAGACTGTACATACAACGGTTTTCAGCTGCCTTAAAAAAATTGTTATGTTCATGTGAACATTTTACATTTTTATTTATTGTGTGCTACATGGTGTAACTTGGCAAGTTTTCACTATCCAATGTTAATCTATGTTGATATTTATTTTTAAAAAGTAAGCTTCGCTTGCGTGGCTCATTGACTATTTAAACTTGCCAAGTTACACCATTTAGTGGCACAGAACATAACAAATTTTCTTTTAAGCAACTGAAAACCATTGTGCATTCTCTATTTCTTGGAGAAGTCTGAAATAAATATTTCTATTTAAAGTTCCGTCGTGTATAAAAAAGTATATAAAAAGCGTCGGTGGCTCAACCGGTAACGACTCGGTCCATCTAACCAGAGGTACCGGGTTCAAATCTGGACGGCCAATGTACCAATGAGTTTTTCAAAAACTTACGTACATACTTACCGATTGCTTTAACGGTGAAGGAAAACATCGTGAAGAAACCTACACACGCCTGCGAAGAAACTCGAAGGTTGTGTGTGAAGTCGACCAACCCGCACTGGGCCCGCGTGGTCGACTAAGGCATAATCGCCCTGATTCAGGGTAGGCTCGAGCCCCTCGGTGGGGACGTATATGAGCTGTAATGATGATGAATGATGAAAGTTCCGTAGCTATGATTTAAGAACCACTATAGAACTTAGTACCTACCTACCCATTTAGATCGCTGTAATTTTTTTATGTCGAACTTAGCTCTTTTTCACATTTATGTTTTGTTGGGATATCATTAATTTTTGAAAAGTATTAATACTAATTTCCTATCTTTATTCAAGTAATAGACATAAGATATTTTTATAGATATTTTTATGTAGTAATAGACATAAGAACCCTCGGTGCGCAAGCCCGAGTTGCACTTAACCATTTTTATGAATGTTTACTCAATTCGCCCATAAAACCTATTTCGATTCCAAATCTCAAATTAAAAAGTTACCTGAAAGTGGTCTATATTTATTCCAATGAGTAGTGGTGGTACGGAACCTACATTTTATGAGTCCGACTCGCACTTGGCTGGTTTTACTTTTCCTTTGTAGACGCCTATTAACCTACCTAAATGCCAAACTAGTTTCTAAGTAACTTGGAAATGGTCTATAATATTGATAAATAGTAGTGGTCAGGAACCCTAATTTCGCAATTCCGACTCGCACTTGGCCAGGTATTAGATTTTTTTGCCTAATAACTTATCTCGATGGCAAATTTCAAGTTTATAAGTTACCTGGAAGTGGTCTATATATTTTGCTGAGTAGTAGTGATACGGAAGTCTTAGTGCGCGAGTACGACTCTGACTTGGCCGTTATTCGATTTTTTCCTTTGTATGTGTCCAATAACCTACCTCAATGCCAAAGTTACCTGGAAGTGGTCTATAATTTTGAAGAGTCAGTAAGTTAGTCATAAAAATAGTGATTTTCGGACGGCAATATCTCGATATGGTTTATGGTTTTGTATACTGGTTTCACCTAGAATCCCAATTTTCATACATATATCTTTTAAGATATATGTATGAAAATTGGAATTCAAGGTGATCGAGGAGGGTGTCTTACTAGACATACAAAATGTGACACACAAAAAGTGTGTAAGTCAAACAGATTTTAAGTTACAGGTAGGTCGAAAGTGGCCGGAAATGGATCGTGTAATATAACCCATGGCCAATGTCGCCTTTTTCTTTTCGAACTTGGCGGACACACTTCCGTGTGTCTAGATAATCGCATCAAGTTTCAAGCTTGTATGTTTTACCATTTTTTGTATAAAACAATTACAATAAAAAACTTAAAAAAAACACGTTTCTTGTATGGCTTTCTTTTATTTTTTTATTATTCGTTGGTAAATCCCCCATAATAACAAATATTCTGTGAAAAAAGCAGCTGGCTACCTGTACGGTTCAAAAAATACAGCCTTTTAAAGTCTGACAGACAGAACGCACGGACGGACACCGTAGAACGAAAAACGATATTTACGCGGGCGAAGCCGCGGGCAAAAGCTAGTAAGTCAATAAAGATGATGCTGGCTGTGGTCTAAGCTTCTTCGCACGTTTAAGATATGACTTAGGGTGTAGTTTCCTGAGGTAGTGGAAGGGTGCGGGAGGGGTGTGGTGACGTCACGTGATTGCTGCGATACTTCAATCTGGCGCCCACATTCCAGTGCTGTTACGTCAAATGTCAACTCTCCCGCACCGATCCCTACTGCACGATCCTGCTCAGTTGAGCTCTAAACCATCGAACCCTTGAGAAGTATCACTTAGATAACTTAATTCGTCTGTCGGATTTTGGTCCTTGTCTTCACCTTAAGGTGTTGGCAGGAATTGCGGCCCTCACTATATGACCTTGCTGTCGGTGAGTGTGGACGCTATATCATAAACCTGGCAGTTTAGCGTATCTGGTAGATATACGAGAGGGAATGTCGGATTTCGTAGTATACTCTGCCTAGAGCTACCCGGATGGGTGGAGGTCGCAGCCGGAACCACGGGTCCGGCTGTTTGGATCAGGGTACTACGGGGTCGGGGGTAGCCCACCGCTTGTCCGCTGTTGGTTCGCCTTCGGCACTCTGGCTTGTCGGTTCCCCGAATGGGTCAAGGACTCGTAGTGGTATGTGGTTAGTTGCAGGGGTTGGGCAATGTTTATTGCCTAGCAACAGCTCCGGTACCAAACCAGTGATGTGGGAGCCAGCTTCTCTGGCATCCCGAGCGGGGATCGAACCGCCAGCAGCGAAAGCCGCGGGAGTTGAGCGTGCCTACAGCTCCGGGACCTACCTGGACAGTAGGTAGTGGTTCTCTTTTGTGGTTTTTTTAATTTAACATGTTTTCTCTCAACTGTATTGAAAAACTTAGTATGATGCATGGGTGTAAAAGGTCAAATCAAATATTTAAGCTATTGCATAGCTTTTATCGTGGGCTTTGAGCGCGGCGACCAAATCAAGAAATTCCGTAACGAAAAAACCTAACACTTACCGCGTTCTAAAAAAACTTACAGTGCCATCTATTAGCGATTTGCGGTACTAAAAGGACTTAGTCAATTTTGCTGGTGTAACTTTCTTAGTGTTAAAAGTTGATAAAAATGCTATACAATAGCTTTACCGCGGCAGTCCCCGAGTGCCACACGTCTTTTTTTATTTTAAATAGCTGTTTACACACACTTTTAAATAGTCAAGAAAACTTATTGAATATTACAAATAATAATAATAATGATTCAGATTACAGTCTCAGGTAATGGTATTTGTTATACATGTATATCTTTGTAATTTATATAATCTATTATTTTATAATATCCTCTAGATCACAAGTCTTGAAGTTATTCTCTGACAAACTAGTTACATTTTCTGAAATTTTATTGTAGAATCTTAAACACTGCCCCAAAAATGACTTTTTAACCTTACTCAGTCTCGAAAAACCTATATCTATTTTATTTACATTTAAATTATGCCTGTCACTGTTTTTAGGAAATAAATGAAAATTCTTTCGAACGTACATGATGTTTTTATATATAAATTGACTAGCAACAGTTAAAATATTAATTTCTTTGAACTTATTCTTTAACAACTCACGTGATCACGTCTGAATCTGATAGATTGCGCGGATAGCTCTTTTCTGCAAGATGAAAATTGTTTCTATATCGGCCGCATGCCCCCACAGTAAGATGCCTTAAGACATTATACTATGGAAGTAACTAAAATACACTAGTCTCGCATTACTTACATCCGTTAACTGCGTTATTTTCTTAACGGCTTAAGCAGCTGAACTAAGCCTTCCCGCTAATGTTTCAATGTGTGGTCCCCATTGAAGTGAAACATCTAAAGTTATACCAAGGAACACTGTAGTATTTACAATTTCTAAATTATTAGTGTCTAATATTACACTATTACTGACCTTTTTCACATTTGGCAAACAAAATTTTATACATTTTGTTTTCTTAGCATTTAATAATAAGTATCTTTGAGAGAGTGTTGTTTACTTTGTCAATTTCATTTTCTTTCCTCATCATATCAGCTCATATACATCCCCACCGAGGGGCTCGAGCCTACCCTGAATCAGGGCGATCGGGCCTTAGTCGACCACGCGGGCCCAGTGCGGGTTGGTCGACTTCATACACAACCTTCGAGTTTCTTCGCAGGCGTGTACAGGTTTTCCTTCACCGTAAGAGCGTCGGATAAACGTGCATATGAAATCTAAATTCGAAATCATATTGGTACCTAAGTGGCAGGATTCGAACCACGACCTCCCAGACAGAAGGCGGCGGCCCTAGCCGTTACGCCACCGACGCTCATTTTCTTTGCTATTTACTTTAAAAATAAGAGAAGTATCATCCGCAAACAACACAATATTTGATAGATGTTGCACCATGAAAGGCAAATCATTTACGTAAACAAGGAAAAGAAAAAGCCCTAATATGGTACCCTTGGGCACACCCATTTTCACTCTAGATCCAGATGAGTTCGTGCCATTTACTTGTATATTTGTGTTCTGTTGTCTAAATACGAATTTAAAAGACTGAGAGCCCCATCCTCTACACCGTAATGCTTTAATTTCACAAGTAATGTTTGGTGTTCAACACAATCAAATGCCTTAGATAAATCACAAAACACTCCAATTGCATTTTGCGATTCCTTAAAGGCATCATAAATGTTGCGAATACGTGCAACTCCTGCATCGGTTGTTGATCGACCTTTCGTGAAACCAAATTGTTGGTTATGTAGTAGTTGGTTTTCGGTAAAATATTGTAGCATTTGGTTAAGCATAATCTTTTCAAACACTTTACTAAAAGCTTACCAATAATCCTCAGATGTCTTCGGTTCTTTTCACTTTAAGAGATTTAAAAGTTTTTACAATAGTTTGTGGTTCAATTGCTCTGAAGGAGAATTTTTGATAACAAATACTAACATTTTCCTTTAGCAACCTTTGAGCATACATACCCGCACTGTTATACCCTAGGTAAGTGGGGACGCTATATCATAAACTTGGTAGTGTTAGCGTATCTGGTAGATATACGAGAGGGAATGTCGGGTTTCGTAGGTGGGGTTGCGGGTTTCATTCGGACCTTGACGAATTTTGTATAGGGCTGACTTCCACGTTTTTAAGTAGCCAAAATCGTTAATATAATATAAATCCTTAATAATTTCAGCCCATACTCCATCACATAATCTTGTCCACGCCAGAAGCGACGCCGGCCGCATTCTGCGGGATGCTGTTACAAAACGCACAAGACAGAAACACGTGTCCGTTTGAAGACGCCCGCTTTGAGTGGCAAGTAGACTTGCCGCCGCCGCCGCCGTCGGATGTTCAGCCGGTGGGTATTGTACTCTATGACAGACGCAATAAAGTTAATTTTTAGGACCGCCTAAGTTTGATTAAAATGGCTTTTTACCAATTTCTAAAAAAACCTGTGCTGGTTAGAGACAACGTTGTATTTTTCCTCAAATTATATTTTTACCATAAGCCAAAAACAATTAGTCGTAAAAAATACAAAAAAAAACTATTTGTTTGTTTCCGGATGTCAACTATGAACCCTCAACTATGAGCCAGCAGAAAAACATTTTATAATTTTAACTGTCTCTGTGGCGTAATGGTTATGTCCATTAGCTTTAAATCAGGAGGTAGCGGGTTCGATTCGGCTATGACTCGGTTTGGTTGGTGGAAGGGCATTTTCTAAGCCCGCCTGGCTAGCTACCAGCATCTTATATAACTCTTGCCACCAAGGATCAATGTTAACAGCATTGATGTGTTCCTGCTTGAAGATAAGATAGCAAGTTCCCCATTACGTTGGGGAATCTGGTCAAGCCCGCTTCCATCTTAGGCATCAACGTCACTTACAATATAGTGAGATGATGCCAAGGGCTAACCAATGTGGATTTAAAAAATCTTCTTTTTTTTTTTTATTATGCACAATTGGTAAACCCTTGACAACATCTCACCTGGTGGTAAGTGAAGATGTTGCCGAAGATGGTAGCGGGCTTACCAAGATTCCCCAACGCAATGGGGAACTGGCTATCTTATCTTCATGCCGGAACACACCAATGATACCAACATTGATATTTGGCGGCAAGACTTAGATAAGATGGTAGTAGCTAGCCAGGCGGGCTTAGAAAATGCCCTACCACCAACCAAACCGAGTCTTACAATTGACCCCGCCGGGAATCGAACCCGCGACCTCCTGTGTAAAGCCAGTGAACTTTGCCTCTGAGCTACGGAGGCGGTTAAAATCTCCAAAACTTTGATGGGTCCAGTCGGACGCTATGCATCAAGGGGCTCATTATCATCATATCAGCCAAAAGACGTCCACTGCTGGACAAAGGCCTCCCCCAAGGGCCGGTCCTGTGCTGCCCGCATTCAGCAGCCTCCCGCGGCCTTCACCAGCTTGTCGGTTCACCGAGTGGGAGGCCTTCCTATGCTACGTCTCCCGTTGTGCAGTCGCCACTCGAGAACTTTACTGCCCAAACAGCCATCTGCTCTATGGGCTATGTGCCGTGCCCTATTAAGGGGTTAAGTAAGTTTATGTGCCAGACAGACAGACGAACAAAGTAATACTATAAGGGTTCCGTTTTTATTATTTTGGTACGGAACCCTAAAAAGGAAGTCACCCGGGACACTTTAATCATCAGTTCCCGGACAAGCAAATGGGTAAGTATAATCACACTAATATCGTAAAGGCGAAAGTTTGTGAGTGTGTATGTTTGTTATTTCTTCACGCAAAAACTACTGAACGGATCTGGCTGAAAAGGTAGACAGATTAGGACCTGGATTAACACATAGGCTACTTTTTTCACGCTCACCCTCACCCGCACTGCGCACCCTCGAAAAGTCATAGAAACGTCCACGCGGGTGAAGCCGCGGGAGACAGCTAGTTACTTTATATGACCCAAACCGCATTTGCGCGGCGCGGCACAGATGCCTCCGGAGGCAACTCCACCGCGCCTCTCAAATCAGTTCACGTTCTACCCGCGACCAAGCAGGGCCAAGAACCGTGTTGTCTGTCTGAGCGTCGCATTGCTAATGCAAAGAAAGGGCCGCGCCGCTCAGCTGCAGTGCAGCGCCGCGGCTTTATAGTGCTGCGCACCCTCGAAGAGTAATAGAAACTTTGCCCACGCGGGTGAAGCCGCGGCAAACAGCCAGTCACAAATGTATGTCAAATTCGCAGACTCCGATCACTACGAGGGACCACGAAACCTTCACAATAGCGATCGTCACCGACGCACACATAGACCCGCTGTACGAGCCATTTGGCGTCGCAGACTGCAACGAACCGACTTGTTGCCGCAAAGGACAACAGCCACGGAACAACTGCAGATACAAATCCAATTTCGACGATACAGTACTCGAAGACAGCATTGTGATGCAGAATGGTGAAATATTTTTGGATCTGAATGATGTGCCCAAGATAAGAGAGATGAGGAGTAAGAATATGACGACTTATGACGCGAGAATGTCAGAGCCGGCTGGCTATTGGGGAGATTACAGGAACTGCGACACGCCTATTTGGGCGTTTGATGACGTCATCGACAGGATGGCTGACACTCATAAGGTAATTTAACACTACTATAGATAGGAATTTTTACCGTAGGTTTTACCCTTTATCTTTTAAGCTATTGTATAGCTTTTATCGCGGGCTTTGAGGGTACCGAATCAAGAAATTTCGTAACGAAAATAAAACCTAACACCCCAAAAATAAATATATATATTGAGTTCTAAAAAACTTACAGTGCCATCTATCTATCCATCATGATGATGATGATGATGATGATGACGGATGACGGATGATGATGACGAATGACGGGTGACGAATGACGGACGACGAATGACGGATGATGATGATGATGATTAACTTTCTTAGTGTTAATTTATTACATAAACATCCCGCGCCCCAAGGACTATAATATGGTATACTGTTAAATTAAATACTGCATAAATAAAAAATAAATAAATAATTAAAATTGCATAAGTTGATAAAAATGCTATACAATAGCTTAACCGCGGCAGTCCCCGAGTGCCACACTTCTTCTTTTTGTTTATATACGGATTGTTCAGTTTTAACAATAAGTTAACATTACTAAAAGATTGTGCGAATTTTGCGTCGATTCGATGTAATATCATTTAAATTAATTAACAGGACTAAATTTTTACGCACTCTGTCTTTTGATTTCTGTATTGAAAACAAGAGGACAAAAATGCTTAAATTTTGTTTAGTTCTGTCAAATGTCATCAAGAGTTTTTGTGTAATTACTGATGAAGTCATACTTTTTTTAGTTAATTTGTATCATCTTCTTTTGTTTTTGTCATTAAGTTTTTTTTAATTTTGGTTTTTCCACATCAACTTATTTTTAAGTTTTTATTTTATTTTATTAAAAATTTGAGTGCGTTTGGCTGTACCTCACCTGATGGTAAGTGCCGATACAGCCGAGGATGTGACAAGCAAGCTCAAATAGTGCCTATTCATTCTCGTCTTGAAGATTCCTAAATTATACGAATCGGGGAACACAGACGCCTGAAGGGAATTCCACTCCTTGGCCGTTCGCATGATGAACGAAGACGCAAAACGCTGCGTGCTGTGGTGGTCCTACCCGTGGCCTTAGTGTCAACTTGATCGTCTAAGATATTATGAAGTGTATTGATGGAAAGTTATACCTATGGAATATAAGGTTTCCACAAGGTGCATTGCATCGATCGTCTGATGGAAAGTTATACCTATGGAATATAAGGTTTCCACAAGGTGCATTGCATCGATCGTCTAGCATCATATCAGCTCACACCCGTCCCCACCGAGGGGCTTAAGCTTGCCCTATCGCCGATCACTTAATTTCAGACAATTCAGAAATTAGCAGAGTGCGAGTTACATCTTTACAATTCTAAGTGTAGGGAATTCGTAAGCTCCCTCAGGAAGCCTCAATGGTGCGTGCAACGGGTAAAATAAATAGAATATCTTGGTTGAGTCTTAAATGAAATTTCAAATATATTGGGCTCAAATTGTGGAGCAACGTTTGTTTAGGCGTAAAACTCCACGTTACATTGGTTAATTAATGACATTGCTTTGTTTATGCAAAAGATTATTGCAAAAGTTGCCCCAACGGCATGATATTAACTTGGATAGTTAATATTATAAGCACGGCCGTACATCAGTTACAAACTTATAGCAATCCATTTTCGAATCGTAAGATTCTCCTCTACACATGTATGACAGAAACTTTACGCTAAGATTTACAGAGGAATGAATTCCAATGGATAAGTTAGTTACAACTCTGTATTTTATCGTTAATTATTGGCCCAAAGATACACATTTCTTCTTATATCTTACAGAGCTCAGATAGTGCATTAAAACGGTACAAATTTAGCGTAATATTGAACTATACAAGCCCTGTGCTATGTCTCGCACTATCTTATGGACGTATATTAATTAGGTTTAAATTTGTCAAGATAAAGTAAGATTAAAAGGTAAACAAAATTAAATAGATTCGTTCGTCCCTGGGCGAGTTAGAGAAAATTACCTAAAATATACGGAAAACTAGCCCCGAATGAAAAACTTTATCCTTTAGAATTATTACAAGTGAATATGAACGGTATTAATATTATTTAGCATCGTCCGTTCAGTGATTACAACCAATCCGTAACAGTTCTAAAATTGTTGCTTTTAGCAACTTTTTAGGTATTATCAAATATCGCAGATTATAAATATCTGCCAAGTAAAAAAATACTAAAACCACCTTATGCGTGGATATATGTGTAAATCTATAGTCCCAGAGAACCCAAATTTTAAGAGAAACTCGAGTGTTCCATATTTATATTCTTAAGGGTTCAGCACGAATTTAAATTTAATAATGCCTTTAACAAACATAGTTACTTAGTGTGTAGTTCCAGTTACACGTAGCTGCAAAATTATTGTACAATAAACCAAAGAGCCAATGTAATACGAACCAAGACACGTGTCGGCGCTCACAAACTGTTACTTTTCACACCAAGGTCGCACAGTTAAAAAAAACCAGTATTCAATCTCTCGACACACGTCCCTTCCGATCCGCCATCTAATTCCTTCTTCCTTATGCGCTCACGCGGCCCCAAGAAGCAGCCCTTCGTCCTGTCTCTTTCGCACACATCACATGTCCGATCATCTTTGCTCTTTCACTCTCGTGCAAACCTCGACGTATTTCATTGCTCCTTAATGCCAACACTTTCTATAATTGAGCCAAAGAAGGTCGGCGCCGGCCTCCCCAGACTTAACTTACAAAGTTTAGCGATTCAATTCTACAAGCTAGCTATTTTTAGGGTTCCACGCGATGTCACGCAGCAAATCCATCACAGTGCGTAAAGGTGGAACATTGACGACAAAGGGATGGAACTGCTGTATTTCGATTCTAATGTCGTTCCTTCTTTCCTTTTTAGGGTTCCTTACCTCAAAAAGTAAAAACGAAACCTTTATGGGATCTCTCGTGTTTCTGTCTGTCCGTCCGTCTGTCACAGGCAATTTGCTGGGAAACTACAGGACCGATTACGTTAAAATTTAGTACACATATGTAAGTCGGTGACACAAAGACGGACGTGTGACGTAAATAATTGAATTTAAAAAATGGGGTCCACTTTTGGGGTTTAAATTAGAAAATAAAAAAAAATGTGTGCATATCAAATGAAAAGGCTTGTTTTGAGAATCTCAAATATATATATTATTTTGAGATAAATAGTTTTAAAAAATTTTAAGAAAATAGGCGAAAATTTACCATTCCCCCCTTATCCCCGAATCTACTAGCCTAAAATCTTGAAAAACTACAGTATATGAGGTTAATGCATATATTACAAGAAAATCTATAAGAAAATCTAAGATCTTTCCATCCAACAGGAAAAATGAAATTTCACATGTCCAAAAATAAGTAGACCCCTATTTACCTAGATCAAAGTGTGATAGGTCTTATTCTGTTGGTAGTTAATGTTTTGGTGCGGAACCCTGTTTGTTTGTCGCACTTAGCCGGTTTTTCTATGTTTTGACTCATTATTATTCCAGATTTTATCCTGATTTTACATTTTCATCTTTGTACTTTCTGTATTTTTCTAATAACAATGTGTTTTTATATATAAAGTGAACAAGTGACGTAAATTCTAAACAGTTTTCCAGTAGTAAAGTCCTCTATTGTATTCAATCGGACCCCCATCCCTTCCTCCTAGACTTCTCAAGTATATCACGTGCAAGCATCGGCGCGAGTCAGGAGGGCGCGTCAAGGCTGCAAGTTTATCCTTTTCTGACCAGTTAGTATAGATTGTTGACACTAATAGATACAATTATGCGTAGCACACATCCTCCCTTACACGTAAGAGACCACGTGTGATGCTGAGTGCAACCCACTAATTGGGTTATCTTTCACGCCACATGAATAAATGTATGTGTATTGAAGTTATGTATAACGTTTATCGAACGTTGAATCTTTCAGAACGTGGACGCAGTGTACTACGTAGGCGACACTATCGACCACGGCGTGTGGGAAACCACGTATTCGTTGATCGAAGAGATGAACCGTCACGTCATAGACAAGATCCGGAGTAGGTTTGGCGATGTGCCGGTCGTGCCCGTCATAGGGAACCATGAGGCGCAGCCTACTAACCAGTAAGTTTCACACACTTTGCATGCATTTACGAGATCTTTCAGAACATGGACGCAGTGTACTACATAGGCGACAATATCGACCACGGCGTGGGGGAAACCACGTATTCGTTGATCGAAGTGATGAACCGTCACGTCATAGACAAGATCCGGAGTAGGTTTGGCGATGTGCCGGTCGTGCCCGTCATAGGGAACCATGAGGCGCAGCCTACTAACCAGTAAGTGTCACACATATTTGCATGCACCTACGAGATCTTTCAGAACGTCTCGTTTGGAAATTATAACTATACGGTCTTTCAAGAGTACCTACACCTTAAGAGTTCATTAGGTTTTTTTTTTATACTCTGCAAGAAGTTAGCTGTTCTTTATACCATATATTTACAGATTCGCCCCATCCTCAGTGACTGGAGAAAAACTGAACACCACTTGGCTTTACAATAGCCTCGCGAACAAATGGGCGTATTACTTGGACGAAGACGCGAGGGAAACCCTGCTGGACCGCGGGGACTTTTCCGTACTTATCAGACCTGGGTTGAGAGCCATCTCAATCAACAACAATGTAGCTTACAAGAACAACTGGTGAGTAAAGTAGTACCGCAGAACAGGAGACGCATAATTCCTACATCTTCATTAACCGCCTCCTTGGCGTAATGGTTAAGTCTATTAGCTTCACATCAGGAGGTAGCGGGTTCGATTCCCGGCGGAGTCTAACTTTATATGACTCAGTTTAGTTGGTAGAAGGGCATTTTCTAATCCCGCCTGACCAGCTACCACTCTAATAAGTATTCGATTTATATTTTTTTATAAAAAAATTTTTTCCACAAAATGTTGAGATTTGAAGTTCTTCATTGTATTTTTAAAATGCGCTTCTTTTGAATTAAGTTTCAAAAATTCACATCGTACACTTGCTAAGTACTTCACTGTATGTACAAAGTTTCATTACAACCGACCAATTCATATTCGAGAAAATATAAATTATTAGTTTAGGCCATTGTCAAACTCTTTATAGCGATAATGGCACCAATTTTGTTGGCGCCAGCAAAGAGCTGCAAGACATGTTTGAGTGCGCGAAATCTCAAGTACCTGAAGAGATAAGCAAATTGTTGGCAAATGACGGAACGACGTGGAGTTTCATTCCTCCTCACGCACCCAATTTCGGGGGTTTGTGGGAAGCCGGTGTGCGTTCTACTAAGACACACTTAAAGAGAGTGATAGGAGATTCTACGTTAACCTTTGAAGAGTTGACAACCGTTTTAACGCAGATAGAAGCTGTCTTAATTCGCGGCCTCTTTCACATCTGAGCACCTGTCCAGACGATCCAATGCCATTGACGCCAGGACATTTTTTAGTTAGAGAGCCACTGATTATTCTTCCAGATGAAAATTATGAGAACAAAAATATTACTGGTTTACAGAGGTGGAAATTAACTCAGAAAATGGTCTCTGATTTTTGGAGAAGGTGGTCGGAGGAATATTTAGTGACGCTTCAACAAAGGTATAAATGGAATGTGAGAAATTTCGAACCAGAAATTAACGATGTAGTTATTATTAAAGACCATAATTTGCCTCCAGCTAAATGGCTTTTAGGAAAAATTGTTCAAAAGCATACAGGCAAAGACAATGTAACCAGAGTTGTAACTATTAAAACTAAAAATGGTTTGTGTATAATAAACTGTGTTTTTTACCTAAACTAGATAGTTAGGGAGATATTGTTCAAAGTAAATGTGTATTTTTTGTTGCAGTTTTAGCAACTGTGTTATGTTATAAGATGTAAGAATGTTGAGTTGGTTTCTTTCTTAGCTCCCCATATCTCATGGTGGGCGGTTTTCTTTATTTTAGTTGAACAAAATTGTTCTCATTAGTTTGTAACAAGAGTTGAGTTTGTGGTTGCCATCAAACCTTGTTTGTTGATAAGGTTTGTAAAACTTTAACTAAAGTAGGATGTTGGATTGTATAGTGGTGTAGGGTTTTATCTCGCCTTCTTTATTTTATGTTTGTAAAAGAACGAGGTTCTTTGGTGGGCGGGATGTTAAAAAAGATTTCATAGTAAATTTAGTTCTTAGGAAATTTCATAGATGGCACCACAAGGTTTTTAGAACGCGGTAACGAAATGCTCTTGTGAATCGTATACCCCAAATTAGTGTTGACAGCGAAAAGTGTATTATTCAACCATCACGAAGCGACAGTATGCAATACGATTTTGTTAGGAAACCTATTAAATGTTAGGTATTAGATATTATTTTTTTCTGAAATATAGCTCATTGATTTATTAATGGAATCATGTATGGTCCACTACGATTAAATCCACTTCTTGTATTATTGTATTGAAATTAATTTGGCTTTATTATCTTCTGAACTGTGACGAAGTGTCGGTGGCTCAACCGGTAACGACTAGGTCGGTTTTAAATCGTGCCGGGTTTAAATCCGGATGGCCAATGTACCAATGAGTTTTTCGAAACTTACGTACATATACTCACCGATTGCTTTAACGGTGAAGGAAAACATCGTGAGGAAACCTGCACACCCCTGCGAGAAACTCGAAGGTTGTGTGTGAAGTCGACCAACTCGCACTGGGCCCGCGTGGTCGACTAAGGCCAGATCGCCCTAATTCAGGGTAGACTCGAGCCCGTCGTTGGGGACGTATATGAGATGATATGATGATGATGATAAACTGTGACTGCATTTTTGATTGTACGTACACGGCATTACAAGTTTTAACTTAAACAAAAAAAGTTAACTTAGAGATAGGAATCAATCAATGCAAAAAAAAATATATATTGACGCTTGGGAGTGCGAGCGTCAATATATTTTTATAATGTAGGTACAGAGAGTTGTTGGCAGTTTTTGAGTGATCGATTCGAACCATATTTTTCATAGTGGTCAAGGCGGTCTATAAACATTTTAAAAACTTGCCGAAGTATCTGTCGCAGCCAAATGATTTATAACAACCATTCAGGCTATAGGCAGTTGATTTAAAAGCCGACGCTGCCGCCTTTTTGGGGGCATATATGCATATCTCTGGCAGATGAGCTTATTATATTAAATATAAACGATCGGGTTGCTACAAGATCTAATAATTTAAGAATATATGAATGGACACTGAAAATAATAGTTCCACTTTAAAAATTATATTCCAAACATTAAAATTATAGTACATCGGTATGAGTACATTAATTTTAAAGCTTAGCCTCATGACGTGGGAGTTTTTATTTTTAAAGTTAATTTAAATTCATCCCCTAATATTTTCCAGGTGGCTATTATACGATCCTCGGGACGCTAAGAAACATCTCGACTTTCTAATAGCCGAATTGTACAAGGCTGAGTTAGCCGGTGAAAAGGTACACATATTGGCACATATCCCACCCGGGGTGCACGACTTGATCTACACGTGGACTAGGGAGTACAACAGGATTGTTAACAGGTAATACACTACTCACATTGGTACGTGACAGGATTCGAACCATGGTCTCCCGGACAGGAGGTAGCGGCCCTAGCCATTACACCACCGACGCTCTTGTGTTTTCGAATTTCGAATTCATATGTACGTTTATCCGACGCTGTTACGGTGAAGGAAAACATCGTCGTGAGAAAACCTGCACACGCCTGCGCAGAAACTCGAAGGTTGTGTGTGAAGTCGAGCAAACCGCACTGGGCTCACGTGGTCGACTAAGGCCCTAATTCAGGGTAGGCTCTAGCCCCTCAGTGGGGACGTAATATGAGCTGATGATGAATACACTACTCAAAATTGCCTACGGATATTTTAAAAAATTTCATGCAAAACATGGTTTCCTGAAAAGCTATTAAAAACTACTTAGGACATGTTCAGTACAGGGTTCAAAAACTTCAAGATGGGCAAATTAAGAGTACCTTCTTAGTTCTTATAAACATGGGGTACTACTTAGTGCTATTATATGCAGTTGCATACACTTCACTTTTTATCACGCTTTTATTAGCTTCACCTGTATGTTTGTAACCTGTATGTTTGTATTTAACCGACTCCTTTGGACTCGATTTTGACCCACTTTAAACGGACAGATTTAATTTAAACTTTAAAGACTTATCAAGAATCAGCGACAATATAATAATTTCATAAGTTTCAACTAAAAAATAAAAAATAAATAGAGTTTAAAAAAACTAAAAAAATACGCTTTTAAAGTACATCAGACTAAAAAGTAAAAAATTATTCTCAATATAAGTTGAAAATAATAATTAACAAATTACTAGTGTAAGTGTGGGTTGCTCGATAGACGAAAAATATGGCATAGAGCGCCCCACGCTACTAATTAAGTAATTTGTTAATTATTATTTTCAACTTATATTAAGAATTATTTTTTACTTTTTAGTCTGATGTACTTTAAAAGAGTGTTTTTTAGTTTTTTTAAACTCTATTTATATCTTCACTCATGCAATACCAATTTTAAAGGTAGGTACATTAATGTATATTCGTACGTACTTGTATGATGCTCAGCCGCTAACTAAAGAAAATGTACTGTAACTATTACAAAACAATCACTGAAAAATTACCTTAAAAAAGTTTGAATGTATCGAAAATACAGAAAAACGCTAAACACGTTAAAAAACCGACTTCCATCGCAACAACTTAGTACAATTTTGCATTATTATTTTTGGTTTTTGTTAATTTTCCAATAAAGTGCTACACCGATTTTGATAAAATTTATATGAAACCACATGGGAAGCACTAGCTTCCAAATAAAAAAAGATTCATCAAAATCGGTTCACTCAGTCAAAAGTTCTGAGGTAACAAACATAAAAAATAAACGAAATACAGTCGAATTGAGAACCTCCTCCTTTTTGAAAGTCGTTTGAAAAGAGTTTACTGCAAGGAGATTTATCCAAGTATGCTTTTAAGGGTTAAAAATAAATTAAATAATACAACTTCGGGCCAAATTCCTTAGCAAATCTGAATCATCGACTTTATAAGGGTTCCGTAGTCAACAAGAGACTCTTATATAGTTTTGCCACGTCCGGCCGTCTTCTGACCCTGACTTATTGTTAGCCCAGAGCACACCCCGGACACTTCATACAACTGACAGAGAAATGACATTTCTAAAAACAAATGACGGAATAAACGAAATCACATCGAAATCCTATACGTTCGAAAACCAAACTAGCACCAATCAATCTGTATAACTGGGTGACGAGAGGGTGAGGTCGGAATCTAGAGAACGGCAGGGAGTGTCCATACTGTATATGTTTGTAGTACTAATAAATATACTTTGCCCAGAGACTCTATAATACTAGAAAGCTGTATTTTGGTATGGGTATACTACATATTAATCACGCCGACAAAGTGGTAAAATAATATCTTGAATTTTTTTTTTAGCAGGGGGTACATTTTTTACTCGTTTACGTACCCTGTCATGTGGGGTATCTTTGAATAGATCTTTCAAAATTATTTAGGGTATTTTAGGGTTTGCTAAAACTATTTTTCGATTCAGGTATCCGTTTAAAAAATATTAAACTGATTTCATGTGTTAATTTTTGTTAAGAGTCCAACCAAAAGACAACATCCGACTCGCACTTGGCAGTTTTTTTATGTAACAGTTGTTTGTGGATAATATAAACTTTTGAGGTAATTTTTTGTAAATTATGAGTGTACATGCAAGAGTGTAGATAAAATAACCCTAATTTCTTTCAGATTCTCGTCAACAATCGGTGCGGAATTCAACGGACACACGCATTCTGATGAGTTCAAACTGTTCTACAGCGACACTGGCGAACCCATTAACGTGGCGTGGGGTGCGGGCGCCGCCACCACCTACTCAAATTACAACCTCAACTATAAAATCGCTACTTTTGATACCGATAACCGATACGTAAGTTGCTAAGCTCTACAAAAAACGAACACCAAAAATCTTATCCTGTTTGGTGTAACCTTTTTATGATAGGTAATAGGTACAATAATAAAAGACTAAAGGTAGAACCGCACTTTCGAGGCGTGGCGCTTCTGATAACCGCACTATAAAGGCGCGCAGCTGCACTGAGCCGCTTCTCTTCGATCCTCCCCCTTCCAAGCAACGACCTAAGCCGAGGTCCGTGCCCACCTGGGCGCCCTTAGACAGTTGCATTTTTTTGCTTTGCAATAGGTTGAGTGCCTTTCGTACTCGCCTCCCCTGCCCGGTGAAGCTTGTCCTTTCGGAAAAAAAATGCAGCTGAGCGGCGCGGCCCTTACTTCGCATTAGCAATGCTACGCTCAGACTGACAACACGGTTCTTAGCTCTGCTTGGTCGCGGGTAGAACGTGAACTGATTTGAGAGGCGCGGTGGAGTTGCCTCCGGAGGCATCTGTGCCTCAAATACAACAAATATTATTTGTATCACACTAATACTATTAAGGCGAAAGTTTGTGAGTGTGTATGTTTGTTACTTCTTCACGCAAAAACTACTGAACGAATCTGGCTGAAATTTGGTAGGTAGACAGATTAAGACCTGGATTAACACATAGGCTACTTTTTTCACGCTCACCCTCACCCGCACTGCTCACCCTCGAAAAGTCATAGAAACGTTGTCCACGTGGGTGAAGCCGCGGGAGACATCTAGTTACTTTATATGACCCAAACCGCATTTGCGAGGCGCGGTCCGCCGCGCCGCTCCTCTCCGCTGTCGCCAGTGCCTTAGCGGCGGCGGAGAGGTGCGGCGAATTCTCCAAACAGTTCACTTTCTACTGGGCCTAAAATCTTGAAAAATTCACAGTATATGAGGTCGGATGCATAGATTACAGGAAAATAGCAAAGAAAAGAAAAAGAGCAAAGTATGTAGTGAGAGGTCTTATTCTGTTGGTAGTTCAAGTTATGGTGCGGAACCCTGTTTGTGTGACCCCGAGTCGCACTTGGCCGGTTTTCATGTATGTTTTTAGTGTCACCTACCTACACAATATTTATTAATTTTCGACTTCTGTGGAAAACAAAAACCCGATAGGGTTTCCTTTGTTTCATTTTTATGTTTGTTTTAAATCTATCAATAAAAATAAACTATCGCTACTTTCGATGCTGCTAACCTCAACTATAAGATCGCAGCCTTCGGTGCTGATAAGCGATACGTAAGCTGCTAATCTCAACTATAATGTCGCTGCTTTCGAAAGTCGAGACCGGTAACCGACACTTAAGTTGCTAAGCTCAAATACATGATCTCTGCTGATAACCGATACGTAAATTGCTAACCTCAACTGAAGATTGCTGCTTTCGATGCTGATAAGCGATAGGTAAGTTGCTTAACTCAACTATAAAATCGCAGCTTTAGATGCTGACAACCGATACGTAAGTTGCTAACCTCAACTATAGGATCGCAACTTTCGATGCTGATAAGCGATACGCAAACTGCTAATCTCAACTATAAGTTCGCTGCTTTCGAGGCCGTTAACCGATACTATACTCAAATACATGATCGCTGCTGATAACCGATACGTAAGTTGCTAACCTCAACTATACGATCGCTGCTTTCGATGCTGATAACCGATAGGTAAGTTGCTAAACTCAACTATAAGATTTGCAGCTTTCGATGCTGTTAACCGATACGTAAATTGCTAATCTCAACTATAAGATCGCAGCTTTCGATGCTGATAACCGATAGGTAAGTTGCTAAACTCAACTATAAGATTTGCAGCTTTCGATGCTGTTAACCGATACGTAAATTGCTAATCTCAACTATAAGATCGCAGCTTTCGATGCTGATAAGCGATACGTAAGTTTGCTTACCTCAACTATATGATCGCTGCTTTCGATGCTAACAAGCGATACGTAAGTTGCTAAATTCAACGATGAGATCGCTGTTTTCGATGCAAATAAAACTCAACTATAAAATCGCTGCTTTCGATGCTGACAAGCGATACGGAAGTTGCTAAATTCAACCATAAGATCGCTGCTTTCGATGCTGATATAATAACCGATATGTAAGTTGCTAAACTCAAATATAAGATCGCTGCTTTGGATGCTGACAAGCGATACGTAAGTTACTAAATTCAAATATAAGATCGCTGCTTTCGACCGATACGTAAGTTGCTAACCTCAACTGTAAGATCGCTGCTTTCGATGCTGACAAGCGATACATAAGTTGTTAACCTTAACTATAAGATCTCTGGTTTCGATGCTGACAAGCGATACGTAAGTTGCTAAATTCAAATATACGATCGCTGCTTTCGATGCTGACAAGCGATACGTAAGTTGCTAAATTCAAATATAAGATCGTTGCTTTCGACCGATACGTAAGTTGCTAACCTCAACTAGAAGATCGCTGCTTTCGATGCTAACAAGCAATAGGTACGTAAGTTGCTAAATTCAACTGTCACAGCGCTGCTTTCGATGCTGATAGATAACCGACAAGTATGTTGCTCATGTTGCTTCATGTTCCACGGCGTCATGAAGGCCATTGCAGTCCTCACTCCACAAACTGGACAGATTCTGGATTGGTGGAGGTGGTGGGTAAGGATGAGAAGGTCTATAATACACTGAATTCCTATTTTAATACACACCGGAAATAAAGGACCTTTATGGCCTCTGACACGGCCCACCATCTAGCAAACTATTCTCACAGTTCTGCAAACACATTCATGTACATTTGAATTAAAGATGAACCTATATTTTAAAAAAAATGCATTCATATAACATGGTCGATGGTCGGCAGTATAATGAATAATTCTCGATAAACCTCGAAACTTTCAGGTACCTACTTACAAGCTTTTATTTGAAAATGATATGGGTATACATTAAAAATTGCTGGTCCGCCGTATTTGGGAGTGCGTCATATTGAATTTAGAATGTCACTTAGCTAACCATAAAGCTAAAGCCTCAGGAGTGGATAACATCTCTGTTGAGCAGTTGAAACAACTAGGCCCTGTTGCCGTGTCATGGTTGCTGCAAATGTTTAACCAGTGTTTGGAATCCGCTTCGATACCCTGCCTCTGGAGAAAATCAAAGGTCATAGCCATCCCAAAGCCAGGAAAATCAACAGACAGTCCTAAAAACTTCAGGCCTATCTCACTCTTGTGCCACACGTACAAATTATTTGAGAGACTGCTGTTGTCCCGCTTAACGCGATCTATTGACCAAACTTTGATTCCAGAGCAAGCGGGTTTCAGACCGGTTAAGTCTTGTTGCAATCAGACACTGAAACTAACGCAACACATCGAAGATGGTTTTGAACTGAGGAAGATAACTGGTACTGTGTTTGTAGATCTGTCCGCAGCCTACGACACAGTCAACCTAAGGCGACTGTTATGGAAAGTGGGGACTATGACAGGCGACTACAAATTCGTCACAATTCTCAGAGAACTTCTCCATAACCGTCGTTTTCAAGTTCACCTTCTTCAAGACAAAAGCCGTTGGAGATCACAAAAGAACGGACTACCTCAGGGTAGTGTCCTTGCCCCGCTGCTCTTCAATATCTACACAAACGATCAGCCGTCTAGCCCAAACACGTGTCGTTTTCTATACGCAGACGACCTTGCGTTGACGTCTCAGGCGACCAGTTTCGAGGAAGTAGAGTTAAACCTCTCCAGAGCTCTTAATAACCTGAGCAGTTATTATCAGGAAAACTCCCTTAAACCCAACCCCTCAAAAACTGAGTCTTGCGCCTTCCATCTCCGCAATAGTCAAGCAAGTCGTAAGCTTAACATCACGTGGCAGGGTGTGCCTGTAGTTCATAATAGCACTCCGAGGTATCTTGGCATATTCCTGGACCGATCGCTTACGTATAATAAGAACTGCCAAACGATTAAAAGAAAGGTGCACACTCGCAATAACTTGCTGCAGCGTCTCACTACCACTAAATGGGGAGCAACGCCACACGTTCTGCGGACCTCCGGGCTAGCGCTTTCCTTTTCTGCAGGCGAGTATGCAAGCCCCGTATGGTGTCGCTCTGCCCATGCGAAGCTGGTGGATACAGCTCTAAATGAGACTTGTCGGATCATAACTGGTTGCCTCAAACCGACCCCGGTCAGTCAGCTGTACCCACTAGCTGGTATTGCGCCCCCTGCTGTGCGCAGGGCGGTGGCTAGCTCCTCTGAAAGATCGAAGATGGATACTGACACACGGCACCCTATGCATAGCCACAAACCAGTGCAACAACGGCTGAAAAGCCGAAATAGTTTTATAAAGTGTGTCTATCCTTTATCAGTAGAACCCAAGAAAGCGAGGTGTAACCTTTGGCAGGACAAAGTAAGCTTACCAACACCCTTCGTCCCGATAGCAGAAAGCCTTCCCCCTGGACATGACTTGCAATGGCCGGTTTGGAAGTCTTTAAACAGACTCCGGACCCAGACCGGTCGGAGCAAAGAAAACATGGTCAGGTGGGGATTTTTGGGTGAAAGTGAATTAAACTGTTTGTGCGGTGCAGTTCAAACGATGAAACATTTGACATCGTGCCCTGCGTGCCCCTACATCTGCACGCAGGAAGACCTCATGACAGCGGCTGATAATGCTGTTAACGTGGCCAAATTCTGGGCTGCTACAGTGTAGTGTCTGCCATCGACACGCTAAGAAGAAGAAGCTAACCATGCAATGTCATCCAAACTAAACTTAGGTATATACAAAATTTCAGCTCAATCGGAAACCGGGTCACGTTTAAGTTGCAAATTCTGAAGTGGACAAACGTACATTCAAACGTTTCATGTTAAATAAAAGCGTGTAATACAATTATGTCGACACTCCGTATAAATTGTAGGCAATTTTGGAATGTTCAATTTTGGTCCTAGAAGGTAAAAATAATATTTACAAGCATTTTGAAAACTGTTACACTATTTTTATTGTACTTGTTGCGACGTATCTAAGAAGGATAAGGTGCAGTGAAGCCAGGTTATAAAGTCCAACAATATCATTTTTTTATATATTTTTTTACAATTGGTAAACCCTTGACAACATAATTAGGTAACATACTAATAGTTGAGTAAGCAGGGGTGACGACAGCATCAGAAATAAATTATGAACTCTCGATCACTAAATCGTACTCCTACTTAAACTTCCGAAAACCTTACTCTTTTTGTTTTCCATCAAGTCTTCGATTTTTAATTCACCAAAATCACAAAAATGAGTACATAAATGACGCTGCGAAACTATGACGTCACGCCTAGGTATTTCAAACATTTTTAGAAACAAAATGTCGCTTTTGACAGATGATAAAAAGTTAATCAGATGACTAGCATTCGTCATCCCTAAATTTCACAAATGCGGAAGTTGTATGAAATATGAATACGACCACACTATGCCAGACTTGGTTGAAGTCACTGAACGAGCTGTCTAATTAATTTTCATTTTCAGGAAATAATCAACATCGAAAACTACGTATACAACTTAACTGAGGCAAACCTCACACCGCACGAACGACCACACTGGTTCCAACTGTATAACATGAGGAACAGTTTTCAACTCGAGGACTTATCTCCCACTTCTATTGATGGCCTTACGCTCAAAATGGTGACCACACATAAACAGCTACTCGACTTATATGCAGCGTTTTACTCTAAGTTGAGTGATGTGAGGTGGCCTAACTGCAATACGGATTGTAAATTGGACTATTTGTGCAAAATAGTTACCACTGTGTTATGGGAACGACAGAAGTGTAATGAACTTGTATATTTGTATCATGCTAATTGATTTAGAATAATTGAAATAAAAGTATGAATAAAATTGTGGAATAAAATAAATCATTGAGTTGTATTTACATCTACTATTATTCTACAAAGTTAACTTTAAACAATAATAAAATAAATATAAACTAGTGCTTTAATATGCTTAACCACACTACATCAGGTTTCCATTTCAATGCCTCGCTGGGGATCTTGTCGAGTTCTGATATCTGGAAAGAAAGAACTAAAATCAGAGACTGGAAATACGTGCTAATGAAATAAAAATCAGCATTTAGACTTCTGGCTAATAATAATAACAAGGACATTTGCAAAAATATTCAGTAGTTCTACGGATCGTCGCCTTAGGTGCGTGGTTATTACTAGCTTTTGCCAGCGGCTTCGCTCGCGTGAACATAGTTTCTGTGTCTGTCTTCGAGGGTGCGCAGTGCTCGAGCGTGGAAAAACGTAGCCTGTGGGTATGTTAATCCAGGTCCTAATCTGTTTACCTACCAAATTTCATCCAGATTAGTTTATCTGTTTTGGCGTCAAAGAGTAAAAAAAAACATACATACAAACTTTCGCGTTTATAATATTAGTAAGGATTATTTTTTCAAAACAACAATAGTTCAGGCAAAGTATATATCATATATGTATTAGTATTAACATACAGTATGGACACTCCCTGCCGCTCTCTAGATTGCGACCTCACCCCCCGTCACCCTGATTGATACATATTGGTTACAGTTTGGTTGTCGAACGTATAGGATTTCGCCGCCATTTTGTTTTTTTCCGTCATTCCTATTTTGAAATGTCATTTCTGGCCCGTTGTATGAAGTGTCCAGGGTGCGGTTCAGGTGTTGAAGCATGGGCAGCACACTAGGCAGAACCTGTATCATGCAGACCATACAATCCGAACATAGGTGTAGTTTCGCCATGTACGTCTTACTGTCTGTCCGGCAGTATGTCACAGCAGTTTTGCTCAAAGAATTTGGAGTGCGTTTGACTAAATCTCACCTGACGGTAAGTGACGATGTAGTCGAGGATGGTACACACAAATTCAAATAATGCCTCGGCTGGAAGATCCCTAAATTGTAAAAGTCGGGAAACACAGACGCAGGCAAATAATAATCGCCGTCCGCATAATAAATGAGGAAGCGAGGATCTTCAAGGCGAGAGTGAATAATCATTATTTGAGTTTGCGTGTACCATCCTCGACTAAATCGTCACTTACCATCAGGTGAGATATAGTCAAACGCACTCAATTTTTTAATAAAAAAAAAGCGTAACGCTTCGTGCGTATACCGTTTTTTACCACAATTGGTAAGCCCTTGACATCATCTCACGATTATGCCGAAGATGGAAGCGGGCTTACCAAGATTCCCCAACGCGATGGGTGATGGGGATCTGGCTATCTTATCTTCAAGCCGGTAATATTAACAACAAAGCGGTGCAACCTCTTACTGCATCTTGTTGACCGAAGGTGTAATGGAGCTGGTGGAATGAGGTCAAGTAGTTCTTGCGCACACTCTCCGAAATGAATTCGATAGAATACCGAAAGACAGGTAACTTTACGGCGATGCTCAAGGCTTTGGAGCCTGTTTTTGACAGGCTCATCGTCGCCAATGAGTCTCCGGGCGCGTCGGTCGATGGCGTCCAAAGTATCCAGCTGATAGCGGGCTGATCCATCCCATAGGTGAGAACATTCCCCTCTCGTATATCTACCAGATACGCTAAACTACCAGGTTTATGATATAGCGTCCATAGGTGAGAACAGTACTCCATACAAGATCGGACTTGTGCTTGATATAAAGAAAGAAGCTGTCCAGGTTAGAATCACCGTCTCAACTTGGAGAGAATGGCCAGCTTCATTGCAGAAACTTTTGCCTTCGTCTCGATGTATCGACCAAAATTGAGATTAGGTTTGAACTCAAGGTGGCCGGATATCTGACTGAATTCAATCCGGAAAGTAGGAGTCAAGTTGAAAGGACTCCTTATAGCGAAAAGAGATACGCCTGTGTCTTAGAGGCATTACACCCAAAAAAAAAAGCCTTCGAAATGTCAAGAGACAGCGAGAGCCTCACCGTGTTTCTCGATGGCCTCACAGTTTCAATTTGCGTAGATGCACTAGAAGATCTTCAGTGGACTGACCTTGACGAAAACCGTATTGTAAAACACTAAGGAGGTCATTGTCTTTTAGGTATGCCATAACGCGGGTGTTCAATACACGCTCCAAAATCTTACAGATTACAGAGCTGATTGCTATGGGGCAGTTATTTGCCGGGTCAACGCGAGTGCCTTTTTTGGGCACAGGCTGCATGTTGTGTGGTTATACGAATCTGTGACCACTATAATCCTTACTAATATTATAAATGTGAAAATGTGTTTGTTTATGACCTTTTCACGCTTCAACACCTTGACCAATCTTGATGAAATTTGGCATGCAGGTAGCCTTGAGTCACCGGGAAGGACAAAGGCTACTTTTATCCCGTTAAAATAGCATAGTCCGATGCAGTTCCTGAGGAAACTGAAAAAATACTCTTTTTCAACCGACTTCAAAAAGAAGGAGGTTCTCAATTCGACTGTATGTTTTTATTTTTTGTATGTTTGTTACGCGATATCTCCGCCGATTGTGAACCGATTTTTAAAATTCTTTTTTAATTAGAAAGAGTATACTCCCGAGGGGGTCCCATTGTCACCAACTCAGAATCTGATGATGGGATCCTAGGGAAATCAAGGGCAACCCTCAAATTTTATAGGCGCTTTTTACGTTTTTCGTGTATTTACTAAAATTATTTAAGTATTTGCGTCTGATAGTCATCATCTCATGTTGATAAGCTGATGAAGGAAGGTACAACCCTTAATGGTTAGGAGCTGGAGGATAATTCTTCAAATATTTTACGTGATAGTTGAACTGTATCAGATTTAGATGAGCTGATGATGGAAGATTTAATTCCTGAACTTTCATGCTGTTGAGATGATAATGGAAGTCGCACAAATCTGTATCCGTTAATGAAACACATGCATTATGATTTGATGGTTCCTATTGCCGAGTGGGTGATTGGGTTTAACGTTGTTAGATACATAGCAATATCACTAAAAATAAAGAAAATAAAAATAAAAGTTAAAAAAAAACTAAAAACCGACTTCAAAATTAAATTCACTCAAAAGTATGAAATAATATTATTATACTTGGATACACGACATAAACCAACAATAACGAAATCGAAGGTGGGTACGAATTAAATTAGGGGCCTAGTTTTTTTTGAGGTCGGTCTCAGCAACGCCATAAGTAAAATGTGAGTAGCTGTGTCCTGGTACCGACCTTAAAAAAAACTTTAGGCCCCTAATTTAATTCGTACCCACCTTCGATTTCGTTATTGTTGGTTAATGTCGTGTATCCAAGTATTATAATATTATTTCATACTTTTGAGTGAATTTAATTTTGAAGTCGGTTTTTAGTTTTTTAATCTTTTATTTTTTTGGTTAATTTCTTTAACATCGCAACGGAAAAATGAATTGTTGTGATTTTTTGTACAGAAATGGTTGAGGGGGCGGTAGGGGCATAATTTACTAATTAGCATATTCCTGAGGGATCTGGGGTACACTCATTTCCACGCTCGCGTACGTCGGCGCCGCAACGGAGCAACCGATTAAAGTGATTTTTTGTATAGAATTGGTTGAGGGGGTGGGAAGTGACAGCTAGCTAATCAGAAAAAAACTTAAAAGAAAAAGACTTTGTAGAAGCACCCAGTACTCAACTCGGTGACGAATTTGGTAATGATTGTAAAATTTCCGCCATGCAATTATGACAAAACTGCTAGAATCTTGTTTTAGTAAATAAAACGCGTGTACACAGAATGCACGCTGCCTTCCGTGAAACGCTCCATAGCGACTACATTCCCACGAGTCAGGCTACTGTGCGTTCACGCTGTAAGCTAAACAAATATAAACTTACTTTTGAGACACCTCGTATATACACTATACGTAGGGGAGGTAGGTCACTTCCCACCCCCATAACCAATTCTATACGAAAAATCACTAGTCCGTTGCTCCGTTGCGACGCCGACGTACGCGAGCGTGAAAATGAGTTTTCCCCAGATCCCTCGGGAATATGCTAATTAGTAAAATATGTCATTTCAATGTTTTAATTCTGGTGCTTCTATATGGGGACGAATTTGGTAAAGATTGCAAAGTTTCCGCCGCGCAATCATGGCAGACATGGGAGAATCATTGTTTTTGTAAAGCGAGTGCACACAGAACGCACGCTGCCTCCCGTGAAACGCCCCATAGCGACTGAATTCCCAAGAGCCGGGCTACCGATTGATATACCCCCCGTGCCCCTAGGATTCTTGGCGTTCACGCAGTAAGCTAAACAAATAAGATCTGTAAAAAGACAATTAGGGCACCTACCTCCCCTACGTGTAGTGAGGGTGAATTTTTCGTTCACGTCCCTATCATATACGGTATCTTTTAAAACTACTGAGGGTTTGCTAAGATTACTTTTCAGTAAATGATTTGCTTCATCATATCAGCCGAAGGACGTCCAGTGCTGGACATAGGCTTCCCCCAAGGATCTCCACGATGACCGGTTCTGCGCTGCCCGCATCCAGCGGCATCCCGCGACCTTCACCAGGTCATCGGTCCACTACGCTTTCCGGTGCGTGGTCACCAGTCGAGAACTTTACAGCCCCAACGGCCATCTGTTCTACGAGCAATGTGCCCCGCCCACTGCCACTTAAGTTTAGCAATTCTGAGAGCTATGTCGGTTTCTTTGGTTCTCCTACGGATCTCCTCGTTTCTGATTCGATCACGCAGAGAAAATCCGAGCATAGCACGCTCCATTGCCCTTTGGGTGACCTTGAGCCTTCTTATGAGGCCCATGGTAAGCGACCATGTCTCAGTTTCGTATGTCTCACACACTGGTCGAAGACCTTGGTCTTAAGACACTGTGGTATCTGGGACGTAAAGATATTGCGAAGCTTCCCGAACGCTGCCCAGCCGAGTTGGATTCGACGATTGATCTCTTTCTCGAAGTTGGACCTACCTAACTGGACTGTTTGTCCCAGGTATACATATTCGTAAATGATTCGCTGATTAAATCAATTATAAGAGGACTTTAATTAAACCAATGGAGAAAATAAGACTTTAGAAAAAAAATATTTCCCATACCAAAATAAGTCATTTAGGTGATCGATTTTATATTAAAGCCGTAGTGATTGTTTACTCGCCGGACTGAACCACCAACGTTGAGACTACAGCTTGATGATCCCAAAGCCTTGGTGGCCCCACGAGAAGCTTGACGAGGGCTATTTGAATCTTCTAAACTATGGCAAATACCGATCCAGGGTTTTTTCATAGACACACTCCTTCACTCTTCTGTGGTTTGACTGCAGTTTATGAACCTATGCTTGTACGAAAATAAATTTGATTTAATTTTTTGGTTAATTAAAAGAATGAAATTTGCTTCCAATCTGTCGTTCCCTCAATGCTGAAAATTGTGACCGTTATGGCATGTTAAACGATGTTAACCGATGTTTTCGTATATTCCTTGTAAAAAAACAAAAATCTTTACCAGCAATAAGACAAATTTTTAATATATATTTTTTTGACGATAATTTTTGTTGGTTTTACCCCCTTTTGGTGTTGCACTTTATCGATGGATACTCTGTATTATTAAGCCACATCTCAATTCAGCGACAGATCACCTTAGCCTCATCAGTGAAGCATAGCAATGGCACAGTATATATATTAGTACTAACGTAGCAATGGGGAAAAAAGATGGCACAAGCCTTAAAATTAACTCTAATCGTCTTTTTTTACTGCACTAAATAATCATGGGAGTAGGGCGTGAAATAACTTGAATACATGCCCAATACTAAGACAAGTTAGAACCTTGTATAAGGCCCAATAATAATATAATAAAGGTGATTAAATATTTCAAACTTTTTGCCCAAAAATTGTTTCTAGAATTTTAGTTATCTATTTACCTGATGTCGCATAAAATGAACAACAGACTCTACATGCTGAGGATCAGTATCTTCGGAGAGTGCGAAGATCCTTCTCCATACAGCGGACGCCAGGATACGGTCATCGCTAAGGCCTTCGTCATACGCCACAAGAGCTGCTTGGAACTGTTCTGACAGCTCGGTCACTTGCTTCCTTGCTATGGCTGGATTTGCTCCCTGGAATTAGGTTGAGGATTAGGACTACGGGGTTTTACTAAAAAGCAAGGTGAGACAAGGCAAGGCAGGCGACAGCTGGTTACGCAGAACCAAAGATTGGTATAAGTGGAGCGCTTTCGAACCGCCATATGTATGATGATGATTAAGAAGTACATATTTCATAAATTAAAGACCATTTCCCTTTTTCAGCTGATATTCAATTATTTAAAAACTTAAGAGTCTTTATCTACTCTGAACATTTTTTTTAGCAATTGTTTACTTTTAATTCTAATCATTGTAGTAAGTAATATAAAAAAAAAATAATCAAAACAGCCGAAAGATGTCTACTCCTCGACCGCATCCCGCGGCTTTCCGCGACGTTCACCAGGTTGTCGGTCCACAAAGTGAAAGGCCTGCCTACGCTACCACGGTCGCCACTCAAGAACTTTACTGACCTAACGGCATTCTGTTCTACAAGCTATATGCCCCACCCACTGCCACTTAAATTTGGCGATTCTGTGAGCTATGACGATTGACGGGTAACTTAGTACTTCTTCTGAGGAATCTGGTGAAAACTCATGTTCCCGCTCGCGAACCGCTTACGACTCGCGCACCACTCACTCTCAAAGTCCACGCGGGCGAAGCCGCGGACAAAAACTAGTAATAAATAAAAAATAAATGTAGCAAATTCACACACCTCCAATAGTTTTATCCTATTTGCAACATCAACCCACAGTGCTTCTATGATACAATTCCTTACAAAATGACCATCTCCCTTCTCGTATTTGGTTTTATCACCAGACATTTTGACATCTTCCACCATGTATCGCACCATCAGCAGCCATACGTGGAGTTCGGTCACTGTGAACCATGATACGAAGGTGTCCGGTAGATTTAGTTTCTCAAACCATTCTTGGTAGGCCACATTGTCAGGGACTGATTCGTATAGGAAGTAGCCCGTTAGTTTTAAGCGCTGAAAAATAGAAGCAGGACTAAGTGTCACTAAAACACATCTATATGTTACAGAATTACAGATTACATACATTTAACCCGTCAATATCTACAATTCCTAAAATAGATAGGAAATCTATGATACATTTTGTAATATGCACTGTTCCTAGGAAATCTATACATTTCCTAAATATCAATAGGAAATGTATTAGTTTTTTACACTTGTAACTTGTGGTTGCACAAGTCTAGCTAGTGTAACTACCAGGAAGACCCCATTTATTTTGGTACCACTGCAGTAGATATTGACTATTGATTGTTGATAAAACAATTGATAAGTCAGATCTGCCATCCAGATGAGGCTCCTCGACAGTATAATATCGTGTGACATATCGAATGAAAGGGCTTGTTGTCAGCATCTTAAATATTATGTTTTTATATGAATAGTTGAAGATATTTAAGAAAATAAGCAAAAACTGATAATTCCCCGCTACCTCTGTAACAACTGGGCCTAAAATCTTGAAAAATCACAGTATATGAGGTTAAATGCTAAGATTACATAAAAACCTATGAGAAAATCTAAATTCCTTCCGTTCCCACAGGAAAAATGAAGTATCCAAAAACCAGAGTGGATATACTGTGATTTTTCCAAGATTTTAAGGCCAGTAGTTTCGGAGATAAGGTAGGGACAATAGTGAATTTTCGCCAATTTTTTTACATAACCTCAAAACTATTTATCTTAAAATTATATTTAAAGAATCCATCTTTGGGACACCAATTTACATAAGTGTACCAAATTTCATCTCAATCTGTCCAGTATTTTCTAAGCAAATTGGTTGTGACAGATGGACGGACAGACCGCCTCACAATTGATCCTATAATGTTTGAGGTATTGAACCTTAAAAACATTATGTCAACCACACCTACCGAAAACATATTAAAAATTTGATCTAATATTTTTCATGCCAACAATCTGCTATTACACTATTCACTCCAGTATTACACAACTAAATCTAATAAAAATCTGTTCATATGAATCTTCATTCGAGCTAGATGTAAATTCTTTTAGAAATGCAGTATGAATGGAGTTCTGTTTCTTAGGTTTGTTTGCTTGTGGAATGTTATTTACTTGATTTATTTAAAATGATTTGTCATAATTGAAAGACTAATTTGATTAGATGGTGTGAAAATATGTTATGAGTTGTACAGAAATATCCAGTGATGTGATATAATAGAATGTGATCACGGAATAATAGATTCAGATTGACTGTTAGTAAGTTGTTAAATGAGATTGTTTTACCGACGAAAGCAGCGACCAGCGCTCATGTAGCTATGTTTGAAGAACAATTTTATTCGTGTAAGTTTATGTTGTTCATATTAATTTATGTTTTATCTACCAAGTAGCCATTGTTGATTGTTATATGCAGTAAGTATCTAACAAACCAATGCCGCCTACCTACTTTCACGCCTATAGATACATCAGTTGTTTATATGTATATCATTTCTCGCTTGTTAGTATGAATTGTCCGGGGTGTGCTATGGCAGCCCAGTTATGTGTACCCCAACCCTCCTTCACACTCACACCCCTTAAAAGTTGGCCGCTTTAATTTAAGAACTGTGAAATGTTTGGAACTCAATGTTTCTTTGACAATTTCTTACTGGGCAAAATAGAATTGTAATGTTATACTCACAGTTCGGTTGTGGTCCATCCACCCGACCGCTTTCATGAATTTCTTTACATAGCTGTCATCAACAGCCAATGTACTTTGTTCTTTAGTATTTACGTAGTTTAAGGTCACGTTCTTTACTGTTGGTCTCACACAGTCTACTTTAAAATGCCTGTGTTTTTGCAAAATAATCTGAAACCAGATAGATATGACGACCACCAATAAAAATCTAAAAATAGAGAGAGAGATATAAAGAATCAATAGTAAGGGCACGACGAAAGCAATTCTGTACATACCCTTAATAAAATACGATTTCGGTACATGACTGTATTATTACTGTGTACGTCGAATAAATAATCTTTTTACATTATAAGGTTTTTAACAAACATAACCTCAAGTTTCACAGCTGATCGACCGAATGGAATAATTTGAGAGACCGAACGAATGAAAAAGTGTATAAACAAGGGGCTTGTCAAACGCATCGGATTATTCACGCCGTTGCCAAAGGTTTTGAATTATATTGAGCGGCTACACCGCCCTATGTGATAAAGATGACTGTGTGTAAAGTTGTAAACTTAATTATTGACTTATGAATCATACTAATCAAAAACTTACTTATAATATGATTAGGGGCACCGAAACTTAGTCACTCTGATTTTCTTAGTCGTTCGAGGTCCACCTCTCTTTAAATAGGAAATTCTAGATGTGTTCTCTGCTTTTCGAAGATATACGGTTCATCTAGATGACCATAAAAAAGAATTGTGATGATCTCTTTGGTGATTTCTAACTAGATAATAGAGATTCTAGGTCACCTGGGTCAGCGTTTCTGAGATGTATATAGGGTTTGGAATTTTTGTTTTAGTTAAAGATGAGAAGTGTTCAATTTTTGACCTTTTGGTTTAGTTTTGTTGAAGTTATTTACGGATGCAATCACTTTTTCTTTTGTCAGCACAGAAGTGAATTCTGCAATAATAGGTTTATTAGAATCTTTTGAATTAATTCTGTAAATGTCCTTTATATTTGATTTATTTACCTCTAAGTTGATATTTTTTTCCATGTTAGTGACCAGATCACAAAGATCATCTATTGTCTCTATTTGTCCCTCACTATAGTCTTTCGTACATTACGTATTTCTATACCTGATGCATGACTTTTTCGTTCCATACTCTCAATTTTTTCTCTAGAAATTGGATATGTTTCTTGACTTCTTTTCTTTCGGACTCGAGTTATTCGATAAGCACCAAGAATTCATCATATTTACTGGACATAAGCGTCATGGTTTCCCAAAGCTCCTCAATCAATCAATCAATCAAATATGCTTATTGTACAATAACAAAAATATATAAGGTCTAACAAAATTAGCTGAAACTATTTTAAGGGCAAGTTCAGTAAACGAAACTGAACAACTTTTTCTTCAGCGACCATACTGAAATCTAAGAAAAAAAATCTTCAATAAAAAAATAAGAAATCTTAATAAATGCGGCACTGGCCATCGTACCGTAACTCGTAGCAGCCGCAGCCCACGTGCCTCCGCCACAGATGATAATAGTAGCACAAGCCTCCGCCTATTTAGTAATCTGTGCCTCCACTCCGATCATTCCGACCCTTTACGCGCAGCCTTCCTTCTTACATCCCAAACCTGTGGTTACAAACTTCATAGCACACCGCCATGTCCAAATACTTTTGTACGGCATTTTCACTACGAAACACTTAACTTAGTCACAATACAAAAATTGTATTGTGACTTAGGCACTTAGGTCACAAAATGTCATAGGTTAGGCTTTGAGCAACGTAACTCAATGAGTGCGCGAGAGTAACTGGGATATTTATTTACTTCACAGTTGCTTGTAGGCGCTTGCTCGTAGGTACATTTCGCGTGGTTCGTTCAACGACCTCAAGCGCCTCAAGGAAGGAGCAACTGCCTTCAATTTCTTCTTTTTCGTAAAGTGTAAATACCTGTTAGGTTGTATTTTACTACCTACAGCTAAAAGGAACTGTAAGGTTTTAAGAATTGATTGAGAGAACTAGCAAAGGTCAACGGCCGGGCACAGTGCACAGTTTTGTTGCGACACGTCACGAGTCCAGCGATGTAAACAAAAACCAGGACCGTACTACGAGAATATTATTTATTTAAGTAGGCAGTAATGGAATGTGGCGATTTTTTTTTAGAATTCGGTATGGTCGCTGAAGAAAAAGTTGTTCAGTTTCGTTTGCTGAACTTGCCCTTAAAATAGTTTCAGCTAATTTTGTTAGACCTTATATATTGAGAATATTAAAAAATACACAGTAAAATTTTAAATTGTACAATGTAGGCGGCCTTATTGCTTAAAGCAATTTCTTCCAGACAACCTAGATAATGGATACATTTAAATAAAAGTAAGGGCTGTGCTAAGCAAACATATGCTACAAAGTTGAAAAAAGAAAAATTTACTATAACTACATATGTAAAATCTAAATCATAACACAACATGTATTAAAAATATTTTACAAAATATAAATAATAATAATATCAACTATATACGTACATCTAATAAAAATAAATACTAATATATATCTATATATACTAATAAATATTGATCAGTAAAACAAGGAATAGTGCTAACACGTTGATTGAAGATATAAGAAGTATTCTTTAACTTGATATTTAAAAGAGTTAAGAGAAGGAGCTTGTCGGATTGAAACAGGACGAGAATTCGAAAGCTGGATAGCTTGTATAGTGAATGAGTGAGCGAAGAAGTTAGTAGAGTGAGTAGGAATGTACAGGCAGAGATTGTCAGAGGAGCGTAGAGTACGGTAATGAGTAGAAAAGAGAAACTCAACAGGGGTGTTTTTGGTTTGAACAGGATAGAATTTTGAAGGGAAAGGATATGTAAGTCTTTACGGCGGCGGATGAGAAGCTTACTTCTGTATTCGGAAACATGGTAGTATTTACGTAAACCGAAAATAAACCTTATGGTAACGTTTTGGAGACGTTCAAGTTTTCTTGAGAGAAGTCCACCAGGATAGCAAACGTCAAAATAATCAAGGAGTGGAAGAAGAAGGGTTTGTGATAGTGTAATTTTTGTGGCTGTAGTAAGGAAAATTCGCAAACGGTTTAAGGACCTGATAGAACCAAATATTTTCCGGCTGACTTCGGCTCCGGTCTAAGTAGATGCTGAGGTTCCTCACCTTGTCACTGTAGGGTACTCTTACATCATCAAAAAAGACGGCCGGGAGGCTCCGAAAATCAATCCGTGAAATATAGTAGAAACTTCCTATGATGATATTTTGAGTCTTCGACGAATTATTCTAACACCAAACGACCTGCTCCAATCCGATATTACAACCAAGTCTCTGTTGGTCCGGCAGATGGCATCTGAAAGTTTTGCCGAATATGTCTAAGTATACATTTGTAAATCATCCGTGTACAAGTGATAAGATGATTCTAGTTCAACAGAAATTGAATTTATGGAGAAGGAGAGCCTCTTTATAATAAACTCCTTCTTCAAAAAGTCAAAACAGCGGAAGAGGACATGGTTGCATCTCAATAGCGTAACAAAGATCGAGATTGACTTCATCTTGTCGACCAGAAAGCAAATATTCAATGATGTCTCTGTGATCAATTCAGTCAAAACAGGAAGCGATCACCGGATTGTAAGAGGCACATTGAATATAAAAACCGAGCTAGAAAGATGTCGACTGATGAAGTCTACGCTCCGACCAGCGCCCATCCATCTCCAAAACCCCGAGAGCTTTCAGCTCGCGTTGCACAATCGCTTCGAATGGCTAGGATACTGCGAGAATGTGTATTATTATAATGACAGATAGGTGGATATTGTCAAAAACGGTCGGGTCTAAGATTTTTAAAACTCGCCGTTCAAAAAAATCCAAAAAAATCTCTGACTTCACCAGCAACCTCGTGGAAGAAAGACGCAGATTGGTTTTGCAGTCCTCTGAAGACGCTACTCAGTATCGGCAACTAAACAGCCTAAAATGTCTACAAGCTGTTTTCGAGAGTCATTACGAATCGTCTCGCATGCAGGTTTGACGACTTCCAGCCTCCCGAACAAGCTGGTTTCCAAATAGGCTTTAATACCATAGACCACATACATACGTACTGAAGAGTACAATCAGCCACTATGCTTGGCGTTTGTGGACTATGAGAAAGCCTTTGATTCAGTCGAAACTTGACCTGTGCTACAGTCTCTCCAGCGGTGCCAAATTGACCATCGATACATCGAGGTGTTGAAATGCCTGTATGAAAACGCCACTATGTCGGTTCGCCTCTAGAACCAGAACTCGAAACCTATCCAGTTGCAGCGAGGGGTGAGACAGGGAGACGTTATATCACCGAAACTGTTCACCGCCGCCCTGGAAGATGTTTTTAAGCTTCTGGACTGGCGTGCACTCGGCATCAATATCAACGGCGTGTACATAACCCACCTCCGAGTCGCTGACGATATCGTGGTCATGGCTGAGACTATGGAAGACCTAAGCACAATGCTCGATGGCTAAGTAAAGTCTCTCAACAAGTGGGTCTTAAACTGAACATGGACTAGACGAAAATAATGTTAAATGTCCGTGTCGCACCCACCCCTCTAAAGGTTGGAGATTCTACACTGGAAGTTGTTGGCGAATAATTATATCTGGGACAAACAGTCTAGAGTTGGATTCGTCGATTGATCTCTTTCTTGAAGTTGAACCTACCTAAACTTCAAGAAAGAGATCAATCGACGAATCCAACTCGGCTGGGCAGCGTTCGGGAAGCTTCGCAATATCTTCACGTCCCAAATACCGCAGTGTCTCAAGACTAAGGTATTTGACCAGTGTGTGTTGCCAGTGATGACTTACAGAACTGAGACATGGTAGCTTACTAAGGGCCTCATAAGGAGGCTCAAAGCACAGTATATATATTAGTACTAACGTACAGTATGGACACTCCCTGCCGCTCTCTAAATTCGACCTCACCCCCCCGTCACTCAGATTGGATGTAGATTGGGTACCAAACGTAAAGGACGAGCTACGCAAGCGCGATAAACGTCACTTATAGTCACTTTGCGCGCCGCTGTGATTTCGTACACCGGAATAAAAAGCAACTAGTTACCGAACGTAAAGGACGAACTACGCATGCGCGATTAACGTCACTTATATTTACTTTGCGCGCCGCTCACCGCTCGACGCCAATAGGCGACCGCGGCGTCTCAGCATGCCTCGTATCATGATTGGCTGACCACCAATATTATACGACCAAATCTAAGAACAATCAGTTCCTATGAATCTTCATACTAGCTGTATCTTTTTTTTTAGAAATGTAGTTCCTTTATGTTTTTCATATGTCAGATGTCAGTTTGTTATTGTGGCTTGTGAGATATTTTGTTCGTGATGATTGTTTGTAATAATTTGATTAGATGGTGTGAAAGTATGAGTTGTATAGAAATATCTAGTGGTGTGATATTATAAAATGTGATCTCGGAATTATAGATTGAGATTGACTATTATTGTAGGTTGCTAAATGAGATTGTTTCACGGACAAAAGCTCCTGTGTTTGAAGAACAAATGAACAATGTTATCCATGTAAGTTACTTAATCATGTAAGATAACTGTTGATTGTTGCTTGCAGCACAGTATATATATCTTGCAGTGTGCATGCAGTAAATAACTAACAAACATTTCGTGACCAATACCGCCGGTGTGATTCAACCCTACCTGCATTCTTGCCTATAGATACGTCAGTTATAATTATGTATATCATTTCTCGCTCGTTTGTATGGAGTGTCCGGGGTGTGCTCAAAGTCACCCGAAGGGCAATGGAGCGTGCTTTGCTCGGAGTTTCTCTATGTGATCGAATCAGAAACGAGGAGATCCGCAGGAGAACCAAAGTAACCGACATAGCTCACAGAATCGCTAAACTGAAGTGGCAGTGGGCAGGGTACATAGCTCGTAGAACATATAGCCGTTGGAGCAGTAAAGTTCTCGATTGGCGACCGCGCACCAGAAAACGTAGCGTATCCCACGCGGTGCCGATGCCGATGGACGCGGGCAGCGTAGGAACGGTCGTCGTGGAAATCCTTGGGGGAGACCTTTGTCCAGTAGTGGACGATTTTCGGCTGATATGATGATGAGGATGACCATTTGTTCAAACCATCGGCTCAAAAATAAGAAAGATATAAAATGTGACCTTGGAAAACCAAATAAACAATTCCTTAATTAATTAAATCTCGTTTCTCTTGCCTCTGATTTTATATTTATATTTCATCGTCACGCTTTCTTGAGGAATTAATAAAAAATGAATAAAAGGTTGAGCAAACAGTTGGTTTTGTTAGAGGGTATACTTGATCCTCTCAGGGGAAACACTAAGGTTATAAAACATGTTCCATTCAGAACTACTTATTACTTCTTCGATATGAATTAACTGTAATCTATAAGGTAATATACGTTTCAAAAGATAGGCATACGATCTTGAACCAATAAAATCACATTTTATAAAAAAATCTTATATCAAAACTTGCCAAAATTTGAGTATAACTCAACGAAAAACTTTCTCAGGTTGTCGGTCCACCAAGTGAGAGGTCAGCCTATGCTAAATCCTCCGCTGCACGGTCGTCACTCAAGAATTTTACTACCCTAAAAGCCATCTGTTCTACGAGTTTTGAGTCGTGCCCATGCCCAGTCCATTACCTCTTTAAAAACATGTATTTACTATTCAGGGCTCAAGGCCCACGCAGACAGGAGGCGGTCACGGGATCGCGTTCACGCGTTCTTTGTCTGCACGCTCAAACGCAGAACGCGAATGCGAGACCTCCTCCTGTTTGAATCGCAATAACGAACGCACCTACGAGTCGTGCTCATGTTATGTATGAGCGAGAATAAATGAATGAATGAAATAAATTATTTTCAATTTCGGTCTGGTGTGGTGACCACTTTTCGAGTCTTCATTTAGGTTACATAATTTTTGCTCGCCGATAATTTTTCAGGCCATCGATATATCACAATAATGTTCGGTGCCGTGAGTAGAGTTGGTAGCGGCCTTTTGGCCGCTAAGTCTGTAGCTGAAAAAACCCTCGCAGAATGCAGCAAAGTCGCTGCAGTGTCAGCGAGCAATAAGAGGGACTATGCGGCCAAAGCGGCGGCAGGCAAGGCCAACGGTAAGGTGGTTGCAGTGATTGGTGCCGTGGTGGACGTGCAGTTCGACGACAACCTGCCGCCCATCTTGAATGCGCTGGAGGTGCAGGGCCGCCAGCCGCGGCTGGTGCTGGAGGTGGCACAGCACCTGGGCGAGAACACGGTGCGCACTATCGCCATGGACGGCACTGAGGGGCTTGTGCGCGGGCAACCCGTGCTGGACTCCGGCTCGCCGATCCGAATTCCGGTAGGCGTGGAGACGCTCGGCCGCATCATGAACGTGATCGGCGAGCCCATCGACGAGCGCGGCCCATTCCTCACCGACAAGACGGCCGCCATCCACGCCGAGGCACCTGAGTTCGTAGACATGAACGTGCAGCAAGAGATCCTGGTGACAGGCATCAAGGTGGTGGACCTGCTCGCGCCGTACGCCAAGGGCGGCAAGATCGGGCTCTTCGGCGGCGCTGGCGTGGGCAAGACTGTGCTCATTATGGAGCTGATCAACAATGTGGCCAAGGCTCACGGAGGGTATTCTGTATTCGCGGGCGTTGGCGAGCGCACGCGCGAAGGCAATGACCTCTACCAGGAGATGATCGAGTCAGGTGTCATCTCACTCACAGACAAGACCTCCAAGGTGGCGCTTGTGTACGGGCAAATGAACGAGCCGCCTGGCGCGCGCGCCCGCGTGGCGCTCACTGGCCTAACGGTGGCGGAGTACTTCCGCGACCAGGAGGGTCAGGATGTGCTTCTCTTCATCGACAACATCTTCCGCTTCACACAGGCTGGCTCTGAGGTGTCTGCACTGCTGGGACGTATCCCATCGGCCGTCGGATACCAGCCTACGCTCGCCACGGACATGGGCACCATGCAGGAGCGTATCACCACCACCAAGAAGGGCTCCATCACCTCTGTGCAGGCCATCTACGTGCCCGCCGACGATTTGACGGACCCCGCACCCGCCACTACCTTTGCGCATTTGGACGCCACTACCGTGCTGTCGCGCGCCATCGCTGAACTGGGCATCTACCCAGCCGTGGACCCACTCGACTCTACCTCGCGTATCATGGACCCCAACATCATCGGAGCAGAGCACTACAACGTGGCACGCGGCGTGCAGAAGATCCTGCAGGACTACAAGTCGCTGCAGGACATTATTGCCATCCTGGGAATGGACGAGCTGTCAGAGGAGGACAAACTAACGGTGGCGCGCGCGCGCAAGATCCAGCGCTTCCTGTCACAGCCCTTCCAGGTGGCCGAAGTGTTCACAGGCCATGCTGGCAAACTGGTGCCGCTAGAGGAGACCATTAAGGGCTTCTCTGCAATTCTCAAGGGCGACTACGACCATCTGCCTGAGGTCGCCTTCTACATGGTTGGCCCCATCGAGGAGGTTGTTGCTAAGGCCGAGACACTGGCCAAGAATGCACAGTAAGCACTTGTTAAGTCTTTAATGTGGATGGATGAGAAAATAATTTTATTTCTAAATAAATCTAGTTATATTTACATTTTGTTTCTATTTTGATTCCCGTTACCATTTCTCCATTATTGGTATTTCAATGTTGAGAAAGAAAAAAACAATTACATAACACGATTGAGGGCACTATTAGGTAGATAGTAGTAGGACTCGTACTCATAGAAACCCTGATGATATATTTAGTTCCTGGCCAGTCTTCCTTTTCCGTAGACCCACTCACTGTTCAATACATTGAGAACCATGCTAGGCCGCCGACCTGACCGTGGCGTGCGTGGGTTCGATTCATACCTCAGGCAGGACAAACATTATTTTCGTCAGCAATAGGTCTTTAGTAATTTGTGCGTGCAAATATTACCTATATAAATAACCCTCCTTCTGGAGCATTCAGGTTAAAATCGGCCAAGTGCCACAACCACACATAGTGTGGGGTTCTGGAGTTCTTTTGTCTATTAATTAGTAGTACCCATTGGTCTGGGAAAAATAGGTTTTGTATGACTCTCTTACAATGAAATTGAAACTTGCGATTTACTCAGAAATGGTTGGAGCTGTGAAATTGTCATGTATTTTCAATAAGTAATAAGTATATACAGGGTGTTTGGGAAGTAGTGCAGAAAACTGAAAGGGGAGTCAGAGGCGATCATTTGGAATAGATTTGACTTTAGTGTATTTATACACTTGTAGCCTAAGTCTCACAGTTTTCGAGATATTCGCTTTTCAATTTTCAGATTTTGTATGAAAAACGCATTTGTGTAAATATTTCGTGATTTTCCAAAAAAAGTTATACTACAGTTGAAGTGCAAAATATGGTAAAAACTTCCCCATTTTGTCAGCTTTCCAACTAAGTTAAAAAAATACAATTTAATTGCAACAAAAAATAGTGATTGCTGTCAAATCCCATACAAATTTTCAAGAAACATTATTTTCATGTTTTTTTTAAGTCCATAATTTATCATGTTTTTCGCATATCAGACATCTGTGACTCTCTAAAATCATTTAATAACGTTGAATTCACAAGTTTCATTACAAACAAGAGATCAACGCAAGCTACAGAAAAATGTTTTCTTTTTCATTCAGTTCTGACTCCTTAGTGCGAGTACAACTCACACTTGGCCTATTTTTTTGTTTTACTACAGATTTGGTACTATAATCAACCCAAGATTCACGATTGTATGTAATGTATTACCGTTTTTACGAAAGATCAGAATTTAAAATACCTATAAAATACGTTTTTTTGTATAGGAACTCCATTAATATTTTACTTTTTCTAATTTATTTTTGTTGTCATAGCGGCCATAGAAAAACTGAAATTTTAAACTATCTATTACGGTTCATGAAATACAGCCAGCTGACAGAGACACGGACGGACGGAGGAGGCTTAGGGCCTGGCCACAGCCACCTCCGGCGCGGCAAGCTGCGAAAACAAATGTAGTAAACATTGTATGAAGTATGCTACAGAACTGCTCAGAGCGGCGGCGCCCGCGTCGCATGAACATACAACCACTAATTGCGCCGCGTGCCGCACCGCCAAAAGCTGTGGCCAGGCCTAATAGGGTCCCATTGGTCACCCAAAAAAAGGGTATGTAGTAGATACTGAATCCCTCAATTATTATTAAATTTTGATAATCACATACAATGATTCCCTTTGTTACGTGGTCTACATGGTGATGGTGGTGTGTGTGGGGCACGTACTACACAATGGTTGTTATAATTAAAAATGCAGCCTTGAGGCAGACAGTTGCTTATATTTATATTTCCTTTTAATATTAAATATATATTTCTAGCTAACAACTTAAACTTTACATTCAAAGGTATTTCTTAAAACAGAAAAAATCAATGTACCTATATAAGTCAATGAACAAAAGAGTTAATGCTAAATCACTAATAACATTCCATAAAACAGGTGTAATTTATTATAACATTCAGCTTTCAAGCTGAAGCTTCAATACTATTATTATTAGATTTGACAGTATTGGGATCTGGTTTATCTGATTCGTTTACAGTTTCCAGCTTCACAGTATCACATTTATCAATTATTTTTTTGCAATTTGGTTCCTTATCACCTTTGTTTTCAGTTAAAACTGCATCAGTATTTTCGTTTACTTCGCTATCTAAAGCTTTATTGCTGCTTGTGTGTTCAATATTATCAACATTGTTTATTTTCGTTAAAACTGCTGGACTGTCGCAGTGAGTAGAACAACTATCCGCTGTTGAGCGAGGAATTTTGGGAACTTCAACTACTACAACTTGTTTTGAAGATTTATCATCACTAGATGTTGAGTTCTTGTTGCGATCTTTTAACTTTATAGTTTGAAACTTTAATGGCGTTTTTACAGCTTGAGTACCATCTTTATTTCTGTGTATTGGCTTTATAACCAAAATTTTCGTTTTCATTCCAGCTTTGCTAAAGTCTGTTATGTTTTTATTTATTACAGGGTTTTTCATTAGTTCTAGGCTCTGCCGACGAAATTTAAAGGGAACTACAGCCGGAATACCGAGGTTGGTTTTGATTATTTTATCGGCGGGGGTATCACTGTTATTCTCAACAGTCACAGTGCTATTTTCAGGTGCACTGGACACTGTTGGATCATTGTTGACTCGTTGTACATCATTGTTCAGGACTGTTTTAGTATCAACTTCCTCATTCACTTTCGCATTTTCACCTTGAGCCATACTGATTGGTTCCATGTCTTTAATTTTACTTATTTCTGATGTTTTAGTTGCTTTGGGGGGACTAGCTTCACTAGTGGCCTCTTTATTGGGAGATTGTTTGTCGCCTCTTGATATTTTAGGTAAAAGTGGTTTAACAAATATGGGGATCCGTTCTTCTCTCTGTTGAGTGTAAATAACACTATCACTCAAAGCCATCATGTGAGCTGCTGCTTTCGTTACTGCTTTTCTGGATAAACTTAGCAAGGCACCTGAGAAGTCATTGGATATTACACACACACTTTCTGAGTTGTTGGAACTTTCTTGTTGACTCTTTTTCTTGTTCGGTGTAGGCTTTACTACGTTAGTAGTTTTAGGAGCTGGCACAGTTTGCGAATCTCGGTAACCTTGCGCTTCCATTTTAAGTAAATTTGACAGGTCGTATTCAAAATCTTCGTTCTTGCGCTTTGTCTTCTTTCTTACAGGCCGTCTTGAAGTCACTATTTTAATATCATTTTGACGTTTAGAATTCTTATCTTCAGATTCGTCGATGTCTGACGAATTCTCTTCAAAAGTTTTAGAGTTTAATTCGTAATCTTTGTCTCTATCTTTACCGTCATCGCATTCATCTGAAACAATAAATTACAAATTATTACCGATTCCCATTCAAACGGTTGCTTTTTTTAAAGAATTTTAGGTTCGACTTACCGGTAATTGCTTCCCTTTTCCGCTTTGTGATACTCTTATCTTGATTCATTTTCCGTTTTCTAGTAGTATTTTCTTTCATTATACTGCTGGAAGAGCTATCATCAGACAGACGACTAGAGTCACTGGAGCAACGACTCATTCGCCTAGAATTGGGACTAGTTTCAGTAATATCATCGGGCTCAGATTCTAGGCATCGGCTGATGATCATAGCTTCGGTTCCATCAATCGCCTTCACTGTGCTGTAGTAGAAGTCAGAATCTCCCTTGAGTTTATGAACCAACTTGACATGCTCAGGCAGTTGCAAAAAGCTGTAGTGTCTAAAGTTGCATAATTTGCATGAGTAACGCACCCACTTGAAATGTTCGGCCATATGTTCATAGAGTTCAGGAATAGTGTTACATTTAATATCACATCTCTTGCAAAGCAGTTTGCTAATGACAATGTGCGGGTGAATTCGCTGTTTGAATGCTGCTAAGTTGCTTTTTTCAGCTTGAATGGCAAATGGTAACTTAGCTGTAGCTTTAACATCACTTTCGGGTTTAACACTTGCAGTTTTTTCCAACGATTCAGTGCTGTCATTAGATTTTTCATCGTCAATGATTTGCATTGTAGCTTCCTCCAGTTCTTTGTCCCCATTTTCAACATTGTTTTCTTCATTTTGAGTTTCACTCTGATTATTAAATGTAACATTGTCTTCTTTGATAATCTTGGTATCTGCAAGCAAAGGATTATATTGATTACTTATATTTAAGAAATAAATTCTTACCCACGTCATTGCAGATTGGATGAAAAAGTTCAAAGAAAAAAACAATATACAATAATAATTTGTACAGCCACACTGTGCATAGTTTCTCTCTCGAAGCCTTCATCATCTAGCCTAGCCGGGAAAACAAATAACAATAAAAATAACGCTTATCTAGTAGCAATAAAAAGAGGTATATTAGGTTTGATGAAAATACTACAAATAATTTGGGTTTGTATGTGTACCTTATTCAGTTTTTTTTTTGAATAATGAACTATCCAGTGCAGTAGGACTTATTAAGCCCATGTTATTCTCAAAGTTTCATTAAATCGTTAGAGTATTTTTTGAAAAAAAAAAATACACCTGGATTTGTATGGTACATACCTTAATCCGATTTTTCCGCAATAACGAGCTACAACGTACAGTAGGCTATATAAAGTCATAGTAACGTACAGTAATTCAGCCACATTGTTAGCCATTTTTGAGAAAAAAGTAAAAAAAGTTATTTTAATATGATAGCAACCCTAAAAAATAAAGATAGCGGAAATTTGAAAAACACAACTGAAGATATAAAAATAATATTGCCCTCACAAATCCCTCCAGTAGGTTGGGATCTAGAGCAGCGGACGGACACACAGACATACACAAAAACACAACTAGACAATTGATCCCCATCAAATCTCCACTTCATTTTTTTTGCCATCACAATACCTTCTGACGCTCGCTCCTCAGTCGTTCGAAAGTAAAAATAGTTATTAAAACAAATGTTGTTTTCAAAATATTAAACTAAGTATTCTAAATTAGGTGGTGGTACATTTATTCCTATTGTTCGGATATTTTAAGAGCACAGTGGATAATGAGCTCGCCACAAGCTGCCTCTGCGCGTTTATTATCATTCAAAATATAAAATTTAAGCCACTCTGCTCACTTACTCACTTGATACGAGGCGAAGTGGCAGAGTAACTATTTAGTAATCTGTGGTGGCAGGCGCATCTCCAGCGGAAGCATAATCGGATGGAGTTCCGTCAAAAACATCGCCACATTTTTGGGCATAAAATACATTATGTATTTATTTTTAAACTTTAGAGTTACTGCAGCAAATTCTTCGTTACTAATGTCATAGTGCGTTGGTAGCGTAACGACTAGGACGGTCTTACGGTAAAGGAAAACATCGTGAGGAAACCTGCACACGCCTGCGAAGAAACACTAAGGTTGTGTGTGAAGTCAACAACGCTCGCTGGGCCTGCATGGTAGGTTAAGGCTCAATCGCCCTAATTCAGGGTAGGCTCGAACCCCGCGGTGGGGACATACATGAGCTGTTATGATGAATATTAGATTGCTCCATCTGAACACGAATAAGCCTTTGTTCCATTCAATAGTACTAGTCGCTTCCCTTAGTGTCATATAGGACCCGAAAAGTTCTTTTGATGAAACCAGCACCAAATTTTATTATGTTGTTAAGCATATTATTCTGACTAAAAAAACACCGGGAGACAGTTTCTAACATGGTTGAGTCACCAGCTATGACGTCATCAAAATGGCCGCTGCCGCGTTCAGAATATTGCGTATACAACAGAAAGTATGTCACACATAAGCTTGTGCGGGGTGTCATAAAAAGCAAAATTAAATGCGCTACAATATTGTTTATACATTTGACCTTGTAAATACCATAGTTTGCGGGAAATTTCAAGTTTTATTTAAATTTTTCCAAAAAAACTTTTGTTTTTTGTTTTTATCAACTTTACTAGTAACTTTACAGTAAAACATTGTCTAAAGATATGAATGCTACATTAATAAGCTATAAAATGCTATTTAAATTTTGAAAATCGGTTTATAAACAAGCAGAATACATTAGTTTTGTTCCGTATCGGATGTCACCACCAAGACTCGATTTATTTTTTGTAACATTCAATTTTTATAAAAATAAAGCAATCACACATTTTTTATTTCTTTTTCCTAAAAATTTTTTTCGATGTAAATACAAAATCTTTCTACCTTGCGCAAGGTGATTATTTGCGCAGCGTCTGGCAACCCTGTTCGCGAAAACGGATGGGGGCGCGCGCCGCTGGCGCGTCCGTGTCAGTGGTCATTCTTTGTTGCCGCGCGGTTAACCTGTAGCCATGTCATTGCTTCATTTAAGTATCTGTCGTTTTTTTAACAAATAAGATAATTAGTCCGTGATAACGAGAAACGGTGTGTTCTCGGACTCTCATCAACTTTTCCACATAACGGCATCAACTCTTAAAATTGTATTAGATATTCACCGACATGCAGTTTTGGTACAAGATGAAATTATTTTAAAGAACTTGCACTCTACCGATTTAGTTGCCATGGAAGCCAAGTATCACAAATCGTGTTATATTAAGCTACTGAACAAAGTTCGCAGTATTAAAAGTCAGCAGTCAGTACCTGAACCAGAAGTATCAGTTCAAACGGCATAGGGTTCTACGTTGAGTGAGTTAGTAACGTATGTACATGCAAGAGCGTTACTTGTACAGTGCTGAAGCTCCGGTTTTTCGTCTTGCTAATCTAACCACAATGTTTAAGAAAAGAATGCAAGAGCAAGGTGTCGGAAACTTTGAAGTCAACAGAACGAAACTGAAACAACAGCTTTTCGAGTTCATTCCTAGTCTTCGTGAGAATAAAGTTGGTCGAGAAGTTTTACTTAGTTTTAAAGATAATGTTCGAAGCGTTGTTGAAAATGTTGGCCAAAACAATACAATGAGCGATGGTTTGTGCTTAGCTCGTGCTGCTATAATTATTCGTGACCAAATGTTCAATGAATATCCGAAATTCAACGGATCTTTTCAAAATTCTTTTACTGGTGAAAACTGTGTTCCTAACCTATGTGTTTTGTTTTGCCGAATGGTAGGTACTACTTGGCGGCGCATTCACTGAAAATTTTAAAAAAAGAGAAAAACGCAAAGGGACATAAACATGGTCGCGAAAAACATTGCCTGACTGATCAGATTTAACTGCAAAAAGAAAGTTACCCAAACTAGGACCAGTCAGCGCCACTCACTAGGCCGAGAAACATCGTTACCTTTATATATTGGTATTTAACTGTACAACGACAATGTGCGAAAAGAAGTGATTGACAACATGTGTGTGCGACCTGGGTTTGAGCGTATCATTTAAAAGGGTAGTTCAAGTATCTAAATTAGTGGCTAGTAATGCGTGTAAGGTGAGCGCTGCTACAGTAAAGTCGTGCGCATAGCGGCTTCGTTTTACATGAGACGATTTAAGCATCCCTTCGGTTCTGCCTGGTGTAGTTATACCGGCCTCCACTAAATTATCAGTCCAGCCATTGTCTTTCAACAAAGTGTCACTCATAGATATTACTGCCATTTCGATATGCTATGGGCCTAGCATAACAATCGGTTTATCTTCCCCATATATTTCAGGATATCACCATTGGATTTGTTTAGCGATGGCGTATATTGGTTGATGAGCAGTAATGACCGGTAACTGTCCTAGATTAGTTTTTTTCGTGATTGTCATAATAATATTCATAGTATGGCGAACCATAGCGTGGGAGTTAATGCTTTCTCGCAATATGGGCAAAATATGTGACTGACATTTGATTTTTCAGGATTATCCTTGCGTGCATGGTATACAGCCCATGGCAGAGTTTCTTCATCATTTTCTAATGCTATTTTAGTATGGTCTAGCTATTCTCTCAATTCTGCAGTAAGACTTATTGCACTGCAATCTCCGAAATTGTAGTTCACTGTTTGCATGGGAACATCCGACTGCTTTTTTGGTGTGGGTAGTATATTAGTATACGAATCGGGAAGAGAGATTTCGTATTTGTTTTTCTTCGTTAGGTTTAAAGAGGGATTTGCATTTCTGTTTTCTTCTGGGTGTAAAATAACGGATATAGTTGTACCGTGAAAGGAGTCCATTGAAGTGTTGGAAGAAGTATTATGATCAATGTTTTCGATAGCCGCACATGTAAATACGTTTTGTAGTATACTTTTGGGAAAAACAAACCCCTGCTCCTTATATAGATCACCCGCATTACTAGCCACTGTTTCAGACACTTGATCTTTTATATGATACGCTCAAACCCAAGTTGCACATGTTTGAACTGTACAACGACAATGTGCGAAAAGACAATCACTTCTTTTCGCACATTGTCGTTGTACAGTTAAATCATCATCATCATATCAGCCGAAGGAAGTCCACTGCTGGACATAGGCCTCCCCCAAGGATCTCCACGACGACCGGTTCTGCGCTGCCCGCATCCAGCGGCTTCCCGCGACCTTCACCAGGTCATCGGTCCACCGAGTGGGAGGCCTGCCTACACTACGCTTTCCGGTGCGTGGTCGCCACTCGAGAACTTTACTGCCCCAACGGCCATCTGTTCTACGAGCAATGTGCCCCGCCCACTGCCACTTAAGTTTAGCAATTCTGAGAGCTATTTCGGTTACTTTGGTTCTCTTACGGATCTCCTCGTTTCTGATTCGATCACGCAGAGAAACTCCGAGCATAGCACGCTCCATTGCCCTTTGGCAGTTAAATACCAATATATAATGGTAACTGTGTTTCTCGGTCTAGTGAGTGGCGCTGACTGGTCCCAACTTGGGTGACTTTCTTTTTGCAGTTAAATCTGATCAGTCAGGCAATGTTTTTCGCGACCACGTTTATGTCCCTTTGCGATTCTTCTCTTTTTTTAAAATTTTCAGTGAATGCGCCGCCAAGTAGTACCTACCATTCGGCAAAACAAAACACATAGGTTAGGAACACAGTTTTCACCAGTAAAAGAATTTTGAAAAGATCCGTTGAATTTCGGATATTCATTGAACATTTGGTCACGAATAATTCTAGCAGCACGAGCTAAGCACATACCATCGCTCATTGTATTGTTTTGGCCAACATTTTCAACAACGCTTCGAACATTATCTTTAAAACTAAGTAAAACTTCTCGACCAACTTTATTCTCACGAAGACTAGGAATGAACTCGAAAAGCTGTTGTTTCAGTTTCGTTCTGTTGACTTCAAAGTTTTCGACACCTTGCTCTTGCATTCTTTTCTTAAACATTGTGGTTAGATTAGCAAGACGAAAAACCGGAGCTTCAGCACTGTACAAGTAACGCTCTTGTATGTACGTTACTAACTCACTCAACGTAGAACCGTATGCCGTTTGAACTGATGCTTCTGGTTCAGTTACTGACTGCTGACTTTTAATACTGCGAACTTTGTTCAGTAGCTTAAAATAATACAATTTGTGATACTTGGCTTCCATGGCAACTAAATCGGTAGAGTGCAAGTTCTTTAAAATAATTTCATCTTGTACCAAAACTGCATGTCAGTGAATATCTGATCCAACTTTAAGAGGTGATGCCGTTCTGTGGAAAAGTTGATGAGAGTCCCAGAACACACCGTTTCTCGTTATCACGGACTAATTATCTTATTTGTTAAAAAAACGACAGATACTTAAATGAAGCAATGACATGGCTACAGGTTAACCGCGCGCCAACAAAGAATGACCACTGACACGGACGCGCCAGCGGCGCGCGCCCCCATCCGTTTTCGCGAACAGGGTTGCCAGACGCTGCGCATGCGCAAGTAATTACCTTTCGCAAGGTAGAAAGATTTTGTATTTACATCGAAAAAAATCTTTTTAGAAAAAAGAAATAAAAAAATGTGTGATTGCTTTATTTTTATAGAAATTGAATGTTACAAAAAATAAATCGAGTCTTGGTGGTGACATCCGATACGGAACAAAACTAATGTATTCTGCTTGTTTATAAACCGATTTTCAAAATTTAAATGGCATTTTATAGCTTATTAATGTAGAATTCATATCTTTAGACAATGTTTTACTGTAAAGTTACTAGTAAAGTTGATAAAAACAAAAAACAAAAGTTTTTTTGGAAAAATTTAAATAAAACTTGAAATTTCCCGCAAACTATGGTATTTACAAGGTCAAATGTACAAACAATATTGTAGCGCATTTAATTTTGCTTTTTATGACACCCCGCACAAGCTTATGTGTGACATACTTTCTGTTGTATACGCAATATTCTGAACGCGGTAGCGGCCAATTTTGATGACGTCATAGCTGGTGACTCAACCATGTTAGAAACTGTCTCCCGGTGGTTTTTTAGTCAAAATAACATGCTTAACAACATACTAAAATTTGGTGCTGGTTTCATCAAAAAAACCTTTTTTCCCCTAAGGGAAGCGACTATACGTAGCTCCGGGGATAACATTGATCACTAATAAAAGATCATAAGTAGTGTCATCATATGATCACTAACAAAATTATATTTTCATTAATTAAAATTGGCATTGAATACTTTAAAAACGGAATATGCTTCCCACCAGGAGCGGGTTCGATTCCCGGTGGGGTCAATTTATAAGACTCGGTTTGGTTGGTGGTAGGGCATTTTCTAAGCCCCCCTGGCTAGCTACCACCATCTTATCTAAGTCTTGCCGCCAAACATCATTGTTAACAACATTGATATACCGAGCTTCCGGCTTGAAGATAAGATAGCTAGTTCTCCATTGCGTTAGAGAATCTTGGTAAGCCCACTTTCATCTTCGGCATCATCGTCACTTACCATCAGGTTTAATGATGCCAAGGGCTTACCAATTGTGAATAAAAAAAAAGGCAATTTCGTAGGTAAGAACCTATTAATTTGTCAACAATCAGCAAATATCTTTTCTGTAGCGGCAACAGCAAACTGTCTTTTGTTGAGCGCGAGTTTTTTTTTTCAAATAGGTACGTAACAGTTCTTAGGTATGCACCTCACAGTCGTTAACCTCCTATAAACGTCCTATCTGCTGCGACTCAAGTCTCATCCCAAAATCGGGAACCTCTGGAAGGATAGGCTATACTTCTACAAACGAGGGCCAAATCCGGGTTAACCCGGCGCCAATGACGAGCAAACAATAACGCGGACGATGACGCTGGGTCAATATGACCCGAATATTTTTTTTCTTAATTATCTGGTTATCTGCTGAATTATAACAAATTTAATACAAAGTAAGAACTATTGCATGAACATGAAGTCATTGTAGTACCAATTATCTGCTGAGTTATAACAAATTTAATACAAAGTAAGAACTATTGCATGAACATGAAGTCATTGTAGTACCAAGATGTTTAAGTTAATTTAGATATCAAACTATAATTTGGTTTTAATGCAACAACCTCAAAAGAGCAACTAAAATGATTTCTCTTTTGGAACTAAAAATGTATGGAGCTGTAGCCGTTTTATTAAAGAAAAGGGTTTTTTCCCCCATTGAAAATCGCTCGGGTCAATATGACCCAGCGTCATTGTCGCCGGGTTAAGGGACACTGTAAGGCTATGCCAAACGCCACTGTAAGAAGTTTTCAAGCCGCCTATAAGGTATCTGACACGGCTCAGCGACTGCCATCTAGTGATAGCAACCGGCTCCAAAGGCTTAACGTGCCTTGCGAAGCTCGGAAACAGCCAAGAAAATTGCCCTAACAGTCAAACCCATCCAGGTAATTACCATGCTTCAGGTCTGTTAACCTGCTAATCGACGCAGCCATGCAAGTCGCAGTGAGCTACGATCGCTTTAACTACTTTTTTGGTAGAACAAGTTTGGCAGATGCTTTTCGTATGGTCAGTTCAGTCAGTCTTTGCCATGTGCCTCCTTGGCATGTGCAGTCTCTACGGCAGAAGTTGCTTTAGTAGGTCCCTACCTACCACTGTATGGCAACAGCAATGTTCTCGTGTCCATGTTTTATTTCGTACCATTATGCTCGAGCTTGAGTATAGTCATCAACACCATGGCAGTCTCCTTGTGGTAGTCCCTGTAGATCTGTACGGCGATGCGCTAAGGGTCGCGGCATCAGTATATCAGCAATGTTCCCCTGACAGGACCGTATCAACAGTAAGGTTCCCGCAACATGACCGGATCAACAGCAATGTTCCCGTTTCCGTGTTGTATTTCTTACCATTATACTCCGGCTTGAGTAGTCAGCCCCGCGACAGTCTCCTTGTGGTAGTCCTTGTAGATCTGTATGGCGATGCGCTAAGGGTCGCGGCGTCGGTATATCAGCAATGTTCCCGCGATATGACCGTACCAACAGTAAGGTTCCCGCGACATGACCGTATCAACAGCAATGTTCCCGTTTCCGTGTTGTATTTCTTACCATTATACTCCGGCTTGAGTAGTCAGCCCCGCGACAGTCTCCTTGTGGTAGTCCTTGTAGATCTGTATGGCGATGCGCTAAGGGTCGCGGCGTCGGTATATCAGCAATGTTCGTTCCCGCGACTTGACCATATCAACAGTAATGTTCTCGCGACATGACCGTACCAACAGCAATGTTCCCGTTTCCGTGTTGTATTTCTTACCATTATACTCCGGCTTGAGTAGTCAGCCCCGCGACAGTCTCCTTGTGGTAGTCCTTGTAGATTTGTATGGCGATGACCTTAGGGTCGCGGCGGTGGTATATCAGCAATGTTCCCGCGACATGACCGTATCAACAGCAATGTTCCCGCAAAATGACTGTATCATCAGCAAGGTTCCCGTTTCTGTGTTGTGTTTCTTACCATTATGCTCCGGCTTGAGTATAGTCAGCCCCGTGACAGTCTCCTTGTGGTAGTCCTTACGGATCTGTATGGCGATACGCTTGGGGTCGCGGCCGCGACAGGTGTTGGCGTGCGCGTGTAGCGCCGCGCGGCGCTCAAAGGCGCGCCCGCACCCCCCGCACCGCACCGCGCCTCCGGACCATTCCAGCTTTTCTATCCATTCCTGAGAGCATTAAATAGGCTGATTAATATTAATCAGTGCTAATGAGTTCCTACAGATGCACGATCTTTTGCGAGTTTGGTTCTCGCTCTTTCTCAATTCAATTTATTTATTCAAAATAGGTGCAAATTACACTCTTTCTGATAGTCATAAAATAATAATAACAATGTCATTTGCGAAGAATCAAGAAATAAAAAATAATTAGTTATTAACGTCAAAATTCAATCCTTGATATATAACCAGTTTATTTCATTAGGACATGAAAACAATATGACACGAAAAGTTACATATTCTTTATATACATAAAAATCAGTAGTTCACACGGACAGCACCCGGTCACGAGTATAACGCGAGAGTCAGCCATCGCTCCCATCAACCATATTAGAGGGAAAGGAACGACCCGGCTCTTATAATATTATATTCTCTAATATAATATTATAATCTCACAGATTTCTAATGAGCCGATTAATTGTTATCCAAAAGTTTCTATTAGGTGTAATATCAAACTGGCTGTTAATCTTCCGAATCTTTACTAGTATTATAAATGTGAAAATGTGTGTTTGTAACCTCTTCACGCTTTAACACCTCAACAAATCTTGACGAAATGGGGCATGCAAGTAGCCTGTGTCATAAAGAAGGACATAGGCTACTTTTATCCCGTGAAAATAACACCACTCACCCTCAAAGGCAGTCCTAAAAACCATACCCACGCGACCGAATCCGCGGGCAAAAGCTAGTAGTAAATAAATAACTAGCTCTTTTCTACTCGGGCTGAGACTGAGGATAGGTCGTAATGAAACCATAGATGTCATTTAGAGATATTAAATTCAAACTTCCAGTTTTACGGAATCGCCCCTTATCGCCCTCTTTTTTAAGGGGGAAGGGGTGCAGTCTTTCCATTGCTGTAGGTATTTAAGTCTCTTAAGGTCTTTATCACACTGCAAGGGATTTACTAGCGAGGCGAGTGCTCACACCTACTAAAAATGTACAAAATCGCTGTTACCAGCAATACAAATGCGTCCCGCGCTGCTAATATTCAAGTAATTAACTGTCCAAATATTGGCGCATAAGTAAGAGCACCAGGAAATCAATTTCAATTGAATACGAACTTCGGGATTTACTGTCAATTTAACATGACGTTCCAAAAGTCTCCACTGTATGACGCTTTTAAATTGAGCAATTTAATAAGGATAAGGATTGACAGTCTCCTTGTAAATGGTATTTGATACAAACCTGATTCTCCTGGTCCTGTCTCTCTTCTTCGGTCATCTGCACGGGCGCGACTCCCTTTAAGTCCTTCTTGCGTTTCTCGTAGAATGCCGGCGGGTTATTCATGCGAAACGCCTTGGCTTGAATCGATTCCCTTAGCCGTCTAATTTGCGCCGCAGTCTTTCTATAAAATTTCGGAAATAATTAGGATTAGGTTCTGGTTTCATAATTCAAAATCTTTTCAAATTAAACTTATAAAAATTAAAACCTGGGCGTCCGAGCTTTGCTCGGGCCAGAGTACCCAGAGCCGTTAAAAACATTTAAAAATACGCTACAATAAAGTGTATTTGCGCGGCATATTTCTAGTGCGAAATAGCGTTTTCCCAGAGATGGGACCTATCTAAATCGATTTTTCGCCCCCAAAAATCCCCGTATACTAATTTAAAAAAAAAAAACGTTGGAGCCGTTTCGCGGATTCAAATTATATTCATATATATGTTCACGGCTAAAGGTGGAGGTGAACATAAACTTCAGATTAGCCGGCTAAAGTTGTTTGGGTAAAGTCCGATTATTGTTAGTATTCGGCATTTAACCGTACACAACAAGGTCTACCCAACACTGGCTGGGTAATATTTTTTGGGTGGTGAGCGAGCGAAGCGAGCGATATTAGGTTCGGTCAGGTTTGATTGATTTTACAGTCCCCCCCCTGGGTGAAGTTTAGCCGGTTAATCTTAACTTTAGCCGGTTTATGTTCACACCCACCTTTAGCCGTAACATATACTCGTATATATATATATATATACAAAAATTCCTCGTTTAAAGGTATTAGATAGATAATTTAAGAATGGAGCCACGCAAGAAATCATTAAAATGGTATCGTCTAGGATGAAGTCACTAGAAATAGAGAATAGATTCAACAAACTACAGAGATCTATTCTGAAATATAAACTTAGAGGATGAAAAAAAAATATCAATTTTACAAAATTCACAAATACTATTTTTACTTTCGAGCGATGAACGAGTGAAGGTATTGTAAAGGTATGGCCATACTGCGACGGGTCGCATCGGGGCGGAGCGGGCGGCAGCACAGAGGAAAATGCGTACTTCGCACACTAGTGCCGGGTCGCAACGCATTGACGCATAACTACAGTTTCAGACGTGTGGACGCAATTCCACTTGCTGTGTCACACTGTGATGGGCCGCAGCGGGTCTGGGCGGACCGCATTTCACGGACGGAAATCCGCCGCGAAATAATGTGACCCGTTCCGGCCCGGCATAGTATAGTAGAAACGATTCGGGTGGATTTTTGTGTTGCAGCCCGACCCGATGCGGCCCGCCCTAATGTGCGCTATCCTTTAATGAGAATAAAATCGAAGTTGAGTTTGATGGGGATAGATTTTGTTACACTAGTGGGTAGAGTGTAAAAAAACTATAAAATAAAACTGTAATGTACACATATTGCTAAATATCTACACTAATTCCACATAAAAGAAACAAAACTGCGTTTATAATTTTGTCAGCGACCGGTTTCGAACATCATCTTCAGGCAGACAGGTGTTCAACCGGTCGCTGACAAATTATAAACGCAGTTTTATTTCTTTTATGTGGAATTAGTGTAGATATTTACCAATATGTGTGATATAATGTTCCACCAAGAACCTACAATCAAAAGTATCAAAACTAATGTATGTGTGCCTCTGCATCATGTAAAAAAACATTTGACTCTATTCGGTACCTGTGCACTTTGAAGAGGTGCCGGTAGACACTCCAAGAAGTGGAGAAGATCTCAAGGCAGTCAGGGCACGGGAACACCAGCCGGCTTTCCAGGTGCTTGTATTTCATGTGGAACTTTAAGGTTTTCTGTGTTGAGAACTGGACATCACCTGGGAGAAATGGTTAATAATATAAAAATAATATTCCCTGTACTTTGGGAACCAGATTGATGTGCCAAGGGCTTACCAATTGTGTATAAAATTAAATATATATATGTAAATACTTATTTTTTACTTATATCATTAATACAGATATCAAACACCCAGGCACATATTAAACAAATGTGTTTCTCACATAAATCTTGGGTACTAATTAAACAAGCTTCTTTTTAATAGCATTATTCGCCTCAGAAAATATAAGTTACCTTCTAAATTACTAAGTCGGCCACAACCAACGCGCGTCTGAATAATAGTATCTCAGCCACTAGTTATCTTCTATGTAAGCCACTGTAAATATAACTCAGCATGATGGTTATTTTTTAGCATCTAAATTTGTGGCATGCATTCAAATAGCAAACTTTTAAAATAATAATATATGACACCAAAATAGTAATTCTATTAGCTTCTAATTGTATAATTTAGTATGTTTAAAAAGTAAGTCATCCTACATTAATTGACGAACCTAACCTAACGCAACCGAACCTAACGGATCCGAGTCGGGGTGCTCCGCAAGTCCTAGCTCGCTTCGCTCGCTCCCGCTTCCATTTAGAACTCCCCGTACTACACTATTCCTACAGTGTTGAGTGGTCGACGGATTAGTGGCCGAGTCAGTAAATTAGTTGGCAATGTATAAATCAGAAGGACAAGTAAAAATAATTGTTATCTTGAGTCGACGCTTTCTTTAACATTTTTAGTTGGCGTTGTAAAGAAGATGACTTAGTTTATTAGAGGCTATCTCATTTTCCCGATGCTTAGTTATTAAATGAGAAGGTTGACCACGTGGCCAAAAAAAAATTCTGTGGCCGAATTTATTATTTCTCATAAATCTTTACCCTAGATGGGGATCAAACCCACGACCTTTTGCCCTTACTAGAACACCGTGTCAGCTAAGGAGTGATGATAGCTAAAACAACACAATCTCTTTTTGTTCTTTTTACTTTTAAAGGTTTCTTACACCCAACGGGTGACCAACGGGACCCTATTACTAAGCCTCCGCTGTTCGTCTGTCTGTCAGCGGGCTGTATTTCATAAAACGTAATAGGTAGATAGTTTAAATTTTCAAATAATTTGTATTTCTATTGCCTATATAACTGCAAATACTAAAAATTTGAAAAAGTGACAAAATAAGGGGGGTTTCCATACAAAAAAACGTGTTTTTATAGGTCTAGAAGTAATACAAGCATGAAACTTTGTGTGGTTATAGTATTGAATATAATACTGAAGTAAAACAACAAATAATAATAATTGCCCAAGTGTAAGTCGTACTCGCGCTAAGGAGTCCGAAGTGATGCAAAAAAAAGCATATTTTTGTTACGTTGATGTCTTTTGTTTGTAATATGAATAGTAGTGGCGGATGGTGGGCCTTAGTGCTGTATTGTAGAGACAGAGGTCAATACTTATTATTACTATCATAAACTGAACACTAAACGCCATATTATACAGGGCGTAAAAAAAATGTTGTAGCACCCGTTAACTGAGGGTTCTACTCATCGTACTGAACAACTTTCCCCAAGGAACCCATAGTCAATTCTCAAAAAAAAAAATTGTACCCTCCATAATAAAATACACAAAATTGGTCGATCAGCTGATCGATTTGTATGAAAAGTAAAATTAATTTTTTTGCGATTTCAGCAAAGTCGTAGAACAAAAGTTGTTCAGTGTGATGAGTAGAAGCCCCAGTTAACGGGACCTACACCAATTTTGTTACACCCTGTATACAACTTACACATAAACAGTTTTATTTTTCACTTCACCGCGTGACTTCATCAGTATGTAATCATCTTCATATCAGCCGAAGGGCGTCCACTGCTGGACATAGGCCTCCTCCAAAAATTTCTAAGACGACCAGTTCTGCGCTACCCGAAATCAGCGGCTTCCCGCGACCTTCACCAGGTCATCGGTCCACCGAGGCCTGCCTACGTTACGTTTTCCGGTGCGCGGTCGCCACTCGAGAACTTTACTGCCCGAACGGCCATCCGTTCTACGAGCTAAGTGCCCCGCTCACTGCCACTTAAGTTTAGCAATTCAGAGAGCTATTTCGGTTACTTTGGTTCTCCTACGGATCTCTTCGTTTCTGATTCGATCACGCAGAGAAACTTCGAGCATAGCACGCCCCATTGCCCTTTGGGTGACCTTGAACCTTTTTATGAGGCCCATATTATGCGACCATGTGTCAGTTCCGTATGTCATCACTGGCAACACACACTGGTCGAAGACCTTGGTTTATAGACATCGCGGTATTTGGGAGTATTTGTTAGTATGTAAACAAAAAACATTTCAGTTCATTCAAAATTCAAATGGCATGGGAAGGCGGCAGCGCTTCATGCGCTAAAGCTAAATAACAAATGGGCTGCACGCTCATGCATATTAAAAAAATAATGAGCGTCTAATATTGCAGCGAACGTTCACAGCGCTGCTAAGCTTACTACGCTGTGACTGTGACGCAGAGCCTAGATAGGTACTTCTCTTTCGTTCCTACATATAAATTTTGTATGGTAGGGTACTCCATAGACAAGTACTCTGTGGATACTCCCGAGCGCTGCTCAAGTCCGACGACGACGACGACGAGGCTCCTGGTATGTTACGAGAAAGTGTTACATACTTACTTACTAATTATCGGTTTGATGACATATGATACATGTATTTGATGATTTGTCTGAACTTAAGCTCGATTTATACATCCACAGTGCAATGTGAAAAACAAGTAGAAGTACATTGCTTGCTTTCAATGGAGCACTGGACCACACGATAGTAACCAATCAATGTACATCTTCACTTTAATCGCACTTTTATCGGACTCTAGGCACGTCAATCGCCGCGATAAAATATTACAGTGCCTCAGGGGGGCATGCAGTGGTCAAGAGATGGGGACAAATGCGGATTGTGTCTCACTAGACTTCATCATCATAATATTGGCCGAAAGATGTCCACTACTACTGAACAAAAGCCTTCCCTATGGATTTCCATAACGACCGGTCATGCGTTGCCCGTATCTAGCGGCTACCCGCAACCTTTACCAGGTCGTCGGTCCACCGAGTAGGAGGCCTAATGCGTGGGTCACCACTCGAGAACTTTACTGCTTGCCCCAAAGGTCGTCAGTTCACGATTTATGTGCCAGGTGCACTGCCAGTTTAGCAATTCTGTGAGCTATTAGATTAGAGTTGTCACAAGCTGCCCATAAATAACTTCAAATTGACAAACTTCTGTAAGACTGAGGCACTTCCGAACTTAACTAAGCAAACTTCTGTAAGACTTATAACGCTTTTGCAGTTTTTCTGGAAGAAAATCATCCACACTGAGTCCGTAGATTTTTAAACAATCTCAGACAGAGAAAAGGATTCCCAATGATTTTTATAACGATCGGCCCTGCAATGCCCGCATTCAGTCAGTCCACCAAGTGGGAGGCCTGCCTAGGCTCCGTCTGCCGGTGCGCGGTCGTCACTCTAGAAAATTACTCGTTCACAACCCAACCCATAAACGTCCCCACTGGCGGGCATGGGTCTCTTTATAAAGGTAAGCCTATACTCCACTCATGGATTGGTGGAGATTATGGAGTATTCCACTATAAGAAATTTTTGCAAGCCCCCCCTTTATAAGGGATCTGTTACGCCTTAACAAATGTCAATTTAGTGACAGCAACCCACTGTTAATGCCACTGACCGTTCAACACATCCAGGTAATGAAAACTCTTCAGGTCAGTTAACCTGCGTGATTGACCCATCCACGCAAGTCATATTGAGCTACGACTGCTTCAATACTATTAGATTCATCATCATATCAGCCGAAAGCGTCCACTGCTGGACAAAGGTACCCTAAGGATTTCCACGACGACCTGTTCTGCGCTGCCCGCATCCAGCGGCTTCCCGCGGCCTTTACCAGGTCGTCGATACACCGCGTGGGAGATTAGACTATTCTATTGGATTATAATAAACTTATTAGTAAAATAAAAAAATAAAGCAAACTTACAGATCCTGCATTTCAAGTTCTCACTATCAAAGGTATCCTCGTCATCACTAATTTGTATCACATTGTCTGAGTCCTGTCCTTGAGTTTTGGTCTTATCGTTTGAACTCTCGATGGTGAATTTCCCATCGTGTTGCAGCACTGCCTTATCACGCGATAGTATGGCATCAAGCTCGTGCACCTGCAATATAAAATAAGTAAGTTTTGTAAGCCTATGGCATCAATTTGAGGGGTTCCATACTTAGAGGTTACTAATATTATTACTAAGCCTTTCATCCGTCTGTCAGTCTGAGCTGTAAATTTTTTCATAGAACAAGTGTTATTATGGCGGATTTCCTGACAATTAATGCAGTAAATTCGTGTTTTTCAGTGACATAAGGATGTCTGGTAGAGATTGCTCTTAGCAATAAGACCGCCTACTGTACATCATGTCATGTAGTCCCTTAGAAGTGTGGAGTGCGACGGGCCTGCATCAGCCTGAGACTGCCTCTAGTCTGTATGCACCTTTTCGTCAGTCACATAGAGCACAAGATCGCCGCTCTAACCCCAGATTACAGTCAAAGTCGGTTTGGATTTATTGAGAGACAAGACTTGTTTGCAGATGCATGGTCGAAAATCGAAAGGAAATGCCTGAAGTACTGCGAGCGAGTGTGACAGAAGAATGAAATATTTATTGAAGTAAAACTTCTTTATGCACGCTTGACTTGGGGAGTAAACTGGTGAATGCGTTACACAAATGGTGATTAAGTTTTACTTCAGCTGTGTGGTCTAAAGCACACTCGTTTTTGTATACTTATATATTTAGTTAAAGATTTGAATGTAACTGTAATTTTAACATTTTTGTTTGAATAATAAAGATTTAAATTTGAATTTGAATTGATAGGAATTTTACAACCACTTCACCGAGACATGGTTTTAGCCCAAGGGGCAAAGGTGAAATGTGGTGAGTGCAGGGCAGGGGAACTGACGTTACTATGGCGCGAGCCTCAAGAAGGTAAACGCTTTACACTATCGCTGTGCACTTACACATCTGCAAAACCTATCTCTCCCTGATTTGCTTGTACTTTCCACAATGAAACCAATAAAACTACGACTAAGTCACAGTATTAAGAATAAGAAATGGTCCCCCATGATTCACTGATGCCCCTCGTTTACCGAGTGTCAAGGCAAAATTACATCACTGAGTTGTCGAGCATGGATGTACCCAACTAAAAATAGGAAGTACCTGATCTCTCATTTTGTCTGAGTCCTTGTCAAACTCCACATTTTGGAAGACTGCTACATTGCTACTAGGAATCGTTTGCAGGGAAACTTGCGGGTCGGCCGTGTTACAATTTAAAATCCCTTTTTTCTGTGCAATTTTCTCAACAATAGCCGTCAAATCCTTTGACATCGGGATACGGTCATCATCAGTTTCCATTGAATCTGCCTCATTTTGGTCTTTCAAGGATTCTTGATAGCCTTCCTCAGTGCGTTTGATTTTTAATATCTCATTTGCCTGAAAATAAAACAATAAATAAAACAGAAAATATCAACTCTGGTTAAATTATCAACTTACTGGATGTTGGGACGTTTTGTCTGGTTACTCTCCTCTACAGGTTGCATTTCTTAACCGATTCTAGTGAAATTTTGTGAGCCGGTTCAATAATTATATGGAACTTTTTGTTAAATCAGTTTTTGGAATTTTTTCAAAATGGCAGAGCCATGGGGTTTCGAAACGTAAAAAAAAATTATATTTAACCCATTTTGAAAAACTCGCGAGGTCTTCAGCTCACAGAGCCACTAGTTAAGTAGTAGTCTATGTCATTTTCCAACCCCCAACCATATGTCTGCAAAAAATCATTCCATTGCTTAGTTGCGAAGATAAAGAAATCAACCAAAAAAAGTGCTTTTTTTCAGTTCTCTCAGTAACTGTATTGGACTATGTTATTTTAGAGAAACACTAAAAATAATTTTTTTTTCAAGATTTTATTGTACCACCTTTTCGGCGTGACTAGTATGTGCACCAGTTTATGAATATTTAAGCCGCAGAGAAATGGACGATTTGACAGACAGTCGGACAGACTTGGCGAAACTACATATAAGGTATTTTTAAGGAAAATATGGAATATTTTAAGGAACTAATTTGAGGATTTAATTTTATTAATCACTGATTATTTTTATGACTTTTGAAATGATAAAAAGTGATGACCACAGGCTTCAACACTATAACAACAACTGCCACAGTGTTAATTTAAATTGATTATAGTAAAATTAAATTTACTTGTTACAGTATACAGTTTAGAAAATAAAATTTAATTTTTATATTTTATCTAGCTTTTGCCCGCAGCTTAGCCCGTGAGTACATCATTTTTATGACTGTCCTGAGGGTGAGTGCTGCTTGTGCTGCTTGTGCAGCTCATGAGTGTGGATGTTAGTTTTCTTTAGACCCCTATCCAAGATCGGGCTATTCTGATTAGCAGTCTATATGTAATTTCCCACTCCCTCAACATCCCTATTGCTATGTTAAAGAAATAAACCAAAAAAAGACTATTTTCAGTTCCTTCAGGAACTGCATCAGACTTTGTTATTTCCATGGAATCCCATATGAAGTAGCCTATGTCCTTCCCCATGACACAGGCTACATGCATGCTAAATTTAATCAAGATTGGTCAAGGTGTTGAAGCATGGAAAGGTAACAAACAAACAGATTTTCACATTTATAATATTACTAAGGATGCCTTATAAAATATTGAACAATGCTCATTGAATTGATTACTTACAGTTGATATTGTATTGAAGTGACTGTGTGTGGACGTGCTGAACTTCTCCTTGCAGTAAACCCGTTTGTGGGAAATGAAGTTTGCCAAACTCCTGAATATGTTTCGGCAGACTTTGCACTCGTATAGTATATCACATTCATTTGACAACAGATCTTTCAGCTGCAAGAAGCAATGTATTGAAAACATGGACAGTGTTATGCCAAGTGTTTCTAGTATCATAAATGTATAAACTTAGTACAAAAAACTCTCAAGAAAAGAGTTTTAGTTACTTGTTTTAAAACTATAAATATGTATCTTCTTACCTCTTCTGTAGCCAAGTCAAATATTTTCCTTGCCTGGGCAAAGCCTGTTATACTTGTCAATATAGGTTTTCTGAGCAGTGCAAAATCTAGTTCTTCACTGCCTTCATTAGTCTGATCAACAGCTTTACTTGTTTTCCCTTTACCCTTGGTATTTATTTTGTTACCAGCCATAGTGGTAGGAGGTATCTGTCAATGTACATAATATGGAATATGTAGGTAGTAGATACTAAAAAGCAAATAGATCAATAGGAATATGTAATGTTTGGAATGTTTAGAACACTATCTTAGTCTCTTCCATGAAACTTGACACAAAATCATCATTGCTGGTTCACGTGTTGTATTGAACTAGCCAACCAAGTGACAATGAGGTAAATAGCAATGTTTATAATACGCACTTCTCATTGTAATAATCTATCATTATTTTTTAGCATAATTTAGTTGTAAACAGAAATTAAACATAATGTTTATCACAATTTCGGAAACGAGCGTGGTCAGATCACGAGTGGTCCTGTACAAAAGCTCCAAGTCTCTCCCGCATATTTTACGCATAGCCTCCATTTCCTCGCACTAAAAACATATGTGATAACTATTCTAACTCGCGCCAAATTCAATGAAAGTAATCATAACGTTCTACTTACAGGATATTGTTCACAACCAATAACTTCAAAATCTGAGTTTACCAAGAAACTACATCTATCACGCCTCCATTTTCAATCAAAGAAAGAACCGAACAAAACCATACCATGAAGTATATATACGTAACGCGAGATATGTACCCTAACACTGGCTGGAAAATCTCAAAAAGATGTTAAAACTAACTAAAATTATTTGTGTTCTATAAATCGTAGGCACAATTTGCAATTAATATCTTGCGTCGTTTTACTTATTTTTTTTTCAAAATCAAAGATGACCTAATATCTATTCATAGTCCTTTATTCTTACTAATATTATTATTATTATAAACGCGAATGTTCATATTTACGCTTAGAGCATTCAGAAATGCTCTAAGTATTTACGGATGGTTGTACTTTTACACGCCACAGCAGATAAACGGAACTGAATGAAATTTGGTAGGTGGATAGATTAGGCCCTGGAATAACATACAGGCTACGTCTTTTTTCCACGCTCGCGAGGCGCTTGCGGCTCGCGCACTGCGCATTCTCGAAGACAGTCATCATAAGACTATGTTCACGCGAGCGAAGCCGCTGGCAAAAGCTAGTACTCTACAATACCTAAAACCATGGTACAATAATATAATGCTTAAAACTAAACAAAACAACAAATATCCACCCTAAAATAACGTTCCATTGTACAACATCGTATTTTTAGATCATTCACAGTCCCTTGTAATAAAATCCATAGATTTCTGGTCTGCCACGACCTTCGGGTAGAGTGCGTTTCATCAAATAGTTCATATGACATCATGTTGGCTAACTTGTCTGTTTTGCATACATTTCCTATGCTTAACAGACATGTTAGCCAACATGACTTCATATGAACTATTTGATGAAATGCACTCTACATTGAAAGTGAATCTGCTAAATAAACAGTTTTTTTTTTAAATAATAATAAAAAATACACAGTAGGTAGTAGTAGGTAGTATCGTAAAATTAATAATCTAACTTTATTACAATTAGACACTTTACTTCAAAAATCAATCTTACTTATATTCTACTTAATCTTACTTAATCCTGCAAAAACATAGTAATCCTGCTCCAAAACATTTATTCACCGTTACAACTACCGCGCTCATGAACTCTCCGCGCATAAACTCCGCGTCACAAAGGTAGGTACAACTTCTGATTAACCTCACTACTCACCTTCAATATTTTTTTAAATGTAGCCCAAAGTCATATGTTTAGGAGATTTATTTTTTTTTGATACTTATATCACTTCGTTTTTGAGCTAAAATCTTTTGCTCACCTTAATCAAGCGAAAAACGACCGCATTTTTTTGATTTTCAAAAAAGTTTTTTCATTTTGGAACCTTGTCGAAACGCGTCTTATGACATTCCAATAAGCCACGTGGTCCCAAAAACTACGACACCGGGGCGATGCCGCAATTTCGCTGAACCGAAGCAAATATATATATATATATATACATATATATATAAATCCCAGTATCATTTCTGCGTCTTTCCAGAAATCCGCTAAATCTGCGTCCACCTGTTTTTTTGTCAATCCCGCTTGTAGTTTTTGTGAATACTTTCTTAATAATTACATAGATGGCGAAAGTAGCACTTACTTAATCGTAACATGCGAAATGTACTATACATTTTTCATTTCACTCTCCATACTAATTCCTCCTATTCTGCGGCGAATGTCGATTCCGTTCGAGGTCAAATCTTTTATTTTAATTACAAAATGAATACCAAACAATTTAGGAGTATATTATTATTATTGTGTTAGATGGTTTCGTTGCATGTTGTGTGCGCTCTAAGCAGTCGACATTTCTTTATTAGGATTGTCTACCTATAGTTTCTTGCTACAATTTAAACTTAGAGTGGAACATAAATATTTGAACGATGAGTAAAAAGTCCGGGGGATCCAGGAATCGCAGTTTTTCCGTCGAGAGTGTGTGGAGTGTGCAATCAAAAGAAACATGTTTAGCACGGGACACCACCGATAGTGAATCATCATTTAGTGATATCACTCACAGCGATGTCACATCGACATTTGACCAGATGATTTCTACAGCAATCAACGACTCATTTAATGTGGCGGATTCTGAGCGGACGTATTCGGACAGTAGTGACTCCGAAATAGATTATCACTATTTTCTAAAGTGCGCTCTTTGTGGAAAAGACAACAGTAACCCTTTATACTACAGCTACTGCGAAAAATATAGTTATACGTAATACTGATGTTTAAAGTTTCATTGTAGGTTCAGACAAGAACAGCTTAATGAAGCAAAATAATACACACACTCGCAGTGCTCCATACCTACTTACACATGGTGCGCCCTGTGAGTGTGTGTTTTAATAAAAAATCAATGCAATTACGATAACTACTTACTTTAGTAACATCAATATTGAGAAGAAAAAAATCTACTTACCATACTATATTCGTGAAAATAATAATACTATCATCATATCAGCCGAAGGAAGTCCACTGCTGGACATAGGCCTCCCCCAAGGATCTCCACGACGACCGGTTCTGCGCTGCCCGCATCCAGCGGCTTCCCGCGACCTTCACCAAGTCATCGGTCCACCGAGTGGGAGGTCTGCCTACACTACGCTTTCCGGTGCGTGGTCGCCACTCGAGAACTTTACTGCCCCAACGGCCATCTGTTCTACGAGCAATGTGCCCCGCCCACTGCCACTTAAGTTTAGCAATTCTGAGAGCTATGTCGGTCACTTTGGTTCTCTTACGGATTTCCTCGTTTCTGATTCGATCACGCAGAGAAACTCCGAGCATAGCACGCTCCATTGCCCTTTGGGTGACCTTGAGCCTTCTTATGAGGCCCATAGTAAGCGACCATGTCTCAGTTCCGTACGTCATCACTGGCAACACACATTGGTCGAAGACCTTGGTCTTAAGACACTGCGGTATCTGGGACGTAAAGATATTGCGAAGCTTCCCGAACGCTGCCCAGCCGAGTTGGATTCGACGATTGATCTCTTTCTCGAAGTTGGATCTACCTAACTGGACTGTTTGTCCCAGGTATACATATTCGGTAACAACTTCGAGTGTAGAGCCTCCAACCTTCAGAGGAGTAGGTATGACACGGACGTTTGACATAATTTTCGACTTGTCCATGTTCATTCTAAGACCCACTTGTTGAGAGGCTCTACTGAGGCCAACGAGCATTGTGCCTAAGTCGTCCATAGTCTCAGCCATGACCACGATATCGTCAGCGAATCGAAGGTGGGTGATGTACTCGCCGTTGATATTGATGCCGAGTCCACCCCAGTTCAAAAGCTTGAAAACATCTTCTAGGGCGGCGGTGAACAGTTTCGGAGATATAACGTCTCCCTGTCTCACCCCTCGCTGCAGCTGGATAGGTTCCGAGTTTTGATCCTGGAGGCGAACCGACATGGTGGCGTTTTCATACAAACACTTCAGCACTTCGATATATCGATAGTCAATTTGGCACCTCTGGAGAGACTGTAACACAGCCCAGGTTTCGACCGAATCGAAGGCTTTCTCATAGTCCACGAACGCCAAGCATAGTGGCTGATTGTACTCTTCGGTCTTCTGTATAATCTGCCGCAGCGTATGTATGTGGTCTATGGTACTAAATCCTTTTCGGAAACCGGCTTGTTCGGGAGGCTGGAAGTCGTCAAACCTGCGTGCGAGATGAGTTGTAATGACCCTCGAAAACAGTTTGTAGACATGGCTCAGAAGTGAGATGGGTCTGTAGTTCCTCAGCAGGGTATTGTCGCCCTTTTTGAAGAAAAGCACGACCACACTTCTGTGCCATGCCTTAGGCGTTTGTCCCTCAAGTATAACGGAATTAAATAATTTCTGAAAAACTTTAAGTACCGGTGTTCCACCTGCTTTCAGAAGTTCAGCCGTAATTCCATCATCACCCGGTGCCTTATTGTTTTTAAGCTGTTTAAGAGCCATTCTAATCTCGTACAGGCTGACGTCCGGGATATCTTCGGTATAGTGTCAGGTTAGTCTGGCTCTTGGGTCTTTAGCCAGATCGCTGACAGGCAGACGTGTGGTCGTGTACAATTGTCCGTAGAACTTCTCAACTTCTTCCAGCAACTCAGTCTTAGACGATATGATCCTGCCGTCCTCAATCTTCAGCTTGGTCAGTTGGCTTTGACCAACAGACAGATCTCTAGCGAACACTTTTGAGCCTTTGTTGTTCTCAATCGCCTCTTTAACACAATTTGTATTAAAGTGGCGCAAATCGCGAGTTAGAGACTTAGAGATCTGCCTGTTTAGTTGCAGATACTGAGTAGCGTCTTCAGAGGACTGCAAAACCAATCTTCGTCTTTCTTCCATGAGGTTGCTGGTAAAGTCAGAGATTTTTTTGGTTCTGTTTGAACGGCGAGTTTTGAAAATCTTAGACCCGACCGTTTGGACAATTTCCACGAACCTGTCGTTATAATCGTCCACATTCTCGCAGTCTCCTAGGCATTCGAAGCGATTGTGCAACTCGAGCTGAAAGTTTTCGGGGTTTTGGAGCTGGATGGGCGCTGGTCGGAGTGTGGACTTCATCAGTCGACATCTTTCTAGCTTGGTCTTTAGATTCAATGTGCCTCTTACCATTCGGTGATCGCTTCCTGTTTTGACTGAGTTGATCACAGAGACATCATTGAATATTTGCCTTCTTGTCGACAAGATGAAGTCGATCTCGTTCTTCGTTACGCCATTGGGATGCAACCATGTCCACTTTCGCTGTTTAGGCTTTTTGAAGAAGGAGTTCATCATAAAGAGGCCTCCTTCTCCATAAAGTCGGCCAGCAGCTGGCCACGTGCATTTCTCTCTCCATATCCAAATTGCCCCACTCTCAGCTCACCATCACTTCGTTTGCCCAGTTTCGCGTTAAAGTCCCCCATAACAATGGTGTATTGAGTCCGAGAGCTATTATGTAGAGCTCTAGAGATATCCTCATATAGGAGCTCCACTTCATCGTCGGAGTGTTGCGCGGTCGGTGCATATACCTGAATAACTTTCAATAATACTAATCACATCTTTATTATTGATAAATATGGAATTGATAAAAATAGGTACTATTATTATTATTAGTGTGCTATTTTTATTTTTAGAAATACAGTAGGTAAGTAGTAAGAAATGACAGCACCGAGCTGTTATCATGAGAAATCTTAATGGAAATTCAAATTTTCAAATCCTTCAATGTTTGCAGGCAGATCATTAGGGTCCTTTAAATAAATCTAGCCCAACTGGACAAATTAAACATCCACAATATGTTCAGTATAATTATGAAACGCCCAGTAACAGAGTACTGCACAACATCCAAATCTTGTTTAGCACATTTTTGCGGTGGTAGCTCCAAAGCAGAATCTCCAGCGCAGCGTTTGCGTGATCGCAAGTAACACCTATATAATCTCGTGTTTTCATTAGTCATGTCTTCTCTCCTCCTAAGATCCTGCTCACTGAATTTTTTATTTGTACTGTCTTTGCTGTTTCGGTTAGATTTCGATTTGAAACTTTTTTCGCAGTAGCTGTAGTATAAAGGGTTACTGTTGTCTTTTCCACAAAGAGCGCACTTTAGAAAATAGTGATAATCTATTTCGGAGTCACTACTGTCCAAATGAAAAAATGGCAACTCCTTTGGCCCTGGCAACTTACAACACGCGCATACTGCGGACTGACGAGAAACTTGCAGAACTCGAAGAAGTATTTAGCAGGTTACGGTGGGATATCGTAGGTTTATGTGAAGTCCGAAGAGAGGGAGAGGACACCATGATCCTTAAATCCGGAAACCTGCTCTATTTCCGGGAGGGCGACCAACAGTCCCAGGGTGGTGTCGGGTTTCTCGTCCACAAGTCCCTCATTAACAATGTGGTCCAAATCGTGAGCGTTTCGACAAGGGTAGCATACCTTATACTCAGAATCACCAAACGGTATTCGATGAAGGTCATACAGGTATACGCGCCGACAACGGAACACTCCGACGACGAGGTAGAGACTATGTATGAGGACATCTCTACAGCCTTACATAGCACCAGGACCCATTATACCATTGTTATGGGGGACTTTAACGCGAAACTGGGCAAACGAAGCGATGGTGAGCTGAGAGTGGGGCAATTTGGATATGGAGTAAGAAATGCACGTGGCCAGATGCTGGCCGACTTTATGGAGAAGGAGAGCCTCTTTATGATGAACTCCTTCTTTAAAAAGTCAAAACAGCGGAAGTGGACATGGTTGCATCCCAATGGCGTAACAAAAAACGAGATAGACTTCATCTTGTCGACAAGGAAGCAAATATTCAATGATGTCTCCGTGATCAATTCAGTCAAAACAGGAAGCGATCACCGGATGGTCAGAGGCACATTAAATCTAAAGACCAAGCTAGAAAGATGTCGACTGATGAAGTCTACGCTCCGACCAGCGCCCATCCAGCTCCAAAACCCCGAGAGCTTTCAGCTCGAGTTGCACAATCGTTTCGAATGCCTAGGAGACTGCGAGAATGTGGACGATTATAATGACAGGTTCGTGGAAATTGTTCAAACGGTCGGGTCTAAGATTTTTAAAACTCGCCGTTCAAAAAGAACCAAAAAAATCTCCGACTTCACCAGCAACCTCATGGAAGAAAGACGCATATTGGTTTTGCAGTCCTCTGAAGACGCTACTCAGTATCGGCAACTAAACAGGCAGATCTCTAAGTCCCTAACTCGCGATTTACGCCAATATAATACAAATTGTATTAAAGAGGCGATTGAGCACAACAATGGCTCAAAAGTGTTCGCGAGAGATCTGTCTGTTGGACAAAGCCAACTGACCAAGCTGAAGACTGAAGACGGCAGGACCATATCGTCTAAGACTGAGTTGCTGGAAGAAGTTGAGAAGTTCTATGGACAATTGTACAAGACCACACGTTTGCCTGTCAACGATCTGGCTGAAGACCCAAGAGCCAGACTAACCCGACACTATACCGAAGATATCCCGGACGTCAGCCTGTATGAGATTAGAATGGCTCTCAAACAGCTCAAGAACAACAAGGCACCGGGTGATGATGGAATTACGGCTGAACTTCTGAAAGCAGGTGGATCACCGGTACTAAAAGCTCTTCAGAAGTTATTTAATTCCGTTATACTCGAGGGACAAACGCCTAAGGCATGGCACAGAAGTGTGGTCGTGCTCTTCTTCAAAAAGGGCGACAACACCCTGCTGAAGAACTACAGACCCATCTCACTTCTGAGCCATGTCTACAAGCTGTTTTCGAGAGTCATTACGAATCGTCTCGCACGCAGGTTTGACGACTTCGAGCCTCCCGAACAAGCCGGTTTCCGAAAAGGCTTTAGTACTATAGACCACATACATACGCTGCGGCAGATTATACAGAAGACCGAAGAGTACAATCAGCCACTATGCTTGGCGTTTGTGGACTATGAGAAGGCCTTTGATTCAGTCGAAACCTGGGCTGTGCTACAGTCTCTCCAGCGGTGCCAAATTGAGCATCGATACATCGAGGTGTTGAAGTGTCTGTATGAAAACGCCACCATGTCGGTTCGCCTCCGGGACCGGAACTCGAAACCTATCCAGTTGCAGCGAGGGGTGAGACAGGGAGACGTTATATCTCCGAAACTGTTCACCGCCGCCCTGGAAGATGTTTTTAAGCTTCTGGACTGGGGTGGACTCGGCATCAATATCAACGGCGAGTACATATCCCATCTCCGATTCGCTGACGATATCGTGGTCATGGCTGAGACTATGGAAGACGTAAGCACAATGCTCGATGGCCTCAGTAAGGTCTCTCAACAAGTGGGTCTTAAAGTGAACATGGACAAGACGAAAATAATGTTAAATGTCCGTGTCGCACCAACTCCTCTAAAGGTTGGAGACTCTACACTGGAAGTTGTTGACGAATATGTATACCTGGGACAAACAATCCAGCTAGGTAGTTCCAACTTCAAGAAAGAGATCAATCGACGAATACAACTCGGCTGGGCAGCGTTCGGGAAGCTTCGCAATATCTTCACGTCCCAAATACTGCAGTGTCTCAAGACTAAGGTCTTTGACCAGTATGTGTTGCCAGTGATGACTTGCGGAACTGAGACATGGTCGCTTACTATGGGCCTCATAAGAAGGCTCAAGGTCACCCAAAGGGCAATGGAGCGTGCTATGCTCGGAGTTTCTCTGCGTGATCGAATCAGAAACGAGGAGATCCGCAGGAGAACTAAAGTAACCGACATAGCTCACAGAATCGCTAAACTGAAGTGGCAGTGGGCAGGGCACATAGCTCGTAGAACAGATGGCCGATGGGGCAGTAAAGTTCTCGAGTGGCGACCGCGCACCGGAAAACGTAGCGTAGGCAGGCCTCCCACGCGGTGGACCGATGACCTGGTGAAGGTCGCGGGAAGCCGATGGATGCGGGCAGCGCAGGACCGGTCGTCGTGGAAATCCTTGGGGGAGGCCTTTGTCCAGCAGTGGACGATTTGTGGCTGATATGATGATGATGATGATGATTTTATATGAATTTGTAGATGAAGAAGACCAACAAACCACAAGCATTCACAAACTATGTATTTTCAAGCTTGATTGGAAAGTTAGACTCTCCGCAATCATTTCATGAAATATTTATCAAAGCAAATGACGACTGATAATATTTATATGACTTTTTCAACCACCAAAATGATCATCAAAATGATTTCCCATTGTGGTTTGAGTTGAGGTGAGTAGTGAAACTTCAAGTTTAATACACATCACAAAAAAAGCATAAATAAGAAATGTGTAAAAAAAAATTTGGACAAGCAAACTCATTATCATACCCATATAGCGTAAACTTGATTGGAAAATTTATTGTAAGCAACAGATTTTTATTTTTTCTATTTTTCAGATACGGAAGAATTACAGGCTCAACTATTTATGAAGCAGCTCACTGTAGAACTATCTCATCTGAACAAAATTATGGGAGAACATTCAAAATTTACTTCCATTGCGATGGATAGAGGAAAAAAAACTAGAAAAAGTAGTTCTCAACATAGTGAATAAAAAATAAAAGGTAACTAATAGTTTTTCTGTTGTTTCAATATTTTGAATAAAACTATTTATAATGTTTAATTCAAGGCTTCTGTAATAATTAATATCATTGTTTCTGCATTTCAGATAAAAATTGAAGAAACTGGACTTTTTCTTAATGCCGAGTATCCTATTTTTGTTGCAACACGTAACGGGCTTACTGAAAATTACACAATAGAGATTAAATGACCTTCAACAGAAGCTCTTATATAATTTTATATCTAAAAGATAATAAAATGGCACCAAAATGTTGGACACAAGTACTACTTCAAATGTTTTTCAGCAAAAGGAAAATAGCACTTTTCTGTGTAGCACGCCAAAATTTAAAAAAATCAAAAGAAGTAGATATTTATAATCATGTGCCATATGATAACAGCAGTGTATCTGTTAAGTATACTTACTGCAAATTTTTTTTTGGATAGATGCCAAAATTACAAGTAGATCTTGTAATTTTGGCATCTATCCAAAAAAAATAGCATATTTTTAATAAAACTATCTAGTAAATTTATAAATTAAACTCGTATGCTTTTTAAATACTATTTTTTATTTTTTCTTATCGTGTTTGTGTAGTCATACCTGACTAACCCTGGTGTCAGAGTTTTCAAATCGCCTAAAGGCCTCTGGGCTCTGACGTGGTTTGTATAACGACCGCCACCAATTATAACGACCGGGACCGACGGCTTAACGTGCTCTCTGAAGTACGGAATCATCTTACTTTCGGACAATCAGACTCGTGTTTTATAAAACTACAAGTTACAAGTTTACAAGTGTAATTCGATGTTCATTGCATAGCCGGTTTGCTCCCTGAAGTCTTGACCTGACTCTGTAATGCAACGTACACTGAATTACTGTATCTTGTGACTTGTAGTTTTATAAAACGGAGCCCTGGTCATTCAGCCTGCATTGTCCTAACCAAACTGGGAAAAACTTACAAAGTGATTTCTGAGAATGTCCCCACCGGGAATCAAAACTAGGACCTCCGGTTCGTGAGCCTGACGCATTAACCACTAGACGATGAAGGCAATTTTTTTTTGTATAATTTTAAATAAAGGTTAAGCCCACACAACAAATGGATAGGTAGTCCATTTAAAATTTTTACAAAAAAAATCTTAAGTCGAGAAACTAGGCAAAAGTATGAATGCCAGGGACGAACAAGTACAACCAGTCAGACAGGAATGACGTCATCAGAACTATAGGTCCGTTTTGGCGCGAAAATTTAAACTGTTAATTTAAAACAGCATTTTTTCTAATAAATTACGGTGTTTTAATTTTTAATACATTTGTGGCCTATTCTACATTGAATTCTTTAAAATGAAAATAAAAATATAAATATTGCATGTTCTCTATTCTCTTTTAGTTATGTTTGTGCTAGCAAGGTAATAATGATGTAGTTAGGTATAAGTAGGAAAATAGTACCTAGCTAATCTTAAAGAAGTTATTATTACATGGAATGTACCTACTATTTCCTATACCAAATCTATTTTGATACCGACTGAAACTACTTAGCTAATTAGGTACTATTATTTTTTAGAAACAAACAGAAGAACAGTTGTACCTACAAGCCTCACCTCAAAACTTGCTAAAATTATGATGTACCTACTATAGAAAACAATAAAACGTTACCTACTATTAACAGTTTAGTTTAGTAAATAAATATCGGAAACATTTACAGAGTTACAGTTACCAGTAACAGAGCACTCAACAAGCAACTTCCTTTTTTTTAATTCTTCAATCTTTTTTCTATTCCTAGTTAAATACATTTTCAATCAATTTACCACCCAAATAACACAGGTATATACACAAGTACAGCACAACCTATTTACTGCGTACTCACTATTGTGCGTCCGGCGGCAAAATGAGTCCGCACCGCACCGCAATAGCACAGTATATATATTGGCAATAGGCAGTACAGAAGAGGGTAATGGGTGAGAACCAGTTTGTGCCGAAGGGCGCAAAACAGTTGTTAGGATGGTTTAAAATATACATTTAAGGGGTAAAGCGCGCGGGGGGAAAGGTATACGTCGCCGCGTGCAGCGCCCCAGTGACGTGCGGCGGAGTTGCGAATTAAAATTTCACATTCGGAACAAAATTACGTCCGAACAAAAACTTCTTAAATAATAGCCTAGATGGCAGAACTGTCGCTGAAGTAAAAATAACGGCGATTGCAATCTGGCGTCCGTATACGGACGCAATAGCGCGGTGGACGCAGGATTAAATGAGAATTTGGCAATAGGAGGACGCAAGAGTGTTTGTGGTATATATATATATATATATATATATATATATATATATATATATATATATATATATATATATATATATATATTTTAATGTTAAAATTATGTAAATATTTTACTCCGTTGCAACGCTGACGTGCTCGAGCCTGGAGGCGATTTTTCCCTAGATCCCTCGGGGCTGTCTCGGATATACTTATAGTAGCTTACTCACGATTAAATTTTAACCAAAATTTGCAGACTCAATCTGCTGCGAGCAAACGTCAATAGGTGTGTTGGGGGCTGGCCCAACATGCTGCGTGTTGTATCGTTCGCGCTAGCAATCTGCAAATTGTCTCAGCAGATTGTGTGCGCGTTGAATCGTGAGTAGTGTGATTGCCTCAATCTCGGCTCAGTCACGCTCGTGCCATCACTGTGAGTAATAGTGTTCGGTTCTGTGATTTTATCTGGTAATAAAATGAATAAAAAAGAAAAAAAAATCTTCTGATTTAAAATCCTACTAATACTCTAAACGCGAAAGTTTATAAGAATGTATGGATGTATGTTTGTTACTCTTTCACGCAAAATTTACTAAACGTATCTGGCTGAAATTTGGTAGATAGACAGATTAGGACCTGGATTAACACATTGGCTACTTTTTCCATGCTCGCGAGCTGCTTGCGGCTCGCGCACTGCGCACCCTCGAAAAGTCATAGAAACGTTGTCCACGTGCGATAGTCGCGGGAAACAGCTAGTAATACATAATACTCATATGCAACATTTTCTTTCTTAATAATAGCCACTCATGAACCCATTATCGGTTTTTGCATCGCTCCCTGGGTATACATGATGATTGATGAAGCAATATCAATTACTACACCCGCATTTGAAATTTTGATAGTTTCGGCTGACCTATTATGAATGACGAGTACATGTACACGCCCAACCTCGGAATGAAATTGTAAACGCTGCTGTAACTTGAGTAGAGCACTCTGCACTGCCAACCGCGACTTAAATAGATTGGGTCAACAAATTGTGTTTGGGATTGAATCGTGAGTAGGGTAATTTTTATTATGTATCATTTCCCACTCCTTCAAACGTCTCTGTGTAAAAAATCACAACAATCCGTTGCTCCGTTGCAATGTTAAAGAAATCAACCGAAAAACTGACTTTTTTTCAGTTCCCTCAGGAACTGTATCAGACTATGCTATTTTCACAGAATAAAAAGTAGCCTATATCCTTTCCTATGGCACAGGCTACCTGTCAAGGTTGGTTGAAGTGTTTAAGCGTGAAAAGGTAACAACCAAACACATTTGCACATTCATCATATCATATCAGCTCATATACGTTCCCACCGAGGGGCTCGAGGCCTCCAGCCTACCCTGAACCAGGGCGATCGGGCCTTAGTCGACCACGCAGGCCCAGTGCGGGTTGGTTGGTTTCACATCCTATTAATATTATAAATGTGAAAGTTTTTATGTATGGATGATTCTTACTGTTTCACGCTTCAGCCACTGGACGGATCGGAATGAAACTTGGCACACATATAGGTTAGGTAAAAACTAATATTCAATAGCCTATTAAGAAGTGTCATGGAATATTGTAGTGTGGTCTGGCGGCCGCACTACGTTACACACTCTTTGCGTTTGGAACGGATACAAAAGCGTTTTTTGTGGCATTTGGCCTTTTCTTGTGGAATGTCTAAGAGAATACCCTCTTATCAAGGAAGATTGCAGTATTTTAAAATTGATTCATTGGCATTAAGGAGACACATATTAGATTTAATGTTTTTATTTAAGATTATGCGAAATAACATTGACTGTCCTCAGTTATTGAATTTGTTACGCTTCCGTGCTCCCGCTAGATTACCACGTAATCGAATTACACCATTGTGTCCACCGCTTAGAAGAACTGTCTTAGGTTCTAATTCTCCTATTCCTAGGATGTTTAGATTATCAAATAATTGCAGTGACATAGTCGATGTACATAATGACACCGTGGCTAAATTTTACAATTTTTATGTCAAAGTTAATTCACTTATAAGCTGTGTATACTTTTGAGCATTATTACCTTAGATACCTACTAATAATTGGTTATTTTCTAGGCAAGCGTTTGTGTGCATGTGGTGTTTACCTATAAGAGATTGTTACATTTAGTAAGTTTTTCTTTGTAATAATTAATGTATTGTATGTATTGATGTAAACAATCATTGGTGAACCTATATACCTGGTTGTTTATATATACAGGAATAGTGTAGGAAGTGCAATCAGCCCCCCCCCCCCCCCCACAAGGTGGACCGATGATCTGATTCAGGTCGCGGGAAGTCGTCGGATGCGGACTGCACAGGGTCCGATGATAGAATTTCCACGATCACCGCGTCATCGTGAAAATCCTAGAACAAGGCCTTTGACCTGCAGTGGACGACTTTCGGCTGACATGACAATGATGATTAGACAGGAGTTAAATCTGGGCTTTTGTATATCGCAGACATGTAAAAGAGTTTATTTTCTCGTTACACAATTTTATTGTCCGCTCTACTGTTTAATCGTTGAGCCGGCAGCGGCGTTGTTACTTACAGTTTGCGTTGTTTTTGAATGTCTAAGTTTTATGAATGATTAGTAAGTACCTACCTATACAAAACGATGTTTCATCACTGATGAATACTTTAATCTTAATTCCCCTACGAAGAAAATAAAAAGAAAGAAGAAGTTTTTGCTTTATAATTTTGATATGCGCTAGGTGCTACTGAATAAAATCGATTGTTTAAAAATATTTAAAATCTAAACAATATACTGTTTCCTGATTTTTTCCATTATACAAACGCAATCACCTCACTGGATGCCAAATTTGAACTTTCTAGGCCATCTGGAAGTGGGTTAGGTTTTTGATCTATATATGTCAGTCAGTGAGTCAGTGAAAAAATGGCGATATTTAGACGTTTGTATCTAAATAACCGTTTAAGCTGTATTTATGAAATTTAGAGTTCTAGTTAATCTTATTGGTATCAATATATATACCAAGTTTGGCGTGTTTGTGTTAAATAGATTTTGAATTATAAAGGTGTTAAAGTGACTCCAAATGGTTCGTGTAATATTACACACGGCGCTTTTCGCCAGTCCTTTTGCTTGAACTTGGCTTGACACGCTGCCGCGTGTCTAGAAATATGTACAGAGGTCATCACATCAAGCAAGACACTCGTAGTGCGATTCTAAACCATACGCGCCGTACAAGAACGGTAAAAAGTCCAAAGTGTGGCCTTTGTACATAGGCACAGATGAGATACTAGTTACTTCGACATAGGTACATACAGTGCGACAAGGATCTTTTGGCACGTGGCGGGAATCGGAACTAACGACGCCATCATGTAAAATGGCATTCATTGATAGATCGTTCAGTGTGTTGTTTGCACACCCACGCCCTCCTGTCAATGTCACCTAAGTGCCAAAAGATCCTTGTCGCACTGTACTCGTATTTTGAGTATAGAAAAAATCATTGTAGAATCACAATGAAAATTTTGTCACACTTATGTTTTACCTGCAGAAGTCCTAACTAAAATAAAAAAAAACAGTTGCAAAAGTTATTGAAAAAACTGCACCATCCATTTCCACAGTAGAACAACCGTTAGCATCAACTTCCATGACCGACCACACAGAAACTATTCACTTCTAACTTCCCGAGGCTACGTGACGATGGCCAAGATGTGGAGAATTGGAAATAAAACTTACTTACCTATCAATCACTTTAAAATTTAAATTGATTTATGAATAAGAATAAACTTTTTTTTACTATAGTTATATTTTTAATAACCTCCTACGTAGGCTACCTACCTATTTTTATTAGTAGAGATCTGATTAAATGTTTTAGCAATATCTAGCAGATTTTTCAAGTTCTTTTTTCTCAAAATCTAGAAACTTTGGAATATTTCTTTTTTCAGCGGCGACACTGCAACACAAAACAAACGTGTATAGTTATTTTTCAGTGTTGCCGTCTTAGCGATTTATCTGCTAGAACTAGTGCACTTTCGAAGCATTCTAGCGCCAAAAAATTCCAACGTTTTATACATTTTAGCACTCTTTGAGAACAGTCAGTCTCTTCATACAACTAGCGCCAAAAAATCATTATTTCACAGATCTAATCATTATTTAACACAGATCTACTTTTAGTAGATCTGTGTTATTTAAATTGTTCTGGCAACACTGTTATTTTTATGTTTATGTACCTGCGCTTTGCTGAAAACGGATTTTGCATATTTTAGACCCGGTATTTTGCCTGTGAGTAGGTACACTATTTGTAGCTTCAACCACTGAGCAAATCACTAAGGCTTTAACGATTCGGAGAGAAAATTAGCTAATTAGAAAGGTAAGTTAGTATTTTTTTTCATGGGGTTGACCCAAGCAATCTCAATCAGCTGATCTTACAAATGCCGGTGAACTGAATCTAACCGTGGTAAAGTCATAAATAGTTTGTAGCAGCGAGTACTTACTACACTATATTTCGATGGTTTGTAGCTTCTTTCATTTTATTACATCAACAGGACTATACAAATTGGATAGGAGATGGGGTCTTTTTTTGAGAAACATTTTTTTTTGTATGACACCCATTTCAAGTGCACTCCAACCTCCTTTACAGTAAAAATGCAAGCTGCAAATGAAACTCAGTCCACCGACTATCAGCTGAGAAGATGGCAGAACATACGGAAACTGCTGGAGCGATCGGGCCCGTTCTGCCACCCAGACTTTGAGCCCTCAGCTGAGATACTGGCATTCATCATGGATTCCTGCAAGGTGCTCATAGTGGGAGCTGGTGGCCTGGGCTGCGAGTTGCTCAAAGACCTGGCCCTTATGGGATTTAAAAAAATACATGTAATAGACATGGACACCATTGAACTGTCCAATTTAAACAGGCAGTTTCTATTCAGGAAAAGTGATATTGGATCTTCTAAGGCTAAGTGTGCTGTTGAATTTGTTAATAAGAGGTAAGTTGATATTCTATTTTTATGTTCTATTTATTTAAATAAAATATAAGTTGAATCACCCAGAGATGGTGTTTGTTGCATCTATGTGGTGAATGCACACCAGTAGTGTAAAGCGGCAACCCTTTTCAAGCACACTCCATAGTAATTTAGTATCATATCTGTAGCTGTGCTCTGCACTCTGCATTCCACCCTGTATTCCCAATGCAGAAGTGTTTTTTACGGGCACCCACCACAACCATTCTGAGTCCCCATTCACAAAGATAGTAGATAGTAACACAAAAGATATTGGGCTGAATCTGGTATTCGTCTACAAGTTATTTTAGTTACATTATTTCACCTATCAAAAACAACATTTTGTTCTGAAATTGTTCATAATACAGGCATGGGATGTCATTGTCCCAGAGAAACTAATAATAATATTCAGAGACAAATCACAATGCAGCCATTTATCCCCTAACTGGGATTCCCTGTATGATGGAAACCAGAGACTGATATACATCATCATTACAGATCATATACGTCCCCACCGAGGGGCTCGAGCCTACCCTGAATCAGGGCGATTAGGGCCCAGTGCGGGTTGGTCGACTTCACACACAACCTTCGCAGGCGTGTGCAGGTTTCCTCACGATGTTTTCCTTCACCGTTGATATACATACTTATATATATGTTTAAATACATACATATACATATATTACTCCCAGACACAGAGCAAAGAAACCTGTTTGTCACATTAATGTTTGGCCTGGGTGGAGATTGAACCCATGCAGGACCCTCGGTCCAGAAGACAGAAAATGACCACTGGACCACAGACAGACTCAGTCACAATTTAGTGGTTTTCGTTAATGTAAAAGTGAAAATGGATCAGAATATAAATGAATAAGTTTTTGTGCTTGTGTAGGAGAAATACTATTTGAGTAAATAACATTCTATTATTTATTTTTGACATTTTAATATTAATTTCACTCTAAAACCTTAGAACTTAGCAGTCATGGATGGAAGATGCGTGAAAATAGGGTATTTGACAGTATCAAATACCCTATTGTCACGTATCCCCCAACCACGACTGCTCTGCTAAGTTGTAAGATTTTAGAGTGAAATGAATATTACAATGTCTAACAAAATTAAGTAGTAAATATTTAATTTTTTATGCAAACAGAAACATATCATGAATATATTATTCATCATCATCATCATCATCATCATCATCATATCAGCCACAAATCGCAAACTGGTGTGTTTACCCTAATGTGAGATATTTAAAGGATCTGTTCATGATGAACCAGAATAAAGGTTTAAGAGGGCACTCCTTGAAACTAATAAAACCTCCATGTGCTAGCAACCCCAGAACACACTTTTTGCCATTTCGAGTGATGAAGCTATGGAACTCTCTCCCAGAAACAGTCATAAGTGCTCCAACAGTCAACAGTTTTAAAAAGAGACTTGATAAACATTTTAAAACACAAGTGCAGTGATATACACGCATCAGCTCTTAGAGCTGCTAGTGTATTAATCAAATAATAATAATAATAATAATAAAATCGTCCACTGCTGGCCTCCCCCAAGGATTTCCACGACGACCGGTCCTGCGCTGCCCGCATCCATCGGCTTCCCGCGATTTTCACCAGGTCGTCGGTCCACCGCGTGGGAGGCCTGCCTACGCTACGTTTTCCGGTGCGCGGTCGCCACTCGAGAACTTTACTGCCCCATCGGCCATCTGTTCTACGAGCTATGTGCCCTGCCCGCTGCCACTTCAGTTGAGCGATTCTGTGAGCTATGTCGGTTACTTTAGTTCTCCTGCGGATCGCCTCGTTTCTGATTCGATCACGCAGAGAAACTCCAAGCATAGCACGCTCCATTGCCCTTTGGGTGACCTTGAGCCTTCTTATGAGACAAATTATACCTGGGACAAACAGTCCAGCTAGGCGGGTCCAACTTCAAGAAAGAGATCAATCGACGAATCCAACTCGGCTGGGCAGCGTTTGGGAAGCTTTGCAATATCTTCATGTCCCAAATACCGCAGTGTCTCAAGACTATCAGTGATCAAGGTCTTTGATCAGTGAGTGTTACCAGTGATGACTTACGGAACTGAGACGTTTTATTTTATTTTATTCGGAAAACAAACAGTGATACAATATCTAAATAATTAACTTAAATAACAACTAAGCACCATTTAAATGTTTTCACATATAGTTCGGTTTCACATGGTCGCTTACTATGGGCCTCATAAAAATATATTATTAACTTAAAGTTAATTTGGTGTAGAATTGTACACCTATATTTGAGATATTGGAATTGTGTAATTAACAGTGCTTATGACGTTTCTCTCCCCAGGGTGCCTGGTTGTGAAGCAGTGGCCCACCATTGCGCGATCCAAGATCAGGACGAAGGGTTCTACAGACAGTTCCACATCGTGGTCTGCGGTCTGGATTCAGTGGTCGCAAGGCGATGGCTTAATGGGATGCTCATGTCGCTTCTGCAGTATAATGATGATGGTAATTCATAGACAGTATATTATTTATTTATTTATAATTACAAATAAAAAGAATAATCATAGACTGTATATTGATAAACCTGCAAGCAGAAGTTGTTGTAGGAAGCTGCTGGATGGGTAGGTGGGACCATTTTTTAGGGTTCCTTAGACAACAAGAAACCCTTATAGTTTCGCCATGTCTATCTGTCCGCGGCTTAGCTCAGAAACTATTTGTACTAGAAAGCTGTAATTTGGCATGCGTATACATATTGATCACACATACAAAGTAGTACAATAAAATTTTGAAGAAAATAATGTGGTACCAAAAGAGGGGGTGATTTTTTTTTTCGGTGACATACTCTATCCTGTGGGGTATCGTTGAATAGGTCTTTCAAAACTACTGAGGGCTTGCTAAAACTATTCTTCAGGAATCCGTTTGCGAAATATTAAGCTTGAAAGTGCTATTTTTTGTTAGAGTCAAGTTAAACCAACCAGCTAAACCGCTGTTTCAGGACATAGATTTTAAGGAAAAGTTCATAGATTTTCCATACAAAATGTTCTATTACCAACTGCATATATATATTTTGTTAATATATACTTTTATATATTTTGGTAATGGTAATGGTAAGGACGGGCTGGTTTCTGCAACCAGGCGCCCGAGCGCCCATTTTGCGTGGTTAGCTGGCATCACTGCCAGCTCAGCTCCTCCAGGAAGTCCAGTAGCCCCCGCAGGTTGCCGACGACTTCCGGGAGTGTCCTCAGGTCACCGAGATACTCGGCCCTGTATGCTGCCACCTCTTTGCAGTCCAGAAGGATATGGGCAGCTGTCTCTTCGGCCTCCATGCACGCACGGCACAGTGGGCTGTCCGTAATTCCTAGGGTGAAAAGATGTTTGTTAAAGTAACCGTGTCCAGTGATGACTGCTGTTACCTGTCGGAGCTGGAGTCTACCCAACTTCAGGACCTTCCTGGCCAGGCCATGGTTAGTCCGTGGTAGAGCCAGTCTCGCCTGACGGCAGGTATCAAGTCCTGTCCAATACCGGTTATGTTCTGACCTAGTGCGCTGCCGCAGAGTTGATCTGAACCAGCCTGTGGGGAGGGGTAAGATGGGTTCCGGTCCCACAGCTACGAGTTCTGACCCTCTCCTGGCTAGTTAGTGTGGTGACATACCTCTGTCAGTCTTTGGTGACACTCGTATACTAGCCCTGAAGTAATGACATTACTTTGCAGGGCCAGTAGAACTGCTCGACTATCTGAGAGGATACGGATAGAGTAGTTCCGTACCCTTCTAGCGGTGACTGCATTAGCAGCCAGAATGATGCCCATACATTCTGCCTGAAAGACTGTGTTGTACGCACCGAGTGGTCTGGCTATCCTTATGTTTAAATCTTCTGAGAAGACCCCGCAGCCGGTTCCTTCTCCAGTTTTAGATCCATCTGTGAAGATTCGTAGGTCAGTTAGGTTCTGACCTTCCCATGAGTCTTTGAAGAGCTGTATCTTGTATTTCTTATCGAATACGTACTTTTTCGGGATTCTGTCGTTAACGGCCGCGAAAAGCGGTTGTTCCGAAACGATAGTGTCCAGAAGTTCGACGTGAGGGACCCTCTCCTTGCTTCACAGGTTCAAAAGCTTTAGTCGTACCGCAGCGCTCGCTGCCTCCTGCTGGATAAACAGCTGCAGCGGCGGCACGTCCAGCAATGTCTCCAGCGCTGCTGTTGGTGTTGTCCTCATGCAGCCGGAGACAGCCATGCACGCTGTCCTCTGGAAACTTTGGAGTTTATTTACGACAGTCGAAAGTTTGGTTCGTGGCCACCAGACCACCGCGCCGTAGCTTACCATGGGGCGAATTACCGCTGTATAGAGCCACAGAATGATCCTTGGGGTAAGACCCCATTTCTTATCTACCATTCTACGGCACTGCCACAGAGTTACTGTGGCTTTGTTTAACTTACTATTTAAGTGACTACTCCAATTCAGCTTACTGTCAAGTATTACCCCTAGTTGAAGTTGAAGTTAGGGGCGGGCTGATTTCCGCAACCAGGCGACCACTGCGCCCATTTTGCGTGATTGGCCGGCATCACTGCCAGCCCAGCTCCTCCAAGAAGCCCAGTAGCCCCCGTAGGTTGCCGACGACTTCCTGGAGTGACCTCGGGTCACCGAGGTGCACGACCCTGTACTGTGCTAGCCCCTCGCAATCCAGTAGGATGTGGGCAGCAGTCTCCTCAGTCTCCATACACGCTCTGCATAGGGGGCTGTCGGTGATACCTAGAGCGAATAGGTGTTTGTTAAAATGGCCATGTCCAGTAATAGCGGCTGTTACCTTGCGGAGCTGAGCTCTCCCAAGTCTCAGAAGCTTTCTGGACAGACCAGGGTTAGTAGCCGGAAGGGCCATCCTTGCTTGCATGCAGGTTTCCAGACCGGACCAGTACAAATTATTACCCCTAAGTACTTGACCTCCGGTGAAAGTTGTAGAGCTGTGTTAAATAACTTGGGTAAATTATAGTTACCCAGGTTCCGCTTTTTAGTGAACATAACCAGTTCCGTTTTCTTGGGGTTCACGGACAGTTCAAACTCAGTGCACCACCGTTCCACGATTCGTAGCGCAGACCGAGTGACATCGCAGACTATGTTTGCAAACTTACCTGATATAAGGATGGCCAGATCATATGCATAGCCTACAGTGAAGTAGTGATGTCTGTTTAGAGTGGTAGTCAGGTCATTTACCACCAGATTCCATAGTAGCGGGGATAGTACACCTCCTTGGGGGCATCCTTTCGCGACTATGGCTGTACATGCCTCACCTTTGTCCAGCTTGACAACCCGCTGGCTAAGCATATTCCCAATCCATTTGGTCATGGTCGGGTTTACGCCGTGCTTGCGTAGCGCCGTCTTTTATATATTTTTTAAGACTACGAAACCCTACTTTGCACGAGTCCGACTCGCACTTGGCCGGTTTTTTTGCTGTGGATTTGTTTGACACCAATCTCACCTGATACAAGGCGACGATGCAATGGAGTCGAAGGTGGAACACGCAATCCCAAACAATGTCTATTCACTCTCGGTTTGAAGATCCCTATTTTCGGGAAAAGCAGACGCTGGCAAAGAATTCATATTTTTATGTGGTGATGCAAAAAAGAATGTTGTATTATATTGTACGCATAATGAACGAGGACTGGTTGACCGTAAATAAAACGGGCCTGGTGGAATAAGATTGTGCAATTCCTTTGCCTAAATAATGCGTAATCTATAAAAACTGAAAGGCAAGCGACTTCGCGCCTGTGCTCCAGGTTATGCAGTTTAGAGGGTGTAACGACTTCAGTGCTTTCAGCTGATATATGGTAAAACCATCCCACAAGTGAGAGCAATACTCCACACAAGATCGACTTAAGCTTGGTAGGTACAGTGTAAGAAGCTGTTCCGGTGTGAAGTAGCTCCTGACCTTGGAGAATACCTACCTACGTTTCACAGCTAGGTGCCTTGATTTTCAGAATCCTTAATGATATTATAAATCTATTTGTATGTTGGTTTGTTTGTTTGTTGCACCTTACTCTCTAAAACCTCAACCAATTTTGACCAAATTTGGCATGCAGGTACCCTGTGTCATAGGGAAGAACACAGGCTACTTTTTATCCCATTAAACTAGCACAGTCCAATACAGTTCCTAAGGGAACTGAAAATTGTACTCTTTTTGGTTGATTGCCTTAAATCGCCACGGAGCAACGGATTATTGTAATTTTTTGCACAGAGATGGTTGAGGGGGTGGAAAATGACATAGACTACTAAATAGCATAGCCCAAGATAGTTTCCGAGGGATCTAGGGATAACTCATTTCAAAGCTCGCGCACGTCGGCGTCGCAGGGGAGCAACGGATTGACGTGATTTTTTCCATAGAAATAGTTAAGGGGGTGGGAAGTGACATAGACTTCCAATCAGAATAGCCTGATATAGTTCCTGAGGGATCTGGAGTAAACTCCTGCCTACGCTCGCGCACCACTCACCCTCAAAGTCAGTTATAAAAACGATACCCACGCGAGCGAATTCGCGGGCAAAAGCTAGTTTTATTATATTCATTCCATACTCTTCAACTTTCAGGTAGTCTGGACCAGAGCAGCGTAATTCCTCTGGTGGATGGGGGCACAGAGGGCTTCAAAGGAAATGCAAGGGTGATCCTGCCTGGTCTGAGTGCTTGTGTTGAGTGCACTCTGGACCTGTATCCGCCACAAAAGACTTTTCCACTGTGCACTATAGCTAACACTCCAAGGTCGGTATTCTCTCTTTTTATTAGGGTTCCAAAGTCAACAAGGAACCCTTATAGTTTCGCCATGGTCGTCCGTCTGTCTGTCCGGGGCTTAGCTCAGAGACTATTAGTACTAGAAAAACGTAATTTGGCATAGGCATACATATTAACGCAGATATGCCTACCGGGCGTTATAACATCCAAAATTTCTGTTTATATATTTTTTTCTAATTTAGTAGAACGATAACAAATCACATGCAATCATAGAAAAAAGTTGTGTCAGCTCCGACGCACGACTTGAGTTTACTCGTTACGAACGATTATAAATGTGCTGGGGGATGTGCAAGATAAGTTGCGCACAAAATTAATAACTATACTATATAACACATGTACACACATGGACAGATGTGAACACATGGGCACACATGTACACATATTTACACAAACACACGTACATACATACACACATACATGCACACACACATACATTCATACTAAAATCTAACTCTTTACGGCGGAGACGGGTATTAATAACTATACTATACAACTATGGCATAACGCATAACATTTTGATTTTACTCCCCATAAATTTTCATACCCCATCGATTTTCATGTTTCAAGCCACATGAAAATCGATTCTTAAGGAGGTAAACTCCAAAAATTGTAATTTTAGTAGAAAGTGGGTAATCACGCTGACAAAGTGGTACAATAAAATTTGGAAAAAATATATTTTTTAATGTACCCCCCCTACAATTTAAGAGGGGGTGACTTTTTTCGTTGACGAACCCTATCTTGTGGGGTAGTTCTTTCATAAGTACTGAGGGCTTGCTACATCCATTCTTCGATTCAGGAATCCATTTGCGAAACAATACATTTTTGTTGGAGTCAAGTGCACCCCCCACCCTTCTTTACCTACTAACTATACCGCTATTTCAGGGCTTCTGAAAAAAAAATGAAAATTTGAGGACATATAATTAATTTCAAAGGAAAACGATCACGGCTAAACAGGCCTTCTTAGTTTAGGAGTAATAGACGACCAACTAAGGTGTGCAGTTGGATTTGTAAAAAGTTCATCAATTTTTCACACAAAATATTCTATTTCCAACTGCATATGTACTTTTGTTTTTTAAAATATACATTTCTGTTTTGAAAAGACTACGGAATCCTACATTGCGCGAGTCCAACTCGCACTTGGCTGGTTTCTATATATTAAGAATGAATAAATTATTATGCTTATTCTAAGTGAAACGATCCATTTGGTTACCTAGTTAATGGATTTCTAAATCTGGAAATAAACAGTTATTTATTTATTTATACATAACATAAGCAGTCCATTTGACCCAGGACCATGTTCACAGGGTAAACATAAATATGTGATCATGATCCATAGTAATGAAGGAATAGCGAAGAAGAAGACACAATATAATACTGTTATTCTTGATTAAACAGGCTACCAGAACACTGCATAGAATACGTCAAAGTCATCCAGTGGGGCAAGGAGAATCCCTGGGGCTCCACGACGCAACTTGATGGCGACGACCCTCATCACGTAGCCTGGGTGCTGGAGAAAGCGCAGGAGCGAGCGCTGAAACACGGGATCGCTGGAGTCTCGTACCGCCTGGCGCAGGGCGTCTTGAAGAACATCATACCCGCTGTAGCCAGCACCAATGCTACTATAGCAGCAGCCTGTGCTACTGAAGTAAGTATTAATATTAGTTTTCCCACCACATACCCTGCGTGCTGGAGAAAGCAGCAGCGAGCGCTGAAGCACGGAATTACTGTCGCTGTAGTAACGCACTATCTGGCGCAGGGCGTCTTGAAAAAAATCATACCTAGCCAGCACCAATACTACTATAGCTGCAGCTTGTGCTACAGAAGTAAGTAGTAATATTAGTTTCCCTACCACATGCCCTGTGTGCTGGAGAAAGCACAGGAGCGAGCGCTGTAGCATTGGATTACCGTCGCTGTAGTATCGCACTGCCTGGTGCAGGGCGTCTTGAAGAACATCATACCTAGCCAGCACCAATGCTGCTATAGCTGCAGCCTGTGCTACTGAAGTTAAGTAGTAATATTAGTTTCCCCACCACGTAACCTGGGTGCTGGAAAAAGTGCAAGGTGAACGCTGAAGCATGGGATCGCTGGAATCTTGTACTGCCTGGCGCAGGGCGTCTTGAAGGACATCATACCCGCTGTAGCCAGCACCAATAGCTGCAGTCTGTACTACTGAAGTAAGTAGTAATATTAGTTTCCCCACCATGTACCCTGGGTGCTGGAGAAAGTGCAGGGTGAACGCTGAAGCTTGGAATCGCTGGAGTCTTGTACTGCCTGGCGCAGGGCGTCTTGAAGGACATCATACCCGCTGTAGCCAGCACTAATAGCTGCAGTCTGTACTACTGAAGTAAGTAGTAATATTAGTTTCCCCACCATGTACCCTGGGTGCTGGAGAAGTGCAGGGTGAACGCTGAAGCTTGGAATCGCTGGAGTCTTGTACTACCTGGCGCAGGGCGTCTTGAAGGACATCATACCCGCTGTAGCCAGCACCAATAGCTGCAGTCTGTACTACTGAAGTAAGTAGTAATATTAGTTTCCCCACCATGTACCCTGGGTGCTGGAGAAGTGCAGGGTGAACGCTGAAGCTTGGAATCGCTGGAGTCTTGTACTACCTGGCGCAGGGCGTCTTGAAGGACATCATACCCGCTGTAGCCAGCACCAATAGCTGCAGTCTGTGCTACTGAAGTAAGTAGTAATATTAGCTTCCCCACCATGTACCCTGGGTGCTGGAGAAAGTGCAGGGTGAACGCTAAAGCACGGGATCGCTGGAGTCTTGTACTGCCTGGCGCAGGGCGTCTTGAAGAACATCATAGCCGCTTTAGCCAGCACCAATGCTACTATAGCTGCAGCCTGTGCTACTGAAGTAACTAGTAATATTAGTTTCCTCACCTCATATCCTGGGTGCTGGAGAAAGTGCAGGGCGAACGCTGAAGCACGGGATTACTGTCGCTGTAGTAACGCACTATCTGGCGCAGGGCGTCTTGAAGAACATCATACCTAGCCAGCACCAATGCTGTGTTGAATGTTCTAAGTGTTCTATCCATGGAACAAGGAAATACTAATATGTTAAAAAAATATTTCTTTTTCCGTGGTTCTACCTTCGATGCTCAACAACTTTCCAAAATAAAGTACCAACGGTAAAATTTCTGGACTTCTGTTTGAAATAAATCGTTTAGATGACGGACCTATTTCCAAAATTTCTTTTGTGAATTGACCATAGGTTCCTTAGCGAAAGTTGTTCAGAATCATAGCCTAATCCTTAATAATATTATAAATGTAAAAAAGTGTTTGTTTGTTGCCTTTTTGAAATCTTGATGAAATATGGCACGCAGTTAGACTGTGTCAGGAAGGACATGGCTACTTTTTATCCCGTGAAAATACCATAGTCCGATGCAGTCCCTGAGTGAACTGAGAAAATATTCTATTTTGGTTAATTTTTTTAACATTGCAACGGAACAATGGATTGTTGTGATTTTTTGCACAGAGATGGTTGAGGGGGTGGGAAGTGACATAATTTACTAATTAGCATCATCATTACAGCTCATATACGTCCCCACCGAGGGGCTCGAGCTTACCCTGAATCAGGGCGATTAGGCCTTAGTCGACCACGCGGGCCCAGTGCGGGTTGGTCGACTTCACACACAACCTTTGAGTTTCTTCGCAGGCGTGTGCAGGTTTCCTCACGATGTTTTCCTTCACCGTTAAAGCAATCGGTAAGTATGTACGTAAGTTTTTTTGAAAAACTCATTGGTACATTGGCCGTCCAGTTTTGAACCCGGTACCTCTGGTTAGATGGACCGAGTCGTTACCGGTTGAGCCACCGACGCTAATTAGCATATCTTGACATAATTCCCGAGACATCTGGGAAAAACTCATTTTCACGCTCGCGCATGTCAGCGTCATAACGGAGCAACGGATTGAAGTCATTTTTTGTATAGAATTGGTTGAGGGGGTGGAAAGTGACATAGACTGCTAATCAGAATAACCCGATCTGGGATATGGATCTGGAAAAAAATCAAGTCCACGCTCGCGAGACATTAATAAAACCGCCAAAGTGAGAGTCGGATTCGCGCAAAGTAGGGTTCCGATTTTTTTTCAAAATTAAATGTTTATTTTAAAAAACAATATTATATTTACAGTTGGTAATAGAACATTTTGTATGGAAAATCTATAAAATTTTGACAAATTCGACTGCCCATATAAAGTTGGTCGACTGTTACTCCTATCCTAAACTAAAAAAGCCTACTTAGCCGTGATAGTTTTCCTTTAAAATTGAAACTATGTCGTACCATTTACAATTTTTTTCAGATGTCCTAAAATAGCGGTTTAGCTTGTAAAAGGGGGACGGAGACACTTGACTCGAACAAAAATTAGAACCAATCCCTTCATCAAAAATTGGTTTTAGCAAGACTTATGTAACGATACCCCACACGATAGGGTACGATAGCAAAAAAAATCACCCCATCTTTACATGTAGGGGGAGGTAAATACTATAAAATGTTTTTTTAAAGATTTTAATGTACAACTTTGTAGGCGTGATTAATATCTATAACCATGCCAAATTACAGCTTTCTAGTATTAATAGTCTCTGACCTAAGCCGCAGACAGACGGACAGATTAAGTCTTCGGAATGTCCACGCGGGCGAAGCCGCGGGCAAAAGCTGGTCAAAAGAATAAATTAGGACCTCCTAAGATTTTTGGTACCTCTGTGACTGTAATAAGATACTGGCCTGAGACAGATATATATACTTTGGTTATGGGTTAGACAAGTCATGTAGGTATTCGTAAGTATACTGACGCGTTTTTCCCTTTCATCAGAAAGTTAGAATTCCTGAATTTAGTGTAGTGTAATAAATAAACAGCAGATCTGCTTATGTATCAAAAAACAATTAAAAGTTTTACTGCAAGTGACGATGCAATCGAGGATAGTACAAGCAACTCAAATAATGCCTATTCTCTTCAAATCAAATCCATTTATTGTTGGGTAAATTTTCCAAATGTTAGTATCGTATCGTATAGTCTGTGGTCTTATAATAGGCTCTAGAAGTTATACATTTTTTACATGTTTTTTAAATTTACATTCTGGTAATTCACATACATCATTAGGTATTAAATCGTAGAAGTATGCACAGTGCCCCACAAATGATTTTTTCATTTTACTTCTCAAGTGATGGTGGTGCCTGGTGGTGCCAATCACTGTTTTTCGAAAACAAATCTACATGTTTTGAAAATTACCGGCCAATCTCGATACTGAACATTTTTAGTAAAATTTTTGAAAAGATCATTTATGATTCTGTCTATCATATTGTTCTAAACAGTATCCCTAAAGAACAACACGGGTTTATCACTGGCAGATCAACTACAACTAATCTCACTCTATTCGCAAAGTTTGTGCGCGAGTCTATGGAAAAGGGTCGTCAGGTTGACGTTGTCTACACCGACTTTGAGAAGGCGTTTGATCGCGTGGATCACGTCATTCTGCTTTCAAAACTTAACGCACTTGGTATCCATGGTGATCTTCTTCGGTGGGTAAAATCATACCTGACTAATAGATCTCAAGCTGTTGTCCTCGGTGGGTTTAAATCAGACTATATTACTATACCTTCTGGTGTACCCCAGGGCTCTCTTCTGGGCCCACTCTTCTACAATGCCTACCTATATGACATTTTTAACTTTATATACAATTCAAAATTCTTGATGTATGCTGATGATACCAAAATATTTTTAGATGTAGGCACTGAAAATGACACCTTGAAGCTACAGCAAGACCTTGATCGACTAAGTCAGTACTATAAATCTAATCGTATTGTAGTTAACACAGCTAAGTGTCAAGTAATTTCATTTACACTGAAACACCGTCCTATATACTACAGCTATCACATCAATGGCGCAATTTTGGAACGTGTTAACTTAGTTCGTGATCTTGGTATACTATTTGATCATAAACTCTCCTTAACTCACCACATAGATAAAATAACTGATAAAGCTTTTAAAATGTTAGGTTTTATTATGCGAACCTGCTCCCCATTTCGTAATTCCACCAACATTAAAAGCGTTTACTTTGCATACGTTCGCAGCCCTTGAATATTGTTCCGTTGTTTGGTATCCTATTTATGACAAATACTCAATTAATATCGAAAAAATTCAAAAGCGCTTCGTCAGATTTTTGAATTATCGCACAAATAATCCCAATAAATCATATGATGACAGTTGCCAAACTCATAGTTTACTTCAGCTTGATAAGAGACGTATTCAACTAGATATGAATTTCTTATATGACATATTAAACTCAAACCTTGACTGCCCGGAGCTAGTCGCAGCCATGGGGCTCAGCGCGCCCCGACGGCGACAGCGTTCTTGCAATACTCGCCTTCTGCATGTACCCTCGCACCGCACTAACTACGGAAGAAATGAAACCCTGACACGTATTGCGGATACATACAACAAACTATTCTCCGATTGCGATCCTTACCTGCTCTCAAAGAATTCTTTCAAAGATAAAGTGCGTATAATTCTCCTCGAATTGTAGCCAACATAGTAGAACGCGGATGTTATCTTGTAGACACACACACACATATATACAACACACCACCCTCACACACACACACACAAGTTCCTCATCAACCTCATGCATACATGAAAACCTACATTAACTCGTGGCAACAAACGCAGGTTTTTAGTTCACACTGTATCTGAGCTATTTTTTTAATATAAATGTGTAATATCGTAAAATTTATGTGCTGCCTAACCTAACTGTCTGTTTTTTGTGCACAGTGTTTGGCTTATCTAGGGTAATCTGTTATTTGCCTTGCTGTTTCTCTCCTTAATAAGCTTAATGTTAAATAAGTTTGCTGTTGATTGCCTTAAGTAAATAAATAAATAAATGTTTACGAACGTAAATTACGTACGAAAAAATAATAGATTGAATAGAATAATATTTTATTTGCGTAAATGTGGTAGGTACAGTATGGTGACAGGTAAATTAATAGCCCAATACACATTTAGCCTTATTTTCAAAGACATGCAAACAACAACTTAGAAAAGAAAATTTTACATTTTTTCATCTAAAAACTCATTCACCGAGTAGTAGCAGTTATAAATAAGTACATTTTTTAGTGCCTCTAAAAATTTGTTATGCATCAATTCCTTCATTTCCTCAGGTAATTTATCATGTGATCCATGGCCATGCCGAAACGTGAAATAAAAGTGTACCCTCTTATTTTAATTTAATAATATGACGTAACTCTATTATCTTCGACTCCGTGGCAGTTAATAAAAAATACTTTCCACCCTAGGGATGAAAAATCAATATTCCACCCGGCTATTTACTCATGAAAATTAAACTTTCCAAACAGGAGTGTTGAAAATGTTTATTTCCTTAAATCTATCTCTAAGTGACTCACGGGATCACAATTGATAACTCTCATTTGACCACTCTCGCCTTGAAGGCCCTGAAATTGTAACAATCGCGAAAACACTTACGCAGGCATTTAATTCCACTCCATCACTGTCCGCATTATAAAAGTGGACATCTTTAGTTAAGAGCAAACGATGAATCTCTCGTTCCAAGTTTTATCTGTAAAAAATAAATAAATGAAACATTGAGTGCACTTGACTGCAAGTAACGATGAGGTCGAGGATGGTACACGCAAACTCAATTAAACGCCCCGAAACTTAATAATCATGAAACATTCAAGCAAGAAATTCCACCTTCGCTGTCTACGTAATAAATGAGGGGAAAATTTAGTAAAAAGGAACAATCTCTCATTCCAGGTTTTCAAGCTAGCATCTTCATGTTGCGCCAACATGAACAATTACATGGTTCTGAACATGGCGGATGGCGTTTACACATACACGTTCAGCGCCGAGAAGCGTGCCGACTGCGTGGCTTGCTGCAACTTTAAACGGGCGATGGAAATTGAGGCCGATGCCACGCTGCAGACTATCTACAACAAACTGTGCGAGAGTCAAGATTATTTGATGAAGAGTCCGGGTAAGTTCAGTCTACACAAGATAATGCATTTTCATTGTCCTGCCAAGAAGCGTGCCGACAGCGTGACTTGCTGCAACTTTAAAAGGGCGATGGTCGTTGAGGCTGCTGCCACACTGCAGGCTATATACAAAAAGCTCTCGCGAGAGTCAGGATTATTTGATTATTCATCAACAAAAACAAGTGCAGTCTGCACATGTTTATAAATATTGCCATTATGGAGAAGATGAATATTATATCAGCTGAAAGATGTCTGCTGCTAAACGAATGCCTCTCCTAAAGATTTCCACAATGACTAGACGATTAAGTACGATTCACGCGTCGGAGCGCAGCGCAACGGATGCTCGCGTATGCCGCGTTAGCGTATATGGAAACCCTTGCAGTATTTAGAAGCCCAGTACTTCTGAGCTGTGGTAGCCTTTAAGCGATTAAACGCGCAGTTTGATGGATTAAATGCTATCCTGCTTTTAGTTCTGTAATACGGGAGGCTTTAAAAACGCAATACTAGCGTTGTGGATATAAATAACCTGACACTCAGATTAGCCTACTCTGCTTTTAGTTCTGTAATGCAGGAGGCATTACAAAAGCAATACAAAAGTTATGAATGTTGGGCCATTGAAATACTAAGTGAGCAACTAAAGTACTAAGTGAGCGACTGACCAAACAACAACTTTTTTTTCGTAACTGTTAGATCCGCCACCCAGGGTCATTGAAATACTAAGTGAGCGACTGACCAAACAGCAACTTTTTTTTCGTAACTGTTAGATCCGCCACCCAGGGTCATTGAAATACTAAGTGAGCGACTGACCAAACAGCAACTTTTTTTCGTAACTGTTAGATCCGCCACCCAGGGTCATTGAAATAATAAGCGAGCCTCTGACCAAACAGCAACTTTTTTTTCGTAACTGTTAGATCCGCCACCCAGGGTCATTGAAATAATAAGCGAGCCTCTGACCAAACAGCAACTTTTTTTTCGTAACTGTTAGATCCGCCACCCAGGGTCATTGAAATACTAAGTGAGCGACTGACCAAACAGCAACTTTTTTTTCGTAACTGTTAGATCCGCCACCCAGGGTCATTGAAATAATAAGCGAGCCTCTGACCAAACAGCAACTTTTTTTTCGTAAATGTTAGATCCGCCACCCAGGGTCATTGAAATACTAAGTGAGCGACTGACCAACCAGCAAGTTTTTTTTCGTAACTGTTAGATCCGCCACCCAGGGCCATTGAAATACTAAGTGAGCGACTGAAATACTAAGTGAGCGACTGAAATACTAAGTGAGCGACTAACAGCAACTTTTTTTTTCGTTACTGTTAGATCCGCCACCTAGGATCTCCGCCTCTTCGACAGTATCAAAATCAAACCCAAAGAACCTATTATAGCTAGTTTCGCTCGCTCAACTCATCTGAATAGAGGAAGCGTTTTAATTATGAAGTCTTGAATACTACGCCGGGAACAATGCCCGAACCCAGATCGTTCGCAACTCTGAATAGCGGTATGGTTTTAGGTAACTTTCTGTTAATTAATGCTAGTAAGCGCAGCTCAGAAGTACTGGGGTTCTGAATACTGGAAAGGTTTCCATAAACGCGCCGCGTTAGCCGACCACATCCGCTCGATGGAAAAATGTGCTGGAATCCTCGTGCATGCTTGCGCAGATTGCGCGTCCTCTACCGAGATCTATCTTAAATCTTATAACCTACTAGCTTTTGCCCGCGGCTTCGCCCGCGTGGACATCGTTTTTATGACTCTTGTAGGGTGAGTGGTTCGCGAGCCGCATGCGGCTCGCGAGCACGGACATGAGTTTTCCTCAGATCCCTCAGGAACGATATCGGTCTATTCTGATTAGAAGTCTATGTCACTTCCCACCCCCTCAGCCAATTGTATACAAAAAAAACTACTTCAGTCCGTAGCTCCGTTGCGACGCTGACGTGGGCGAGCGCGGAAATGAGTGTTTCCCAGATCCCTCGAGAACCATATCAGGATATGCTAATGAGTAAATTATGACATTTTCCACCCCCTTAGCCTGCAAAAAATCACAGCAATCCATTGTTCCGTTGCAATGTTAAAGAAACTAACCAAAAAAGAGTATATTTTCAGCTCCCTCAGGAACTGCATCGGACTATGCTATTTTCACGGGATAAAAAGTAGCATATGTCCTTCTCAGTGGCACAGGCTACCTGCATGCCAAATTTCATCACGATTGGTTAGGTTTTGAAGCGTGAAAAGGTAATAAACAAACCAACAAACAAACACATTTTCACATTTATTAAGTAAGGATTAAGTGAGCAGTTCTTGTAAATTGGTTACTTAGACGTTCCAATTTACAAGAATTGCTATATCTATTTGGATGACTTAAATGAGCAATGAGTAGCTGGCCGGAATCCAAGCGCATGTGGCAGCGTTGAAGTTGTAGTGGCGACTGACGGCACCGGCCGGAGCCGACCGGACGCGCCAGCAGCTTAGCTCACGTGGCGACAGCCGAGCCGGTCGAAGCCGACGCAACCGACAGGATGCCAAGATAAAAATTTATGCAAATATGAATTTTCACCCAAATGCCCAAAAAGGAGGGCAATGTTTTACGGATGTATGTATGTGTGTATGTATGTCTGTTTCTTTGGCTTGATGGATTTTGGAGTGCGAGGTTATCAGATTCGTCTTGATCCCGAAAGTGACATAAGATACATTTTTACCCAACTGCCCAAAAAAGATGGGTAATCAATGACTTCTATATTACTGGCGTAAGGACCCGGCCAACGCTCGCGACTAATGCTCTCAGCGAATTGGTGCGAAAATCGAAAGTTTCGCACACTCGCGACTCAGTTGTCTGCGGGAAATTGTGGAGTGCGGTGGAAACATATTCCATATGAGAATGTCTTATTGTGTTGTTAGAAGCTGTAAAAATCATGAAAGAAAGGCTAAACAGAAACATGGGATGTCGTATAATCGTTAAGTAACCTTAAATTAGATTTTTTCTTGTAAACAAATCAAATAAACGCAATTTTAAAGAAACAATTCTACCAAGGTCCTTTTAGCGCGGCACTGACGTCAACTCTCGCCCACGCTAGTTCGTACAAGTTATGTCAGATGGCGCTACTTTTTGCTTGTATGAAGAAAATCTGAGTTAAATATGGAGACGGGCCTGTCCAAATCTGTGGGGGTAATGTTTTTATATGCAGCTGGGTCTCTCTGTTCTTTCGTCACAGTTACCGAGTCTTTAACAGTCACACATAGTTCACTGTGAGTGAAAATCATTTGTCGGATCCGTCGACCCCTTTTACCACCGAACCATTCAGTCGGCGTCTTCTATATCTCTTTCTTTCGCGCTGCTATGTAAATCTTTCTCTTTGTCGAAGTCTATGGTCCGCCATGGACTCGTTGGAATGCACGCGGTTCGATTAGCACACTAACGCCGCCAATAGACTCATTCTTATGGACTTAAATCGAAATCATTCAGTATTTTGCGCATATAGGGGGGCAACAAGTGTTGTTTAATTATTATTTTATAACTGTTTATATATATATATATATATATATATATATATATATATATATAGGCGTCGGTGGCTCAACCGGTAACGACTCGGTCCATCTAACCAGAGGTACCGGGTTCAAATCCGGACGGCCAATGTACCAATGAGTTTTTCAAAAACTTACGTACATATCATTGCCGATTGCTTTAACGGTGAAGGAAAACATCGTGAGGAAACCTGCACACGCCTGCGAAGAAACTCGAAGGTTGTGTGTGAAGTCGACCAACCCGCACTGGGCCCGCGTGGTCGACTAAGGCCTAATCGCCCTGATTCAGGGTAGGCTCGAGCCCCTCGGTGGGGACGTATATGAGCTGTAATGATGATATATATATATACAAGTTATTTTTTGCAAAACTGCTAAAAATAAAAGTAACGAATTAGTAAATTATTTATTTCTAGGCGGCGCTAGTGTGCTCATCGAACCACCTTAAGGGTATAGTGTCGGCTCAGTATTAAAACTTCGTCACTATAATTTAAGTCTTTTTTTGTTTTTCTTCATGTGAGCAATTAGTCAGAAGACATGCTGTCGACCGTATAAATAAATGGAGCCTAAGGCGCTTTGCACACGACGAGGCGGTTCCTTTATGCTATTGTTGGCGGCGAAGTTAACCGGCCCGCCCCGCCCCGTCGTGTGCAAAGCGCCTAAAGCTTTGAAGTCCCTGAGAATGTTTCTTATTCTCCTTCCTTCCAGGTATAACAACAGTGATAAACGGACGCAACAAGACTCTGTACATGCCGTCCATCAAGAGTATCGAAGAGCGCACCAGAGACAATCTGAAGAAGAAAATCACAGACTTGGGCCTATTCAACGGGGCCGATATCCTGGTTGCTGACGTCACCACCCCCAACACCATTACTATAAAACTGAAGTTTCTAGAGAACGTCGATGTTGATATGTCGAGATACCTAGAGTAAATAACTATTTGATTTTATTTAGTTTTTTCTTTCATACTTACTAACTAGCCTACCACCATTCATTTCAAACAGATTTATCGTTTCGATGCCGATTGAGTTTCCGCAAAGGACGCCCTCTGCTGGACCTAGGCTTCCTGCAAGGAATTCCACGACGACCGGTTCTGCGCTACCCGCATCCAGCGGCTTGTCGCGTCCTTCACCAGGTCATCGGTCCACCGAATGAGAGGCCTGTCTACGCTACATTTTCCGGCGTGCGGTCGTCACTCGAGAACTTTACTTCCCCACGGTTCTGCGCTACCCGCATCCATTGGCTTGCCGTGACCTTCACCAGGTCATCGGGACACCGAATGGGAGGCCTGCCTACGCTACGTTTTCCGGCATGCGGTCGCCACTCGAGAACTTTACTTCCCCAACGGCCACCTGTTATAATTTTGTAATTAAAGTAAACAAGTCCTATCCATGAAAATTCCGATTCAGTTTTAAAAATTCAGTGCAAATTTTTATTGGAACATGCCATTGATTGACCATATGATGACACTTCATAAGGTCTTTTACTAGTGGCCAGTGTGATGTCTTTCATGTTCCATTCCCCGGATCATTGAATGTGTATTGTTCCACTAGCCGACACGACATGCACCGGCAGGCTCCGGTCCGGCTACCAGGGAAGCAAAAAGTTATATAAAAAAAATGTAGCGTCTTTCCACTTACCGGCAACGGCAACGGCCTAATTGAAAAACGAAAGCACCGGCGGCGTGCCATGCCGCCTAGTGGAAAAAACAGCCATTGGAACAAACGCGTTTTCTTAGTGGTCAGATGGGGATTTTTTATAAGCTTTTATTTAACTTGCAATGTATGTATGTTTGTTCGGGTGGAATCGTGCAAATTGAATTTGACCCACTTTCCGCTTTCCGATTGAGCTGAAATTTTGCATGCATATGTATATCGCGTGACAATGCAATATTAAAAGCTTGTACCTAAGTTTTTAGGTTTTCGAAATTATTTCTCTACTTAATTTTCTTGAAAAAAAGCGCGGGAAACATCGTGTCAGGCGGGACTGGTTATAAAATTTAAAATTACCAAATATTTTTTTTAAAGGATATAGTATATTTTGAGGCAGCACTTCAGAATTAGCAACACTTCAAAGGGGGATGGTCTAAGGGGGAACCTCTGGTACCATACCTGAGTTGGTCCCCCCCCTCCACTCCCCCGGACGGATGTCCTTTCTACAGGGTTGAGTACCTGGTTAATGATCGTCTATTTAAAGTTTGTTTATGGCAAAATAAGTTCTCACGGAAGTTAGTAGGTGTTAAATCATTCTGGGGTTTGAATTTGTTTATTTGTGGAAATTAAAGGTCTCAGTTTCTAAGCCAGGGGAAAAAGCACCTTCTAGAACTAGAACGGACTTCAAAACGCCTGTGTCATGAGGTCATAATTTTACGTGATTCAACTCTAAACTAAAAGTTGAATGAATCAGCCCTTATGTGCATTAGATCGGCTCAACAAACCTTAGTGATTCTTTATAGTAAATCTCGCTTTGATAAGACATCCTGAAATGGAAGGTATCATAGAACTTTATAGATGCATTGAAATATTTCTGAGCTGGACAAATGTCAAATTTATCGTTTTATCTCAAGTTGAATCTAACAATTAATTAAATTAGTTCAGCCTTAATTTGTACTGTGGTTCAGCTCAACAATCGCTCCAAGCCTAAATTACTGGTTGTGCAGGCTGCACAGAAAGCAGCGTCTCCTTCCACTTGTATATTTTACACGTAAGTATGTAAATTTTGATTACTAAAGGAAGATTAACTGGGAAGAAGGTTATACATTTTTTTTTACAAACACTAGATAGATAACTCTCTGAGCACAATTATATGCTAAAACGTCTTTATTTCAAAAGCTCTGAACCCCGAATGACCCAGAATCTAGCTTAATATTCGTTACCCACCTATCCTATATTTGGTTTACTCAATAATCCTTATCGTGTAGTAAGTTAATACAAAGCTACAAGACTTATAATTATGTAACACTAAGTTTAGTCTTTCGTCAAATCTTGATTACTGCTACACTGATCTGAGTCCCATTAATAAATCGAGTATTGCAGTATTCACTGCACTGAATTAACTCCGCCTAAATATGTTATTGGGTTTACTTTGCACCGTTACGATAGTAACATTATATATCATTGTTTGCACCTATTAAAAGTTCGCGCCTTTTTGCGCTTGTGTTGCTTTCTCCTTCTCTCTTGTAGCCTGCTCCATAAGAGGGAGCGCGAAAGCTATGTCTGCCATAGTTGATCCAACACTCCTTGTATAGTCCAGATGCTTGTTGACACCTCCGCACAAACGCAGCAATGTACGTATCCCCACTTCCGCGTAATGTCTGTCAGATTTATGTCGACTCTACTTGCTTTCTAAAAAGTCCCGAAGTTGTCGCTTGTAGACATCTTTGTTTTGTGAAACATGTCGATTGGTCCCTTGTTGAAGTCGATCCGCAATCAGGTGTATGTTGGCCTAAGTAGTTGCCTCAGGATACTTTGGATAAGTTAAGTTAAGTTTTAGTTTTAATCTGGGCGAGTTGGCGCCATCCTCCGCTGCCTCGAGCTCCACGTCCCTCCAGCGATTCCAGCTCCTTTGTAGGACATGTGGACAACAGAAAATAAAATGAAGAAGGACGTGAAGACCAGACTTGCACTGGGTGCAGTTTTACAGACACCCTACCTACTGTGACCTAGTGTTCCATTTCAGAATGAGGCTGCTGCAAATACTGTCAAGAACTGTAGAGAAGATTTTCTAATACACTGGCACTAGCATTTCAAATCAATAAAGAAATGAAGACGAAAAATGAAGACTGTCTCAGAAGGGTTTATACCCAGAGACGTTAATATATTATAACTAAACAAGCGTAAGGCTGTTTGTCCACCGCCGCCGTTACCGAGTCGTCACCGAGAACGAGACTATTTCGGGCCGAGTTCACAATAACGTGACGGCGATGGTGTGTCCACCGCGACCGATATCGGTGGCTCAGTCCTACAAAACAAAAATCGGGCGAAGCGGTGCGACGGTCGGTAGCAAGAACAAACGTGTTTTGTATTGCCGGCACATCGGCCCGTCATAAAACCGTGCCGAGTTCGAGCGGTCACGCCGAACTACTCCAATAATCGGCGGCCGGGATGACAGCGCTCGGGTGACGGGCGTGCGGTGGACAGCCGGGCATAGTAAATGTACGTATCGCTACTTCGGCGCCGTCATCTCGTTATCGGTGACGGCGTTGGTGGACAAACGGCCTTAAGATGCGAGTTTTTTTGGCGGGATTTGTGGTGAACGCATTCGCAGTTTTATTTTATTGTTTCTGCATTGTTTTATGCTAGAGTTTCGTTTCAAAAAGTGGTGAGTTTTGAAAAAAATCGTCTGGTGCACGGTGCACGTAAGCAATGTGGAGAACAAGAAAATAAAATGAAGAAGGACGTGAAGACCCGACTTGCACTGGATGCAGTTTTATAGACTACTGTGACCGGGTGTTCCAACTCAGAATGAGGCTGCTGCAAATATTGTCAAGAACTCCAGAGAAGATTTGTAATGCACTGGCACTAGCATTTCAAATCAAATTAACTACCAAGTAGCCACTGTTGATTTTTTCATGCAGTAAATAACTTAACAAAAATTTTGTGACCAATGCCGCCGCACCGGTGTAGTGTTTCAGCCCTACCTGCATTTATGGCCAGATACGCCAGTTGTATTTAAGTCATTTCTCGCTTGTTTATATGAAGTGTCCGGGTGTGTAAATCAAAACTAACGAATCTAATATCGCTCGCTTCGCTCGCTCTACAATACTGATTGACATGTCGTAATTACCAGACGGCTCGTCACGTCACGTCGGGTGCGTCACGAGCGACCGAGTGGCAGTCCCGAAACTTCACGAGTGGCTAATTACTAATATGCGCGTGGGGCGTGGGATAATTAATAATATGTGCTTCGCGATCGTTGAACTTACTTCGATTTATTTTGTTCTTGGGCGATCGCGAAGTCATAATCGTTCCCGCAAAATCTACTTGGGGAGTTGGTTCCTTTGTTTCTACCCCATCCCCCCACACATTTATTCCTCATCCTAAACTACCCTTACCATAGACAGTTAACAATAGATCATCTTTGGTCCCACAAATCTTTTATTCAAATAGGAGACGACTCGTAAATTATTATATCAGCTCATATACGTCCCCACCGAGGGGCTCGAGCCTACCCTGAATCAGGGCGATTAGGCCTTAGTCGACCACGCGGGCCCAGTGCGGGTTGGTCGACTTCACACACAACCTTCGAGTTTCTTCGCAGGCGTGTGCAGGTTTCCTCACGATGTTTTCCTTCACCGTTAAAGCAATCGGTAAGTATGTACGTAAGTTTTTGAAAAACTCATTGGTACATTGGCCGTCCAGATTTGAACCCGGTACCTCTAGTTAGATGGACCGAGTCGTTACCGGTTGAGCCACCGACGTGACTCGTAGATACCTTGTCTTAATCAAGAAAATACAAAATATATAACAAAACATTAAAAAATTAGAAACCTAAAAAACAAACGTTTTCTTGATTGGGTCAACCTTTATTCCGCGATACTATATTCTATTTTATAATATCGAGTCGCAGCCGTTACGTAGAATTCCGGATTGTAAAACAGTGACGTTTTGTAAAGCGGCGGATACTGCGCCGCTTTGTAAAATAGTTACTGAGTAAAAATCAAGAAGCATTCTGCTACCGGGAGGGGCGGGGGGAGAGAAAGGAGACTAAATGTAAAATCATCAATCAACCCTGACCTAACCTAACATCGCTCGCCTCGCTCGCTCATTCAAATTTTTACACAAAGCGGCGCTTCATATAATGCGGCGTACTTTCTTTCAGCAGAATGGTAATGCGGCTGAATTTGCTGTCACCGCATTAAAAAACGCCTCCATTTTACAATACGGCGTAGTTCAGTGCGCTGTTTTTACAATACGGCTTCCACACCTAAAATACTCATCTAATAATAGGTAATCTTGTATGAAAATGTACCTACGCCGCGCGGCATCTTGCAGGTGGCATAAGTCAGAAGAGATAAGGGTTACGCGATACATAGAAAGAGAGGCAACTTGTAGGCGAATATAACTGTAGGTTGTGAACCTGAATTATACTTTATTGTGTTGTAGCCAGAGTCACCATTTATTTAAATGATTTTGCGGCGTGAAACTTCTTTTATGTTACTAAATAGTCTTTATTCTTTGCCTTTGCTTTAGTTCTAAGGAGCCGCATTTATGGACCAGACCATCCATAGACAAGAGTTAAAGGTTATTGCACAGATCTGTGGGTTATTGTATTGACACTTGACTGATCTGCCGTTGGTTGACGTGGTGCTAGCTTTGCCAAGCCAATTTGTTTTCCGTCGATGTTGATGCCGAAAGTCGATCCATTATCGCAAGAAAAGGTTATCTGGACCTTTAAAATAATTCCTCACAATCACAGGCACAATACTTAGGAACAAAAATGTTGGACAGTTTATTTGACGACGTAAAACGGATGAACAAACGACAGGTGAGCGCGACAATTCATGTTTTCAAGTGTTCATTGCCTGTATGCCTGTACACGTTTGCAATTGCCGGTTTTTCTGATGAGACAAAACTTTCTGTTTTCAGTTTATCTATCAGGTGTTTAGTTTTGGTATGATAGTGTCGTCAGCGCTGATGATATGGAAGGGATTGATGGTAGTGACGGGTAGCGAAAGCCCCATTGTCGTGGTGCTGTCTGGGAGCATGGAGCCTGCTTTTCACCGCGGCGACCTTCTCTTCCTCACCAATTACCCTGAGGAACCCGTCAGAGTCGGAGAGATCGTCGTCTTCAAGGTCGAGGGCAGAGATATACCGATTGTACATAGAGTGCTCAAATTACATGAAAAGTGAGTACAGTTACATCAAATTTCAGTATTTTCCTCATTGCACGCTGACCCATTCTATAAGAATTAATAAACTAGGGGTAATTAATTAAGACTGTAGGCAGCATTTGGGAAGCTTTGCAATACTGCAGCATTTTAAGAGTAAGGTCTTTGACTAGTTTTTTTTGCCAGTGATGACATACGGAACCCAAGATATAATGATTGCTTTTTAATATGGGTCTCACAAGAAGGCTCACGGTCACCCAAATGGCTATTAGACCAGGTCCATAAGTAGGTAATCCATCTCTTCAGGTTATTTTGACTCTGCTGAATTCAGATCTGCTTTTTGCCAAAGTGAAATTTGAGCTGAAAATCTGGTATCAAAGATAATTAAAATATACTCATAAAAGTATAGCTACACGAGCTAGCAGGAATGTGAGTAATTGCTCTAGGGATTGTTGTAGGTGCAAAAATAACCTCTACGCAACAATAACAATGATAACAATTCAATTTAAACAAAATACATCAATGCCACAGATGTTATTTCTATATTTTGAGGTGTCAACACTATCAAAACTTATGAATTTTGTAATTTTAAAATGACTACACTTAATAAACATTGAAAAGAAAAGATGGCTGCATAATGTGTGTGTGTATTTTAATAATAAATTAGTTTTCAAGTAATAGTGAACAAAACACCTTTTAAAAAACCATGTTACTTGTATGTTGACAAGCTTTTTATTTTTTCATGTGGATACGTCTTTAAAATTGCTTCCATAGGGATGCAATTCAAAAAAAACAAATGATAACAAAATCGGGGGATACAGTTTGGTGTTACAGCTACATATCTATCATCTTCATCCAAATTTCAATTACACCACTGGATAGCTAAAGAACAAAGAATTTATTACGCTAAGTAAGGACTGTAACACATCTCGCACGGTGGAGGAGGAAACACCGCCATTTTGAGGTCATTCTGCTGCATATCGAGATTTCCATTTAGTATGACTTGGTGAAGCTACGATGTTCGTCCAAGTTTCAATCTTCAGGTCTCATTAAAATCTATCAATTATAATATAAAACATAAATTGTGACTGTGATTATAATAAGGTATTAAAATAAAAAATAATAATATCATAATATGTATAATGTTGGCCTATCATCATCATCATCATATCAGCCGGAAATCGTCCACTGCTGGACAAAGGCCTCCCCCAAGAATTTCCATGACGACCGGTCCTGCGCTGCCCGCATCCATCGGCTTCCCGCGATTTTCACCAGGTCGTCGGTCCACCGCGTGGGAGAGGCCTGCCTACGCTACGTTTTCCGGTGCGCGGTCGCCACTCGAGAACTTTACTGCCCCATCGGCCATCTGTTCTACAAGCTATGTGCCCTGCCCACTGCCACTGTGAGCTATGTCGGTTACTTTAGTTCTTCTGCGGATCTCCTCGTTTCTGATTCGATCACGCAGAGAAACTCCGAGCATAGCACGCTCCATTGCCCTTTGGATCACCTTGAGCCTTCTTATGAGGCCCATAGTAAGCGACCGTGTCTCAGTTCCGTAAGTCATCACTGGCAACACACACTGGTCAAAGACCTTAGTCTTGAGACACTGCGGTATTTGGGACGTGAAGATATTGCAAAGCTTCCCGAATGCTGCCCAGCCGAGTTGGATTTGTCGATTGATCTCTTTCTTGAAGTTGGACCTGCCTAGCTGGACTGTTTGTCCCAGGTATACATATTCGTCAACAAATTCCAGTGTAGAGTCTCCAACCTTTAGAGGGGTGGGTGCGACACGGACATTTAACATTATTTTCGTCTTGTCCATGTTCATTTTAAGACCCACTTGTTGAGAGACCTTACTGAGGCCATCGAGCATTGTGCTTAGGTCTTCCATAGTCTCAGCCATGACCACGATATAGTCAGCGAATCGGAGGTGGGATATGTACTCGCTAACTTCTGAAGAGCTTTTAGTACCGGTGATCCACTTGCTTTCAGAAGTTCAGCCGTAATGCCATTATCACCCGGTGCCTTGTTGTTCTTGAGCTGTTTGAGAGCCTTTCTAATTCGTACAGGCTGACGTCGGGGATATCTTCGGTATAGTGTCGGGTTAGTCTGGCTCTTGGGTCTTCAGCCAGATCGCTGAAAGGCAAACGTGTGGTTTTGCAAAATTGTCCATAGAACTTCTCAACTTCTTCCAGCAACTCAGTCTTAGACGACATGGTCCTGCCATCTTCAGTCTTCAGCTTGTCAATTGGATTTTTCCAACAGACAGATCTCTCGCGAACACTTTTGAGCCTTTGTTGTGCTCAATCGCCTCTTTAATACAATTTGTATTATATTGGCGTAAATCGCGAGTAAGGGACTTAGAGATCTGCCTGTTTAGTTGCCGATACTGAGTAGCGTCTTCAGAGGAATGCAAAACCAATCTGCGTCTTTCTTCCATGAGGTTGCTGGTGAAGTCCGAGATTTTTTTGGTTCTGTTTGAACGGCGAGTTTTAAAAATCTTAGACCCGACCGTTTGGACAATTTCCACGAACCTGTCATTATAATCGTCCACATTCTCGAAGTCTCCTAGGCATTCGAAACGATTGTGCAACTCGAGCTGAAAGCTCTCGGGGTTTTGGAGCTAGATGGGCGCTGGTCGGAGCGTAGACTTCATTAGTCGACATCTTTCTAGCCTGGTAGAACTTTATCCTGGTTATCTTTAGATTCAATGTGCCTCTGACCATCCGATGATCACTTCCTGTTTTGACTGAATTGATCACGGAGACATCATTGAATTATTGCCTCCTTGTCGACAAGATGATGTCTATCTCGTTCTTCGTTACGCCATTGGGATGCAACCATGGCCACTTCCGCTGTTTTGACTTTTTGAAGAAGGAGTTCATAATAAAGAGGCTCTCCTTCTCCATAAAGTCGGCCAGCGTCTGGCCACGTGCATTTCTTACTCCATATCCAAATTGCCACACTCTCAGCTCACCATCGCTTCGTTTGCCCAGTTTCGCGTTAAAGTCCCCCATAACAACAGTATAATGGGTCCTGGTGCTATATAAGGCTGTAGAGATGTTCTCATACATAGTCTCTACCTCGTAGTCTGAGTGTTCCGTAGTCGGCGCGTATACCTGTATGACCTTCATCGAATACCGTTTGGTGATTCTGAGTATAAGGTACGCTACCCTTGTCAAAACGCTCACAATTTGGACCACATTGTTAATCAGGGACTTGTGGACGAGAAACCCGACACCACCCTGGGACTGTTGGTCGCCCTCCCGGAAATAGAGCAGGTTTCCGGATTTAAGGATCATGGTGTCCTCTCCCTCTCTTCGGACTTCACATAAACCTACGATATCCCACCGTAAATACAAATACAAATATATTTATTACCAAAAAATAGTGTACGGTACAGTATAAAGTATGCCTTGTAACCCCACACTAGGCAGAGCCCGTAACCTGCTCAATACTGCTACGAGTTCTGTAAGTTTCTCGTCAGTCCGCAGTGTGCGCGTGTTGTAAGTTGCCAGGGCCAAAGGTCGTTGGGTTTGGTAGCCTGGCATCTGCCGGGGATTCTTCGCACCCCCCACCCCGCCGTTACCATGACTGCTACCGGAGCCAGGAATAGCGGAGCCGCCGGGGACTAGGGGCCGTTTTCTGGGTGTGGATTTCATAGGGGGGTTTTGCCGTAATCGCCACGCTTGGCAGGCGGGTTGGCGATCGCAGTGTGATTGCAGGTGTGTTGCAATGCACGGAAAGGACGCTGCTGCCCATCCTCCGGTTTTAAGTCCCTTAGTCGACTCTTACGACACCCATTGGAAGAGATGGGATGGTCCTATTCTTAGCCGGGAACCATACGGACGCAATGTTGGCCTATATGCAAATCCAAATACAGAGATTGTATCAGTGGGAAAGGGCATCTCAAAAGCAATCGAATGGTACCAATAAAACACCATATGACCTTATATATAAGTTGTAACAAAATTAGCTGAAACTATTTTAACTAGTGCTTCTACCCATGAAACTGAACAACTTTATCTATGGAACCCATAGTCAAATCGCAAAAAAAATTGCCTCCCATACTAACTTGATCAGCTGATCAGCCAACTTAGTATGGGAAGTTCAAATTTTTTTTGAGATTTGACTATGGGTTCCATGGGGAAAGTTGTTCAGTTTCATGGGTAGAAGCACCAGTTAAAATAGTTTCAGCTAATTTTGTTAGACCTTATATATATATATATTTAATATAGAAAATATTACCCGTTATGAGACATATTCACGTACAACAAATGGCTGTGTCCATGACACAGCCACAATACACATTTTTTATTATCTATTCCTAATTTCCCATAATAACACATATTCTGTGAAATATTTCACAGCTTCCTATTACGGTTCAATGGATACAGCCTTCAGATGGGTTTCGCTTTGGCAACAGGCACATTCATATTCAGAAGAGTTGAAATATCCTAAAAACTTTGTTTTCCCAATTGTTACATGAAATGCTACTTGCATTGTTCTTGTTTTTTTAAACATGCCTTGCTAAATGGAGCAAGCTGTGCTCGCAGTTTACCTACGTGATTGAATCAGAAATGAAGAGACCGTAGAAAACCAAAGTAACGGACATAGCTCTAGCAATAGCTTAACTTTAGTAGGACAGTTGGCAATTGGGGTACTAAAGTTCTCGAGCGGCAACAGTGCACTGGAAGATATAGAATAGACCAATGACCTGGTGAAAGTGTTGGGATGCTGCTGGATGCGGAAGCGCAGGACCAACCATTGTGGAAATCTTTAGGGGAGGCCCCATTGTCTAGCAGTGGACATTAGGTAATAAAATTAAGATGGTGAATTAAACTACATATACATTATATTTTCAATTTATTTGACAAAAGAGTAGAGGGCCGTCCTACGCTACATCTTTGGGTGCGTGGTCGCCTCTCGAGAACTTTACTACCCCTATGGCCATCTCATCTTACTCATAATTTCTTGAAACTTTCCAGGAATAATGGCACAGTAAAGTTTCTTACCAAAGGTGACAATAACAGTGTAGACGACAGAGGTCTGTACGCACAGGGTCAGCTCTGGCTCACGAAAAAGGATGTTGTTGGGCGAGCAAAAGGCTTTTTACCGTATGTTGGAATGGTCACAATTTATATGAACGAATACCCTAAGTTTAAGGTAAGTTGACAATTAGTTCGAATAGCTTTCTAGCAAAAATGGATAACTCTCTAGATTATACCAGAGTACAAACAGAATAGTAGGCTATCTGCTGCCCTGTCCCGAACTTAATAGCCTACCCATAAGGCTGTGCCATTTTTTTAGTTTTTTAGGTAAGTGTAAAAGCTTGTATTGATACTAAAGAATACATACAGTTATGGTTTTCATCCCTGTTAACAGTTAAGCATTTTTATTTAAGGTTTTGCTCTGGATTTGAAGAATTGTTTTTGAGGCGTCTAAAGACACAACTATGTGGTCTCTTGCGTGATGTAATTTTGTAGTTTATTTACCATACAAATTGCAACAAATATCTTAACGGTCAATGAATAAGCGCGGCGTGGCAGCCCCGACTGGCGCAGCGTTCGCAGCGTAGAATTCTTGTAGTGTGCGTGCCTACAATGCTACAGAGGCCAGCACATCAAGCTATACACTCATAGTGCGATTCTGATCCATTCGCGTTCGGCATAAGAACGGTACAAAGTCCAAAGTGTGTAGCTTGATGTGCTGGCCTGTGTACAAACTGCGCGAGGTACTGTTGTTGTTGTATGAAGATAACCTACTATTCTGTTTGTGCTATGATTATACTCTAAATAATAGAGATGGGCCGAATATTCGTTTTATATTCGGTATTCGACGTATTCGGCAGTTTTACCGAATATTCATATTCGGCCGAATATTCGGCTGAATCACCTAATATTCGGCAAAGTGATACTCAAAGTTTTTACCGTTATTGACCCGTGTATTATCATGATTTGAGTGTACAGTGTAATAAGGTAAGTATTTTAGAGTGTAGCTTTCTGTTTTTGTCGTCACTGAAGCTTTATTTTCAATTAAAGTAGGTTGGTAAAAGAATAGCTGAATCAAATCACAACACCGTAGTAGTTTAGTAGATTATGAAAAACATTTTTTTCTAGTTTCTACTCAGCATAGCGTCGCAAAACATATTTATTTATATTAAACGTTTAAACCTATCATATTCAACCAATATCGTATTTAACAGATTCAAGTCTCTTTAATTTTGCCGGGTTGTCAAATTAGTTAGACGTGTCGGATCTCGGAAATGTATGTAGGTACTTATAACCCGGCAAAATTCAAGTTTCGTGAAACTGCTAAACAATTAACATCCGTGACCGTGCCTAGCTTGACAAAGTGGATGTAACTGAACGTGCCGAAAATCTGTAAGAGATTAAATGAAGAAATATTCTTTTCTCAATCTTTTCTATTGTGGTATTACGATATTATAAGCCATTTATTCACATGACCAACAAATAATTGTATTTACTTAACAACTAAATTGTGTTGTTTACATCCAAGTTATTTTTGGTATTATTAATTTATTAGTACCGCTCCGTACGCGCCCACACAGCTTGAATGTCGAACCCAACCTAAAGTAAGGTGTACTGTCCGCAGTCAAGTTTAGTCGAATAAACTCAGTGTTCGGATCGCGAAATCTATATAAATAAATAAATATAAAAATAAATAAATAAATATTCTGGGACAAATCACACATGGTCATCTGGCCCCAAAGTAGGATTCCCTGTGTTATGGGAACCAGAGACTGATATAAATACTTATATACGTTTAAATACATACATATATAGATATTTAACACCCAGACACAGAGCAAACAAATCTGTTCATCACACAAATGCTTGCCCTGGGTGGTAAGGTTTGAGTAAGTACATGTATATCGATGAATGTACCGAATATTCGGTTCGGTAAAAGTTTTACCGAATATTCGGCCGAATGTTCGTATTCGGTGAAACCCATGTTCGGCCCATCTCTACTAAATAATGACATCTTACTATTTTATGGGTTGCTCCTAAGTAGGCCTGCCATCACCTAAATTACGGACTGTGGACAAAAAAATCAAAAACCCCAGACACTTGAGTGAAATAAAAAGTTTTACCCATGCGCACTTTAAAAAAAAATACAAAAAATGAAAACATCGTTATTATTATTATATATTTTTTATTTATAGAAAATTAAGTTAAACCTCAAGAATACAAATAAAATGCTTAATTAACTAATCAATTGTAGAGTATTTTCTATCTGAGAGGTATTTTGGTGACAAAAATAGTCAGGAAACGCGAGGAATTTTTAAATATGATTTGCTTTAATTTATTGAAAAGCATTCAATCAAACGGATTTCTCCTAATACAAATAGTTTAACCGCCATTTAAGAACCCCGCCCGGATGCTTCTCCGACGCCCTACAAACTAGGACAAATCCGGGGAAAACCACACGGATGGCAGCCCTACTCCTAAGGAATAATACTTTACTAATTTAGATGGCAATAGAGGTTATTTGGTCTTCAACGCACCCTGGGCGCATCCGTGCCTGTAAAATCGATTTGTTTGGTAATGGCCAAACATGTAAACAAAATGTGAAGTGTTTTCTAAAAAAAAACTAGTTGCAATTTTTTATTTAAGGAATTCCTCTCTGAATTCAGGAAGCCCGTAGTTGCGTATAATTTCATTATGCTCCACACATATTGCGACTTTTTCCAAATCCGGGCATTCTGGATTCAGATTATTAATTTTGCAGCTGTGTCAAGGCCAGTCTAAGTCTTAAATGACCTTACACACAGTAATTAAGTGATGAAAATGCTTGTAGGAACATGCTTGATGTCCAAATTTAAGTGATTAAGCTAAAATGTTTGGTTTACATGTTTGGCAATTTCCAAATATGTTTGTTACTGTTTCACGCAAAAACTACATGTTTCACGCAAAAACTACAAAGCGTATCTGGCTGAAAGAATAACGGCGAGATCTGACCCAACATAAGTAAAATGTATATAAAAAAGACTAAAACCGAAATATGTTAAATATTTTTGCTTGATTTTTTATGATATCAGTATGTTTATATGTACCGGAGGATTATTATTAATTATTTTTGGATGTTTAGTTGACTGACGCCATTATCTTTGTAGGCCCGCCATGTAAAATGAAAGCTAGTGTTGCCATATAGCTGCACACTTCACCGATTTTGAAGAATTATTCCTTGTTTCACAATGTTAAAAATTTATTTTTTTCTCAAAATGTACGATGGGAATTATAGATAAGCACGTACCCGTGTATTTACCCTCTAGAGGGTAAATACTGGGTACATACCCTAACGTACCCATTAAAATAAATATGTTTTTATACAAAATAGTAGAAAATGAAAATTATTATTATGGCAACACTGTTAATCTAAAAATGGCAATATCTTTTTTTCTCCGGTTTAGATAGTCATAATTGTTAAAGTAGTACGTTATTGAGTTAAGCGTGGATAGTTTTTTGTATTTTTCATTTTTATACATTGGCAAATGTAGACCGGGTCAAATAATGTATGAAGTTCGCCATTATTCTTTGGTAGGTAGACAGATTAGGTACTTTTTTCCACGCTCGCGAGCTGCCGCGCACTGCGCACCCGAGAAGACAGTCATAGAAACTATGTATGTAAGACGCGGGAAAAAGCTAGTACTTTATACTCACTTGTTCCTAAGTCACATCCCTTATTTATCACAGGCTTAACTTTAATGTCCAAAGTTTATCTATGTGGACGATGCATAGCGTAGGGGTTCTTACTCTGCAGTTTTACATGACTGCAGTTCATCACAAGACACCCATTATGATTTTCATTAAATGTTTTAAGGTCCACTTACATTGCGTCGTTACGACTTCCTACGAGTATGTGTCACTTGTGTCGAAATCATTTTTTATACCCGTTTATTTAAAAATATTTGGATCTCCGTCGAATGCAAAAACTCTCACATGAATATATTTTTTCAATTGCTATTTATTTACTAAATTCAATATCTCCTAAGTGCTTGCTCATACAAAGTTAGCACTTAAAATGATTATCTTACGTTGGCACTTACATTATCTTATGTCTATGGGCACTGGGTCTCTAAGGAATTGATGTGTTCCTAATATTTCTTTTATTTTCTTATAAATTTTCAACTAGTGCAATGATTAATATTAGAAATACGTAAATAACTTTTTAATTGTAAATCATATGTTTTTAAAATCAATTCCTATATATATTTTACATCAAAAGCTCTAATGTGATAAAAAACGCGCAACCAAAACCTCTTGTGTCGCATTGAATTGTTTTTTTTAACTACCATACTACTTTTTATCGCAACTATTTGGTGCACACCATTTATGATAAAACCTGCAACAAACTGAGATGGACAGACAAAACAATTTTATAAGATATTTGCATAACAAAAATTAAAATTAGTTCTGGCAAATCATGTAGAATTAAACAAATTTCTGAATTTCTCTTAATCTAGTGTAACCAGTACAATAGTACTGATGCCCAGGATAGTTTATTTGTTTATAAAATCTGTATTTTGGATGCATATGTAATTAATGAGTTAATTTTCTTTATTCCAGTTTGGCGTACTAGCATGTCTAGCTATCTACGTGTTGGTGCATAGAGAGTAACCTCGTTGTTGAGTAATTAATTTCCTACGTGAAATCAATTTTAAAGCTGAATATTTGGATGTATTTAATTTTATGATTAAATGAAAGTTCTCTCTAGTTTAAATTTTATTAATTATTACTTTCATTTTAATCCCCGACGCAAACAGAGGGGTGTTCTTGTGGCGGAATTGGCGAAATGGTTAAGTCCATTAGCTACACATCAGAAGCTCGCGGGTTCGAGTCTAATTTTGTTAGACTCGGTTGGACGGTGGAAGGGCATTTTCTAAACCCGCCTGGCTAGCTACCACCATCTAAATCTTGCCGCCAAACATTAATGTTAACAGCATTGATGTATTCTGGCTTGAAGAAAAGATAGCTTATTGCGTTGGGGAATATAAATAAGCCCGCTTCCTTCTTCGGCATCATCGTCACTTACCATATGGTGAGATGATTCCAAGGGTTTACCAATTGTGGATATTAAAAGTTGGATCTGATCAGTTGAGAAAGTTTTCTCCGAGGATAAATCGATCAGCCCGATTGGATAACTTTGTAGGAAAATTCTTATATTTTTTTTGCGAACTTAACTAGTATATTTTCTTTGGTAAAGGTTATTTCAGTTTAATGCGGAGAGCCTGGGTCCCCAGGAGGCTCGAATTTCCATACAAACGTAGTTCCGCTTTAACACAAAAAGTACATGCTTGATTGAATCAAAACTTTGCGAATATATTGAGTAGACACATATCGATGTTTATATAATTAGTTTTCGATGTACTAATATAAAACGGAAAAACATAAGAGAACTTACAAACTTTCAGTAGAAAACTAATTTAAGCCTTCGTTTAGTTATGTTTAAATTTACTACGAAGAAAACTAATTACAAACATCGATAAGTGTGTGCTCAATATATGCGCATAGTTTGGTTTCAATGCGGCGTGTAGTTTTTGTATTAAAGCGGAACTACGTTTGTATGAAAACTCGAGCCTCCTGGGGAACCTTAGGGGCTTGCAAGCTATAAAAAAGAACCTTTTGTAATTTTGTTTTTCATTTTTGTCAATTGTTTATTTACAGTTTGTTATGTTTTAGGTTTTACAATTAATTTATACATGCAATGATGAAGTCACATAATTACAATAATATAGATCAGGAGATCGGGGGGTCGCGGGTTCGATTCCCGACGGAGTCTAACTTTTTAAGACCCGGTTTGGTTGGTGGAAGGGCAATTTCTAAGCCCGCTTAGGAAGCTACCACCATATTGTCAAAGTCTTGCCGCCTAACATCAATGCTAACAACATTGATGTGTTCCGGCTTGAAGATAAGATGACCAGTTCCCCATTGCGTTGGGGAATCATGGTAAGCCCCCTTTCATCTTCGGCATCATCGTCACCATCAGGGTGAGACGATGCTAAGGGCTTACCAATTCTGACAAAAACAAAGGCGAAAGATGTTTGTTGGATGTTTGTTACATTTCACGCCTAAACGGCTAAACTGATTTGAATGAAATTTGATAGGTAAAGTAGATTGATCAAACACTGGATTAACACATAGGCGAGGCGTGCACCCTCGATTATAGCCACAAAAACGATATCCACGCGCGCGAATCCGCGGGCAAAAGCTAGTTATGAATAAATTAAACCGCTACGTTACATATGCATATTACTTACTCACGTCGCCTTCACAACGTCTGGAATAGAAGGATATAATATTTTGACCATCAACCGCCTCCATGTGTGTCGTTAAGTCCATCAGGAGCTCGCAGGTTCGATTCCCGCCGGAGTCTTTGTAATACTCCGTTTGGTTGGTAGAAGGGCATTTTCTAAGCCTGTCTGTCAAGACATTTTATCTAAGTCTTGCCGCCAAACATCAATGTTAACGACTTAGATCCGTTCCGGTTTGAAAATAAGATAGCAAGTTCCTCTTGGTAAGCCTGCTTCCATCTGCGGCATGATAGTCACATACCATCAGGTGAGATGATGCCAAGGGCTTACTAATCTTATCACACTAATATTATAAAGGCGAAAGTTTGTAAGTGTGTGACTCGTATGTTTGTTACTTCTTCACGCAAAAACTACTAAACGGATCTGGCTGAAATTTGGTAGGTAGACAGATTAGGACCTGGATTAACACATTTTCACGCTCGAGCACTGCGCACCCTCGAAAAGTCATAGAAACGTTGTCCACGCAGGTGAAGCCGCGGGAAACAGCTAGTATATATATATATATATATATATATATATAAAAAAGAAAAGAAAAGTCGTGTTAGTTACACCATTTATAACTCAAGAACGGCGGGATCGATTACGCTAATTCTTTTTTTGTTGAGTTCGTTATTGTCAGGAGAAGGTTTTAGGGTAGAGTAGTGTAGTTAGTGTAATGTAGTGTAGTGCAGTGCAGTGCAGTGCAGCGTAGTGTAGTGTAAGGTGGAACGAATTTCGCCGGGACAGCTGGTTATTTGTAAATAAAAAATATATCTTGCGTACATAAGTACACAAAATACATAAGTACATTACTTTACCGACTTTACACTCAAAATGCAACGATTTTTATAATCCGCGTAATATAATATAATTACGTACATACCTAAATGTAAAATACATTAGTGCCTACGATTGGGGTCGGGGTTTCGTAGAAGAATTATGATGAGGGTGAAGTTTTACAAAGATTAATGCTAGCGAGATCGGGGAAACGGAAAACTTTTGACTGGTGTGCTTCGGCCGGCCGATTTCGATCGAATCATCCAAAACTGCAAAATCATTATTGAATATCTAAGTCAGGTATGGCGAACCTTTAGGATCAACGTGCCGTTTTTTCTAAAGAAGTATTTAATGAGGCCATAACGCCATAGTAGTGACTATTGGGAAAATCAACTCAAAACTTTTCATTTACCATCAATAAAATACATTTTGCACTGATAAGTAATAAATGTTTCAGTAATACGTACTTAGCAAATTAAATTAATATTAGTGTGTTCTCGGCATACTCACTTCTGTTGCTTGGCATACCTACTTACTTATATTGTTTCAATCAATCCTAACTTTTCTCTTGTTACAATAATTTTTTGAATCAATATTGAACAAGACTGGAAATCAATCAGCTGAAATCTCAGAGTTGGTTTTTTCATTTCGATCGGTCGCGTTCCCAAAATATTTTTTCACGTGTCATCTATGGCACGCGTGCCATTGGTTCGCCATCCCTGAATTCTAAGTGAACCTTTTTTATGCAGGGTCACAGTATATATATTAGTACTAAGCAGGGTGTAACAATTGATAGGGCTTCTACTCATCATACTGAACGACTTTTATTCTATGACTACTGTAATCGCAAAAAAAAATACGAGCGAGCCTAGTAGTCGCACTCGCATGTGACATAAGTAAAAATCCTACCAGCCTTCGGCTTTGCGGCCTCGCAGGTCGCGTTCCGGGCTTCGCCCTATGCGGAGCTCAGTTTCCGGCCTCGCATTAAGCGGTATGTTTCCTTAGCCTTTCGTGAATGAAAAAAAAAATAAGGCGGCATGGCCATGTAAAGTAAAAGTGCAGTGATATACACGCATCAGCTCTTAGAGCTGCTAGTGTATTAACCAAATAATAATAATAATAATAATAAAAGCGCATTTCCTGTTAGACACTTCCGTCCCTTTTCGAGAAATCACTCCCCCTACAGACTAGCCCACAGAAATCACTCCCCCTACGGACTAGCCCACAGAAATCACTCCCTCTACAGACTAGCCCACAGAAATCACTTCCCCTACAGACTAGCCCATAGAAATCACTCCCCCTACAGACTAGCCCACAGAAATCACTCCCCCTATAGACTAGCCCACAGAAATCCCTCCCCCTACAGACTAGCCCACAGAAATCACTCCCCCTATAGACTAGCCCACAGAAATCCCTCCCCCTACAGACTAGCCCACAGAAATCCCTCCCCCTACAGACTAGCCCATAGAAATCACTCCCCCTACAGACTAGCCCATAGAAATCACTTCCCCTACAGACTAGCCCATAGAAATCACTCCCCCTACAGACTAGCCCACAGAAATCACTTCCCCTACAGACTAGCCCATAGAAATCACTCCCCCTACAGACTAGCCCACAGAAATCACTCCCCCTACAGACTAGCCCACAGAAATCCCTCCCCCTACAGACTAGCCCACAGAAATCACTCCCCCTACAGACTAGCCCACAGAAATCCCTCCCCCTACAGACTAGCCCATAGAAATCACTCCCCCTACAGACTAGCCCACAGAAATCCCTCCCCCTACAGACTAGCCCATAGAAATCACTCCCCCTACAGACTAGCCCACAGAAATCCCTCCCCCTACAGATTATCCCACAGATTGCAGGAAAGTGAGAGGAAAGATGTTACACATCAAAAAAATCTTGATACAAATCGATCAGCTTCTTCTTCTTATCGTGTGGCACAATTAACCATGCTATCCAAGGGATAGACGGCGGATGCCTGGTTTTGCACTTAGCATCAACCGCGGTCACTTGTAGGGCATTTAGATTTACACCCACGGACGTGTGCAACGCGTCCTTCATACACATCTGGAATCAGATGTGCAGGTTTCCGCACGATGTTTTCCTTCACCGTTAAAGCAAAAGGTAGGTATATTCGTATGTACGTAAGTTTTTCGAAAAACTCATTGGTACATTGGCCGCCCGGATTTGAACCCGAGACCTCTGGTTAGGAGTGTCGAGTCGTTAACGGTTGAGCCACCGACGCTTCTGCTAATCGACCAGTTTTGTGCATTTTTGTATGAAGGGTCCAATATTTTTTTGAAAATAGACTATATGGGTTTGTTGGGGACAATTGGTCAGCATGATAGTAGAACACGTTAGTAACTAATAAGTATATATTATACTTTGCTAGAATGTCCAGTTAACGGGCCCTACACCATTGTTTTTACACCTGACTAACTTTTGAAGGTGAACTTTTTGTTTTGTGATCAATCAGTATACTCGCTTACTTACTTATTTACTGAGATCTGATATTTCTTAGCTACATACAACCACAGTATTACGATATGGCTTACAGTAGCGCAACGCCTTTGATGTCGCACGATGCCGCCATGCGCCACGGCGTAGGTACTAGCAATACTAGCCTTTAGCCAGCCTGGCAAACTCCGCGAGTTAGGAAAGTTAGTTATTTAGGTAAGCTGTGCCCTACCGCTCGCTGTCCCGCAATTACCCTTTCATTTCTCTGCGTAAGTACATTCTTTACACTACTGTAAGCCGTTATATTGTAATACTGTGGCCACCACAAAGATTAAAAAATATTGCTTTAAAAAGTACCTAAAGACAAAAATTAAATTTAAAATTTAAAACCCCCCCCCCGCAAAGAAGTAAAGCGGACATTTAAAAAGTAAAAAATAATACTTTTCGTTGAGCCATCAAATTCATTTCAGAAATACCTATATATATTTTAATTATCGAAATCGATGGATGGCACGATAGGGTTTGCTCATTAAAATGGCGCTATAATGTCGCGTCGGGGTACCGCTTTAGTGAATCAGACCCTTCATTTGATTGACTATCTATTATTTACTAGTATTTTCGACCAACTTGCGACGACGATCAACTTTTGTGACAAATCTAGTAACATTGGGTGTTATGAGTCTGGGAGCGTTATGAGTTTGAAAGTTCTCTATTTTAGCTATGTATTTTATTATATTTGGGAAGTTAGCAGCCTCATTTACAAAATACTAGTTATTGCTTTAAACTTAGCGGTACCCCGACGCGACATTATAGCGCCATTTTAATGAGCAAACCCTATCGTGCCATCCATCGATTTCGATAATTAAAATATATATAGGTATTTCTGAAATGAATTTGATGGCTCAACGAAAGGTATTATTTTTTACTTTTTAAATGTCCGCTTTACTTTTTTGTGAGGGGGGGGGGGGTTTAAATTTTTAATTTAATTTTAATTTCAAAATTTTTAACTTATTTTCAAAATAATTAATGACAAGTACAGTTATATCTAAAAGAATATAGATTTGTCTATAAAACATTCATCAAAATATGTTCGGTTGTTTTGTTTTTAAACCAAAATGTTTGGAAGTTATGTAAGAGATGCTAAATTATTTAGGCGCG